>JAADJZ010000002.1:0-1220912 GCA_011032825.1 Massariosphaeria phaeospora
TCGCGGTCCTTGCGGTTACTCTTAAAGCTTCGTCGAGATTCTCTCGCTGCTTTATCGTGCCAGTGTTCCTCAGTGGCCGATTCGTTTAGATCCAGAGGTGGGATGTTTTCTTCAGGGCGTCTTGCCTTTTTGAGCTCCTGGTAGATTCCTTGTTTGTCTTCCTCTGTGAGCTATTGGTCGGGCTCGTCAAGATATCTCTACACTGCTTCGTCATAGTCGGGTACATCGTCTCGGGGCAGGGTGTCGGATTGATAGATTCTCCGTACCCGTTCTTCCCTAATGATCTGGTCTCGATGTTCCGTGGTATTTGGTGGGTTTGGTTGCTCGTCTGGTGACTCGTATTCTTCATCTATCGAAGAGTCGGTATCGTCACAGAGCAATCTTCCTTCAGCTAAACCTGTTCCCTTAGGCGACTGTTCTCTTTGATTCTTGACATCTATGGGGGTGATTACCTCCCATTCTTCATCAATACCACTTGTGGTATTGGACAGTACGTTCAACTGTCGAACAACTTTGTTCTTCTGGTGACAGTTGCTGGAGATGTGGCCTGGTTTGCCACAATTATAGCAGGTCCTTGTTTCCTTGCTATACTTCGATCGTCCGTTGATCGGTTTGCCTTTGTTGAGGTTGTCGAGGTGCATAGGTTCGTATCTTTGAGCTGAGTTGTATACGCCTGCTGGGCGCGAGTGTTGGGTTCGCACTCGACGCTGGCTAGTGTTGGGTGTATGACTCCTGTTGCTCTTTGGTGCGTGGAACCTTGCTTCGGCTCGCGTTTCGATTGCGAGTTCGTACAACTCATTGTCGAGGCGGATCGATTCTTCGATCAGGTCGTCCAAGGTGTCTGTGGCTGCTCCAGAGCGCATCAGTTCTGCCTTGACGTTATCTTTCAGCCCTTGCTTGTACATGCGCATGAGTGCTTTGTCGTTCCAGTCGGTCTGGATGGAGTACTGTTGAAACAGGTTGGCGTAGTCTCCGGCCGACTTGGTCTGGCGCATTCGTTGGATAGTTCTTTCTGCGATAGCGGGTTCGTTGGCGATCGCATAGGATTGTCGCAGCTTGTCTTTGAACACAGCGCGATCTTCGAACATGCGTGTAATCATGTCTTCGTCGTTGTCGCTATCCAGGTACTTCTTCAAGTAGGGTTGGACCCACTTGAGGGCTGTCCCTCTCATGTAGGAAGCCATCAGAGATGCCTTGTCGACGTCGTCGACATGGTCATCTTCGAACTTGAAGAAGAGGTCGAACTGGAGTAACCAGTCCTCTAGCTTCAAGCGATCCCCATAGTAGAGGTCGGGCTTCGCTACCTTCGTACCGCCGGTGCGGGTATGAGGAGGGGTGGTCATCGAGGTATCACTCATCTTGGAGGTCTTCAATATGTAAAGGCTGAGCGGACTTGGAAGAGTCTTTTATCAGGCTTAGGTTGGTTCTTAGGGATGAAGTGAGTTCGATGGACCAAGGGGGGTTGTATAGCGTTCAATACTAAGGCAGTAGCGGGCTTCGTTCTGCAAAGAGTATAGAAGTCAAAGTAAGAGTCAACTTGGGTAATTGAGATTGAAGACAACGACTGTAAGAGTGCGTTGTCTCTCGTAGTCTATATACTTAGAGAATGTCCTTTGCTCATTCTTAAGCGCTCACTATTGAGCAGTGCTCGTTGCTAAGCGCTCACCATTGAGCGCGCTCATTCTTGAGCGCTCATCAGTAAGCGGTCACGTGACCGAGGTTCGGTCAGCTTGCTGTGTGACCCTATTGGTGGCTTATAACCCGGGCGCTTCGCGCTGGGCCTGGTTGTAATACTGGATCGTAACATAAAGCTACAAAAACGTTGTGTACGCTAGGCTTAATATTAGCTACTTATAACAATTGTAGAGTATAGTTTGCAAACTCGTAGATTAAGCTAAGTAGTAGCGCAGTTTTATTAGCGCAAACTATAGCAACAGTTGTTATTTAAGTACGTAAGCTATTTTAAAAAGCTGCAGTAACTTTACGCTTCTTTTATTAAGCTTTTGTAAAAGTTTTTTTTAATCGTTTAATTATACCTATTATAAAGCTTTTTTTGTTTATATTGTAGCTATTTTTAAGCAGAATTTTATGCTTTTCTATTTTGCTATGTAGTAAGTTAAAGTATAGCTTGTACTTAATATATAAGTTAGCTATGTAGCGCGTAGCATTTATAGTAGTAGTGTATTTTAAAATAAGCTCGTTTTTGTAGCAGTGCTTGAAGCGCGTTACTTAAGCTAAAAAAACGCGTTCGTAAGCTATTGTAAAAGCAAAATTTTGTATTATAACTTAAGTAGGTAGTAGTTTACGCTTAGTTAAGTTTCTAATGTAAAGTACAAGCTTTTTCTTTTGTTGTAGCGTAAGTTTCTTTTAGTCGAAGATTTTAGCTATTCTTGAGCTCTAACGGCTTTGGTGTTTTCGCGCCAACGTAACTCGATCTACGCCAAACTAGTTAGCATACTTTTAGTATACAAGATTATTTTCTAGAGCGCGCGATTTAATTGCTGCAATTGCTTCTTTAACTAGAGTTATAGTAGTAGAGTTATCGCGTGTTAAAGTTAAAGTATTAGTAGCGTTGATTGAAGTTCGGCAGTTAGCACGCGTTTTGGTTAGCACGTGCGCTAACACGGTAGTGTAGCGCACGCTTCTAAGTACTTTGCACTCGCAAATTTTCGCCTATTACTATTAATTGCTTTCGTTTACTTTGTTAGCTGTATTTACAATAAGCCAACGTTCTACTCGCTACTATAAGCGCGCTGCCGCCGATACGCAAAGTACTTAAACTTTCGAAGTAGAAATGCGTAAGCGCAGTAATTCATCGCTTGCACCTACTGCAACCTTAGTTGCTTTATTTGCTACAAAAAGTAAATTGCTTACTCTCAACAAAGCTCTTAACGCACGATTTGAAAATAACTTTGATAGAATTAACTAGAATTAGTTGCTTAACTATATAGCGCTGCTGCGTACATAGAAATACTAGAAGTCGTAGATTTATCGTTATAGCTATCGCGTATACTTTTGCTAAGCTTTTAAGCAGATATTTTTCGTGTGCGCGTACTGCTATAGAGATAAAATAATAAATCGAAAACAGTAGGTTGTACAACGTTAGTACATTAACTTTATCTACTACAGCTTATCTACAAGCTAAAAAACAAAGCTACAATTTTACGCCGTTAGGCGAGCAAATAAAAGCACTTTTGCTAGGTAGCTAGCGTACAATACAGCAACTTATATACAGCAGCATTGTTATCTCGCAAGTAGTAAGCAACGCGCTAGGCAACTTTAACGTACAAAAGTTTCAAATAGCAGCTATTAAGTAGCTAGTAGCAAACAATTACTTTTTAAAAAAGTTTAAAACGCTTGCTTTTGAAAATCTGCTATAAATAGCTAATCTAAAAGCTTTTAGAGCGCTATAGAAAAATTATCAAAGTATAGCTAGATATATAATGCAACTGTTTAATTACTTACAACTTTAAATAATAAAAAACTTGTTAAACGCGCTAAGTAAAATACACTTATTGTTTAATAGCTAAACTATAAAAGAAAGTAAAAAAAGCTATTTTAGTATTGTTACTTATTACGCGAATTCGGCGAGTTGCATCTAAGATTTTTTGATTTTTTTTTCACAGCTATCTAGTGCCTACATAGGTGAAAAAATTGCTTTAGTAATACAAAAAACTTTTTAAAGCTTTAATATTAACTTTAAAAAAGTAGAATACTTTATTTTAAATAACGTAGGCAATAACAATACTGCTGTAGATTATTTAGCAAAAGCGTATAGCTTTAATGCAAATTACTAGCAACTTTACTACAGCCTTTACACTTTTAATTTTATAAACTAAACAATTATGTTTAGAGTAAATAAAAAAGCTTTTGAAAACAAAGAAACTTAGCACGTGCTTAAAAAGTAATTGTTGCTAGATTAGCGTAAACATAGCTTGCTAAGTGTTTTTATAAATGTTCTCTACTATATTAAAATACTTTAATAGTACAACTTGCTATATAGCTTTGTACGCAAAAAAGCAAAAGCTTAACAAAAGCTATATAAACAAATTAAGCTAATTAAGCTAGTAGTAACTAGATAAAACTTTTTTTGCTTTGCGTTTAAGCAAGCTGTTAAGAAGCTTAAGAATCTACTTAATACCTACATATAGTATTATATCGAGAATACGCGAACAGCTACTGCGTACGCTTCTACTTGCGAGAATTAAATAGCTAAGTTTTTAGCGTAAATAACGTTAACTACATTAAGCGTAGTAAATTAAAGTGTTATTACTTAGTATATTAAAGTTCTACAGCTATTGAAAGTAGCTACAAAGCGCTTTAAAAGTAGAAGCAATACTAGAAAATTTAGTACGCTACATAACTATTATTAGAAGTATTTTCTTACCGAAGGTACGAGTTATCGAACTCGAAGATTCTGCCTAAGAAATTGTTCTATGTTTAGAAAGCTTAGTAACAACAAAAAAACAATCTTAATTCTATTTTAAATAGAATAACAAAGTAACAATTTGTTGCCTATAGATTTAATTTATGTATAAAATGTACTTAGAAAAGTTAACTACAAAGAATTCAAATTGTAAAAGAAATTCTGCTAATCTATATAGTTCTATAATTTCTTGCTAAAAGCGTTCTACTTAGTTCGCTTAGTGTGCTTAGTTACTTAGCGCTTTAGGCTAGCTAAGCGCTTGCTGCTTAGTGTACTTAGTCTGCTAAAACTCTAATCGCACTAATTACTATTACGTAACTGCTAACTTAATTCTGCTTTGCGCATTGCTGTACTTTTATCTTGCAAACTTGCAAGCTCTAACAACTTTTCTACGTCGTTGCTTAGTTTACAATACCTAGTATTGTCTTTGTTTGTAACATTATCTCTTTCTTTAAGAATATTGTTTTAATAGCTGTTTTGCTATGCTGTGCTAGTTCTTTTTGTGCTTTGCATTAAAAGTGCTGTTTTGTATAAAAGTAAATTAACTTTAATCTTTGTCGTGTCGTAGCTTTTTTTTGTATTTTTTTAAGTTTTTAAGTTTAACTATGCTTAAGTCTTCGCTTTTCGTAGATTCGTGCTCTAAGTTAACTTGTTGTTGTTACAATTAAGTTGCTTGTATTTGTAAAACTAGTTTAAAAATGCCTACTCTTTGCGGCCGTTGTTCTAAAAAAAACTTAAAGTGCCTAGTTAATTTCTTGTTAGATAAGTGTGCTAAATGCTTTTAGTCTAGCGCGCCTTGCAGTCTTGCTCTAACAAAAAAAAAGTAAGCAGCTTTTTAACAAAAGCGTTGCAACTTGCAACATTAGCTTTTGCTAGCTAAGCAATAAGTGCTATCTGCACGAATTCAAGCTACTTAGCTAGTGTTCGCAGCGAAGTCTCGTGCTGCTACTTTTCAAGTAGAGCTTTCTATTGCTAAAATAAAAAAGAATTAGCGTTTTGCTAATAAGTAGGTTGCTATTAAAGAGCTAGAGAAACTAGAAGCTGCGCAGTTTAGCGCTGCTGTTAATTTTAAAAGTACAGCTTCTACTAATAGTTCTATACCGCTGCTATTTGAAACGCTTTTAGCTAACTTAGGCTAGTTAAAAACTAACTCTTCTTTGCTTGTTTTTTTTTCTTTTGACTTTTCTACTTTTTTAGAGAACTCGAATTCTTTGCTTCTAAATTTTGCTAGTAGTACTTTCGTACTAGTTCCTTGCAGTTCGTAAAATTTCGTATTAGTTTCTATGTATTCTAGCTCTCTAGCTATTCTTGCTATTTAACTATGTATTTCTACTAACGTCTAAACTTCTATAGGTCTTTAACTTCTTCGACTTTGTACTTTTTGTTTTTGAGTTTGATATTAGTTGCTACTTCGGCGTTTAGTAGTGCTAGTTTAAGAAGTAATTTGTAAAAAACTAGGTGTATGCGCATGCTTGTAAGTAGCTATAGTTTAAATAATACAAGTTCTTTAACTTTTAAGATTTTAAATAGTTTTATTTGAAAGTTGTTTAACTTGTTGCATAGTTGTTTAGTTTTTAAGTTTTTTTGTAAAAGAAAAACTCTATTCTCCTCTTTAAGAGTTGGTCTTTTAAGCTTTTTCTTATTTGCTAACTTAGCTGTCGTAAAGTTTCTTTAAGCAATTCGTTAGCTTAATTTGTTGTATAATTCTTGCATTCTAGAAGCCTTATCGTTTGCTACTAGCAAAATGCTTTTAATATTCTTTAGATTTTAATAAGCTACTAGCTTATATCTATAGTTTGCGTAGTATAGCGAGTGTTTTGTTGTCGTAAACTTTGTGCTGTTGTATGCCAATTGTGCTGTTAGTAGAAGTTTAACCTAGTTGTTTTGCAACTTGTTAGTGTACATTTGTAAGTACTATTCTAGCGTTTAGTTCGTTTGTTCTGTTTAGCCGTTTGTTTGCGGGTAGAAGCTAGTTGATAGCTTTTTTGCAACTTCTAACTAGGCTAAGAACGTATTCTAAAACTTTAATATAAACAGCTTGTTTTTGTTTGTAATAAACTATTTTAGCAATTTGTAATTAGCAACAAGCGTTTTTGTAACCTCGTAAGCTATTTTTTCTGCCGTAATTAATTCTTCTGTTAGTACGAAATGTAATTCTTTAGTTAATTAGTTTACGATTACTAAAATCGAGTTGCATAGCTATGCTAATCTAGGTTTTAACAATTTTAAAAGCTTTACTATAAAGTTTATTGTAACGCTAATTTATAAGCGTGCGAGTAGTTCTAGCAGTTAAAGTAATTCGTAGAGCTTGTATTTTTTAAGTTTGTTCTTTAAGCAATCTAAATAGTTGCTTACTGCTTTTTAAACTATGTTTTGTACGTAGAGCATTAAGTACTTGTTTAAAATTTGTTAAATTATTTTGTTAATCTCTAAGTGTTTATATGCTTGTGAAGTATGTAATTCTTAAATAAGCTATATCGCTTAAATGTTGTTTGTTACTATCTATTTTTGCTAGTTGTTTTTGCTCTATTCTTAGTGCATTCTTTTTTTAATGCTTGTAACTTTAGCTATTTTAGCTAGTCGTAGTTAGTTGTATTTAAGAGTTTCGTTTGAATTTCGTCGTAATACTAGGTTGTGCGTAACTAGTTTGTTAGTTTTTATAAAATCTAATTTTCAACTAAGCGCGTTCGCAGCTCTATTGTTAGTTCTTTTGCAATAGTAAATCTTAATGTCGTAATCTACTATAAATTTAGCCTATTTAACTTGTTGTCTATTTAATTTCTTAGTTGTAGTAAAGCTAGTAAGGTTCTAATAATCTAAGTACACTTGTACTTAATGCCTTGCTTTTTTTAGCTATGCTTTCTACTATTCAAAAGCGTTTATTATTGCTAATAGCTCTTTATTGTAAACGTTGTAGTTGAGTTTTACTCTTAAGAACTTTCTAGAATAGTAGAACACTAGTTTTTATTTTCTATTGTTGCATTGCTGTAAGAGTATTGCTTCTAATGCATAGTCTAAAGCATTAGTTTTTACTTAAGTTTTTTTTTTTAAGTTGTGCATTTGTAGCATTAGTATTGTAGTAAACTTCTTTTTAAGTTCTTAAAACGCTTGTTCCTATGTTTTTGTCTATTTGAATTTTCTATTTTTTTTAGTAACTTCTAAGAGTAGTGTCGTAGTTTTAGAGTAATTTTTAATAAACTTTTAATAGAAGTTAGCAAATTCTAAAAAGAACTACACGTTTTTTACTATTTTAGGAGTTAGCTATTTTTGTACAGTCTAAATCTTCTTTAGGTCTATAAACACTTTTTCTTTTAAAATAATAAATCTAAAGTAGCTAGTTTTTGTAACGTGGAATTTACACTTTTTTAAGTAAAAAAGTAGCTAGTACTGCTTTATCTTTTGTAGCACTTTTTTAACATGTTTTTAATGTTTTTTGAACGTTTTCTTAGAGTATATTAATACGTTGTTTAAGTACGCTATAACAAAAATGTCTAAGTATTTGTATAGTGCTTTGTTAATTAAGGCCTAAAACATAGCTAAAGTATTAGTTAATTTAAATAGCATAACTTAGTACTTATAGAGTTTATATCTAGTTTTAAAAGCTATTATCTATTCGTGCTTTTTTGCAATTTTAATGCAATAGTATTCGTTTTGTACGTTAAGTTTTGTAATTTATTTTACTTTTTAAAGTTAATCTATAAGCTTTTAAATAAGCGGTAGTAAGTATTTGTTTTTTTGTGTAACGTTGTTAAGATGTCAAAAATCTACGCATAGTTTTAATTTCTTGTTTTTCTTAAGTACGAATAATATTAGTAAAGCTATTAAGCTTTCGCTTAGTTGTATATATTCTCGCTAGATATTTCTTTAGACGTATTTTTTTAATTTTTTCTGCTAGTTGTAAGTTAAAGAATACATTAGTCTTAGTCGCAGTTTTGTTTCTTCTTTAAAAATAATTTTATAATTTTATTTTTAGTAGTTTGCTAAGTTGTGCTTTTTATTTTTTTTAAAAAAACTTTTAAACTTCGCTTAGTATTCCGTAAAAAAGTTTTTAAACTTTTTTTTTAGTTTTTTAAAAAAGTTAGATTGTAGTTTGCTTACTTTTAAAAGCGCAACTTGTTGTATCTATATAACGCTTATCTGCTAAAAGTTTTTTTTACAGATTCTTGCGATTTTGTAAAGTAAAATTAAACTAATTCTTTTAATCTTAAGTAAGCTTTGAATTGTTAATTTGTTTTATTGTACTACAGCAACTTTCTTTTTAAGCTTTCAGCTACGTATTGTTTTGTTTTTTTAATTAATGTCAAAGTTGTGCTTTTGTAGCTAGTTGTACCTAATATACATGTTAAAACTCTTAAAGTTTATAATATTAATACACTGTTAGTGCCTAATTTTTACAACTTTCAACTTAACTTTTTAAGTTTCTAAGTTGATTAAACTGTTTCTATATTCTAGTAGTTGTCCGTTAGCTAACACTATTTGTATTAGTTAATTTTTAACTTAGTAAAGTATTCTGTTTTTTTTTACTTATTTTAAAAAAACTAGTGTTTAAGCAGCCTTGCTATTAAGTAGTGCAGTAAGCTCTTAGCTTGTAACTTTCGCTTTTACTTTTATGTAATTCTGTTTTAGTTGCGTTTTTTGTACGCTTTGTACAGTTGTGCTAAGAGCACTTATACTATTCTAACCGTAGGTTTAGTAGCTCGCTAGTTTTTTGCTAAAAAAGCTTTTAAAGCTTGTTTTTCTAGAATAGTCTATTGCTCGTAGTAGTTGCATTTGCT
The DNA here is from genome assembly GCA_011032825.1 of Massariosphaeria phaeospora. Taxonomy (NCBI): domain Eukaryota; kingdom Fungi; phylum Ascomycota; class Dothideomycetes; order Pleosporales; genus Massariosphaeria; species Massariosphaeria phaeospora. Next base: position 9,202 of record JAADJZ010000002.1, read on the forward strand.
AGCGAGGCATTTTCAAAGCTTTAAAAACTTGTTATAGTTTTAGTTCTTAAAATTCTATTTCGTTGCATTTTTTTATAGCTTATAAATAGTACATTCTGTAGTGCAAAAAAGCTATCGTGCTGCTTAGCACGTATTGTAGTTTTCTATACATAATTTGTTGTTGCATTCTAAGTAGTTTTTGTTTTTTAGACTTATAAGCTACTATTCTGTAATATGCTTGCAAAACTAGTGTGTTTAACATTTTTTATTGTAATACTATGCTTATTTGCAGCTACTGCTGTAGTTTTTAAACTAATTGTTATAGTTGTATACGTAGCATTCTGCTACTATACATTCGCTGTTTTCAAGCAAAACGTGTAATAGTAGTTTTAGCTATTACTAAGCGAGAATTTTATCGTTTGCGTAATATACACAGTTCTTTTTGTTGCACTAGTGCCAAAGTAGGTTTTTGTAATTTTCTTAATTCGCAAATTGTATTTTTTTTTTAATTAGCTTTTGTTGTGCTATTGCTGCGTTTGCGACTTTTTATTTTTGTAGTCTTTCAATTCAAAGCGTGTAGAACTTGTTCTTGCAATACTAGGCAATGTAGGTTTTCTAGCTGCACATCTAGCATTTGTAGTTCTATAGTTTTTCGTTGATTTTCTAGACTTGTAGAGTTAATAGTTCTTTGTTGTCTTTGTTTAATAGCTTTGTAACGTCTTTAAAACTTTTTATTTAAATCTAATTGTTCTTTAATTCTTTAGAGTTTTTTAAGTATAGTATAGCTACTTGTTGTAGTTAAACTATAGCAATAGTAGCAGCTTAAGCGCTTGCTACTTTCTATTGTGTTTCTAGGCAGTTTCTATAGAAGTGTTTGTTTTTACTATATTAAAAACATACTTTATTGTTGTAACGCCTCTAGCGTTTCTTTTTAAATAGCTTGTTTTTAAGGTTTTGCTTTGTTGAGGTAGCGTTCTTTTTGTTAAGCTGCTTCTATAGTAGTTTGTCGTTCTAAACTCGTTTAACGCTGTTAATATCTATTAGGTTGTAGTAATAAGTTTTTTTAATCGTTGCTACTAGGCGTATGTATAGTTTAATAGTAAACTTGCGTTTCTACTATTGTTGCTATAGTTAGTTGTTAATTTATACTATAGTTTTAATTAGCTCGTTAAGTTTCTCTAGTTTCTTGTTTTGACTAATTTTATTTTTTACGTATTTTTTTAACTTTGCGTAGTAAAACTCGCATAAGCTGCGTTCTCCTACGTTGTCTACCTTAGCCTAAATTTTTTTGAATTTAATTGTGTACTCGCTAGCTAAGCTTTTTTGCTTAAGTAATTTAAGTTAGTTTATTACTTGCTATGTTTCGTCTACTTCGCTGTAGATCGTATAAAGTTTTTGTTTAAATAATTTTTAGTTTTTAAAAATGCGCTTTGTGTCCTGCTTTATTTTTTTTACGTTTTTTGCGTGCGTAACGTAATCTTTGGCGTATAGCTAAAACTATTCTACTACGTTGTCTTTCATGTGCATTTTAGCTACTAAAATCTTGTTTTAATCTATGTAAAAGCTGTTGCTATAATAACAGCAGTAAAAGTCTACGTTAGTAAAGAAAAGTTTTAAGTTTTTTTTTTCTCTGCTATATTTCTCTAGGGAGAGTGCTTTTGCTAACTTTTCTTTTGTTTTACCTTAGAGCTCTGTAACTGCTGCTAATAGTTTTTAAATTTATTTCGCTTGCTGCTGTATCTAATTAGCTTGCTTCGCTATTACAGTTGCTAGATTCGTTGTAAGTATAGTAACGCTGCTACTTGTTGTACGTAAGCTCGTAAGTATTACTATATTGTCTTAGTTTTAAACCTAAAGTAGTTAATGTGTTATTAAAAGTGTTTTTTTACTAAAGGTACAAGTTATTAGACTTAGAAATTCTGCCTAAGAAATTGTTCTATGTTCAAAAAGCTTAGTAACAACAAAAAAACAATTTTATTTTTATTTTAAATAGAATAACAAAGTAACAATCTATTGCCTATAGATTCAATCTATGTATAAAATGTACTTAGAAGAGTTAACTACAAAAAATTTAAACTATAAAGAAAATTCTACTAATTTATATAGTTCTATAATTCTTTGCTAAAAGCGTTTTGCTTAGTTCGCTTAGTATGCTTAGTTGCTAAGCGCTTTAAGCTAGCTAAGCGCTTGCTGCTTAGTGTACTTAGTTCGCTAAAACTTTAATCGCACTAATTACTATTACGTAACTGCTAACCTAATTCTGCTTTGCGCATTGCTGTACTTTCGTTTTACAAACTTGCAAGCTCTAACAACTTTTCTACGTTGTTGCTTAGTTTACGATACCTAGTATTATCTTTGTTTGTAACAATAACGTTATTTTTACTTTTAAGTACGTACTTAACACTTACGAGTAAATTGCGCAGCAATACAAAAACGTTAATTACAACTAAGCAAACTTGCTAGAAAAACTATTTAGCTATTAACTTACGCGCAGCGTAGCAAAAGCTTTAAAAGTACTAAAAAAACTAAATAACTTACTAGCGTACTACGCTGCTACAATACTACACTTAAATACAAAATTCTACTATTAAAACTTATAAGCAAATTAATCTAGCTAGATTGCTTTATTAAATGCCGCTTTTTAGGCGCTATAAAGTAAGTACAAGCTAAAAAAAACTTTAGATTTATAACGCTTACGCAAGAAAGTTAAAGTATTAGATATACAAGCAAGCATTAATTTGCTTACAAATCTAGTGCAAAGCAAAGTAGTTGCTAATAGTAGTAACAAGTACAAGCTTTAAAAACAAAAGCTTTATTTTCTATTAAATTACTTTTATTTAATTAACTCGATTGCCTATTGAATAGGCATAAAGCAGCTTTCTTTTAACTTTAGCTAGCTAGCTATTAACGTACTATTAATTCTAGTATCTAGCTATAAGTATAAGCGTATGTTTAGTAAAGTTAGCAATTTTCTAAAGCCAAAGCGTAGAGGTTTGTTGCTTTAATTACTTGTAGCAATTTACTATGTACGATGCTAGCTTAAAGCTAGCTTTAAAAATAAAGCTACAACTTCGCTTACTAAAGAGGCAATCGATTAATTGTATAGTATATAAAACTAAAGTAATAGCGCCTAAGCAATTTTATACAAATCTAACTTCTTTTCTATCTACTAGCAATTTCTGCTATTTAAACTACAGTTTATTAATCTATTTGTAGTTTATTAATTTAATTTCAATTAAGCTAAAAGTTGTTGATTAGTTAGTTAATTAATTCAATTTACTTCTTTTGAAAACACTAGTTAAATTAGGCTAGAAGCTTTGGCCTAACTAATTTAATTAATAGCAACTATGCTCTAGTAGATTTTAGAGCTAACATATAGCGCTTGAGTAAGCTACGTAAACTCGCTAGCTTAGTATATTAACGATATATTGCTTGCGGCTACTTTAGTAGAGCGCTAGTAGCTGCTTAGTAAAAAGTATATAGAGTTGCTTTGCTCGCACTGTAGATAAACTTTATTGAATTTATTATAGTTTTTATTTGGAACTTGCTATCTTAGGCGATTCTCTTTTATACTTTCTATAAAAACGTAGAATGCATAGTCCTTGCAACTTCAACTTCTTTTAAAGAAGTACAATATTAGCTATGAAATAGGTTTATATCAAAATAGTAAAGGTTAGCTTTAGTTCTCGTGTTTTTCTTTAATGTGCTATAAATTGCTATAAGTATGTCTTTCGCTACTATCTACATCTTTTCTCTTGATTAACTAGCTGTTTTTATATAGTTATTCTATATCATCTAGGAGAATAAATAACTCTCTTCTCTTCTTCTGCTGCTCGGGCAAACGGGCGAGGCGGAGACGAATCTTGGATGCGGAGATAGATAGTATGGTCTTCGCCGTAGTGACGGACACTTCTTGAATAGCCCTATAGAGAATTTGTTGGAGGAGTCGATGTACTTGTCGATTCCAGGGCTGAAACTCGCTACATCTACGCAGGGAGGACGGGAAGATCACGGTCGTGTAAGGAGGGGCGGTCGGCGATAGGGGAAAGATAGAAGGGCAGAAGGATAGTTCTCCGTAGGGGTGGGCCGCTCCGGTACCTCGCTGATCGCTCAGAAGAAGTCGCTTCAAGATGCCAATGTCGATGTCAGAATCGAGTTCGCTTTCGGCGTCTGCGCGGGGAGCATGGGCAGAACCCATTCTTGTAGGGGCGGTGGGGTGACGGTAGATGTAACCTTGATAGGAATACGAATAGTATGTTTTTCTCCCATGGCCAGTGTGACGGAGGTTGGGAGCTTGATTGGAGGGTTAGGCTTCGTCGCCATTGCTACTAATAGACTTTAGGAATGCGGAGCGCCGTTGGGAGGCTCTTAGCTCAAGCCTAGCAGATTCAATCCTGTATAAAGTACCCAAAAACAACACGAAGTAAGGCTCATCCACTTAGTTAGCCATCGATTGAACCCACAAAAGTCTTAATAGAATGATTCTAGTCGTCCATCACCCATCACTCACCCTCCCCAACACCAAGCCTCAAAACTTTATCCCACTACTCCCTCATTTCCCCATCGATCCACGCCCGTAGCACCTTCAAGCTCCTCGCTAGCCGGTACGTCTGCGCCGTATTCGCCGTGTTGCCTAGAGGAAGGGAATGGAAGATCTGAATATGCGAGGCAGGTTTGCGGATATGGGTATCCAAACTCGGCGTATTAGGAGGATTCGGAGAAGTGACGGAGACTCGCGCGAGGAAGAGCGACCACGGTTCGGACTGGATATCGAGAAGGGGAAACACGATTTGGGAGAGGAGGGGTGTGGGCTCGTGACTGGTGGCGGCCTCAATAGCTAGGGTTGGGGTCGGCTGCTGCGTTGAATTTTTGCCGCTTCCTCTACAACCTTGCCCTTCTGCTCTCCATTTGTTATTGTTTGCCTTCAACACAGCCATCTGGCGGATCAGCGCCTCAATTCGAGCCACCTGCGCCGCGACCCATACTCCCAACTGCACCTTCGCTTCTTCCACAGTCCGACTCTCAGTCTTGGTCTCGATTGATACGGCGATCGGTCGGGTGTGCAGGCCCTCGTAGCTGACGTGGTTTATGGACTCGGAGGACGTGCTAATGAGGGATAAGACGGCATCGCGGGCAGGGCCCGAGAGCTCGGGGAACATCGCGTAGTCGACAATCTTGCCTGTGGTGAGACCAGGGGAGTGCGTGGGTCGGAATTCGGAGGTGATTCTTGCGGAGGTCCTACGCGTGGTGGGGGACTTAGTCAACGAGGATCAAGCAAGGGGATGCAGCAGCAGATTAGAATGAACTTACACGCTCCGAAACCCAACAATGCCCTCATCGTTCCCTAGCGCCAGCTCGAAGACCTTAGTGTGCACCCGATTGTTCCACTCGCTCTCGTGATCCCGGTTCTCCGCGCAGCGATGTGACAGCGCATTGATGGTCTGTATGACGTCCAGCTCAGTCAATAGCTCCTCTATGGGCCGGTTATCAGTATCATCTAACTGATGGGGCTTGATCCTCTCAATTCCAGCCTCAATCAACTGCGCCTTCAACCTTGCAGCGAACACAGGCCCGTCAGACACGTCTTCTAGTGCTTCTAAGAGCGCAAGCCCTCCATTCCCCAGTTGTAAGCGCCGTTTAGCCGCCGTGTTCGCCAGGTTTGTGTAGGCGACCCCACTGCCTACATCCCACAGAGATGTAACCTTCTTGGCGCCTGCTGAGCGGGTGGAGGATGCCTGCGATTGCGACTGCTGCGACTGTGTGCGCGATCGCGAAGGCGACCGGGTCTGAAACGCATCGCCACCAAGCTCGTCTGCGATCGCGACAAGACTTTTGGTGTACGAGAGCTTGGGGACAGGATGTGTGTAGTGGGAGTAGATGCGCGGTCGGGGCGTTGGCCCACCAAGTTCGTCTAGGGAGTCTTGGGAGTCTGGGTCTGGCGAGTACGCGTTGACGGGGAAGCAGCGCTTTCGAGGAACAGCGTGCGTGTGCGCTTCTTCTCGGTAGTCTTGGGTGCACCCAGGGAGGAGGCGGGTTTGTTGTAGTTGTTGGGCATCTCAGCGAGGGCGACACGGCGCGTCTTGCGCGGCTGCGGGCTTACCGGTAGGCTCTCGCAATGATTTGGGCGCGCGCGCTTGCGGGAGGACAGCGGAGGAGATTTAATTTCGTGAACCCATGCGGCGACAGAAACGGGGTGCATTGAGGGCGCTGAGTGCAGAGAGCCGTAGAGACGCTGGATTAACGATACCAGTAACGTACCTCACCAAAACCACCACGTTATGGCGCAAAACAGCCCACTTTGGGCCTATATAGTATAAAGCAAGACGCGATATTATTCAGAGTCTACTTCTACTGTTTGCTTGCACGTGCGCGCGTTATGCCCAGTCTCTTTGCACCGTGTACACTGTCTTTAAGATAGTTCACCTACTTCAGCGCGCACCTGCGTCTTTAGCTTCTTCCTACCGTGTCCGTGCGCGTAACAGGCCACGTCGCGTAACGAGCTACGAACAACATGTTTACCACTATAAAGATAAAGTTATTGTAACGCTATAATAGCTCTTTTAACAAGATTTTTTAGTGGAGAAACTCGTAATATGCTCGCAAACAATCTGCACTAACGTAAACTACTAGTAACTCGGCTAAACTAGTAACCTAGCCAAAAAATACTAAAACTACGAATACTAACTTGCTTTTACTATGCTTACACCTACAAACGCGCAATTACGTAAATACAAAAGCAAACTCTTTTTTACTTTTAAAGCTTTTAGAGCTAGCAAATTCTAAAGCTTCTACGTAGCTGCATAGTTTTTTACTATTAATTACTATTAACTTGCTAAACGCAATAAAAGAATACTTTTTAGTTTAAAAACTACTTTTACTTTTTGTAAGCTTACGAGCACTAAAGAAAAAACAATTGTCTAATACATTCTCAACTTTAACGCGCAAGAATTTGCGCTTTTTCTATTTAAAGTAGCTAATATGTAATAGGCTAAAAGCTTAATCAAAAGCTTTAGTTGTAGAATTTTAGTAGCTATTAACGCTGTACGTAACAGCTTTAACGATACTCAAAAAAGCTTTGCTAGCTTTTAGTTAACGAAAGCTTTGTAGTATTAAGTTTTTACATAGCTTTTAAAAGCGCTTTGTAAGTGCTTTAAAAGCTAACTAACTATAAAGTATATAGAGCTTTTCTACTTGCGCTGTAGATAAACTTTATTAAATTTATTACATTTTTTATCTAGAACCTGCTATCTTTGGCGATTTTTTTTATTTAAATTTAATTAATCTCTACGCAGTAAAAATCGTAAGATTTTTAAAAAGTACAATACTTTTAGAAGTTAAAAGCAACTTCTAAAAAACTCTACGACGTAGCGAAAAAAGTTTTTAAAACTAAATTGCTACAATAAACGGCACTTAGAATAAGTATATTTAAATGCTAGTTGTAAAAGCTCGCAGGCTAAAAAGCGAAAGCTAAAGTAGCAAAGCAATTAAAATAGCTTTACAAAAGCTAATAAACAACAACAAACTTAATGTAAAAACTTAAGAGATTTGTTTTAATGTAGTAGAAGCTACATATACAAAAATATTTATTATAAAACTCGTAACAAAACTACTTAAAAAAGTTACTTATAATTAGCTACTAGTAGCAAAGCTAGTTTTCGCAAAACTTTCAAATTCTAAGCAGCTAGTTAATAACGAAAGTGCAAAAGTTTAGGCACTTATTAAAATACTACAAAATTAGGTTTAGATTCTTTAGAAAAAAAAAAGAGCTGCGTTAGCAATACTGCTAACTTTTTTTAGTATTCTAAAAGCTTCTACGCTAATTACAAAGCGCAACAAAATACCTAACCTAGCTTAGTTTAATAAAACAAGATTAGACTATAGACAGTTTAAAGTCTAAGTAAAAAACAAAATGCTTAATAACAAGAATTTAATTAAGAACTTATGCAACTATATCTACAACTGCTTAACAAAGCAAGTAGCTACTACTAAACTCGCTTAGTATTAGAAACACTATAACGAAATAGCAAGAAAGTTTTAAAAGTACTTTAATAGGCACTACTAGAACTACATGCAAGCGCAAAAAGTGCTTAACTAACTTTTTGCTTTTAAGCAGAAGAAAATGTTTTTTAAGAGTATAATAAAGAATTTATGCGCTTTGCGTACAACGCAAAAATAACAAGCAACGTAGCTACATTAAAAAACTAGTACAAAGCAAAGCTTTGCGCTAATCTATAGAACAAAATAGTTAGCGTTATTATTTCTCTAGCATAGCAACTCTAGGACTTAATAAAACGAGTTATTTAAATTAAGAAAAATCTAAACTGCGCAAAAGCAAACAACTAGTAGCGAATAATACTAAATTAATTAATAAGCAATACAAAGGCTATAAACTAGAAGCTAATAGCTAAAGCTACTACCTAAGCAGTCCGCGCAGCTACTAACAATAAGAAAAAAAAGCAAGCTAAATAAGCAAACAACGTAGAAATAACAAAACAACAAAAAAATTACTTTTGCTTTTAATATAGTTTAGCAACTTACATGTTTAATAAATGTAAGCTCGCAGCTCTAAAAAAGCTCGCTATAACTTAAAAAGCAACTTTTAAACTAGTTAAAACAACGGCAAAAGTTTAAAAAGTTTTTAAGTTTAAAAACTTAAAAAACTAAACACTTTTAATTAAAAGCGCGGTTAGAAGTAGTAAAAAAAAACATAGTTTCTTTATTAAATAAGTTTCTTAAGTTTTGCTAGCAATAGCTAAATAAAAAACTACTTATAGTACATGCAATTATTAATCAATTTATTTTTGCTTTAGCAATGCTCGACTTAGACTACACTACCTATAGTTTAGTTAGTAAAAAGTTTTGTAAAAAAAACTGTTTTTTACGTATTTTAATAAAAGAAAAGCTTGTAGTAGGTATTAGCAAATAAGTTGTTAAAGTTACAAAAGCTGCTTAGTTTACAATAAACTTAAACGAGTACGAACAAACAATTTAAGCGTACGTTATAACTAAAAATAACAAATACAATATTATTCTAAAGCGCTTATAAATAAATAGAAGCTAGGTAACGCTAGCTTTAGCAAAAGAATTAATTTTCATCTATTCAACCGAAACACGCGTGCGAAGCTAGAAAAGAAAAAAACTTAAACAAAAGCTCTAGCAAGCGTTTGCAGCTACGTTCAAAATAATAATGCAGTAGTTTAAGAAAAAAAACTTTAGCGTTAAAATCTTCGCTGCGTTTATAGCAAACATTTAGAAAGCTTTTTAAACTAAAGTAGTAGTTAACCTACGCTTAACGTTGCTTAACTAGATAAAAAATTAGTATACAGCGTTTATATAGTTTAAAGCTAACAAATTATTTCTTTACCAAAGCATAATAAACTACGGCATTAAACTAATTAAAAAGAATAAAAAAAAAGTAGAGGTTTTATAGAGACTTTTGTATAACATATTTAAAAACAAACTATTAGTTTTGCAAAAGCAGCTTACTGCGCATTTAAATCGTAGGTTTATTAAAGTAAATTGCTTTTAAGCCGAAGCGCTAGTGTTGTTTGCAAAAAAACTTAGTAAAAAGCTACGCTTTTGCGTAAACTATTAGGCGCTTAAAGCTATTACGAAAAAAAACCAATACTCGCTGCTTTTAATTTACGAAACTCTAAATTAGATTAGCTAAGCTAAATAGTTTACTAAGCTAAACGTTATCTAGGCATTTTACAAAGTCTAAATTGCTAAAAAAAACAAGTAGAAAATAGCTTTCTGTACAAAATTTAGATAGTACGAATAAATAGCTTGCTTATTTAGCTTTGCTAACGCTTTAAGTACGTTCTAGCAATTTATTAACTATACTTTGCGTAATTACATTAACGTTAACGCTTTTGCATGCTTAGATAATGTACTTATTTACTTTAAAAGTTCTTAAAAAAACTACTAGCAACGTGTTAAAAAAGTTGTTAACAAGTTAAAAAAAGCAAGATTACAACTTAATATTAAGAAATGCAAGTTTAAAGTAACTAAAACTAAATACTTTAGTTTTATTATTAAAGTAGGCAAGAAAATTAGCATAGATCTAAAAAAATTCTACGCAATTTTTAAATAAAAGGCTTTAGCTTTAGTTAAAAAAGTCTAAAGCTTTGTTAGTTTTGCAAGCTTTTACTAGCAGTTTATTTGCGCTTTTTTGCAATTATTTTTCTACTAACAGAGTTAACAAAAAAAAGCGTTGAATTCTGTTACGAGCTTAAACAACAAGAAGCGTTTAACACGCTTAAAAAAAAGTTCATATCTAAGCTTTTATTAGCTTATTTTAACTTTAATTTAGAAACTACTATTAAAGCAAACGCTTTAAAGATAGCTATTAAAAAAGCGCTTTTTTAAAAAGCAAAAAACAACTTGTAGCAAGCAGTAGCTTACTACTTTGCTAAAATGTTACTTGCAAAGTCTAACTACACTATTTACAACAAGAAATTATTAGTAGTAATTAAATGCATTACTAAATAAAAAGCAAAGCTTAAAGCAGTGCTAAAAATTACAATTTACACTAATTACAAAAACTTTTTGTACTTTACTATAGCAAGGTTACTAACAAAGCAACATGTTTGCTAAGCAAATATTTTTTTTAAAAACAACCTAGAGTTTGTGTACCGCTCTAAAGCAGCTAATAAAAAACCAAACGCTTTTTTACAAAAAGAGCAGAATTTTTTTTAAAACTAAAACAATGTTCGGCTGAAAAGCTATAAATTCTAACTTTTCAAACTAACTAGTGTGTTAAACGAGAATAATATTACAAAAAAAACTTTAAGCGTAATTCGCGCGTTCTTGCTCTATAGCACTCTAGTTTCAACGCTAAATAAACTCGCTAGTAAGCTTAATGCTTTTTACAAAGCAAATGTAGTAGAAGTTTTAAAGCAAAATATTTTTTTTTAGGTTAAAAGTGCAAGCTCTAAAGAGTAGAATACTGCAAGTTCTAAACAAAATACTGCTAAACAGAAAAGAAATGCTAGCACAAAAAACAATTCTAAGAATAATACAAAAAAGCTATTTTTAGATAAACTTTAGAATAGAAAAGTTTAAAAAAACAATTTGTACTAGAAAGCTTTAGAAGCTGTAAAGAAAAGCTAAACTAAAAAAAGTACTTGTAAAAAGTTTCTTTTAAGCTTTTAATTAAAAGCGTTTTTAGCAAATTGCGCTGTTAAAAACAACGCACTTTTTTATTAAAAAAAGAATAAGTGCCGAAAACGTATTAACTGCGTACTAGATTAATTTTTAAAGCTTACAACCTACTTATTGCAAGCTAGCTAAGCAAAAAAAACACGTACAACATTTTAAAACAATTTTTTTTTAGCTTAAAATAAGCTTAAACGTTTGATAATACATCGCAAACTACGACGCATGTAGCTGCGCGAAGCTATAGTAAAAACTAAAAAGTAAATTCTTACGCTCGCTACCTATTCTAGATAGAATTTAGAAAAAACTTTTTTTAGATTTTATTACTAACTTGCTAGAAAGCAACAAATGTACAAACCTACTAGTTATTACAAACTAATTACGCAAAAATGTAATTTTGATTTTTATAGCAAGAATTAATGCAACGTTTGTAGCAAAAGTATTTATTAAGAAAGTAGTAGTTTACTACTAGCTTTCTAACGCTATTGTTTCTAATTAGAAAGCACAATTTGTAAGTAAATTTTAGAAAACGCTTTGCAAAGAGCTTAGAATTGTAAAGCAGCTATTTATAGTTTTCTACTCAAAAACCAACAAAGCTACAGAAAAAGCAAATTTAATAATTAAAACTATTTTAAAACTGTTTGTAAACTAAGACTAGAAAAACTAAGCGCAACTATGCTCTATTGTACAAATCGCAATTTAGAAACAAAAAGTAGTATTAACAAAAGTAAGCTCTTTCTTTCTCTAGCATAGTTACGAAATAGACTTAATTTAACTTTAAGTAGAGAAAAAAGCGGATACGCTTTACTAAGCAACTTTAAACTCTAAGCGAAGCGCAGCAAAAATAGCTAAAAAAATAAAAAAAGTTATTAACTTCGCGCAAGCTGCTATAGCAGAGGCCTAGTAGAAGCAAAAAAAATAAGCAAATTGATATAAAAAAAAAGCGCTTTTGCTTTGAGTAAAAAACAAAGTTTAGTTGTAGTATAGCAAACACATTTCTAATAAGCGCTTAAGTAAAAAACTTAACTAAAAAAATAGCAAGCATATAGTTTTAGAAGTTAAATCTCTAAGTAATGTCGTTTTGAATACTCTACTAGAAATAAATCTAACATTTTTAATAGATAAACTAAAACTTGCGGCAAATAATTCGCTAGAGAGACAAAAGATTTTTAACTAAAAACTAGGCAGCATTATAAAAGAAAGCGAGCAAGAATAGTTTGTTAAACGCATTACAAGAAAACGCTAAAAAGTAGTTAGAAAAAAATAGTAGCTTAAGTATTTTGTAAAATAAACTAGCTATAACTAGCTTACATAGAAACTAGCGCTAAAACTTAAAAACACAAAAGCTTTATTTACTTAGCAAGAAATTTTAGCTGCTTACTAGAACGCTAATAGAAAATTGCTAAAAAACTTTTAAAACAACACGCTTTTAGAAAGAACGCTAGAACGAAAGCAAGCTTTTTAAAAATATCGCTAATAACGACATACAAAAAACTGCTTTTATTACAAGTTACAAAAAAAAGCTTATGTAATAAGCTAGAAGCTTAATAAAAAGCTTTAGTTGTAGAACTTTAGTAGCTATTAACGCTGTACGTAACAGCTTTAACAATACCTAAAAAAGCTTCGCTAGCTTTTAGTTAACGAAAGCTTTGCGGTATTAGGTTTTTACATAGCTTTTAAAAGCAATTCGTAGATGCTTTAGAAGCTAACTAACTATAAAGTATATAAAGCTTTTCTACTTGCGCTGTAAATAAACTTTATTGAATTTATTACAATTTTTTTCTAGAAATTGCTATCTTTGGCGATTTCTTTTTATAATATAGCTAATAAACTGCTAGGCAAGCGTAGTAGCAAGCTAGTAAACAAGAACTAGCTTCCGCGCTTCGTAACGCGTTTATCTAAGCTCAAAATAGCTTTTAATTGAGCTAAAGATAGGCAAAGAATACTATAGAAAAATTCTAAAGTAATTAGCGCGTAGTTTAAGCTAGTAGAGAAAACAATAGCTAAGTATAGCATAAACCTAAACAACGTGCACAACTTTAATAAAACTAGCTTTTAAATAAGTGTTATTAGGTTTATAAAAGTTGTTACAAGCTTTTAAAAACGTATTTAACTTAATTTTATCTAGCTAGGCAATTGAAAGTAAGTAATAGTTATTTAAAGCATTTGCGCTGCAAAGTACGCAATTTTGCTATTTATTATTTACAAAAAGCGCGTTTACATTTTAGCATAGTACAAAAAGAACTCTATACTTAGCAATTAAAAGCTTTGAGTTTCTAAGAATAGCTAAACAAACAACGCTTTTAGTTTTAAATAGTTAAAGCACTTTAACGCGCATACAAAAGCGCGTTAAGTAAAAAAGTATTAGCTACTTATTTTGAACGGCTATAAAAGCTACTAATTTTAGAATTTTAAAAACTATTGTTTTAAAAACAAGATTTTTACGCTTTGCATGCTAGCTTATTTATTTTATATTCTTTAGCTACTAAATATAGTTTGCTTTTTGCTGCTAAAGCTAAAGTACTTTTAACGCGTTTAAGACTTAGCGCGCTAGCGCGTTTTTTATATTAACAAAAAAAGCTTTTTGCTAGCTTTTAAAAACGCGTTTTTTAAAGTGTTTACAACAAAGAACTGCAAAAAAGCTTTTAAAACTTTAAAGCTAGTTTTTATTAACGCGTAAGTAGTTTTTAGTTATTTTAAAGTATAGCTGCGTACTTTGCTACTACTTTTTGTACTAGAAACGCCGTAGCAGTTAAAAACTATAAGCAGTACACTTAAATTTAAATCGCAATTAAAACTAGTACGCGATTTTATTACTAAATTGCTTAATTTAGCGCAAAGTAGCTTTTCTTAGCTTGTAAAAGAAGCTAAATTAATGCTGTACTAAAACGCGCTTAAAAACTACTATATTAAAAAGCTTAAAAATTATTTAGCAAAGATAACTAAGTAGAAATTGCGCAAACAAAAGCGAATTTAGCATAGCAGTACAATAGAGTATAGTAATAAATTAGCGCAAGTAGCTACTAAAGCGTTTACAACGCTTTAGCTATTAAAAAAAGCGCGTAGTAAAAAGAGTTAAAAAAAAGTACAGCTAGCTCTATAGCGCTGTAAAAACTAAAGTAATACAAGGCACAATGCTCGAACCTACTAAAAGAATACAAAAAAAGCTTTTAAATTGAAAGCTAGCACAACGTACGCAGGTTTTTTGTTTTATAGCAATTAATTTAATGTTCTTTGAAATAAGTTAATTGTGCTAAGCATTTTTAGCTAAGTTACTAGTTTAGCTAGGTTACTAGTAGTTTACGTTATTTATATTTGCGTAGAACGTTAATAGTGTAGCTACAAAAAGCAACTTTAAGTAAAGCAGCTAGTGTAGTTTCTAGCAAATTTCTAATAGCTATAGTACTACGCGCGCGTTTTTTAAGCTTACGCTTTGCTAAAAGCGCTATTAAAACTTTGCGCTTACTTATTTAAGCAGTTTTAAATGCTTTTTTAGTATTTTAGATTTTAATTCTAGCTGCGTAAGCAGCTGCTTATTCGACTTTTAGCTAATTTTTTAACGTACCTTACGAGCTCGCCGGACACACGAGTTCGCCGAACACTTTTGCCAAGCTCCTACCAAAACTACTTTATTCTAGCGCAAAACAGCTTACTTTAGCTCTATATAGAGCAATCTAACCTAAGATATTATTTAAAGTTTACTTCTGCTACTTGCTTACACGTACGTGCGTTATGCTTAGTTTAACTACACCGTTTACACTACTTTTAAAATAGTTTACCTACTTTAGCGCGCACTTGCGTTTTTAGCTTTTTTTTATTACTACGCGCTCTAAACTTCTTTAGAGCAGTTAGACGAGCTTTATTCTCAACTATTAAAGTCTTTTCTGCTTAAACCTGCTTTCTTTTATGCAATCTACGTTGCGTAGCAGCTTTATTTGCTGCTCGAAGCTTTGCGATTTTTTTTTGCGCTAACACTAGCTTGTGCGCGATAATAGCTGCTCTTTTTAAAACTTTTTTAAAAGCTTTTACTATAGACGTTGGTAAGCTATTTATATGCCTCTAAATTCTTGCTTTTACAAGCGTTAATTGCGACTCTAGTTTAAAAGTATTGCTTAGAGTTTGCAACTGCCAAAGCTCGTTGTTAATAAATAGTAGTAATAATAGAGTACGCAATTGAACGTCAAAAGCTGTTATAACCTGTTCTAGGTTAAATAGAACCAATCTAGCGCTTTAAAACCTTTTTTGGATATTACTAAAAGTAATTGCTACATTATAGGCGCGTATAAAGCATAGTAGAAACTTAAGTTTTGTAATGTAAGTAATTTAATTGCGTATAAAATCTTTAGCTTAGCGCTTGTACGCTTTTTTTAAAAAAGCAAAACAACCTACATTAAAAAGCTGTAGAAAGTGCGATAAGTGCGAAAACATACAAATAGTAATAATCTTGTTCTTTTTGCAGTATTGCTAGAATGCAAGCGAGTTATAGCTCTTATAGCTATCAATTGCGAGTAGTTAGTAGGCACTAACTACTTTTTTCTTTGTATACTTATTAAAGTGCTTTAACTACTGCAAGCTAAGTTTATTTGTCGTTTAGCTATTTTTAGAAACTGCAATAACCTAGTTCTAAAGCAGATTCTTTTCTTTGTACTAGGCAAAGAAGTAATAGCAGCTTTTAAAAATAATAAAAAGTAGAATAGCTTACTCTGTCGCGTTAATGCTTTGGATAACTATTGTTTATTCTCTATTGCTTTGCTATATTGCCTTTAGCTATTCTCGTTTCTCTAAAGCTATAACAACTGCTTTAGTTGTTATCTAGCTTATTATAAAGCCTGTTTTGTTAAAGTTGTACGTGTTTTTATTCTAGATGCTGTACTTAGCTTTAATGTTAGCTACTAGGCTAAACTAGCTTTAGATAACCTTTAGGTTTTTGCAAAGCGCTTTTTTATAATTGTACTTGCGATTAAACTTTATTGTAAACTTAAAGCAGTGCTTAACCTACGTACTAAGCTAGTTTAAGCTAACCTAGCCTAGATTGCGCTTTGCGCGCAAGGAATTGGCTATATTAGCTACAGCTGCAAGCTTAAAGAAAAATCTGCGCGTAATAAGCTTAAATATATACTTAACAACTACGCTCTTCTTAGTTTTTGTTAGATTTATTAATTTAGGCTTGTAATCTGCTTGTAAAGGCTGTTTAGCGCGTTGATTGCTTAGTGTTGCTTAAAAAACGTTATAGATAGCTGCAGCGCGTTGCAAGAAAAGTGTTGCATTTTGTTTAAAAGCTTAAAAAGCAGTTTGTATCTAACGTTTATTAAAAAGCTTTATTTAGTGTTGTTGTAGAAGCATTGTGTACATAGGTAGAGTTAGTAGAAGCTTAGCAAAAGTGTCTAGCGAACTCGTGTGTCCGGCGAGCTCGTAAAGTACATTACTATTTAGCTTAGCATAGCTTAAACAAGTTTTTAATTTGCAAAACAAAGCAAAAACTTGCTTAAGCTAGCGCTTATTTATTTTTAACAGCTATAGCTCGTAGTAACAAGTAGTTTTATTAACGGCAGCTTCTAATCGAATACTACTTTGGCTATTCGAACACTACCTAGCATTATTCTCAAAAACACGCTCGAAAAGTCAAAAAACGCAGTTACGTAATTGGGCGAAAGTTGAGCTAGCAGAAACTAGCCTGTAACTAAAACTCAAAGTTGCGACGCTAACTCGCGTAGAAAAGTTGCTAGGAACTAAGCTAAACTTAAATAAGCAATAACAGCTGTGTTAACAGCTGTTAGATTAGTTGATTTCTACTTGCGCTAAGCCTAAACAGGCAACTAACAAGTGTTAAAATCGGCTAAAATCGAGATTTGCGGGCAGCAAATCGGCGGCCGCTAATTAGGCCGCGAAAACGTGATATCGAGCAAAAGCAGAACATTTGACGCTGCGTAGCAACACTAGCCGCTGCATTTTATATGCTGCTAGCTGCTTTTGGCAGAAACTAGATTAGAAAGCGCAGCAGGTAAGCGCTAGTTAGCGCTAGACTCGCGCTAGCTAGCGCTAGACACTTGGCGATAAACCACCGAACTCGCGCAATAAGCTGCAAATTGCGATTAGTTTGTGAAATAATATTGCAACGCGCTGCAACAATTTCTCTAGAAGTTGGATAATACTAAACTTAGCGAGCATATTCGATTGCCGTGATTGCTAAGTGTTTTGGACAACTGCTCGTAAAGCTGCACTAGGTGCAAGTATTGCAAGCTAGCAAATGCGTTAGCGCGCCGCAAATTGGCAGCTGCGCTAGTTAGGCGCTAGTTTTGCTAAAACCGTAGTGCAACGCTAGTAGCTTTACCTAGAGCTCGTTCAAATGCGCCTGCTTCGCTGTTATTTCTACTTAGTTGATTTTTATTTTCTCTACCGCGATGGACTTTCTTTTTGTGCTAAAACAAGATTTTATTTTTTTATAGTACTTAGTATACACGTATCGAAAGGCAGTTAACTAAATCAACGTAATTTTACGCCCTTACGAGTACTTAGTTAGCATTAAATTAAGTAAGCTTTCTAAAAGAATAAGCTTGTATAGCTTTGGTACGCTAAAGAGCGCAAGTTTAAAAGCGTAGCTACAAGTAGCTAAGCTGCTAGCTTTCGTATAAGTAAGTGTAAATAGAAAGCTATGCTTCGGCTATTTAGTAGCAGTAAGTAGAATTTTATAGTAGTTAATTCTAATTACAATTACAAGCCTAGCTATACTAAATTAGCGCTGCTCTAGATAAGAAAAATAGATAGTGCAACAAGAGGTATTATACAGCACAGTTACTAGTTACGCTGCTTATTACGAACTATACTATCGAAACTTATTAGATTAAGCGTTAAAATTAACTTGCAGGACATACACAACGAACGCTACTAACTAACTCTCGCCTAGCTCAATAGAAAGTCTAAAATAAAAGCTTTTATTAATTTGCTTGCAGCTAGAGATTCTGCGAAAAGCAGGTACTACGCAAAGCACCTATACGACAAAAAAAACTACCTAAAGTTCGTGTTTTTCGCTTACCTACTCTTACGCAAACTTTTAAAAAAAAACTCTAACGTACTATTGCTTAACGCTACGTACAAAACAAACTAGTTTAATATGCCGCTATTGCATATAAACGGAATTACTAGCGTTAGTACTACGTTTAATGTAGCGTACTGCTTTTTTAGCAGCGAGTTAGAAAACAACTACAAGTTAGCAATAAAAGCGCTTAAGCGCTACGCTAATAACGTAAAAGTATTTTTACTTTGTTTTGTTACTAATAATAATAGCAGGTTGAAAGCTGCTTTGTACTAAAACTTCTCTTAGGTTCTACTACGGCTTTGCATCTAGCACATTAATAAAAACGTTAAAGCTTAGGCAATTAAAGCGTAGAATATACGCTAGGCCTATAGAAAAAAGAAAAAAAAATTAAAGCTGCTAGACTAGGCTTTATAGCTTGGTAGTACACTTTTGTTAACGCTTTTACTACTAAAGAGTTCGAGCTTCGCTGCTAGTTTATTTGAGACAACTACAAAAGTTCTCAAAACTGCTAAAGTACCTTAGCGAGTACTAGCTACTATTTGAGATAAGTAAGCGAAGTGCTACTGCAAGTTTCTACTTAACTTTAGTACTAAGTAAAGCTTACTGTTAATCTCTACAGCTAAATTTGCAGTAGAGTTAGCTAAGCTTACTGCTAGCTAACTGCGTACAAAGCAACTTCTTAAAGCGAAAGCTTTTATCGTTATATTAAAAGAAGTTTCGTGTTAGCTAAAGGTTACCTCTAGAATGTAGTGCTATTAGTAAACCTCTACGTTAAGAACTAAGTAAATACGTACAAAACTAAAATAAGCTAAGCCTACGACAAGGTGCCTAACTTAGTTGCTAAAGTTCTAGAGTTTTAGCTGCTTTTTCGGCGAATTACACTCTCTGCTTTACAATTACTAAATAAGCAACTTAAGCTATTAAAGGCTAATAACTATAGCAGTGCTTGTTTAGGTGCGTTTACTAAAACGTATAAATTACTTTGCAAACACTAGCTTTACTATATTATCTACTTTAGCAACAGCAAGGTTCTAGTAAACGAAATTTACGATTACTAGCGATTATACTCTCTACGAAGTAGCTGCCTAGAGCTTCTACCTCGCCTAGAGAATTCCGCTTAAGTTAAAAGCAAAAAGCGCTCTAAAGAAGCTACTACGCAAACGATTTCTACTAGCCTAGTTACCTAGAAAGCTCGTAACTTTTTACTATTTAAAATAGTTCGAGCTACCTAGATGCTTTTCGCAAGTGCCGAGTTATTTTAGCTAAGTGCTAGCTTAGCGGCTAATACCTAGCGCACTACTTTTCTAGTTCGAAGCAGTTAAGCAAGCTGCCTAGCGGTTACTCAAACGACGATAGCTACTTTCTTTTCGCTAACTTCGCTAGTAACGCGCTCTAAGTTGAACAGCTTTGAGTATAAAGCAGCACTAGCGCTAGGCTACAAAGCAAATAAGCTAATAAACGTTAACTAGTTTAGGCAAGCGAACGAGTAGGTTGTAGCGCAAGATAAAGCGTTTAAAAAAGCAAATAGTACCTAGCAGAACTAATCTCGCTCTAAAAAACAAAAGAGACTTTTAAGAGCAAAGAATAAGCAGCTGTAGCAACGAAAGCGAAGTAGCGAGCCTAGCAAGCGTAGGCGTAGCAATGAAACATAACTCTTAACTTAGCGTTTATGCGTAGCGTAGGCTTGCTCTAGCGTTACCTACATAAAAGCGCTAAATTGCTAAACTATTAGTGTACAAATAGCTAACTACCTCGCTATTAGAAAAGTTCTAAATTTGAACTGTTAATTTACTAAAACTGTACCTACTTAAGTTTTTAACAGCGCGCTTTTGCGTAGCGTCGTTGTCGAGCGGTATTAGTTCGAAAGTGCTAGAAGTTCGCCGCAAACGTGTCGCTTGCAACTGCTAAATGCGCTAGTTAGAGCAATAATTCCTAGGTGCAAAGCTTTAGTTCGCAATGCCTAGCGTTCGACGCAGCTAGAGCAACATTAGTTGCTTAATTACGTAACTACGTTTTTTAACTTTTCAAGCGTGTTTTTGAGAATAATGCTAGGTAGTGTTCGAATAGCCAAAGTAGTATCCGATTAGAAGCTGCTTTATTAACTACTACTATTAATACAAAATTCTGCTATGTATATTTTTACTACACTTTACTTAATTATTGTAGCTACTTAATATAACGCTTTTTGAGCTTTTTTCTACTGCGTACGCAAAAAAGCTATTAAATTACTTTTACCGCGCCTAAAGCTAGCTTGTAGTAAAAAAAAAAGCAACTTCTTTAAGCTTTTCTAGCGAGCTTAGCGCTTTTTTTTTGTAAAAAAAATAATACTTAGCGCTTTTAAGCACACTAGAATAGCGCTGCTTAATAGCGTAGTAATTCTTAAGAAATTTGCTTACAATGCTTTATTTTGCGAAAGCTTTACTTTAGCGCTTAGCGTAGAGAATTAGCGCAAAATAAACCGCTTTGTACGCTTTTTAGTACGAGATTAAAGTAGTTACAACGCTTGTAAGCTACGTAGCTCGCTCTACTATATTTTTATACAAAATAAACTCTTTTGCACTAAAATTACTAGCTTAAGAGAAACTCTACAAGTTAAAAAACGCTATAACAAAAAAAGTAAGCTTTTTAATTTGCAGCAATAGTAGAAGTACTACCGCAAAGCTACTTTCTAGTTGCTACGCAAAATAAAAAAAGCGCAGTATCGCAAAATAGTAACTTAATAAAAAAAACAATAGCAGCAACTTTAAAAAGCTAAAATAAAAGAGCTACAACAAGCTAATAAGCTATACAAGCAAAAATTTGCAAGGAAAAAGCGTAACGTACCTTATAGGTTCGCCGGACACACAGGTTCGCCGAACACCTGTTTTTACTAAGAAAAATTAATAATCTAAAGCTTAATAACTCTAGATCTACTTTATAGAATTTTCTAAAAATTTCACTACTAAGCTGCATCTATATAAACTTTAAGATTCTAAAGTTACTAAGCTCTAGCCTTAGTATTTAAAAAGCTATTAAAGAAAGCCTAAATTACAGGAATTATTTTAGCGTATTTTTTGTATCTCTAGAATTAGACTAGGTAGAGCTTAGTAATATTAGAATTGAAAAGTTAATGTATACAGAAATAACATATTAAATTTTTAGAAAATTCTATTAAGTAGATCTAGAGTTATTAAGCCTTAGATTATTAATTTTCTTTAGTAAAAACAGGTGTTCGGCGAACCTATGTGTTCGGCGAACTTATAAAGTACGTTATAGCTTAAAAAGCAGCGAAAGTAGCAAAAAAAAAAAAAAAGCTAACAAGGCTACTAAGCAGGCTGCTTAAAAAGCAGCTCGCAACGCTAAAAAAGCTATACAATTATTTTTTAAAAAAAAAGAAAAAAGCTTTACGCGCTTTTTTATATAACAACAAGCGCTAAAAACGTGTTAGTTTTGCTGTAGCTTTTGTTGCACTACTAGTGCTTATATTAGCTACTCTAGCGCTTACTACACGCCGTAGTTGCTTTATTAATTTTCTAAAGAAATTTGAATAAGCTAAACTATAAAGCGCACTGTATTTACTATTTTACTATAAAATTATATACTTAACGTAAAGCACTACTAAGTAACTCAAACTACTAAGTAACTCAAAATTGCTTAGCATTAAATTCTTACGTTCAAAGCTTAATAACTTTACTAATAGTAAAGCTATGTAGATAAATTTTACACTATTTTAAAGCTCTAATCTAAAGCTTTTAGATCTACTAAAATTTACTTAGTTAGAACTAGTATCGCTAGAGTTATTAAAGTTTGAGTATTAAGAAATTCGCTTAGCTTCTAACTTCTACTTCTAGTACTAAACTACTATAATAAATAGTAAAACTATTTAACTATCTATTATAAACTCTAAACTATAGTTTTATTTAGATTTTATAGCGTGCAGCTTAGATTTAAAGCTAGTATATAAAGTTAAATTCTACATACAAAGTTAAGTAGTTTAGAATAATAATGTTATTTATAATAATAAGTATTTACTACTTTTTATACCTAATATAGCTAAGCTTAACTATATGTTAGAGTACTTAATAGTTTTATAGTAGATTATATAATCTATATATAGATATTTTTACTTAGAAAGTAAAAATATATTAGTAACTTTCTAACTTTTATACTAGCTGTAATTCTAAGATACACGCTATAAGAGTTTTGCAAATACTTAAAAATAACTATATAAAAAAATAGAAAAGTATTATTCTTTATTATAACGTAAAGCACTAGCAAACCTGCTACACTAGTAAACTCGCTAAAATTTCTTAGCACTACTACTTTCTCTATCAACGCGATATAGCTTAATTAACTAACGCGTTATTACACTAACACAAAGAAAAACTTTAGCTTACTTTTAAAGCTTATAATTCTAGCTAATTCTAAAGCTATTAAGCTATAGCTATTGCTTTTAACGTTAAACGCTAAACCTTTAACAAACGCGCTAGAGAAATTTCATTTTAAGCTTAAACACAATTTACATTTTCAAAGCTTACTACAACTAAAAAAAAAACAATTATTCAATATATTCTTAACTTTAATTTGCGAGAATTTGCTTTTCGGCTGTTTAAAGTAGAAAATATAAAAAATAAACTAGTAGCTGCGCAAAGTAAAGAGCTAGTAAGCAAAAACTAAGCTAAGAAATTTGTAACGCGTTTAAGCAAGCTTAAAATAGCTTTTAATTAAGCAAAAAACTAGCAGAAAATACAATAGAAAGATTCTAAAGTAATTAGCGCGTAGTTTAAGCTTGTTAAAAATACTAAAGCTACGTACAGCATCTACGACGATAATGTATACAACTTCAACAAAACTAGCTTTTAAATAAGCGTAATTAGGTTTATAAAAGTTGTTACAAGCTTTTAAAAACGTACTTAACTTAATTTTATCTAGCTAGATAATGTAAAACTGCGTTTAATCGTAGGTTTAATAACACTTAAAATAGATTAATAGTATAGTAATAACGTAATCTACTACCAAGCGGCTTAAACTACTAAGCAACTCAAAATCTCTTGGCACAACTAATACGTGTTACGAATTTTTAATTTCATTGCTATTAAACAAGAAGCTAGCGTACGTTGTGCTTACATTTAATTTAGAAAATACTACTGTATTTTTTTAGCACGTTTGCGCGTTGTGCTTAGTTATACTACAATTGCTGCAGCGCTATAGAGCTAGTTAAGCTCTTTCTTAATTACTACTACTACAAGCTTTTTTGAACTGCCTAGCAGCTACAAAGGCCTTTGCGGCTACTTAGCCTACTGCTTTACTATACTCTATAGTACTACCGTACTAAATCCGCTTGCGTTTGCGCGTTTTTCTTTTAGTTATTACTACTAATTGCTTTTTAAGCTTAGCAATCTAGGCTGCTTAAAGCGCGTTCTAATGCAGCATACCTTTAGCACTTTTTACAAGCTAAAAAAAGCTAGCTTAAGCTGTAACAAGTAATCGAGTGAAAAAATCGCGTACTAGCTTTAACTGCGATCTAAACTCGTGCGTATTGCTTGGTATTTTTAATTGCTATAGTGTTTTCTATAGTAGAAGTAGTAATAGAGTACGTAGCTATACTTTAAAATAATTAAAAACTACCTACGCGTTGATAGGAACTAGCTTTAAAGCCTTAAAAGCTTTTTTGTAGTTCTCTGTTGTAAACACTTTAAAAAACGCGTTTTTAAAGGCTAGCAGAAAGCTTTCTTTGTTAATATAAAAAACGCGCTGGCGCGCTAAGTTTCAAACGCGTTGAGAGTACTTCAACTTTAGCAGCGAGAAGCAAACTACATCTAGTAGCTAGAGAATATAAAATAAATAAGCTAGCATGCAAAGCGTAAGAATCTTGTTTTCAAAACAATAGTTTTTAAAATTCTAAGATTAGTAGCTCTTATAGCTGTCTAGAATAAGTAGCTAATACTTTTCTACCTAACGCGTCTTTGTATGCGCGTTAAAATGCTTTAACTATTTAAAACTAAAAGTGTTGTTTGTCTAGCTGTTTTTAGAAACTAAAAGCTTTTAATTGCTAGGTATAAAGTTCTTCTTGTACTATGCTAAAATGTAAACGCGCTTTTTGTAGATAATAAATAGCGGAATTGCGTACTTTGCGGCGCAGATGCTCTAGATAACTGTTACCTACTCTCGATTACCTAGCTAGATAAAATTAAGTTGAGTACGTTTTTAAAAGCCTGTAACAACTTTTATAAACCTAATAATACTTATTTAAAAACTAGTTTTGTTAAAGTTGTGTATATTATTATCGTAGATGCTGTACTTAGCTTTAGTATTCTTAACAAGCTTAAACTACGCGCTAATTACTTTAGAATCTTCTTGTTGTATTCTCTGCCTATTCTTCGCTTAATTGAAAGCTATTTTAAGCGCGTCTAAACGCGTTATAAAGCGCTTAGCTTAGTGTTTGCTAACTAACCTATTTCTACGCACACTTAGTAGTTTATTAGCTATATCTGCTACTTTACAC
Source organism: Massariosphaeria phaeospora (assembly GCA_011032825.1). Classification (NCBI taxonomy): domain Eukaryota; kingdom Fungi; phylum Ascomycota; class Dothideomycetes; order Pleosporales; genus Massariosphaeria; species Massariosphaeria phaeospora. The sequence goes on from JAADJZ010000002.1 coordinate 33,858, forward strand.
AGCTAAAGTGCAAATTCTCGCAAATCGAAGTTAAGAATGTATTAGACAATTGTTTGCTCTTTAGTTCTTGTAAGCTTGCAGCCGTTAAGTAGAGCTTCTACGCAAAAAGCGCGTTCTTAAGTGCAGTAAAAAAAAGTGCAGCGTTTAACATTAAAAGCGGCAGCAGCAGCGCAGTAGCTTTAGAACTTGCTAGCTTTTAAAGCTTTAAAAGCTAGCTAGAGTTTTTCTTTGTATTAAAGTAATAACGCGTTCGTAGGTGTAGGCATTGTAAGTGCAAGAAAAAAGTAGTAAGCTTAGTAGTTTTGAGCTGCTTAGTAGTTTAAGCTGCTTGGTAGTAGATTACGTTAAAAATAGTATATTCGTGTAAAAGAAACGAATTACTATTTTAGTAGCAATTTGGTGCGAGGTACTTTTAAAAGCTTTGCAAAGAACTAGTCTAGCTTGTTATAGCTTATAGTAGCTATTAATTGAAAAGAAACAAATACGTAAAGCTACTTAGCTTTACATTTTTTTTTTCTAAAAGCTCAAACGTTTCGTAAACTAACTTTGTTTGAAATTCTTTAATAGAAGCTTATATAGGCTATTGTAAAGTAGAATAGCTTTTTAAAACTCTATACTAATGCTTCGAACTAGTACAAACTTAAGTAAAGTTAAAGTAAAAAAATAGTAAAGTTTTTTTTAGTAAAGCTAGTAGTAAAGTGTACTGCTAGCAGAATCTAGCGAATTTTTAGCTTAGTAGTAGGTGCTGCCTATAGTTCTTTTATAGCTTGTACTAGTTCTTTTTAACTTTTATTTTTACATTAACTTCGCTAAATTCTTAGATCTAAAAATTAGTTAACGTTAGAATAGGTAAGTTGATTTAGGTTATAATAAGCTATTGTAGAGTGTTTAGTAGCTAACGATGTAACTATTAGTTTTTTTTTGCATATTAGCTTGCGTTAGCTTTTCTCTAGCTGCTTTAATTCTTTACTAGCTAACATAAACATTACTAGAGTTAGCAATAACATTTTAGACAATAGCAACTTTATAGTACACTTCTACGCGCGTTGCGTTGCGTTTTAAAGCAATAAAGAGTATTATTACTTAGGCTATGTAAAATGCTGCATGCTTGTTGTTAACAACTTTAACAAGCGTTTGTACTAAAAGTAGATTGTTAAAAACAACAAAAGCAAAGAGCATAAGTATCTAAAATGCTTTTAGTATTTTAATACAAACTAAAACTGCTGTTTAGTGCGTATCTAAACTAGCTAAAAGCGTTATAAGCTATTCTAATTCTATATAAAGTACTAGAAAAGCTTTTAAATAAGTTAAAAAAAGTTGTGCTCGCTCTAAAGAAAGTTTGCAACAAAAGTTATTTTGTAGTCGTTTTTAACTTCGCTTACAAGCCTCTGTCCCCTAGCGCGCTTAAAACTAAAAAAAAAGTTTTTAAAACTCTTCGCTAGTTTAAAGCGTACACTAACGATAAAGTAAAGCTTGCTATAATAAAAATAAGCAGAACTTGCAAGAACATTTTTAAAACGCTTAACAAGTATGTGTTTTAACTTCTTAAAGTGTAGCAAAGCGCTAATTTAGTTTTTAGTTGCTAATATGCTCTCTACAGCGCGCACCTTTACTTTTACAATAAATCTACTAACTTTAATAAAAATTCTAATGCTAAAGTTAAGCCAAATAGTTGCGTTTGTACTGTTAAAGCTGCTGCTTTCTAGTAGAAGTATTTTAAGCAGTTGTTTAACTAGTTAGTAGCAGCAAAGCTCTAAGAAAACGTTAAGCAAGCTAATACTTCGCGTAAAAAAGTATGTTGGCTTATTATAGGCTACTATAACTCGTATTGACATATTCTAGTTTAAGAAAACTCGCGTTGTTATTAATTTAGTAGCTAAAAGAAATCGCGAGCTCGCTTAGCTTTTTGCGAATTTTGCCAACGCAACTGCAAAGCGTGCAGTTAAAAAAAACAAAGTGCAAAAAAGTATGCTTACAAAGAAAGTTAAGTTACTTACAGCAAAGCTTATAAACTTTAGCTAAAAAGTTTTAAATAGCTTAGTAGTTCTTAGCGTTAAATTGCAGCTTTTTAAGCTACTGTAGCGTTAAAAGCGGTTTTTTTGCTTAAATTAGTTTTCGAGCATAGCGTTAGCATCTTAGAACTTTATTTTAACGTAACAAAAGCTAATACCTAGTAGTTAGTATAAAAGTAGTTTGCTTAAAAGTAGCATAGTTATGCATATATTTTTAAAACCTACTTTGTTTTACTTTACTATAAAGTGTGCTACACTAGCTTATAATAGTACAAAGTAGCTTTTTTAACGCTATGCCTTGCAATAGTAAAATAATATATTTATTTTTTTAAAAAAGTTTGTAACTTAGAAAATTTTAAATTTTTTAAAAATTTTAATGCTAACTATGCGTTAAGTAGCAAAGTAAAACGTGTTAATTATTTTTTTTTTAAAAGCACATTGCTTAAAGTGCGTTTTTTATTTCTTTTGCTACAAATTTTTTTTTTTTTTTAAAAATTGTTAAATGCATTTGCACTTATATTTGGCTTAAGTTCTTAAAAGTTTTTATTGTTTAAGTATTTTTTTTATTTAACAAGGTACTTTTAAGTACTAACTAAAGATTTTTTTTTATTAAGCACTTTTTTAACGTAGTACACGTTGTTTTTAAAAGTACGCAAAGTATCTACCAAAAGCTCGCTTTAAAAGAGTATTAACTTTTTTTAGTTATAAAGTTCTAATAGAGATACGTAAAAAACTAGATAAATACTTTTTAATTTAAGAAAATTTACTTAGTACGCGTTAGTACTAATTTAGTTTACAATAGTGCCTAGCTTTACGTACTTTTAGTTAAGCTTTTTTTTTAGCCTAGTAGATTTCATGTAGCAGTTTAAAATTAGCATCTACTTACTTTGCTTTAGCAAAATGTACTTTCTACGCTTGTTAAAATACTTCTTTTAATAAGCGTTTGCAGCTTTAATCTTGCGCTAGCATTTAGCTTAAAAAGTAATTATGTAAGCTGCTATGCTTGTTTTTATAAACAACTATTTGTTACTAAAAAGCATTTTAAGCTAATCTAAAGCTTTTAAAAACGCTTTGTAGTACGCTATAAAAAAAGTAATTTTTGTAGTTACGTATTAGCTATTGTTGTACGCGAACTTCGCTACTAGCAACTACATAGTTTAATTATTCTATTCAAAGCAATAGTAACATTGAAAGTACTATTCTAGCGTTTAATTCTGTTTTTTAGTTTAACTATTTGTTTGAGAGTAATAAGTAGAAAAAAAAAACGCTTATTAAGCTAAAATAGTAGCAGAAGCTGTTTTAGTACTTTGAGTTTATAATAAAACTTTAGTTTAAGATAACGTTTTTTAAAACGCTGTAAAGTTTTACAATTTCTTTTATTTAAACTATTGCAAAGTTCTTTCTAGTCTAGTTAGCGCAAGCTAGAATATAGTAGGCTATTTTAGTTAAGTAGTTTACTATAACGAGAATAGAGTTGTATACTTACTTTATATACTTTAATAGTAAAAGTTTTGTAATAAAGTTTATTATAACATTACACTACAAGCTATTAAGCGCTAGCAAAAGTATAAAGAGTTTGTAAAAGCTATGTCTAGCTGCTACTAATTTGCAATACTTCAAATAGTTGTTGCAGTACTTTTTAACGTTTTTTTTATGCTTTTTTACTCGTATTAGCGTTTAACTTTCTCTAAGGTTTTTTTAACGCTGAAGTAACTAGCTATTAAGCTATTATAACATTTTTAAAAAGCCTTTGCTTTTTCTTTCGTTGTAACGAAGTAGATTTTATTTAACTACTTTGTTATAGCTAGTTCTAGTCTATTTTAGGCTACTATAAGCTCTACTAGTCTAAACTCGTTTTCTAAGTTAAAGTCTAAGTTTAAGTCTAAAGAGTTCGCGAAATCGCTTGCTAAATTTTCTAAAAGAACTTTATTCTCTAAAAGCTTAAGCTAAAGTGCTTAAGTTAGTTTTTTTCTAATGTGTATTTTTAAGTCTAAAGCTTTTATTTTCTTTAAAAAAGTTAGCAAACTTAGTTTTTTTGCAAGTTAGCTAGCTAATTTTGTAATTGCTGCTACTAAAGCAAGCTTACTATAAACACTACGAGTTATTAAAGCTTGTAATAAATTTATGTAGATTTTATTGCTTTTTTGCGCAAAAGCATAAGCTTTCTTTATGTAGTCTAGTTGTTAAAAAAAGCTATTAGCTAGATTTGTCTTTTTAAGTTGATAAATTATAACGAAGTTGTACTCTATTAACTTTTTGTAAGCGCGAACTTAATAATAATTTAGAGTTTTTGTTTTTATAAACTATCGTAGGTTACTGTAGTTTGTATAGAGATTAAACGGAATACTTAAAAAAAATAGCAAAAGTATAACAAACTTTTGTTAATTGCTAACAACTTTTTATTATAAGTATTGTAATTATACTTCGTCTTGTTTATTTTCTGCGAGAAAAAACTAATTGAGCGCTAATAAGCACTTTTTTCGCTGTTTTTACTATTAAAAACCTTTTAGCTTAGAATTCTACTAATAGCGCTTTTAGAAGCGTTAGTTTTAAGCTTTGTAAGCTATTCTACTTTATAATAAGCTAGAATAGAAATATTAAAAAAAGCACTTTTGAGTTTTCTAAACGCTTTCTTAGCTTTAGTTTCAAAGTTAATTCGCTAGCTTTTTTTCTTTTCTTTAGGCATGCTTGCTTTAGGCCGCTTCTAGAATTTTTTAAGTTAGTTTAGTTAATAGTAGAGCAAGCTTAAAGAACTTAGTAATAAAGCGCTAATAATAGTTTATAAAGCTTATAAATACTCGAATATTTCAAATTGTATTTAGCATTAGCTACTTCTAGATTGTTCTAATTCGTTTTAAGTTAATTTTAACTTTTTCTAAGTATACAATGTAACTTAGGTACTTCGTTTGCCGTATGTGCTACTCGCACTTGCTAAGCTTCAAGTATAGCTTTGCTTTACGCAAACGTTAAAAAACTTTTTTAACCTAGCTTACATAGGCCTTTTTTATATTAGAAAATACTAGAATGTTGTTAAAGTACACAATAAAAGTTACGTTAACTAACTTAGCAAAAGCTTAGTTAATGTAGGCTTAAAATGCTGCAGAAGCATTCGTAAAACCAAATAGTATAACAAAGTACTCAAAATAACTATATCAAGTTTTAAAAGCTGTTTTCTATTTGTTTCTCTTTTTAATCTAAATTTTGTAATAGGCTTTACGAATGTTAAGCTTAGTATAAACTTTTGCTTTAGCTAACTTCTCTAAGAACTTTGCAATAAAAAGCAAAGAATAACAATTTTTAATTGTAATTTTGTTAAGGCTTCGATAGTTAACGCAAAGTTTTAAAGTACTATTTTTTTTCTTTGCAAAGAAAATTAGCGCACTAGCTAAAAACTTTAAGCGCTTTATTTATTTTCTATTAAAGTACTCGTCTACGTATTTGCAAAAATGCTTTAATTTTGCTGTTAACATGTTGTACAAAGGTTGATGCAAAAAAGTTGTACTAGGCTAAAGTTTAATTGCAAAATTCTGCTTTTTATAAAACGCTATTACTAACGAGCTATTAAAGCTTGCTACGTTTTAGTACTTCTAATATTCAAGTTGCAAACTAGAGTTTTGCTTTTTTAGTTGCTTACTTTAGAGAGTGTACTAATTAAACAAACATAAAGCTTTGCATTAAAACTATTTAAAGTTTAAACAAACTTTGCTGCGTTTTTTATAGCTACTTTAGCATAGTTTAGTTTATTTAAGTTCTTTATGCTTCTAAAGAGCATGCGGCATCGCGAATAGTTCAACTTCGGCTAAAACTAATCTATCCAAAGAAATTTGAAATACATCAAAAGCTTTTTGAAATTAGCTACTACAAAAGAAATTTTATAGGTTTGTACTTTGCTTTTAGAGTTTGTAATGCAAACTTCTACTACAGTACAACTATAAATAGTGTAACTTAATTTACTTAGCAATATAAAGAAAATATTAGAGATTAATTTAAGTACTAGATTCTGTTCTTTCGCTACGACAGCTAAAAGAACATTAAAATAAGCTCTACTATCTACAATTGCTTTTAAGTTTTTTAAACTTTTAATTTTCGCTAACGCAGTAAAAAACGTTGAGTTTTTGCTCGTTAGCATTTTACAAAAAGTGCCTACTTTTTTTAACTATAACAAGTTAATATAGGCTACAAAGTAGAAAGCTAATTCTTTAAGCTTTTGCTTTTTTCTTTTCTTTTCTCGAAGTAAGCGTTTTTCTTTGCTTTGTTAAAGTAAGTAAAGACAAAATAGCCTAGTTTGTTACATGCATAGCAAACTAGCTCGTTAAAGCTTTTGTTTTTTTGTTATTACTTTTTTTAAGCTTAAAACGGCCGTTGCGTTTCTTTTTGTGCTATTTAGCATTAGAATAGGTTAATTTATATTCTGTTAGCAACGCAGCTTGCTTTTTGTTTTTTTTTTGTTTTTCTTTAAATTTTGTTATTCTATTAGAGGTTACGATAGATCTAATTAGCTTTTTGCTTTACTTAGTAGAAAGTAGTGCAACTTTGTAGTAGAAAGTAACGTAGTTGCTTTTTTACTTTTTTAAGAAGTGCTGCGGTAAAATCTGCTGCTATGCTAAATAAGCTTGTTTAGTTAATTTTAGTTTAAAAAAGTTAAAGAAGTAAGAGTAAGTTAAAAAAAGTTTAAAATAGCTTTTAACGTAAAGTTTTGATAGAATTGTATACTTGCTACTTACGTTTTTTAAAAGTGCTTAAAGCACTTAACATTTGTTTTTCAAGCAATGCTTAAGTAGAAAACTATAAAAAAAATCGCATTTTTTTATAAATTTTATAGGTTTCTTAGAGCGTATAGAAGTTTTCGGTAACGTACGTTAACTCAAAAAAAACTTTTTAAAGTTTGCTAAAGAAGTTAAAGCTTTTTGTGTAGTAGCTTTTGCAATTGCAAACCTATTAGTTGTAGTCTACGCAATTTTTTTTTAAATAGCAATGTAGTAACTTAGAGCGAAGCAAATTAACTTAGTTAAAAATAGTTTAAGCAGGTGCTAGCACGACTAGTTGCCTAATAGCTTTAGCAAGCGCTATTTTGTTTTCGTTTTTGTATAGAGCTTTTAACGCTTTAAAGCGAATAAGTTCTGTACAGTTTTACTTATTCTGCTACTAAGTTTTTAGCTTGTTAAAAGCTTGCTTCGTAAAAAGCTTTAATAGTACATTGTTATTCTTATCGTTTAAAAGTAAAGTGTTAAGATTTTTTTCGAAGCGAACTAGGTTATTTTAGCCTAGTTTAGCGCTAGAAGCGCGATTACGCTTTAAAACGCTAGCACTATTACTAATCTAGACTTCTTTATTAGCATTTTTATTTTATTTGGTTTTATCTACGACTAGAAATTGAGAAATGCTTAGTTGCATAATAGAACTTTTATCTAGGTGTTCTAGAAGCAACGTAGCTTAATTGTTAAATAAATCGAACATTGTAAACGAAGTAATCAATCTATTAAAAGTATTTTAATAGAGCGATTTAAATGTAAAACTGCGTTTAATCGTAGGTTCAATAACACTTAAAATAGATTAATAGTATAGTAATAAAAATAGTATATTCGTGTAAAAGAAACGAATTGCTGTTTTAGTAGCAATTCGATGCGAGGTACTTTTAAAAGCTTTGCAAGAAACTAGTCTAGCCCGTTATAGCCTATAGTAGCTATTAATAATAAAAAAAAAATACGTAAAGCTACTTGGCTTTATAGATAATTAAAAGTAAGTAATAGTTATCTACAGCATTTGCGCTGCAAAGTACGCAATCTCGCTATTTATTATCTACCAAAAAGGCGTTTACATTTTAGCATAGTACGAAAAGAACTTTATACCTAGCAATTAAAAGCTTTTAGTTTCTAAGAACAGCTAAACAAACAACGCTTTTAGTTTTAAATAGTTAAAGTATTTTGACGCGTATACAAAAGCGCGTTAAGTAGAAAAGTATTAGCTACTTATTCTAAATAGCTATAAAAGCTACTAATTTTAGAATTTTAAAAACTATTGCTTTTAAAAACAAAATTTTTATACTTTGCATGCTAGCTTATTTATTTTATATTCTTTAGCTGCTAGATGTAGTTTGCTTTTTACTGCTAAAGTTAAAGTACTTTTAACGCGTTTAGAACTTAGCGCGCTAGCGCGTTTTTTATATTAACAAAAAAAACTTTTTGCTAGCTTTTAGAAACGCGTTTTTTAAAGTGTTTACAATAGAGAACTGCAAAAAAGCTTTTAAAGTTTTAAAGCTAGTTTTTATTAACGCGTAAGTAGTTTTGAATTGTTTCAAACACGTACAGCTGTGTACTTTTTTACTACTTTTTGCACTAGAAACGCCGTAGCAGTTAAAAAGTCTAAGCAATACGCTTAAATTTAAATTGCAATTAAAGCTAGTACGCGATTTTATTACTAAATTGCTTACTTTAGCGCAGAGTAGCTTTTCTTAGCTTGTAAAAAGAGCTAAATTAATGCTGTATTAAAACGCGCTTAAGAACTACCGTATTAAAAAGCTTAAAAATTAATTAGCAAAGATAACTAAGTAGAAATTGCGCAAACGAAAGCGAATTTAAATAGGTAGTACGATAGAGTATAGTAACGAATTAGCGCAAGTAGCTGCTAAAGCGTTTAAAGCGTTTTAGCTATTAAAGAAAGCGCGTAGTAAAAAGAGTAAAAAAAAAGCATAACTAGCTCTACGACGTTGTAAAAGCTATAGTAATACAAAGCACAATGCTTAAACTTGCTAAAAAAATACAAAAAAGCTTTTAAATCTAGAGCTAGCACGATGTGCGCAGGTTCTTTTTTTAATAGCAATTAATTTAATATTCTTTGAGATAAGTTAGTTGTGCTAAGAAATTTTAGCGAGTTTACTAGTATAGCGAGTTCGCTAGTGCTTTACGTTAGCTATATAGTTTTATATTTAAAATCGCAATTATACTTAAGCCTAAAGTTTTTTCAAAAGATTTTGCGAAATTGCTTGCGCGTAGCGCAAGCTTATTTTCTTAATGCAAATAATTCTTTTAATGCAAATAATTCTTTTAATGCAAATAATTCTCTTAATGCAAATGTTTAGCTATAGTTTTAATTTATTAGCAAAATACGCTTTCTTGTAACACAATTAAGCTAGTATAATTAATATATACATTTTATTAAAAGCTTTAGTTAGTTTGCAAGTTATCTAGCTAAGTATTGCTAGCGTAGCTACTTTTGTCGTTGCTATAGTTTTTATTTGCAATTTTATTTGCTATAGCTGTAAGCTGCGTTTGCAACTTAATTTTAAAGCTTATAAAATTAAGTTGCAAAGAAAGTAGTAAATTGCTTTTTTTAGCTATTATATTGTTGTCTAGTGTTGTAAGCTGTAAGAATTTTAAAAGAATAAACTTAGTATACAAATTAACTAGACAGCGCGCTTAGCTAGCTACTTTACAAGCAAGCGTTAAATTTGTTGTTGTACTATTTTTGCAATACTTAAAGCTGCTTAAGCGTAGTATATACTCTAGTTTGCTTGTAGCTTTAGTATCGTAGCTGTAGTTATTATGCGCGTGTACTTATTGCATTACACTACGCTAAGTAAGTACGTTAGTTGCTACGCGCTTGTAGTACTTACTACTATAGTTTTTAATTATAAGCAGTAATTGCTTGTATTTATTAGCAATTTTAGTAACTTTGCAAAGTTGTTTAGTAGCAAGTTTACTTTTAAAGCGAGCAAAGTTGTTAACTTGCTACTATTGTACTATCTTGCGCGTACTTTAATAGTATATTAGTTTGCTTTTAACGTTAAGCGCTTGCTGTTTGCAACGACAGCGTTTATTTTTAGTAGTAACTACTGCTTTTGTACGTTAAAGCTTTTGCTTTAAACTTTTAGCTATACAAGCAAGCGCAAAAACGCTTTGCTAGTATTTAATAACGCTAGATGCAACTTTGCGCAAGAAATGCTTACGTAGTACTACTTAAACAAAAAGCTTTTGCGCTTAAAGTTAACGTACTGTTTTTAGCGTATGCTAAGCAGCGTTGCTAAGTGCTAAGTTCTTTAGCTTTAGTATTACGTTTAATAGTTGCGTGCAGCGCATAAGCTGCGCTTGCTAGAAGTTAATTTTAACGCAGTTGTAGCATTAGACAAGCGCTTAAAATAGCAATAAAGCAAGCTATAAAAGCAAAAATATTACGATTAAAGTTGTAAAGCGTATCTATTGCTAGAGAAAGTATAAGCAATTGCTCGTTGTTGCTAAAGTTGCAATTCTTTTGCTACTTAAGCTAAGCAAGTACAACGTTTAGATTAAGTAGTGCAAAACTTATACGTTTCTAGCTACTAAGAATTGTACTACAAGTAAACGTAAAACGCTAGATTTTTGCTAAAGTTGCTATAAAGTTAGCTTTGCTTATATTTTTTAACTTAGTACGCGCAGCTTAGTTTAAACAGCAACTGTAATACTATTTAAGTAGCTAGAAATAGCTAACGTTAAGTAGCTATAGCAAGTAAGTTGTATAAAGCAACAGCGCAAACAACTATATAAAGTGCTTTTTGCGTACTAAGCAAACTTTTTGTTTTATAAAAGCTATAACGTAAACTACTAGTAACTTAGCTAAACTAGTAACCTAGCTAAAAATGCTTAGTACAACTAACTTATCTCAAAGAACATTAAATTAATTGCTATTAAACAAAGAACCTGCGTACGTCGTGCTAGCTTTAGATTCAAAAGCTTTTTTATATTCTTTTAGTAGGTTCGAGTATTGTGCTTTATATTACTATAGTTTTTACAGCGCTATAGAGCTAGTTGTGCTTTTTGTTAACTTTTTCTACTACGTGTTTTTTTTAATAGCTAAAGCGCTATAAACGCTTTAGCAGCTACTTGCGCTAATTCGTTACTATACTCTATTGTACTACTATGCTAAATCTACTTTCGTTTGCGCAATTTCTACTTAGTTATTTTTGCTAATTAATTTTTAAGCTTTTTGATATAGTAGTCTTTAAGCGCGTTTTGATGCAGCATTAATTCAGCTTTTTTTACAAGCTAAAAGAAGCTACTTTGCGCTAAAGTAAGCAATTTAGTAATAGAATCGCGTACTAGCTTTGATTGCAATTTAAATTTAAGTGTATTGCTTAGAGTTTTTAACTGCTACGGCGTTTCTAGTGCAAAGAGTAGTAGCAAAGTACGCAGTTGTACTTTAAAACAACTAAGAACTACTTGCGCGTTAATAAAAACTAGCTTTAAAGCTTTAAAAGCTTTTTTGTAGTTCTTTGTTGTAAGTACTTTAAAAAACGCGTTTCTAAAAGCTAGCAGAAAGCTTTCTTTGTTAATATAAAAAACGCGCTAGCGCGCTAAGTTTCAAACGCGTTAAAAGTACTTTAGCTTTAGCAGCAAAAAGCAAACTACATCTAGCAGCTAAAGAATATAGAATAAATAAGCTAGCATGCAAAGCGTAAGAATTTTGTTTTTAAAACAATAGTTTTTAAAATTCTAAGATTAGTAGCTTTTATAGCTGTTTAAAATAAGTAGCTAATACTTTTTTACTTAACGCGCTTTTGTATGCGCGTTAAAGTGCTTTAACTACTTAAAACTAAAAGCGTTGTTTGTCTAGCCGTTCTTAGAAACTAAAAGCTTTTAATTGCTAGATATAAAGTTCTTTTTGTACTATGCTAAAATATAAACGCGCTTTTTGTAGATAATAAACAGCAGAATTGCGTACTTTGCGGCGCAAATGCTTTGAATAACTATTACCTACTCTTAATTGCTTAGCTAAATAAAATTAGGTTGAGTACGTTTTTAAAAGCTTGTAACAACTTTTATAGAACCAATTACGCCTATCTAGAAGCTAGTTTGGTTAAAGTTGTGCACGTTGTTGTTGTTGTTGTAAACGCTGTACTTAGCTTTAGTATTCTCTACTAGTTTAAACTACGCGCTAATTATTTCTAAATTCTCTTAAAGTATTCTCTGCTTATTTTTAGCTTAATTAAAAGCTATTTTGAGCTTAGATAAACGCGTTACAAAGCGCGCAAGCTAGTTCTTGCTTACTAGCTTGCTACTACGCTTGCCTAGCAGTTTGTTAGCTATATTAGCTACTTTAGATAAAAGAAGCGCAAATTCTTACGCGTTAAGGTTAAGAATGTATTAGATAATTGTTTTTTTTTAGTGCTTGTAAGTTTACGAAAAGTAAACGTAGTTTCTAAACTAAAAAGTGTTTCTTTATCGCGTTTAGCAAGTTAATAGTAATTAATAGTAAAAAACTATGCAGCTACGCGAAAGCTTTAGAATTTGCTAGCTCTAAAAGCTTTAAAAGCAAAAAAGAGTTTACTTTTGTATTTACGTAATTGCGCGTTCGTAGGTGTAAGTATAGTAGAAGCAAGTTAGTATTCGTAGTTTTAGCGTTTTTTAGCTAGGTTACTAGTTTAGCTAGGTTACTAGTAGTTTACGTTAGCTATTAACGAAAAGCAATTGCTAAACGCTTTGCTACTACTTTGCTATTATTCTATTAAAATGCTTTAGCTAGTTAAGCGCTACTTTGTTGCTATTGTACCTACTATCGCTAGTGTAGATAAAGTAATTGTTAAGTATATTAGTTACCTAGTGCTCTATAATAGTTGCTGCTTTAACAATAACTATAAAAAAAATAGCTACGCTGTTTGCGCTTATACACTCTACAAAAGTAACAAGCTCGCAATTGTTAGCATTAGAAATAAAAATCTAGCGCTTATTTTTACTGTAAACGTACTAGCTGCTTGCAACTTTAATCTAGTAGCTAGTTTTGTTTATATTGTACGTATTTGCTAGCAATATACTTAATTACTAAATAAAGCTTTCTAGCTTTGTAAACTACTTGCGTAGCGCTTTAGACTTTTGTGCGAGCTTTTGCTGCACTTTTAATAGCTTTGCTTTAACGCGTTTGTACTTTAAATACTTTTGTAGCTAGCAACGTTTCTAGCACTTGCCTAGCATCGCAAGAGCTTTATTTACTTTTAAGTAAAATTTCTTTAAAAGTGCGTACGCTTGTTGTTTAACTATTTTTTTGTGTACTTTATAGCTAATTGCGTTAATCGCGTCAAAATAGCGTACAAGCGCAAAGTTTTGCTTTTTTAACAATTACTAATTTTTTTGCGTACAATAATTAAATTGCGTTGAAAAGTTTAAGTAAGCGTAGTAAAAGTAATAATATAGTAAGTTGTGCGCTGTAGCGTAGAATTTAATGTCTAGTTTAACGTACTTTACGAGTAGTTGAGCTACACGAGTTCGCGAAATACTTTTGCCAAGCAAATTATCTAATATTATAACTTTAATACTTTTCTTAATAGTAAGCCTATTAGAATAATTTATACACTATTTTAAAGCTCTAAGCTAGAACTTTAAAATCTACTAAAAATTACCTAAATAGGCTAAGTACTACTAGAGTTTTTAAAGTTTAAAGATAAAAAGCTCGCTTAAGCTCTATACCTAGTATCTAGTAGAATTCTACTATAATATACTTTTATATTCTAAAATATTTTTATTTGTACTATAAGTTAGAGTTTTAGAAAGTTATATAGTATATAGCTTAGAATCAAAGCTATTAAATAGAATTAGAGCTTATATATAAAACCTACTAAGTATAAAGTATTAGTACTATTATAACTCTAAATAATATATTATCAAAAGTATTCTCTTACTAAAGGTAATTACGATTGAACTTGAAAATTCTGCCTAAGAAATTGTTTTGTGTTTAGAAAGCTTAATAACAACAAGAAAACAATTTCAATTCTATTTTAAATAGAATAACAAAGTAACAATCTGTTGCCTATAGATCTAATCTATGTATAAAATGTACTTAGAAAAGTTAACTACAAAGAATTTAAACTATAAAAGAAATTCTGCTAATCTATATAGTTCTATAATTCTTTGCTAAAAGCGTTTTGCTTAATTTGCTTAGTATGCTTAGTACTAAGCGCGCTAATTTTACTAAGCAACCTCTGCTTAGTTTGCTTAGTGCCAAGACTACTAAGCGTGCTAAGCACGTTACGTAATTTTTAATTACTTAACTTTGCTTTGCGCGTTGCTGTACTTTTGTCTTGCGTACTAGCAAGCTCTAACAACTTTCTTACGTCGTTGCTTAGTCTACAATACTTAGTATTGTCTTTGTTTGTAACATTATTTTTTTCTTTAAGAATATTGTTTTGATAGCTGTTTTACTGTGCTGTGCTAGTTTGTTCTGTGCTTTGCATCAAAAGTGCCGTTTCGTATAAAAGTAAGTTAACTTTAATTTTTATTGTGTCGTAGCTTTTTTTTGTATTCTTTTAAGTTTCTAAGTCTAACTATGCTTAAAGTTGTAAAATTAACTAGTTGCTATTACAATTGTCTTGCTTGTTTTTGTATAATAAATTACTTTGTTGCAAAGTCGTACTGTCGCTGTTTGTTAAAAAGTCTAAAGTGTTTTTTTTTGCTTAAAAAAACTTGTGTTAACTGTATATTGTTAAGTTTTAAGTATTTTTTTTTTTATTTAAAGAAAAGTTTGCTGCTGTTGCTAAAAAACAGCGAGTTTTGCGTTAAAAGCTTTGCGCTGTAGAGCGTTGCAAGCTTAATTTCTAAAATCAACTTAATGCTGCTACTAATAAAAAGAAAAAGTTGTTTACTTAAAAGCTTACTTTAATTAAAAAAATAGTAAGTCTTGAGAGCGCATAGTTAAGCGTGCTTTTTAGTTCTAAAAGTATAGCTTTTATTAATAGTTCTATACCGCTGCTACTCGACTTGCTCTTAGCTAACTTAAGCTAGTTACAAACTAACTCTTCTCTACTCGCTTTTTTTTTTTTTTTTTTTTTTGCTTTTTTAGAGAACTTGGATTCTTTGCTTCTAAATTTTGCTAGTAATATGCTTGCACTAATTTCTTGCAGTTCGTAAAATTCTATATTAGTTCCTATGTGTTTTAGCTTTCTAGCTATTTTTGCTATTTGACTTAGTACTTCTACTAACGTTCAAACTTTTGTAGGTTCTTAACTTTTTCGACTTCGTACTTTTTGTCTTTGAGTTTAATATTAGTTGCTACTTTAGCGTCTAGTAGTGCTAGTTTAAAAAGTAATTTGTAAAAAACTAAGTGTATGCGCATGCTTGTAAGTAGCTGTAGTTTAAATAATACAAGTTTTTTAACTTTTAAGATTTTAAACGGTTTTATTTAAAAGTTGTTTAACTTGTTGCATAGTTGTTTAGTTTTTAGGTTTTTTTGTAAGAGAAAAACTCTATTTCTCTTTTTAAAAGTTAGTTTTTTAAGCTTTTTCTTGTTTGCTAACTTAGCTGTTGTAAAGTTTTTTTAAGCAATTTGTTAGCTTAATTCGTTGTGTAATTCTTGCATTTTAAAAGCTTTATTATTCGCTGCTAGCGAAACGCTTTTAATGTTCTTTAAGTTTTAATAAGCTACTAGCTTATATCTATAGTTTGCGTAGTATAGCGAGTGTTTTATTGTCGTAGACTTCGTGCTGTTGTATGCTAATTATGCTGTTAGCAAGAGTTTAACCTAGTTGTTTTGCAGCTTGTTAGTGTACATTCGTAAGTACTATTCTAGCGTTTAGTTTGTTCGTTCTGTCTAGCCGTTTGTTTGCGAGTAGAAGCTAGTTAATAGCTTTTTTGCAACTTTTAACTAGGCTAGAAACGTATTCTAAAACTTTAATATAAACAGTTTGTTTCTATTAGTAATAAACTATTTTGGCAATTTGTAGTTAGCAACAAGTGCTTTTGTAACTTCGTAGGCTATTTCTTCTGCTGTAATTAACTTTTTTGTTAGTACAAAATGTAATTCTTTAGTTAATTAATCTACGATTACCAAAATCGAGTTGCATAGCCGTGCTAATTTGAGTTTTAACAATTTTAAAAGCTTTACTATAAAGTTTATTGTAACGCTAATTTATAAGCGTGCGAGTAGTTTTAGCAGTTAAAGTAATCCGTAGAGCTTATGTTTTTTAAGCTTGTTTTTTAAACAATCTAAATAGTTGCTTACTACTTTTTAAACTGTGTTTTGTACGTAAAGCATTAAGTACTCGTTTAAAATTTGTTGAACTATTTTGTTAATCTCTAAGTGTTTATATGCTTGTGAAGTATGTAATTTTTAAATAAGCTATATAGCTTAAGTGTTGTTTGTAACTGTCTATCTTTGCTAGTTGTTTTTGCTTTATTTTTAGTGCATTCTTTTTTTAATGCTTGTAACTTTAGCTATTTTAGCTAATTACAGTTAGTTGTATTTAAGAGTTCTATTTAAGTTTCATCGTAATACTAAGTTGTGCGTAACTAGTTTGTTAGTTTTTATAAAATCTAATTTTTAACTAAGCGCGTTCGCGGCTTCGTTGTTAGTTTCTTTGCAATAGTAAATCTTGATATTGTAATCTGCTATAAATTCAGCTTATCTAACTTGTTGTTAGTTTAATTTCTTAGTTGTAGTAAAGCTAGTAAAGTTTTAATAATCTAAGTACACTTGTACTTAATGCCTTGCTCTTTTTAGCTATGCTTTTTATTGTTCAAAAGCGTTTATTATTGCTAATAGCTCTTTATTGTAAACGTTGTAGTTAAGTTCTACTTTTAAGAACTTTCTAAAATAGTAAAATACTAGTTTTTATTTCCTGTTGTTGCATTGTTGTAAAAGTATTGCTTTCAATGCATAGTTTAAAGCATTGGTTTTTACTTAAGTTTTTTTTTTAAGTTGTGCATCTGTAGCATTAGTGCTGTAGTAAACTTCTTTTTAAGTTTTTAAAACGCTTGTTCTTGTGCTTTTGTTTATTTGAATTTTTTTTTTTTTAGTAGCTTCTAAGAGCAGTGTCGTAGTCTTAGAGTAATTTTTAATAAACTTTTAGTAAAAGTTAGCAAATTCTAAGAAAAACTGCACGTTTTTTACTATTTTAAAAGTTAGCTATTTTTATATAGTTTAAATTTTCTTTAAGTCTATAAACATACTTTCTCTTAAAATAATAAATCTTAAGTAGCTAGTTTTTGTAACGTGAAATTTACATTTCTTTAAGTAAAGTAGTAGCTAGTACTGCTTTATTTTTTGTAGCACTTTTTTAACATGCTTTTGATGTTTTTCAAGCGTTTTTTTAAAGTATATTAATACGTCGTTTAAGTACGCTGTAACAAAAATGTCTAAGTATTTGTATAGTGCTTTGTTAATTAGAGCCTAAAACGTAGCTAAAGCGTTAGTTAATTTAAATAGCATAACCTAGTACTTATAAAGTCTATATCAAGTTTTGAAAGCTATTAACTATTCGTGCTCTTTTGCAATTTTAATGCGATAGTATCCGTTTCGTACGTTAAGTTTCGTAATTTATTTTACTTTTTAAAGTTAATTTATAAGCTTTTAAATAAGTAGTAGTAAGTATTAGTTTTTTTGTGTAACGTTGTTAAGCTGTTGGTAGTCTACGCATAGTTTCAATTCTTTGTTTTTCTTTAGTACAAACAATATTAGCGAAGCTATTAAGCTTTCGCTTAGTTGTATATATTCTCGTTAAATATTTCTTTAAATGTACTTTTTTAATTTTTTCTGCTAGTTGTAAGTTAGAAAGTACATTAGTTTTAGTTGTAGTTTTGTTCCTTTTTTAAGGATAATCTTGTAATTTTATTTTTAGTAGTTTGCTAAGTCGTGCTTTTTGTTTTTTTTAAAAAAGTTTCTAAACTCTGTTTAGTATTTAGTAAAAAAGTTTTTAAACTCTTTTTTTTATTTTTTTAGAAAGTTAGGTCGTAGTTTGCTTGTTTTTAGAAGCGCAACTTGTTGTACTTATATAACGCCTATTTGTTAAGAGTTTTTCTTACAAATTCTCGTAATCTTGTAAAGTAAAATTAAACTAATTTTTTTATTTTTAAGTAAGCTTTGAATTGTTGAACTATTTTATAGTACTATAGCAACTTTCTTTCTAAGCCTTCAGCTGCGTATTGTTTTGTTTTTTTAATTAATGTTAAAGTTGTGTTGTCGTAGCTAGTTGTACTTAATATACATGTTAGAACTTTTAAAGTCTATAATATTAATACGCTGTTAGTGCCTAATGCTCGCAACTTTCAACTTAACTTTCTAAGTTTTTAGGTTAATTAAACTATTTTTATATTCTAGTAGTTGTCCGTTAGCTAACACTATTTGTATTAGTTAATTCTTAACTTAGTAAAGTATTCTATTTTTTTTTACTTATTTTAGAGAGACTAGTGTCTAAGTAGCTTTGCTATTAAGTAGTGCAGTAAGCTTTTAGCTTGCGACTTTTGCTTTTACTTTTATGTAATTTTGTTTTAGTTGCGTTTTTTGTACGCTTCGTATAGTCGTGCTAAAAGTACTTATACTATTCTAACTATAAGTTTAGTAGCTTGCTAGTTTTTTGCTAAAAAAGCCTTTAAAGCTTGTTTTTTTAGAATGTTTTATTGCTCGTAATAGTTGCATTTGCTAGCGAAGCATTCTTAAAGCTTTAAAAACTTGTCGTAGTTTTAGTTTTTAAAATTTTATTTTGTTGCATTTTTTTATAGCTTATAGATAGTGCATTTTGTAGTGCAAAAAAGCTAGCGTGCTGCTTAGCACGTATCGTAGTTTTTTATACATAATTCGTTGTTGCATTTTAAGTAGTTCTTGTTTTTTAAACTTATAAGCTACTATTCTGTAATATGCTTGCAAAACTAGTGTGTTTAATATTTTTTATTATAACACTGCGCTTATCTGCGGCTACTGCTATAGTTTTTAAATTAATTGTTGTAGTTGTGTACGTAGCATTTTGCTACTGTATATTCGCTATTTTTAAGCAAAACGTATAATAGTAGTTCTAGCTGTTACTAAGCAAGAATTTTATTGTTTACGTAGTATACATAGTTCTTTTTGTTGCACTAGTACTAAAGTAAGTTTTTGTAATTTTTTTAATCTGCGAACTGTATTTTTTTTTTGTTAGCTTTTGTTGTGCTATTGCTGCGTTTGCAACTTTTTATTTTTGTAATTTTTTAATTTAAAGTGTATAAAACTTGTTCTTGCAATACTAAGCAATGTAAGTTTTTTAGCTGCACATCTAGCATTTGTAGTTCTATAGCCGTTCGTTAATTTTTTAAACTTGTAAAGTTAATAGTTTTTTGTTGTTTTTATTTGTTAGCTTTGTAACGTCTTTAAGACTTTCTATTCAAATCTAATTGTTTTTTAATTTTTTAAAGTTTTTTGGGTATAGTGTAGCTACTTGCTGTAGTTAAACTATAGCAATAGTAGCAGCTTGCGCGCTTGCTACTTTCTATAGTGTTTCTAAGTAGTTTTTGCAAAAGTATTTATTTTTGCTGCATTAAAAACATACTTTATTGTCGTAACGTTTCTAACGTTTTTCTTTTAACAATTTGTCTTTAAAGTTTTGCTTTGTTAAAATAGCGTTTCTTTTATTAAACTGCTTTTGTAGTAGTTTGTTGTTTTAAACTCGTTCAACGCTGTCAATGTCTATTAGGTTATAGTAATAAGTTTTTTTAATCGTAGCTACTAAGCGTATGTATAGTTTAATAGTAAACTTGCGTTTTTACTATTGTTGCTATAGTTAGTTGTTAATTTGTACTGCAGTTTTAATTAACTTTCTAAGTTTTTTAGGTTTTTTGTTTTAACTAATTTTATTTTTTACATGTTTTTTTAGTCTTGCGTAGTAGAACTTGCATAAGCTTTGTTTTTTTACGTTGTTTACTTTAGCTTAAATTTTTTTAAACTTAATTGTATATTTACTTGCAGATTTTTTTTGTTGTAGTAGTTTGAGTTTGTTTATTGCTTATTATGTTTTGTTTACTTTTTTGTAGATCGTATAAAGCTTTTTTTTAAACAATTTTTAGTTTTTAAAAATGCGTTGCGTGTTTTGTTTTATTTCTTGCTTACTATTGCTTTTAACATAGTTATTTGCGTGTAGCTAAAACTATTCTGCTGCGTTGTCTTTTATGTGCATTCTAGCTGCAAAGATTTTATTTTGCTTTGTAAAAAAGCTTGTTGCATAGTAACAGCAGTAAAGGTTAATATTTGTAAAAAATAATTGTAGTGTTTTCTTTTTTTTGCTATATTTCTCTAAAAACAGTGCTTTCGCGGCACTACTAGTTTTTTAACTCTTTAAAATTGCAACTATTTCTAATAGTTTGCTAATTTGCTTGCTTATTTGTTTTATCTAGTTAGCTTGCTTTGCTAGTACCGTTGCTGCGGTGCGTGCTAGTGCTTCGGCGCTACTACTACTTAAGCTTGCTAAAGTTGTTATATTGTTTTAGTTTTAAACTTAAAGTAGTTAACGTGTTATTAAAAGTGTTCTTTTACTAAAGGTAATTACGATTAGACTTGAAAATTTCGCCTAAGAAATTGTTCTGTGTTTAGAAAGCTTGATAACAACAAAAAAACAATTTCAATTCTATTTTAAATAGAATAACAAAGTAACAACTTGTTGCCTATAGATTTAATCTATGTATAAAATGTACTTAGAAAAGTTAACTATAAAGAATCTAAATTATAAAGAAAATTCTACTAATCTATATAGTTCTATAATTCTTTGCTAAAAGCGTTCTACTTAGTTTGCTTAGTGTGCTTAGTGCTAAGCGCGCCGATTTTACTAAGCAACTTCTACTTAGTTTGCTTAGTACTAAAACTACTAAGCGTGCTAAGCACGTTACGTAATTTTTAATTACTTAATCTTGCTTTGCGCGTTGCTGTACTTTCGTTTTGCGCACTAGCAAGCTCTAACAACTTTTCTACGTCGTTGCTTAGTTTACAATACCTAGTATCGTTTCTGTTTGTAACATAATACTACTTTTTTAAAGCTTATATAGTATAATTATACTAAGTACTAAATTATTAAGTAGTTTTACATTAGGTTTTAATAGTTATATATAGATATTTATACTTAGCTAGTATAAAAAAAGTAAACTACTTTTTAATTTATCTAGTAGCTTTAATCTTAGGCTACACGCTATAAAACTTTCTAGTACTTTAATATATAGTATAAATAAGAATATTTTAGAATATAAAAGTTTAATATAGTAGAATTTTACTAGATACTAGGTATAGAGCTTAAGCGAGCTTTTTATCTTTAAACTTTAAAAACTCTAGTAGTACTTAGCCTATTTAGGTAATTTTTAGTAGATTTTAAAGTTCTAGCTTAGAGCTTTAAAATAGTGTATAAATTATTCTAATAGGCTTACTATTAAGAAAAGTATTAAAGTTATAATATTAGATAATTTGCTTAGCAAAAATATTTCGCGAACTCGTGTAGCTCGACTACTCGTAAAGTACGTTAGTATACTCGCAAAAGCGCAACGCGTAGCTTCTAAGCGCTAGAGTAGTAAATAAGTATAAGTTAAGTTAAAAATAAGTTAGCTTACGTAAAACTCTAGTGCTAACTTAACTTATACTTACGCTAAAACGTTTTAGCGTAGGTATAAGTTGAGTTAGCACAAACCTCTACAATTTTATATTTTAATATATTTTCTTTTTATAATTATAACAGCTAGTTATAATAAGTTTATTAACCTAAAAGTAGTACTTATAACTCAAATTTAACCTACGCTTTAATTACTCTAACTTAATTTTAACTCTAGGTTTGTGCGACTTTAACTTAACTTATACTCAACGATAGGTACTTTCTACTTATTCGCTAGCGTACTAAGCGCAACAACTTTAGCAGCGTATTTTTTAGCTTGCAATAGATTGCAAGGCATAGTTAAAACAATTTTACTAATTTAAAATTTAGTAGTATAGCGTTGTAGCGGGGATTGATTTATGTAGTAGTTTGTAGATTGCATTAGAAAGATTATTTGCATTGGGAGAATAGGCCCGCGCGTAGCGCGGGCAATCTCGCGAGATTTTTCGAAGAAACCTTGGGCCCGAGTAGTGTTGCGCGGGCATTGACTGAACGCGGGCATTGAGTGCACGGACATGGTAATGGCTCGCGTAGCGCACGGGCACTCTAGGCTTCTCAGGGTACTGTATGCCGAAGAAGAACCCCACGAACGTGTCGGCGAGAACTCCGCACCCACACCGTCGGTCCGGGGGCGCCCAAAATGCACCATGAGCCGTCTTTCGCCGCCATGCAGAATCGTTTCGACATAATGGGAAAGACCGCACTGGATGCAAGGCTTTCGCGCCACTCTTGCTCTCGATCCCCTGTCTCGATACCGACCAAATTCCGTAAACACGTGAAGACCACGAGAATGACAGACGCCTCCGTCCCTGTTGAGGACATCAAGAAGCACTCTTCCAAGGAAGACTGCTGGATCGTGGTGGATGATGTTGTGTGGGATATAACCGACTTCGTGCCGTCGCACCCCGGTGGTCATGACAGTATGTCCGCCTAGAAGCAAACACTGCTGTTCTAACACCTTTTAGTTATATATAGACACGCAGGCTACGACGCTTCCGCCGCTTACAATGCCATACACTCGCCCTCGCTAATATCGAAAACTCTTGGGCCCACCAAATGCAGAGGCAAGGTGGACTCGACTACTTCTTCAGCGTTGCTCAAGCCGCCACCCACAGAGGCCGCCCAGCCAAAACTCGTTCTTGGAGCCAAACCCCCGTTGTCATCGCTCATTAATAGCTACGATTTCGAGGCCGTGGCCGAGAAAGCACTCACTAAAAAGGCATGGGCCTTCTACTCCTCGGCAGCGACAAACTTGGTGACGAGAGACGCGAATCGTAATATGTTCGATCGGATATGGTTCCGTCCAAGATTACTAAGGAATGTTAGAGACGTTAATACTAAAACCAAGATCCTCGGTGCTGATGTTAACCTCCCATTCTTCGTAAGTCCGGCGGCATTGGCGCGCTTGGCTCATCCGGATGGTGAGCTAGCACTTGCGAGGGGCTCTGAGAAGTTTGGGATTGCGCAATGTGTAAGTCGCCAGAGTAGACAATATATTGTGGCAACGCTGACCAGATATAGATATCGACGAACGCCTCGTACACAATGGCGGAGATTACGTCAAGTGTGCATTCAGACGCAGTTCCCTTCTTTTTTCAGCTCTATGTAAACAAAGACCGTATCGCTTCGGAAGTTCTCTTGAAAGACGCCGAGAAGAACGGTATCAAAGCAATCTGGGTTACTATCGACGGCCCAGTCCAGGGTAAACGCGAAGCCGACGAGCGAGTGAAGGTAGACTCAGCAGTCGTGGCCTCGACAGCGATGAGCGGGGAAACGGCTACAAATGACACGAAGGGCGGAGGCATAGGAAGGACTACTGGTGGTTACATCGATCCGACGTTTAGCTGGGACGATCTTGCGTGGCTTCGGAGGCATACTAAACTTCCGATCGTTGTGAAAGGGGTACAGACAGCTGAAGATGCAGTGTTGGCCTTGAACCATGGGTTGGATGGTATCGTGATAAGTAACCACGGCGGCCGCAATCTTGATACGTACGTTCAATCTCGTGAATTGTGGCACCTTCGCGATTTATTACTAACGCGCCGCTAGATCACCTCCTTCGCTACTTACACTCATGGAGATCCGGCGTCACAATCCAGAGGTCTTCCAGTATCTCGAAGTGTACCTAGATTGTGGCGTTAGACGAGGGACCGACATCGTGAAAGCTCTTTGTCTTGGTGCAAAGGCTGTAGGCATGGGCCGACCTTTCCTATATTCTCTAACATACGGTCAGGAGGGTGTTGAGCATTTCATCGAGAGTAAGTGTACCCAAGAGCCAAGATCTGAATTTAGACTAATGAGGCTATCACAGTCATGAAGGACGAACTGGAAACCTCGATGCGGTTGTTGGGCATCACCGATCTTTCCCAGGCTCATCCCAGATTCCTCAATACCTGCGAGGTCGAACACCTCATTCCGAAGACGTTGGAGTCACCGTTCCCAGAAGTGAGCCAATCCATCCCGCGGGCTAGGCTGTAGGATGTGCAGTATTATGTAGACCATTGATCGAAATCGCTGGATGCGGCTTGTCCCAGATATGTTTCATCAAATCCGAAGCCGTACGATCCAATCAGGTAGTACATGCTATATCCGTTCATCAAGTCAACCCCAGTATTGCTAACCGCTCCATTCGTACCGGTATGCTCCATAGCAGTCGCTCTAGCGCTGATAGGTAGATTCAGACTAGCGTTATCTTGACTAGATGGTGTTCCAGGAGTGTCAAAATGATTTAGAAGTTCTCGGACTCCAGCGACGATGTGCCTGATCAGATGTTTCTCATTCAGGCTCTCCGCCACCCGGGCCTGTAAGTTCGCAGATCTCCGTGTGAGAGAGAGCACTTGGCCGATGTTAAAATTCAACCCAAGACCAATCGGCTCCATAGTCCATTCTGGTGATGCAGCCTGGGCAACGCCTCCCCAAGTTTTGGCCATTTTAAGCAAGAACGTAGCACAGAAGGCGACCATGGTGTGCGTGAAGATGGGTACACCAGATAGTGCTCTACGAAGGTCGGGTTCCTCGAAAATGAGTGCCAGCGTGCTGGTGGCGGCTGTGATTGCGATGTTTGCTGCCTCTCTCCGATCATGCGAAAAAGACTCAGAAGACGCGGCGCTGGGAGCGGGTAACGCACGAAGAGCCAAAGAATTGAGTTGGAAACGCGCAAAATGGTAATACAACACTACTGCCTTCGACGGGTAGGACCCTATTGGCGAACTGTCCACAGATCTGGGCTGCCAGGAAAGGCGCCACTGTTCGATGGCGAGATTGAATATGCGCAGTTGTTGGAAGTCGGGTTCGGTAAGGGGCTGCTCGGGGTCACCTCCATAGACCATGTAAGCTTCCGTGAGAATCTTGAACAGAGCAACTTGAGAACCTAATCGGATGTCGCCTGGAGTTGTGAGCGGGCTATCGAGGAATCGCTCGAGGTTCTTCGTTGCTGCGTCTTCGTGTATGAGTGGAGGACGCCCATAAGCAATGCTAAATTGATGCTCGCACACGTAGAGTGCATACCAAAGTCTAACGTTGTCGCGGTGGTCAGTGTTGCCCCGAATAAGCTTTTGGAATGAGTGGTGGATTCCCAGCTCCACGGCATTTCGCACAGCGAGTCCGGATAGTTTCCAGCTCAAGTTGGAGAGATAGAAGGCAGCTAGACACAATGCGCGGACGTCATCTAAGTTGTTGGGCTTCGATAAGCACGTGCTGTACGCAAGAGACACGAAGATGTTGTAGCACTTCTGCAAGGCATCGTCCCGTCCTGGCGTATGCAGAGCAGCGATTGTCAAAACAGCGGCCGTAAGCAGTGTCGAGTGGCGCCGCATTTCTTCCAGCGACGCGTGCGAAAACAAGATGCCAGCCCAGAGGAGCTGATGATAGTTCTCTATGTAGCGGGTGAAGAGGTCTTCAGCGTCTTCTACTGGGATGATACCTTGGCCAATAAAGTCACTATCCACGGGGCTGGCGTCTGGTTTCCATCGATGGATGGTTCGGAAGATTTCTTATGCGGGTAAGATCGTACAAGCTTCTCATCGGCGCTGGCACAAGACTAGACTCGTTGTCGTAGTCACGTTCGACGGAGTTTTCGCGTGTCATATCCATTGGCGGGGCAACCATGGTGGTGCAAGCTCCACTCTCAGATAGCACATTCGCAGGGCTGATGGCTACAGCCGGAGCGGTGGATGGAGAGGGCCCGGACCAGCTGGCCAAAGCCGGTAGCTTGCTATGTTGCAGCAGTTGCTGGACGGCGGACCGCAGCTGAGCGATCTCAGCCGTGGCATTGGTCTTCCACCTGTGTGAAAGTTAGCACACGTGAGAAAGGGGGGATAAGCTGCACGCTCACAAGACATCCTCTTCCTGTAGTATCTGGTTGAGGTTATAGGGGACGCATTCCACGCCGCCACGGAGACATTTGGCGCATTTTGGGTCCCCGTCAACAGGCTCGCACTTGATCTTGTGCTTTTTGCATTCTACGCCTGGTGGCGACCCATATTACTCCAGTCCATGCTGAGGCGGGGGCCGACATTGGAATTTACATGCTCGCGTGCGGAAGAGCCGTGGGGCTTGAGGTCGCCGGCCGGAGTCGAGTTCCGCGTCTTCGTGCGCGCGTTTCGGAGACATGCCGCAGCCATCACCATGGGCCGGCGTAGATGGATTGGATGTTGGTGGAGTAGTTCGGTGCGCGAGGTAGCATCGTTCATGGTGTCTATCTGGCTTTGCGTGCCCAGGTACGAAGGCTGCGAGGAAGACGGATTCGAGACACGCGGGAGCAGCTAAATACCCCTCCAACGCCAGAGCTGGTAGGGCAGGTGGCAGGTGGCAGGTACCCGTGGACGGCAGGCGCGCCCCACCACCGTCGCCGTCGCCCACCCCCCTCAACTACAGCTGCAGCTACAGCTACAGCCACACCAGGCCCGTTCTTGCCTGCCCCCTCTGCACCACCACCACTCCTCCCCAGCGCGCCCAGCCATGCCCCAGGAAAACTCCAAGATCGCAGACCCCGATGCCACCGCCGCCGCAGCCGCCGAGGCGGTCGCCGAGTCGAGCAACCAACACGCTGGCGCCGAGTCCGCAGACGACAGCGGCGGCGACGCAGCTGCCAAGATAGATGGCGGCGACGCAGCGACGCAGAAAAAGAAGAAGAGCCGCAAGAAGAAGCTCCGCGATGTGCTGTCTGGCAAGGGCAAGGCGCCCGACATGACGAGCGCAGAGGCACCCGTGGGCCAGCACCTGAGCAAGGACCAGATGAACATACTGCTGGAAGCAAACCCGGCGCTCAAAAACGAGCTGCTGGCCAAGTCGGACGGCAAGGACAGCCTGGAGCAAATGATCCGGAAACTCAACGTTAACGACATGTTGACCGGGCTGGCGCCCCAGGGCAAGAACGCAAAGGACATGGGCAGCCATGCCTTCTGGAAGACGCAGCCGGTGCCGAGCTTCGAGGAGGTGGCGACCGGGCGGGACAGCATTGTTGACGGGCCCATCAAGGACATCGACATCGACAAGGTCGACCAGAACCCCAGTCCCATGTACCCGGGCTTCGAGTGGGTGACCATGGACCTCGAGGACGAGGCGCAGCTGGAGGAGGTCTACGAGCTGCTTACCCATCACTACGTCGAAGACCAGGAGGCAATGTTTCGATTCAGATACTCGCCCTCTTTCTTGAACTGGTAGGCCGGAGACCAATGATGGGTGACTATGATCAAGTACTAACGACGCCCAGGGCCCTGAAAGCACCCGGGTGGAAGAAAGACTGGCACGTCGGCGTCCGTGCTGCTGCATCTGGAAAACTGGTGGCGTTCATATCCGGCATCCCCATTCAACTACGGCTGCGTCAAAATACCCTCAACTGCTCCGAAGTCAACTTCCTCTGTGTCCACAAGAAGCTGCGCTCCAAACGACTAACTCCGGTCCTCATCAAGGAAATAACCCGTCGCTGCTATGTGCATGGAGTCTTCCAGGCTGTGTACACCGTGGGTAACCTCCTGCCCACCCCCATCTCAACATGTCGATACTTTCACCGCGCTCTCAACTGGGAGAAGCTTTACGATGTTGGCTTCTCACCTCTGCCACACGGCAGCACCAAGCAGCGTCAGATCATGCGCTACAAGCTCCCCGGCACCACTTCCACCTTAGGACTCAGAGAGATGGAGGCCAAAGACGTGGATGTAGTACTGGATTTGCTGAAGCGCTATCTCGAGCGTATGGACATGGCACAAGTATTCTCCAAGACTGATTTCGAGCACTGGATGTTCCCTGCCGAGAAACCCAAAGAACAAGTAGTTTGGAGCTATGTGGCAGAAGACCCTAATAGTAAGAAGATCACGGATTACTTCAGCTTTTATAACCTAGAGAGCACTGTCATTGGGCATAAAAAACACGACGTCATCAAAGCCGCATATCTGTTCTACTACGCGACCGAGGCAGCCTTCGAAGACGACATGAGCTTGTTGAAGGCGCGGCTGAATGCTTTGATGAGAGACGCACTCATTCTTGCGAAAACGGTAAGCAAGAAGATCTTAACAATAATTCAGAAAGGCTGTCTAATAGTGATAGGCCGAGTTTGATGTTTTTAATGCGCTTACCCTACTCGACAATCCCCTATTTCTCGAGGAACAACGCTTCGGCGCTGGAGATGGCTCGTTGCATTACTACCTCTACAACTACCGGGCAAAACCGCTCCCGGGAGGCATTGATGCCCGCAACCAGCCGAGCGACAAGAACATGCGTGGAGTGGGTCTAGTGATGCTGTAGGGGTTTCGAATGAGAAGCGAGCATGCGCGACCTACGGAGGCGTCGAGTTTTGGAATTGCTGGGAGCGGGTCGGTTCAAGCATTGGGTGGGTGTACTCGTATGGCGCTTCAACTTCTCGAGGGTTTAGGGACAATAAGAATTATCCACAGAAGATAATACAAAAGTGCATCCCGGGGCCACCTGAAACCCACGAACGGGTGGTCTGTGCATGGCTTGGCAACCTCGCAACTACATGAACGCTGCGCCAGGCATCATCTACGGCAGTAATCCACCATCGACCCCCCCTACAATTGCGCTCCAACACGCGCTTCCTTCTACCCGTACCTCAGCCATCGCACTTTCGTAACAGTTTCAAACCACTACGATGCTGCCCCGAACCCTCCTGCTCCCCATCCGCCGCACCCTCTTCTCGCCTGCCACACCCACCACCTTCTGCCGTCGCCCAGTACACACGTCTCTCCTCGCCCGCCGACCCACACTTCCACGCTGCGCGCCGACCAGCCTCATATTGCGGATCAATGGCCTCGGACTGCAAAACCAGGTGACGCAGACGCAGACACGCGGCATGAAAGTGCGCAGCTCGGTCAAGAAGCTGTGCGACGGATGCAAGAGCGTGCGGAGAAAGAAGGGCAAATACGTGTATATCATCTGCAGTAAGAATCCCAAGCATAAGCAGAGGTGAGTCGTTCTGGTTTCCCGGGACTTAGGCGGGTGTGGGTTTGGTGTGAAAATATGGGTGCTGATTGTGTGTAGGCAAGGATGAGAGGTTTGATACCATGGTTACGTTATACAAAGAGGACGCGGGAGTTGGGACAGTCTGATAGGAGGAAAGGGAGAACTCGCGTCGGGTTGGAAGGGTGGGGTGTATGCATACTAAGCCTTGGAGCTGTTGGAGGCCTAATCAAGCACAAGATATGGGTAGATTATCGGAATAGGAGGTTGATGAACCCTGGGAGAACAGACCACATGTCTGTGATGTCAATTCGTCGTGTTTTATCTCGGGTACAAGCATGTGCTATCCGATACGCCTGTACCGAACGTTTTCTTCTACAACACCTGGCCTGAACGAATCATAACGGGTCGTAATGTCCTAGCGGAAATGGTGCAACGGCATTGTATATATAGGCGCCCCTCCGCACATTAGTGCCATCCGAACGTCATCAAACGCTACCACCACTCCTATCTCCGCCAATCAGACCCGCCATCTTCAACAATTCCCTATCCGCATCTTTGTCACCTGTCCCCAGATTGACCCTCCGCCTTGCCTCAGCCTCACGCTCCTGAAACGCCCATTCTTTCCTCTGTGCCTCAGCTTCTTCATCCCCACCGCAGCCCCAAACCTCCAGACTGTCAATTTCAAAGCGGTCCTGCCAGTCCTGTCCACGTCTGAATGGCAGCCCCGACGGATGGAACGAGCCTCCGCCCTCGGAAAGATGCGTGAAGATGCCGAACTCAAGCGCATCATCGAGATGCAGGGAGACGGGTCCGAGGCGTAGCGAGGATTGACTGTGAGGGTTGTACGCAGAGGATTGTTTCGGTATTGGGGTACCGAGACCCACGCCTGTGGGTTGCGTGGGTTGCTTGTTGAAGTAGACATAGTCGGTGCTGATGGCGGAGGCGGAGAAAATGTCGTGAGTGGGGGAGAGTTGGAAGAGCATAGCGGATGAGTCGCCAAAACACGATTTGGCCGTGTTTTTCCATTGCGTTGGGACATACGCCCCAAAAGTAAGCGTTGAGCTTGTTGCCTGGTCGGATATGCTGCTCGGAAGGCGCTTTGGGGGAAGCATATCAGATAGCGTTCGTTCTCGGCCATTGGAGGGAGTCGAGGGGAGTAAGCGGCCAGATACGAGCAAAATGGAAGGTGCGCGCCAGTTGAAGACTTGCTTCTCAAACGAACCCATGCTGAAGCCATGTTTATTGCCGCTATACAGTGGGCGCAGGCGTCGGAAAAGGTTGTTACCTTTGATAAAGAAGGATAGTTGGCTGAGCACAGCAAGGTTCAGGATTTCTCCCGCTGCACTCAATACGGGCTCCGGATTGGCAACGGGCTTCGGCGGTGGTATCACGGGATGGTTTTCTAGCTTGGACGAAGCAGCATCGGGGCTCTTCTTGGAGAGGTCGAAGTCTTTTGCGAAGAGAAAATGCTCGAACAAGGGATTCAGGCCGTCGAATAGATAGGGCAAGCACGTGGAGATGACGGCGTTGAAGGTACGATACGTGACGCCAGGGTTGTTCTCCACGCCAAAAGACGACAGAACGATATTTGCTGTCTGCCGCAGCTCTTCGACGCGCGCGTCTGTCAAATCCTTGGCGAACATAGAGAGACTCTCTTGGGCATCGATGGGGGCAATGAGCAGGAGCAGCTCAATGAGCTTTAGGAAGTTGTCTGTGGGTATGATGGAGTGATGCACGTTGGATTGCTCGCCGTGCTTGAACACTTCGATGGCGTCCATGGAGTCGAGTGCTGCCAGTACCAACTCGTCGTCGTCGTCCTGTTCGTCTCCTTCGCCATCGTCTTCTGGCGCACCGATGGCAAAGCCCTGGCTGCTGCCGGCTGCCGTATGTGGTGGCTTCTTCGGCGCCAGGACCTCCTCTTGGGCTTCTATACTCGCCCGAGCGCCCCGGTCGTAGACGGCCAGGCTCCGGTACAGCTCGCGCAGCCATATTTCTCGACCCCGCTTCTTGATCACAGCGCCGTACCGCTCGGTGAGGATAGTGACGACCTTGAGTAGCGCCTCATGGGTGAGTATGGCCGGAGCTAGGCTGGGGAATGGGAAGGCGCCCAGGTAGCTAGCCATCTGGAAGAGCACAGAGCCGACGCCCAGCGCGTCGGGGAGCTCGAGGAAGCGGCATAGTGTTGCCTCGCTCCAGAAGCGGATCCCCGATTGCGAGTCTGCCAGCGACCGAAAGACGGAGTTGAAGCAGTAGAGCTCCAGCGGCGTGTAGCTCTTCTGCGCGAACCGGTGGGCGAGGTTCTGGTTGAGCTGCTCTGCCTTGTAATGAGCATGCTGTTCTATCGGGTGCTGCCTGGAGGAGTGGCAGGGAGAGGGGCATATCATTCATATGCGCACAGTAAATCAGACTACCCACCGAGAGTTAGGTGCGGAGCCTCAGCGGAGCCCCCTTGGCCCATGCTAGCGATCTGGGACAATCTTCTACGCGGGCAGCGGGTGCCGTTGATGTCGAAAGCAGGTGGTTGGAGCTTGGTGGTGGGCGCAGGATGACGCACCGCAACCCCACCGGGCTTACTCCGTAGCTCCGACGGCACCTCAACTGCACTCCTACACCAAGACCCGATGTTATGCACGCGAGTGGGCACCTCATCCTGCCACCCTGTTGGAGCTTTGACACTCACAAACTGCTTGCAGAGTACTGCATACCTGCCTTCTAGCCAAGATCAAAGCTGCTTGCTGGTATTTCAGCCAGTTCACAAATCGCAATTGCCCGTCACAACCACCTGCTATGAGCGAGGGGTAGCTTTCCAACTCCGGTCAACCTCATTTTTATCATCCCGCATCAATATCGACAAGAACCAGGGGTATCATTCAATCGAGACTCCTTTACGCATAGAATACCATTATGGGCGCCTTGGATGCTACCCGCACCACCACTCGCATATCATCTCCCCTAGGACCCACACATTATGGCTTAGGTGACTTTGTACAACATCATCGATCGACCTCACTGGATTCGGCAACAACTTGCGAGCGTCGATCTCCCTGGCGTTTCACCAAGCTCTTTCTCGGTTCAGCACAACCGGTTCACGTGCGACGCTTGTTCTGGGGACGGGCTCCGCTGGAAGCTCTTGCGGTTCTTGCGAGTACTGGTGGTAGGTGCGTTTTGGGTCGTCTGCTGGATCGTTCGGATAGATATTCGGGTTCGGAGAGGCGCAAGCTGGACGTCCCTCTACATTACAGTGTTAGTAGAGAGATTGTCCAGCAGCATCGAGATACACTAACCATCTCCAGGCGGCACAGTCCCGTTTTGGGGCTCTTCTTCGATCGCATGGTGGGGTCTTGGTCCCCCGTGCTCCATAGATTTACGCCGAAGTTTGCATGACTTTCTGACATGAAGAAGGTAATACACAGCAGCAAATCCCACGAGGGCAAGAACGACCCCTCCAGCCACTCCTCCAGCAATTGCGGCTGTAGGCTTCTTCTCTGGTCGAGGTGCGATTGTTTCTGTTGCAATGGCGGGTATGCTCGAGGTTATAGTAGCAATCTTGCTTGATCCTGTAATGGCGATCCCGCTCGACTCTGTAATACTAATCCAGCTCGGTTCAGTAATAGCGATCCCACTCGATCCTATTATGGCGATCGTACAAGACGTTGCACTCGCGGAATTGGTCGTCGTCGTCGTGCTTGCTGGAAGGCTGCTGATTTCAGTCACATACGCCTTGATCTGCCCCGGCGAATTCATAAACGCGGGAAACAAGTCATCATTCGGACACATCGGCAACTCCTCACACGGATCCGACTCGCAACAGCCCCAAAACGTGCCTCTAGCAACAGCACAGGTATAGAAACGACCCTCCTGGCAACTCGCATCCGGAAACAATTCGTGATCTTGTCGATTGAAAGTTGCTGGTCTTGTATCTTCCTGGGCACATCCAGTGGAGCAAGGGGAGCTAGTACAGCAACCGACGAAGTAGGAGTCGTAGTCGCATGCGTACCATTCGCCGCCGTATGGGCAAGAGAGGTCGAAGGGGTGTCTTCTGGACAACTGGGGAGGCATCTTCCTAGAAAGAGATAGGATACGGAAACGAGGTCAAACAAGACCCACGAGATTTTCGGCAGTAGATACCTAAGTATCAGGCCGTAAGGAAAACGCACACCAGAGCGCTGACAGAAGCATCTTAAAGCACCCAATACAACCCGTGGCAGCCAAGGAAAAAGAACACATTTGCAACAACGACGTCAACCACGGGTATTTGGGACTAGCCGTGCAGAATAGTATCCACTAGTCAGTATTATCGACGCTATTCTTTGGCTCGTCTTGTTTGCAAGCAAATGCACACTGCAAAAACAAACGAAGTATCCATTCCGATTCGTGAATTTCGGGAGAACAATGCAATAGTGTGAGTAAACCATGCGGTTGACGCCTGTGGAATTGCCGCAATAAGGAAACGATTAACCAATGGTGACGGTGTGTCTCGCTGGTTTGAGTTTGTAGGTTTTACTTTCTGTGGACGTGCATGGGACGTGCGAAGCCGTAGCTGTATGTAGTGTATTAGCACATGAGAGTATAGGCTATTCAAATGTGCATGGCAAGTTTTAGTATGCCTGCGCACTCTTGATACTATCACTTCAAGACGATAGAGCAGATTATATAGCGCTTTAGGGACAATCCGGTATCGTTACATAAGGCCCATGGCGTGAAACTCATGTCCTAGGTGAGACATCGCCAATGGAAGCTTAGACCCAGATGTAGTTTGGCCGGTGAGAACGGAATATTAATAGGCAGATGGATAACACCTTTTGTAAATTGGGTCGGGTAGTGTGCGCTACCGTCCTGAGGCGAGACGCATTTCTTGACATGAGAAGATTGTGCACGTAGTAGGCAAAGAACTGGAGCGACACTAGTATCACATCACTACAACCGAAGAAACGAATTTGAACTTCTCGTGTGAATTCATAACCTCGCTACTGAGAAAACAGACACTCAGAGCAACCATGGAGGTCTACTTTACATGTCCCGGGGAATCCATTAATCATTCCTCCATACCACTCTTTTAGACGCCCGTAAATAAATTACCGCATGCAAGAAGTGAGATGGAGGCAGGAAAGGAAAAAGCCATTACACATGAAAGGGGGGAATCAAAGCGCCGACCCAACTTTTGCAACCAGAGGGGCTGGAAACGCTTAGTCAACCTCCTCCATGGCGCTCTCACCGGCTTCCGCTGCAGCAGGAGCCTCTCCAGTCTTGGCTTCCTGCTCCGTCTCAACCTCCTCATCCACGTTCAGACCAAGCGACACAAGCTTGTGGATGCGCTCAGCGTACTGGACGGGCTCCTCAATGGTGAAGCCTGAGACAAGAAGAGAGGTCTCGAAGAGGAGCAGCGTAATGGACTTGACAGTGCGGTCTTCCTCGCCATCAGCTTCAACCTTGCGCTTGAGCTCCTTGATGATCGGTGACTTGGGTGAGATCTCAAAGGTCTTCTTCGACGACATGTAGGAGCTCATGGAGGTGTCACGGAGAGCCTGGGCTTTCATGATGCGCTCCATGTTAGCTGACCAGCCGAATTGACCGGTGCGAATGGCACAAGGTGAGCCAGTAAGCTTGTGGCTGACAACGACCTTCTCGACCTTCTCGCCAAGCACGTTCTTGAGGCTCTTGGCGAGGCTCTCGTACTCCTTCTCTTCTTCTTCACGCTGCTTCTTCTCGTCATCGGTCTCCTCGAGCTCGAAATCCTTGGTGATATCGACGAGCTTCTTTCCATCGAACTCCTTGAGCTGGGTCATCGCATACTCATCAATGGGATCAACAAGGAACAAGACCTCGAAGCCCTTGTCCTTGAGGGAGTCGAGGAATGGCGACTTCAGAACAGCCTTGAGCGACTCGCCAGTGATGTAGTACATCTGCTTCTGGTGCTCGGGCATGCGGGTAACATAGTCGGCGAGAGAGGTGGTCTCGTCACCAGACTTGGTGGAGCTGAATCGCAGGAGCTTAGCAAGCGACTGGCGGTTCTGAGAGTCCTCGTGGATGCCGAGCTTGATGTTCTTGCTGAAGGCCGTGTAGAACTTGTCGAACTGCTCGCGGTCCTCGGCGATCTCGTTGAAGAGCTCAAGGGTCTTCTTCACAATGTTCTTGCGGATGACCTTCATGATCTTGTTCTGCTGCAGGGTCTCGCGGGAGAGGTTGAGGGGGAGATCCTCCGAGTCGACGACACCCTTGACAAAGCTGAGCCACTCGGGAATGAGGTCAGTGGCATCGTCAGTGATGAAGACACGGCGGACGTAGAGCTTGATGTTGTTCTTGGTCTTCTTGGTTTCGAAGAGATCGAAGGGTGCGCGCTTGGGCACGAACAGGATGGCGCGGAACTCAAGCTGACCCTCAACCGAGAAGTGCTTGACGCCGAGATGCTCCTCCCAGTCGTTCGACAGCGACTTGTAGAAAGAGGCGTACTCCTCCTGGGTGATGTCCTGGGGGTTTCGCGTCCAGATGGGCTTGGTCTTGTTGAGCTCCTCCTCCTCGATCTTGGACTCCTTGACCTTCTTGGTCTTCTTCTTCTTCTCTTCCTCGTCATCGTCGACTTCCTCGACCTTGGGCTTCTTCTCGTCACCCTCGTCGGCCTCTTCGGCATCCTCGTCCTCGACCTCCTTCTCGGTCTCCTTGAGGACGTGGAGGTAGATGGGGTACGAGATGAACTCGGAGTGCTTCTTGACGACTTCCTTGATCTTGCTCTCGTTGAGGTAGTCCATCTGCTCGTCCTTGAGGTGCAGGATGATCTTGGTTCCGCGGCCAATCTGCTCGCCCTCGGTGTCCTCGGTGATCTTGAAGGTGCCGCCCGCGCTCGACTCCCAGATGTACTGCTCGTCGTCGTTGTGCTTGGAGATGACGGTGACGCGGTCGGCAACGAGGTAGGCCGAGTAGAAACCAACACCGAACTGGCCAATCATGGAGATGTCGGCGCCGGCGGACAGAGCCTCCATGAACTGCTTGGTGCCTGAGCGGGCGATGGTGCCGAGGTTGTTGATCAGGTCGGCCTTGGTCATGCCAATGCCCGAGTCCTGGAGGGTCAGCGTCTTGGCCTCCTTGTTGGGGATGATGTCGATGCGGAGGTCCTTGCCGCTGTCGAGCTTGGAGGGATCCGAGAGCGCCTCATAGCGGATCTTGTCGAGGGCGTCCGATGCGTTGGAGATGATTTCCCGCAGGAAGATCTCCTTGTTCGAGTAGACGGTGTTGATGATCAGACCGAGCAGCTGCGAGATCTCGGCCTGGAACTCGAACGTCTCAGCGGAGGCCATGGTTGCGGGCGGCAGCGCTGTCGACGTCGCAGACTGCGGGAGGGTTAGAGGCAATTCGCAACGGGGAGCAGTAGGCCAGGCGGGGTTCCAGGCAAGTGAAAATTTCGAGGGCGGGGCGGGGGGAGGCTGGCGGGGCAGCAGCCACTTACAAGTAGAGGCTCGGGGTGTGTTGAGCAGAGAGAGCAGACGAGAGCGTCGGCAGTGGCAGTGGCAGTGGCAGTGGCAGTGGCAGTGGCAGTGGCAGTGGCAGTGGGCGGGCTTGCTTGTGTGGGGGGGAGAGCAAAGGGCGAGGTAATGGAGGGCGAGGCAGCAGTCCAGCGCCGGCGTGGCTCATATACTCGCTGGGTGGAGCTCGAGAATCTTCTAGACAGGTCGGCAGAACCGCGGCGAACCGCGCGCCTGGCCAATCAGCGCCCGCCGTCCGCCGCCCCCAGCAAACCGCCTCACCGCCTCCGCCTGCCGCCCGCCGCCTTTTCGCTCCTCCTCGGCCGCTGGGCAGCAAACACCAGATGCCGCCTTTGCAGTAGCCTAGTACATATACCTGAAGCTTGGGTTCTCCCGGTCCGTCAAATCATCGAAAGCGTGCACCAGATTCTCGTCCCTTGCCTCGGTAACCTGCTCGGTCAGCCTGTCCTTGGCCTTGTTCCTCCGTACCAGCGTCCACCTCAAGTATATGATTACGAGCACCAGAAGCACGTAGCATCCCATGTGCGTGGAGAAGGCAATCAAGTACCTTGGCTTATCGCGACTCAGAAAGACTTGCGGCCCGATCGAGTTGCCCGTGGCCCAAGCGATGAAGTTCATGGCCACGGCCGCAGTCTTCTTGGTCTGCCCAGCCATGTTGCGGCTCAGGAGCGACATGGCAAGCGTTTGGGCGGCCCAGAAACTGAGCACCATGTAGTAGCTGATCAGCAAGCCGACCTGGTTGGCTTTGTTGGTGTTGCGAACCGTCATGAGTACGATAGTGCCAATAAAGGATCTAATCCGGTATTACTATAGTGACCTCCAACAAAGGCAATTGTGAAAACTGGAATAACCGACTTACGGAATCACATAAACACCCATAATCAGCAGGTTCTGATTTGTCTTCTTGACAAAATACGTTGAGCTAAGCAGCGTAAGGATGATGACAACACCCAACACCATGGCGAGCAGCTGCGTCTCCAGCGTGCTGAATTGGAAGCCCTTGATGATGATTTGCGAGAAGGCGCCGAGTCCGGATGTTGGCAGCGTGGTGCAGATTTGAATGAGGCAGTAGCACCAGCACTGCGGATCCAGTAGCGCTTCTTTCATCTGGTAAGAGCGAAAGCTCTTGTTCTGGAGGCCGGTCTGGTTGGAACGAACTCGTTCAACGATGAGTTTCTTGTCTTCCTCGCTATAGCATTTGGCGCGCATGGGTGAGTCGGGCAGGTACCAGAGCACGAACAACCCCCAGAGAAAGGAGAAGGAACCGTAGGCTAGGAAGATGGCTTGCCATGACTTGAGTGGACTGGGTGGACTCTTGATGAGCGTGAAGCCGTAGGCGAGGAGGCCTCCGACAATCTGCTGGCCGCCGTTCATCATGTACCAAAAGGTGACAATCTCAGCTTGCTCGGATCTCTTGTACCACATGGAACTCATGACAATGAAGGCGGGCTGACACACGGCCTCGAAGATTCCAAGTAACGTGCGGACAGCGATGAGAGCCGGAAAGCTCTTGCATACGGCATGGAGAGCTAGTGTCGTGGACCATGCTAGGATGTTGAAACCTAAGTATTTGGCGATCGGGACACGCTGGAGGATCCAGTTGGTAGGGTATTCGACTATGAGAACTGCGATGTAGATGCAGGTCGTCAGCCACGCCCACTACAAATGGTCAGCCGAGCTCGTCTCAAGTGCAGAGTTTGATGTTTTCTTCTCACCTTGCTATCGTTCAACAGGACAGGAATGTCATCACGGATGCCCATGATACTTGTGAACGACATGGTGCCCTTGTCGAGGGCCTGGAGGAAATATGTGATGATCATAACGGGAAGGACTCGTCTGTTAATCAAAGTCTTGAGGCGCTTGTTCTCGTCCGGAGTGATATCGACAGCGACTGCGTTTGCGTACTTGGCCAACTCGCCGTCAACACGATCGTAGTTCATACGGTCTCCTTTCTCATCGCCGACGGAGAGCACGCGTTCCATTTGAGAGATGTCCGCCTTGCCAGCCTCATGGGCTGCGGAGTGGACAACTTCAGGAGCATCGTAGACACCATCGCGGCCTGTAGAAGACATCCTGACAAGCCTCTTCACGATAACAAGCGGCACAAAAATGAGGAGCAAAAAGATGGGAGCAGCACCCTGTCCTTCACAACTCACAACACAGATTGGAAAAAGCGAAAAGTGAGAATTGACTACCTACTATGTACCCACAACCCCGGGGAAATGGCTGTACGTGCCATATACATCGACGGCCAGATTACCATTTCGGGCTCGACCTACGCTGCACGTCTGGGACGCCTGGCAATGATGCTTGCCCAACTAGCAGCCCCTCTTCATCAGTCAGTCCCCAGCTCCACTACACAAGCCGCCCATCAAGTTTGCTAAATCGCGAGCCCTCTCAGACCATATCCCTGTCTCTCCAGCGTTCACGCGAACGATATCGTCTGGAAGCTGGACTGGACTGGATGTGGAGAACGGAGGCGCAATCCAAGCGTATATCCAAGGTCCGGCTATCGGCAGTGCCCGGGTGAATGGAGACCGACCCGGTCTCGCCGCACATGGTTTGGCCTGGAAGTTTGCAGCTCGCGAGAGCCTTGCGCAGAGTTCGCGCTCGTTCGCGTTCAGCGGGTGGTGGAACATCTCTAGGGAACACCCGGTGGCGTCTGCACAGTATCAATTCCCCAGGTCTTGCCTATTCCCCACGGCCTCACCCCAGGTTTGGCTGCTCGGCTTCATAACCCCCATACGGCGGTCAGGAAGCGGGGTAATGCACGCCGGGCCATGAGCCTGGGGTAAAATTGGTCCAACGTCGAACGAAGTCGTGTCGCCTCTCTTGGTTGAGAAAGTGTCCCAGATGGTCACAAGCTACAGGCGGACATTTTCGTGGTTGATGTCTATCTATAGCGTACGAATTTGGATTTGAATTTGGATCACAAACTCCGCCTTTTCACATTGTTCTGCGACATTGGCGATAACGTTGGACCTCATACTTCCTCTCGCACTTTGTCAGGCCACGAGTTGGATATTTGAAAAAACTGCGCTGAGAAGAACCCATCACGCTCTATGATGTCAACGCTAACCTCACACGGTCTCACTACGACCCAAATACACGAGTCGATCCAACTGCTCACCCACAACCTCATAAACATTTCCGATACTACAGGTCAATTCCTGCTTAAGCTCGAAGACGGCCGCGTAATCGATACAAAAGGCTGGGATGGCTGGGAATGGACCCACGGCATCGGCCTCTACGGCCTCTACCACTACTACACGCTCACGGGCTCCCAAACTACAAAGGATGTCATGCTCGGATGGTTTGAGAAACAGCTCGCAAAAGGCACTACCAAGAACATCAATACGATGAGCCCGTTCCTGACGCTGGCATACCTGTACGAGGACACGGGTAATAGGACGTTCTTGCCCTGGCTAGATACATGGGCTGAGTGGATTATGCATGGGTTGCCGAAGACGAAGTTTGGCGGCTTCCAGCATGAGACATACAATTCCTTCAACAAAGATGAACTGTGGGATGACACGCTCATGATGTCTGCGCTGCCACTTGCAAAAATCGGACTTACGCTCAATCGACCTGAGTATGTAGAAGAGGCGAGGCGTCAGTTCATGCTGCATTGCCAGTACCTCTTCGATACCTCGACAGGGCTGTTTTTCCACGGGTGGAAATGGGAAGAGGGTAAAGATGGCAGCGTCGGACACAATTTCGCGAAGGCGCGATGGGCAAGAGGCAACTCCTGGCTAACGATCGCCATCCCGGATTTCGTCGAGTTGCTGGACATGAAAGAGGGCGATCCCCTGAGGCAATTCCTCCTCAGTATTCTTGAAGCGCAGTGCAAAGCGTTGCAGAAGCTCCAGGCGGAGAATGGTATGTGGAGGACCCTTCTGGATATCCCAACGAATGAAGGAAGCTACGAAGAAGCGTCGGCCACAGCGGGTTTCGCGTACGGGATATTAAAGGCAGTAAGGAAGAGATATATTGCACCTGAGCACATGGCGACGGCGGTGAAGGCAATCAAGGCTGTGCTTGGAAAGATTAATAAGGAGGGGGAGCTGCTGGAGGTCAGTTTTGGGACGGCCATGGGGCACGATTTACAACACTATAAAGATGTTGCATTGACGAGCATGCCATATGGGCAGGCGATGGCCATCATGGCGCTGGGAGAGTTTTTGAGGACGTTCATTTAGACCATGAAGGAAGGAGAAGGAGAATCTCGAGGCGCTTAGCCATTAGCGAAACCTGAAGGGGTTAGCGGTCGAAAACGATGAGGGCATTGTTCAAGTGGAATGAAGAGGGGAGCCTGAAGCTGAAAAGAGAGTAGCACGATGCCGTGCCGGATAGTGAGCAATTGAGTGAGCAATTCGGTAGATCAAATGTCAAGTAAGGGTTCTCGGATGTCTCATGAGCTGTAAGAGACAGGCCGAATGCCCGATATACTAGGTAGATTTTCAACACGGATTCAAACACGTATACGTCGCCCTGTCCACTGTGACCTCGGCTCTGCCTGAATCTTCTTCACGCTCCCTACTATCCCTACATATACTTCTTCTCCCAACCCTTTCCTCTCACATCTGGAAACTGACCAAACTCTACACGTTGCAGTTCACTCTGTAAGTGATAGATGCAAAAGATATTTTATAGAGTTTAGAAGGCACCCGAAGCAACTGTACTGATGTTGGTAGCTGTCGACTTAGCGCTCACTCAAGGAAGCTTACCCAAAAGCTTAAGTTGTTGCGAACGGGTGTACGTGCAAGTCATGATGGGCTCGGAAAACGGTTGGTGAAACAGACGGGACGCGGCAGCTGTACTCGCTGCCCCAGGTCTCCGATACCCGGGAACCGATGCCAGGGTAGAGGTTTCATTCGCCGCAGCTAGTCATCTTGACTGGAAACGAACTGAGCACCAAGAATACAGGTGGCAGGGACTTGTGAATCCAGCTTTTGGTGTATCGTCCTCGTGCAGTTACATCGGTCGACTCATGTTTCCAGAAGATGTAGTAATCGGACCGAAGAAGCTTTGCGAAGGATTTAGGTATCCATGGATGCCCGGCGGCCACGAGATGGTTGGGGAGCTTTGCGCAATTTCATGTCGCCGGGCCCGCTCCACCAACCTTTCCAACAATAGCAAGTCTAGGCAGCAGCCTGGAGTCTGTCTTCGCCCTATTAAGCATGCGTGGTTGCTACGCCCGCTGCATACGTGGATACTCGGGGTAGACCCGCGTCGTACGTCAGGCCAGGGACTCACACTGATGAGCAAACCGTTGCGGTTGTCTGCCTAGAGAGGGGCTAGGACGAATCCAGTCGGCTTGTTTTTTAATAGACAGGCTGCTAACCTCCAATTCACCTAGCTCGACCATTTGTGGACGGAGATGAAACGGCTGGCTCGAGCGTCCA
Source organism: Massariosphaeria phaeospora (assembly GCA_011032825.1). Classification (NCBI taxonomy): domain Eukaryota; kingdom Fungi; phylum Ascomycota; class Dothideomycetes; order Pleosporales; genus Massariosphaeria; species Massariosphaeria phaeospora. The sequence continues at coordinate 75,502 of JAADJZ010000002.1, forward strand.
AGTCAAACAGTGCCACCACCAGGGCGGCACAACGGCGCCTTTCCACAGGGCAGGTAGAACCGGAGACCGCATGTAGGCCTTTTCCCAAGAAAGGACTGCTTGTTGCTTAGCGGTGTGCTTAGCAGGAACTAGGTAGTGTAGTGTATCAGCTCGATTCAACTCAGGAGAAGAAGCGGTCTTAAAGCTTACTGAAAGCACCTAGCATGGTTTCCGTCAAATGTTTGTCTGTCTCAAGAAACTCCATAACGAACACACGGCACAGACGAAACTACGTATGAGAAACCGACGAAGGATTACAAGCGCCGTTGCCTGCAGCAACTCAACTCCGGCCGCTGTCGGGCTGCGCCTTGCTGAGGGATTATGGATTACGCCCCCAGCTCGTCCAATTTCGTGTCACGACACCCATGGGATTCTGGGCCAAATATAAGCGCGGCGCAAGTCTCGCGATAGACATTCTGTAGCCTGCAAAGAGTTTTGAACCACACCATCTGCTTTCTTGTTTCACGTTTCCACTTTCCGCCCTCACCTTGTCGCTGGGACTGTTTTCTGATCGTCCCTGATCTGGAAAAGCTCTGTGTTTTCGGAGCTGCTCCCGCTCTCTGGGTTCACGAGGTGCGTTTCACAAGAACCCATGCAGGATAATTGCACGCAAGGGCGGACTGCTGACAAGCGATCTAGGCTCAGCCCAGGAACCGGACCCGCGCGACATCAAAACCGCCCAAAGGCCCCGCGGTTGGCGCAAGACTAGACTTGACTTCACTACCGTTCGACACCCAAAGCAACTACTACAATGGCGCCCACATCCACCACTCTCTTCTTTCTGTTCGCGCTCTTGGGCCTCGCAGCAGCATCCCCCGTGCGCCGCGCCGCCGCCACCCTCCAATGCCACTGCGTCGACTTCTCGCCCGTGAGCTCCCCAACCGCATGCTCGATACCGGACTCGCAAGACCTGGCGTGGGCCGCAGCGCGCGCATTCGCCGCGACGCACGACCTCGACGTGCTGTTTGCGTCCCAGGCCACCATCAGCAAAGTGCTGCAGTCCACCGAGCCGCTGCCGACCAGTGTTGCGATTCGCCTGAGCGAAGGGCTGCCGCTGCCGCTCGACTACCAGGGCGTGCGCGAGTCCGGCAGCAAGATGGTGTGCGGCATGGGCAACGAGGTGCGCGCGAAGCTGCTGGAAAACAGCGTGGAGCGCGACGGCGTGCAGAGCGACTTGAACGTTGGGCGCGTGGTCGCTGTGTTGATGTTGGTTATTATCGTGTATGCGGCTGGTGATGCTGTCTTCACGAGGTATGTCTCTTCGCTTTCTGATTTCACTGCGACTTTTTGCTAACGTGGTTACCCAGGCGCTTCCGCAAACACCACCCAATGCAGCTCTCAGGCCACGAGAGGCGACTCTCCGCAATAGGCACCGACTCCTCCGACTCCTCGTGCGCGCCGGTATTGGCCGAAAAGGCAGCCGAGGACCCGAGTACAGTACCCCGGACACCATCCCAAACCGACTTCTCCTGAACGCACTGCACCTGAGCAATTAGCAATCGCATCACAACAACAACCATGTACCATTCCAGCTCTCGAATTCCGTACGCGTATCGTTTTCACTGCGGGGTATCGTGTCTAGAGTGCCCCAGTAGTGAACTCGTTACACACACCGGTAATTGCTCGCGCACTCCGGGCCATTTCGCCTAGCCAGTATTCAGCATGGATTCGAGTTCTAGACCTCCCTGGACACCCGCCGTATGGCGGATGCAGACAGCTTCGGTTATGTACTTCCGGGTGTTTGCCACAGATATGTGGAGGGTCGTCGGGGAGAGGAACCACCACTCACCTCATGTACTGGATGGGGATGTACAAGATCCGAGTCAAGGCAGGCTTAAGAAGCCAGCACAGGGACATGAATCAGTTCGAAAAATTCTCGCATTGGAGCTGGGAGATTTGGAAAGGAAAAGACTATACCCCTGTTTGTGTTTTGCTGAGCGCCGCCGTAGATGAATGGACGAATGATACCTCATGCAAGTAGCAAGTGGTGACCGTGAATATTTGATTTCTGAATCACCGGCCATGGCGGGCCACTAACTTGTACCAACTTGTACTATGCACGTACAATATCTTATGTTTGTAACTTTCTTCACTACAGCGCATCCGTATACCAAAGTTCAAGCGCTTGACAGATCAGTCAGTATATATACATGGTATACAATCTCATCAGCCAGATGCAATCCCCAACTTCGAAAACTCTCCGCTCTATGGCGGCTTCGTCTGCTGCAGACTCTTCGGATAATCCAACTGGCTCCCAGATTCAAACAGCCTGCTTTACGTTAGTACACCGTCCGCACAGATACCCACATAGCACACCCAGGGCAACTCACATAAACGTCTCATACCGGACCCCCCTCTTCTGACTCCTACTCCGCTGCTCGCCCTCGCCCACGCCCTCGTACAGCCTCGGCGCATGACTGACTTTCTCCCATGCCGCAAAAAGCGTGCGCCAATAGCACGCCTCGGCCGCCTGCGTTAGGTAGCGCTCGCGGAACACGGCGACGCTGTTATCGGCGATGCGCTTCGCCTTCTCTGGGTGCGCGAGCAGGTCCTGCATGGCGGCGTCGAGGTCGCGGAAGTCGCGCTCGACTTCGACGTAGTTCTGGTGCGTGCCGTTGGCGCGGAAGAGGTAGTGGTAGTGTTGGATCCATTGTAGTTTGTGCGAGACGACGACGGAGCGGCAAAGTTGGCGGTACTTGAGAGAGCCGGAGTAGCTACGACCTGGAGCATGCAGTAGTCAGTAACGAGGTCGCAGGGTGTGTGGGATGGAAGGGGGGCGGTTGTTCGTACCCTCAACGTGCGCGGTATATTTGTACTTGCACTGATCAATGGGTCCCACGAACTGCTGCTTATAATCTAGATCGCTATACTTGACCGTCCCGACATTGCTCCAGCTCTTCCCCCTCGACGCATCCAATAGGGCATGCCTTAGCTTGGGTGCAAATGTGATCTTTCCCCTCCACACCAACTTGTCCAGCTTGGCCTCCCACGGCTCCAGACCCTCTCGACGCACCGCTTCCACAGCAAGCTCGTGCAAAGTGCCCACTTGTGGTACATCCCAACTCCAGAAACCAAAGTCGGGAATTAGCCAGTTGAGCTCGTCTTGCGCGCGGCGGGCGAGGACCCAGATGGGTTTGCCGGGCGCGGCAGTCGCACCGAGATCCTCGACGTTGAGGATGAATTCGATGTCGGGGATGGAGGCGTGCTGCGGGGCGGAGACAATGGCGCGGTGGAGGGCAGCGAGCGCGGCGAGGGCTTTCTGGCGGTTCACATTGTCGACGAGGAGGGTTTCGAGCACGTACAGCTGAGTGTTGTTGCTGTCAGCGAAAGAAAGAAACATGCCCGAATTCTGGATGTACCTCGCCGTTGAAGATCATAGCGCGCACCGTACCCTTGGTCAGCTTTACAGAGCTCAACTCCTGCTCTGTGACCTTCTCCTTCCCCGCCCGCACCTTCTGCGCGCGCTCGATGTCCTCATACAGCCCCGGGAACGCTGCCTGGCACTGCTCCTCATGCAGTCCGTAGTTATTTGCATCGCGCTCATACGAGAACACCCACTCCTCCCCGGCCTTCCTATCGCCTGTGTCCGTAATATTATTGCCCAACACCACCTGTCCCGCGGCGCAGTCCAAGCACGTGTCGCATGTAAATGTGGTACTATATTCGCACTGGCAACGCCCTGCGGGCATCACCTCCTTTACGATCGAGGGCAGTTGGGGGTGTGCCGTTTGCGTGCCGTACAGAATGGCGCAGACGAGGAGGAAGATGACGGTGCTGGCGGAGATGAGGAAGTAGGTCAGGATGTCTAATACGCCGCATCGCCGTCGCAGCAGCATCGTGGCCTTCCTTTCGAATATCCGTCTAATCTTGTCTTGTCTTGCCTCGCCTGTCTGGGTTGGGCTGCGCCTCTCCTCTGTACTCGGGCTCTAAGAATATGGCGAAGAGGCGTAGGTCTCGCAGGATGTCAGATGTATTGCGGCATTGGAGGCAAAGAGCCCTGTGTATAATGTACAGGTAATACGGCGTGTTGCTTGGTGCCTAGATAGTAGTTCCAGATTAAGCCCAGACTAAAAGGTGGCTTTCGAGAGGGCGGAAAACTGTCACAGAGGAAAATGATAGTGTGTAATAAACGACGGGAACTTCGCAACCCATGAGGAAAGCTGGAGGAGAGGGAGGAGGGAGGATGCGCCGGCGCCGTCAGTTTCGCCGGGCAGAGTTGGGTGTACATGCCACCTGCCTCTCCATTGGTGCGGGGAAAAAGGAGGTCCGCCCTGGGGCCAAGGCGCGGGCTGGGCCTGCACGCAACATGTAAGCTCAGGATGCGTAATCGCCGCATTCATGCCACGAACCAGGGCATCACTGTCAATACCACAAATACATGATTGGCTCGAGTAGTGTCATGGCCTTATGTTTACCACCATGTCCCACTCTGAATAGATCTATGGAAATAACGAAAGGAAAGATGAGGCAAAGTCACATTCATTGCAATGTCCACCATAGCCTTCTCGACCTCGTCACCACGAGGGAGGTCCCCCGACGTTATGCAAATGGTATAATCTCACCACCAAACAAAGGAAACAAGAGGAATGTAGGCGTCCTATGGGTGGTCCCAAAGGTTGCTACTATAAACGAGACCAGAATATGTAATTTGAAAGAAAAAATAGGGTATATACACATGAAGGTCTCATGAAAAATCTCATGAAAGAAGAATATCAAAATGTAGTCGGGCGCATGCCACTAGATAGATCTGCGCAAGAGTGTGAGACCAGCGACCAACAAGTCCTCGGGCTCGAGGGTGCTTGTGAGGTGCCAACTCGACGTTGGCGGCGCTGCTCTCCACCAGCCATCACCAAGTTAGACGGAAAGTACGTGCATGTCCGCTTGATCCGGCGTCGGCGGCATGCCGAATCCGAACCCAGTTTGCTTGCCTTTGGCAGCTAGACCTAATCCCATCTCGCGCATCCGCTCGGCACCTTTGCCGCGCGGTGGACGCTTCTCTGGCTTGCCACCCTTGCGGTGCATCTTCTTATAAAGTTGCTCTTTGCGGCGCTGGCGCTTCTTCTCAAGCCCAATCTTGATATCGATAGCACGACGAATCGGAAGCTCGCAGCAAGTGTCCTCATCGTCGTAATCCGGAGGGTGCGTCAGGATTGGAGTGCGAGGCAAGGAGGACGAGGTCGTCAGTACAGGACGTTCTCGAAGACCGGTGAATTGAATTGACATGTCCGCACGTTTGGATAGCAAGATATGTGATCTACGACGGGTGGGTGGAGGTGACCGAAGCCGGGCTGGGGCAGGAGAACGGACGCGTTTGGGCGAGGTGCCGAACGTTTTGCGGGGTGGTGGAGAACGAAGTACAGTCCGTTTGGGAGGAGGAGATCGAAGACGTCTGGGTGATTGCATCGGAGAACGCTTAGTTGTGACGGTAGTCCGACGTCCACGGAGTTCGCTATCAATCGGATCCATTTGTCCATGCACCATGACGTGCTGGTCGCTCTCTGAGGCGACATGCTCTGACTCGTCGTCCTCATCTTCTTCCTCCATCTCTGGGTCGGAGGTCGGGAAAGTTGGGTCAATATCCTGAGGCGTTGCCTTGTGCTTCGCTGCACGTCGGCGTTCCAAACAGTTCAGGTATGCATCCTCTAGAGGCCGGTCTTCATCAAGGGTTCCACAAACGAAGTCGGTACTGTCAGGAAGCTCTGGGCTGGGAACGCGGATGTTGACTGGACGCGACTTCGTCCGCTTCATAGGCCGGTGTGGTATCTGAATTCGATCACCACTGTTGAGAGATCCCATTGACGATTCAGACATGGTTCGAAGCGCACTCGGTCGAAGCAGATCAAGATGCTCAATGGAGGTCGCAGCAGTTGAACGTCCACCAGGAGTCCACCAGTTACAATCAGACCCTGCGTCGCTCTCGTCATCTGAATCAGCAAAGCCCTCTTCGTTGTCAGTCTGGAAACCTTCATCAGAGGAGACGTCTGCATCGCTACCGTCCCCATCCTCATCAGCATCATCTTGGTTTGCATCGTCGTCTTCATCTTCCTCGAGCTCGTCCTCTTCATCGTCCAATGCTTCCTCTTCAGCCTCTTCACCGAGTTGGCGAAGACTGTTCTCAATTTTGAGAGTATCTTTGATTGTAAGACGGCTTTGATGGCAGGTTGATTCCTGGGTCCACTCTTCGACCTCTTCCTCAGAGCTAGCAAACTCGTGGAAGCGGAATGCTTCACAACGCGCCAGATCCGAGTTGGTACTGAGGCGGCGGGAGCGGTCGACGGCAGGTTGCTTACGTACGCTCACAGGAGACGGGTTGCGCACCGTCGAGTCAGAGTCGCGGTGGGCTTTAAGTGGCAGTTTCGGAGATGAGCGTAGGTGCTGGGCCAATGGCGCGGGGCTGGCAGCACGTCCTTGGCGGGGTTTGTTGATTTTCGAGGGCGCGTCCGCAGAAACTTTAGTTGGACAGGCGAACTTAATGGTGCACACGCGTTTGGGTGGCTCTTTTGTTTCATTCGGTTGTGGAGAGGGTGCAGGGTTCACAGACTCTGGTACGGGCTTAGGGGTGTCCTTGCGACCGCATGCGAACGTGATGCAACGCTTCCGTCCCAAGTTTGCTTCTACGCCGTGTTCTCCCGTTGTCGGAGCTGGCGGAGCAGTCTGTAGAGGACCGATGTTCTCGTCTTCGTGGTTTGCGATGGACAATGGCTGATCGAACGGCTTGTTGTTGAAGACGGGAACCATACGGTGGAACATGGAGGAGGGCGGTGGTGGGCTCGGTGAGTTGGTCCGCGTGTCAGGACTTGTCAAGCCGCCATCGCTGGTCAACTCCGCGGTGGAAGCGCTATGGTTGCTCCACGTCGACATGCCGCGGCCCGGGTTCTCGTCGATAGGCGAGATGGAATTCGAGTTCAGCGCGGTCGTCAGCAGCGATTCCTTGCGCTCGGAGCGAGCAAGAGTTGCCTTGGAGAAGGAGGCTTTGAAAGAGTCGTGTAATCTAAGGCCAGAGGGGCGCGGGGTGCGGTCTAAGTCGGGAGGATCGTCAACGTCAGCCAACATGTCTTCCTCGGCAGACACGGCTGGGGTCGCGTTGGATGGTGAATGGTGTATTGCACGGCTTCCCGCTGTGCCGTGTGTCCCAACGTGATCATGATCGTCTTGTGCCATGGTCGGCTATCGGGCACGAAGGTAGTGGTCCGGCTCCAGATGAGAATAAGGGCGCAATCACTGGCTGCAAAGAAAAAATGCTCGATATGGCTGGCGATAGAGGTGATGTGCGCTCCTGTAAATGCTCTCTTCTTCAGCAAGCGGGTCTGTAGCCAAATACAGTCGGTCTTCGACGTGATGCAGTAGAATGAATGGAATGGTAAATGCCGCCAAAGGAAGTCGCAGCGGAGGCAGGCGCAGTAAAGTAAGTCGATATCCCCGGGGGTATTTCTAGAGTTGGTCGATCTGGTGGGATGGGAGGGTGGTGGCCCCGAAGGACGTTGCTGTTATAATATGGAGAGGAACATGGTGCAGATTCGGAAGGTTCGTTGGAGAACGTTGGCTTTAAGAACAAACTGTCATGGATGTTAGCACTGGCATGATTGGCCGTGTCAGTGGGCCGAGCGAAAGCCTTACGGTAATGATCTGAGGATCCGCGGCCAACTGTGGCGACGGCCGCACGATGGCTGTGAAACGAAACGCGATATTCCACCGGCGCACTAAGTAGAGGCAGCGGAGTGGCAGACGGGCACGGCGCGGGAGTCGAAGAGGCGGGCGCTCAGAGGAGCTGCAGCTCCTCAGCACTGTTGCGACAGCAGCACGACGAGGGAGTGGGCGCAGGTGGAGGTGGTGAGAGAGGAAGAGGAAGGGAGCGGGTGTGGGCGCGTCAAAAGAGCTGGCTGCTCAGTGCTGGGTGGGCTTCGGCTCACGGCAGCGGGCGGCGGGCGGCGCGCCAAACAGTCGGCGGCGGTGGTCTGTGTCGGTGGTGTGCGGTGTGCGGTGTGCGATGGTGTGTAATTTACCTGCCGTGTGTATTTGCTAAAGTAGCCTGGCTAGCGGCCGTCCGGAGGGTGCCCAGGAGCAGACGCTATGAAATGCGCAATTCGAGAGGGCTCGGCGGCGTCGAGATCAATAAAAGACACGGCGCAGAGTTTGCTTGTTCGTGCCACCGGATGCCCGTCACCCTTCATCTCAGGCTTGAGCGTGCCGGCCAACGCTGACTCCCTTTGTTCTCTCTTTTCCGCAGCAGTGCTTGTGCCGCCCCGTTGCGCGTTTGTCAGCGCCCCGTTCAGCAGCAAATACAGAGTACAGAGCTTCTGCACGCGGCGCAAAAGCCTGCTCGTGCTTGTGCTGCGTGCTGCGTGCTGCGTGCTGCGTGCTGTGTGCTGTGTGCACTTTGGCGCGTTTGGCCGATCGTCCTGCCGCCAGTCCACCACCTCCAAGCGGCATACCGTAGAGAAACGCCCAGCTACCACTGCCAGCGAGGTGCATATGTACCTAGCAGCCAGCTTCCCTCCAGCCGCCGCAGGCTACTGCAGTCCACCATCAGCCATGCAGCAGACGTCTGCCAGAGCCCGTCAATTGACATGCCCGAGACGGTCGCTGCCTCGTCGCTGAGGCAGCATCAAGAGGCATCTGCTCCATCATCTCTGCGTCCGGAATTCGCTCACTTCCCCTCTTTTCTGCCCCCGCGCACTTCAGCCCAGCTCTCATCTCCGTCCCTCGCACCATCTCACCGCTCTTCTCTCCTGTCGTCCTGGTCAGCAAGCGCCGCCGGACTGCTCCTCTACCGGAGGAACAGTCATCTGACAGCATCTCTATATCCTGTTAGGCCAGCATGTACCGCTAGCGTGAGCCCGCAGTATCAAAGACAGACAGATTTGCGGCCAGGCATCCCGCTTCAACTGCAGCTCCCCACTCCATTTTATGTACTTGACCGCAGCCATGGGTTGCTTGTAGTGCCCAGGAAAAGGGTCTGGCGTCTCCGATGTGCATGCTGCATCCTGGTCTGGAATATCTCGAGAAGCGCCCCAGCCGGCTCGTAGGTAGGGTCTCGAGTGCGGGGCAGCCGACTCTCACGCCAACCTTGGACGGCCCTTGGAGAAGGCTTGTTCAGACTTTGCTTTTCTGGCCTTTGCGTGGCCTTCTCGTCGCTGCTGTGCATGCAGTGGGGTCAGGCAAGCGTGCATACGATCTTGCAACGCAGCTAGCAGCTCCTGCATGCCTGTCCCTCTCGCCGGAAGAGTGCCAGCGAGCTTCCGCAGTGATGCGCGGCAGAGCAGACACAGCCAGCCTTCGAAGAGCCTTCGAAGAGCCAAAAGCACGGCCAAGGCAAACCGGCAGCTGGAGGGTTGCAAAAACAACAGCAGTCCGTCCACCTGCATAGCGCCGGCCCCGAGTAGGAGGAAAGAGAGGGTGTGGTCGCGGGCTGCACTTGCCTCTGGCGGGCAGTGCTTTCCCCATTGAGCAGGACGTGCGGATGATTCCCATCTCACCACTTCCCAGTACTTACCAAGACCGACGCCGCAGACATTGAGATAGTATTCTCCCTCCTGATGGTACAACACTAACTAGGCGCATCTCCCTGGCGCATGGCACCCAGCGCCTTCGTCGCAGCCTCCTGAACAACTCCCGGCTCCGTCTGCAACCCCCGCAGCCGCTCTTCCCACAACGACATGCGCTCCCAACTCATCACCTGATCCGATTCTACTCCCCAGACATGTCGATAGGCTACTTCATCCCGCGTTGTGATATGTGGCTTGAATGCGTAGCTGTCCTCTCCTTTCTCTGCTCCCTGGCGGAATCGCTGACCACAGATGACAAGCCACTCCGCTGCAGCTGGAACCTCGAAATCGAGCACGGTTGGAAGTAATAGATTCGTCCACTCCAGAACGTCCACAACGGTTTCGTATCCCCAGTCAATCGGAATCCCGCCAATCCCGCCCTTGACCATACGCGCCTCGACGTGTGCCTTCCGAACGTGTTCTTCTCGTAGTGCAACGCGCTCTGCGCCGCCAACCGTGCTGACATGGTCCCGCCAGGTACCGTTCATATAATGGTCGGCCCACATATGACCAAACGATCCAAGGCCTTTCCACAGTCTGTCACCGGGCCGGTTGCGCCTGTCGAGACCAGCGAAGTTCGGCTCCGGGAGGTTTTCGATGGCTTGTAGTAGTGCTAATAACGGCTCAATGTTCTCTGTTGGTAGCTGTACGAGAGCATCCTGAAGGAACCCCCAGAGGCGGGGAAGGTCGTCCCCGGGATCGTCTGAAGTTACAATGGGATGAGTGATGGCCCACGCGGCTTCGCTCGCCGGCGTATCTTGACGCAGGTAGTCTTTCAGCGCCTGGGCCTCTTCGGGATGGCAGCCATCTTCGACGTTGCCGTCGCCGTAAGGGGTGAGCTGGTGTTGAAACCAGTCGTCGGACATGGCGACCTTTCGCAATGGTTCCGACTGCGTGTATGTAGGTGAACCAGAAGTCCGAGTAAGAGTACACCGACGATCGTCATAGGGCTGGACTAGGCACCCAACAGACTCCACTTTTCTCTTAGTTTCTTTACCTACCGCACGACAAAACTCTCCGGCTCCAACATTGTCTTCAGTTGTCTTCAAACTCTCATCAATTTTCTACTCAATATCACTCGTAACTCCATCCCACACACACCACCCCCACCGTCACACAACCAAGCCCTACCCCTATCTGCACAACCGTTTTCTCGTACACATACATGCCTGCACAGTCCACAATATGTATGTATGCAACGTAACCGTCCCGTCCGCCGTCCCGCGCTCCGCCGTCGCACACACCATCTGGGCATTAGCCAAGCCCCCATACCAAGACGCTCGGCATCGGAGCAAACATGTCGATCTCCACAGCCAAGCGGAGCGCCAAGTCGACGAGCTCTTTGCTCGATATTGGAATGCACTGTTGTCATCTGACGGACAATCTCGGGAGTACGGTGTAGGGTGGAGTGTGATTGTGGTGGAGGAGCGGAAAGGGGAGAGGATGTGGGGTGCGTTGCCGGCTTGGGTACTGTATGGCTATGGCTTGTGCGTTCACCAATCGAGGCTTTTAGGCCGCGTACAGAGCTTGCGTGGACCATGTGCGTGCACGGTGGAGATCTCAAGATGACCACCCCCTATCGGAATATATCGCTGATAAAGACAGACTTTACGTTGATCTTCTTGGCAGTAAGGGGTAGGTATTTTACCTTTATTCTTTACAAAGCCCCTATACACCTGGGCGCCAAAAAATGTCACAGAAATGGGGTTACTGAACGGGGTTATTGTGCCATTTATTTTGCCGCCCAATACGTCCTCGAAGTTCGGTCTCGGCAGCTCTACCCGACCATGTTCTCTATATAGTTATTGCTACAGTCACAGACTCTTCTACTCTTCTGTCTAAAACGAACAAGAAGATGCTCACGTTTCATACAGACAGAACCAAAGATGGCCAGAACGGCGACAACGGTTTGGTCAAGGCCATGTCGACGCCGTCTCGGCCTCAAAGGGCTGGGTGCAGAGAGGCTCAGAGAAGCTGAAGGGTTCTAATATTCCGCTCTTGGGCAAGACCACCAAGGACGCCATGAACCCTTCATTGGACAAGGGGAAGTATGAGAACAATGTGAATGATGTAGTCGGTAAGTTGCCCCACGACCGAACTCATGCTCAACACCATCTTTGTCGGGGTGTGTGGATCTCTTCAAATACTGATAGTTTCATGTTTCAACAGCGAAATTTGACAAATTGGGTGAACTCGAGGGCCCTTTAAGCCAGAACGCTAATGCGGGTAGGCGGTACAACGATTCTATAGCTGCCGACAAGTTTCTTTAAAGCTACACTTCTCTCATGACGTGGTGGTTACCGTCGTTGACAGCCAGTCGAACCTGTCTATTGCGGAATATGGTATTAGTAGGAGCAGCAACTTGAGCTGGAGCGCGTGAGCGGACTTACCCAGTGCGACATGTGTGTGTGAGGTTGCTGTGATAACTTCTAGGGTCGATATAAAGATTTAGCCAAGAGTGGAATCTGTCACCAGATCCACGCTTGTATAACGCCACATTCGGGAGGCGCGAAATCTTTCACGAGACCTTCCTCGGGTTCGAAGCTGGGGCCTAGCGGAGTGCTGATCGTCACGGATGCGATATCCTTGAATGAAGACAGGGACTTGGTGAAGGCCTTTACGTCGAGCTCTTTGATGCCCAATACGACTTCTTTCGGATCAAACCTATGCGATTTTGATCGAGCGTTCACCCAAATCTTCACTGTGCGGAGACTCTTGAAGCGCGATATATATAGCCAATGAAAATCGTAACCGTCATGGGGATGTTCGGCCTTGGGAAGGTCCTGATAATGTTCCCGCAAATAAAACTCCCCCCAAGGTCCGGATCAAGAGACAACTCGAAGCTCCTCGCGTACTTGTGAAAGGCCGGGGGTGCAACATGTTCTCCAAAGACTATTTTCCATTCTGCTCGGAGCTGGCGATGGCCAAACCATGCTTGAATCGACTTGAGATCTATGAAAATTAAGGTGATAGACTCGTAGATGGACTTGAGGCAGTGAGCCGACCTGGTACACATTAGCCATTCACATCCAACCCGGCTTTCTGAAATCATTCTAATAACCTACACAAGCTTGCACGTCAGCAGCATAGGAAGATACGGGCTCCAACTCGGGACATGCATATCGTCTGGTCGGTTATCCCTCCACGTCTTCCAGCAGCGATCCGACGTGCTATATCCCGAGATAGCCTCGATGCCATGTTCCTGCGTCGCCCGCTCCCCGCACGGCCAATGGTCCCTCCACGGGGACATGAGCCGGCGACAGTACAGTCCTATTTCCGGAGGCTGGGCTCCCTGTATGTCCGTCCCGAGCGGCACGTCCAGTCTGGCCCTCAACTTTTCGACATCCGCCTGCAATGTATCGTCAACTCTGTATTCGGTACAGCATTGCCACCGGCGAAAGTGATTGTCCTTGCCTGCTGGACCGTTGCCGTGGAGCAGGATGTGCTGGCATAGACCACAGATGCGCCAAATCTCGAGGTATATTTGGTCCAAGATTTCGCGTGGAAGACGGGTAAGTAGGTTGGACTGGTGCTGGGGGTTAGCCGCACTGGCCATTATTGAATAGGACTACCTGGGTAGATGGAATACGTAACCGATTGAGAACAGGTTGGTGCAGAAAAGGCGGCTAGATATGTGAGAGGTTAGGACCGTATAAATACGTAGAGAATGAGGGGAGATTGGGGGCTGCGTTGTGCTTGTGTTGACATTGAGGGTGTGATCTATAGATAGATTAGAGGCGATCTCGTATGTGCGATCACGTGGTAGCCCAGCGCTGGCCTCATGGCAATGAATCCTACCAGGTGTCAAGACCACTACTTAACTGCTAATTGAACTGAATCGACTACATCGTTGTGCTATACAGAATATGATACTCATATCACAGGGCTGGGCAAGCCTTCGATCTGGCTGGGTATCCTAAGCGGTTTCAAATCCGGACTGCGACTGCCCAATCGCTCGGTCGGCAGTTCCTTCCTCCACTGCTCCTGAACAAATTCCAGCGTTCGTGCGAATACGAGCTTTCGCTCTTTCTTCTCGTGCTTGCTCAGCCAAGGCTCAGGGAATTGTGTCCAGCCATGCGGGCACTTCGGAGCATGCCAGACCTCGAGACCGCCATTCTCATGTGTTTTAGGCAGCACGGGTCCGCCTTCATGGCCGTCCCAATCTCCTATCCGACCATCGCCAAAGCGCACAGGGCCGTTCCATCCACCGGTATTCATATCGTCTACCCACACGTCGCTCTGAACAGCGAGAGTGTCATTCTCCGGCAAAACGAGAAATATAGCAGCGTTCTTCTGGACGTCGTCTGGAGACCCAAGACCAGGACTGGCACGAAGATGCGGTCGCAATTTCCTAGGGAGATATGTCGGCCCCATGATACTGAAAAGCCCGGGCATCTTCGGTTTCTGTTTCCTCTTGTCATCGCCTTTAAGCGCATTCGGCATAGGTTTCTTCGGACGCTCGTGCGGTAGGAGGCGGGCGTCTAAGGAAGGGTAGAAGAGAAGCAGCGGTAGCATGTTCGGCCGCGCCTGGGGGGGCGGGAGCAGCGAAGGCCAGGGCTGATCGGGGTCATCCAACACTGTAGCCGTCCTCGTAGGTGGCAGTATAGGCGAGAATAAACCACCTCCTGAAGGCGAGCTGCCGCTGAGGATGGATGCTCGACGTGGTGAAGTAATGAGCAACTCGGAGCAAGGAGGTACAGATATGGCCATGTTCAGGGCGATATTGCCACCAGCTGAGAAGCCCGAGATGGCGAGACGAGTTGGATCTAGTGTCATGGTTGCAATATCATGAAGATGCGGTGCAATTGCCGGAGCGTCCTTTTTACTCTTCTTCTGCATCCTGGGCTCCCTCATCATCGAGTAATACCGCTGTATCTCTGTCCTGAGTATCTTGCCAGCCTTAGAGATGCCGTCAGTGTCCAATATAGCAGACAGGACGTCTTCCGCATCGTGGATGGCGGCGGGGAACTGGTGAAATGGGCCTATGCGATACGAGACGCTGATCACCACGGCACCCAGCTTCCGCGACATCATGGCCGCATAGGGCGCTTGTTCCAATGGCGAGCCCATGATGAAGCCGCCACCGTGGAAATCCAATACCACGGGAACCTTCCATTCGTCCCCTTGTGCTCTTGTCTCTCCATCACCGAGGTCTACCGGAGCCGGCGGCACGAAGACGTAGAGCGGTATGGCATCGTTTTTGCGACTCGGCAGCGCAATCACGAACGGATGCGGTCCCCTGGGCGAAGTGATGTGTAGGATCGAGAGCGGCACGAATCGCGGCAACTGGACTAGAAAGGTACGCCATTGGATCTTGAAGGGGAGGCGGAAGAAGTAGGCGAGCGTTTGCGCGTAACTGCTCATGGTGATGGCCGTGTGTGGGGTTGTTCTGCGAGCCTCATAATTGTTCTCTGCTCGCACCGGCGCCGACAGGAGGGCGGTTGGTGGCAGGTGCAAGTGCTGAGTTAGCAATCGCCCGACGTTGTTTACGCCCGTACGAACATCCATGCACTTGCCAGATTGGAAGACGCGTATGTGACGTAATGCCGGTGTGGCTGGTGCCTGTGGCGCCGGCTTCTTCCATCACCGCCCCTTTGTAGCAAGCTCTATTATCTAGACAATACCTGCCATGTTAGATACAATGGGATTCTGTAAAAGGAGGTAGAAGCGCAGCTTGTACCTGTTACTAAAACTCTTCTATACTATCAAAATAATTGTCTATCTAAAATTTCCTCTATATCTAAATCGGCAATGAGATCTGCTAGGGGTGGCCTCGGGGGGTTGCCTCGTCCTGATAGTCTCCTAGAGAATAACTGTTCAATGTCCTTAGAATATTCTGCTGATGGGACAGCGATAAAACCCAGGGCCATCACGTCAAGCCGCATATTCAATGCAGTCAGCTACGATTCAACAACCACGCATAACTCAAATCCGTCCATGCAATTCTATCCCCGGAATGCAACGTTTAATCGCACAAACTAAAGAACACGTAATGAAACTTCTCTACACCTTCGGCCAAGCTCTATCAGCCTTCCAATCCCAGACCGATCCCCTCAACAAGATCCTCAGCCTCCCCATCATCCTCGTCGTCTCCAAACCCCTCTCTGTAGTCTTCAGCCCCCGCATTTGCATCAGTATCCCGGCCTGGGTGGCCCTGTCGACGAGGGCCAAACTGGCTCGTGCCCTGGTTGTCACCGCCTGTATCACCATCATCGTCGGTGAGATCATCTACAAAGACCATGCTCTGGCGTCTGAGTTCCGTCAATAAACTACCTGTTCGGCCGTGAGAGCGGGCTTCCTCGCGAGTTTGGCTAGGCCGTAGTTCGATCATCGAGGCCGGACGGTCGTTGATGCTGCTCTTGCGTTGTGGACGTAGGCGTGAGCGAGATGGATCGGACTCGTTCGGTGCTTCCCGCGGGGAGAGAGCCGACCACCACCCGCTAAGTCGCTTACTCAGGGAGGGACTTTCTGGCGCGGAGGTCTGATGTGATAGAGCGGTTGGTATCTTTGTCAGTCGTGTACGGGCCTGGCTGAACCCAAGTGGTAGCTCTGTTGGTGAGCCAGGGCGTGATGGTCCCGCAGAGGAAGTCGACTCTGAGCCGGAGAAGAGATCAGCAGGCCCCCCTCCTGAGCCATCGTTCTTACTTCGCCTAAGAAGACCCTGCAAATCGTCCTCGGAAAGTACGTTATCGATACCGCCGTCTACAGCGCCTTTAGGTCGAAATTGGCGGCGGCCTTGGTGGATGATGCGCTCCAACTTGGCGCGGTTGGCGATGAACTTTAGCTTTGGAAAGGTAGATTGTTGGCCTACGTGGATCATGCGAGCCAGGCGCGGTGGGGTTGGGTCGGCGAGGATGTAGTAGAAGTCAGACAGGATAGTAAGGGGCCATATCGTGATGGTACCAGAAAAACGCTGCAACCAAATCTCGCTCCAATCCTGGCCAAGCGGTCTAGGAAGTAGTTCAAGGTGACGGAGGACCTTTAGCCATTTATTGAGGTCCAGCTTTAGATACTGTTCAATAGCGGAGCCGATGAACCCACCCCTCCAACCACGACCTCGACGGTGCGTCACCGGTTGACCAACGGATCCTCGAGAAGAAAAAAAGAAGATGTTTATGTGTGGATTGACCTGGCTGACGATGGAGAAACGAACATTGAAATGCAAGTTCAAAGATTTCAGAGGGATATCGGTCCGCAGACTTCCATCCTTCCACTTATGTCCGAAGGAGTATGGAACTAATGTGCCGTCTTTGGTTTTCTTCATCATGACCACTGGATTGAGAATGCCAGGAACAGCAGCGGAAGCCAATACTGCTGACCAAATGACGCAGTCTGGCGAGGTAAGATAATTAGCCAGGATGGTGGGCGAATGCGGGTCAGATGGCACGCACGACACGTTTAGAATGCGCCCAGTGCGATCGTACGCTTCTCTAAAGGTCATGCTCCCACGCGTGAACCAGGCGCATCGCTTAGCCCAGTCAACGCTATCAAATCTTGCGCCAGTGCGATACCATCTCTTGATCCAAGTGAGAGTGTCGTCGTGGCACGCGGTTATGCGATCGGCAAGTGCAGGAACCAGCAGCTTCTTTAGTTCCTCATCAGTCCTTGTTCCCAGCAATGCCGCGACGAGTGCGCCTCCTGATGTTCCTGTGATAACATCTGGCATGAGGCCCGCGTCCAAGAGTGCTTTAGCGACACCAAAGTGGTAGTAGGCGAATGTGGCTCCTCCGGAAAGGCACAAGGCGGTGCGGCCAAAGTTGGTGCTGATGTGCTTGAACATGGCCCTTTTGCTCTCTTGATCGAGTTGTGCAGTCCGTAGGAGGTAGGAGAGCGAGGTTTCCACCTCGTCGACAAATCTCTGTAACAGGCTCTTGGTCCCATGATACGTTTCGCTATAGAGTCTGGGGTTCTCAAATCCACTAAAGTTGTGCTTTACGCACGCCTCGACAAGGCTGCGGAGGTCTTCGACAGCCTTGTGGTGGTCGGGATCCGCCCTAGCGCCCGATGTCCCACTCTCAGCGGCTTGAGCGCGCAGCCGAAGGTTCACCATCTGGTCGTGCACCTTGCGCAAGGTCTGGAAATTGTAGTAGGCATAGTCGTCCATTTCCTTCCACGCATCGTTGGCCAGGTATGTGTCTAGCTCTTTTGCTCCCTGTAGCCAGTCCTCGTAGGTGGCCGCATTCTGCAACTTCTTGCGCAGCTTCTGCCTCCGCCCCCGCCAGGTGACCCAGTGCTCGTAGAGGTATATGTAGAGTCGGGTGAAGACGTAGGCGATGCTCAGAAACAGCAGCCATCCGAAGACGACTATCAGAAGCGGCCACTTCAGAAGCACATAGACGAAGCCTTCGCGGGTTTCGTCGGTCCCACGCCGTGCTGGGTTTTTGTGTTTCTTGCGCCGCCGGACCCGCTGATGGACCGGCCTCCAGTCGTTCAGGGCGGTGATGAA
Organism: Massariosphaeria phaeospora; assembly: GCA_011032825.1. Classification (NCBI taxonomy): domain Eukaryota; kingdom Fungi; phylum Ascomycota; class Dothideomycetes; order Pleosporales; genus Massariosphaeria; species Massariosphaeria phaeospora. Next base: position 93,532 of record JAADJZ010000002.1, read on the forward strand.
GGTGCGGGGTTTGGGCTGCGGGAGCGTGAGGTCTTCGGCCGACGGAGATGTTTCTGGGGCGGCAAGAGCCTCTACGAACTGGGCGAAGTCGGCCTCGTCTACGAAATCATTGTCGAAGTCGGGCAGGAGGGCGGTGTCGAAGCCAAGCGGAGAGTTCGGCGCCGGGCCGTCGGTTGCTTTCGTCGTGTCAGCCATGGGGTTGGTCGCGGCCGGCAGTAAATAGGTCGCATCCTCAGGGCGACGGCGGTGGTTTCATGGGCGCGGATGGAAGATGTGTGTGGAGAGTCCCCGTTGTTGACGGAGTGAACTCCAGCTCCAGTGTTGCATGTGCATGTGATGTCACAGGCACCCGTCTGCTGCCGCTGCCGACTGGGACGCTGCATGGGCCGCGCGCGAGGCCTCTGTGTCGCGCCAGAGCCCACGCCCACGCCCACGCCCACGCCCACGCCCACGCCCGCACCCCGCAGCTTGCTCATGGGCCATGGCCGAGAGTCGCGCGTACGCACACCATGCTGCGCTGTCTGCGGTGTGAGAGATGAGTCGCCGTGTGCTTGGACTGGCCCGGCCCAGCGCGCGCCGCGCCCTCCTGACGCTGGCCATCGAGACTTCCTGCGACGACACGGCCGTGGCCATCCTGGAGAAGACGACTTGCCCCGTCACCAAGCGCAGCCGCGCTCTGCTGCACTTCCACAGGAAAGTCACGTCGAACAACACCGCGTTCCACGGCGTGCATCCGCTGGTGTCGCTGTACTCGCACCAAGAAAACCTCGCAGCCCTCTTGGATGAGGCCATAGCACACCTACCCCCGAAAGAGCTGGCTAATGATCTAGGCCATGGGGACCCGCACGTCATCCCGGGCCCAGTACTGAGGCTGGGCTCGGTGGGCAAGGCCAGCAAGAGACTCCCCGACTTCATCTCCGTCACGCGAGGTCCCGGTATGCGCTCCAATCTCTTCACGGGTCTCGACACGGCCAAAGGGCTGGCTGTCGCCTGGCAGGTACTGCGTTGGAGCATCACTCGTTTCTTGTATGGGGCTGACTACTTGCTTAGAGACCACTTCTGGGTGTCCACCATATGCAAGCACATGCGCTCACGCCCCGGCTAGTGAATGCTCTCCAGAACGCCCTTGAACTGGGCGCGAGCATGGGCGCATCAACGGAAGCTCATGCTCCTGACGAAGAGACTATCGAACCCGCCTTCCCCTTCCTTTCGGTCCTCATATCTGGCGGCCACACGCTGCTCATACAGTCCGCTGCATTGACAGATCACAAAATCTTGGCCAGCACAAACGATATTGCCGTTGGAGAATGCCTAGATAAAATAGCGCGTGCTGTGCTTCCTCCAGAGGTCTTGGTCACGGCGCAAAGCACAATGTACGGCGCGCTTCTTGAAGAGTTTGCATTCCCGGAAGCAACTAGAGCAATCGCTGAGCAGGCATCACAGGACACAGCTAGTTCGAGGCCCAGGGCCAAGTATTGTTTGGAAGACAACACTTCCAGAGAATATTGTGCAATCTATGGAACACGATACGCATATGTCGTGCCAAAGAATCCTGAAGAGGCCTCGAAGCTGAATACGACCAAGTGGGGTTGGGCATTCAGCCAGCCGTTGTCCAAAGCAGCCGGTGGACTCAAGAGCAAGAGTATGGAGATGAGCTTTTCGGGGCTCATGACTGCTGTCGAGCGTGCAGCGCGATATCAGACCGACTTGATTACTGGAAAACTCACGCGAAGCGAAAGAGAACTAGCAGACATTAGTGTCGAAGAACGGAAAGATTTGGCTCGGGAAGCCATGCGTGCTGCCTTCGAACACATTGCCTCACGAGTCGTGCTGGGGTTGCAGCACACGGCTCAGGCGAAGACACCACACGCCTCCGTACCAACAGTTGTTGTGGCGGGCGGTGTCGCTGCTAATCAATATCTCAGATTGATGTACAGTAGCCCACGAATTCGTTAGCCAATACTGACTTGAGACAGATTAGCAAGAACACTGGTTGCCCACGGTTATTCCGACGTACGCATTGTATTCCCGCCAGCAAGCCTATGCACTGACAATGCTGCCATGATAGCCTGGGCTGGAATAGAAATGTACGAAGCCGGCTACAGTGATGCACGCAGTATACGGGCCATACGGAAGTGGCCGCTTGATCAACTACTGTCTCCGCGACCGGACGAGTAGCACGCGTAGTCGTCATCTTCAGTCACGATATCAAACAACTGCGTGGCCGATAAGCTCAATACTCATAACAGGCTCGTTCGGTACGCTTGTTCATCTGCAATGACGGCGGACGCCAGGCTCAGCCTATTACGGATAGGTCGTCCAAGGGAGACACACTATTTGACATGGCAAATAACAAGGCATGGGCTTATTCGCATGTGCAGGCCTAAATATCTAAAAACAGAAGCCTAAGCATCCAAGATTAAGCCATATCGGGCGTTTTATATTGGTCGACTTTGTAGTACAGCTGCCAAGATGCAGAAGGGGCTCTTTCTGGAAACCTTTTAATTGTATGGTCGACTTCCCTAAACACATCTGGAAGACATCCGACAGGCAGAAAGTCGACACGCGCCCAGACCAGCGCAGACGACGAGGGCCTGGGTACCGATATGCACCAAGCTCGCGTTCGCACACATGCAAGGGACTTGTCCAAGTTGTTGTGCGCCTCTTCCGGCCACGTTCGGTTGGCGCCGGATCCTCGGTACGATCGCTGCATATATCCTGCATATATCTTGCAATCTACATAAACAATCTTCACTCTATTTTCCCCTTCGTCCTGTCTGGCCTCGCCAACTTTCCCTTTCGTCGTCCAAACAGGTTCCTCTCAAACACTAATAATAGCTCGCTAATCATGCCACCCCCAAGAACCAAGCTCGGGGAGAATGCACACGTAGAGTACAGCATCGACCTAGAACCTGGAAAAGAGCGCAGTTGGCATCCCACGGACCGCAAGTGCAGAAATCCAATATCGGGCACGTGAACAACATGTAGAGGGACCACCACGATAGTGCAAGTTTTCGTATCTTTCATCTGCGCATAGTGTTGCTGTGGTGTGATCCAGGTGACCGCCGTGAAGGGACGTCATATAACATCCCCACTCGCGTCGAAGCATCGTCAGCACCAACAACTGGACTCGTTTGCAATACTTTGAAGACCATTTGCTCGCCGGTCGACTCGTTGAACAATGGCGCTCTCCCGACAGAGCATGCTGGCATTGTTCGGCATCCTTGCCAGGTGCGTTTCCACATCTTTTGAGAAGTTACCACCAAGCTAATACCACACAGCGTGCAGGCATTTCCGGCTCCGAATGCGCCTTCCCCGAGCAACCAGCTTGGCCTAAACCCTCCGGGCTATAGCGTTAGCTGGGACTTTGGGGTCCCCAAGGCGACTGATAAACCCAAGAAACCCGAGAAGCCTAAGCCTTGGCCACCGCTATATCCATCCAAGCCTGGCAAGCCACCAGGTAAACCACCGGTGAAGCCAACAAGCAAGCCCGGCAACAGCATCAGCTTGACACCGCCTTCGTTTTCAATCTCCTGGGACGTGGAAAATCCGGGGCCCACGACCGCGCCGGAAGAGCCTGAAGAACCAGAGCCATTTCCCGGTCCCCCCAAGCCCAGTGATCAGATCAGCTTGTCTCCTCCCTCGTACTCTGTTAGTTTTGACACAGGATATCCAGCACCCACGGCCGCTCCTGAAGAACCGGAGGAGCCTGAGGAACCTGAAGAGCCGCCCACCCCGCCGAAGCCAAGCGACCAATTCAGTCTTGGACCTCCGTCGGCCTCTATCAGCTGGGAGGGAGACTTCCCTGCGCCAACTGCACCACCTGAGCTCCCACTCCCATTTCCTGAGAAACAGACAGACCAGATCAGCCTTCAACCACCAAGTCAATCCGTGGTCTGGGGGCAGAAGAGACAAGATGAGTTAGAACCTGAGATTCCAGAGGACCCGGAGTTTCCTGAAGAGCCTGAGGATCCAGAGTTTCCAGAAGAGCCCGAAGAACCCGGCAATGATAGTCCCATCGTGATTCCCCCTGTGCAGCCTCCGACCCCGCCGAACAGCATCGGCATTCAGCCTCCAAAGGCAACAGTGATTTGGGGGAAAAGACAAGATGAGCCCGAACTTCCTGAGGAGCCCGAGTTTCCTGAAGACCCAGAATACCCCGAATTTCCTGAAGAGCCTGAAGAGCCTGAAGAGCCCGGCACTGGCGGTCCCATTGTGCTTCCCCCTAGCCAACCCTCAACCCCGCCTGACAGCATCGGTCTCCAACCCCCAAAAGCAACAGTCATCTGGGGTCGGAGGCAAGCAGCGGCGTTAGAGACGAAGCAGCCCAACACCATTGGCTTCCAATTTCCGAGCTACTCCGTCATCTGGCCGAAGCCCCAGCCCCCCACGCACATTTCTTGGAATAAGCGTCAAGACGACGAAGAACCGACCGAGATCCCCGCCCCTCCACTTCCCACGCCCAGCGATGAGATCAGCATCCAGCCACCCCAAGCGTCTGTTTCATGGGGACGACGCAATGCTGCCGCCGAGCCGCAAGTGACCAGCGGCATTGGCTTCCCCACCGCGTCATTCTCGTGGCCCACGCCTTCAGATGCGAACAAGCGTGAAGCCGACGCCCAGGCCGACACCGTCGGCTTGGTCTGGCCGACCAACATCCCGTATCCGACCTGGGATGTTCCGAAGCCGACGAAGAGCGGAGTTTACATTTCGTGGCGCAAACGGGAGGAGGAGCTTGCTCAGCCTACCAAGATCCCGACGCTCGTTACCGTCCTAGTCCCAGTGACCGAGACGGTGAGAGAATCGTGAGCGGTGTGGTAGCTAGTCATGTCAAGCTCGGGATGAATGTGGATTTTAGGAGGAACAAGGATTCTACCGGAAGATACCAGGTGTACGGACTGAGATAACAGAGTAGTGCAATCAAAAATACGAGTTCTAGAATAGTCCGTTTCTGTTTTTCAGGTCGCTAAAGTGTCTACTCTCAAAAAACTAGAGTTGGATTGAACACTGAAAAATGAGTCTCCAAAGCTATTATTAAAGAGACCCCTTGAAATTGCACCTTCACCCTAGGAAGTTGTGCTCGCACATGCAGATACGTACATAATATATGATACGAGATGGGTTCGGGCAGGAAGAACCGGGGTTTGCACATCAGCCTACAGGCGCGTGAACGGGTCACTACCCCCCGGTTGGGCAACACCACCGATATCTGGCCCACGGTTCTGAGCTCTGGGAAGTTGCGGATAATAAGACGCAGGAAATTTCTAGCTACAGCCTACTAGAATCCTACATAGTATGCTACAGACAGTGAAAAGGAAACGTAGCTAGAGAAAACCATAACGAGAAGTAACGCGCAGAACACCTCGACGCTGTAGAAATTACGCTGCTTTAGGAAAGAACCCACGGAATAGTAGTACAGGTACATGGTCAATAAGAAGGTCTACGACTCGCTCTTCGCGGGCGTCGCGGCTCTACGCTCGATCTTCTTGGGCTTCTTCTTGGGCTTGGCCGACTCCTCGGCTTTGGTCTCTTCGGCTTTGGCATCTTCTTTGGCATCCTGTTTCACATCCTCTTTAGGCTCCTCCTTCTCCTCTGTCTTCCCCTCTTTCGACTTCGCGGGCTCGCCCGCAGTGCTTTGTTTCCGCGACTCGAGCTTCTTAGGCGGCGCCGGCCTATCTCCTCCCGCGCCTGCCTTCGGTGTTGCCTTTGGTGTTGCCTTTGGCTCGTCTTTCTTCTCCTTCTTTTCTGGAGCAGCGGCAGCAGCGCCCTTCTTAGCGCCGAGCTTCTGCGGCTTCTTGACCGATGCCGTGGAGGCAGCGACGTCCTCGTCGGCGTCTTCAACCATGAAGTTCGCGGCCATGCAGCGCCCCCCGTTTTGGCTGCCGATGTCCATGGGGCACGCGCTGAGCACGACGACGATGTCTCGGTCTGCGCGGAATCGCACGTAGCCCCGCTTCTTGGTTTTTGGCTCGTCGACCTTGAGTTTTACGCCTTTGGCGCCAGCGCCCTCGCTTTGGGCGCTGGTGTCGAAGTCTAAGGGCGCGTTCATGAAGAGGTGAAGGGGTGTCGGGGCGATGTTTACTGTGATATCCGCGCCTACGGCTTTTGTGCCTTTGAGCCCAGCTTTCTCGTTGATTTCTTTGAGGGCGAGGACGAGGTTTTCGGCGCAGCTACCGTGTTCTTCGGGGGAGTCGACGCCCAGGGCGGTATACTGGTTTGCGTCGCACGCGGCGGTCAATGTGTCGTGCGCGCCCGGCGTGGTGTCTTCGATCAAGGTCATGATGGGTGCTCGAAGGTTCGTGAGGAGCGTGTCATTAACTTCAGGAACGAGACGATGCGACGAGGCACGGGTGTGAGGCAGTGAGAGATATTCCATTGGCGGTTGGTCGTTTTTGGACGGGTTCATCTTCGTGTACGCGCTGTAGGCTGCGTAGAGTGAGGATGCAGTGCCGCTGCCGGATGCAACTGGGAAGATTTAGTATTGGGTCAATGAACCAACTGTAGGAATGGAATGCGTGCTTACCTGCTATAGTTCCGGCACCCACCGGTGTCTTCGAAAAGTCATACAGCTGCTCCGCGTAACTCTTATTTGGATCTCTATAGTGGCTTGATTGGAAGGCGCTGACAACACCTTTCGAGTCCGGCATCTGTACGTTGGGAACATATGACGAGAAGCCTTTACCAGTTGGTAGGTAGGAGGACCATTTCTTCGATGTAGCTTCGTTCTGTGCCTTTTCAGCTTTCGGGTCAGGCTTCGACTCCGTAGCTTGTGCTTCTTTGGCGCGGTATGGGATTGAAGGTAAGTATGAAGCCCATGTCCTTTTCCCGGATTTCTTATCGTCTTTAGTCTCGCCCGATTTCTCCGTCTCAGGCGCTTGCTCTGGTGGATCATCTGCTTCCTCAGACTCCTTTGCTTTGTCCGCTCTGGATTTCGGTTCCTTCGATTCAGCAGAAGCTGTTGATTCCTTGTTTTCTTTCTTCTTATCTTTCGACTTCTCATCTTCCTTCTCTTTCTTTTCTTTTTTCTCTTTCTCGACCTCCTCGCCCAATTTCTTCGTCTTTTCCTCAACATCCTCCTCTTCGTCATTGTCATCGTCTTCAGGTGGCGCATGCAAGCTGAAGGCCCACGTGCTTACAACCTGCTTCCCATATGTGTTAATGATCTTGATTGTCCTGCCCCTTGGAACAAATGTCGCAACGCCATGTCGTGCGGGGATGGTTTGAAGCTCGCCCGACATATCTTGTTTGACTAGATCCTCTTCTCCCGGTTGTGATCCCTTGCTGCGTTGGTTCTCGATGACGGAGACCACGGAGAGCAGGGCTAGCGAAGCGGCAGCACGACGGGCAGGAACTTTGAAGGATGAATTGGGCATTCGAAGGTAGAGCTTTACACGCGGACGAGTTTAAGAGATTCGCATGGGCATCGATGGCAAGTTCAAAAAGCTATGTGAAGTCGATGGGTGAAAGTAGGATCTAGCAACATTTTCTAGGTTTCCAATGGACCGGTGACGTAAGGTGCTACGATGTCGCGGCTTGAGGAACCGCTCTGGACTAAGGCCTGGCAAGGAAGGCCTGTCGAACAACGATCGGCAGGCTGGACTCGATGTGGCTGTTGAGTGTGGCGTCATGGTGCAGGACATGTGTTGCAGGTTTCCTTGTTTTGGTGAGCGTAGGGCTGAGGCATCGAGCTAACCGCTTGTAGTTACACAAGTACCCCGGTCTGATGGCACCCATAATGCGAGGAAAATAATAACCTGAGTCGGGTTTCTAGTACTCGACTCGTACTCTAAGTAACAGTTCTGCTTCAACACTGGGTGACGTTTTTGAATTTGCTCGGTATGAGAACATGCACAACAGAAGGATCATGGGACTGTAGATGACCCGAGTACATGGTTTGCAATATCGATGTTGTTGGGAAGGGTTGCAGGTTTCTCTATTTCACGGATGAGGCAGCGAGTTCATGAGCGACTTCTGGAGGACTGCTACGCCTCCTCTAACTTGGCTGCTTGAAGCCGTGTATGTAGACGAAGAGAGGGCGATGGGTGTACTGGTTTTAAGGAAGGAGCTGTTGATGCATCAATACACGTTGAGTAATAACGCTACGATCTCTTTTTGGAGGCAGCCACTTGAGGTCTCGAAGGCGTTTTGGCCCTCACATCCAAAATGATGATGCCAAGAATCCACACGTTGACGACGAAGAAGAGGATGCTTGAGGCCCACAGTCCGGGTATAAATGTCGATTGCCCATTGAACTCCAGCTGGAATCCCTGCTGAAGCCAGAAGATCTGTCTAGCATTAGCATCAAATTCTAGATGACGTGTTCATACCCACTTGGCCTAGAACCCAAAAGACAAGGGAAGTGATGCCAACCCGTCGAGATCGCAGTAGAGTCGAGTCGGGGAGGTAAAAAGGTAGAAACATCATGTACCAGAGAAAATACTGCAATTAGTTAGTCCGGCTCCGCAGTGAATCGGCCGAAAACTTGCCTGACTGGTGCAAACTTTATTGAAGGCTACGAACGCGAATGTCTGCGCGAGCATAGTGGAAGGCAGATCTTTCTTAGACAGCGCTACAGGTATCATGACTCCACTCAACAGCAGCTGAGGAACAAAGGCTAGACGTTCGAGCTCTATCGACGGGGAGTGATTAGGCTTTGGGGAGGAATTAAGGTACAGTAGCGTGTTGTATGGCGAGAAGTTGTGGCGATGATCGATCCGAGTGAGGTGGTAAAAGTAGCTGTGCTCGAGGAATGGCCATTCATATCTATCGGTGGTCAGAATTGTCAGACCGAGCACGCTGTAAATACTAACGACGAATACATGGCCATGTTCAGACCAATGAACGTAAGCAGGCTATAAAAGGCCAACATAACCCTCTGATAATTTAGGAAGGTCGCGGTCATCTCAACGAGAGATCTTGAGGCTGCCTGATTTGCATTGTTATGCCTCCCTAGTTGAGTATCATCTAACCACCAGACTATTGATGCAGCGTAGATGAACGGATAGATCTTGAAGTGTACTGCAAATCCTAGGAGTAACCCGGCCAACTCAATCCGTTTCGAGAGAACCGCCCACAGCAGAGCTATAACGAACACGCCCAGAAGGCCTTCAGAACTACCGCGTGTGCTGATAGTTGCTACCATAGGATTCAGAAGCCAGATACTCGCAAACTTCAATGCCCTCTCCTGGGACATATTTTGGTACGAGCAAAGGATGCGAAACATCATCCAGCCGGCAACAATATCACCAATGGCGAATAAGACCTTTCCGAAGGAGAACCAAGCGCCTGGCCATGTTGTTGGATATATCATCCAAGCCAACAGCGGGGTATAGCGGTATGTATCCCTGGCGTAGGGCGATTGCCCTCGGGATATGAAGCGTGCAGCGTCGGTGAAAACAAAATAATCAATGTCTGTATACTTCATAGGCGAAAATGCATCTTGGAAAAGGCCATAAACTAGGAATAGTGCTCTTAAAAGGATCGCCGCCGAGAAAATCGCTCGTGGGCTTGCGAAGAAAGATGAGAGAAGTGAGAGAGCCATCGAGTGCGCTGAGATATGAACCTAAGGAAAAGAATCAGGGAGCCAGACGTAAAGCACCGTAATTCAAGTAGTGCAACAAGAGCCTTGAGCGGTGATGGAAAGGGATGCTGTAGGAGTCCGCCGGGCACGTCGAGATGTAGCCGAGCATGCACTAGTCCCGAAACAGCCAAGCGCTACACCCTGCTTTCCGCTAGTCGACCTCGCTCGTTTGCTCTGGCCGTCGATGTTAAATACCTCTCGGTTGACCACTGCTTCATGGGCTACAAACGTTCACGAGACGAAGCAATGGTGGAAGTGAAGACGGAGCAGCCGGCATCGCCGTATATTCCTATGTTTGAAGGGTTCCGCAAAGAACTGGACGAGCATCACGACCGACGAGAGAAGATCATCAAGGCCTCCCGCGACATCACTGCGTCAAGCAAGAAAATGCAAGTTGCTTCAATAAGTATGTCATGTCTATTCTAACATTTTGAACAGCATCTTCACGTTACAGAGGTCGGTTCACCGTATTGGATAGCACCAATCCTTGCTGATATAGAACACAGGGTCCGCAGCCTCGGCCAGCCCGTGCCACAGTTTGTCAACAAGAACAACACACAATACTGGGAAACCATTGACAAGCAGTACAAATCTATTGCGGCTGATGTGCAAGGACTAAACGCGTATCGGTATGAGCGAAACATCACAGGAGGCAACCAAGAGTTCATGGAATCATTGACCTTTCAACACTACCTGGAAACCCAGACTCTGATTTCATATGACGAGTCAAAATCCCGTATTGCTGCCATGAGTGGCGAGGGCGGTCCGGTCTTGCTTAGCCCAGAAGATTTCATTCTCGGTGTCTTTGACCTTATTGGGGAGCTGATGAGATTCTCTATTACGTCCATGGCCATGAACGGCAAATTACCAGCCGGAAAGCCGAAGAAATACAAGAATGAGAAAAAAGATGCGGAGGATGAGCAAGCTGGCGACAAGATGGATGTCGACGAAGAAGCGCCTGCGGCAAGCGAGACTCAACAGCCGCGAATTGTGCTATCCGATCTGAGGGAAATCCGACTGCGTCTTGAGATGTTTGAGCCACCGCCCGGATCCAAATTCGCCGATGAGGTAGAAAAGAAGATGAGGGTGATGCGTGAATGCGTGGACAAAGTGGAGAAAGCTCTGTACAGTCTTACCGTGCGTGGAAAGGAGAGACCGAAGGGTTGGATGCCGGAAGCGACGGAAGGCCGACGAGCAGAGGTGGAGAGCTACTAGCCGTCATGGTAGCGAGCTGGAATAAAAGTTTTCCCGAATGCTCAAGGGGAGCTTAATTATTTTCCAGCGTAAGCTGAATGGGTGGCCGTTTTGTGGAACCTCTCAGAACCATGGCTCGTGAAGATGACTCCGATAAAGTCGCTTCTCTCGTCCATGTATGCACTCTCTCTCGGTTCATACATAAACAATTCCTAGTAAGTATAACCTATTACTAAAAACCCCTATGCTGTTAAGAGGTTCGCGATAAGTCTCCTTGATTAGCAAATTCTGTCAGAGGGGTGAAGAAGTGTCTAATGAAGCTACTGTAATTGGGTGTTTTCTATGACTCTTGACATCAACCTTAGTTCGCAAATCTTTGGCGGTTGCCTAGAGAGGTATCTATATGTTATGCGACTCTAGCTTTCTTCCACGATCATCTTTACATCCTCGCCCACATCCTCGCCTATACTCACGCAACTCCGAACACACGGCTACCCACACCCTTCCCATCAACTCAAGCCAGTTCAAGGAACCAGAAGGTACATATTTTCTAAAGTTCTTACCAAGTTTTGTAACACCTTCTAATCGTCTACATAGGTCATCGTACCTACCACGGTCCACCACTACGAACATGGTTACCAACGCTATCACCAACTTCATCGCGACGGTGACTGTGTTCGGGGACCGCGACACCGCAGATGGACAGGTCAATCCTATCTACCTCGCCATCGCGAAGACCGGGTACCACATCCAGTCGAAAACACTCCGCATTGCCGACCGCTTCGGCATCTTCTCCTCTGGACCCCCTCACTGCCAGGCGCATGAGGGTAGCAAATTTCTCTTCTTTGTCATCGGCTGGTGGTTGTATGTTGCTCTTGGAGTATTGTTCTATTGTGTTTACACGCCGGAGGACAGCCGTTATGCAGAAATATTCGCGATCGCTATCGCTGTGGAAAGGGTGGCTATGGGTGTGATTTTCTTAATATGTCTGAAGTTCAACGAGAAGCGGGATTCAGAATACAAGTGGGAGGATTGGAAGTTGAAGACTGATCCCGAGGGCTAGCAAGGGGGTGTGCGGCGCGATTACAAACTCTGTCTGTGTTTGGGGTTCAATAAGGTTGTTCAGGCGAAGTCTTCTGTAATGTTTTCTTTCAGTAGTGGGAGTTTGCACATCAAGATGTATGACAGGTCAAGCGCGTCCTCTATAGGGCGTTTCAATGTAAATAGTCAGATTGTTTAGGAGACGCCCGAAGAGGGGTACTGATTGCTGGTTTCGTGTGCAATCTTGATGGATTGGTATATAGCAATCATCAGCAATTGTGATCGATCCATCACTCACTATATGAGTGCCTCGTCATGCCCTCCAGTGCGGGCATCGGCCTAGTCCAGCAGATATCCATGTGTCCGCCAGCCTATACTAGTGTTCTGGAGTAATATAATCGTAGGTATAGCGGTGGGAGGGGTTGATTTATCGGAGGCAGAGGGGGACGATGTGGCTGGGGCGGTGGCTTCAGCTTGGCAGCGCTGGCGCTCAGCCCAAACATCGCGGATAGATGACGAACACACTGGACCAGGTGAATTCACCTCACTTCACCGAACCGAACCGCTCCGTCGCCGCGTCCGAGCCCAGCCCAGCTCGTGCGCGCCATGCCCCAACTTCCCCTCGCTACCACGCTGCGCCCAACCTGCACTTGCACCATGCCCGCGCCTTGAAATTCCGGCGACGCACTGAACTGACGGCCGACAGAGACAGACAGAGACAGACGTGCAGGTCCTCGCGCTCTCCGCCGTGCAGCAGCTGGCACCCCCCTCGACCCGCTCGCCCTCGACGTGTCGCACGCCCGCTACGACTCCCGAACACCCTCTCCCCGCCCGTCGCAGGCTGCGTCTGCCGCCCGCGAGCTGCGAGCTGCGAGCACGATGCGCCGCATGCCCTTCCCGGTGCGGGCCAAAGCTGCCGACGCCGGCCAGCGCGCCCTCGAGCGGCCGTCGCGCAAGGTCTTTAACTGCATCGTCGACGACACGGCGCTGATGGCCGGCGTCAGGAAGAGCACCCGCGACGGGGTCCGCAAGTGGGTTGCCCAGGGCGCCATCCGCCTCTTTGTCCCGCTCCAGAGTGCGTATCCATGCCGCTGCCCCGCCATCCTCGCCGTCCTCACTAACCACGCCGCAGCTCTTTCCCAGCTGAATCGCCTCAAGAAGGGCGCCGAGCGCATCCACGCCGACGCCCGCGAAGCCTTGAAGTGGCTCGATGAAATCACCGAATCAGCCGCCGCCGACAATATCCAGCTCGAGGGCGTCGAGGAGGTCTATGATACGTGGGACCAAGTCGAGAAGTTCTTGCTGCCTGAGACGCTCTTGTCCATGGAGGACAGCGAATCGGACGATGAGTATTACCAGGACGACTTGGAGAGCTCGTTCAACGCCCTGGACGTCTCGGACGGCACCTCTATGAGCTCTACCCACAGCCTCGACGACCCCCCGAAGACGCCAGAGTCCGCACAGTCTGCATGCTCTGTCGAGAACCCCAAACCAGAGGCGGACGTTCCCTTGCAGCAAGAGGCAGCCCCGGTGGTCTTGAAATCGCCTGACCGCACCGCGCGCAACAGCGCAGAGATTCCGCGGGAGGAAGTCCTGCCCAAAAGCAGTGCCCCCGCCCAGCTGCAACCCCTCTTCAACCACATCTTGTGGAGGATTCACAAGGAAAGCAATCCCGATGCGGCGCTCGAATCCTTCATCCTTCTCACCAACGACCCTGCGAAACAAGCAATTGCTCAGAAATTCGGTATTCGTGCCAAGCGCCTCGAGCAGCTCCGTGATGCTGTCGCGCGCGAGGATCGGGAGTACAAGAATCATCTCGCCATGTACAAGATGGAGTCGGAATGTCGCGTATCCAACGTGAAGCCGGCCACCGAACAACCAGCTGCAGATCGACCAAAGTCAAGCCACTCAAATAGTAGCAAGACTGAGCCCGATTCTGATGACGAAGATGTTGTGCTGTTGAAGCGCGCCCCACGAGGACCGCAGGCGCAGACAGAAAGCAACGGTCGGGTCTGGGATCCTAACGACTTCGGACGAGCAAATCAGCGCCCATCGCCACGAGGTGCGCGTGGGGGACATGGTGCACCTCGCGGTCGTGGCGGACCAACTCGTGGAGGCCGAGCAGGATTTGCGCCCCGTGGAGGAGCCTATGTTCCGCCTGGACCGTCATTCCGTGCACCACCAGCTCCCCGACATGACCCCAACAGACCACTTGATCCGGATTCGTTTGCTCGCCCTACGCCCCGAGCGAGTCCCATGCGTGGAGCCAGGAGGAAGCTGTGGGAACCAAATTAGACTGATCGGTTCGCATCATCACGATGCAACAGCCTCAACCTCTACCAGCATGTCTTGCCTCTACCGCTGCGGCAAAGGCAAGTGAGAACGTATCGGAGCTCAAAAGCAGGTCGTACGACACCTGAGTCGACTTGCAATAGTTATGACATCGGGAGTGACGACGGAATATCTGCTTCGGCTCCAGTCGATATGAGCAGTTTGGGCGCTTTCCAGTCAACTGTAGCGATCCTCATCGGTGCTTCACCCCCATTCGTTCACACCCTGCCCGTTGTCTTTCTATCGGCAAACAGCCACTCAACTGTGGCTAATCAACGGTGGAACCGGTATCTGAAACGTATGTTCAGTGACTCGGCCTACACAACCTCTCTTTCTAAATTGTTTTCAACTATGGACGTCACCTGCTGAGGACCTCTATAAACCGTATGGGGACATGGAAATTGGTTACATGCTCTCTATGTTTCGGACGGTGAGATCATTACTGCGTTTGTTTTGCTTGGGAAGTGATTAATGCCGGACTGTTAGGCGACGATGGAGAAACGTGATTACTGGAATAGTCTATCATACGCCTTAAGACGGGGCTTTTTGAAGTTGCATATGCCTCCTTCCTACTATGAGTGCTGCCCTGTGACATTGGAAAAAATCTTTGACTTTCCTTCCCTGTGAAATTCTTGGCTGATAGACCAGATGAGCTGACTTTGGACAGGTAAATTGCACGTATTACGTGCTCCACTGGAAGCTTCCTACCTAGGTGCTTATTCGGCTCACACCGTCGAAGTTTTACGGCACCTCGCAGAAACTACAAAGGTACTCAAAAGAAGTTCCTCGTGGCCCTCCCTCCAGGTCGACAAGGCATTCTCACCTGTCTCCACTACTCGGATGATGGACCTTTCCATTCTGGATAAGCGGCAAGTTTACATATCCCAACATCCGACTCTGTCCTCCACGGCAACATCTTTGCGATCGATACTGAATTTATTCCCTGCTAGCCTTCTTGTACGGGACCAGTTTCCCAGCTCTGCATGGACATACAGTACAGGCATCGTATGTCCTTCTGGACACACAGTTGCCGAGCCGACACTACATTACGAGTACTCGAATTGATGATTCACGAGGCAAGACCAGCATCTGAGTGTTGTTGTTTTTTTGACCAGCGAGCATGCGGTGAGGATGAATCATGGACGGACAGATCCAGTTCTATTGACAGCAACTTCTGCGATTGTGAGGTTCCAGCGAGGTGCGTTTGGTACCTTTGTAATGGGCGTTACGAACGGACGACACATGACCTGCGGAACGCTGATACGGATACCGATGGCCTGGAAATCGTCTCAAATTGACGAATGAGACGATGGACGTAACTAATGAGCGAATATCTCAGGACCGTATGCTCGATCTCACCATTTAAGGGCAGGTATCGATGACTTCTCGATCCGTTTTCACAAGACGCGGGATCTATTGAGATCCCTGTGCGTAGTGCTGCTCAACACGCGACGAAAGAGGACGAAGTCTACCCCTTATGGAAAAGTGGGGGTGGCCGCAAAGACACTGCGGGGCGCTATTGTGGACCTTTTCCCATGAAGGTTGGCCTGGCAGCGGAGAGCTAAATTATACAACCGGAAGAAAACCCCCCGGAGACAAATGTCCGAGCAGTGGGCAAAACACGATCGAGGGACCCTTCTATGGTATGTCTGTTGCGAATGATGGGGTGATCGTGACTGCTACCCAGGAACCGCCACTCGAAGTTGACGCATTGTGCAAGGGCACAGGACAATATGCTTGGATTCTTGGGAGAATTGGTAGCACGCGCTCATCATGAACAAAAGCAGGCCTTGCTTCGTCCGATGCGAATTAAAGGATGATCGGTTTCCTGTCAGTAGCTTCACAGTGGAGATCACCTCCTCTACTGGAGCCGCTAGTCCAGTCGGATCAATAGAAGACCCTCGTTCGGTGGTGCTGTTTACACACCCTGACTCCAATCATGGAAGTCTTCGTTGCGCCGACCTAGGGTTCGTGGCCCCCTCGCTGTTGAGGTGGCTGGATCTTGTTCGGGGTCCATCACCGAACATACCTACACTCAACTCTTCGACCTGGACTGATATCAATCATGGTTCCAGCACTCGTCCCATCTGGACTGGCGATACTGCTCGTAGCTTATTCAGTACGGCAATTCTTAATTTGCAACACACTTGAGCCGACAATTGCTGATAAATTGGTCAGACACCTCTATCCTCTGCGCAAGATGTCTACGAGCAGACTCTCGTTCCGTCTGCATCACCCTTTCCCGAGTGGTACTATACAGGATGTTACACGTATGTATCGCTTTACATAACTCCGGGCTAGCATGTACTAAGCTATTATACACAGTGACTCCGTCTCGTTGAGGACCCTGGACGGCAATCACTACGCAAGTGGATCCATGACAAACGCGCAGTGCATTGAGTTTTGCGCCGCGAAGAAGTTCTTCTACGCCGGCACAGAGTACAGTCAAGAATGCTGTAAGATAGCCACTTGAAGCACCTAATATCGAATAGGAAACTGAGCTCACTATTATGCTACAGACTGCGGCAGATCGATACGTAACAATGCGACTCTCGTCAACGACTCAGATTGCTTCGAGCCATGCAGTGGTCAGTTCCGAATAGTTCATGCAAAAAGTATACCCGTTGTTAGCCTAACTTCTTTCTGTGTAGGAAACCAAACTGAGCCCTGCGGTGCACCCAACCGCTTGTCCTTATACAACACAGCGCCTCCTATGCCTTATTTAAACCCTGGAGTTCATGGGTACCGAAGCCTTGGATGCTATAGGTACGTGGTATCTACCTGTTTCATTCCTACAGTCTCCAATCTGGTGTTCACAGCTGCCACTCTTTCGGCGCGATCAGCCTCCTGACATAGTCCGTTTTCAATGTGTTGCTAGAAATCCCTATACTATCAAGACGATTGCCCTGAGTCTATCTTCATCGACGATGCACTCTGTCAGGGGTGCGGTATATACATTCAACCATCACGCCAAGCGAGTGGCTGAACGCGCATCTGCACACCGCCCTGGCATATTTCGTTTCCGATGCGCAGCTACATAGGTAGGCCTACTCTCTCACCTCTGCAAGCCCTACACAACAATACCTAGTATGCTAGATACAGTAGGGCTTTGTAAAGACAGAATGTAGACAACCTACCTATTGCTAAAACCTCCTCGGCTGTCAAGAGGATCGCCTGAAGTCTCCTATATATCGGCAATGAATTCTGCCAGGGAGGTGTGCACTGTTGAGTATCGCATTTGTACGATTCGCCAATCGGTTGAAAGACACATTTGCATCTCCTTCCTCTTTTGGCTTTCCCCCTACTATTTCAGGTTTCCTGAGCTGACAATAATATAGTGACTCTGTTGCTGCACGTACTCTGACTGTGGGCATGGGCACTGCCGGTGGTGCAGAGTCTTTGACCGTAGCACTCTGCATGTCAGCCTGTGCTGCCGGAAGTTACTTCTATGCCGGTGTTGAATATAGTGGGGAATGCTGTGAGTTGCTGTCACTTTCGTTGGATGCCCGAGATTCTTTTCCATTCGCAAATTATGCTGTTCGACGTCTTCTTATGGATCCTTTTAGACTGCGGTAACACACTCGCCGGCGATGGCACACCGCAGGATGAGTCGGGGTGCAAAATGGTATGAACATCGCACATGTCTGCTTTCTTTTCTCTGACCCAGTACAGGCATGCAATGGGAACATGACTGAATCATGTGGCGGTTCCTCTCGAATCAATATATACACCACGCGACTGGCTCCGCCTGGCTGGAGCAGCCTCGGGTGCTACACAGATAACATCGTAAATCGCACGCTGACAACTCAGCTGTTTCCTGTCAGTAACCTAACAGCTGAGCTGTGTGTCGGCGCCTGCGAAGCAGAAGGTTACTACTACGCCGGAACAGAGTATGGTGGAGAATGCTACTGCGGAAATTCTTTTGCCTACGGTGGTGGTCCAGCTCCTGACGGCAATGCTGGTTGCAATGTGGCATGCATTGGTAACAGCCTAGTACGTACCTATTCTGCGATCTCATAGTCATCACTGACGGAACCAGGAAATATGTGGTGGCCCTAGCAGACTGAACATGTATCAGCACAGGGAATCGGAATCTACAACGTCCTCAACGACCGTGCCCACGACTGGACTTACCACTGCGGGAGTTACCACTACTGTACCGGGGGCTACCACTACCATAACCACCGATATACTGCAGCCCACTGGCATTCCGAATGGGTGGTACTACCAAGGATGCTGGGCCGACAATGCTTATGGTCGCGTTATGGCCAACGAACAGGGACAAGACAGCAATCTTACTGTGGAATCCTGCATAGCAATATGCGACATGCTTGGGTATGTTTTGGCTGCTATGGAGTATTCAGTCCAGTGCTTCTGTGACGACTTTCTCCGCAACGCCGCCACCAAGGCCTCCGAAGCGGACTGCAGCATGTCTTGTGGCGGTAATCCGAACGAGAAGTGCGGCGCCGGTAACAGACTGAGCGTTTACTCGAATAATAATGAACCACTGACGGTTTATCCGCTGCCGTCAATTCAAAAGACAAATCTGTCTGGATCTTGGCAGTATGCTGGCTGCCTTCGCGACGATGCAGAAGAGAGAGCGCTCCCCTACCAGATTATTCTCACTACAAATAATACGGCAAACAACTGTATCTCACAGTGTTCTGCATTCGGGTACACATCTGGTGGTATGGAATATGGGAAGGAATGCTGTAAGTGGCCTCCCGAATATTTGGATACTTCCTAACATGCTGCAGACTGTGGTGATCCGGGTGATGTTAGCAGTGCCGGGGTTACGTTCGTTCCAGACTCGGAATGCCAAATTCCATGTTCAGGAAGCGTCATCGATATATGCGGCGGAGCGAACCGTCTTTCGTACTATACCTGGCAAGGCCCACCTTTGACGGAGTGGGCTTACGCGTCTGGGAATGATGCAGGAGCATATCAGTTTCTTATAGGGGGGGTCGTGGTTCCTCTCATAACACAAGCTACACGTACTGGAAAGATAACCTTCTTAGAGAAGTCAGGCAAGTAGTACCTCGTACTTGAAAAAATTGTAGATAGTAATGACTCTAGGTATATAGGAACAGGGGAGCCGAACACAACAAACGCCTATGAACTCGACCTGGCACTGATAAACAACTTTACTGGAGCTTGGAGACCGATGCATGTGAGAACCGACATTTTCTGCTCCGCTTCCATTACACTTCCGGACAAGGTTGGCCGGCAACTAAACGTCGGTGGTTGGTCATTTGACTCTACCTATGGAGTCCGACTATATTGGCCTGACGGCTCCCCTGGAGTCTGGGGGGAGAACGACTGGCAAGAAAACTACAACGAGATAGCCCTTCAATCAGGGCGTTGGTACCCGTCTGTCATGATAATGGCGAATGGGTCCGTCCTCGTTGTGGGAGGCGAAGAGGGCTCCAACGGAGATCCTGTGCCATCGCTTGAGATCCTGCCCGCTGTTGGGCCGACTGTGTATTGCGACTGGCTCAAACGCACGGATCCCAATAATCTCTACCCCTATCTGGCTGTACTACCCAGCGGAGGAATATTTGTGGCTTACTACAACGAGGCCATCATACTGGATGAGACCACGTTCGCCATCACCAAACAACTTCCGAATATGCCGGGCTCTGTCAACAATTTCCTTGCCGGACGCACGTATCCTTTAGAGGGCACGGCAGTTTTGCTTCCACAGTATGCCCCTTACACGGATCCTCTGGAGATCTTGATTTGCGGCGGCTCGACACCGTATCAGGGCGCTGCCCTTGATAACTGCGTTACTCTAGCACCCGAGGTGCCCAATGCTCAGTGGACTCTTGAACGCATGGTATGTGATTGTGCTTAGCTTTATTAGCCCAATACAACTAACAGGTTGACCAGCCTTCGAGACGCGTACTCTCCTGCATGACAGCACTACCAGATGGAACTTTCCTGATCGTCAACGGGGCTCACCAAGGTGTCGCTGGCTTCGGTCTAGCGATCGACCCCAACCTCAACGCCGTCCTCTACGACCCAAGCAAGCCCCTCAACACACGTTTCACCGTCATGGCCAACACCACAGTTGCTCGCATGTACCACTCCGAAGCCATTCTCCTCGACGACGGCCGCGTCCTCATCTCGGGCTCCGATCCCGAAGACGACCGTTTCCCCCAGGAGCACCGCGTCGAAGTCTTTGTCCCGCCCTACCTGATGACCGAGGACCCTATTCGCCCAGCCGTCAACACCTCCTGGAAAGACTGGTCATACGGAAGCACGTACACGTTTGAAGTCTCGGTGCCTATCTCCAAGGTCTCGCTCCTCGGCGCGGCGTCCTCGACACACGGCAACAGCATGGGCCAGAGAACTATCTTCCCAGCGTTCTCGTGCACGGATAACTTATGCACTGTCACCGCACCTCCAAACGCTCACGTCTGCCCGCCGGGCTGGTTCCAGATGTTCGTTCTCAGTGCCAGCGGCGTGCCGAGCATGGCAATTTGGGTCCGCGTTGGCGGCGATCCGGCCAATCTGGGGAGCTGGCCTGATACACCGTCGTTCACAGTACCTGGTGAAGGGTAAGTACTTTTAGAGAAGGGTTGTAGGGTTGGCTGTTCTTTACTTAGCCCTATCGTATCCAGCATACTAGGTATTAGAGGAACCATGTGGTACTCTTGCGAAGCTCTGCGGTTAGGAGTAGTATTCCAAACGTGTACAATGTATTGCCTATTCAAGATAGCTTTTCGACAATTCTGTAGATGGTGTAGGTAATCTTAGAGTAAGTACACTTGCTTGCTTTCGTCTTTACAAAGCCCTATTGTATCTAGTATACTAGGTGTTGTAGGAAACAGATATTCCTCTTGCGAAGCTCTGCGGTAGGGAGAGTATTCCAAACGCGTACAATGTATTACCTATTTAAGATAGCCTGTATACGAAGCTCTTAGACTTGTAGATATTATTAGAGTAAATAGACTTGTATATCTTTGTTTATGCAAAGCCTTATTGTATCTAGTATACAAGGTATCGTAGTAATAGATATTCCTCTTGCTAAGCTCCGCGGTAGAGGAAGTATTCCAAACGTGTACAATGTATTACCTATTCAAGATAGTAGAAGTATAGATAACATTAGAGTAAGTAAACCTATATACCTCTATCTTTACAAAGCCCTATCGTATCTAGTATACAAGGTATTGTAGAAACAAATGTTTCTCTTGCGAAGATCGCGTTGGAGACTCTAATTCCAAAAGAATATCCTCTCTGGCACAATTAATATTCATTCAAGGTAGCTTTGCGCAATCCTTCTAGAAGCATATACGATACTAGAAGATAGTGACCTTGCAGCCTTCGTATCTGCAAACCACTATCGTATCTAGCATACGAGGTAATGCATGTTTCGAGTAAGCTCTCGAAACTCTAATGTATCCAACATCATAGGTTCTGCATAGGCTCTGCATCGTCTATCGTATCCTAGCATTGTGCGTAATGTTTGTTTCGAGTAAGCTCTCCATACATATCGTATCTAGCATCACAGGTAATGTACAATTGGAGTGAAGCTCTCGATACCTACGCCCTAGGGACTATAACTCCACGAGGGCACCCCCTCTAGCATGATTCCTATACAACCTCAGGCAACCTCTCGACAGGATAGACGCGCCAAGGAGGCAGGAACCTTGCTGCCTTCGTCTTCGCAAAGCTTTACCGTACCTAGCAGAGTGGGTAATGTAAGGAACACTTAGCTTCACAAAGCCCTACTTTATCTAGCAGAGGGAGTCAAGTAAGGAACACATGATCACTTATGCAAAGCTGTGCGAAATATCGTGACAGGCGAAGCTTTGAATTCCAGCTGCCTATCTAGGGCGTAAACGCCAGGGTATCTCCCTCATGTCTTGTTTTGAACCACCCCCACCAGATCCCCCCACCCCCCCCTAATCCTCCGTCATCTCTACATCCTCACTCCCAACGTCCCCGCCCCCGGTCAACGATAGCCCTCCAAGAGCTTCCATGATTTCGGCTTCAGGCGCAGCCGGGACCGGAATCTCATTGAATTGGGGCCGGTCTGGGAAATCTCGCTCCGGAAGGTGGCTTAATTTGACCCATAGGTCGTCATGGTCGATCGGCTCATCGTTGACGCCGGCATTCCAGAAGATGGACTCGGCCGTCCGAACGAACAAAGCACGGTACATGCTATGCCAAGTGGGATTTGACATCAAGGCTTCGATATCCACGCATGTTTTGACGGGCGAAAGGATTTCAAGGGCCATTTCGTCGGTGAATGCTAGGGGCCAGATATTCTCTTCACGATCATCCCTGCCCATGTCCAGTAACCTTGGGCCATTCGGGTACCGTTCCTCCCACTTCTTAGCGAATCCAAGGACCTAGGCAATGTTAGTGTATGACCCGAAACGTTGAAACAGAAACTTACAAGGTCTACTTGGTGTTGGGTGCCGAACATGGCTGAGCACAACTCGTGTGAGAATTTGCGCAAGCGAGTCATTTGAGCACAGACGTCGTTGAATCGCTCGTAACGGAACTGGGTGAAGATCCATCGCTCAACTTGCTCCTCGGAGATGTAGAGGTCGCGGACGACGAGGCGACAGACGTCCTTGTGGAGGGGGGTGGTGGGATCGAAGACATCTTCCCTGATGTCATGCTCCACTCTTGACGGTTCGGGATTTCCTTGGGGAGTGGACGGCCTAGGTGGCTCTGAAGCAGCTTGTGGCTGCGCTTCAGGCTGCGAAGGCGGCGTTGCTGCAGCTGGCACGTCGGGAGCAACGACACGAGGACGGTGGGCAAGCGGAAGCGAGAAGAATCCTTCCATTGCGAGTGAGTGCCGTCGGTGTTGTTGGTGTCAGAGAGAAGGAGTGACGAGGGCAGACGGAGGCAGTAAAATAGCCAAAAAGGGTCCGTGCGAAGTGGGCGCCGCCGTTTGTGCCCCACCCCATGGAGCTGGCCAATGGCGCTGCGCCATCAAGCTGTTCTGGCAAGAGAGCGAGAGGGTCGAGCTACCTGAACGAAGACGCATCGTATCTATCTACTAGGCAGGGCAATGTCCGATTGTGCCACAGTCTTGTCAAGCGCCGGTCTTAGACAGCGAGTTGGATAACAAGCGTGATGGGTTCGTCTAGACACTCAGTGGAGCTCAGCCGGGTGGACGACCAAGCGATACTGGCGCCAGGTTGGCAGCATCGAGTTCCATCACAACGCCCTGTCGTATACGCCAAGGTAGGTATTGTCGAGCTCGAGTGTGTAGGGCAGGCGGGTTCCCCCGCGCAGGCAGTCTGCGATTGGATTCTGAGCTTAGCCGGGTGGACGATCGTGCAATACTGGCGCGAGGTTGGTAGCCTCGAGATCCATCACAACGCCCTATCGTATACACCAAGGTAGGTATTGCCGAGCTCGAGTGCGTAGGGCATGCGGGTGCCCCCTCGCAGGCAGTCCGCGACGGGATCCTGCAGACTCGGCAAACGATGTTGAGATGCTGTCGCGCCGGGAGACAAGCGTATCGTAGTACTGGTGGTGGCCCCCCAACTTGACACCACCGACCCCTGAATAAAGTAGACACCCCTCCTGGGTGATCCAGAGCATCCAGGGCGTAGTCCTCGGCTGCTAAGGCCCTCCACTAGCAAAAAAAGACCAAGATGGAGCCTACCAGACTCGAACCCACGATTTTTGCAAAAAAAATGGTAGCTTCTCTTCGATTGAGCGTGTCATCCTTAGTGCAGGGGCCATGCTAATCTTCTCTGTATCGTTTAATGACCAAATGTTCCGAAGAACGAAGAGGTGGCCGACGAACAAATATATATAGTACGTTTAATCGCTCAGTGGGGCTGTGGTGTGGAGGAATCCTGTTTGTTAAGTTAGCGTGGCGGGACTTGGCGCGGGCGGGACCGACTCCTGGACTCCCACCCACCGACCAATGGGCACCCACCCAATAGCAGCTCTGTGCCTGTTGATGAACAGGAATACCACTTGACGGCTCGTCTCCCTGATAGTGAGCACTTCGTAGCAGTCTGCGGGTGCATGACCGGCGCCGACAGAGCTCCGCCCCTGCCACCATGCTCGACCAACGCCCCGCCATCGCTGCAGCACCGGCACGACCACCAGCAACACTCGTAGACCGTCTTCGTCTATCCTCCGATTGATGGCATTGCGTTGATACATCGTCGACCAAGTTGCCCGCCGACGGACGGCCGTGACGCCGCTACCTCCTGAGCGTGCAGGGCCGACAGGACCATAACCACCAGGGCCACGACCGCTGCGACACAGGGGCATACACAGTACGGCAGACGGAAAGGGAGGAGCAGCCAACTGCGCACGGCGAGCATTGGAGTACAACGGCAGGTCATACGGCTCCTTAATATGCACCTCCTCACAAGGGACAGCGGGATGTGCCCCCTGAGCTCGCCAGCGCATCAGAAGGAAGGGCTGAGCAGCCGCTCGCGATTGTAAATCTCCATGAGGTTGGGGGCTGCGAGAGGTATCGGAGATTCTACATGTCGAGCGATCTTGCACACTGGAACAAAGCACGGCGGACCGAGTTCTATGCATTGTGCGACAGAAGGGCTCGCTTGAGAATACCAATCGGATCATTGTGTGACAAGCTCTTTGTATCTTTTGGTTACAGATGGAGACGGCTAGTAGCACTAGATAGTCATAGATCTTCCTGGTAAAAGGGGTGGAGAGCGCTGGAACTCTTGAATGAGGACCATGAAGTACATCTAAGGGCTCGAGTCGAAACATCTGGGAATTGGGATGTCTTTGGTGCATGTCATAGATAAGATCGTAGACATCAAGCAAATACACAGACTTCTATGCAGCTTTGTTTCGCGCGGGTCTTTCAATGCCTGAGAGATCTCTACTATGAGCATAGCCGAGAGTGATTGACGGTGCTCTGGATGCGCTATTGGAAGTTTGGAGTTCTCAATCGCTTTGCGCGCTTCAACTTGTTGAGACTTTGCTGGTCTACAGCATTGGTTCGTCCCTTCCACCCAAACAGAGAAGCGTGCACCCATGAAGTATATGCAGTCTATTACGATTGCGCCTTGATTTGCGCAGTCTGGAAGGGCTCTCTCGTACTGCCACCGTGCCTATTCGGGTGCAGAGACATGGTCGTAGGTCGGGTCGCTCTGTGAGGGCGGCTAAGGAGACCAAATTCGCCTCCCCGCAGCTCACCCTCGACAACACCACGCCAACAACAACCCCAGTATGCGTCCTCGCCCACCCGAGCTTGCCACGCCTGTCGTTGCACAGATGATATCGCCTTGGTAATGTCCAACGGAGAATTAGCCCAGGCGCTTAGACGGGCTCTCGAGGGTGACTCGCCGCCAGATCAACATCCCGAAGCTCTTCCTCGACATCTTCCTCTGAGTTCTGCCAATCTAGAGCAGCAAGAGCACATCAACGACGACAATGACCTGCAATTCATCGCCATCCTCGTCTGCGCTGACAGGGTGAAATACATCCTCCAGAATCGTCGCCTTACCGCCGTTGGCGGATGGATCGCGCCTCTTCCGCCGTCTCCAGCATCGTACGATCTCTGCACGATAAAGCCATGACTTTCGCTCAGAGATCAGAAGAGGCCCATCAGTAACACGGCTTCTGATTGACGTCGTTTTGTGTTTTTCGTTTGCGGGATCTCCGATCAACGGCTGGACATCTCTCTCATCCCCGATTTGCGCCAACAGCAAGGTGGGTGGCTGTATGCATACCATCTTGAGCCAACACGATGATCAATGCTACGATCAGACCTGGCCTCACCTGTAGCTCAGATGTGCGGCTGGCGCTCCTGAGGTTGAGGGCGAGCCGACGATCTCACCCCGACAGGAACACCCACATGGGGGGATGCAGGTCGCCAGGTAAAACAAATTCCCTGTGAAGACAGATACGTCCAAGTATCAATCACATACAATTTGCGATGCTCGTAGCAGACACGAAGCTGCGCGGCCCAACTATCGAGCATCGCCTCGGCGTCTGGCACAATGCACCTCGCTCGCCTGAACAAAGAGCACCCCGACTGGATCAAAGAGCTGAGGCAACACACAACAATCCTCGGAAGGTGCTATTGCGCTCTCGCTTTTGAATACCGAGGACAGGACTTGGGCACCATCGACTCGCAAGAATCGGACCAGCCATAGGACAGGCCATCTCGCAGGCCAAATCCACATGGCCAAGATGATCAACGTGTAGACCATACCCCATACCCAGAGCTGTAATGAGATGGGTGTACATTGGGTGGGTGATTGGGCGCCCTGCCTGTAGCGGAGACAATTCCAGTTTCTGAGTCCCGAAACACAAGAAATGGCGAAGCACGGCGGCGGTTCCGACACGGCAGACCATGTACTTGCGTGCTTGCCGCGTTAAGTCTTTTTCCGAGGTTGGGATCAACAATTGGAACGAAAGTACTGCTCCGGCTCGAGTCTCGGGGTTGTATCGAACGAAAGCCACCAGTCGTGTTGTGATTCACTCCACGCAGCCTGGAACAAACAAATCCTCGAGGACAACATTAAGAAATGGTGCCAGCCTGGAAGGACACGGGATCGGCTTTCGGTGGCCATCAAGATGACTGCAAGAGATATGCGTATAAAGGTGGTCGGATAGGGCCGGTGGTACACCCCTTGCTGTTCAGCATTCCAAGCGTGGAATGACTGCCGAGAACACTTAGGCTCTTTCCGATACTCCAGAAGCTAAGGGAGGGTCATCGCGAACTCCAATGAAGCTTCTACGATGGCATCCTTTTGCTCTATTATGCCAATCGGTTGACAGAAATCCCTTACTAGCGGATATTGCAAGTTGATACGGCCTGGCCAAGCGTCCTTGGATCTTCACGATGTTGCATTCCAGGTCGAAAACTGCCAAGAGGCTGGTCGAACACCCCCATCAAAATTGGTCTTGTCGATTGAGATTGTTTGCTCATGTTTCGAAGGAAGCCTCTCGAGAATTTGATTGTCCAGGGCGTGACGGACCAACCATCAAGACAGAAAAAGCTCTGGCCCGAGCATCTCAACTTCGGGCGCCATCGACTAACAAGTAGGTTCCAGGGTGCTCCACGGCCCGGAAGATTTGAGGGGTGGTAGGACAACAGTCCAGGACATCCAACTAGGCTTCCCAAAGAAAGAGATAGTAATGAGGACGAGGGAGCAGACTCCGGAGTGATAAGAGCTGGGACATGGCAATATATTCGATGGGAAAACGCCATTTTGAACGAAATTCGAAGGACTGACCCCACGGCTGGGACGACAGCCGTAGTTGTCGTTGTTATTGGTATTGTTGCTGTTGAAGATGAGCATTCTTGCAGCAGGTCCGTGGTTTGCCCCGAGGTTCTCAGCCACACCTGCGCCTGTGTCGACCGTACTCGTCAGCGGGCGAGTCGGACGAGTGCATGTGCATGTGCATATGCAAAGCTGTATCTGGTATAACCATCATACCACATAAGATCCATGAGGCATCCGACGACCTGCGACATATCCCTGGGCTGTATGTCGTCCCACCGCTTCAAGTAACGTTCCCAAGTACTTTTGATAACGATATCTGGCTGTCTCGGCGTTACAGTCATCTGAATAGCTTTCCCGCAAAATAACCCGCCCAATGTACGCGACTCTGTCATCACCGTTATTCCCTTGCTCTTTCTATCCAACTCGTCTCGGTGGACGACGAATTCCATGGTTATAGAACACGACTACATCGACCTGTGTTCTAGCAAACTAGCCTTGCTCTTTCTTTCCAACTCTCCTCGATGGATGACGAGTTCCGTGGTTATAGAACACGCCTACATCGACTAGTGTTCTGGCAAACTGGCCTTGCCCATTCTATCCAACTCTTCTCGATCGCCTACGAACTCCGTGGTCACAGAACACGCCTGCATCGACTAGTGTTTTGGCAAACTGGCCTGGTCCTTTCTATCCAACTCTTCTCGATCGCCTACGAACTCCGTGGTCGCAGAACACACCTACATCGACCTGTGTTCCGGCAAACATCCCTTGCTCTTTCTATCCAACTTTCTCGACGGACAACGAATTCCATGGTCACAGAACACGCCTGCATCGACCTCTGTTCTGACAAACTGGATCGGTGAAGGGTCCTTCTTGCTCCAGTGGCTGGCTGGGTATGGCGGGGCGAATAGGAAGATGGGTCATCAAGTGTGAGCCCAAGGCGTGGAGTCCGAAGTTTCTGCGCAAGGCCCCAAATTCGCGCTCCGAAGCTCGCCGTGATGGTGCAAGGTGCCCATTCGGCTGGCAATGCCACGATGGTCCAGGGACTTGTGTATTGTTCTCGCGCTGTGCGCCCAGTCGGATCGGAGATTTTGCCGATGCATAGCTTTGGCCGGGCCAAGATGTCGAGCAATGCCTGCATACCGCTCACATCGTTGTCGCTTGGCGGCGATTCCAAAGGAGCTTCTAGAGGTCCGCGCTCCTTGCGTGCCATGCCTTCGTTCGCATTCGTGGTCGCGGCGAGTGTGGGTGAGTTTGGAAGGACACGGAGAGGTTCAAAGTACTGGAGCATGCCACGCCCACCGACTCTGCCTCTGGTCAGTACACTCCCATCGGCGAGGAGACCGTCTATCCGCTGTTCTCGTCGCCGCCGTTGTGTTGAGGAGGTTCCATTTGCGTTGCGCGGCTGCAAGCTATACGTGGCGCGGGGCAGCGGCGCTGCTGGCGTTAAGGAAGCAGCGACTGTCTTCGCAAAACAAAACCTCGTGCAAACAGACGCTGTCGTAGACGAAGTTTGCCGGGCTTTATCGATGTGCGAGGCTCGCTGCAAGTATCGTGGAAGGCTCGCTCTTGGGCGAGAGGTAGACGCGGCTGTCCGATCCAAGTCGTGCCTGCGGAAGTCGCCCTGCTGCAAGTCTAGGGACTCGCCTTTGCGTAGCTCTAAGCTATGACAAGGCGCACCGCAACTCCCGCTGTGGTGTGCGCTGTGGGTGTAGACGGCGGCCATGGTGTCGCTGCAGGTGCGTTGCAGAGCGACAGCCAGCTCCCAGCCAGCGAGTAGGTTCCCGTCTGCGCCTTCTCAGCCGTAGATTGGATGCATGGTTGATTGCAATCGCACTCTCGTGTCCGGGCGACATGCTAGGCGTAAAGCATGGCGTCGTTGGGGGTGGTGGCTGTGGTGCGAAGAAAAGGAATCAGGAGCCCCCCGCCGGCGGCCAAGTCTATCCCGACGAGCACAGAAGTGCAGCAAAAGACGAACCATCAGTGCAGGGCCACTTTGGATGCCCAGCGCACCGTTAGATTGCCCTCCAGGTTGATGGTGCGCAGGCTTGCAGTCTCTCTCCAGGGGGAACTACGAAGCAAGCCGTGTTCCCCTTGTAAATGCTAAGAGGCGGGCACGCATGTTGGACCTGGCTCGAATTATCGACACCAGCACGGTGGACAGCAGTCGAAAATGGAAAAAGCACGCTCCAAAGACTGATCACAGTTCTCAGGAGCAGATCAGGTTTAGCACGGGACGGCTCACACGGCGCCGAGAGAGATGCCCCACAAACTTGGCACAACTCAAATCTCACTTCACGTCTTGCTCTGAATGTGATCCACGGCTTTCGTCCCATCACAACAATATATCACCACATCACTGTTCACGAATCCAGGCAAGAAAAACGGGCTTTTGAGGGTAGTGTGCATTCTATGGCCTGCTTTAGTCGAACGAGAGCTGGCTCGACGGCCGGGGCACGCGGCCCTTGAACGGACGGCGGCCCCTTCACGGAGTGCCCGATTCATCATCTATCGCCTGTTTCATGCCTTCCACCATTCCCTCCGCTCATTTTCACCATCATATTCCATTATCGTCTATAATCCTCGTGTGCTTCATCGTCGTTGGCGGTCACGTATCTGCCTATGGTATCGACTTGCTAGTTTGTGGTGATCATAGGGGACGATGAGGCACTATGGCTGGAGTCAGCAGTGTTTCTTCAGAGGAATACACTCGGTGGGCTCACATCATGAACTTCCGGTCATGTTAGGAATTTTTGTTGCTGGGTTGGTCCAGCCCCTTCAGAAGCGGTTTTCGGCTCTTTTTCTGCCCAGTTTTCCGGTTTTAGAGCAGTTTATAATTGGTACTCTGACTCAGGTTAGTAACAAGGTCTGCAAAACCAATATCGGTGGGCTTACAAGCTGCCTGGGGTCTTGGTGGAGGGTTTTGCTTGGGCGTTTTCGGCTCGTGGGCTTGACTTTGGGAGCGGCGGTAGCGGTGCGACGTTGGGCAAGGACGCCACTGCTCTACTTGGCCGCCTCCGAAGAGACGTGGACGGGGAGCGCGGCGAGGACGCGTAGAGTCAGATTTGCTCCCCGTATATGGAACAGACCGACGGCAGTGGTCCCACCCACTAACCCCATCCTTGTCGAAAAAGGATGCCACTGCCGATATACCTGCGACGAAGTCATTCGGGGTTTCAGATCAAGCCGACTCCGGACCTACATCCAATATTACACCATGTGCCCCGGTGACCGGAATGGACCTACGGTAGTGTTCCTATTTGCCGACTCTACCTTAATCGAGGAAGGGTGCCACTGCGGGTACATCTGCGAGGAAATTATCTGGTCTCCGACTTTGACGGCCTATAGACTTACGGCATGCGCTTGCTGCACGTTGAAAGAACCTACGGCAATGGTCCCACCCGCTGACCCCATCCCAGTCGAAAAAGGATGCCACTGCCGGTGTACCTGTGGGCATGTTATCATTTCCTTCGATGCGAACGAAGTCCATACTTACACCGTGCGGCATTTGCCTGACTGTCTGCCGGCTCTGACCAATAACCATTGCCGAAGACCTCGAATCAAGTGTACAAGCGGTGATTGAAAATCAGCGATAACGGGATCTAGAATACTCACCTGGAAATCCCAACTGGAAAGAGCTAGTAGCAATGATCACAAACCCATACACCGCGTCAATCGAACAGGCCAACACTTCTCATTTAGAGATGTCATGCACAGTCCCAGTGTATATCCCCCTGAGCCACTTTGCGCACTTGTCGTCCTAAGTCAAGACCTCAGGCACCTATTGAGAAGGTGTGAAGCTAGTGCGACGGACCGTTACTCTTCCAAAATCTGTATGATTTGGTGGGATATTGTGAGCTGGCGGTTCCGACAGCGAGCCAGCAGACAGCAGGGCGGAACACGCCAAACTCAAATCTTTCCAATGCCACAAAGAAACCTAAGGCAAGGCAAGATGTGGGTGGGGTGTCTTGATTAGATCAAACCGCATGTTTTGTTGGAGCACCTACCTGTCCGGAGCTGAACACCCTCCACTGGCCGTTGGCCTACCGTTGTTCCCGTCGGCAGTGGTCCCACCCCTGACCCCATCCCAGTCGTGGAGGAATGCCACTGCCGGTCCTCGGATCATCTGGCGATCGTCAGCAATATACAGAAGAGTAAGAGGCGGGATAGCTTTCCAATTAGGATACTAGGAAGCTATGAGGGCCGCTCTGTGCCTTGCAACATAACTCGCTGTTATCCAAGGCGAAATTTATCGGAGGGCGTCAATCGAGCGTCGCGGGCGCGGGGTCGCCGCTCACCTGCGAGGACCACTTACGGTGTCGCTGACGATATGACCGGTCATGCGAGTCAAGAGCGTGCCGGCTCGTCGCCTGTAGCTTCATGCTGCAGCTTCGAAGGTATGCGGGTGCCGTTGATGTCGCCGTGGCTATGGCGGGGTGAGGCTTTTGCCGAAGAAGACCGCACGACCTGCCACGAAGCTTTCGCGCCATGTCGCTGCAGAAAAGGCCCAGCGGGCGGGAACTGGCTGTAACGTTAGTGGACACCGTCCACAGAAAGTTTAAAGAGCAAAAGAGATGCTGTTGTGGTGTTGTGGGTGGGGTGCAGTACCAGGTTGTGGTAAAGTCGACGGACTTAAAACAACGAAAATCGACGTGGGAGCCAAGCCTCGAGATTATGACGACGCCCACCACGGTGGCTCGAGCGCCACCCCTGGCAACGCTCACAGATGCATGCCCGAGGGCTGCTCTCCGTGCCGTAGCAGCTGCAGAGGTGGCTGCAGACCTCTGATGCGCATAATAAGAACCTGCAATGGTCCAAACAGAAGAGAGGCTCCATGGGCAACAGTAGCTGTTGCAAAGGCTTGCAGCGTTGCTGCACCTCACGCAGCAGAGCGGCGTGGGGGTACCCTACCGGCGCCCGCGTAGCTGTTGACCTCTCGACGCATGATGGTCTGCGGCATAGAACGGCACGGTGCTATGAAGCTATCTTGGGTGGGCAATAATCCACACTTGCTATAGCAGGAGAGTCTGAATGGCACCACTTGCCCGATGCCTCAGATGAATGGTAGCTAGGCTGTCCGCAAGCTGGCCGCTACCATGGTATCTGCTGCGTGAGAAGATGGCCGTAAACACAAGCCAGCATCTGGGTGCCTCGTCCGCTCAATCGCAAGAGAAGCTCATTTGAGGCGTGTGGTCCGGACGCAAGCTGCTGGACGGAGGCAGAAGCAGGTCATATACACGCCGCGTCAACAACGCTCTGTGCACACGGTCTCGGGCGTACATGGCGGCAGACCCAGCACGCCTCTTGCCAAGGCCATGATCCCCTCGCACACGTGTGCGGAAGTAAACAAGGTATCTGCCTTGACGTAATTGCGCCTTCACCATCCCGTGCCCGCCGCCTAGCTCGATTCGTCTGAGCCGACCCACCCGGAGAGAGACCTTGGCCCCACCTAACACCGGTTTTCGAATTTATCTCTACTATATATAATTAAATATTAGAAAATCTCTTCGTCTGGTAGCTAGAAGGTAAGCTGGCTACCAGACACCCCCCCTGATCCGTGCAAGGTTAACTGGTGTAGATGGTTATGGGTTTTCTCCCGGCGCTCGGGTTCCCTTTTTGCTGGTCCCATGTTCGATTCCGATAGGTGCCATTTCTCTTTTTTTTGCCCCCAGAGCAGCTTAATTCGCACGCCAGGCTGCTGGGGATACTCTGCATGCTCAGCAGAACGAGATAGCAGAGAAATACTGACCTTTTGCCTTTTGGTAAGTAATTGGTGTGGCATTTAGGTGGTAACATGTGCATATGCGCATTTATAGAGCCCTCCGCTTGCTCCAGCTACTAGAGAACTCTGTCTCGAGCCTTGGAGCTTTCGATTGCATAGCAATCGTAGGCGAAGAGCTGGAAAGAAGTACGGATCTACTCCGCTAGTAAGGGTAGCTATATGCATTGGTTTGCCGCACACGGAGCCACGCAGACTCCGAACGGCGAATCTCCCAAGGAACTTCAAGCATCATCTTTCTACGCGACACAAACCATTTCATAAGCCGCGAATAGACAACTCTGATACTAGGCCAGTCGTGCGGAGGTCTAAACATCAACATTCTCCCAACGATTTAAGGAACAGCTAGAGATCAACAAATTTACGAATCGGCTGTTCTTAACTCCTAAAAGGTTACTAGACGTCGAAACGCAAAGAACATGCGTTATTCTTAGACCTTGTGGCTAGAGCCCGTTCGTCTATGTTCGAGCCATACGTCGAGGTCCGAGGATACCTATAAACGCGTAGTAGTTTGACTTTAGGGCGCGCGTAGATCCCAAAGCTATAGAGCTAAAAGGTTAGCACAGGTCTGTTAGTTGGATCCAAGAGCACACACAGTTAGGCAGATTCGAGCTTGGGATGATAGGTATAGTTCCTTATATATATAGATACATGCTTCGTTCTCTACTGCAAGTTGTTAGATATTGCATTCTTCCTTAGACTTTCAAACTGCTATTTTACTTTACATACACTATGCCTGAACGAGGGATATTTGAGGTGTCCACGTAGACGTTCTAATCGCTGTACTAGCATGTTCTCGTTCTCGTACTCTTATCACGCATTCCTCGTCCTCGTGCATGCTCTTATCCTTTTCGATAGCTTTTTAGGACGCCTTACTTTCTTTTTGTTGGGTTTAATGCATGACTTAGAAAACTAATACGTAGGTATTCTGCTCCTATAGAATAAGTAAGTAGTACTAACACTATTGTCTTGCGCTGGCATAATTCATAGCTACTAAGTAAGACTTCAGGCAACCCTCTTGACAGCCTAGAAGACTCTAGTAACAAATAGGTAGCTCTACCTCTATCTTTACAAAGCTCTATTGCATCTAGTATATTAGGTGTTGTCCATGTGGGTTTTGTAGAGAGAAGAGGAGTCTTATAGTAGGTAGGTGCGTCGGAAACGAATTATGCTTGAGGGGTGCTGTTGTCTAACATGTCCTAGTCTTCTTGTCTACTAAGTTAGAGTCACATACATAAGTACCACGACACTAGTATTTGAAATGCACATTAGATTTGAGCGGCAATTTCGCCCGCTATATATAACTGCGCGAACAGTCCACCCGCAAGTTCCCTAGTTGCAAGATATCCATGTCTCTAACCTATAACTTTACACCACCCCCCTTGATCCGGTGTAAGTCCTGTTCTGTGAACCGCACATATGTGCCATCCCTAAGCCAGAACAGCACATCACCACTCTGCTCCACCCGGCTGACGTCGATACCGTCCTGCTGCAGCAGATGCTTCTGTTGCTTGTTTGTTCCGGTAGTTTGCATACTGCGCGTCACGCGCAGCCATATGGGCAGTGCAAACGCGGGAAGTCCTTTCGTCAGGTGATCCGCGAGGGACTTGAGGGTCTGCGATGGGGGGAGAGTAACGGCGTTACCTGTCGTCTGCTTGTCCCCTCCTTTCAACACGATGGCGGCACAACCTGCCCGTCCATCATGCCTAGGGACCGAGACGCCGTAGACGTTGGCCTCTTCGATGACCTCATGTTTCCCGAGTACCTCAGACACCTCGGCCGTGGAGACATTCTCGGCCTTCCAACGAAACGTGTCGCCAATGCGATCCATGAACCACCATCGACCCTCGGCATCACAGCGCACCAAGTCTCCAGAGCGGAAGTAGGCATCTCCCTTCTTTTTCACATCGCGTATGACCTTTGAGGCGGTAGCTTTCGAGTTGCCAAAATAGCCTTGGAATTTGGTGGAGATGTTAGCGGCGTCCAGTGTGTAGAGGATCTCTCCTGACTCGTTCTTGTCGGTAAGCTGACAAAGCCCAGTCTGTGGATCGCGCAAGGGTTCCGGTGGCTCAGAGTCAGGATCCATGCGGACTAGAGCAAGTGTGTTTCTCATCAGCAGTGTTGCAAGTGAGCCATTGCGAGCAATCGCGCCTGCACTGAAGGAATTGGTTGAGCGATTCCACATTGCGGATGGTGCTTCTGTCGCTGCGTAGAACTCGCAGATTGTCGGTATTTCGAAGCGGGATTTGAAGGGTTCCCACACATCTGGTCGCAAGCCATTGCCAAAAGCAGTATGGACGCAGTGATCCTTGTCAAGAGGAGACTCAGGGGCCGCAAGTAGATATCGACACGTCTCACCAACGTACTGGATGACGGTCGCTTTCGAGGCTCGGACTTCAGGCCAGAAGGTCTTGTGACTGAACTTTTTACCCAAGCAAAGGGTGCTGCCGGCTTGCAGAATGGCGCAGACTCCAAAGATGGCTGCCGAGGAATGATAGAGTGGCATCGAGGTATAGAGGATGGAATTTTTGTGATATGGCACCCAGTTGGCTACATACGTAGACCCAGAACTTGCCTTGCCCCAAGACATGACAGCAGGCTTTGGCAAGCCAGTTGTTCCAGAGGTGTAAATCAGCAGGGCCATGTCGGTCCGTTTCTGGCCGTTGCGTTCAGAGTCTGGTGGACGGATGGGTTCGAGCGAGCGAATGTGATTCTCTAGTTGCTTGTTGAAGAAGACGATTTCCAGCCTGCGGCGCTCGGGTGCTGGAGACATTCCTGTGGTTTCTGGGGCAGACGCCGAAGGATCGCCTTTCTGTGCCTTCTGTGCCTGGAAGGAGCCGGGGACCGGCTTGCTGTCGAAATCGTACGCTGCTTGCCGCTCCTTAAACAAACCTGCACGGGAAGCCTTTGGGACAAAACCGTGCTCCGCCATGACTTCCTCTGAGAATTTGTCTCTGCCGTCTTCATCCACTAGGATCAGTCGTGCAGTCGACGTCCGGATCGTGTGCATGAGCGGTTTCCCAGCCAGATTGTAGTTGATAAAAGCCGGCTTCGCTCCGATGCTCCATAGCCCAAACCAGACCCAGATGAACGTGTCTGAGTTGACAAAGTCCATTGCGACAATCTCGTTCTTCTGAACCCCCTTGCTCTTGAACCACGTCCCGAACTGCAGAACGATCTGGTACGCTTGCGCATACGTCCAGCTCTGTCCGTTGTGTATGATCCATGGATGGTCGCCGCGCGAGGACTGGGCATGGCGCTCGAGGTGGTAGAATAGGTTCAGGTCGTCTCGTTTCTCGTGGATCGCAGCGGCTGCGGTACCCCGTACGTACGAGGAGATCAGCGCCCAGTCGTATGTACAGCCATAGCGCCCGTTCAGGTACACGAGGCCCGCAGCGGCTGCCGGGAGAGCATAAGGGAGTGCTGCCATGGCGGGCTGTTAGCAATGTTGGCCTGCAAGTGGCCTCTGCTTTGGAAGTCGTCTACCTGTCATGGGTCCGTCCCGTGACCGAATTCAGGAGAGAGAGTGGAGTGATGCAGGCGAT
Source organism: Massariosphaeria phaeospora (assembly GCA_011032825.1). Lineage (NCBI taxonomy): Eukaryota > Fungi > Ascomycota > Dothideomycetes > Pleosporales > Massariosphaeria > Massariosphaeria phaeospora. The sequence continues at coordinate 130,192 of JAADJZ010000002.1, forward strand.
GGGTATGTGAGAAAGAGGGAAGGAGCAGCCATGACGGGTGATGCGTGACACCAGTAACCTCCTCGCGACATTCCACCTTCGAGCCGAGGCACACAAAGCGTCCGTGCACAGAACTAGCCTACCTAGCACCTGCACGCCCGCCACGGCTAACGCCCGCGCCTCACCCCACACTCTTGCTGGCATAGCTAACTTTTCCGATGCTACATACGTCCGCACGCCCCTACGTACGCATCACCTAGTATAGTAGATACAAGAGGGCTTTGTAAAGCGAAAGGTAAACTATCCGCATATCCCTACAGCCTCATATACTGTCAAGAGGGTGCTATTTCCGTCTCCCAGCATGCATCTCGATTGTTGGAGTGTTCGGTTGCGGGGTATGGTGACAAAATGAGCGAAATACCTCGGCTCCTTCTGCTATATCCTCTACAAGTTCTACACTAGACATTAACCAGTATGCTAGATACGTTGTAAGGATAAAACGGTTATTGAACCGAGTCAAAACTTTATAAGAAAACAAAATGATGGGCAACCGCTGTTGCGATCAGAAGAATAGGAAGAGGTACGTTACACTTGGAGCGATAAAGATATCCAAAGTGTGCGAACATCGGCCTTGAGAAGATTTCCATAAGTTGACTTGAGAGAGATCATACCCGAAAATATGTTTTATGTTGCCTGGACGAGCGATGGGGTCTTCGGTGATATCGGGCTGTTGGTTGAGACCATCGCCGACGAAGGCAACTGCAAAATTGCCACAGTGAGTCGCGTTACTGCCAACTGTGGCAAGATATCATCTATGGACACAAAATGTATTCATAACAGGTGTTTCTTACCCTAAGAGGGAACTCATCGTCGTCGAAGTCAGAACCCTCCAACATCCAAAGTTAGATCGATGCACCCAGAAGCCGGGCAATCTGATGCGCGGCATCTAATACTGGCAGATATCAGGGCTTAGACGCCACTGAAGGAGTAAATAGAGATCTGACTCTAGCTGCCGACATGAACCGCTACCCCAGAGTCTACAAGCCCCTTCCCACTGAAGTTACATACTCCCGATTTGGCAACCGATGGTTAGTTTATTTGTGATTTACCAAGTTCTTCGAGAGCTGGCCGATGCATTTTGATCTGGGACAGTCACATCGGCTGATTGAGATGTATTTCTCCATACACTCCAAACAGCATAGAATGCCCAAACAGGTTCCATTTCTGCAGAAACCTCTTGTTCGTACCACGTTAATGTTAGTTGACGTTCATGCAGTCAAATTAGTCGGTGCCTGCGAACACACACTGAGTGCGTCTGCCCTACAATAAAGTGATGTCACGAATCGGGCATCTCATCGTTCATGCCCAGTCCAGGACCATAGGCTGTACCCTACTCGCTCAGGTGATAGCGTGAGGTTGCAGCGTGGCATAGCAGGCGTCGTCATGGAAGAGTCTGCTGCTAGAACCTCTCCGCCTTCTCGATGACTGAATACCGCACGAAAATGCAGAGGCGCATTCGGACAGGCACTAGGAAACCTCCGACCAGATACCGGGTCTTTGGGCGGCTTTCGCCCTCCGACATGCGCCAGCGCTCAGCATTTCGGCCCCCGACTGGGCTCAGTCGTTCGTGACCTGCATCACAGCCTCGCGGTGGCGAGGAGACCTTCAGCTTGCATGACCCCTCCAACACCACCCCGCGGGTTTGTCACGAGCACCCGTCTCACCGAAATCAGGGACAAAACCAAGCTCCAGTAGTCGTCAGGCACCCAAGATAGTGCATGTGGTAAGAACTCTCACACGCGGGAGCGGCCGGGCCAATGGCTGTGCAGTATTCGCAGTGGCGGTGCAGCCCCCAGCCACATGAGGCGCGGGGATTGGCTAACATGACCTCAATACCGTTCTGGCGGCCGCTCTGCGCGTGAGAGGCGAAGCAACAAGTGACGAAAGGTGGTAGGAACAAGGTGTCTCTTTCAGGCAAGTGAAACATCAAACTGTCCAGACTATAAATCCGTGGGGTTTGTTCATCGTGTCTTCTTTTTGAATTCCTACAACAACTCACCACAAATCCTCATCATCCTTTGCTCCTTCGGCAATATCAGTTCAGCTTTCCTGTGCATCAGTCGCGTATCAGCCAACCCAAGTCCAAGGCACTATGTCTTACCTCCGGTACAAGCACACGCATGAGCGTGACTCTCCCTACGTGGAAGACGAGCAATTCTACTCTCGCCCACTCGTCCGGCGCAACTCCAAACGCCAACGAATCGATCTTTACGATGACGACGAATACGATGACTATCCGTACTTGTCTTCAGCCAAACCATCCAAGCCGTCTCGCGCCTTGACTATCCGCCAGCCAAGCCAACTCGAGAAGTACAACGTCTGGTCATATGCTCCTTCAAACAACGAGCGTCGCTGCGATTCAGATGAAGAAGAGCGCCATACTCAACGATACAGACACACCCAGAAGCACTACGCCTCGCGGCCTTCTGCTAGCGATGAAGACGATGACGACGACAATGAACGCGAGTTCCAATTGAAAATCAAAGCAAAGTTCGGACGACCGAAGAGCTCGCATTCGCACAAGGCGTTCGCGTGGCCGGGAGAACTGTTCAAGAGGCGTGAGATATGGGAGGGTGAAGACTGGGAGAGCAGAGAGAGACAGCATAGAGGCAGCTTCTGGGACGATGAGCCAGAGTTGAAGGAAAGGATATTCAGGTACAGGAAGGTCAAGAGAACGAGGACCGATGAATGGAAACCTTTGAGCGGATTCAGGCGCTCTTAAGCCCGGACTTGGAGTGATGCCTTGCTTTCCGGTGTATGAAGGAAATGTAGACTGGCAGGATGTACTATATGCTTCGGTTTGTTTTTAGTAGCAGCGGTCGGATAGGAGTTCTAGGCTCTGACTTTCCAATGGGATTGCTTTATGGCGTTGGGATAACATGGAGCACTAGATACCTGTGATTAACAGTAACGAAGACCTGATTGTACAATTAATAGTATACCATCTGGATTGCCGCATAACTAAGGTCGCTCTGTACGTGTGCAAGTTGCTGTCTCGCGCGTGAGAAGTACCACACTGACCGAGCGATGATGGTGTCGTGGAGAGTGAGTGGAAGCAAGAAATGAAAGCCGGGGTTGCGCGCGGCTTGGCGGTCGCGGGTTTCATCACGTCTACACGTCATCGGCGCGGTGTCACAAGGCAGCACCTCTGCAGCTCCGACATGCCTGCTTCCACCACCACAATGCCTTCATAGCGGTACTAGAGCTCGCCCTCACCCCCAGTAAATGGAACACCGACCTAGACCACCGCCATGGGTGTCACCGGCCTCTGGACCGTTCTGCAGCCTTGCGCGCGCCCCATCAAGATCGAAACGCTGAACAAGAAACGACTCGCCGTCGACGCGTCGATATGGATCTACCAGTTCTTGAAAGCTGTCCGCGACAAAGAAGGAAATGCGCTGAGAAACAGTCACATCGTTGGTTTCTTCCGCCGAATATGCAAGCTGCTATTCTTTGGAATCAAGCCGGTCTTCGTCTTCGATGGCGGCGCCCCAGCACTGAAACGGCAAACGATCAACAACCGCAAGTCGAGACGAGAGGGCAGGCGGGAGGATGCTGTGAGGACCGCGGGGAAGCTGCTCGCGCTGCAGATGCAGAGAGTGGCGGAAGAAGAGGAGAAAAAGAGGAAAGAGGCTGCGCGACATCCGCGTGAAGAGGTGGAGGAGGAGATACCAGAGAATCTTGTATACGCAGATGAGGTGACGCTGACGCCCCAAGAGCGCGCGCAGAATAGGAAATTCAGGAAGAAGGATCAATACCATCTGCCAGATTTGGGCATGTCGATGTCCGAAATGGGCGGCCAGAACGACCCGAGGATCATGTCATTAGAAGAGCTCGAAGAGTATGCTCGGCATTTTGATACCGGCGAAGACATCAATGTCTATGACTTCTCGAAGATCGACTTCGACAGTCCATTTTTCGTGAGCTTACCCGCGTCTGATCGATACAACATCCTCAATGCGGCCAGACTGAGAAGTCGGCTAAGAATGGGGTACTCGAAGGAACAACTAGATGTGATGTTTCCAGATCGGATGGCGTTCTCCAAATTCCAGATCGATAGAGTCCGCGAGCGAAACGATCTTACGCAGCGCCTGTTCAATCTCAATGGCATGAACGATGATGTAATGTTTGGGGCTAATGGAACTGGCCGAGTCGCTGGGGAGAAGGGCAGGGAATATGTGCTCGTCAAGAATGACGGCGTTGAGGGTGGTTGGGCACTTGGAGTCGTCACAAGCAAGGACGAAGGGAAAGCGGACAAGCCTATTGATGTGGATCGACCAATGCCTACTGTTTTAGAGGACGAGGAATGGGAAGACGACGAAGATTTTGAAGATGTCCCCATTGAAGGCCTGAACCGGCTACCGAAATCGAAGCCCGGCCAAACTTCTCAGGACAAGGAGGGTCGAGAGTTTATTTCGAAAGAGTTGGCGAGGCGACGTCAGCGGTTTTATAAGTCGAGGATAGATAACCCGTCAAGACATGCGCCACGTAAGCCTAAGCTTGTCAATCAGAATTCAGATTCCCTCTTTCTTGCCGAGGAGGACCCGCCTGAGGACGAGTGGGAAAATCTGGACCCAGATGGTAATGCGGATGATGATGACCTGTTTGGAGAGCCAAGAAAGGGCAACAATGATGAAGAAGAGCATCAGCTCCAGGAAGCTATTACTCTATCATTACAAGAGGAGGGAGAAGAGTCAGCTCACAAATCTGAAGAGGAAGATGTCTACCGTGAAGTCTTCCAACAGCAGAAAGTTGAACAGACCAATCCTTTTTCGGCTACCAAGGCATCTGGACTCGCTATTGCAAAGCTGGCGAATCAACGCAGTAGCAAGCTTGCGCCCAAAGGCCCTTTCAACGAAAGCGAAAGCGAGGAGGATGACATGGATCTGCAAGCGGCCCTAGCAGAGTCTAGGAAATCGAAACGAGCTACATCAGCGAAACGGCCTAAGTCTCCAATGAGTGTACACACGCCTGTTGTTCAGGCAGTGCCCAAGCCAGCGCCCAAATCTATGAATGCTCCCGGGTTTGATGGACCTTTACCTTTCGAAAAGTTAAATCTAGGGAAATCTATCCTGGGAAGAAAAAAGATGCAGAAACTAGAGGAAGATAATGCTGGCGGCTTCGAAAGAGACCCAAGTCCTGTAAGGAAGAAGTCGACAGAACCCTTGCCACCATGGTTCACTGGCGAACGCGATATACAACAAGACTTATCAGCACAGAAGGAAGACGAGAAGCAAGAGTGGAAACAAGCTCGAGAACCAGGAAAAGCACAATTTCAGTTCGACGATCTTCCTCGCTTGCGCAAAGAAAATACGCGGGAGGTCATTGACCTGGATGGCCCTTCAACTCAAGAGCACACTAAAGAACTCATTACAATCGAGTCAGATAATGAGGAAGATGACCTAGAAATGGAGGATGTTGTAATCCAGGGTTCTAAGTTGCGTATGGGAGACCTGGCGGACAAAGTTCGTGCAGAACCTCCCAAGGCGCTGTCCGAAGGCCAGAAATCACCGCCACGCCAAGAGAGTACCTTAAGAACCCAAGCTCCAATTGCTCAAAGCTCAGACGAAGAGCCAGTTGATTGGTCTGAAAGCGAACCGGAAGAGGACAAGATTGAAGCGGGATTAGGGAACGACTCCGCAAATCTTCCGCCCAACTCACCGTCTCCTGAGTTCGAAGATGTTCCAATGCAGATAGAGCCACAAACCGCACCACAGACTGACAAGTCACTATCACCAGAGTTTGAGGATGTTCCAATCAGAGCCTCAGCACCTCGTCGTCCTCGACGAGAGCCGTCACCAGGAGTGCTTCAAGGCCCTGACGATCTAGAGATCCCCGTGGTTCCACACAGCGGCACGGCAGATGACGATGCTCTATTCGATATCCCAGACAATGAGTCCGATCAATACTCTGATCCTGAGGACGCTGACCTCTTTGCCTCTCTTGCCGCAGAAGGAGAAGAACACGCTCGCTTCGCACAAGAGCTTAACAACAATACCACCGCCCGCATCAGCTTCGACGACGAACTGAAACAACTGCGAGCCCAACAAAAGAAAGACCGCAGAGACGCCGACGAAGTAACCCAAACCATGGTCTCCGAATGCCAACACCTGCTCACCCTCTTCGGTCTTCCCTACGTAACCGCCCCGATGGAGGCGGAAGCTCAATGCGCCGAGCTCGTCAGCCTCGGCCTCGTCGACGGCATCGTAACAGACGACTCCGACACGTTCCTCTTCGGCGGCACACGCGTCTACAAGAACATGTTCAACGCAGCCAAATTCGTCGAATGCTACCTCGCCAACGACCTAACCTCCGAATTCGCCCTCACCCGCGACAAACTCATCGCCGTCGCCCAACTCCTCGGCTCCGACTACACGACGGGTCTCCCGGGCATCGGCCCCGTCACCGCCCTCGAAATCCTCTCCGAGTTCCCCAACCTGCAAGACTTCAAAGCCTGGTGGTCCGGCGTGCAGAACAACACCATCCCCAAAGACGCCGACAAAGCAAGCCCGTTCCGCCGCCGCTTCCGCCGTACTCAGCTGACAAAGCTCTTCCTTCCGACTACGTTCCCGGATCCCCGCGTCACAGAAGCGTATCTGGAGCCCGACGTGGACGCGGACCCGCAGCCGTTCCAGTGGGGCGTGCCGGACCTCGATGCTCTGCGCACGTATCTGAGTAGTCAGATTGGGTGGAGTCGCGAGCGCACGGATGAGGTGCTGGTGCCCGTCATCCGCGATATGAATCGGCGGGAAAAGGAGGGCACGCAGAGTAACATCACGCGGTTCTTTGAGGGGGGTGTCGGCGCGGGGGCGTTCGCGCCGCGGGTGAGGGGTGGTGACGCGAGGAAGAAGGGGAGACTGGCGGGGGGAAAGAGGTTGGGTGCTGCGCTGGAGAGGTTGGCGGGTAGGGAGAAGGGGAGGGCGGAGGGTGGTGGTGATGGTGGTCGCGGGCATGGGGAAGGAGTTGGGGATGGGGTAAATGCAGAGGCAAGTAGAAAGACTACACCAGCTGAGGGCGCGGCTCAAAGTCGGAAGCGGAAGAGCGGTAGAAAAGCTACGACAAACCCCGTCGAAGAACGCGTCGAAGCTGTAGACGAAGACGATGCGTCTGATGATCTGTATGCAGAGCCGAAGAAGAAAGCGAGGAAGACGCGTAAGGGCAAGAAAGCTGCTTAGCGTCGTAGACATTGAGATTCCACGATGATGATGATGATGATAATGCTGATAATTCCTATGTGAATATGCATGATACATAGTTCACCAGAACGAATAAACAATAGTGATAAATAATTCTCTTTGGTAATTGATTCATGGACGGCCGTCCGAGCCCCTTGGATAGCAACCCTCTCGCCCCCTTTCAAACTTGGGTACTTCCCACAGACCCCAGGCTCAGGAATGTCGAACCGGCCGGACATGGGCATGCCCACTTGCGCAGTTCCTGGTCTCAGCTCAGCTCAGCTCACCAGCCGCCGCCAAGAGTGTGCGCTGAAGCACACACTCCGGCCCCTCGCCATCGATTAGAATTACAAAAAAATGCCTCCAATTCGTTCATCACGTAAGTCAGTGGAGCAGCCCAGCCCCAGCCCCAGACCCGGAGAATAGTGGTCGCCTCTTTCCGGTGCTCTTAGACTGACTGCGCTCTCGCCGTGGCCGGTCGACAGCTACCTATTCCAGAAGAGAAAATCGATCCGGAGTTCCCAAGGGAAAAAGTATAAAGTTTCGCACTGCGCCGTATCCCGCAAACCACGATCCGTACGTACGTCAAGCACTCGTGTCCGGTTGATCGGAGGTCTCCGTCTCTTGCTCTTGTGTGTGGTATTACTCGTTACCTACTCGCTTACATAGCCCCTCGCCCACTGGAGATCATCGTGTTCCTAGAGAAATGATCCCGTCTGTTGTTGCTGCTGTTGGCCCGGCCGCGGGAAGACGTTCGTCGTGGGCACTTGACCGAGGTCCATCCCGCCTAGTGTCCCCTGGCCTGTGGTATTTTGCCACCCCTGGCCCGTCTGCTGGTTCACAAAGGCGCTCTGTCGAAAGGGATTCGTGCTCCCTGTTGCGTTCACAGTCAGCCCACCTGTTGGTGATGGTGCATTTTGGATAGGTGATGCATTCCGCGCGAACGGATTGGTTCCAGTTGGAGAGGGTTGTAGCGACTGTTGTTGTTGTGGCTGTTGTGGTGGTTGTTGCTGGGGCGCAAATGGCAAGTTTGGTTGTGGGAACTGCATGGTCGGACCAGCGGAGAATGGAGGAGAAGAATATCCAGTCGGCGGTTGCATCTGCTGCTGAATGCCGGTGCTCTGCTTTGCGAAAGGGTTTGTAGGGGATCGGCCAAGAGAAGAAGCTGCACCAGTTGGGTTATTGAGGAGTTTCGGTTCAGCAGCGCCAACAGCAGGAGGGAACATGGATTGACGAAAAGGATTCGTCGATGTTTGCTGTGGCTGCATAGGTTCGGCTATCGTGGGGAGCTGCTGCATTGGCTGTTGTGGGAAGCTAGGAACGCCGTTCTGGGGTATTTGACCCAACGAGGGGTTCTGGGGGCTGAAGGGCTGTGGAGTGTAACCACCAAATCCAGCGCCTGTGAACTGAGTCTGAAGCTGCGGCTGCTGCGGCTGTGACATCTGCTGCGGCAGTATTTGACTTGTAAATTGGTTTTGGAGTTGAGGTGGTTGCAACTGTTGTGGTTGCTGCATTTGCTGCTGCTGCTGCATCTGGGCGAACGGGTTGGTCCCTTGTCCGTTCTGGGGGCTGAAAGGCTGTTGCTGCTGTTGTGGGAAATCCATTGCTGTCTGCTGTGGCATCTGGAAGCCAGGCTGTTGAAAACCTGTCTGCTGAGGATACTGCTGGACAGTAGTAGGTTGGGCCATTGTCTGCTGGTTATCTTGTATTGATTCGAACAAGTCAATCAAAGGTAGGTTGGAAGCTGGCTTAGATGGAGGAGCGGATGGATGAGTTGCCTGTATGTTCGATGTAGCGGGTTTTGACTCCGTTAATAACTTGCTGGTGCCGTTTGTCGACTTGCCGCCAAGCTTTTTGGTCTCCTTTTCCAGAATATACTGTTTCCGGTTGGTCTCAAAATCTTTGTCATTCAGATATTCTTCTAAGGAGGCAGCCAAACCTGTTGGCGCATGCTTGATTTTCGGAATCTCCAGTCGTGTGGAGTGCTCATGCATGCGTGCGATGCTTAGGTATTCCACAACCTGTTCCGTTTGTCGCACAAAAGTCCGATAAATCTGCAGCGCACGGGTGGCGTCCGGTTTCGAAAGCTCAAAATAATGTTCTACGAATGTCAATAAGGTTAAGAAGTGTCTCAGACAGCCACTTACCCAGCACATTGATGGTACCTTCATTCATGACATGAAACAGTACCAGCAGATCCATGGTGAGCAATCGGAAGGCGGTCAATGTTATTTCGTTCTCCGGTTCGTCGTCGAAGGGCTGGCACTTCAGCAGATATTTGATCTGCTCCTGCACGCTCTCCGCTTCTCGAAGCAGGCCTCTATCAATGTTGAGCTTCTTAAGCCGCCCCTCCCCGCCTCGCACATAGTCGATCTTTGTGGTGCCGAACTCGATCGCTCGCCGGAGGAGGTATTCGGCGTATGTCCGTATGTTGTGGCCCTGGGTCTGGACTAGTTGCGCAAAGTTAGCACAAACATGAGTCTTCCAAACGAGCATTCGAGACGGTCGGTGCTCGGTAGCAGTGCGCAACAGACAGCGCATATAGCCAACTACCCAGCCCACAAACTGGTGAAGCGCAAGCTAAGCTCGTCGTGTTCACTCTAACCTCTTCAGAGTGTTATATGATAGGGAACGGTCGACCTACCCTCGGTAAAATGATTGATCGCAAGCCTCCTGTGCGGATCCTGGGCCAGGTACTTAAGCGCAACCTCAGGCTCGCCCTCCCGTATCATCAGGTGCACCAGAATCAGACTCTTGAAGACAATGGTCCATGTCGAATCGCGCATCCGGTTCTGCAGGGCGCGAAAGATCTCGGCGACGCCGGCCTCACCGGCGTGAGTGGCGACGAGTATGTGCTCGACATATTTGGACTTGGGCGCCGCGAGCTGGAAGCACGGGTTAGACGGAGGGCTTGGTGGCGGGCGAAGGGTGGAGGTGGAGGTGGAGATGGAGCTTGGGGCTGCCGTGGGGAGGGGGGCCTGGCGCTGACCTTGATCTTGGTGCCGCCCTTGACCGACTTCTCAAACGAGCTTGCCATTGAGCGCGCGCAGGAGGGCTGCGGGCCGTGGGTGCTGGCGACGGGCTGGCGGGCGGGTGTTTACCGTGTTTCGATCTTGGGGGGCTTCCGGCGACTCGGAGTTGGGCCGCGAACTATCTGCGCGGCATGGCGGACGGCCGGCAGGGAGGCGGAGGCGACGGGGGTGGAAGAATAGCGGCGCGCGGAACAATAGACGGATGAGAGGTTTGGGGGCGCTGGGTGAGGGTGCGGGTGACCTGGCTCCGGTGAGGTGTGGTCTACAGTTCTACCTAGGTAGCAACGCAATGCACGCAATGCACGCAACGGACAGAGCGAACGGGTGCGTGCTGGCAGCTGTTGTCACTGCTGGGGTCCCGCTCCCGCGCGAAGTGAACGATGACGCTGATCCCGTCCCGCATTTGGCCCACCCAACACCAAACAATTGCGATATCAGGCGACCAACCCCCAGAAACACGCACGGCAAGCTACAGCGACAAACAGCAAAACACACCATCTTCGCCATGCCGGGCTCACCCACCCCCGAGGAGCGCACCAAAGCCGACGCCGACCTCAAGACCAAAGAAGACGCCGAGCAGGCCGCGCTGCCCTACAAGTGGACGCAGACAATCAAGGACCTCGACGTGGCCATCGCCGTTGACGGCAAATACAAGGGCCGCGACCTGGACGTCAAGCTCACCAAGACGGCCCTGCGCGTCGCCATCAAAGGCCAAGAGCCGTTCATCGACGTAGGGCCCCTCACATAAAAAAAAACACCCTCATATACACGCCTCTAACCCCACCCCCAGGGCACGCTCCCCCACCCCATCCACGTCGACGAGTCCACATGGACGCTCGAGCCCGTGCCCGCCGGCAAGGAAATCAACATCCACCTCGACAAGGTGAACCAGCTCGAATGGTGGCCGCACGTCGTGACCTCGGCCCCCAAAATCGACACGTCCAAGATCCAGCCCGAGAACAGCAAGCTGGGCGACCTGGACGGCGAGACGCGCGGCATGGTCGAGAAGATGATGTTCGATCAGCGCCAGAAGGAGATGGGCAAGCCGAGCAGCGACGAGCAGAAGAAGCTGGACCTGCTGGAGAAGTTCAAGGCCCAGCATCCCGAGATGGACTTCTCGGGCGCGAAAATGGGGTGAGGGGTAACTTGGGGGCATGGGCTATGAGGATATGAGTTATGAACGTAAAGGAGTTGGTAGAGCGTGCTGAAAATAGTCAAAGTCACCACGGTCGCTAAGATAGGTGGACGACGAGGTCTCACCATGCATACAGTCTACAGGCACTTTACAGTTGTGGTACAGCTATTCTACAGATATGCTACAGCTCCGTAAATGAAGCATGCCAGACTTGCCTAGCGTAAGAAGGATACGGTACGGTGAGTACCAAAATCCAAAAGTATAACATAAATGCAACGAATCCAGAATATTCGGTGAAATCCATGCCTCACTCTTTCAGACGCAGATGGTACGTATCCAACTGCGCCTCTGTCATAGCATTAGGCGACTTGACCACCATATCTTCGCCCCTCCCACTCTTCGGGAATGCGATAACATCTCTTACCGACTCCCTTCCCAGCAGCACAGCCGCCAGCCGATCCCAGCCCAGGGCAATCCCCGCATGCGGCGGACACCCCGACCGCAACGCGTCCAGCAAATGCCTAAAGTCCTCAATGCGCTCACTCTTCATCTTCAGCACGTCGCGGAAGACAAACTCCTGCACGTCGGCGTTGTGGATCCGCCGACTCCCGCCGCCCAGTTCGACGCCATTGACCACGATGTCGTAGTGTGCGGCGATGGCCTTCTCGGGCGCGGTTAGGAGTAGCTCGACGTCTTCGGCGGTCTTGGGTGCGGTAAAGGGGTGGTGCGTCGAGGTGAGGCCGGCGGTGCCACCTTGTCCGGGGTCGGTGTCGTTCGTGGGCGAAAAAAGTGGGAAGTCTGTGATCCAGACGAATCGAAACTCGTTGGCTGGTGGAGTTTCGATTAGGCCTTGGGCTATGGCTGCTTTGTGCAGAGCCAGGCGCAAGTTGCCTAGCATGGTCGATCCACCAGATAGGGGTTCGTTCTTGCGTGCTTGCAGGATGAGGAGCTCGCCGTGTTCGGTAGGCCCCGCTGAGGTGTCGAGGACGAAAGAGTGACCAAGTGCAGCCAGTCCTTGTAAAGGTTGTGATTCATCTCCTATAAATACGCCTGGTTGACCGTCAAGATTATCGAGGTACGGTCTTCCTTCCGGGCTGTCCAGGAAAGCGGAGATAAACTTCCTCGTCTCCTTTGGGTTGTTATTGTCGGCGGGGTTTAGTTCGAAAGCATCGACTATGGGATCTTGTAGGGAGGTGATCTTGCTGATTAGATCCTGAGGTAAACGATCCGTGACTTGGTGGATCTATCACTGTAAGTACAAAGTCTGCAAACAGTCATCGAGTACACACCTTTGTTTCGAAGCGGAGGTCTGGTTTGTCTGAACCGTAGGTAGTCATAGCTTCTTTATAAGTCATTGTGCCGAATCTGGGGCTCACGTAGCCCGCTTCACGCCATATGTCTTGCAATAGCTGCTCAACCTCGCACATGACAGACCGTTCGCCTACAAAGGACATTTCCATATCCAACTTGGGAACATTAGCAGAATCCTTCAAGTCCTCACAAACATCTCACCTGAGTGAATTCCGGTTGCCGGTCAGCTCTCAGGTCCTCATCCCGGAAACACCGAGCAAACTGAAAGTACTTCGCGATCCCCGATGCCATAAGAATCTGCTTGTACTGCTGAGGGCTCTGCGGCAAAGCGTATGCGAGGCCTTTGGTTCGCGTGGGTACTAAGAACTCGCGAGCACCCTCTGGAGTCGATTTGAACAGTATAGGTGTCTCGATCTCCGACCAACCACGATCGTACAAGTTTGAGCGTGTTGTCGTCGCTATCTTGTGTCGAGCCAATATGTGCCTACGTAATTCACTATCGGTGCGGATTTGGAGATGGCGCTGCTCGGGAGGAAAGGCAGTGTCTTCTTTGATAATCAGGTCGGGGGGAATATCATTCAAGGGTGTTATCGACTGCAGTTCGATTTCCACATTATTGATAAGGTCCATGTCAGAGACAAAGGTCTCTTTAGATGGCTTTCGCTCTTTAATCTTTCCCTTGACTACGACCGGCGTCCATTCTCTTAGGGATTTCAGAGTAGTGTGCACTTCCGACTCCCCGGCTGTTGAGATAAGTTGGACACACACAGTTTGCTCGCGGTTTTTGAGTAACGCAAAAGAAAGCTTCTTCGATACATCTCGTCGTGTACCTAAGTAGCCGGTCAACCGCAGCTCTGTTCCAATAGGCGTTTTCAGTAAGTCCTCATAAGGGGTTTCACGGCCCCCAGTTTCCGACATGACTGCAAACTAGTAAGCACACATGTTGATCCGAGACAATGGCATCTTACTTGTAGCCTTGAACTTATCAAGTGACTTTCGTAGACGATCATCTGGCTGGACTTGCAGGCGACAAGGGCTTGACGAAAACGAGCAGGCTCCAATACCAGCTCGTGCACCTCCAGCAAAACCAGGCGTTATTCCGTGATGGCGCGTTCGGATGAATCTTGATATTTCGGCATAGGTGCTTCGGAGCCGTGGCCCACGGCAGGCTACATGCTTCGTTACATTCATTGCAGGCTATTATACCATTCGCAATGATTAAGACACACCTCACACAAGACAAAAAGAGTGGTGTGATAAATTGCATCTCATGTTGGCCCAGCGGTCAAACCCAGAGTATGTATTCTGCCAAGCCTCTCTATTCCTCATTGAGCAAGCGTGTGCTTGGCACAAAACCACACCAGAAAAACGAAAATCGCGCCGAGAAGAAACCTCATCCTTCCATTCAACCACATGTAAGACCCTACGTTCCGACGCCCTCACACCCGCACTAACAATATCTCAGATGATGAAAGCTCAGCGTGTACCAGATGAGCTGGCCTCTTCTCGTGCCTGCGAACTCTCCCTTGACCGGGCTTAAGTGGTTCGCGGGTGCGAGTTGAGGACGGCATGAAATCTGCGTTCGGCACACCACTCTTGTTACCATTGCGGACGCTTGATGCATCTCTGACTACCGAATGGAAGGTGTCCTCTCAACGGCTGTATCCCTCGACTTTGGTTTACGATGCCCACCGCGAGCAACGATGGCGCCACGGTTGCGATCATGTCGTTGAGAAATCTTCGCATCTCCGGCTGCGATGCTTCGGATTCGGCGCCATCATATAACAGAGGGCTGCTCGTAGTCGGTGGTTTACCAGAGTTTGAGTGGTCAGTCATTCGCGGATTTCGCAACCCGACGTGTACATATCCCAATATAATTCGCCTTTGTCCTCTCGCAGTGCTACTCAGGTGACTTCAGTAGATATACCAGCGACCAAATGCGTGCAGTCGCCATTACATTATAAGAGGAAGTGGAGGTACCTACCTCTTTCTCTCTACAAAATTGGCGAAATATCAAATTCAGTGTCAATCAGTCTCGCTATTCGGGTAGTGCAAACTACTCACCTGTGAAGGTTGGACCGTAAAAACACTGGGACAATCAGATGATGTTATATCGTACAGAAGGTTGCACCAACATATAAGTGTGGTGTTTGATTAACATAGTATACAGGTGTTGGCACATATATACATAGAACCGAATGTGAAAATTACTGTTGAGCCTCGTCAGCAGCTTGAGCCGCTGCCCGCTTCGATTTGAATTCTTCCCAACCCGGACAAGACAGACCGGCCGCTTCAAATATCTCTTCCTCGACAATACGACAGATTTGAAACTTCGATTTCCCACATCTGAGGACAAGCGCCTCCCAATCGATGAGATAGTGGTTCGGATCTGTAGTAGTGACAGGGCCAGGGATAGTCACCCACTCGAGAGCATATGGCTCTTGTATCGATGGCGAATGGGGCAGTACGACGTATGCGCCCTTGTTCGAGATTAAGCGATGGCCCTCTGTCCTGGACGAGACCAAGCCAGCCGCATGTAACACTCGAGGAAATGACCCTGCGCGAAGAAGGGTGTTGGGCAAGGTGACGATGTTGTCAGACGCATCGCTTTTTGGTGTTTCGGTTGGACTAGCAACACCAGATAAGAACGATCCTGCGTAGCTTTTCTTGTAGGCCAAAATCTGCTCAGCCCTTTCGTCTTGCCTCTGCAGACCTTCTGTTGCGCTCCTAGATGCCTGTTTGCTTGAAGCGTCGGACAGAGCGTTTCGTAGCACGGCAAGCGAAAATGTACTCGTGCCACGGCCAAAGGCTTCTTTATGAGCACTCTCGGCCTTTTTCGCTTCAGCCGCGCCATGCGCAAGTTCTACAATTTCTTTGGCAAGCAAGTGTTGGGCTACACGTTTCGACTCATTTTTCCTTTGCTGGGCCATGACGAGTTCGATTTCTCCTATGGGCATAAATGTGAAGAGTTTCAGGTAACGCTCAACGTCGTCGTCAGCGGTACGGAGGAAGTACTATGCAACAACGGATTAGCAAGGAGCGATTGGGAAGATCCCGGTGTACGTACCTGGTACAGATCGAACGAATTGAGCATTTGCTGGTCGAGCCAAACTGCATTTCCGGCGCTTTTTCCAACCTTCTCGCCAGAAGCGGTCGTCAAGAGGGATGTAGTAAGGCCAAATGTCGCTGTGAATAGCTCTTCGTTCTCCGAGACCATGCCATCAGCTCGACGGATCTTCCGCATGTGGCCCACCGCATCCATTCCCGCCACGATGTTTCCGTACTGGTCTGAGCCTCCTAGCTGCAGCTGGACACCATGCTTCGAGTACATGTTCCACCAGTCGTAAGCTTGGAAAAGCGGATAGCAGAATTCAGATATGGCCATACCCTCACCGGTCTCCATGCGCATTTTGACGCTGCATGATATTAGTATTACTGGGCGACAAATAACTGGCAGAATCCTAGTAGAACTCACGAGTCACGGCTAAGCATTGCGCCCAGTCTCATGCCAGATCCAAGGTCTCGCATCAGATCGACAGCACTCAGCTTTTCCAACCAGGCTCTGTTGTTCAACAGGTGTTTCTTTCGGCTGATATCTTGCGGGAATTTGTATTTGATCCCAAGACATTTCACGTTGATCCATAATTTCTGTAGCTGTCGGTCTATGCTCTCCACGTTCATTGATTGAATATCGGTGCCTTGACGACTACGCGCAGTATTTCTTCCGGAGGGATCCCCTATTTGAACCGTACCACCGCCTAGCTACACTTTATTAACTTGTGACCATGCGTCCGTCCTCTCGAGATCGGCTCACCAGGGTAACTGTATTGAAGCCGTGAAGGTACATCCAGTATAACGCCATGAGCGGGAGCAGGTGTCCAACGTGTAAGGAGGGTGCGGTAGGGTCTACGCCAACATAGGCTCCGATTCGTTTTTCGGTCAACAACCAGTCCAGTGCTTCGCGACCACTAAATTCTGTTAACCTTCTGTGATGCGATTGAAGAACGGAACTCACCCGGCAACATCTTTCACAAAGCCTCTCTCTTCTAACACTCCCAGCATACTCTGCTGAGCTCCAGATCGAATCTTGCGAGCCTGTTCTGCCCATGCCGCAGCCCGAGTCGCTGGGTTTGGGTCTTCACCAGCCCAACTGGTCGCTGTGCGCACTCCAGCTGCACGACCACTTTGATTCCTGACACATTGCGCGCACACATACGTCCGAGGTCGAGTCAGATGTCTAAACAGCGGCATTGCTGCCAATGCGTAAACATTCGAGGAGCTTAGTGTTCCTCTAGAAAAGTTCACGGTCCGATCTCCGGGGCTGACGCTAGTCTCGATCAGTAATGGCGCGATCTACAAACGTACCACTGCCAAGTGGGGAGTCGTTCTCCACACCTACCTACCCGAGGCAAACATTATCCTAGTTCCACAATAAAGGCAGGCTAGAAGCATTGCTGTACCTGAATTCCCATCACCCTCGATTACCTCTGAATAGTTGTTTTCTCATCCTCAAGGCATCACAACTTGGGTTCACTTGTACCGTGATTACCTGCCCCTCTCGGCAAAAGATCCTCTCTCCTACAGCACGAAGCAAAGTGGGTTATATTCGTCACTATGTATGCTTCCCTTACGTGTAACCCTCCTCTGGGACAGACTACAACAATAGCGTCCGGAAAGCAATCAGTAAGTTTGTTATGAAGAAGATCCCCACTGTTACAAACCACATATTGAGACAGTCAGGTCAGATTCACGGTGCTCATTCGAAGCTCAACTACCCCTGGGAAGATCTGGGAAGTTGCGCTCTGGAACAACTTCGAAGATCGGCAGAATTGGACCAGTTTGAAGTTTGAGCCCATCCAAGAACCGGAATCTGTGGTACGATGTCAAATCTCCTATAATGATATAACTGACCATTCAGGTATCAATACAAATTGACAACGAAGCCAATGTACAGCGGCAGTGGTTTGCCGTTGATCTGGTGGGACCTCCAAAGCATAGTAACTCACTATCATTCACAATAACGTTCCGAGCCGCAGAAGATGAGCAGTGGAAGTGGGCAAATGAACAGTCTTCTACATCGGACGGTCATATCATCTACCAACCGGCCGAACTTGCAGATGAAAATCTCTCGCACTACCTGGAAGGCATACCAAGATCTCTCCAAATCCAGGAGGAAAAGAGTGACACCCCAAATACGCTACTTTGGTCCATAAACGACACGGTCAATGCGGCTTCCGGTAGTGCTTCCGGGCTCTCAAAAAATAAGTTAGGAAGGCCTACATCCTACTCGAAATGGTTCGCACTGGTTCGACTATGGGCTCCCTGGCTCGCACCTCGACAGGGCAAGACAGATTTCTGGCCAGATAAGGAGGCGATTCTAGTATCGTTCCAACGGGAGGATGGCTCGCATCTTGTTCTTCTCGCAGTAAGCGGAGTGGATGATGTTGTCACAACATTCAATCATGATGGAGATGGAAATGTCGTCTTCAGTTCACGCAACGACAGCGAACAAGAGGGCACGGCCAAGCTCATCGTTGCAGTCGCCACCTCGTTGGAAGTTGCAGTTGCCGCTGTGATGTATCATGCGCGTAAGATCGTCGTCAAGTACGAAGTGGCATCGGGGGAAGATGCTGCGGAGTTGAAGGCCTTGGAAAAAGGCTTCCAGCCGCAATGGCTAGAGAATTGGTATGACGGGCTATCATATTGCACGTGGAATGGTATTGGGCAAAAACTTACAGAAGACAAATTGTTTGAAGCCTTGGACTCGTTGCAGAAGAACGAGATCAACATAACCAATCTGATCATTGACGATAACTGGCAGTCTCTCAATCACGAGGGCGGTGATCAGTTTCTGAATGGTTGGATGGAGTTCGAAGCGACAAAGACTGGCTTTCCGGGTGGCCTAAAACCAGCAGTCGACGAAATCCGAAACAAGCATAAAAATATCAAACACATAGCCGTATGGCATGCACTGGTAAGCTGCAGTCGCAATGAGTTTCGATGCAATGCTAATGTCTGAAGTTCGGGTACTGGGGTGGCATTGCTCCCGAAGGCAAAATCGCTCAGGAGTACAAGACCGTCACTGTCCAGAAAAAGGATGGTGTATCCGGTGGCAAAATGCTTGTAGTGGCCGAGGAAGACGTGGGCCGATTCTATAAGGACTTCTACTCGTTCCTGAGCTCCGTGGGGGTCGATGCGGTCAAAACAGATGCCCAGTTCTTTGTCGACGAACTCGATGATGCTAGGGACCGGCGTAGCCTGGTCAACGCCTATCAAGATGCCTGGAGCATCAACATTCTACGCTATTTCTCAGCAAAAGCGATATCCTGCATGTCTCAAACCCCCCAAATCATCTTTCATTCTCAACTTCCGTCCAACAAACCTAGAATACTCCTGCGGAACTCGGACGATTTCTTCCCGGAAGTGCCAGCATCTCATCCCTGGCATATCTTCTGCAACGCTCACAACTCTATCCTAAACCAATATTTGAACATCCTTCCTGATTGGGATATGTTTCAGACATCCCATGAGTGGGCATCTTTCCATGCTGCAGCTCGATGCGTTTCTGGAGGCCCGATATACATCACAGATGTGCCCGGCGAGCACGATGTGGGACTGATCCACCAGATGATTGGACAGACTCCGCGAGGGGACACCGTCATTCTGCGTCCTCACAATATTGGAAAGAGCACATCGGCTTACAATTCTTATGATGACCCTGCTCTTCTCAAAGTAGCAACCTATTGTGGCATGGCCCATACGGGGGTCAGTATCCTGGGGGTGTTTAACTGTACCCAACGTCCCTTGTCAGAATTCATCGGGTTGGATCAATTTCCTGGCGCGGTCAAAGGCGAGTACATCATCCGAAGTCATACCACGGGCCAGGTGACAAATCCCACCAGTGCCGAGAAAGGTGCAACTTTCGTACACCTAGACTTGCCACTCATAGGGTGGGAAATTCTATCCGCCTATCCTCTGCAGCACTTCAAGCTCGAACGACAGCATTCAGCTGGAGGCCCTGAAGATATTTCAGTGGCTAACCTCGGAATTCTCGGCAAAATGACTGGAGCAGCTGCTATCGTGAATACGGACACCTATATTGTGCAGTCGGGAAGACTTAGCATCTGGACTTCATTGAAAGTCCTAGGAACATATGGTATGCTCATCGACCGGGTTCAATTCAAGTAAAAGGTCGTTTTCTAATCAATGTACAGGGCTCTACGTCTCCGACCTGAAGAGACGATCCATCGAAGATGATTTTATTGCTCTCATCTTCGGTCGGCCCATTCCCTTACACTGCGTCAAAATTAGCGATGCCTGCGAAAATGTCCTCGAGATTGATACCACTAGGGCATGGAAAGAAACTGATTCGAATGCTGGCTGGAGTAACGAAGTAGCTATCGAGGTCGTTATCCGGTAAAGGCAGGCTTCCGTTAGGCAAGCGAAACTTGCTGGTATTATATAGCCAGTCGATAGGACATGTTCCTAGATAGGATATCCTATACGTTTCTAAACGAACTGCAGCTACCTTTCACCACAGACGTTTCTTTTGACCTTATAGGCTGCGCTCTAGCCTCTTCTAGGACTTGCGCCCTCCCTATCTTTCCTCTCACTGTACAAGTTTGTAGCAAACTGACGTAGTGTTCCAGCAAACCCCGACATACTTTAAGACGTAGGTGCCACCCAATGATCAACAAGTAAGTGCGTTGGAAACCGAGATCCTTTGCTACAACCACCTACGACAACCTACGACAACCACTTAGCATGGCCGACATTGACTTCGCAGGCCTCCTTGCGCTGTTGCAAGCCAGGTATGATGCACTGAAGGAAGAGAAGCTCGAGTCGGAAGAAACCGCGGAGCACATCGGCAAGGAAAACCTACATCTCCAGGACGAGAACATTCGTCTACAGGCAAAACATGACTTGATGGCTAGCTTGAAGGGCCATTCGGATAGGGAGGTCGTAGACTTACGGATCAAGTTGACCGATTTGACAGTGCTATTAGAGAGGCAATTAACTGGCAGCCAAGATTTCGCCACCCAACAAACGGACGCGTTTACCGGCAACGAAATTTCGGCTCATGGACAAACGGACAAAGAGACTTTAGTCGCGGAGCAGCCAAAGACTCTCGATTCAACACACAACAAGCCAAATAACGCCTCTGCTCAACTCATCACTTCCCAACGGCTCACAGCTCTCCCCATATTCACGGCCACCCCCATGCCCGCGTCGACTCCCCAGTTCAAGTTCAAGGATGTCTCCAGTTCGCTTCAACGTCGAGCCGACGAAGTGACCAGCGGTTCAGAGAGGATGCAGGAGTTTGCGAACCCGGATCCGATCGCCAACCAATCGCGCCTATCCCACGATCGGAACACTGTACAACAGGACGGTCTCTCCAGGCAGAACAGTGGTTTGGAGGATAAAGGTACTTTGCAGAATGACACAATGATTTCAAATCTAACTCTTGATCAGCAGTCAAGGCGATCGAGTCCCACCCGATGCCTCCTCGCGGTGCGACCAGCGGACCCTACACGTCTCGCAGTAAGACTTTCGACGTGTACGGCCGCAAGGGCGTCAACCCTTCGGACGCGCTGGGTGGCGGCGGACCGTCTTTCCTTCTAGGATCGAGAACCCCAGCATCTATGTCTAGGCCTGCTGTTCCTCCGCATTATCATGCGCATCGCCCATGGTCCGCTGCTGATACAGCCAATACATCAACGGTTGGATCCCAGCCCCATTATCAGCATCAGGCTACAATTCCGGTCAGTGCTGCAGCCACGGTCCCCACTCAAGTTTCCTGGAATATGCCTACTAGGGAGGCGAGCGCGGTCACTCCTTCGGTTTCTCGACCTGCCCCTCAGCAGAGCAAGCTTTCCGCCACGGCCCCGGTGTTCAATCCTAAGCCATCTTCAAACCAAGAAGGCAGCGGCTAAAGAAACCAACGGGTAGCACCCGGGAAACGACGTGTTATCTTGCTCAACCTGCGCTGTGGGGGTACTGGTCGTTGACAAGAACAATTTGTTTCAATACTAGAGGAGGGGGCTACTATCAACATGATATTGACCCTGCTGGCGCATGTCTGTGAATCGGGGAAACTCTGGCGCGGTAATGGGAAGTTTCTGAGGTTATGGCTATCTGCTATTTGCCGAATTTGCAACATTAGAGCCAAGATTTTGAGGGAAGACATCAGAGGTTTTGAATATCTCGGGAAGGGCTATACACTATAGATACCTACTGATGACCATTGGTCAAACAAATAGAATTCAGTGCTTGATACAACGGTTGAACGATGTCACTTGTGGTGTTCCCCGATCCGTATAGCAAAGAAGTACAATCTAGAAAATGCCTAGCCACTCCAGCCCTAACGTGTCTGTGCGCGTGCCGAGCCACTTCGCGTGCCGAGCCACCCATCACCAAAACACCGAAATCCCCCTAACTTTGACGCGTCTTAACTCCACCAACATGGGAGCAATCGACGATGCGATCGATGCGATCGAATCTTTGGATCCAGGAGAATCATTCTCGTATAGAAAAATCGCTGCCACCTATAATGTCAACAGAACTACGTTATCCCGAAGGCACAAGCGCGTTCAGGCTTCCAATAAAGCCAAGAAGATCAATCAACAGAAACTCAACTCACAGCAAGAGCAGGAGCTTGTACAGTATATCAAAGAATTATTAGAAAGACATATACCTCCTACAAGAGAGATGATACGAAATTTCGCATCAACAATAGCCCAGGAGCTAGTCAGTGAAAGCTAGGTTACGCGCTTTATCAACCGGCACAGCATTCATCTTATATCACAATAGACAGTTAGCATAGACAGCAATCGCCACAAAGCTGATTCAGGGGATAAATATCGCCTCTATTTTCAGCTCCTACATAGCAAGATCGATTAATATCAGATAGATCCTCGTCATACGTACAATATGGATGAGAAAAGCTTCATGATTGGTATTGTAGGCAGATCAAAGAGGATATTCAGCCGACGAATGTGGGAGAAGAAAGAAGTTAGAGCATCGCTCTAGGATGGAAGCCGCGCATGGATTACACTCCTAGCATGTATATGCGCTGATGGAACTGCTCTGCCTCCAAGCCTTATCTATGAGGCTGCTAACAAAGGCATTCAATCAAGCTGGGTAGACGATATCCAGGCAGGAGAACACCTAGTATTCATCACCTCATCACCCTCTGGCTGGACAAACAACGATATTGGACTTGCCTAGCTTGAGCAGGTGTTTGATCGCTGTACAAAAGAAAAGACCCGACGATCCTATCGACTCTTAACCCTAGATGGCCACGGATCCCATATTACTATGGATTTTATCAACTACTGTGATCAGAATAAGATTATCCTTGCTATCCTACCTCTTCATTCGACTTATACGCTTCAGCCATTTGATGTAGCGATGTTCAAGCCTCTATCAACGGCCTACTTAGCAGAGCTATCAGAATACCTTCATAGAAGCCAGGGCCTGGCTTCTATCACTAAGGGCGACTTCTTTCCTCTATTCTGGAATGCGTGGAAGGCTTCTTTCAAGGAATCAACTATCTTTAGCTCTTTTAGAGCTACAGGCATATTACTACCTAATTCTAAGCCTATCCTTAATAGGTTCGCATAGGATGAAGAATTAGGCAATAGCTCCTTATCAGGGCTCAGCGATTATAACTGGAGAAAGATAGATAGGCTTGTACGATTAGCAGTGAAGGATCAAGGTAGTCAAGATACACAGAAGCTTCGCCGATCGCTCCACCACCTATCTGTTCAGAATGAGCTACTTAAGCATGAGATGGATGGAATTAAGCAGGCGCTATCTATCAAGGAGAAGCGCAAGAAGAAGAGCAAAGCTCTAGATCTCCAACAGCGCCAGGAATATCATAGTAGAGCCGTCTTCTGGTTACCAAGGAAGATAAGGGAGGCACGTGTTCGTCAATCTGTTAGAGAGCAAGAGGAGAAAGAGCAGCAGCTTCAAAAAGCAGAGACGGCAGAGCTGAAGAAGGCAGCTAAGCTATACAAGGAGAAAATTGCAGAGGAGAAGCGTATAGCGCGGGAGGCAGCTAAGGTAGCTAGGGAGAAGGAGATGGCAGAAAAGGCAGCAGAGCGCGCTCGCTAGAAGGAAGCTCGCGACGCTACAAAAGCTCTACAATCTTTACAAAAGAGTAAGAGAAAAGCTCTGCAGCTATCTCTACAGAGCAAAAAGCGTTACAAACGCAGCGTTGATACTAGAGATGCTGCGGAGGCCTCAGAGGGCGTATCTGCTACCCTAGCTATCCTAACGCGTCGCGGCCGCAGCGTCAAGCTTCCAGATAAATATAAGTAGTACAATTTAATCGCGAGTATCAATATAGTACTCCTGAAAAATATCTCGCGATAATATTAATTATAGGCGGCTCTACAGCCTCAATTCTGATTAATTCGTGATGGTATTAAGTGGCTCGGCACGCGAAGTGGCTCGGCACGCGCACAGACACGTTACTTCCCCGCACGACTAAGCTTCGCCTACTGCAGACGTCGTTCTGCTGTCAGCAAGCCATATGCAGGGACTAGGATCACCTCATTCCCTCATCCTACTAGCCTCCTTTGCTATGATTCGCCAACACCACCGCCTTCCCATCAACACGTCTCCGGAAAAAAGTCGTACACTAGCTCGTGCTTTACTCATCCCACCATATAGCATCTCCAGACGTCACATTTACTTATCACAGATCCAATCCTCCTCCTTTTCCAAGGACTCCAATCCATTCCTCGCTGCCAAATTCTCAGAATGACCGCCCGTTCCACCGCCATATCCCTCACCCGCTCGAACCTCACATCCATCTTCAGCGAACCCAACGCCAACGCACGCCTCTCCGCCATCCAGCAACTATGGGCGCCGTCCGGCGACTGCCTGTTCATCGACGCGCTCGGCGTGTTTAAATCGCACCAGGCGATCAGCGACATGGTTGAGAAGATTCTGGGCATGGGGAGCGAGGGGGATGTGTTTACGGAATTGGGTGAGTGGCGCTTGTGTTTGTGTGTGTCTTTGTAGTTGGGTTGGTAACGGAGGGGTTTTGTGTTATGTGGGTGATTGATTGTGTTGTGTAGTACAGTACTAATTGATGTGTGTGCGTATAGATGAGGTTGACGTCCTATCTTGGGACGAAGAGCAGGATCTGTGGGTTACGCGGGTGAAATGGGGTACTGGGGCGCCGGGTGGGGAGTTCAAGTTGAAGGGGTGGGATGTGGTGACGATTGTTGGGGGCAAGATTAAAGCGTGCTATACGTTTCTTGAGACCTAGGATAGAAATGGACGTCATAGTGCCGTCTCATCATCAGTGTATCTTACTTGTCAAAGCTACCACTCCAGATCGTCACGCATGACGGGCTCATGAACGTGGGGTACAACGACCTGTTCGTCCCTCTCTTCTTCCAGCACTTCGATGACTCTCTCCACGCCTCCTTTCATGCCTGCTAGCTTCGATCGTTCCTTAACGCGCGTGTAAAAGACAGGACAATCTCGACTGTCGCATTTAATTTCTTCGCCCCATGCTAAGTTGGAGCAGCTGCGGCATATCGTATCGATCTGCTGAATCCGCGTTTCCCTTTTCCAAAGGCGATCTTTGAGGACGAACAATGCTCTTGCAGGTCTTTTGAGACACTTGGTGCAGAGGGGGAGAAGGGCGTATGGGCCCAGATCAACACCAGGAAGCGCGGTTGGAAGCGGAGGTAGTCTGTAGCGGCAGACGAGGCAGGTGGAGCTTTTCATGTAGCTTTCGAGTGTCTTCTTGAGACTCGCGCCGCCGCCCGGTACCAGTTCATTTCCGTTCCCGGCGTCTGGCTTGCCGATCGGAACGGCGATGTTGCGGATGCGCTGAACCTTGGGCATCTCGTCATACCACTGTCGTACATTTGCGCCGACAAGGTTGAAGATGCGTTCTAGAGGTGGGATCAGGTTCTTTGATATGTAGTACTCAGCATCCAGTTCGATGTGGTCGTTCTGTAGCAGTGTTTCTGGGCTCACACAACGGTCAATGAGACGCGCTCCTGGTGCACCCGTGATGACAACATATGGCACGCGTTCGCCGTATTGGGGCTCGCTCCTGGGGTCCGCAAGCATGCGTTTCGTCGCAATGAGGGCGCCAGGTGGTGGGGGACCCCGATCCGAATATGTACCCAGCTTGACTTCTTTGGCGAACAGGAAGTCTTGGATGCTGATACGCCCTGTCATGATCTTCGCACATTGACTCTGAAAGTACTTCTTCACTTGAGATAGATCGCTCGTGCGGAAAAGTATCTTCAGTGCTTTTTCTTCGATCTTTTGCTCGGCAGGGGTTCCGTCTCTTCGAACAGTTTCAATTCCCTTGGCGTCGAACTCAGGTTCCTTTTGATTGCGAGATTCATATTTGAATCCTACATAGCGCTTCTTGGCTAAAAGGACACACGGGTGGTATACCTTCTCGAATTTGAGTTTGATAGGACGAGGATTGGCCTTTGTGACGGCTTCTGCAATCTCTTCTCCGATAGTAAAGGCTTGGTCGCGTGTGCGTCCTTTAAGGTAAACAAAGATAGAGTCTGTGTCGCCGTAAACAACCTCTGCACCCCATTTTTCCACGGAATGAATCAGAGCGATAGCTTTTTCTAGGGTCTCTCGACCCGTTTGGACGATGCTGTCCGCAATCTCGGAACATGGCATACGGCCTGAGAACGAGGCTGAGGTGTAACCGTAAGTGACATTCGCCAACAATTTGAGGGCCAACTGTCTGTTGTTGAGCAATTGCTGCAAGGTTTTATCATCTTTATCCGCTTTCATCCCGCTCTTCACCATGACGCGAGTCTCGAGTATCTCACCAAGCATTTTAGCGAGAAGCGATTTGCGCATCTCTGGCTTGACGTACATCATGCCGTTTGGTGCAATGTTGATATAGTCTTTGACGAGCTCGAGAAGTTGCGGCTCTCGCTTGAAGTCCATGAAGCCCATTTTGTTGCGACCGCGCCAACTTGCAATACGTCCGAGACAGGTGGAATAACAGTAGTTGTAAGCAATCATGACGCTCGGGTAAAGTGACTGGAAATCGAGGACGAGGAGAGGGCTGTTATAAAAGTCGCTTTGGGGCTCCATCACTAGTGGCAAACATTCCAATGCGTTCTGTTGGCCGACCTGTTTTCGACTAGGCGATACAAGAATGAAATTCTCGGGTTTTGCGATTCGAAACATGGTTGACTCGACCTTGTATTGGGAACCGCGGGAGATAACCGAAAAGAAGTCGACTCCTAAGAGGCGAGCCTGTTCGCTGGTCCTCGGGACGATCTCATTTGCTTCCAATATGTCAAGGTTATACTGGACCCGAGAAGTGAAGTAGTCCAGTAATTTGGTCAAGTCTCGTGGTTTGGAACTCGTGTAGAATGTGGTGAGGCCTGAATGATTATAATGGGGGATGCGCTTGTGTAGTAAATGGTAAACGACATTTTCCATGGTATATTGAAGGAGGTTCAGCTCTCCCCGCATGGCACGCCAGATATTGATCATATGACGACCTGTGACCCGTATAGTGGAGGTGTGTGTAAATCCCCACCGGTCGGCCTCTTTCCCGAATCTACCGTGGGACTGGGACTTCATTCTGGATATCTCATCGTAGAGATCGTATTCGAATTTCACCCGAGCGCGCTCTATGAGATAACCCCACGAACTGTTGTGTACTTCGTACCCAGTCAGCATGTCGGGGTCGAAATGACGAACTATGTCCACCAAGCGGTTGATAAGTTCTAATTCGTCCTCTTCATGTTCCACCTCCACTGTAACCTGCTTCACGATGCGTTTGGCAATGCCATTCTCGTCAGACAGACAGAGTATACCGACTCGTGGACGGTCGTCATTGGCATCCTCTTCACCCTGTATGCTCCAGAAAATGCACTGTATCTCATCTTCGGCAGGATCCGGTACCAACGACCCTCGAGAATTAACATGGACTTCCAAACTCATGATACTCATATACTGGGTCTCGTGTTTGACACTGGTTGACTTCTTCTTCTGAGAATATTTAAAACCGTGTGGGTTCTTCTGTGTAGGTCCCTCGATCTGTGAAAGCTGTGCGGGTACTGGCTTGGGATTGGGCTTGAGCTCTAGTTGTTGCTGCTTCTCCGTGACACCAAGCACCTCTTCTTTTGCTTCCCGATGCAGCCACTTTTTGACGTCTTGAAAAGATGGAGGAGCTACCGCAAACTCCCAGTGGCGGAGATTACATCTGTGCGATCTAAGGCGACTGATTGCATTTTGCTTAGACCGATCAACAACAATCGGGGGGTATTCCCCAACATTGGCTGATGACGTTCCTGTCGGGTCGAAGGGCGGTAGGTATGGTAAAGTCGTGCTTTGCATTTTGAACTCTCGACCAGCATACTCTCGGGCTCTGTCTGGTACATCTTTTTCGTCACTATAGTACGCATCCTGATAGATGACTGTAGGCAGTCCTGCATGTATCATAGTCTCTTCAACTACGTCGATAGCGGGTGGCAAATACCCATAGTAAAGCGTCGTGGCACGATGAGTCGAACACTCAGCCCACAATTTTGTCAAAGCAATAGCGTCTGTATGAGCCTTTGGGTTGCTACTAATCTCGCCTATTGGTGAGGTCTTTTGGTGGCTCCAGGGAGTGATAGGAGTGTGTTTCTGAGACCTGAGCAGGACATTCTTTGCAACGGGAGTTATCGGCGCGTCCTGGGAGTTTGAGTATCCCGATTGGCTTAGACGTAGCACAGTCTCTGGCGCATTAGGGTTCTTCACTACAGGGAAAGCGAGTGTAGAAGCTCCTGAATGGCCTTGAGCTTTGATGCTAGTCTGAGAGGATTGACTAGGGTGAGGGAAATCATCCTGGTTACCTATCCGAAACGACATGTTGGCGTCTTCTGGTGACGGATTCGCAAGGTCCCGAAAGGAGACCCGCTTTGGGCTGCCCTGAGAAGTAGCTAGAAGTCTTTGTCGCTTGCTCGGGTCTCTGCGCTCGAAGCTGGGGCGGCGCTTCAGTGAAGTACTTGAGTGGTCCGAATCATGTTTTTGGTCGCCGTCCTCTGATCCAACGGCCTCGTCAAAGTTGTCATTCTGGGCGTCCACTTCTTGTGCTTCTGAGATACTGAGAGGGTCCATAGAGAGTTGCTCTTCTAGCTCAAGTCCAATTTGCTCGTCCTGCTCGTCTTGCTCATCCTGGTCTTCATTTTCGAATAAAGGTACTTCCCCAATCTGAACTTGCAGAGGATCGTTCGGCGTCTTCGCGGCGGCTGTGGTATCTGTCTGGCCCACTTGGACAGCTGGACTATCCTCGTCTACGAGTTGGATCTGAAGATTGGCAGGATAGAGATCCGCAACGCTCTCTACTGCAGTTTTGATAGCAAGTCCCCCTTCCGCTTGCTGCACAAAAGTTTCAAAGCTTGGTCGGGGTTTCTTTCGCCTCTCATCCTTGATGAGTTGATTTATCAGGTCTCGGTATTCATCCTCATGGATCCAGCCGCCTTTGTCAGTGTTCCGTGTGTCTGCTGACATGGATACCAGAACTTCGGCCGGAAAAGGACTGCTGGAGGCGTCTGTGAGACCCATGCGTAGTTTCCGGCGCCGGATTTCATCTCTCCAGAGACCAGCCATTGCAGGGACGTATTTGTCATCTGCATTCATCTGCGTAGAGCGTTCTAGGAAGTCGTGGTGGATAGGACGGGAGGATAATTCATTCCGATTGAGAATATCTTGAACGCAAATATCAACCTCAAGAGTACAGTGGCTTTGTCTGGGATACTGATCCGCCTCGGCAATGGACTCTTCTGGTATCGACACATCGTGCCATCTGTGGTTAGTAACATCTATCGCGTCGCTATTGGGTACTGGTGATCGGAATTGAACCTTCGAACAGTCAATGTAGGCGCATCCATACAAATTGTAATCACACATCCATTGCAGGAGGTATTGTAGATGGCTCTCGTAGGGTTGGAAGACGTGGTTCAAGATAGCTCCTTGATACAAGAGATCGGCGAAACGCGTCATATGCAGCGGATTCAACAGGTAGACCTTTAAGAAGAATCTGTATCCAACGTTGTAACCATAAAATGGCACCCCCTTGACGATGGATATATGTCCGACGTAGACGGATTTTCCATCGTAAGGATTACGGCGGTAGGCGGCAGCAAGGGCCTGGTCAATGGAGGCTCGAAGGCTGAGAATGTACGAATCCACTATGCCATGTCAATTGGAAGCTCGACAGCCTGGAAGAACGCGACCTACCAGCCTCCTTGTCCAGCCTGCCATTGTACTCCAAATAGAGATAGGGCAAGGCGCCGTGGATATGAGCGCATACCTTCTGTCCAGTCTCGGTCGCGCCAAATGCTCGTATGACGGGCACACGGGGCGCGGTCTGCCGTTGTGAGGGCGCTGCACCGCGACGCAAGATAGGGTCAAGGTCCGTCGGCGTGGCCTGGTAATGGTCGATGCAATTCAGGCGGAAGCGGAACGTGTCCATGAAGAGCGAAGTTGAGGGGGATGCCGCGGTAAGAGATACTGCATGGCGTGATAAGTATGTTTTAACAGCGCGGCCGTCGCAGGGCAAGATGGACGCGTTCGGCGCGGGGTGGAATCAATCACGGCACGTGCGCACGTGTGGAATGCCAAGACCTGCAGCCTTACCACACTAGCATCTCCCGCCGCAACTCGCCTCCCGGGGCCAGTTCACCTGCAGCCACGACCCACATCACATCTGCTTGCCCGCTTCCACCCAGCTCCCCACTCCACACTCCACACTGCACACCCCACCGGCCCTTCCGCCCACACACAACCGACTCTTCCGCCCACCGACCCTTCCGCCCACCATGCCGCCCCAACCGCGAAAACCTGACGTCTCGGCCGCCAACAAGGACCGCAACGAGTACATACCCTCCTTCATCTCCAAAAAGCCCTTCTACGCCGTCGACGAAACCGGGGGGGAGAATGACTACCTCGAACATCAACGTCTCCAGAAGCAGGAGGCCGACTCGAAATGGTACGACCGGGGGAAGAAGGTCGGCCCGGCGGCTACCAAATTTCGCAAAGGTGCATGCGAGAACTGCGGAGCCATGACCCACAAGAAGAAAGACTGCCTAAGTCGCCCGCGCAAAGCAGGCGCCAAATGGACTGGCAAGAACATTGAAGCAGATGAGGTTGTGCAAGATGTGCAGCTCGGCTGGGATGCAAAGCGCGACCGCTGGAATGGGTACGATGCCGAGGACTTCACCCAAGTGATTGAGGAATATCAGGAGCTGGAGGCGATGAAGAAGCAAGTGAAACAAACTGCAGATGGCGATGAGAACTCAGAGGATGAGGGCGACAAATACGACGCAGAGACAGACATGGGCAGGAAACAGGCAACGTCGACCCGAAATCTGCGCTTACGAGAAGACACGGCTAAATATCTACTTAACCTGGACTTGGAGTCTGCCAAATACGATCCCAAAACGCGCTCGATGGTGGACAGTGGAGCAACAGCAGATAATGCGGCGGCATTGGTTGCAGAAGAGGGCTTTATGCGGGCTTCGGGAGACGCGGCCGAATTCGCAAAGGCCCAGCAGTATGCGTGGGAGACGCAAGAGCGGGGAGACAAGAACAAGATCCACCTTCAGGCCAACCCAACCTCTGGCGAGTTCATGCGGAAGAAGGAGCTCCAGGTGGCCGAAGAGATGAAAGCTGCTAGGCAAAAGGCTTTGCAAGACAAGTACGGGGCTCAGGAGACTTTCACTGATGATACCCTTAGAAAGACTGCCGTCACCGCATCAGAACGATACGTCGAGTACGATGAACGGGGCGGCATCAAGGGAGCGCCGAAGCTCAAGGCAAAGTCCAAGTACGCGGAAGACGTCCTCACGAACAATCACAAATCAGTATGGGGCAGTTGGTGGTCAAAGTTTCAATGGGGCTACGCATGTTGTCACTCAGTGGTCAAGAACTCATACTGCACAGGCGAAGCGGGTAGGGAGGCATTCGAGGTAGCGGAGCGTCTACGGAATGCCGCGGACGTGGACGAAGTACCAAGGGCGATTGCCTGGAAAGAAGAAGAGGCCCTTGAGGAGCATGTACCAAACGCTGTGGAGAAGGACGACAAGGCGACGCGCGAGGCGTCAAGTCGGAAGCGGACGTTGCACGAGATGAGCAGTGGTGTGACGGAGGAAGAGATGGAGGAGTACCGCCGAAAGAGACAGATGGCGAATGACCCCATGGCTGCGTACTTGAAGAGCAAGAGTGAGGCGGTACAATAGGCCCGGACTTGGCCGTCTCGATATCAGAGTTCTATTGGGGAGCATAATTGAGCCTTCTAGCATTGCGTGGCGTTGGCAAGGCACCAGCATTCCCTGCTGCCGTTCATAGTAGCCATGTAGAATGACACTGAGTTCCTGATAGTCGATGCGTTGTCCTGCATGATCGGTGTGTGAACAGAGGCCTTGGGTCAACCTTATTCGAGTATCATCCCCCCTTTACGAATGACAACTCAGAGCAGGCGACTGTACGGTGCAGCTGTGCGAGTGCGCTGGAACGCATGTCCAGCAAAAAGCAGAATAGCGTGCAGGCGCTGCTGGGTGGCGGGCTGCGTCGTCATCTCGTGAGGCCGCCAAGCTTTCATGGATGAGCTTGAGCTGCACGGAGCACTGTGAAGGCACACCCGTCTGCACCACCCGCAACCTCCCCAGGCAACTGCCATCCCCAAAACTCGAGTCCGTCCCATCTCTTACTTGCACCTTCTGCATTGTTTCTACCCGACTGCAAGCTGCCACCACTTGACTGTCTGGCAAGGCAGCAGCCGTTGACATGGCGCACCACGGGTCTTCGCGCAATGTAGACATGGGAAAGTAAGTCTGCCACGCACGCCGGCCGCAATGTCCAGCGCGTCAGTCACCTCCCCTTTGCTGCCACTTGCTGAGACGGCCCGCAGACAGGAATCCGAGCTTGCCATCAACATTCGCAAGGCGACGAGCATTGATGAGACGGCCCCCAAGCGTACGCGCGCCCCGCTCCCCACCGTATACCACCCCCGGAAGCTTACTAGGGCACAGGCAAGCATGTGCGAAGCTCCATTGTGTACACATGGGACCACAAGAGCTCGGCCTCGTTCTGGCAGGGCATGAAAGTGTACGTTCCCTCGCCCGGCGCATGCCATGCAGTGATGGTGGGCGGCTGAGCATGTCTGGCCCACCCACCTCTCTCTGCGTGCGACGAGACCGCAACTAAGTCAATGCAGGCAGCCGATTCTCGCCGACGAAGTGCAGACGTTCAAGGCTCTAATCACTATCCATAAAGTCCTCCAGGAGGGCCATCCCATCGTTCTAAAGGAGGCACAGGCGCACACCAACTGGCTGGAAAGCTTGACACGAGGCGTTTCGGGCGGCGAGGGCCTGCGCGGCTACGGACCACTCATTTCAGAGTACATATACTTCCTGCTGGCCAAGCTTGCCTTCCACCGGCAGCACCCGGAGTTCAATGGTGGGACAGGCGTGCCATTTTTGCCAAACGCACACTAACCACGGCCAGGCACGTTCGAGTATGAGGAATACATCAGTCTGAAATCCATCAACGACCCAAACGAGGGATACGAAACCATCTCCGACTTGATGACCCTGCAGGACCAGATAGATGCCTTCCAGAAGCTCATCTTCTCGCACTTCCGAAGCGGCGCGAACAATGAGTGCAGAATCTCTGCGCTGGTGCCGTTGGTCCAGGAGAGCTACGGGATATACAAGTTCATAACTAGCATGTTGCGAGCTATGCATACCAGTACGCCGGCGTCAATGTGCTGTGTTCTTCTCACTGACGTTTTCTAGCACTCGGCGACGACGAGGCTCTGTCTCCTCTGCGCGGTCGCTACGACGCGCAACATTACCGTCTAGTCAAATTCTACTACGAGTGCTCTAACCTGAGATATCTCACGAGTCTCATCACGGTGCCAAAACTACCACAAGACCCGCCGAACTTACTCTCCGAAGACGATGCACGCGCGCCGGCTCTGCCTGCGCGCCCTAAGGGAGAGGAGCCCGCACCCGCTCCTGCCCCCGCTCGGGCGCCTTCTGTGGATCCTGAGCCCATCAATGAGTTCTGGAAGAACGACCAAAAGAGGCAGCAGGAAGAGTACGAGGCCGAACAGCGAAGGCTCCAACAACAGTGGGAGATATCTCAGCGAGAACAACAGGAGGCAGCCCTTCGCGCACAGCAAGATTTCGAGAACCAACAGAGGCAGCAGGCCGAACAAGCCCGCTTAGCGCAAGAGCAGCTTATGCGTGAGCAATATCAGCAGCATACCCAAGGTCGTCTGGCTGAACTAGAGATGGAAAACCTCAATGCGCGTGCCCAATATGAACGCGACCAGTTAATGTTACAACAGTACGATCAGAGGATGAAGAATCTAGAGCAAGAACTGCACCAGATGCAGGGCAATTTCCAGCAGCAGATTTCTTCTCGAGATGACCAACTACGCGCTCTTCAAGAGCAATTGAATACTTGGAGGTCAAAGTACGAGTCTCTGGCCAAATTATACTCGCAGCTACGGCATGAACACTTGCAGCTTTTACAGAAGTTCAAGACCGTACAGCTCAAGGCCAACTCAGCTCAAGAGGCTATAGACGCTCGCGACAAGCTCTCGCGGGAGCTCAAGACCAAGAATTTGGAACTAGCTGATATGATCCGAGAGCGCGACCGAGCCCTCTTGGATAAAGACCGACATACTGGTGGTCATCGCGACGAACTGGAGAAGCTCAAGCGCGAGTTGCGTTTTGCTCAGGAGAGGGCAGACAAGGCCGAACAAGGCAAGGGCTCTGAACTCTCGCTGATGCTGTCGAGGCACAACCGAGAAATCGCCGAGCTGGAAGAAGCACTTCGAGACAAGACTCGTGCTCTCAATGACGCACAAATGAAGTTCCGCGAAGGTGACTCCGACCTCGAACGTCAATTACGCGAGAAGGAGGAGGAACTAGAGATATTCAGGGCAGGCATGGACCAAACATTGCTTGAGTTGAACGAACTGAAGCTCAACCAAAATGCCAACGAGGGCGTTCTTGACTCCCACCTCGACAGCTTAATCCAGAGCAGTCTGCAGAAAATCAACGACATCATTGACTCTGTGTTGCAAAGCGGGGTTGAGCGCGTTGATGAAGCACTGTATGAGTTGGATTCTTCGATGCAAGCCGGCAACCAGAACGCTTCCGGACCATTTGTCCTTTCCCAAATTGAGAAGGCATCGTCATGCACGATGGAATTCGCAACCGCATACAACTCGTTCATTGCAGACGGTCCTAACGCTACACACTCCGAAGTTATCAAAGCAGTCAATGCATTCTCGGGCTCCATAGCAGATGTTCTCAACAATACCAAGGGTCTCACGCGATTCGCTTCGGACGACAACAAAGCAGATGCTCTCATCAACGCTGCCAGATCTTCTGCAATCTCGACGGTGAAGTTCTTCCGTAACGTCCAGTCCGTTCGGATGTACGATCTTTCCACCGACGACAAAATCAATACCGTTGTTAGCAATAACGCCGAAGTTCTTCGCCATCTTCAAAGTCTCTCCAAGTTGGCTGATGCATTCGCCCCTAAGAGCAAGATCACGAACGCACAAGGAGACCTCGGCGACTTGGTCGATAATGAGATGACGAAGGCCGCGAATGCCATCGATGCAGCAGCTGAGCGTCTCGCCAAGCTTATGAAGAAGCCACGAGATCAGTACTCGACGTACGAACTTCAAATTCATGACTCCATCTTAGAGGCCGCGATTGCTGTCACAAATGCGATCGCGAAACTCATAAAGGCTGCCACCGCTTCTCAGCAAGAGATTGTACGGGAAGGTCGTGGCAGTATGAGCAGAACCCAGTTCTACAAGAAGCACAATCGCTGGACTGAGGGTCTGATTAGCGCTGCCAAGGCAGTCGCCATGTCAACGAACATGCTCATCGAGACTGCCGACGGTGTCATCTCCGGTGGCAAAACTCCGGAACAGCTCATCGTCGCCTCCAACGACGTTGCCGCGTCCACTGCCCAGCTTGTTGCTGCTAGCAGAGTCAAGGCGACTTTCATGAGCAAGACTCAAGATAACTTGGAGACTGCTTCCAAGGCTGTCACCGGTGCCTGCCGCTCTCTTGTCCGGCAGGTGCAAGATATCATTGCCCAGAAGAACCGGGATGAGAATGAGGTCGTAGATTACGCCAAGCTGAGTGACCGCGAATTCAAGGTTACGCAGATGGATCAACAGGTACGTCTCCACATTGCCGTGTACTCGATGGTGTGCTAATATTTATTCTAGGTCCAAATTCTGCAACTAGAGAACTCGCTTGCCCAGGCCAGAACAAGGTTGGGCGAAATGAGGAAGCTCTCGTACCTTGAAGAGTAGAGCCCGCCCAGATCCACTCGGAAGAATTGTATGTGTAACCTCGCGCAGTAGATAGTTTTGCGTAGCAGTGGTATTGTTAAAAAGGGGCTTGTGTTTGATAGTTTAGTAATGCCCTGGGTTTCCTGTGGCTGTGGCCAGGGGTTATCTGCATCAATACCACTTTCTTTTGCTTCTGCAGCAGCACACTCAAACGAATATGCCATGTGATAATACCGCACATCTCTACTTACAAGCTATATACATAATGGTCCTCCTTATCAACCCACATCGCCATCTCTAAACCTGGCCCTTTCAGAACCTACACTATAACCGTAAAACTCACCGCATTGCCCGGCTCCCGCGGATAAAACTCAACGGTAAACTTCGTGCTCTGTGCCGCCGCCCTCACTGCATCCAGCACCGCCGCCCGCAATATCAGGCCCGACTCATCCCAGTCCCACTGTCCACTGAATGTCATCCGGCCCTGCTGCAGCGGCCCGAGATACTGCGTCCAGTCGTCGACCAGGAACGTGCCGTCGCTCTTGACGGCTTTCACGGCGGCGGGGCGCTCCTGGCCGGCCCACGCGAGCGGGATATGCAGGTCTGGCGAGGGGGCGCCGGGCAGCGGGATCGAGGTGCTGTTTCCGGGCTGCGGGGAGAGGATCACGGGTTCGGAGTAGGGGAGTAGAGTTATGGTGAGGGGGGCGCCGGAGGAGAAGGTCAGGGTTATGGTGGCGGGTAGGGAGGGGGATGGATCGGTGGTGCTGCTGTTTGACGGGAATAGGGGGGCGAGGAAGGAGACGGGGAATGTCATTGCGTTTGCGCTGACGGTGTAGTCTCTGTCTTTGACGAGTGGAGCCGGGGAGGGGTTGTTGAGCGTTGCAGCGACGAGCGTGTTGCCGTTGAAGAGGAACGGCAGCGTTTTGGCGGTGAGCGACTCGGAGACATTATGGTATATATACGCGGAGCTGCGCTGCGTCGTTGCAGCCCCGTCGGTCGTGCTGTCCGGCAGGCTATTAACGGTCCCTTTAACTGCGTGCTGCAGGATGGAGAGCGCGGTGGCATCGCGCCACTCGTGCGTTGCGCGGTTCAGGTAGTCGTTGCCGTTGTCCCAGAGGATGGTCGAGGTGTTGTATTTCGCGGCCGTGCGGATAAACGCGTCGAAGTAGCGCCAGCGGGCGGCCGTCTCGGTGGCCACGGGCGAGGCGGACCATTCGCCGATTATCAGGGGGATGTCGGTGAAGTTGGCAC
This sequence comes from Massariosphaeria phaeospora, assembly GCA_011032825.1. Lineage (NCBI taxonomy): Eukaryota > Fungi > Ascomycota > Dothideomycetes > Pleosporales > Massariosphaeria > Massariosphaeria phaeospora. Next base: position 167,470 of record JAADJZ010000002.1, read on the forward strand.
GGATGGAGGCGAGGTCTGCGTCGAGGGCTGAGACGTCGGCGGCGGAGCCCCAGGTGGTTTTGCCCCAGGCGGAGAAGATGAAGTCGTCTGCGTGTGTATGTCAGTTTGGGTTGTGGTTAGGAAGATAATGGGGCGACGAGAGAAGGGGGGTGATGGCTTACATGGCGAGTAGTAGTGATACTGGATTCCCCATGGATTCTTGAACTTCGGGTTCGGGGGCTCAAACCACTGGCTTGTCTTGATACTATCCTCACCCGACCCAACCAGCGTTACAACTCTCTGTCCATTGTGCCCACCCGCATCGTTGATCGCTTGGAGGAAGATATCGTTGAACTTATTCTGCAGTGCCCCATGTTCTGCCGTCGTCCCAGGCGGTTCATTGATCGGTTCAAACGCGACACTCTCCCCTTTGCACGCCAACTTGGTCCCGATCTGGTACCACAGCTTGTAAAACCGTTCTTCGATTTGGGTCACATTTGCGCCGGACTTAGTGAAGTCTGCCCAGCCCGAGCTGTCGTGGTGCACATTGACGATTACGTAGAAACCCTTCTGGACAACCTCATCCACGACGTTGGACACACGCTGTAGCCAGACGGGGTCGACGGTCCAGTCCGGAGACTGCGATGTGAAATGGTACGCCCAGGTAACGGGGAGGCGGATGCCGGCGAAACCTGCAGCTTTGACGTCGTCGAAAGTGGAAGCCACGACCGGGGGATTGTTCCATGAGCCTATGCTTCGGTCAGCATGACGACCCAAAAAATCGAAGTACAGACTGTTTACATGCCTTCGGTTTCAATAGCGTCGAGGGTATTGCCGAGGTTCCAACCAGGGTTCATTGACTTAATGAATGTGGAAGCCGTGATGGGGGTGAAGCTTGAATTGCATGTTGGCGCGGCGGAGGTGAACGTTGCATGGACCAATGCTGTCGCGAGGAGCGCAGACATTATGAAATTGGGTACCATTATCCTGTTAGCGATGTGTTTTGTTCTGTTACCTGGAGCTTCTCAAAGTCAAAGAGGACGATCCAGTTCATATAACCAACATCGTGGTCTCTAAATTCCGCCTCCCTCGGCACTATGTTCGTCCACATGAAGAGAACCCGGGCTCTGTGTATTACATCCCCGCAGATTTGCTCAACAAGGAAAATTTGATCCAGTGCTGTGTCTAAGGTTGTTTAGCGCAGCAAGATCACATATCCTCACATTAACCCTATATTTGCTGCAGTGCCCTGCGCCAGCTACTCGGGTAATACGAAAAGCTCAGAATGCCTCAAACCGACAAACGTTTATTCGAGAATGGTTGATTGGCTAAAATGGCTGTAGTAGAACCATCATAGGTAGCCGATCAAATGCGTGTACCCCGGATATATTCATATGCAGGTCCCGGCGGGCCTAATCTCCAGATGAACCCGGTTCATCATTTTCCGCCAAAGGGACACGAACTTCGGAATCGAACCGTGAAATCAGAATGAAGAGTATGTTATATGACAAGGCTGTACTCGTAACTGAGCTTCGATGACGTCCGTTGGGTAGGTATTGAGGAAACCGAGCATTTGTCGAACTGAAAAGTGGAAGCCCTTGGTGCGATGCATATGCTGTTACAGTAATCTTATTCTTCTTCGATTCTGGGTATACTTACAAGAAGTGGTGTTATAATTACAGCAGATGTGAGGCTGGCGAAAGGTTGAAAGATATCCTTGCAACTGTGCAGCGTCCTATGAGTGTCGTGTAGACTTAGGTCCTCCCGTGCGGAACCTATACAAGAAGCCTCGTGGCATGGTACAAGAACCAAGCAAATCCAATGGCAGCATTACCGCACTACTCCCCGCCACGTCGGCATGTACGTGTACAGAAGAGTCAGTCAAGTCATAGTAAAACGCCTCGTAACACCATGCAGCAGCAAGAGATATCGAAGGAAAAAGGAAAGGGAGATCATCAACGAGATTTTCATTCCTTAAGCTGAGAAAGCCCCCAAAGTAACCATTGCCCACTCGCCGAGAAGCCACGAACGCCACTGAGAAGAAGAAAATGCAGGTCGTTGTGGTCAGCGCGAACTGTTGGTACGTACCAACAGCCGGTGGACGAGTGAATGAAGAATTGTCGATTATCTGAACCTCCAATCCAAGTTGAATATCAAATGTTGTTCAACGCTGGAAGGTAGCTTGATCGAGGTCCGAATGATGCGGAAAGTAAAGTCCATACCATTGGTGATTGTATCTGTGCCGACTTCTTTAACCATTTTAGGGTCCACAAGATGGTGGATGGTGATGTACGCTCGATAGTGCCACCAAAAGTAGACGGTACTGTCATGACAAGTAGGTGCCTTACTCCGGTCGTGGCCGCTTATGGCCGTGAGGGTTCCAGCTACCATCGTTGCCGGCTTGGTTGTTGAAGAAGCCAGGGTTGAACTGTGGTTGGTTGCTAGCGAAACCTCCCGGTCCTCCTAGGGGAATCAGGGTCAGCAATTATTCAGGTGAAGAGCGCTTTCTCGAAGGGCGGATTCCACCAGTATAAGGGTAATTAGATCGATCCGACCTACCCATTCCACCCATCATGGCCATATTGCCACCCATTCCCATCATACCAGGGTTCATGCCCATCATAGTGCCGCCCATTGGCATGTTCATCCCACCCATGTTGTTCATAGCCATGTTTCCACCTCGCGCGCCACGGTGATTCATGCCACCACGCATACCGCCACCCATCATGCCGCCGCGATTGAAGCCACCGCCGAAGTTATTCATGCCACCCATGGCACCAGCACCAAAGTTGTTCATGGGCGCGGGTCCACCATAGCCACCCATGCCAGCCGCCATGTTACCGGCCGCAGGGCCAGAGAAATTGCGGTTCTGATAGCCCATGTTACTGCCCCTGTTGTTGTTGAAGCTGCCCCTATTGTTAAATCGATTGTAATTTCCACCGTTGCCCGCAGGGCTACCTCCGTAGTTACTGGACGATGCGCGCTCGCCGCGGTTTTTCTCACGAGTCGGAACGTCTTTGGGCGCCGTCTTGAATGGATTGATATGAGGGGGGTTGAAAACCGCCGATGGCTTCTTTGTATGTGTCTGGTTCTCGTAAAGAGAGTCCAACTGATGCTTAAGTGCAGTGGAAGCCTGCGGTGACTGAAGCTGGACATAGACTTGGCTGTACAGGTCAGTAGGTTATACAGCGCGCCGTTACACGTCCAGTACTTACCCTTTGCTTTTGCCGTTGACCTTGTGCTCATTAAATGTGATTTCAACCAGCTCATCTTCGCAGCCACTTTGGTTCGCCCAGCCGCGTATGTCCTCCTCACTTATCCACCAGCTCAGGTCGTTGATCATCAACGCCGCGGTAGCACCGGCATCAGTTACCCGGTTATCGTCGTCGCCTTGCTTGCGCTTTGTGCCTTGTTGCTGAGGAGCCTGCTTGTGTGTCTGAAGATGATCGCTCGTCGATCCACCAGTGCTCGAGATCTGCTGGGTTGCGTCTACCACGGGCGCGTCTCCATTTGAAGATGCTTCTGGCTTGACCGCTTGGTCCGCTGTTTCCACCATTTCCACCGCGGCTTCCGCACTGGCATCACCAGATCCATCGACCTGTGTATCAGTATTCATAGCATTGCCGTCGTCTTGTCCCGCATCTGGTTGCGCACTTGTAGCGTTCAAGTCTGCACCGGCGTCGTCGCCATAAATATCAATGTCGAAATTGTCGTCGTCGGCCATCGTTGCTGTAAGGGATCAAGTAAAGGACTGGAGGTGAGCGGTGAAGATGACAAGTCCAGGATTCTTTGATTGGCTTGTAGATACTTGATGGTCAGCCTATTGGCCAAGGTACATGAAGTCTGTTTGCGGAGACAAATCAGCCAACTACAAGAGAATTGCAGCCTGAAAAAGAATGCCAACCGCAAGCCGTCCGCAGCGTGAGCGAGGAGTGAACAGAACAACGCAGATCAGAGTAATACGTACAGCTCCCGTGTGGCAATGTAGAAACGGAGTCCAGAAAAGACTGTTCGACAGCGAGATGTGTAATAGCCCGATCGCCTCTGGCAGATGCGGGAGTAGGGAAAGTACAAGATATCGGTGGAGAGAAGATGTCAAGCTTGGCCGCCGGCTCCTGCGCTGGCTCGGTGCTGAGCGCTACGCTCGCGCACAGTCTGCGCAAAGCGTGGATGCTGGGTTACAAACGCACCCGCAGGAAGAATACAGCGCCGCGATGATGCGCCAGGAGTAATGAGATGGAATGGAGAGATGAGCCTTGAGGCTGGAGCTAGACACGTTATTCCAAGCTCTCCTTCACGCGCCCGTCCGCTCAAACCGCACGAGTCGAGTCGCTTGGTGTGATGTCCGAGGGCCCTAGCAGACGAGGTGAGTGTGCTCTCAAGGGTACCGACCTAGAGAAAGAATGTGTAGGATCAAGTGCTGTCGTGGGAGCTGCGGAGTGAAGTTGAGGAGCAGACGCGGCACTGACCACTGCGTTGGAGGACGAGCTAGGGCAGCCAGAAGGGCCTAGTGCGTCTTGGCATTTGCGCTTCAGCTTGCAATGCTCCGGCGGAAGTTGCCATCAACCCGCGATCTGGCCAGAGCCCCCGTTCGCGACTTTTCGGAACTCCCGTGTCCATCTTCACATCCCGCTCATACGCCAATTGACCCGTCTCCTCTCCGACCCTACGCCACTCCCTGCCTTTACACATTCGCCATGGAGAACATCAAGGAGGTCGCCGACATCCCCCAAGGTACATATGGGCTTCGTGGCTGTCAGATGGGCGCGCAGTTAACGGCAGCACAGAGTTCATCAAAGACGGACTCCTCTTCGTCAACCGATGCACCAAGCCCGATAAGAAGGAGTACGCCCGTATGTCGCACTGGAAGGACCTTGTTCGCAGTAGCTAAGTGGGAACAGGAATCTGTCAAGCGGTCGGTGTCGGCTTCGTCATCATGGGCGTAATAGGTGAGTCTAGCATCAGAGTGGATAGAGCCCGGTTGCTAACGGACATAGGGTATATTGTGAAGGTAACAGAAAACTACCATAACGAGATCGAGGCCGCACGCACTAACATCATTCTCAGCTCGTTCACATTCCCATCAACAACATCCTCGTCGGTGGCTCGTAGATCAAGCGCTTGTTCCGCGTTTACCAAGACAGAAGAGAGAGGCGCCTTCATTCGTATACAAACTCTGTTCACAGGGCACAAGAGCACACAGTCGGCTGCGGGTGCAGCGCAGGAAGAGCATGCCATGCATCTGCATCCGGACAGCTGTACAATAGGGACATTGGGCAAGCGGGAGTTTGATTATATCCATGTTTTGCATCTTGGAAGCGTGCTTCACTTACGCCTCCATACACTATATATCTTCAAAATGAATGCCAAATTCCCGAAATCTGTAGTGACGAAATAACCCATTTAATCTTCGTCCATCCAATCGTCATAGAACATCGTCGGACGGTCCACGCTCCTCTGTAAGCGCTCATCATGCTCAAGCCGAGCGTTGACTCTTCTCCCAACCACGGGCTCTGCTTCGTCATCCTCCATACCGTCATTCCAGGTATGAACCGTACATGTCCCTTGTGAAGTGCCCCATCCATTCCATGATGTAGCTGCAATCACTGGCGCATTTGGATGCCAGCTAGCATCACGCACGCAGGTCATCCAGCTGCCACCATGTCGCCCATAGAAATCGTAGGTTTCGGCGAACATATTCGGATCCCGCGGCCGCGAGTTTCTCGTTGCCTTCAGAACGTCGATTTTCCCGGCTAGTGTTGCATCCATATTCCAGACGTAGACGGAACCGTCATAACTTCCGGAATAGACGTATTTCGAGTCGGTGCTACCTTGCGGCGAGAAGTGGCATCGAATCAGTGTCTTGAGAACTTTATGACCGCGGAAAGTGACGAGAGAACAATCGTGTGGATGCGGTCGCCACATACTGTCATCGTAAGCGTTACTTCGGTACTCGAAGCGTGTCGTAAAGGCGTTGATGTCCACGCGATCAGCTTTTTCTTTGCTCATCATCTTCCGCAGATCCCAGAGCTTGGCAGTCTGGTCCTTCGCATTGCTGAGTACGTATCGGCCGTCTCCCTTACTATCAACGTAGGTCAGACCTTCCGTGTGGCCTAAGAACACACCGGCTTCGCGACCGTCGCCCATGCTTCGACGGTCCCACACTTTGAGCGTGCTGTCATCGGAGCCTGAATAAAGAATGTGTGGTGATTGTGAATCACCGAAACACACAGCATTGACATCGTCCTCGTGGCCGGGTATTCGCAGAATAGACTGCCGCCTCTCGATATCGTAAACGTAAACTGAATTGTCGTTAGTGCCAGCTACGATCTCCCTTCCATCACCAGAAAATCGTATTGACCAGATCTAACAAAGAGTCAGCGCGCTTGTTCGGTATGCAGCTTTGTGATTCTTACCCCGAAGTAAGTGTGGAATCCTCGCGTGTTTTGAGTGCCGAGATTAGCGAAGTCAAGAAGGTTTGGGTCGCTCTCATTTTCAGGGTCCGTTGGCGATAGACATACTACACTCCTAATTGAGCTATATGCTAGGAAACGATTATCAGGACTGAGTGATGCGTCTGTAATTGTCCATTGTCCATATGGATATACAACAGACTATCAAATTTAGCGCACTGCGTATTCGGATTATATGCATATTACGCACCTTGTAGTATTTCCAATCATACGGATTTGATGTGTCGTACATTCTTACTCGGAAATCCTGTGCACAGGAGAAAAAGAAGTTGCCGTCGTCGGAGAATTGGCCAGAATAGCATCGCTTGTTATAGTGTATGATGGTGTCAGCCGTTGATTCGGGAATCATATCTTGCCTCAACAGTCTGTTTGCGTTCTTCTGTCGCCCGTCACCTCCCAAGCCTAATTCTCTTCGCATGATGTTGTAAGCCAGTCTTTTCTTTCTCTTGAGTGTATCTTGAGGCCGAAAATTAGATCCGAAAGTGCCACTATCCATCAATTCCCTTCCTGTGTCGCTGGGCACCTTCTCGAATGCCTCTTTGCCTCGGCCCCGCTTTCTCCTTGGGCCAACTGGATCGTATCCGGTGCCCACCTCGCTTTCCTCGTCTTCGTCATCATCGACCACGGTACGACGGCGTCGGCCAGGGCGAGAGGAGGTGTCGTACGCGAATATCCGTCCAAGGCCAGCATGACCCAGTAGCTGCATGATCTGGTCCCGCGTAACTGTACTCGTCAGCTCATTGTGAGAGGTTACGATCTTGGTGAACGCACTGTATACAGGTCGCTGTGCATTTGCTGATCCGGTTCCGTTGCCATCACCTTCGGCGTCCTCGTCCTCTTCTGCGAACTCAACTTCAATATCTGCTCCACCCAATATCTCGGCAGCATCTTCACGAGATAATTAGCATGGCACACTAGGCTTTTCGCTTCTTTATTTGCCGTACCGTGAAAGTTTAGTTCCTCATCCTCATCCTCATCTTCCTCATCTTCCTCGTCCTCTCCGTCTTCAGGTGCGGGCATGTACTCCATGTCGTCATCATCCTCTTCTGTGTCGTGCCAGAACGGATCGGCCGGGTCGTAGACGATCGTCCGGGGGTCCTCGGTCTCGTTCGTGATGTCCGGCGGCTGTGAAGCACTCATGATGGTGGCAGAAGGGATAGCCAAAGACAATGAGGTCGACAGTGAGTGCAAGCACGCATCACAGATGTGGTAAGCTATTCCACTTTCGCCGATAAGCTTAAACCCTATCTCCGGCCCACGTTAGCTCAACCGAGGTGTCACCCCGCCCTCCGCTAAGCCTGTTTCTTTGTGCAGTCCCACACCCTCAGTCACCTCACCATCACCGCCCGTGATGTGAAGATTTTCTACATTTGATAGCTTGGCGACAACGCTCAGTGCATGGCTTCGACAGTGCAGCCAACCACATTGCCCCGAAAGCCAACCTACGCCGAAAGCTTTGGGTAATTCCGAAGTCTTTGACCTCCTACCCGCCGATTGTGGAGATCATGATCTGAAGAGCGTCTCTAGAAGATCAGCTTCTTCGTGAAATTTGGCTGTTTGAATCCTTACTGAATAGGCAGACTCACTCGAAGGCGACCTTCCAACATCATGTCGAATTACTATGCACCTCTAGCACAGCAATCGTCTCTCCAATGGCGACCAAGAGATGGTATAGACATGGCGTTGAGAGAGGGAGATGAATGGGAGGATGGGTGGGCAGGAAAGAGATCGAAGAACGATTGTTCCGTGCCTCGCGGCGTCATTCTAAAATGTGGTTCTGATAGCCCGGCTATAAAAAGATTTTGGACACCGTGGAACCCGTAACGCGCTTTTTAGGAGCTACTAGACACTGTTTTGCTTCTCATGAAGCCAAAGTCCATTCAAGCTCACTAGTAAGTAATACATGCATCTGGGAATGCCATTTTCACGGAGCCCGCCACAAGACCGATGCTGCTTTCTCCTTGACGAGACTAAAAGGCATTGTGTTTGCAAACAGGTATATGGACCCCTCCGCGATTCCCGGAAACTTCCCCGCACGAGTGTTTCTGATTCATAGTCGATGATGGCACGTATGCGTGTTACGGGTCTGATTTACCAGTTCGTCGGTACTGCCGCAAGAGTCAGCAGAGGTCAGGTCTTTTCGATGACTCCAAAGCCCGCAGACCTCGGAGTCACTGTAGTCCGTGCCCAGGAAGTTTAAAGACGCATCATACAAGACATTCTAGATCTCATTCCTATTCCTATTCCCCACGATTCAATACTTGCACTCATTCTGATCTGGCCTCTCCGTACAACATATTCGATCGATACATACTATTCACGGCTTCTGTATAGGCAATGGACCGGAACTCCGCAGATTCGACCCGAGGAACTTTTTCTGGATTGCTCACCCCTGAGATGCTAGAAAAGTTCTACAAGGACTTGGATGACCGTCGCATTTACTCCATCCGGAGAATTAGGTTTGCACACGAGCAGATGGAGAAATTCACTAGGAACCATAGCAGTTTCGTGCTCCAGGACATCAACGGCAAAGAGCAAAGTCTGGTGTGTCCAAATTTGGTAACCGACTTGGAGAACTCTCCAACGTACGTCAGATTGTTCCGTGTCTCATACGCAAGGGACCAGTACCCTCTTTGTTCTGACACAACAAGTTGATCCTGTACTGATTAAAGCTGCAGTCAAAAACTCATGATACAATACAACACATATGCAGCACTGGCTGATTCTTCCCTGATAACCCGCGATGAATGGCTCTTCCGGTGGCTACCTGTGAAAATTCTTGTTTTCTTTTCTGATGAATATTTCTCAAGACAGCCTCCAGCATATGATTATGAATTGGAGAAGAAACTGGAGAAAGATGCATCTTACTGGAACAAGCATCCAGAAATAAATGCTTTCTTGCCCAAATTGAAAGTCAATGCCAGCAAATCGACCAAAGTCAAGAAGATCGTGGGCTTGTGCGTGGGCCAGGTGGGTCTTTCCGGCTATACCGATGAGCATCTTAGGTTTTCCGTCTATGCTAAACATCTACTCGCTTTCGACACTGCCATATGCTTGGAACAAGAATATTCGGAATCGCGTACCATTAAAATACACCTCTACAATCCACATTACTCAGATCAAGACAAGATCGTCCTCCAGAAGGACGGGGGAAAACGTGTCGTTATCGAGGAGTCTGCTCCGGACATCCTGGCCATGATTGACGCGGACACACTGGTATTTGCACAAGATACTGAGATTTGGCCGTGGCGCCAAGTGATAGCGGATATCACATCAGGATTTAATGGACCGGCAGCAATATTCTGTACCCGGATTCCGTTCACAGGTAGACCATCATCTGAGGATTGGAACGACTTCTATGAGAGCCAGGACCACAACGAAGCGCGCGGGGGATCCGTGAACAGGCATGTTGTTGCCATGTTCAAGAGGTATACTGAGATTGACTGCAGTCAGTATCACTATTTGGTGCCGGTGGGATACATGAAGCCGAAGCCGACAGAGGAGGCTAAGCCGTAGGCATGGGCAGGTTGTGGTAGGATCGTTACAGATGGGTATGTGTATTTTCTGTGTATTATGTGTTCACCTTTGTATTATGACTTGCAAATACGAGACTGTATCATCATTTGACCACATTGCTGCCACTTGAAGCAAGACATTCACGCTCTTCGTATGGGAGGCCGGGCTAGGCCAGTGACTGACAATAAAAGTTACGTGTGATTCGAATTAAATATGATATGATAAAACAACCCGACAAGCGGATGAGCAGACAAGTTTCACAAGCGTACGGGATGTAGACCATTGGGCATCTCGACGGTGACTCAGATGTGTGCCAACCAGACTTGCCACGGAGAACAGTACGACATGAAGGATAATTCAACTGCTGTATACGATCCATGCATCGCTTGCGCTAGTGATTTCCGCACTTAAAGCTCTTTACACCTTCGAGTTCGGGACTCCAGATCTCCTCGTTGTTCAATGGATAGTCGCTCTCGAGTGGCTCCGAGTCATAGACCTCGCAGGCCTCATCTCTACGTGGCACAATTGAGTCAGTTATCATAATGATTATAGCTCCGCTGAAGGCATATCCACTTACTTGAAGAACTTGCAGAAGTTGCATTCTTTCCTAACCCAAAATAGGTATGCTGAGGTTGCACCAGGAGTCTCCCCGGGCTGCTTGAGGACCTGGCATTCCTTGTCCTTGGGCCTAGAAGTGACGGTCCACTAATTAGCAGATGTTCTCTAGACGGAATTCGTATACTGGATGCGCAAAAGACCCTTGTGGCCACTATACGGCTAACCGAACCACGGAGAGTACCGTAGGGAAGTTCTCGTTTGAGTGGAAGTATCTTCTTTGCGAGCGTATTTACTGGACTACATAATTATACGCGGTAGCGATATGAGGATTCGGGTCGTATCCGGGTACACTTTTGTATTGATCCCAATAATATTTGTCGATATATCTGCCACATTCCGAGTATTCTGTTCCTGGACTCGGTGGGGGGGCGCTAGGAAGGGCAGTGGTGAGGGTCACCAAGATGGCCATGGCTACGGTGGTGAAATACATGATGATGAAGGTAACGAATGTGGGCAAAGCTATGCTGGGCGAGTAAAGGAGTGACGTGGTATAAATGAGCGATAAATCGATGATGATTGCTAGACGGGTGACCTGATGGTGTATATATACATATGCTGAGTGAAGAACATGAAATTACACATGTTGGAGCGATCCGTAGGAGTTCCCCACATGAGCTTCAGCAGAACTCTCTCCGCTACAGAAGGTCAAGATCGCAAGGTGATTGGATGATATGCTCAGCAGAGTCCGCTCCAGGGTTCCTGCGGGTAACGTCAGGACTTGTTCTGACAAGTCGGCCAAGAAAAAGCTTCTGACCCGAAAACATACCCAGAAATCATCACCTTCTGCTGCAATTGGATTCTAAGCGGCTGCAGCAAGTCTCGCGCGAGAACTTGAGGTTGGAGTACCACTACATCCCCGACGGAATCTGCACTGACCGCAAGATGGCCCTTATAGAGGAGCTTGCTAATCAGAGCAGTACTGGCCTGGCCCAACTTCATCCATCTTGTTAACGTTACCCGTACGAACTTCACCCGTCCCGTCTACGAACTTCGCCCGTCCCGTCTAAGAAATTCGCTCGTCTTGTACACGCGTCCGCTTCGGCCTTTCGGTAGTAGATTGATATTAGTAACAATGCTGCTATCTTTCGTCGGAAGCAACTAGTCAAACTCCCTAGATCATAGTGGCCCGCAGCTTGCTATGCAGTTTCATATACCGGTTGGGTGTGAGTAGGGGAAAATTGAGATCTTGGTGCTATAATTACGGGGAATTGCCTAGGCAGCTGTCTGATATGCGGCACGGTGGGTGGATTCCTAGTGGAGGGTGAATCCCGAACTTTACCAGGTGTACGGAGTACGTTTCTAGTATATATGGATTATGCCATCCTGTGAATGTGTTTGGTGTTGGTGGCGCCCTTACACCAACACGGCTCTAGAATTATAGCAGTTCGACCACTCTTGTATCCTTCGATCGCATCGTAGACCTATGGCTCAACTCTTTTCTATGGGTAGATATCCTACGTAGCTCGCATTAACAAGACCGAAATAGTGATGGAGTTTCGCGGCTACGCAATTGATGTAACAATAAGATCAACGAGATTGACGACACAGACAAAATAGATACCTTGGACAGTGGTAGAATACTAATAATTGCTGCGAGGTTATCATGATATGTCTCCGAACTACTCATAAGCTGCAGGTAGCGTTACAGTCAAGGTCTGTTCGGTCGAAGGGGAGGTGTATCTTGTAGAACGTTGCGTGTTCTTCACATTCAGCGAGTTGGCGTATAAACAACCACTGCAAAGGATGTGGTTATCAGCATACAGGTTGCACTCTCGAAGTTCGCTCAGTTCGGGTTTGATGTGAAGAGGTGAGTATTAGGATTAGACTTAGAATGAGGCTCGACGAGTCGTAAGATAATTGACGTTAACCACTTTGGGCGTAGTAGGTCTTATCCCGGAACCAAATACTCCGAACCGAGCAGGTTCTCTCAAGGAAACACGGTCTCCAGAACTAAGGCTGAGAACAATAGAATACGAATCTTGTAGAATACTGTATTGTAGTTTTGTAGAGCTATATCGCTGCGTTAGCATAATCGTTTTGGAGGCAGGCAGGTCTATCTTCTTAGTTCCAGAGATCCCGTTTCCGTAAGAGCAGGTTTCCCGGCCGGACTCTGATTTTCCGTTTTCCACCGAAACCAGACCTGCACTCATCTTGTCATTCTTCTCCCCTTCATAACTCTCGACTTTGACCATTCCCATGTTCCAGCATCGTACCGAGTCTGCATGCAATCAATGCATATAATATGATGTCGCGTACTATCTTTGGGAGTAGAGGGGAATATGAGTCTTACACCCTGCGGCTGATTGTGAGCCTCGAGGCTCGATGCGTAGTTGGTGCCGGGCCGCGTTCCTAATCAGACCCGAGTTTTCTAGTTCAGGACGGAGCCCAGCCAGTTTAGACCCGACTAACAGTGATAACTTCGCATGTCTTTGGATATTCGCCCCTTTTCGCTGGTTGATACCCGTCTAGGCGTGCGAGGATCGCGGGTTCGTAGTGGCTGTACCACCCAAGAATGGCAACCGAGATTGTAGGGTTTTTGCCTTCTTAGACTTAGTTTCTGAGTCACAGATTCTTCAAAACTGGGTGTTAGCCAGTATATAGTGTAAGTGAGTGTCACAACATTCCACGTCTGTACTGGAAACTTTCCCCGGCCCTTTTTGACACACTGTTAGTCTCCATTACCAACATGGCTATCTCAGTCGAATCCAGTAAGTCCCTCTCATATACCTACACTCCAACTAGCCAAGCTTGATTCCTAACTTCGCATAGATGAGGATCTGTACCATTTCACCGGCGGACGCTGGCTTTCTCGCGATGTAGAGGAACGCAATGCCAGGCACCTGCGGTTCAATCTCGAGGCCCTATGTGCCGAAGTCGTGAAGGCATGCGAAGGCGCCACTGCTATCGCTGGCTTCGAAAAGCTAGACTGTACATCGAATCGAGCGCTCGTCTTCCAGACAGATAATGGCAAGAAGGCCGTAGCGAAACTTCCCTTCAAACTGGGCGGACCCTCTGACTTACTCATCTGTTCTGAGGTGGCTACGATCAAATACTGTAGAGTTTCCTAGCTCTATATACCCTACTGGATTTGACTAACACCAGCACAGTACGAACAAAGGGGTTCCCTACGCCCCGGGTCCTAGCGTACAGTAGCAACACGACGAACCCCGTGGGAACCCAGTACATCATCATGGAACACACATCCGGCGTGCAATTGTCTCAGAAATGGGAAACAATGTCGATAGAGCAGAAAGCCAAATGCATCCAGTCCGTGCACGAGAAACTAAAGCCTATGGTTGACCTGGAGTTTCCCGCGTACGGAAGGATATATGAGACGACACATGCCGTTAATACCAACATGCAAGCAATACCGATCGATCAGGATTTCTGCGTTGGTCAAGATTGTAGCCCAATGTACTGGGACGGCGCTGTTGGGTGCGAACGCTTCTACCACCAGGTCAGACCAAACCGAGGGCCCTGGGTCACCTTCGAGGCCTACGTCAACGGAGGCATCGACGCGTCAATTGCGGGAATCCCTTCCGAAAACTCACCTTACATCACCATGCAAGCTAGGCCTTCATGGCATGGCACTCCTGCGGAATGCATGGCACTGCTAGAGCAGCTACGAACTGTGGTAAAGACGATCGCCAACGACTCCAAATCGCAGGACATCCTGGACGCATCTAAACCGATGCTCATGAACTATCTCCCGAAACGCCATGTTTTCGTCTCAGAAGCAGATCCAACGGTCGTGACAGACATCATCGACTTCCAGCACAGTCGACTCGAAGCCGCTTATGCTCACCCGGCCGTATTCATAGCCTTTTTGGAACCTGGAATCAACCCTACGCCCGAAGACGAGACGCTGACCCAGCTGTGGATGCAAACTACAATGCAGCACACACGCAAACTGATGGCGCCAATGATGGTATCTCAAACCCTGTTCCGCCCAATCGCCACGTGCGACACCACCTGGCTAGAAGGCGCACCGAATCTCCGCTGGGCTTTACAAGAGCTTCGGGAGGCGTGGGGAACCCTAGGCTTCGAGTCCGGCTGCCCGATCCCCGAACTCCCAGAGGCGGAGGCCAAGAAACTTGCAGCCGAGCACATCAAATCCGAGGCCGGCCTAATGATGCGCATGACCCTGTCTCGCGGTCTGCAATGCCGACTGGACGGCTTTGTTCCCCGCGAAGAGTGGAACCAGACAATGCGAGTCTTGTTGCACATGTGGGCGCAACTAAAGGAGGGCCTTCGCGACATGGAAGTCCAGGATGGGGTAGTGATGGCTGCGGAGGATACGCGCATGACGTGGCCCTTCGACATTCCTAGCCAGATTGGAGAAGATCTGGTTATGATCGCGCCCAAGTACATTTCTACCGCAATACCGGGGTTGTTCGCCGCAGATCCCGAGCCCGAGCCACAGCAGACTCAGGCTAAGCCGAAGGTCAAGGAAGCAAAGAAGGAGAAGGGTGAGTCGAAGGGAGGCTTGTTTAAAGGTTTGAAGAAACGGTTCGGGTGAGATACTCTTTCGCATCGACTGTTATTCTCTTGCATAAGAGCATTGGGAGTTTGAGGTATCATACATACATGGGTTCAGTGTTGCGAGGACGGAACGGAAAAGCACGGCAAAGACCAACTTGGACCGAGATAATAGTAATAGAATGAGATTCATGACTTCATCAAGTCACACGGACTCCAAGTGCTCCTGGACCACTTAAGGTATCCAGGATTAGTATGACTATATTTAATAAGTTTCAGTCGCCATTTCACAGCGCATGTATCTTCTTCCCGATATAATAGATACACCGACAGTACATCCTTCCTGTATGCCTACACTTCATCATCACCCCTCTGCGGACGCTTTCTCTTCCTAGCTACAACTTCACGCACCCTACTAGCGGTAGTAGAAGGAAGCCCACCGCGTCGTACCCGCTGCACCTGACTCCCACTTCGGCTGCCAGGATTTCGGCTGCTGCTTCTCGGATCCGGGGTGTTGCTATCTTCAGAGATCGAGCCATCCTAGCTACTCTCGTGCGCTGGCTCGTCGTCGTCCTCATTCATAGGAATGTCATACTCATCGTCTTCGTCACTGCTCTCTGCTACGTACGGATCGTTTTCATCCGCGTCTTGGTGCTCCGTGCGCTGGCTCTCGGCCTGTGGGTTTTCGGTGCTCCCAGTATTTGAGGTGCTGGGGGGGTTGACGCGGCCGCGGCGCCTCGAGGCGCTCAGCTCCTCGTGGGTATTAATGATTGATTTTCTGGCTCGGGGGCGGTTGGCTCGGGGGCGGTTGGCTCGGGATGGTTCGGTACCGCCACTTTGTTCCTTGCTCGCATTTTGTTTTGCTGCTTTAGCCGCCCGGGCTTTTGCGGTCTGGAGTCGGCGATCCGGTGTAGGAAGCTTCGTCCTCTGCGATGACATTGATGTTGACGTTGATGTGGACGTGGACGTTAACGATGTTTTGTTCTTGCTCTTCAAGGCGAACACCCGGCCAACTCCTTTCGCACCTGCTTGTGGCTGTCGGAAGTTCTTGGTGAAATGTTCGTCATAACCATAATCAAAGAATAGCTCAACGTTGGTTGGTATATCGCGTTTGGCGTACAAAGCAATTCGAAGGGTAGTGTTGCAAAGTACAATCTTTGGATAGCAATTGGCATTAGCACCTTGCGCGGCATTGACGAAACGGAACTTGTTGCCGGCGTTAGTGGAGTCCACATCTTGTTCTCTGTTCAGTTTGAACTGGTAACAAGTCCTCTGATGGGCGTAGATAGCCGATCGCCGATCGCCTTCGTTACTAATCGTAATGATCTCGCCCTTGTACTCGGCCAAGAACTCATCCTTTTTCACATCCTCACCCATGTAAAGTCCAAATCCGTGTACTTCTGAATGTCCGAGTAGGGTTCTTCGTGGTACATCCCTTTGGATAGGCACGTTGCAACATCTTCCTTTCCCGATTTCTTCGTCATATCGATTTACTGGGTCCAGAACATCCAGTGCTCCGCATGAACCGCAGAGATCAGCATCACACTCCCGCGCGAGCTTTCGACAGATACAGCTTGTCTTGTCCTGGGTTCCTCCACAAACTCGGCCGCGGGCATCAATTTTAACGCAGCTGCTGCTACAGCCCGGAAACCGTCTCTTACAAGTCGCAGAACACTTACAGCTCTTCTCGCAGTTGATACCCTCCCTGAAACAGCGACATTGGGCTTGCTTGCAGCTTCCTTCGTGGCTACAGGGATAAAACGGGCCACGCCTTTCCCACCAGTGGGTGTTTGTCTTCTCCTTCCACCAGTCTACATCGAATGGCCCTTCATCCGGCGGGCTAAGGCATTTTCCCAATTCACCTTCCAAGCCCGAGTACCCTGCCAAAGCCGAAGCGTTAGCAGCCCGCCTGTAATTTATGACCACGTCGATGTCGGAATCGGAATCGTCAGATTCTTCTATCGCTGCCGAAGCTGCTTGCTGTTCGCCTGACGCATCGATGAGTTCCGGGTCGGGATATTCTCGATTCTCCCCATGGAAAGGACAGTAGTGTTCGTGGCACACCCTGCAGAGTACATCTCTATATGAGAACCCTGACTCTGACTGGATACTAGTCTGGACATCAACCGACACAAGGTCCATAAATCTCTGCGTCTGCCGAATTAGATGCCATAGCCTGAATGCACCTTGTTTCGAGAAAGTCGAGCAGGCAAGTGCCGAGCACCTAAGTGCCGTGGCAGATGGCGTGGAAAGCTGCGCAAATATGGCTTTCCATTTCTCGGACGTCCGGTCTAGCGCTTTGTCGCAATGCTGTTCTCGCTTCAGCAAAAGTCGTTCGAACTTATCGCCATTCGAGTCCCTGTCGTTGATACGAATAATGACTTCATCTGGGGCCAACAACCAGTATATAACGTGGTCGAATGTAATACCCAGTTCTTCGAAGAAATCGTTAGTGCAAGGGTAATACACTCGACACTGCTCTGCGAGAACAATGCGTTCGGGATGCTCCAGATTCCGTATGTCGTAGTTACTCCTTAAGTCTTCGGAAAAGTCAGGCCTCAGCGCATCATCCTCATCCTCAAAGTACGGCCAGGCGAGTATCTTTCTGTCGTTTTCTACTAAAACGCTGTCTTGCACGCTAATGTACTCATGATGGTAAGGGACGTTGACGGTTTTAGACTTGTATCGTGTGATCGGTGCACTCAAATATGAGTTGGCATACTTGTTAGCTGGCATGGTTTCAGTGATGTCGATTGTCTGCTCTCCTCGCCGCACGGTCGTGGTTGAGACCTGTATTGCATTCATAACAGCAAAGGGAGAAGTAGCCTGGACAAGCTCATCGGGTACCGAGGGCAAATAATCCGGGGTAAGTGGGCCAAGCCCCATCTTTTGACGGACTTCACGGTTGTAGCAAGTTCGTTGCCTACGTAGACGATTCTGTGAAACATCAGTCTATGAGTCAAATGCTATGTTGGTTGATGAACTTCTACCTTGACAGTGCGAGCATGGAGTTTATGGAAATCATCAAGGTGTTTCCTGAGACAACCCTCAACCAACGTACTCATTGCTTGGAAGTCGTTCATATCGGTGTCTTCCAAGAGCACTGTCTTCTGTAGACGGCCGATAGCGGCTGGCTCACTTAGGTCCTTTTCAACAGGGGGAATTACCAAGCCATTCTTCTTTGTGGGAGACACCTCTACGCCTGGTCTTGATAACACGGAAGGGCTGAGCTTTTGCTGCGTTTTCTCGCCTTCTACACCGGCTTGCGTGGAGCCCGGCAGCGCCTTTGATTTCAGGTTCAATTCGTGCGAGACTCTTTTGGTCGCGGAACTTGATGAACCGAGCTTGTGCCGAAGGGGCTTTGGTGCAGCAGATGGCCCTGAAGGTGCTGTTTTAAGTGCATAAACACCGCGAGCTCGAGGCTTTATAGTAGTAGAGGCCTGGAAATTTGGCACGATCTGGTCTGTATTCTTTGGCGCTTCCATTTTGTGTGACGATAACTGCGGTTCTGAGACCTCTACTGCTGGTGCGTCTGCTTCACTTGCAATTGCAGGATCACAATTGACGTTGGTATGCTGCACTTTGGCTGTCGGTTCTCGAGGTAGGTCTGGAGCGGTCCGTGTGCTGGTGCTTTGGCGAACAGGAGAGTTTGCGCTAGGGTCAGGTTCCTTGCGGATTAGCGCATCCTGTTCACTAGCACGAACGGGATCGTCAAGTCTAACGGATGGAGTTAGGGTAGTGGTATGTCCCATTGCTTTCGTTGGAGCTGCTATAGTGGGGGTTAATCTCGACAGCATCGATGCCGCTGGTATTGAATTGATTAGAGTTGAGCTCGACAACGTCGATTCTGTTGGCACTGTTTTCGTCGGCGTTGGTTTCGACAGCGTTGATGTCGTTGGCGCTGATTTCATAGGTGTATGATTTCTGCTGCCACTCCGTGTAGGAAGTTGTTTTCCACTGGAGGATTGATTGGTTGACACTACGGGCGGTGAAGCGTCGCTCTCATCATCCGATAAGAGAGTGATCACATGGTCTGTCGGCTTGGGAAGCGATTTTCTTGGCGGCGGTTTCGGTAATGATGGGGTGGAGCTATTCTCACTGTTCGGCGGAGGTGGACGTGGTGGGATAGGGTCGTCGTCAATCAGGATTGACGTTTCCACGGAAGCCCCGTCTCCTCGTGCCATGATGGGTGTGGTGTGTGTTTGACTCGGGTGAGTGGTATGGGAAAGCTCATATGCGGGAAAGGAGTGGGTGAAATAGCAGATCCCCAATCAAAGCACAGAGAGTAAATTGAACGATTAAATCCCCAGGTGCAACCGTTCCCACGCCCGCGCGCTCTATGGTTCCAGACGATTTTTCCAGGGGAAATTCGGGCTGTTGTGTTCGTGAAAGTAAGTTAGCTTGAGCCTTGAGGTAAGGTTGAGAAGTCGCGTCTGCCACCCCGGGCCTGCGGGTGTGCACGTGACACTCTGCGGGCAAGCACCTGCACCTGCACCTGGGTGGGTAGGCTTCAGAGGCTACCAAGGCAGCCGCGTTCTTTGCGTGAGGACTTGCAGGTCTTTTTGTAGTTGGCTAATCGGTGCGCTCATAGTAGAAATATGGCAGTACCATTTGCTGGCAAACTGACATCTCAGTATGGGAGACGCAGGACCCATGAAGAAACGGAGCAGACTTTAGGCAATGCTCTGGACAGGAAAGGAGTTTCAAGCAATAGGTAGGCATGCCACTTTCATCTCTACCAAGGAAGTAAGTAGGGGTCACAGGTAGCTACGTGGGGCAGAAGGACCTCGGCGGGCGTCGACGAATGCACGGGCCACCGCGCTGTTTGTTTTGATGTTTCCTTCCGTCCCAAGCTCCACCACCATCCACGTCCACCACCGCCGACTGCACCGCCAGACACTCCCGCACCCACACCCTGCGCCATGGCGAGCAGCGACGGCAAAGAAAACATCGCCGACGGTCTTGTAGCCGGCCTGGCCTTCAAAGCGCCGTCGCCGAAGAAGTCGGCGCGCAAAACGCGAAGCAAAAGCATCGGCCCTGGTGGCATCGGCGCCGCTGTCGATGAGCCTGCGCTGAAAGAGAGCAGCGGGAATCGGAGGAAGGTACATATGCCATGCACCCTCCCAATCTGCGCATGCTTACCACCTGTAGTCTGCCTTCATACCCGCCGTCAAGTCCATTCTCTCGTCGAACGATGAAGAGGAGAAGAAGCGACGCGAAGCTCGGCGCAAGTCCCTCGGTAACATGCGCAAACCTTGACAAGCTGTAGACTTAGTGCTAACGGTGAATGCAGCCAGGCGACGCGTCTCGTTCGCCCCAGAAGCCACACTGCACACCTGGGATGTGGTGGAATATCTGCGTGATGCGACCAGCTCCACTGCATCGTCCGAGGCGACGCGCAGAGCCTCGAGCGTCTCTCGACCATCGACCGCGCCAACTCCAGACTCGTCGGATGCCGAAGAGCCGCCATCAACACCTCCAAAGCAAATCGAGGAGCCAGAACCAGAACCGGGATCCTCTCCTGCGAGCCAGCGCGACCTGCACCAGACGAAGATTCGCCGCAGAAGTTCCGGGATACCTCCCATGAACTTCAACAACCCTGAAGACATGTATTCTTCTAGTCCGCTGAGCGGTGGTGAAAAATCTCCGGGCCGCGGCGACGACATCACAGGTGCTCTCAACGAAGAAGATCCGGTGGAACCGATGGATAACTCGCTAGACTCCAATGACTCGTCGCAGAGCAGCGCAAAGCTAGATGCCGCCTTGCAGCAAGCTGCTGCACAAGCAGACACCCAAAAACTGGATTTAGATGAAGATCAGGACATGTCTATGGAGTTGGCGGAAGACGAAATCACTGCGTCGTTCAAGCCATGGGCTAGCAAGCCCATTGTGCGAAAAAGGCAGGATCAGAACGCCATCGACCCATTCTCCTTTGCGCCTCCGCCTCCCCCAGTTTCCTCCTCCTCCTCCGACGATGACATGAGCATGGACATTACACGCGCTGTTGGCAAGATTATGCCGCAGTCCGAGTTGCAGAGTCCAGATCTTGACGATATCACCATGGACCTTACTTTGCCCCTTGGAAGCATTCAGCAGGCCGCCCCTTCAGAGGCGCCGAGTCGAAAAAAGAGCCTGAAGCGCCGTGTATCAGCTCTTGACGGATCCCAGGGAAGTCCTGCGAAACGTCCAGCGAGCCGAAGAACCAGTCTTAGACAGAGACCTCCAGCCGAGCAGGGTCCGACCCCAGAAGACGAGACTATGGAGCTTACCGTCGCTATAGGAGAGATAAAGAGCAACATGCCTCCCAAAGCACAGCAGAAGACTGTAAAGAGACTTAGTACGGAAACTTCGTTCGGTGACGAGACTATGGATTTCACGGTTGCTGTTGGAGGTATACAGAACGTCAATCCGACGAACGTGGACGCACCGGACAGTGACATGGACGACGACGAGGACCTCTCGATGGAGTTCACAACTGTCATTGGAGGGATCAAACACCTCACGAGGGCAGCACAAACTCTTGAAAAACCCATGGAATCTAAGAGCCCAACCCCGAAACAATCGCATTCAAAGTCGCCTGCACGTCCCAAGAGGTCTAGTATGACTGCGCCTCAAACTTTGTCTCCACTTAAGATGGGCAATACCACCCCTAAAAAGTCTCCAGGTCGGCCTATCAAGCACCTCGGCCTTTCCACACCTAAGGCTCTCTTCCCTGAACAACGGATTGAAGATTTCGAGCCATCGCCATTTGTGCGCAGCGCTCCCCAGAGCGCATCAAGGCCTCCCGATGCGGTAGCTACACCCTTGGGTAGTACGCAGAAACGCTCAGCTTCTCATGTCTCTGACGATCCAATTGCGGCTCCCATACTCAATCGGCGTCGTTCGTCACTATCTTCAGTGCAGTTCAGCCCACTTACCACATCAAGGGAGGAGCCCACCCTAAAGAGTACAACTTTGTTGACAAACAACATCAAACTTCTTTCAACTCCAAGGAAACAGACTCTTGCATCTCCAATGAAGCGATCATTGACTCCGAAACAATCACAGACGCCGCAGAAGGTTTCAACGCCCAAGCAGAAGACTCCAACACCCAAAAAGGCGACTCCTAGGAAGAGCATGAGCCCAGTGAAGCGTGTCATGTTTGGGCAGGAACCTGAAGTTGAGGAAGAAGCTAACGAAGAGGTGACGGATAACGCAGTAGAAGATGTCGAGCGCGTCTCACTTCAGGACTTCCTTGACATGACAAAGATTAGATTCATGGATCTGAGCACCACTAAGCGCCGTCATACAGCGGCGCCCGCTGCGTTTCATGACAGAGAAATCGAAGAGACTGAAGAGTCCCTAGATCGATATGTTGTGGCAGCTGCCTGTACACTCCCTGAATTTGAGTTGTATCAACATGCCTGTCATGAGATGAAGAAATATATATCAGATGGGCGTCATTTTGTTCGTACCATGGAAGCCAACGTACAGGAAGAGAACCCCCTGTTATTCAGCGAGTATCTTACTGCCCCCCCTGACCAGCGCGTAGTTATGGACAACCAGTTCAAGAATCTGAAGACAAACGCTCGGCTCGACGCTAGGGGAGAGTGGTATGGATGGCGAAGCTCTTTGCTCCGAGATCTCAAGGCAGGTCTCATCGGTACCATGGATGGCTTTAAACGCGACGAGTCTGTCCTAGCGGACCAGGAGGAACTCCTCGACTCGGTTCTCCCTCCTCTAGTGGAGCAACAGGAGGAACTGGATGCGGAATGCAAGCGACTGCAACAACGTCACGACGAGCTGAATAGCTGCGACCGTGAGGAGTTAGAACAAGTTAGGGAACAACTCGTGGCCGCAGATGTCGAGATCGCAGAAAAACGCCGACTCGTGAGCCAGCTGGAACAAGAGCTTGTCGATAAAGAATCACGCATTGGAGCGGTCAAAGAGCGAAAAATCGAGTGTGTAGAGGAGATCAAGGCTGCCGAGCGGATGCGGGAGGAATGCAGGGGATGGTCAACAAGCGAAGTGTATGACCTGAAGGGTACGCGTATTCCCCAAACAGACACTGTACATGCGGCATTGCTAACTTTACACAGTCAAGGTCACGGCGCTCGAGCAAGCACATGGCTGGAGCATTTCTTCGGCCTCTTCCACAACCATCACCATGACCCACATGAACGATCTCGAATTATATTTCCAGCCCTCTGCCTTCGTCACCAGCAAAGACTCGCCCAACGCTTCCATCTCCTTAGCCTACGTCGGCGACACCGCAACCCCCCATCCCCGGCCGCTCACAACCAGCAAACGCTTCTTCCTCCAACTGATCCGCGCCCAGCTCCACTGCATCCCGCAGTCGCAGACGCGCGTCGCCGAGCTCCTCGCTCTGGTGAAAAACGGCTGGGCCACTGCTCTCGCCGTCGCCGAGGGCGTCCGCTGGCTCGAGCACACGCACCTCACCGAGGAACTCATCCTCTCCGACGAGCGCATGGCCATCGCCGCGAACATGCTGCTCCCGGCCCTGCAGACCAAAGTCAAAATCACCTTTGAGATTGCCGTCAGTCTCAGCGTGCAGGGCGTGAACACCGAGGTCGCCGCTAGGGCCGAGCTCGTCTATGGCGAGAAGTACAGCGAGGATAAGATGGCGGCGTTCTTGCGGGATTTCGTGGGCGCGCAGGTTAAAAGCCAGAAAGATATGGCGGTTTGGGCGGATGCCGTGGTGGACTTGGCGGCGCGGTTGAAGGCTACGGGGAGGAAGGGCGAGAGGACGTAGGGGGTGCTGTGAGTGCGGGGGTTGTTGGTGCAATGCGTTGCGCTTGCTAGTGGTGCTACGATGTTGGGGTGTTTTGGAGTTTATTATCATGAGTAATGACGACGGCGCGCGCGGTGCATTGTCATCGGTTGGTTGGTATTGCGGGGAGTTAGTTGCGCGTGGGGATATCAGTACCGTTCTCCGTCTTGGGCTCTATATATTCGGTGTCGAGGGTTTTATCGTTACCAGGAATGTCGCCTTGGGCTTGGAATAGGCTTCATCGTATTTGGAATTGACTGGCGTTCACAAGTATCAACTAGGTGTGTGTGTGTGTGATCATTAGGATGAAACTGCCTGCCTGTCAGTTTGTACATCGACGTGTGGGTGGTTCTGATTGGACTCATTTCTATCTATCCATCTCTGTTTTTCTACATCAGTGATATGCAGTGGCTTTCGCGGCTAACAATGAAGCATCACTGAGTCTGTCCCAATCGAGGTGACGACCGTTGCCATCTTGTACGTCTGTCTTCGCGATACGGTCCCGACATCCTTCTTCCATGTCTCCTGCGCTTCCTTCATCCACACGCAATGTTTGTCGAGTTCTCCATTGCATGTGCTACCTGGCTGGGCATTGTGTAGTTACGTGACTATACTACTTATTTACTCTATTGATGATGTGATTTTTGTTTAGATAGATATGTCTGTATAGGAGACATGGCATGAGGGTAGAGGGTTGTGGTTGTGGTTGTCGTGTTCGTTAGAGGAGAGATGTGAGTAAGAATAAGAAGAAGAAGGAGAAGGAGAATAAGAACGAGGGTGAGAACGAGAATGAGAATGAGAATGACATAGCGTAGCTCACCCGCAACTGTAGCAGTTACTCTAGTCTAAACTAGTTAATCGTGCTCATGATCGATGACATGCAAGAAAGATGGATCTCTCTCTCAAGCCCCATGGCACGCAATTGAAGAGCTAATGATGCGTACGCATATGTATATGTCTACTAACCAGTTTCGTTTTCTGCTCTACGAGCCTGCAAGCGGGCAATAGGGAGGCAAGAAAGCGAGCTGGGGGCTCGTCGCTGCATCGGCCTGGTAAAGAAAGAACAGGTTCCGAGGTCTGCCTAGCTGAGTCGAACGGTGGGCTGTGTATCTGTCTGTTACACGGTTGTTCGCTAGCGGTTGTCTGGTGTGGTAGGCTTTCCGTGGAGAAGGGGGAGGGGGCATGGCAAGCGTTAATCGGTTTTTAGCTTGGCTGCTTGGAGAGGCGGACAGTCGAGCCGACGTCTGAACTTAATTATCTTGCGCATGTACTGATTACTATTATTGGGCGAGAGGTAGGAGTGTGAACAGGGCGTTTGGAGAGTAGTCGGCCCGGGTGGCTGAATGGTACCTTGCTTACTCGGCGTACCGTGAAGTTGGTGTGAGAAAATGGCCTAGCAAGAGAGGTTACGCGCGTCAGAGAGTATTGTTGCGCCCTACACTGTGCCCTTCCTGTCGTTCCTGGGAACGCCCACTGCCTGGAAACAGGGCATGCGGCTACAGTAAGTGAGGCTTTCGGGCAGAGTTACGCAGGCGATTGCGATTGTTCTCCCCTCTGTGTATCTGCCTTCTGTCAATACAGCTGCTCAAATCTCACCGGCCGGTCAATGTCAGGCCATGTCAGGCCATGTCAGGCCAGCGGCGTTGCGAGGCAGAGCAGGGCATGTATCGAATCTAGTCACTTTTGCTGGGCTGTCCACGGCACACTCCGGAAAAGAAACACCTTATGGTTACCGTTCGCCCTCGGATCGCGAGATCATTGGTCAATTGCTCATCATGCCAGCTGAGAATGGAGGAGGGGTTTGGGGAGCTGGCGTAAGACTCGGGCAAGCCGTTACCCACTCAAACTGGCTCACTCGCAAGGACAACCACAAAGTAAAAGGCCTGTAAGCAAGCTGCATGGTTCTAGGATCGCTGCACTGCGGGCAGTGACTAGAGAAAGAGCCACAATCTGTGCGAAGGCGTTGAGGGCTGATGAGGAATCGTGACGACAGCTAGCCACGGGCCAGTTTCCACGTTCGTGGCTGTGAAGGACGAGGGCGTGCAGCGTCGACGCCGTGGGGTTGGGCTGAAGGCTGCACAAGGTGCAGGAGCTGGAACAACGACGCAGGATAAGGACGTCTGGTACCTGATCAGTAAGACTTGCGTAGCGCCTTTCCCAGAATCCTGTTTAACCAAGAACAGGGCGTTCGGTGACTGTTCGCCTAGATGCGCCACATGGTGAGAATCGCGTGTAGGCACTATTTGGACCTCTGACCGTGTTCGGAGTCCGGTGAAAGTGATATGGTGTGATTCCACGCAAGGGTTTATGTGCCGACGGCGATAACGATGCGCCCTAATGAGCAATGTTTCAGTGAAGCACACTCCATGACTCTTTCTCTACCGGATGGGTTGACGTGCAGCATCGAATTGCTTGTCTCGACGACGATATGTCTCCGCACAGGGGCCAAGGAAGGGAGGCCGTGCTGTGATGGGTGGAGTATTTGTGATATCTGTGTGACGTGATCAATGCGTGAACCGACGACGTGCGAACAGAGTCGCGGCTAGGCGCCAATATTGACGAGCATTGTGATATGATAATGAGGCGTGATAACCGGAGAATGGATGACGGCTGATCATGTGCTACCTCAAAAGTCGAGCAGCGACTCCCCAAGGCAAGGCATAACATGGAGACCGTAAATGAATGGGCTCGTGCGAGTACGAAGGACCAAAAACAACCAGAACCAGACATCACGCACAACACTCAGAAACTCGCGCGAGGTCGTGGGCCGTGAGAGCACACTTCCGCTGATGCTTGGCCAAAATTACGACGACTTCGGCGGGTTGTTGAAGGAGGACATGATCGTCAGGAGCCGGCTGTCGGCGAACAGCGTTCAGAAACATGCTCGATGTTCCATCTGCATGTTGCCACCGGCAGTTGGCGGCTGCAACAGCGGAACTGGAGACAGATTTGCAGTTCGCCTTCTGGGATGCCTTGTCGTGGCTGGAGTGGGATCAAACACGGTGAGCATCAGAAGATGCCCAATGAAAATGGGAGGAGACGGTTGTCCGCGCCAGCCGGTGAACTGCAAATGGAACTTTGTGCGACGACTGGTGTTGGTCCCGAGTACCCGGTTCTGTGTAACGTCGGTACCTGATTGTCGTCCACCCAACTCTGCAACGTGTTGCTCTCCCAATTTTGCTAAAAGGTCGAAGTTACAAAAAGGCATCACTCCGACTCCTTCCGATTAACGACAATCATACATGGCCGCGGATGTGGAGGTTACCTCCTTCTCGCGCGTATCGTAGTAAGCGGTCTACCGCCTACAGTCCCTATTTCTTAGCGCGGGTTGAGTATGAGGATGAGGCCTCACCGCCGTGTTCTTCCATGGCGCAAGCGCGGCACCTGTCTGCAGCGAGGAGTCATACCCACCCACGTCTACAGCGACCGTCATCAGTTAGAAGCCAGGGACCCCACAAGGCGTGAGAAGAATTGTGGGAACTGCAGGAGATGTCATTGCGAGATCTGCGGGCAGGGATGCATGCCACGATGGATTGCACGTGCAGCAGCAGGGCGCAGGCGCAGGCGCATGTGCATGTGACCGATCTGCTTACATCGCTGCTGCAGTTTTCCCTTACTTCGCCAACGTCGGCTCCTGTTTGATGAGCGGCCTTTGACGAACGGCAAATCGTCGGCTGGACGGTAGGATGAATTGGCTCGGATTCCAAATCCGTCCCTCTTCCCCTTCCTCCTGTTGCTTTTCCGGGTCGTTCCATCTGCAGTTCCGCTTTGGGATCACATGGGAGTACTTCGTAAGCCGGCAATCAGACAGGCCCAGCACGCGCAGCAAGCGTCCTGAGCTTGGGGGATCGCTATCAGGCGTGGTCATGGGACCATGACCTACGAAAATGCACCGCAAAGCAGGTAGCCATTCCGGAAAGCGTGTTCGCTGTGCAGGCTCGCCAACGGTGGAGGATGCATGGTCGAAAGCAGGTTTGACAGCCAACCGCCATGCCCGCTCTGGAGTATAGTGCGTGGCTGCCTAGCCCTACAAGGCTCCGCCATGGAAGCCGTGTTGCGAGCCGTCCCTCGCCCAAGGCGTTCAGCACAAGTCTAATTCACGGTCGACCATGCCGAGTATGGCTACGCCTTTGTGGTGGCCATATCTAGTCACACCGATCGTATAACACGCGACAACCTGATAAGAGGCGTCCGAGGTGAGTTTGGATGAACGCTGTGCCGTAGTTAGAAATTAGCGCCATATGCGCCCTACAGAGCATATACGACCGCGTTATATCGAGATGTTGATAGCCTGTCTGACTGCTGACCACCCAACAGGCTGTGCCTGCAGCAGGGCCTGGATTGTGGAACCGTGGGGAGCACCAAACATGCAGTCATGGTCGCACGACATGATGCAGCATGTTGGTCAGTGTTGGATAGACTGGCGATGCGGCGTTGGTGTTGAGCATGAGCAAGAGGGGGCTGACTGCGGAGCTTGCAGCTTGCGTTGATGGATATGCACTAGTATGCAGACTGCAGACATGCAAGACTGACTACGTTGGTGCCTTGATGCCTTTGTGACACGCCCTGTTGCAGTGAGGTGCGATTGGGGCCGAAACGAGGAGATTTGTTGAGCTGCCGGCGAGTGTTGGGGTGAGGGTGTGGTCAATGTCTCCCACACGGTTCATCCATCTGATCCACGTTCGTCCGCATATACCCTGATACGGGCAGAGAGCCACTCAGCTGTATACTGGGCGAGTATGGCGGTACTTCGGCGGGCGTTCACGCCCACGTCCGGAGACACGAACTGGACACGGCATTAGGCCATATACAGTTGATGCCGTGGCACATCTGGGAGCGCCAAGTTCACACACACACACGCACCGTAAGGGCCTCCATGGCTGCTGACGCGAGCACGGCACCGCTGCACGCTGCACCGGCGGAGCGGTATTTGTGGGGATCGAGGGGCCGTCTCATCGCAGGGGCGGTGTCGGTGTCGGTGTCAGTGTCGTGTCGCTGGTAGGCAGGGCGACACACCAGCTAGAGCTGAGCATGTCACGCGCGTGCTTCTGCGAGCCAGGATACGGATAGGGACGGATGAGGGCTGCATTAGAGAAACGCGGTGAGAAGGTTAGTTGTTCGTGGTGTTAGAGACTCCGCTAGATACAAGGGTCGAGTGGAGGGGAGCAGCAACGCACACGTCACGACGACCCCAAAGTGCGGGGCGCCTCGCTCGACACGATCTGCGATCTCCGAGGCATGGCCGCCCCCGTGTGTGGTCCCGCCGTATGCGAAGGGCATGCATTGCCCTCGCGTACGGGGTAGGTAGTTGGCGATTGTCGACCCTGTGGGACGGGATGAGGGTGGGATTGGAGGGGGGCTGCGTGTGGCAAATCCCCATGATTCTCCTGTTGATCACGCCACGGCTGTTGGACGCGTGTAGAGTAATATCACTAGATCTGAACAGAGTTCGTATTGAACAAGACGGTGGAGATGATGGTTTGATGATCTTTGATCAAGAAATTAATGCGAGTAAACAAACTGGGTATTCCGATAATTCCATGGCCATACAAAAGCCTCCAATGCAACAAATCCCAAAATGTATCCCGTGTCTAGTAGTACAGATCCCAAGCCCAGATTCCCCGCCAGTCTATGCAGTTAAAACCAAGTATAAAAGTCGCTCAATATTACAATGGCTGTGCGGATAGGACAACAGCTAAGAAAGGGAGACTACTGGCTCCCATCCACCCGAACCAGCGTGTGAGAGTGAACAAGCAAAACGCAAAACGAGACCCGACGTTGAGTCAGAGACCAGGGCAGAGGTAACGCGACAAGGTTGCGATTGGGCCCCGATGCCAGCTTACGCCACTGTCAGCAGACTCGACTGGGTGCCATGCTCGATAGTTGACGGCATATGAGTGTGCATTGAGCCGCTAACAACAACAGCAGGATCTGGAGTCGGTTGAACAGGTTGACGGTATCCGCAGACGTATTAGACTGCTTCTTTCCGAGGAAACTTGCAAATCGTGGAGTTGGATGCACGAGGTCGTCCAATCCGGAGTCGATGGCAAGGGGTGTGGGAGGGTGTGGAAGCTCCGCATAGCTAGGGCAGGCCAAGCCAGCTGGACGAATGTGCGTTTGATATGTGGAGTGAAGCGAGTATTATAGAGGCGAGCGAGAGTAGTGTGGAATCCGCGCCATGGTAGAGCCGATGCGCCAAACCCGACTGTGATTGGAGAGATAAACGTAAAGGGACGGAAGGCGGGGATAGCGAGCCTATTTCGATGGGACCGGAGGCAGAGGGCGGGTGGGTGGCGGGCCCGGGCAAGGGGGAAGATTTTGCGTCGACATGTTGGACTCGTTGCAGATAACGGCCATTGAGTTTGTCGAAGAGTAAAGCGTTGGAGCCGGGGTGGAAGACGAAGATGCGGTAGTCGTCGGTCTGGTAAGAGGGGGGTGTGGGTGGACCGTGGACGGTAGGATTGTAGTATAGGCAAGTAGTGTTTAAGAGGCTGCAGAGGTGTCTGTCTGTCTGTAGTGATGTTGTGGGAGTAGTCCGGATGTGTGATGAAACAAAATGCAGAGCAGCGGGGACGGGGAGTATTTATGTTTTGGGCCGCGCCCAACGTGTCGGTCAGCGTACGTACCTTTGACGATGGTGTAATGAAGCTGGGCAAGCCTGGCATAGCGGCCGTGGCCAAAGCGGTGAGCTGAGGCTTGGGCTGCTCCAGGGTTTGAGAAAAGGAGTGAGCTTGGGCGTGAGGGTTTCCGTGGGTCCCCTGTTGATCCGTGCATGGGCGAAAACATCGCTCATCCCAGTCGACAGTGGGCACGGATGGCAGGAAACACGGAGCCCTCTTGTCGTTTCATCGCCCTCGTGACTGTGTGGAGATCGTGATGATCCAATAATCGCGGCGCAGGCCTGGGGGGGCCCCGTCATCAGATGCCGCTCGCAGCGCGGCCAGGCGGCGCACCGCGATGCAAGGGCCTATCTCTGACATCACTGGCCTACTTATCAGCAACGACCAGCCATCCTGCCATGTATCGTCGCGCGGGTGCTTACGGCCAGGAGAGTTCGTCGGCGGCTCTAGTGCGAACGGCTCGGTGCAGCGAGGTGATTCAGGCCAGCTCGTCAAACATAGCTCCCCTTTTCGGCAGGACTCAGGGCGCCGGGACGAGCACAGTGCGAGCAGCGAAGTGGTGCCGCGAGGCTGGCCCTAGAGCCTGAGGTGAACGAACGAACGCGTCCTCCAGCGCGGGCGATGTGTGTGGTTGGCTTCTCAGGAACCGGCAGGGATGGCCAGTCCCGTGTCGCGACCGCAGTCTGACACAGCGACAGCCACCGGCGCGAGCCTCATCAGCGCGCCGGCGTCAAATTCTGGCCCGAGGTTGTCCAAATTCCAACTGGCAACACTTCCCTAGCACTGGTGCACTTACTCCGTACCGCTGCTCCACTCGCAGGGCGATGGCGCCCTAGCCGTCTTCTCCCGCGCTTCTCCCAGGCTTCCATTTCGTCGCGAACCCCTGGAAAATTTCAGTCTCCACCGCCAGAGTCACAACGTCTGCGCTGGCACCCGTTGGCGGTGAGTTTGACCATGGCCACGCGCAACCAGGTTCCCAGCTACGGCACACGGTACCGTCATTCTTCGGCAGCAGGAAGGGTTGCCCTGGCACTCGCTGGACGGCATGCAGGCCGGAGCGCACCCAGGCTGAAAAATACGCATCGCCGACGACAGAGACCCGGTCAGGATTATTTTTGTCCTTCTGATTGCCTCTTTGTGCGACTCGTATCTGCCCCCTGCTGGCGACAGGACGCGTGGGCGTGCCGGGGTCGGAAGCCCCAGTAATTCGTGCAGCCTACTGGCAACGGCACCCAGCTGACGATGCCGCACGCCGCAGTCTGCTGAGAGTGCTGCTGGCACACCGGCACATCCGGGCGAGAGTCGCGGTGCGGTGGTGGGTGGTGGGCGGCATTCTGGCATTCTGGCAGGCGAGGGCGAATGGCATCTGCAACTGTACGAAGGCTCGCGCGCAGCTGAAGCGTCGCCTCCACGTGGATGCATGGATCATCGTCGCACCTCGCCCTCTGGCGCTGTGCTCTGCGTCGCCCTTTGTTTGCCTATCCACCTATCCGCCGTTGCGCAGCTGCCTCTCCGTGCCCCTGCTTTGCTTGTCAATTCACCTCAATCAGACTTCTGCACCCCTTTCGCAGCAACTGGCGCCGTTGTTTGCCGCCCCGACGTTGGTTTGCACACGCTGTCACAGGTTGAGCGCTTGCGAGTTGCAGTGCGCATGGCTCCCTGCGTCTAATCTCTCCATCCTCAGGGACCTGTGACGCCAAAGCTACACAGGTGCAAACAAATGGCTGCCCCTCGGCCGTTTTGCATCGCGCAATCATATGTGCTCCAGACGAGCTTCGTCTACCGGCCTTTTCTGGCCGAGCATGTCGCCGCTCCCAACTGTCAGGACCAATTTCGGATGGCGCGTCTGAGAAATTGAGAATGACTGACCCAGCACAGTGGTTAGTGCCATGTGCCCAAAATGGCCCGCCTCTTACTCCATCATACATAGTACGTACCGAGTATGTGTCGCCGGTCACCAGACCCTGCTGCTTGCCGACACCTGCTTCGAAGCACGCAAACAACGAGTGCGGCACCAAGTTTTTGTCTTGGTAATTGCCCTGGGCAGCCGAAATGGGCAATCCATGCTGGCGACATCTGCTCACTCCTTGCGTAGCTGAGAAGACACGGGTAGCGAAGACTGGACACGGTCTCCCACTTCGGTGAATGTCGGCGCTGGCCGTGAGAGCAAGAAGTGGCTGCATAGGCCTCGATCCGTTGCTCCGGTATGGTGGTGGGCAGCGGCCAGCCACAGTAATACGTCGGCCAGAGCTCAGCCCCAGGCCGCAGAGTGGGCGTTCGCGGAGAAGGCTGAGGTCGGCCGCATCGAGCCGTGGGTGGGCTGTCTGCTGAGACGCGAGTAAGCTCGCAGCATCGTGTTCAGGAACAGGAACAGGAACAGGAACAGGTGCCCGTGTCCGTGCCCTGTATGCAGGTACGCGGGTAATGCGGTCCCACGACGCTATCGAGATGACGATGCAAGGCCCAACCCTCTGCTGTGGCTTGCCGAAGCCAAGCGAGCCGACCACCAGACACACGCCACAATAAACTCGCCCCGGCAAGTCCGTGAAGCCATCCAGTGCCTCATGAATGAATTGTTGCTGTGTCAGTGTGGACCGCCCAGCTTTTGTTGGCATCGTCTGCACCGAGATGAAGAGTCGCGTGCGCAAACGCACAAGGGACATCTATGGCAGGTTAAGAATCCCGCACATCTCGCCACAACCATATCCGCACGCATTCGTCAAACTAGGACCGTTGTTTGAATTGTTACTAGAAGGGCCATGTCGAAATGCGACAACTTTACGGCACCCTGTTGCCGGCTTGGGTCCAACTGTGTACTCCGTACTTCGCCGACCATTCACCACTCCGTCCTGGGCAGCTGCGGGACCGAGAGCTCGAGTTGCTGCCCCACCACACTCATGGCGGTATCTCGGCCTGATGTCAGGTTGATGCTGGCCATAGGATGCAAGCAATTCCGAGTATGGAAATTGGTGCATTACAGGAACCAGCCTCGTCAAGCACCGCACTCGTTGAGAACCGCGCTCGTCACCGATGACTTGGTATTTACAGTGCGTCCACGTGGGAAACTAAGCAGCGCTTCCAGCACCAAAGTCGTGACGGGAATCTGGAACAGTCGCTTGCTGTTGTTATTTTTGTCCACAAGACCTCGTATCTCGCCCAGTACGAGCGACGGCTTGCCTTATCCGGACCTGCGTCGGCGAGGACTTCATACAAGTGGGTCGGCAACTTTAAACTAGACAGATCGTGTTATTGCACCTATCAGTTATCCTCGTCATCGTCGACCTGTTCGGCTGCTTGTGTTGATACCCAGTTCTCAAGCATCTGTTGGCTTGATATTGGCGCACCACTTCCAGCTGCTGTATGTCGGGCGCCCTTGCGCTTTACCACTAGGCAGAGTATTCGCCCATATATGCTAAAACCATCGTACGACGTCCTTAATCCAAGCTTTTTCTTATCATCCTGTGCCTCGCCCTCGCCCTCGGTTAGAGCTTCGTCACCAATGTCAACTCTATTTCTCTTGCCTCGCTTTGCTGAGGGTGCTGATTCGAACTCAAACGAATCATCAGTGTCACTCGTATCGTCGTCGACCTTTCTCCTTCTGCGTTTGCTTCGGCCAGGAATGTTGGCATGTTTACTGTCTTCGCCAGCTTCCGGAATATCATCCAGGTTGATCACCTCTTCTTCCTCTCGTATGACGATAGGTTCTGTTGAGTCATCAGGGATGATCGTGGGTTGCTCGCTGGTCCCAGTCGTCAGCCAGTTGGTGAGCTTGCCTGAATTGCTCTGAATCCGAGGCTTCTCCTTGAAGATCTTCTGTTTCGTTAGAACGGAATGTCGGGTCGATAGCTCCGTCAAGAATATCGAAACTTCAAAATCATCTATCGTGTCCGTCAGCGGTCTGCGTAAGATGTGCAGGCGCGTTAATTAATCAGCATCGCGATTGCCCCCGGGCGAATCCTTGATTGTGAACATCACTCCAACTCACCCTCAACCACAACATCCTTGACTCCCCTTTTCTTCTCTTTTGATCCACTCTTGCCTTTCGCTCGTTCATTTTCTTCTCGCAACTTGGGTAAGACGAGTGGTCGTACAGCTTGAATGACGCGTGGAAGGGCTGGGTTATCGCGTCGCAGAAGCCATGCCTCAGCGTCCGCCGGCCGGTCGAGATAAATGCGCACCTCTAGGACAGAGTGCTTCGTAATTCTTAGGTATCGTCTGAGTGGGGCCATCGCGAGTTACGCATAGCAGCTGGTATGCAATTTCGAAGTCGGCGCTGGAACAATGGAAGGTCAGTTGCGGGGCAGAATGCTGATGACTTTGGAAAGCTCGGGCGAAATGCGTGATCACGTGCCAAGATAAAGCTCGGCCCCAATCCCTGCTGGCATCTTCGAATCCAAGTCTACCACGACGCCCAGTGCATTTGCCGTTCACCCACAGAAACATGCGAAAAGGCCTCGGCTTGATGTCCATCTGATACCCGCGAACCCCCTTTTGCGACATGGGCTTGGAGCTACACGTCTGGGGTCCAGCTTTCGGACTCCCCTCGATTGATGCCGAATGCATCGCTACGATCAGCTACTTCCATCGCATCGTTCCGCGCACCCAGTGGAGCCTTGTCGCCGACTATGATACATCTCTCAGTCCTCAGCGTGCGTGTTGGATTCCTTCCTCAATGCTCGAGCTAATTCTCCCATGTAGACGAGTTTCCGCTGCTTGTGGATGGCAACATAAAACTTACTGGATTCTCAAGCATCGTCTCATACCTTCGAAACCACCGCTCAGGCGCATATGACCTAGAGTATCACCTCACACATCAGCAGCAGACCGACAAGACAGCGTAAGATCTCGCATTCGTCGCACTAGCTTCTTTCACTAAATTTACAGAATGATAGATTCATCTCGTTCCTACGATCAACAGCAGCTCCCTTAGTCGACCTCTCCCTTTATATCTCGTCCGAAAACTACAACAGTGTTACCTCGTCCGCCTATACTAGTATACTTCCATGGTATACAAACTATACGGTTCCTCCGGCGCGTCGGGTAATGGCCAGGGCACGGACAGCGCATCTAGGCCTCAGTAGCTTAGATGTTACTACCGCCGTAGAAGAATCGCGTGGCCCCGGCAGCGGTACCGCTTCATCGGAATTTAAATCTGCCAAAAAGCTTGCAGGGGTAACGGCAGATAACCAGACAAACCAGCCAGCGCCTCTCAACATGGGCCGTGGAAAGGGCATCGGAGGCCTACTGGGGTCGCCTATGTACGCTGCGCGCTTCAAATTGGACGCCTTGTCAAAAGAACTCCTAGAACCTTTGGCAGACCTCCTGGGGAAGACAGACTATCTTCTTGAAGGTGACAAGCCATCAAGTCTAGACTGCCTAGCTTTCGGTTACCTATCGCTGATGTTCTATCCAGCTGTGCCTCAAGCGTGGCTCAAGGAGACTATTCAGACCAAATACCCTCGCATCCTCAGATATGTGCGGCGCCTACGAGACGAGTTTGGTGGAGAGGAGACTAACCCCGCACAAGTCTGGGCCATCTCAGTCAGTGATGGAGTAGCAACAGATGTGTCTCATGACCCACACGCTACGGTCCTACCATGGACATCTCGGCCACCACAGACAGTACTATCCAAAGGTCTACATGGGACGCGGGAGATTATGGGTACCCTCCCGGGCATTTCATCGACACTGCGACCAGGCGTTATCATTCAAGCCGAGCCTCTAAGCTCAGTCAAGCAGAGTTCCTCGGCACTACCCTCTACTGTATTCGTCAATGTTTTGTTCACTTGCTCGGCTGTCATCACGGCAAGTCTAGCTGGACTTGCCATCCATCACCGGCGATCTCCACGAGAAGGAGATCTTATATTCTGGGCTCTGCGACCCAATTTAGGGATACAGGGCCTCGAAGAGGCCAGCAGTATCCTCAGCGCATTGGCGAACCAGATTCCAAGAGACGCGATCGGCTCATGGTAACCTATTTGGCTGCGACATAGCTTTGATTGTACGAATTATATTGGGCGGCGCCATAGATACCCGAATGACACTCTTGCTCCTTTGTCGCACCCACACGCCTTGTGCTTGTTTTCTCTTCACGCTTCTTGATACTTAGGTAGCCAGGTTGAGAGTCGCATTGGGTGTTTACCCCGACCTCTCTGGCGCTGACGATTTTGCGTCTACACGCCTGACTGTCCTTGAGTATGGACCGTCATCCTAAGCCGTAGCCAACATCACCGACTCTAGTGTTCTCGCCTCACCAGAGGCTACTAGGTAACAGCCGGTAGACGAGTGAGCGGACGTGTCACCGTGTACAAACGTGAACAAGTCCACGCTGGGGTACATGGTTACCCGCGCGACACCTCCACGTCAAATCGATTGGCTGCTCAGGATGAACTTGCTGCAAGCGAGATGAGAATCCGGATTGGGAGGTCCAAGAATCCCAAATCGGGGATCTGCAAGTGTTTGGTGCAAGTGCTTCGCGGAAGATGACGATCCTCCGCAGAGCTTGGCGGCTCAGGGTTGACGTCATGCGGACTGCGCCATGAAAAGGTCGAGAACGCGCCCCTCGAGATCGTCGCCCTTCTCTCACACCAACCTCACGCACCCGACCGCTCAGTTTACCACTCACCCTCCTTCACTTTACCAACACCACCGCCGCCATGCATCGAACATACAGCATGCGCCAGTCGCGCGCCCCGACGGCGTCGCAGATTCAGAACCCGCCCCCGCCGTCCTCTACGACAAAGGCCGGTCGCTTCTTCGGAAAGACCAATCTCGGTAGGTACATCTTCTACTATTGCTACTGGATCAGAGGTACCGTACACGACAGTAGAGACCCAACTCCGTGTTGGGCGCGCTTGGCACTCGATTCGCAGACGCAAGCACGCGAAATGACGGCTCCGCGCGTCATGGTTCGAGGCTGGGCTGTGGCATCCATCTGATTTGTACCGCCATATGCGCAACTTTCACTGACTTTGTTACGTTGCGCAGGTCACACCTTCCGCCGCAATGCCGCGGGTGCCTTCGGGCCAGATCTCGCGAAGAAGCTGTCGCAGTTGGTTAAGATGGAGAAGAACGTTATGCGCAGTATGGAGCTGGTCAGCAGGGAGCGAATGGAAGTTGCTGTAAGCTTATGGATGGCTGCATGTCATGGAATCATAGGCTGACCACTTGCCAGCAACAATTGTCCATCTGGGGCGAGGCGTGCGACGATGACGTCTCGGATGTCACGGACAAGCTCGGTGTTCTCATCTACGAGATCGCCGAACTTGAAGACCAGTACATCGATCGCTACGACCAGTACCGCGTCACGATCAAGAGCATTCGTAACATTGAAGCGTCGGTTCAGCCTAGTCGCGACCGTGAGTTACCCCTCCCGCGCACTACATGCGACCAATACTAAGTCTATAAAGGCAAGCAGAAGATCACGGATCAGATTGCGCAACTAAAGTACAAGGAGCCCAACTCGCCCAAGATCGTCGTTCTCGAGCAAGAACTCGTACGCGCCGAAGCCGAATCTCTTGTTGCCGAAGCACAATTGTCCAACATCACCCGTGAGAAGCTCAAGGCTGCATTCACATACCAGTTTGATGCTATGCGCGAGCATTGTGAGAAGCTGGCCATCATCGCCGGCTTTGGCAAGCATCTACTTGAACTCGTCGACGATACCCCGGTCACGCCTGGTGAGACCAGGCAAGCTTACGACGGATATGAGGCTAGCAAAGCGTATGACAGACCTATTGCTATTCAGAGGGCTTTAGCTAACACGTTGATCAGTATCATCCAAGACTGCGAAGACGCTCTTACCAACTGGGTACAACAGAACGCTTCCGTGAGCTCCAAGCTCTCAGTCCGCTCTCGAACGCTCTCCCAACGCCGACGAAACCGTCACCAGGGAGAAGGTCTTGACCTCTCTGGCCAAGACCAGCCCCTCGACAACAGGGAGTCTGGTCTCTGGATCCCAGCTACCGAGCATCAAGGTAACGGTTATGAGGACGAGGAGGATGATGTCCCATCGACCATTGCTACGGAGACTCGAGGCAGGGAGGAGGAGAGGATTGCTGCATAAATTACCGGCTGACAGGTAATAGCAAGCAGCTCCTCTTCTGGCGGTCCTTCTCGGCAGACGATGTATACCCCCGATGGAGCGATCTGCGGATTGGGGATGATGGACTATGACGGATGTTTGGAGTGGGCCATCTGACGAGTGCGAATGTCTCCTTGCTCTTTCTACGATTTTTTACGCCGTGAATGTAGGAGGTGAAACGGTCTGAGGGTAGCAAACACTAGACGATCGAACAGTAATAATTCCATTTTGAAAGTATATGTGCTTGGTCTGACAAAATTGGCTATTCATTCTTGGGATGCCAGATGCTGTTGACGGTAGGGATCCTTGCAGCTGGAGTCCACAAGAGTTTCGCATGGTTGCAGTCACACACCATTCGCCCGACCCGTCCATATAATACGTATAGTTTGTTGAGTGTTTGTCTTGCTCTTGTGGTGGACTCGCTCTATCCTACCCTCAGGAAGTCAGTTCTACTTGTCGCCACCGACCAGCGCTCCTGAGCACAACTACTATCTAGCAAGCAAGCAAAACAGATTCTGCCACAGAAGGTTAAAGGCCAGTTTCTCATATATAATATGTATACAGCTTTGGGAGAGGAAAGTGCGGATTATTCTAACTAATATCGAGACGGAAAAAAGAAGTTCTGGTCTTAGGTCTTTTTGATACATGGTACTTTTCACGTTTTTTGTTTTGTTTACCGACTGGATTGGACTGGGCTGAACAGTGTCTATCTGTCTGGTTTAGTGTAGTGTAGTGGTGTAGTGTAAATACATATAGGTAGCATGTACGCAGTAAGTAGTATGTATCAATGTGAAGAAGAAGAGAGATACGTAGAATGCAGTGTTGATAGATGGAAATAGTTCATTTGAGCGAAGATGACAGACAATTGACTGTGAGTTCGTTCTTTTACAGGAGAATTCCGCATAAACATATTTGGTTTGAGTTTCAGCGAGTCGTTATCGGATGTATGTGTGTATGTATATTGTGCATGCTTTTAAACAGTGTAGCAACTACATATATTTATCAGGTTCACTAAACCAAGCCTGGCAGAAACGATCAAGCGTTGTAGTAGATAGCTAAAGTAATTCCTTTTACACGGAAGATGTTATCTTGTAGGGAGAGCATTGGCAAGTTTAGCTTAGCTTAGACGGCGAAGTCCACGCATGGCGGCGGTGTAGTCCATACTGGGGTATTCATCTGCATTGATAGAAGACATCATCGAGTGCAGTGCAGCACGACAGGGGGTAATACATCTCCCATCAGCCAAATTCATCCCGCTGGACGCGAGAAAAAGGCACGCCGCTTCTCACGGGTCTTCTGGTCCGAGTCAGGGGTCTCGGTCTTCGGACGGCCTCGTTTTCCTTTGCCTTTTGGTGGCATAGATTTCGTAGAGGTAGACTGTGGTTTTGGCGTGCCGTGGTCTGACGGGGTGGTTGATTTCACGGCTTCTTTGATGGTCTGGCGCGACAGGCAGAAGTCTAGGTGAGCGTTGACGGTTTTGTCGTCGGATGCTTGGGGCAGGGTGCAGATGGGACACGTCCATTTGTCGCCGTCGTTTGGGGCTGCTGCCATTGAGTTGTCTGGTTGATCGGGTTGTTTCTCTTGCTCCTGAGAGAGCTTCTCTAGCTCGTTCATCTCGTCGTTGCGTTCCTGGCGCGCGGCCTCTTCGAATTCGGCTTCGGGCCAGACCTCCCATTCGCCGCCGTCGGTCGTCTTCTTCTTGATTGTTGCCGGTTTGTTGGCACCCGTGGCGCGTTGTTGTCCGAAGAAGTCGATACCCGGTTTCTTCGTGCTGACGATATGCGTGACTCTCAGGCCCATTAGGCGCAACTTCATATTAGGAATCTCCCTCATGAGCTTTTCCAGCATGGGGAGACTGTGTTTGTACAGATCGTCAGCACGTTGTATAGCGAACGGAGGCGTCATTTGTCGCGTATAGACTTCGTAGGTATGGAGTTTGATCTTGATGCATAGTGTTCGGCCTTTGAACTCTGTACGCTTGAGATCACCCTCTAGTTCTTCAGCTACGCTACGAAGCTTCTCACGTAGAGCATCAGGCGAGCCCATTTCTCGGAAAGTAGATTCAGTGCCTACGCTCTTGCGCTCGTAGTCCTCCGCTGGCTGGATGCTAGTACGCCCTAGGCCTAAGTAGCATTGCATCAAGAATTGAAAGGCCTTTTGGCCGAATAGTCGCGACAGGTAGGCGCGGTGAGCGTAGATGTCTCCACACGTCTTGATCCCGATAGCATCCAATTCCCGCTCGAAGACTCGGCCTATACCGTTCACTTTCCTGGTAGGTAGGGCCTTCATGAAGTCCATGACTGTTGGCCTGTCGCTAGCTAAGCGGAACTGGCCATTTGGTTTGTTTATGTTGCTGCATATTTTTGCAAGCGTCGCATTCGCGGCTATGCCTGCTGAGACGGTAAGTTTGGTCCGTTCGCGGACCTCTTGCCGCAGCTGGCTCACAGCTTCGTCGGCGGTCATATGGTGCTCGTCACAATATCGGGTGAGATTCAAGTACGCTTCATCACATGAAGCGCTTTCGAACCGCGGATCATACTCTGCGAGTACTACACGAATTTCTTCTGCTTTGGCCTGGTACTTGGTGAAATTCATAGGAACACAGATGAGCTGCGGGCAGAGCTTCATGGCAACAAAGCCAGCCATACCAGAGCGGCAGCCAAACTTGCGGGCATGGTAGTTGCAGGTTGTCAGGACGCCTTTGCCCACGGCCATCGGCACGTCGCGTAGCTCCGGCCTATCCAGCTCTTCGACGGCGGCATAGAAGGCATCACAGTCGATGTGGACGACCACCTGGCTCAGGTCTCTGCTTAGTTCGAGTTCGGCGACGTAATCGTCCGCTCTCCGCCGCTCGGTACTGAGGTCCAGGTTCTCTAGTTCCGCCTTTCGCGCGAGGATCTTGTGGATCTTCTCCGTCAGACTCTTGTCTTTGACCTCTTCGTTGTTGAAGAACTTGCTGCCCTTGGAGGCATTGTAGATGATCTCGGAGACTTTCTGCTGGTCGACGCTATCTTGGCCGGCTTTTGTAAGGGACGGGCCGAGGAGGTGGTATTTGAGCGTATCGTGTTCGTTGGAGGGAGTCCTGGTCGGCGGTGGACGGCCTAGGGGTGCCGCAGAAGAACCGCTTTGCTGTACGTCCCCGACGACAGCCGCCGTAGGATGAAGCCCTTGGTCTGGCAGTGCAGGCGTAGAGTCGGCGTCTCGCAGCGGGCTCGGTGCATGTGTCGGAGCGTCATGTGGCCTGTCCACGGCAGTCATGGCGGTTGGTATCGAAGGCGACGGAGCACTCGCTTCCAGCGGTTCATCCTATGGCGATGCTGGGTTCGGAAGGCGGGCGGGCGGGTCGGTGGCAGGCGCGCAGCCGGTGACGCTGCTGTTCATGGCGACGTGGAGGCAACGAGGCAACGCGGCAACGGGCGCATTCGCGACGAGGATGGAGGATGGAGGATGGTTGTCTAGGCGTGCAGAGCCCATTGAGCAACGAGCAACGAGCAACGAGCAACGGGATTCGCGACGCGCGGGCTGGCTGCATCCCCATGCGGCCTAGTGTGCAGCTGCAGTGGGCACAGAAATCCCCAGACTGTGCAGGGCCGCCAGCTCGAGCTCATCTCACACCTCAACAGCAGTGCCCGCCGCCCTCCACGCCTCGTCCGCCGTGCTTCTTCGACTGCAACGGCCGCCATTCGCTCTCCCACAGCCCGTCCACCACACCAGCACCGGCTCGGCGCCTCTGTCCCATCGCCACCCGCTGCTGGACCGCGGCATCGGGCCCGTCAACACGGCGTCAACACAGACACGTCCCGCCCAGCAACCACCCATTGCCGCCCCCTCACGGTCATGCCCGCCTTCCGCACAATCCGCACTGTCCTCTGATCCTGCACGCCGTGGACCATGCCCATCGACCGCGCCAATTTGAACAACGGGCGGCCCTTGAAGCCGATGCTGGCAACGAACCGCACCGCGAAGACACCCATCGCCCCTAGGCTCGCCCCCTCTGTTGCCTCGGCCGCCAGCTCCCAGGCTGGTCGGACTGTGCGCAGCAATGGCAGCACCACCCCTAGGGCCCTCACCGCCGCTCCAGAAGACATCACGCCCATCAAGGCCTTCTTGAACAACAACATCACCCCTCGCTCGGCCACACGAAAGTCTCGCGTGGGCGTGAGCAGCACACAGTCGACTCCAAATACCACCCCTTCTAGTACACGGCCAAATTCGGTTGTCGACTTCACACAGAAAGACCAAAATCATGGCTATGGCGGCCTCGGAAGTCACAACTCCAGCAGCTCCCAGCTCTCGAGCCGACCACGCAGCGTAGTGGGGGGGAATATCTACAATCCAGCCACGGTACAACGACCGCCGATATTAAATTTGTACAACAATGGGCCGCTAGAAGTTGGTGGGACGAAAGAGTCGTCCCCCATGTTCTTTCATGCCAGCGAAGTCCGAGCCCCGGAGCAGGCACCCCAGAAGAAGGCACCCGTTTTTTTCTACGCGAACGGGGCGCAGGACGAGACGTCACCATCGACTGAAGTTCCATCGCCGCCCTCGTCGGCCGTGGGAAGGCCCCAGTTGGATAGCCGATTCTTTCACGCGGACTCGCTCTCAGATACGAGGGGCAACCCGCCGATTCTGACTCCTCCGCCCATTTCCGCATCACCGGACTCTTTTTCGAGTCCCAATCCACTACCATCGTTGCATTCTCTGAACCCGCCGTCTGCTCCCAAAGAAAATATCCATCTCTCCTATAGAAAGGGTGTATCACAGGTCATGGGCCGGCCAAATTCGCACACCAAACCATCAGCATTATCCATCCTTTCTGGACAGCCCCATGCCTCTGATTCCAGCCATGATAGAGCCAGAAGAAGATCGAGTGCTGCGTCCTCTGTTATGAGGGTCAGCCACGGCAAAAGCGCCAGTCTGTCTTCTATTGATTCGGTGACGTCGATCAGGAAAGCGACTTCGAGTGACATGCCTTCAATCCCGCCTAGTCCGCTCCACAGAGAAAATCGCGTGTTCAGCAACAGCTCAATACCGGAAAGTGTAGCATCGGCTCCCCCTTCACAAATGGAACCACTATCTGGTCTCCCGTCACCCAGTCTACAAAGTCCCACGAAATCCTCGAACCCAAGTACATTAGACCGGATGAACGAATTAGCTGCCAATGCTCGTCGCGAACGCAAGGTGC
The DNA here is from genome assembly GCA_011032825.1 of Massariosphaeria phaeospora. Taxonomy (NCBI): domain Eukaryota; kingdom Fungi; phylum Ascomycota; class Dothideomycetes; order Pleosporales; genus Massariosphaeria; species Massariosphaeria phaeospora. The sequence continues at coordinate 211,193 of JAADJZ010000002.1, forward strand.
TGGATCTTGAAATCAGCAATTCTTCTTTGCTTGCAATCAACAGGTCTTTGGAAAAAGAGGTGAAGAAGCAAAAGGCGGAGCTACGGCGATTCAGGCGCATGAGCCGGGCGGGGCGCTTCTCCACAGACACGAGTACTTCGAAGCTAGAAAGCTTTTCAGCTATAGGTGCCAGTGAGCTTGGGGATCTGTCTGACATGTCTGAAGAAGACGAATTAGCAGAGGACGACCCAGAATCTAGCAGCGAATCCTCTTTCGATGAAACTACCATGAGCCCTACTACGCTAGCGAAACGAGACGCCACTCACCGCTCACGAGATGAAAAGCGGCTCGAGCTTGATCTATCAAAGCACCGCGGCCTTCTAGTAGACAGCCAAAACATGAACCAGAGCCTCAAACGGTGCCTTGACTGGACCGAGGAGCTCATCAAGGACGCGCGAAAGGCACTCGCATACCAAGTGCGCGTAAGCGACGTGAAGCTAGGAGGCCGAGTGCTAAGCTCCGAGGAAAACCCTGAAGTAGACCACAAAGAAGAGTCGAGAGGGCTGCTAAGCCCCTGGACGCCATCCTACCACACAACCGATCCTTTCGACCTAGTTGACTCGGAGCGTACAGACCGCGACTCCGGCGTCGACGTCGACGGCCTGAACCCCCTAGTCCCGGACCTGCCTGCCATCATATCGCCTCTCGGCTCGCCTATAGAAGAACCGCCCTCACGGCTAAAGCGCATATCAGCAAGCATCGGAGACTTGTTCTAGACCATACCCACGCTCTCATTTACGTCTTCGCATTTTCGTTTTGTCGCTTCACATACATACATACCCATCATCTACAAAGGCGTTTTTAGTGAGAGCATAGCGGGGCGGTGTTTGTTTGTTTTCTTGGTGGCGGGCGTAACTGGAACTATACGACGAGTGTGATCTCGACGTCCTACGAACATTTCCTTTGTCTGTAATTTTGCCTTGGTTGGTTTTCGCGGTGGAGCTTCGGCTTGATTTTGGTTTGGGTTTGCGCTTACGGTTGGCGGAAAACACGGTTTGCCTTATGGGCGTTCAGAGGGATTTTCGTTCGTGTTTCCTTTTGGAGGGGTCGGCCTGCTGGGGGCTTGGATGTGCTGCCGGAGAATGATAGATTACTTGGAAGTTGGGAGCGTGGGATAGTGGCAGCTTCCTCTCCTTGGTATTCTCTGGCTGGGGCAGCTTCACTTGGATATTTGCCTTTATCATTGTCGCTGTTGCTGTTGTTGATGTGTAGTTTTATGAGATACCCCCCACCCCCACCCCTTAGACAGGCACTGAATGCGAGAGCGAACTATCGAACATGACGACCTTGTATCGGCGTTGCTGTGATGTTCGTGTACCTTCTTTATAAGATAGTCCGCTATTGCAGTCTCATCTAGCGTAACTATAAGTAAGCAAGCAAGTCCTTTGGGCTGAAGTAAAGGCAGCTAGAATAGCTATTGCTTTTTGTCTTGTGGTGTGTTGTCTATCTTACTGTGGGTCTAGACGGACTAGGCCGAGAGATTACTCGCCGAGGGTTTAGTTGATAAGATGTTCATTCTACATAGAGTGCATGGTGTACGCACAGACAGACGGAAACATAGATGCGGACATTACTTACTTGCCCAATGGCAGACAGGAATCCATTGCCGAATCAGTTGGCATGGATGGACTTTCAGGCTAAGCCGGAAACCTCTCTCTTTAACAGCATTGCCCAAAATTTCAGCCAAAAGACAAGTAAAACGATCTGCGTTTTATCTTTGTCTTCATCTTTTACGATTTAAACAGCTTTCTCTATTGTATCCACTCATCTATCTATCTATCTAGAACTCTAGTACCAGCCAACCCAACCCAACCCTGTAGAACAAACAGAACACAGTCCGTCCTCGTGACCCGCGTACCTTTTCCTTCTACCTTGGTTGATAACATACCTGATCAAAAGATGTGGAAATCTTTGTTTAAGCGGACGAACGAATGAAGCAGGTTGATAGAGAGAAAGGGAAATGTGACTAGGTGGGGTGGGATTTGTAGCGGGCGGGATTGGGCTGCGATGGCCTAGCTATAAGAGCAACTGCTAGCCTAAGTCTAGTAATTTCACGTATTGGCGCACATATTTGCAATGGAATATACTAGGGGGACGAGGAGGAGGTCCCTGTCTATTCAGAGCAGGATGTAAATATCCGCGTTGCTGTGATGACTAGTATGTTATCATAGAGCGGAGCCTACGGCAGAATTGGTAGCTCGTAGAAAGAGAATCTCAATGTGTGATGCAGGTCTTATCCAACCAACGCCATCTACCAGAGCGCCCCCTTCCTTCCTTGCCCCCCAATCACGAAGTCCGCCGTGAATAGCGCTAAAGTACCGATATGGTGCAGCTCTTAGTACAGAGTCCAGTAATCTAGGTAAGAAGAAAATCAGCCATAAGCGAGCGCGGTTCAAGATCGAGATCGCTTATGCCCATTTACCAAGAAGCGCCATGAGGCCTAGTAATCATGTTAGTGGATGTGATCAACGGAGCTAGGGACTCGGTAAACTTACCAGCTCCCAGACACATGAGAAGGAACGCGCTGAGCACTTTGCCGATGGGGCTCTTCTGCATGTGCGGACTGAACCTGTGTACTTGGTCAGCTCTGGAATTCTAGAATAGGCTTGAAGGAGCTACTTACATGAATTCGTGCGCCATGAGTTCGACAAGCCCGGTGTATATCAGGATGCCGGCGCTGATGGAGTCAAACACGCCGTTGACAATGAGCGTTGTTGCGGATTCTGGGGGATACGTGTTGCGGACGCCGAGACCAACAGCAATGGCGATGGGCGTCGAGAGTCCGTAGGCGATACCCAAGAGGTAAGGCGTCCATTTCTTGGAGGCCGGCCAGGGCACCATGGCGAGACGGGCACCAAGACCCAGGCCTTCGAACGTCTGGTGGAAGACTAGGACGACGTATAGAGTGACGAACTCTGGCCCTGAGACAGCGAGCGTGAGACCTATGAAGATGGAGTGGAAGATAACGCCGAATTCGAGGATGAAGATGGCGGTCATTTGAGCTGCGTACGACTCGGGAACCAGACCGCGCTCTTGCCAGGCTGCTTCGACCATTGAATTGTCGGTGTGCTCGCGACTGTGGCCAAGATGATCTTGCCCCGGTGCGTGGTTGCCGTGGGCGCCGTGGGCCTCCCTGTTGGCCTCGTGCTTGTCGCGGTCGTCCAGGCTTACTGAATCCGGCCCATCAGTCCGTGGCGTATGGGAATGGTCATGGCCGTGAGCATGATCGCCTCCAAAGTTGCCATAGCGCATAGTCATCAGCTCCAGGAAAAACATCAAGAAGACAGTCATCAAGGCAATGGCTTCTGGCCATGGATACTCGGTGACGACACCCGTGAGGCATTCGTTGCCCAGAGCTTCATTGGCTGGTGCGAGAAGATGTATGAAGGCAGTAGCAATAATAACACCGGAACCAAAGTATTTTGCAACGAAGAATGACCAGTCGGGTATGCCCATCCCAGGGTGTCGTTTAGCCCAGACAGGAAAGACAGCGCCTACGGATTGTTAGACAACGTGCTTGTGCAAACCCCCGCTAGGCGTACTCTGTACACGATAAACCTATCTATGTACAGGCCTCCAGATAGGTATGGATGGGGGCTTGGTTTTGCGCGTATTGGCACAAGGGAGACTTACCGAGCATGGACCCGATTAGAATGACGAATAGTGAAGAGACACGAAGGCCAATACGTCCGTCGAACTCGTTGCCCGAGCTGCAGTTTCCCGGGCTTGGTTCTTCTTCGGCAGGCTCGACACCCTCCGCGACCTGACGCACGACCAGGCGTGCCAGCTCCATGGATATCGACATGATGTCCTCGGTAGGGGCTGCAAGACGGGAAGATTAGGTACGAAGGAGGTTGTAGCTGTTAGACCTTTGGTACCGGAACAGTGGTTGACGGGTGTTTCCTCGATATATGGACGGGGTACGGATGTTGCAACCGTGGTCGTGACACTGTCGATCCTGGCTTGGTACGTCGGCTTGTCGTGCGTGGAAAAAGCTTGGGATAATAAGGGAGTTATTGCGCCGAGCTGGATAGATTTCCTGGCAAGCTTTTCACGCGCAGCTTGGTCTGCCGCTGGCAAGAGGGATGGGATGGTCGACCCCGATTTTTCCAAGTACCCTGATGGTCACGCTAGTGCTTTTGCGGACAGCAGCGGCGAGCAGCGGAGACTTCACACATGGCGATTCTCTGACAGCATACGAGGACAAGCACGGAGTAGAATTTGGCCTTTACAACGCCCTATTGTATCTCGTATACTAGGCAGTGTCTAAGTCTAGCCTGCAGTGGCGGGAGGGTAGGTAGGCCTGGTAGACTTACGGAGTCCCTGGGTGTGCATCGGAAACGAATCATACCAGGGGTTGTGATGGCGGGCGACTCGGTCTGATGGCACACGGCGTGGAGATGGTGTACATTCTCGCAGCACGAGGTAAACAGATGGCGGAGGCTCATGTGTTGTGCTTCGTCGTGCAACCTTGGAAGGCCATGTCGAGCGCTGGGCATGCAGCACGGGCCCGCGGGCAGGTCTAAGCGACCTCGGGAGATCTGGGTTCTTTTGGTCAGCAATCGCCGCTAGAGCAAGATGGGACGAGCCGACGAGCCGACGAGCGGAGATCAAACACCCGCAGAGAGCCCGTCTCGCCCGTATACGGCTCCTCTAAGAGAAATCAACGCCGTCATCGAGTACGCCGTCACCCACAAATCCGGCCCGCTCTCTCCCACGGCTTGGAACTCGAGGGTGCGTGCGACTCGTCTGTACCTATCCTTCCTGCTGGACCGACTTGACACCTGGGCAGCATCTGGGCGCCCGGCGACAATAATAACTCGCATGTTTGACTGTTGGGCTGCGGCTTCCAGTGGACAGAGATGCTTCCAAGCGTCGGCCAGGAGCGTCCGGATATTGGGGCTTTGCGTCTCTGCCTGGCCCGTTCGTTTTCTCATGTAACTGTGTACTGTGTAGGACAGACACTCTGCAAGCTCTACGAAGACAATTCCTAATATACTAGATACAATAGGGCTAGATAGTCCGCCTGCTGCCAAAATCCCCTAGACTGTCAAAAGGATGGCAGTCTCGGCCGGACTCGCGTCACTCAAAACCTGAAAGTGCTGCTGCTGGTGCCGTCGCTCAGGTGACGGAGCAATACTTGTAGCGATGGCGACAGCTTGGAAGTGTGGGGTAGGTGCATCGGCGATCGCTGTGGCTCATCGCCCATGGCATTTTGAAACACAATGCCATGGCGTGCGTCTTCCATGGCGTCTCTGCACCCGCACCAGCTGTCGCGAAGGGTAGGCAGTGATTGGATTCATAGCAACGGCGCCGTTCGCGAACAACACAGCAGCAGAGCATTGGAGGCGGCCAAGGGCTCGAGCAGCAGCAGCGGCAGCCGCAACTTCGACCGCTCCGGCCTCTCGTCCAGAAGCTATCGGCCCAGACGTAGCGCGCCGCAAGCAGCCAATCAAGTGCCCACGCGGGCGGGGCTCTGGGTGGCTCAGCTTGGACGGTGACGTCGTTCCCCCGCTTGTTGACCAGCTCCTGCCGCTGCAGCTTCCAGCTGACTAGCTGTCCACTGCCCGGGGGGTACGTGCTCTGTAGCTGCCTGCTCCTGCTCCTACGCCTACGCCTACGCCTACGCCTTTAAAACCTCCTCTTCTTCCTCGCTTTCTCTCGCACACCACTTCCATCAAACCCTCTCCTCACTCAATCTACCCACCGCCAACCGCCATCATGGTCATCGATCCCGTCGAGGTCCTCAAGAAGACCAGCACTGGCATCATCCCCACGTCGCTGCCCTCCGTCTCCTCTCTCCCCAGCGTCCTGCCCGATCCAATTGACCAGCAGTTCGTCGGCGAGGCTGGCTCAAAGACGCTATGGGTGGTCTTCGTCGTCATGGTCATCTCGTCTGCCGTCTTCACTGGCCTCTCATGGAGGGTCCCCGTGGTAAGTGTTGCACCCGGAGCCACACGACAACAAGCTTACACACCTGCAGGCTAAACGTCTCTACCACGTCGTCACCACCCTCATCACCATCATCGCCGCTATCTCGTACTTCGGAATGGCTACCGGCCAGGGTATCAGCGTTAACCACATCAGCGTGCGCCACCAGCACGACCATGTCCCCGACACATACACCGACGTACAACGCCAGGTCTACTGGGCTCGCTATGTTGACTGGAGCTTGACCACCCCTCTGCTCCTCCTCGACCTCGCTCTGCTCGCTGGCCTCAATGGAGCACACATTACCATTGCCATCGCTGCCGATCTTATTATGATCCTGACCGGCCTTTTCGCTGCTTTCGGCTCTGATGATACTCCTCAGAAGTGGGGCTGGTACACAATTGCCTGCATTGCCTTCCTCGTCATCATCTGGCAACTCGCCATTAATGGAAACGTTCAGGCCAAGGCCAAGGGTGACAATGTCGGCAAATTCTTCACTGCCATCTCTGGTTTCACTCTTGTCGTCTGGACCCTCTACCCAATGTAAGTCTACACGCGAATTATTTTGAGTATGGTAGCTAACTAGTTCAGCGTCTGGGGCATCGCTGATGGTTCCCGCAAGATGTCAGTCGACGCTGAAATCATCACCTACGCCGTCTTGGACATTCTTGCCAAGCCAGTCTTTGGTACATGGTTGCTCTACACCCACGCGAGGGTCCCAGAGACCAACGTTGACCTTGGAGGCTTCTGGTCTGAGGGCCTTAGCCGTGAGGGTGGTCTTCGTCTCGGCGATGACGATGGCGCGTAAGCACTTGTCCCAGCTGAAGCCTATTTGTTGGTGCACCAACTGCCATACATCGCTCAAATTGCAGCGGCGGAGATGATGGAGGAAAAAGCGCTTGATGGTTTACTATCTATCCTACTTGTCCGTGATGTTCGTCCGTCATTCCGGGCGAGGTGTCATGAAGTTTCGATCATGCTTGTTAATAACTGGGGCGGACAGGGTCCGCAACGATATGGAAATGTAGTGCGAATAGTTTTACGATTACAAGCACTGCATCTAATGAGTTAACAATTGCACCGAGCCATCTTGTCAGTGGAACTTTGATGAAAGATGCAATGCATCTGCGCCTTAGCCTCTGCGACATTTAATGCCGCCAGGCACAGTTCCACTCAGAAAGCTACCTTACCTGGTTTTGATCTTGGGTGGATAAGGTTATGACCCGTGAAGCAAATGCACGGAATCAATCTGTCCCGATTTCATGACATCAGACTCCAACCACTAGTGTATCACGCTCCTTCCTGCCTTGCTGCATCCCCGACACTGCTGCTATGGTTTCGGTTGAACCTTGGAAGCAGCGTAGGCATGTGGTCCTTCAAGCTTATCTCGAGACAGGATGCCACGCGTGCTCGATTGATGACATGTACTGTTAGGGTACTACACAAGTGACTCATGACTACAACGACAAAGTACGAAGCAGGAGGCCGGGCTGGCCATGGCGAATGACAGGCGCTGACAACCGGGTTGCTCCCGAGGTCGGTGACAGGGATCACATGCGAGGCATGACCGGGGTGCAGGTGAGCTTTGTTACAGTTCAAAGACCCCTCTCACCACCGCTACACAGCCTCGATCCGCGTTACGTTCAACTACTACTAAATACCTGCGCGCTGCAAACCATCTTTCCAATCTGTTTGCTCTACACTACCCTGGAACGCTAGCAAGATGACCACCGAAGCCAATATTATCGATGAGACGCCCATCTCCCCTGTGCGTCAGGGAGCCGAACGCCGCAACAGCTTGGAGAAACACCTACAACATAGACCAGAGCCACAGGATCTCAAGAACAGGCACATTCTACTCGACACAACTACTGCTCCGTACGTCCATGTTTTCTCTTGGTCGGTTCTCGTTCTGCGCTTCGTGCACACTGCAGCAACCAGCTTTACCTGATCTGAGAAGCACCAAACAAACCAGGGAACGATGCTAACGCTACATTTCTAGAGCATTGCAGGCCAAGGCCCTCGAGCTCGAGCGTCAGCGCGCCACCGATAATCTCAAGAAGGGGCTGGCTCACCGTCCCGACCGCGAGTCCCTGATTGAAAAGAACATCCTGCCCGACTCGACTGCTGCCCCCGCCCTTCAGGGCCACCAAAGGGAGCTCGAGATGCACATGCGCGCAGACAGCCTAGAGAAAGGACTACAGAGCCGTCCAGCGCCGGATGAGCTCGTCAAGAAGGGCATCCTTGACGAGGAGGAGAACCCACTCAAGAACTAAGCGTCGCAGCAAACTAAGCGTCGCAGCAGGCGGGATACAAGGGGTAATGATTTTACAACTGTAGCAGGACAGCGTGTGGGAATCACTCTCTTCTCTATGGCGTCAATTGGGCATCTTTTTAAACGCGGGTTGAACTAAGCCTTTGCATGTATGGGTAACGTGAACAGGACAGGACAGGACAGGAAAGCCCGATATCATGGCATATGAACATTTCCTGTTGGTTTCCAGCTCTCTCTCATTCCCTGTCCAGGCTCGTGCGGCCAAACATCTACGGTCGCCCATCTACAGCGACCTTTTCGTCTCTGCATATTTGTTGACTAACGCACATATGTCTCTGGACGCATTACGATCAATCCCACCTGCCGGAGATTTTGTTTTGCAGCCAGTTGGGAATGGCCGGCCTCTTCTCCCAGCCAGCTTTCCATTGATCTTTCCACCCTTGCACGCTTGCCGGCAGAGCATACACAGCAGTCACAAACCAGACGGTGTCACCCGCCTTCAGGTCCTTGAGGATGGTAGGAAGCACACTTCGGGCCTCCACCAAATTCGAGTTCGCATCGGAAAGCAGAACGCTTCCAGACCTCTCCTTTTGTGACAATTCTACAATGCCCACAGCTCCAGATCGAGATGCGGCAAAAGCGCTCGTCGAATCAGCTTTTCCGCCTTCTGAGATGGATTCATTCAGCTCGGTCAAGTTTCTACCATCGGCATCGCGACATCCATAGACGGCGAAGGCCCCTTCGGCGGTTTGTAGATCGCGCCCAGTCCTGATGCGGTGCACACGCAGATGCCAATTTGGAGTGTCCTCTGCCGGCGGCACTAGGTACGTGAGTACTTTGACATCGTTCCATGGCTTCATGCTCGATACAAGGACCGGAACGCCGTCGTGGTTCTCGATTTCGGTGTCGCCATCGTGGGCACGGCGCATCTTCCACATCTCTCCGCCATCGTCAGACAGCGCGAGCGAGGACTCGGGGACGTATTGTTCAAGGCCGTACGATCCCGTGCCAACGGAGTAGGCAAAGGCAGCGCTGTAAGCGAATTTTCCATATTTCGCTTGCGTCGCCTTGAGCGGGTAGTGGCAGGACTGTCCACTCGACAGCAAAAACGTATGCCCGCCGCTTCGGATCACAATGTGCCGTGGATGTGGAATCGCCCTGACTATGCGTTCGTCCGCGTATGGATGAGGCTCCTCCTTCGAGCTCCAGAAGGGATGGCTTTCCGGCAGTGCAAGCGGAGCGAAGGCCAACATGCACCAGTACGGAGATCCAGGCGAGTTGTAGTTTTCGGCAAGGTACGTATTGGGGTACGAATAGCCGATGCTCAGCATGCCATTTGGCTGGAAGATATCTTTCTGCGTGGTCCACCAGCGGAGATTTCGCAGCCAGATTCCTCGTACTACGCCCCAGGTCAAAGGAGCTGGCAATTCGACGTCTGCGAAGGCTACCGATCCCCAGAAGGCCACCATCGCCCACCGGTATGTTAACGATCTTCCAAAGGTAATTGCCCGACCCTCGGGGTCAAAGTAGTGCACAAAGTCCTGGGCGTACAGTCGAGCGCGCGCTTTGTACTCTTCGGCCTGGGTTGGGTCCCTGTCCGCGGCAAGCTTTGCATAAAGAAGTTGGAGATATTGGATGGCGAAGGAGCCCGAGTAGTAGTCCATCTGGCGGTAGCCTTCAGGGCCGTCGTTTGACCATCCATCGCCGCGATAGAAAGTGTTCAACTGCTTGATATCAGCTTCGAGCCGCTCCTTGGACCAATTGGCTCCATTCTTTGCGAGGCCGAGATTGGCGAAGACGCGGAACCAGAGCCTATCGAAGTCTCAATATCAATCACATGATCCATTTGCGGAAATTTGCAAAGTTTGTCACAGGAGCACCGTACCAGTTTGTATTCGGCATATCTTTGTCATTCATGCTGCCCAGCCACGCCTCGACGTTCTGCTTCTGCTTGTCCGTCAACGGATCCCAAAAGTCCTTATTGGCAATAGCAAGCGTGTAGCCAATGGGGCAAGCCTCCACCATACGCTGGTCCTGGTCTTCCATATACCCCCAGAACTCGTCGCTCTCAGGGTCAGTGCCAGCAACGAGCCCTTGGACGAAGCGCTCAGTGCCTTCATACTTGCTCCCACCCGCGACGAGGGGCGCAAGACCCCACAGCGGCCGGGCATAGCCCTCGATCTGCGCAGCAGTCTCATCGAACCGCGTCCCTGAACTGCCTACTTTAACCATGGAGTGCAGCGGAGAAGCGCCGCCAGCAAGCGGGTCCAGAAGCGACGCTACGGCCGCCACAACATCGTCTCTTGTTTGAAGCGGATTCGTGGAGAAAGGATGGAGGGGGAACGAGCGGTTGGCGTTGGCGGTGGCTGCGGTCATTGTCTCGCGTTGCTGGTCACTGACAAGGTGATGTGATCACTGAGGAACGGCAGCGAAGGATTTAGGGCAGGTTAGGTTAAGGTTTTGGGGAGGCGTTGGGACGCGGGGAGCCAAGCGGGAGCTCGTGTGAGGTACGCCCGAGTCCACGATAGGTCCAGACCGGTGCACTCGGATGGCAGGTCGTTTGAGTGGGAGTCGAATTGGTTGTGAGATGGGAACGGGCATCAATTGCTCTCGTAACTGTTCGTTTCCAAGCTCTTGGATCTTCTCAATGAGTTTTCACCTAGGTGGACCTCTTCAAAAGTTCTGTCTGTACTGATGGCAACTGCTGGGCAAAAGACACCGGATCACAACGAGGTGAGTGTTTTGTCTGGACTCCTCCACAACGGGGATTTGCTGGTGCCAAAATCGAATCCTACGCCTCTCCACCTGATTGATATTGGCACGCCGAAGCCAAAGTGTGGGGTTCTCCTCTGCTCCGGAGTCTAATTCATGGATAAATGCAAATACAACCGCGATGCTCAATGGCGGGGGCACCCCAGAGCTCAAAACGGCATAGTCGGCCCGTTGCCATCCCAGCCTCCCTGGCTCCGAAGGCGTCGACGTTTCGACTGGACCAGCACCGACTCGACCCTCGACCCTCGACATGTGCGTCACGGCCGCCCGCCGCTGGACGGAACAATTCGACCAGCTTAGCGGCCCGCAGGGACGCCCAATTTTCCCACAAATTAAACCGCAGGCGGGGCTCGCACGCCGAGCCCTGGGCCCTTCGAGAAGATGAGCCGCCAGACGGTCGTCCCACCTCATTCGACGGAAGAACCGCTTGTGGGGCAGCGCGGCATCCCCCCGAATGCCCGATGAATCGATTCCTGGATCCGGGACGTAGCGCGTGCTCTGGGGAGCTTGGAGACTGGGGAAACGAGGCGCGCTGTGTTGCCGGCTGGGCTTGTGCGCATGGTGTTTATATACGGGCCCTTGTCAGAGCGATATGCTCATCTAACTGTGGAGGGGGTTTATCTTTAATCTCGAGTTCCCCAGAATTCGTGTCCACTGATTCTTGCGGGTCCATAACTTGGTGGGTCAAGTCTGTTTGTTGAGCTTTTTATCTTTGCTTTCGCCTGCAGGAAGCCGAGATAGGAGCTTTACTATCTGGTTATCGGGTCACGACTCAGTCCCCGATCCTGGCAATTTGGTACGTTTCCTGGTCCGCGTGCTGTGGTGGCACCCATTGATCCGTCTCTTCGATCTCTTGTTCCCATCCCAAGTCCATCGTCGCTGACTGAGGTCAGGTCTCGCAAGTCGTCCCTTAACGCGACCTTGCTTCCCTCGACCCCCTTGGGCAGACGACCTCAACAGTCGACACCATGGACGCACTCGCTCCCCAATCCACCGCCGCCACGGCACAGGCTGGCCTGGGAGCCCGCTTCCTGTACAAAGTCATCAAGAACGACTCCATGAAACAGGATCCTTTCCAGATCTACGGATGGCGAGCTTTCATGATGGCCTTTTCGGCCTGCTTTGGTGGCATGTTGTTCGGTATGGACATCGGTACTATCGGCGGTGTTCTGACACTTCCTCCATTCATGGCGTACGTCCATCCTCGAACTTCGTCCGACCGAGAACGAAGATGAAACGCCACCTGCTGACTTTGGCGAACTAGTAAATATGGTCTTGACAACATCGACGACGTTGCTCTAGCCAATCTGTCTGCCAATATTGCTTCGACCCTCCAGGCTGGATGTTTTTTCGGTTGCTTCATCGCCTCTTGGATGGCCGACAAGTATGGGCGAAGGTTCGCGCTGATCGCTAATGGCCTGATCACTATCGTTGGTGTAATCATTCAGTCGGTTGCCTCCGGAAGCCTCGAGGCTATGTATGTTGGTCGGTATGTATCCTTTTCCCTTTGCTCTTCAAACGCAACAAATCGCTGATGGCATAATAGCTGCGTGGCCGGTGTTGGCGTCGGTGGTGCCTCTATGGTCGTCCCTCTCTACATCTCCGAGAACGCTCCCCGCGCTATCCGTGGTGGTCTTACCGGCATCTACCAACTCTTCATCGCCACGGGAACCATGCTGGCCTTTTGGATCAACTACGGCTCAATACTGAACCTCAGCGGCGCTTCCATGTACATTGTGCCTCTCGTTCTCCAAGCCCTCCCCGCCATCCTCCTCGTCGTCTGCATGTTCTTGAATAAGGAATCTCCTCGGTTCCTGGCAAAGCAAGACCGCTGGGAAGAAGCCACCAAAGTCCTTGCGCGCGTGCGAAATCTGCCCACCACCCACGAATACGTACAGGCCGAACTCCGCGAGATTTCCGAGCAACTCGAGCACGAGCGTCTTCTGGTGGGCGGCGCTAAACTCAAGGATCTTCTTAGGGAGATGTTCATGATTCCCGGAAACCGCAAGCGCGCCCTCATCTCCATCGGCCTCATGATCTGCCAGCAAATGACGGGCACCAACGCCATCAACTACTACGCGCCGCAGATCTTCAAGAACTTGGGGATCACGGGCAACGAAACCAAGCTCTTCGCAACCGGCATCTACGGCGTCGTCAAGATGGTCACCTGCGCTGCCTTCCTCGTCTTCGCTGCTGACTCGCTCGGCCGCCGCAAATCCCTACTCTGGACGTCCATTGCTCAGGGTACTGCTATGTTGTACATTGGCCTCTACGTCCGCATCAGCCCGCCGCTTCCCAACGCTCCCGTGCCTCCGGCCGGCTACGTGGCGCTGATCTGCATCTTCCTTTTCGCCGCCTTCTTCCAATTTGGCTGGGGCCCCGTGTGCTGGATCTACGTGTCGGAGATTCCGGCTGCGCGACTCCGCTCGCTCAACGTCGCCATCGCCGCCGCGACGCAATGGCTGTTCAACTTCGTCGTTGCGCGCGCCACGCCCAACATGCTTGCCACAGTTGGCTCGCACGGCTACGGGTACGTTCAATCCACCCCACCCCTTCCACATTTTTGAAACACAGGATTTACTAACATACTCCACCAGTGCCTTCCTCATTTACTCCAGCTTCTGCTTCTCCATGTTCTTCTTCGTGTGGTTCTTCATCCCCGAGACCAAGGGCCTATCGCTCGAGAAAATGGACGACATCTTCGGCGTCACGGAGCTGGTCAAGAACGTCATGGCCGACAACCGCGAGCACCACGCTGGCTCGGTCGAGGTCGGTCTCGACGGCAAAGAGGTGGTGCGCGAGGAGCGCAGGGAGGTTGCCGAGGCTAAATAAAGCCCGCAACTCCAATACTGTTGTATATCTGTATTTGGCGGGTTCCGGGTTGGCGAGGCTGGCTTTTATGAGATATCCTTTCGCTTCTCTTTTGGCTGTCGTTGTGCTTGCATTGATATCTTGGGACGCAACCCAGTTCTGGATTTAATGAGATTACGCGCTGAGCTGAACTGCATGTCATCGCTCCTTTTTCTTCCCCCTCCCCCTCACTCTCAAACTACCTACCTACCTACTAAGCTTCTATCTGTTCCTCCCCAACATTTCCTTTCCCAAAAAAACCCCCCTACCAGTCTCGGCGTGCTAACATAATCTCCTGTCTTTCTTCCTACTACATCCCCCTCTCTCTCCCTCACTCCACCGGCGCCTCCCCCCTCTCCCCCATCGTATAATCCCGCTCCACCCTCACAACCCACATATCGTCGTCATCCCCCTCCCTCCTATCCACGCTCGCCGCAAACGCCCGAGCATCTGCCTGCGTGTTCCACGAGCTGATGTACACCATCTCGATCTCCGAGGTCCCGTGCTCACTGCGGTAGATGCTGACATCGACGGGTTGCGCAACTGAAGCCGAAGCCGAAGCCTCCTTGCCAGCGGATTGCTGCAGCACGATATCCGCAAGCTGGGCATGCGGCGCTGATTTCGCTGCTGGGACTACGCCACTGCTGCGCCGTCTACACACGACGACCCACGCGCCAGGCCTGGACGTCGTCATATGTTCGCCCTCCTTCACACCCCCATCCGCCTCCTCCTCCGCCCCCACCTCCCCGACCCTAATCCGATACCCCTCAAACACCCTCGCCCTAGCCCGTTGCTGCACGCTCTTGTGCCGCCCATTGCGGCGCCACGCCACGAGCGCATCCGCGCTCTCGAACAGGCCGAGGGTCAGCGCCGTGAAGGGCGCGGCATCTGGATTCGGGTTGGGATTTGCGGCCGCGGAGTAGTCTTGCTCGGAGATGAAGCCTGGGTGGGCGCGGACGAGCGGCGCGAGAGACTTGTAGAGGGTGGTGGCGAGGGTGAGGGAGGGGCCGGTGGGGGGGAAAAGTTGCTCGAAGAGGATGAGGTGCATTGTTGGGGGCGGTGTGGTGCGGTGAGTGTTGGGAGGGAAGCGGGAGGCGAAATGGTGATGATGATGACTATTTGTATGAAGAGGAGAAAGAGGAAGGGAAGAGGTGGAAGAACACCTGCACTGCCCTTCACTTCACTAGACCCACCGACCTCCTCCTTTTATACCCTTCCGACTCCTTGTTCCGCCGTTCAGTTCTTCTCTATCTGCAACCCCCTCCTCTCCCAGTTCAGTTTAGTTCCTCCTCTCATCGCTGCCCGCAACCCCAACCAAAAGATTCCTCATCATACATACACAACCTAGCCAACCACTCCCAATCATACCTGAAATCCGAAGCCCCTCTTGACAAAATCGGTGCAGTGCGCTACAATACATTAGCCAGACGCGTGATTCCTAGTCCAATACAGCTTGGCATCCATTCTTGCACCTCCATAACTGCACCTATCTCATGACTAATGTATGTGCCTTGCTGACTGATTAACAGCGCTAGAGCGTAGCCCATGTATCGCTTTACTGACGTTCGTTTCGTCCAGGGCGAGGAATGGGTGGGCGTGAACTTGGCTTGTGAAAGCTCGCTGACTGTACCGTATCAGGAGACAAAAAGATGTGGAATCACTCAATGAAGCTATATGAGGGAATCGTCACGCTTTCAAAACTTGCACATCTGCACTGAATTGAATTAGACGTCATGTTTAGGTAAAGGTGGCTTGAGGTTTCTTAGGTACTTCGCTGCTCCTCCCCAAAGACTCGCCGAGATGAACCACCAACCACAGAGGACAGACCCAAGGGTATATGACGCCATGAAGAGTTCCTTCCCACCTAACATAGCCCTTAAAAAAAAGTCCAAATCAGTCAGAAGCCCGTATACGTAATCGATCTTTTGGCCCATTAAGAGACCCCCAGGACACTGTCCTTTTCAAGCCGACGTACAAAGGTAGCGCAACCGAGATCATAGAGCCTGTGTCCGCCTGAACGCAAATCGAAACCCGTACCAGAAGATCTGAAAGTAGGTATTACAGAGAGGTCCTTGTCGAGCGAGCACCGAAGGGCAGCTCAGTCGATGTCTGTCTGTAGCAGACTAGAGCAACGAATCCGACCGGCTGCGACCAGTTGGTCCGGACGTCAAAGTCGTCGAAGTCGTCGGGGTCACGACCTCGGAGTCTCCGCTCTTTTTTCTTGTCAAAAGGTCTGCTCGCCTGCGATTAGGTATTAAACCCAGCTTCTTGCTTACCTGCTCAGCCTGCGCAGTCTTGAAGCCGACGTTTTCGGAGGAGGACCCGCCAATGACATCGCCGGCCTCGGAGCTCTTGAGACCAGTTCCTGGGCTAGCCGGCTCGGCAGAGGAGTCATCAGGTGCGGGGACCGGGGAGGCGCGGACCGACTCAGTTGACATGGTGCCCATGGGGGTCTGTGGTTCGGTGTTACAAAAGGCGGAGGAATTTCGCGGGTGTGCAGAGCGCATCAGTGTTGTTGGGGTATACCTTTGCTACTTCCAGTCCTGCAAGTACTTTCGCCAGTTCTTCACTCTGATGATCTTCAATGGCCTTTGACAAGCGGTCCATATCGAGAAAAGTCGAGTCCAGTGGCATTGGTACGGTTGACTCCTCGTCTTCAGCCACGGCAGCCAGTGGAGATTTTCCCTGTCCAACTGCACTGTCATGTAAGTCAATCTGGTTGCCCTCATTGTCAAAGATTCCGCTCCAATTGGGCCACTGGACCAGGCAGTGGGACAAGGCGTTGTTAACCCTGGCGCCCCACTTGTTATGCGGTGCGCGGCTTGACTTGGGCGGGCGCAGACCAGCATCCACACACTTTTTGTCGCAGACGAGCAGGACAATGCGACGGAGTTCGTGATGGAAGGGAAGAGCATCGACGACGAAACCGTCGAGCTTCAGGCACCTGGAAAGAGCGGTTAGCACATGCAAACAACCAAGCGAGACAAGCGGGAGAAGATCACGCAGTGTTCTTGAGACAGCTTCATACCATAGAGGCAAAGGCTTGGTCTCGTCGAGCATAGAAGCTATACGCGCTTTCTTCATGCAGTAGTCGTCAAGATACTCTCCAGTACCATGCGCGTGGTGCAAGATACCCTTGCCCTCGATTCCTCTGGAGGCATATTAGTTACTCCCTTGAAGCGCGAGATCGAAGCCGACTCACTTGTACTCTTGATCGCCCTCGACGAAGCTCTTCAAGCCGGTGACTTGGTCAGCGGTGAGCCAGTCTTCATGGCGAACAAGAGGAAAGGAAGCCATCCTCAGCTCAAGAACTTGCATAGCTCCGGAGTCTGCTTCGTTGCGGAACACGGTTTCCCAAATGACGCACTGCATGGGCTCCTGCATGGAGAAGAGGCGGAGCTCCTCAAGCTTGCTGAAGTTGACCAGAGGCTTCATCTCTTGCATGGACATATATATCTTCCGCTCAGGATCGGCAGGGTCGTAACGCATCTGACGGCCCACGTCTATGATGAGCTTGGTGACAGTCGTCGGTATATACTTCCAGGCAGTCTCCATGAACGGTAGCGTAGAAACCCAGCTGTGAAATGTTAGATCATGGCCCAGCAGCTGCCTTGTTTACTTACGTCAGCTCTTTGAGGTTTGGCATTCCCTCTATAAGCTCGCCGATCTTGATGTTGGCCAACTCCCACTCTTCTGACAGTCGCGTCGCTGCCGCGCCCTTTACACAGGTTAACTTTGGCTGCCTCTAACGTGTCGTTGAAAACATACCTTATCTTGCATCTGAACAGCATATTCCTCATAGGTCGCGTTCCATTCGCCCATGACATATAGCTTCGTCACAGATTGGGGGTCTGGGGTCCCCTCGTGGTGCGGTACTTTGAGGTCCAGAAGCAATTCAGTATCGTGGGTGACGGTCTCCCGCGGATCCATCTGGTGACCTTCAATATCGCGTCCGACATCGATTACGATGCAATTGTCGTTCTGGTCAGCTTCCATCGCGGCCGGCAGCTCCCAAAGGCGCGTGTTCGCTTCGAAGTCCGCCATGATGAGCGTCGAGGTTTGGCGTGGAGTATATGGGCGTGAAGATTGCTGGGCAAACTGCGCGCAAACTCGGGTCTTGTGCGTGGTGCGCGTGGGTGACGTGGTGTCGGCGGTAGGTTTGTTGTTGTTGTTGTCCCGTTGCGTGCGTCAGAGGGAAGGAGCGGTGTAAACGAAGCAAGACCCGAGCACGCAATCTAAGGACGTGCAGTGAATGAATGGGGCGTAGGTGAATTAGGAAATGAGGGTGTAGATGATCGTGATTGGACGGGTCTGACGAGATTGCGGCGAGCTTTATATCAAGGGCATGACGAAACAGGTGTGAAAGTGGAAGCTGCAACCTACATTTGCACACGGAAAACGGCAACAGAGCATCGGAAACCTAAGCGGATGCAACCTTCAAGTCTTCGTAAAGGCGGGGTTCGTCCATATGTGCACTGTCCACTAAAGCTCGAGACGCCTGGCATTGCGTTCGCCGATTGCGCACTGCCCTGAGCAAGACATCTTTAAAGCTGCCGGGCACGATGAGCGGGCACAATCTCCCTGGATGTAGTCAGTATCTTTTGTAGAGCTGCATCAGAACTAGAGCATGCACCGAAAACGTACCTATACTTAATTCACTCCCACTGGACGTCGCCTAACATACTAGTGAAAGTAGAATCTTGTGTAACAAGGCGAACCGTTCTGAGATGGGCTGCGATATCTTGCACTGTACCAGATGATCGACGCGAGGTATGAGATCACACAGTAGCACACATGTTGAGCAGAGAAGAAACGATCTGATCCGTTACAAGCTAAACGACAGAAACAAAGCCCAACGCCAAACACTGAGAAATCAACCCCTAAACACCGAAAACACAAAACACCTCAACACCTAGACACCCACCCACAAATCAACACTCTGTCCCCTGCGAAGCTTTAGGTACAGGAAGGTCCAAGTACACCAAGAACGGTGGGTTGCCCGGCTCGTCCTCGCTGTCCATGACAGCAGCGTTCACCATCATCGTCTGCTTTCTTTTCTTGAAAGTATCGCCCGATATCGGACGCAGCACCCCATAACCCTTCTTTTTGGCTTGATTGACACCGAACCACTCCTTGGCCAGACGAATGATAGCGTCAGCGCTATCGTCGTTCGGATCTTTCATCTTGGGCGACGGCACGGCGTGGAAGTTCAGTCTTTGTGCGCCGTACCCGCAGTGAATGTGCCCGAAACAGTGCAGTCGTGGCTGCACACGGCTGATGGCTCGGCGCAGATGCGAGCACCCAGCGCTGTGGCCGTCTTCTGTGGTGTCGAGGACATATTGCGGTGGTCCGTGGGTCATGACACTGTCCACATTGTCGGGAATTCTTGACGTCTCGGTACCGACGTTTTTGGCCCACTGTGAGGTCAAAATCCCCTCGTTGTAGCGGTCTTCGCTGGTGGGGTATTGGAAGGCCGAGGCGCCGTGCTTTGGCGTCCAGGGAGACGCATAAATGCGGAACGTTGCCCCAGATTTGAGGGTGAATTCGTGCATGCCTTCGTCGAGGAAGGTCACGCCTTGCTTTGCTGCTTCAGAATTGGGTCCGTAGACCAAAGAGCGTGCTCTTTCGTGGGTGGCTTCTGATCCGCCCTCGGAGAGGTAGTAATCTTTATCAAGGGAGATCTCATGGTTGCCAGCAATGGCGAGCTTGAGTTCTGCCTTCACATTCCCTAGCATCTGGAGAGCAGAGCAGATGCTTTCTGGAGATCCATCTTCCGTCAAGTCCCCGCAGTGCAAGACTACGTCGCACTCGGGGAATTTCGAAAGTTCGGCGTCGTGGGTGTCGGAAATGATGAAGAATTTAACTTCTTCAAAGACGGATGGAGAGACGGTCTTGTATCGCTTTGAGAATAGCGATGGGAGCGGAGACGGAGAGCGTAAGCGTTTGTGACAGTGGATAGCCATTGGAGTGATAGTTCTGAAGGGTACCGGTGTTTGAACGAAGTGGATGTGATGAAATGAATGATGTGTGTGATGCGTGAAGAGGAGTCAAGAATACCTGAAGAGGGTTTATACTTATACCTCTATGTGCGTGCGATGATTCTGTAAAACAACGAACCATAGTTCTGATAGCGGGCCCTATGGAATGGACTACTCAGCGCACGCTGAAATCAGACGAGGCTCATCGGTCTTTTTTTTATCTCGCAGAAGAACCATGGTTTTGGTAGCTCACGAATAAAGACTCACCAGACCACTCCGTGTTGAGCGCTAGAATGACGATGTCCCTGGTTGGGCGGAGTAACGCAGAAAGGAGCCGTATTTGAACTCGGTCAAAGCATTACTTCGTATGCTGGACACAGTAGGGTTTTGTAGATATAGAGTTGTTTCTCTTGCACTATCCTGATATCTCTTATACAGTCGAGAGGATCGTGTGTAGAGATGATTTCAGAGACAGTGTGCGCGAGCTCATAGCGGAGCCTCATTTGAATTCAGCGTAAGCTGAGTCGGTAGCCATTTTGTGAAGCCTCTCAGAACCATGGTTTGTCGAGATGATACCTAGAGATTATCTCGATTATGCTGACTTCGGGTATGAGGCGTAAGGTCCTGAGCTAGAGCTTTTGTCATTGCGTGGGGACGTGTACATACCCGAGGACCACCCCGTAGGATTTTACCTTCCCGAGCATAACTGTAGATGTACGGCTAGTATGCAGTCAACCGTCGAAGGGTCGGGGGAAAGGGTGCTCACAGGCCAAGTGGCAGTGAGGCGGGTGTTGTACGTGCTCCTTGCCGAGAGCTCAAAGCGAGCCGGGCCGGGGTCGGTTGATTGCCCCACGTCCACCACCACCACCAGCACCCGGCCACCATGGCCCAGTCTTCGGACAGCGCCTCAGACTCATACTCGGACTCAGACTCGGACGCGGACACAGCGCTCGAGCATGTCGCGCCGCGTCCCAATCGCTTCACCGGCAAACGTTCGACATGGAAAGGCTACACTGAAGCGGAGCGCCACATCGCAGCCGCGTTGGACCAAGCCCAGTCCGGAGACCTCGCCGCGCATCTCTACAACGCACACGCCCTGCGACGCCGCACTCGACTGCCGCTGGCCCAGATAAAGACACCGCAGTCGAAGGACTGGCACAGCAAGCATCTCTGGTTCAAGGGCGGGGACGACTTGCAGTACACAGACGGCTTGGGCGAGGTCCAGACAGAGCTCGTTCCTCCCCGACACTGGACAGCTTGGCCTTTGGACCCAGACAGAGTGCCTGCGCCCCATGAGCGGTTCGGCAGCGGAAAGACGGACGAAGGCGATGCCGGGTGGTCCATCAAAGCTTCAGGCGCACCGAGTGCAGGCGCTGAACTGAGGGAGGAGCTGCTTGCCGTGTTCCAGCGGCTGGCGAAAGCAAAGTGGCGGGCCAGGAACAACAGAAAAAAACACCAGGAAGCAGCAGCTGCAAAGCCAAGACCCAGGAACAAGTCGCGATCAAAGAGCGTTCGATCAGGTCATTCACAGTCCGCAGCAACCGACTCCGAGATACCCACCTCAGATGTGGGAAATGAAGACAGCGAGGACCCGAAGACCGCCAGCGACTCGGCGGCAGATGAGAAGCCCGCGGACTGGCTCGATGCTAAGCACACCCATACAGCAGAACCACGATACGCACCCATTGCGCTTTTAGCCGACGACGCGAAGGCGCGGCGCCTTTTGCAACCCTCAGTCAACTCTTTGCTTTCTCAACTGGACGAAGTCGCACTCGCAATCCGTCGCAGTCGGCTAAACCACTCCGGAAAAGTCGCCTCAGGCGAGACGTCAGGAAGCGAGTTTACCTCGGATGCAGAGTCAGTGGCATCGGACACTGCACCCAGACCTGGCACACGCGAGAGGAATACTTCGACAAGGCCCGCAAGCGCTAGAGCGACATCCCGCACAGCATCAAGGCGCATCCGCCACGCCTCACAAGTCCCGAAAGAAAGTATCACAACGAGTCAACACGTACACGATAGCGACTCCGCCTCGGACTATGGCGCCGACGTCAAACTCAAGAATAGATCCTCATCAACCTTGCTGAGACGAAAACGTGCAAGATCGGAGTATGCCAGCGACGACGACGACGACGACGACGATTCCACCACCAGCGGCAGGTACGGCCACCAAGAGAACCTCCTCGACTGGAGCGAAGTCCTCGGTCTAGCGTCCATAACCGGGTGGAACGAGCGCGCCGTCGCCCGCACCGCGCAGCGCTGCGCCGCCCTCTTCGGCGAAGCCATGGCGTTCCGCGCCTTCGACGAAAGCCTCGCCACGCAGCCCGCCGCCAACCCAATCCACTACACGCCCTCGACGATGCCCGCCCCGCCGCCTCGAGCCCAAACCGCAAAGCGCCCGATCTTCGAGAAAGGCACGCTCCGCTGCCCGCACGCCGACTGCCGTGGCCACCAGGACGACTTCGAGCTGCCCTACCGCGTCATCGAGCATGTCAAGCGCGTGCATGGCTACGACCCGCGCACGAACAATCAGGATAATGAGGACCGCAAGATGGGAGGCGTGCATCGGGATGGCTTTTTGCAGCCGATCGGCCTGAAGCCGGGGTGGCTGGGTGGGGGCAGGGCGAAAGGGGAGGGGCCGCAGAGGCGCAAGAGGATGAAGAAGGAGGAGCAGGCGAGCGATACAGATGCCGTGGGACGAGTTGGCAGTTCTCCGTCGTGAGGGCATGAGTTGAGATCGTTGAGGCTGGTTTTTGGGGGCCGATAGTGGCTTGTCAATACTGTGGCGCGATGCTGGTCGGAGATGATGCCACCCCCGTGCATGAAATCGTGTCCGCTAACACGCGCACCTTAACTACACCTTTACACCTTTAGAAGTTTTTACACTACATTACTAAGTATACTAGATACAGGAAGGCTATGTAAAGATAAAAGTAGTCTATCTAGCTATTGCTAGAATTTCTTATACTGTCAAGAGCATTGCCTAAAGCTATCTTACATCAGACACGAATTAGTGCACGCGGGTGATGCTCCGTAACTATACCCATATACCATGTGAATGTCGGTCTTCGGATACATAGTCTTCGCACTCTTATTTCCATGCATAATCGACTGACTTCAGTAGGAGGGGGTAGTTACGATTCGAATGAACAGGCACTAAAGGAGCAAGTTCGCTCTACTACTACTACCTGCACCACACTTCAAAACCCTCCATAATCAAGTGAGCCCAACCCTCAAGTACAAAACCCGCCCTAAACCTTCAGCGTCACGATCCCCAACTCCCGATCCCTCTCAAACCTCTCTCTATTCCTCACCAGATCCTCCACATCCCACTTCGCCAGCACAAACCTGCCCTTCAGAAACGCGGCCTGCGGACTAGCCAGCCACACAGCGAACCCCCCGGGCAGATCCGCATCGTCCAGAATCGGCTCGATATCGGCTTTGGAGAAGCCGCCAAAGTTCTCGATCGCCGGCGTCCAGATGGCGCCCGGGTGGAACGAGTGGATGCGCACCGTATCCGGGTGCTCGTTCTGGATATGGCGCAGCAGGAACGTGAAGCCGTATTTTGACGCGCCGTAGACGCCTGTGGTGGGGAAGGCGGAGAAGACGGCGTCGCTGGAGACGTCGAGGATGATTTTCGGGCTGCTGGGACTGGGACTGGGACTCGGGGTGGGCAGCGCGAGGACCTTGCGCACGAGGTCGAAGTTGCCGAAGACGTTGGTCTCGAAGTTGGCGCGCAGCTCGGCGTCTGGGATGGCGAGGATGGGGAACGCGGTCGTCGGGTGCACGGCCGAGGTGACGAGGATGTCGACGGAGCGGTTGTGCGCGGCGGCGGTGATGGCGGAGAGCGTCGTGTCGACGGAAGTAGGGTCGGAGATGTCGGTGGGGTAGGTGAGGATCTGGATGGAGGGGTAGGCTTTTGCGAGGGCCGCCGAGGCGGTTTCGAGAGAGGGGGCGCGGCGGGCGAGGAGCACGATGGTGGTCGCGCCGGCGGCGGCGAAGTTGCGGGCGATGGCGAAGCCGATGCCTGTGGCTCCGCCGGTTATGACGACGGTTTTGCCAGCGGCAGAAAGGGAAGGCTGAGTTGGATCGATTGCGGGGTATGCCTTTTTGTGGACTGTGTTGATGAAGGCGGGGGTATTCATCTTTGGGTTGTAGCCCGCGAGTGCCTCTTGCTGGTCTGCCATGATGAACGGAGGGAGCACTCGGGAGGTCTGAAGCTGTATTGAGAGACTTCTCCGCTGGATGATGTTTCTGAAATTCCAAGCTGGCTCTGATGTCCTCTTTATAGCTCTTTAAACCTGGATTTGAGCTGGTGATAAGCTATTCCACTGTTGCTGACTAAGCTGACACTGAGTTTCTTACAGCCTGGTGCTACCGTGTCCGTGCGCGCGGCGTCCGCGCAACAACATGCTCACCACTGCAAAGATGAGTTTATTGCAACAGCTACAACAGCTATTATTACAAGATTTTTTAGTAGAGCGACTGTATACATGCTCGCTATCAACTTGTATTAATTATATTTACGTGGAAGCCTAATAGCGCGGCCGCGGGAGTTGACTTTGGGTAGAGCCTCTGGTGCAGCTTCTTGGGGCTCTGCAACAGCTGCAGAGCCGCCACCGCGTCTCTGTCGCTTAGGCTTTGGTAGAGGAGGACCTGAGGCTTTGCGCTTGCCCTTCTGGGTAGTTTGAGGTGCTCTCTTGGTGTTTTGGGCTGCGATCTGAGCAGCGCGCGCGGCCTCTTTCTCAGCCTGCTCCCTAGCACGCACTACCTTGGCCTCCTCTCTCGCTACACGCCTCTCCTCTGCCTGCTGCTCTCGGCGTAGCTTAGCAGCAGCTAGGAGCTCCTTCCTGTTCGCCTTTGCAAGCTGCTCCTCATGCTCTTCTTGTTGTTTCACTGCCTCCCGTGCACGTGCCTCTCTAATCTTCCGCGGAGACCAGAAGACAGCACCACCATGGTACTCCTCTCGCTGCTGTAGGTCGAGAGGCTTGCCGCGCTTCTTTTGCTTCTTCTTAGTAGTAAGCGCCTCTCTCAGCCCATCGTTCTCATAGTGTAGTAGCTCGTTTTGCACTTGGAGTCGGTGGAGCGTTTGGGAGAGCGACTTCGCCTCTCCTGCGGCGTTATCTTTTACTGCAGAGCGTACGAGACGCTCCATCTTACGCCAGTCACTGTCTTTAAGTGCTAAAGACCGTGATTCACTGTCTCCCTGCTCCCTAGTCTCTTCTCCCTGGAACCGATTGAGTATAACCTCTGGCTCCATAGGCCATATACCAGTAGCTTCAAAGGACTTGAGGATAATCTCTGTCGTAAGGGAGGACTCCCACGCTCCCCAGAATAGTGGGAAGAAGTCTCCCTTCTTAACTGCGAGGAGCCCTTGGGTCTTCTGGAGGTAATTGGTGAGCTCCTCAGAGTAGGCGTTAGAGAGAGGTTTAAAGCAAACAACGTCAAGTGGCTGAAGCGTATGAGTACTGTGAGGCGGAAATACAGCGAGGAGTATACGATGGGAGTCGCAGTAGTTGATAGAATCCTGTGTGAGGTAACTGCCATGGCCGTTAAGTATAAAGAGACGCCAGTCTCTCCCTCTGCGCGCTTTCTCCTTCGTGCAGCGGTTGAAAACCTGCTCAAGCCATGCCAATCCAACGTTATTGTTCGTCCAGCCAGACGGGGATGAGGTGATAAAGACGTTGTGCTTTCCTGCTTCAACGTCGGCCACCCAGCTCGACTGCAGTGACCCCGATGACGCTTGGAAGATAAGACCAGGCGGCAGAGCGCTCCCATCGGCGCAAACAGCTGCCAGGAGGGTTATCCACTCACGAGAGCCATCTTGGAGTGATGCTCGCACCTCTTTCTTCTCCCATTGCTGTCGAGTAAACACTCGTTTTGAGCGACCTGTTACACCAATCATAAAGCCCTTCTTATCCATATTGTAGCAGTGGCGCGGCTGTATGTTGTACTGCTTCATCTTAGCATGCAGCAAGTCGAAATACAGCGCGTACTTGACGTTTAAATCAGCGTTGTGGCGGAGAGAGTCTATCCCAGAGGACCATTTAGAGATCAGATGATCGCTTTGTCGGTGAAGAAAGCGCGTTACCCAAGCGTCGCTTACAGGCTCTGTAGCTATCGTAGACGCGAAATTTTGTATAATCTCTCTCGTAGGAGGCAGCCCTCTCTTTGTAAAGTCTTCAATATAGCTCACGAGCTCGAGTTCTTGTTATAGGTTGAGCTTTTGTTGGTGGATTCTCTGGGCTTCCAGCGTGCCCTGACGACCTCGGTGTCTTCGGGAGAGTGTAGACCTCTGTACGCCGAACTGATCAGCAATTGCTTGGTACGTAAATTGTTCTCCTGGTTCGAGCGATTCAATCGCTGCAAGCGCGGCCTCCATAGCTGTTGTAGTGGTTAAGATGCGACACGTCAAAGTTGGTGGCTTGTCTGGTGTTTTGGTGTTCCGCGGACGCCGCGCGACTCCGGACGCCGCGCGCACGGACACGGTACTCTGCGGAAACCTGATCTCCAGAACCAAGACTAAACACGCTACGTTGTAACTAAAGCCCTATCTACTTATTTTATATTATGTCTTGTAAGACCAAGTAAACGCTGTGTATATAACTGTAGCTTTCTATAGTTATATTGCTGCGTTAGATGATCCTTTTAGAGGCGCGCAGATTTATCTCTTTAGTTCCGGAGATTCCGCTTCCGTGAGAGGTGCTATTGCCATGTCCTAACTAGGAACGAAAAGTCTCTAGTACTTACCCAGTACAGCATATGGTGCAGGATAACTACTGCTATACTAACTAAAAGCGTAAAGTCTCTAGTCCTTACCTAGTACAGCATATGGTGCAAGATATCTGCGGGCTCTTGTCGTAGGATTGTGTCGGAATGGTGGGTCTCGTACCGTAGAAACTCGCCGATCGGGATTTTTGATCATACATGTTTCCAGCCTCTTCCTATAAGGATTTGCATCTCATTGATAAGACAGTAATTGCCGGGCTCATAGTTGTTCGGACTTTCCTTTCGCCATGTTTTCAGTCTTCGATCGATAACCCACTCTTTGAGTAGAGGAGTGGTGAACCATCGGAGTATTCGGTGTTTCCAGATTGATCTATAAAGGGTAAATGCCGACATAGCGGCGTTTTCGGCATGAAGTGCGTCGTATGCCGCTCGGCTATAACTAACTTGGACATTAGGATTTAGATAGACTCCTTTGGTAGTCGAAAGGGAATTGTCGGCGTGTATTAAGCAACACTCAGACCCTTCTACGTGCGCTAACGCAAGAGAATCAGGTGTTCCGCGGAACCGGAGAGGCTGGTTCTTAGTGAATGGGCCCGCTGGCATGGCGACTAGCTATATGTCAGCGACTGTTGAAGCCGATTGGGATCTAGAGGCGTCCAGCTTGAGAAAAGATGCAATGAAAACATACCCATTCCATTCCAGCATGACTTTACAGGCACGGGTTGAAACCGTTCTGCCGCATATCTCGACGCGTGAGACCGAAAGTAGGGCCAGGTTTGCATAACGGTCTCATGACCATCTGAATCCCGCAGAGCGAAAGTATCGTAATATGCCGGAGGCTTTGAAAAATCTAGTGAGCATGCGGCTGCGTACTCGCCGTGATTTGTGTCCAAAAGTCTCAAAACATCCTCAGGCTGGCAGGGATTAGTTGAAGAATCTACCACGACTTTGAGAAGTACGCACCGAGAAGGCCACGTCATTCAAGAATAATATCATATCGAATTCCTGACCTTGCGAATGCATGTCCATTAAAGGTTGTAGTCCCTGATTCCGCAGGTCGGCGAGGAAAGGTATGCGCCGCAATTCAGTCTTTCCCCCCGGCGTCTCAATCCAGCCAGTCTCTGCGGGTTTCTTCTTGATTTCATCCTCATGCGTTACGTATGAAAGGGTAACGTTGCGCTTGACATCAAGTTCTCCCAGGGCGCCGTCCAATTCCCCCAAGGCACCTTTTGTATCGTCCCAGCTCCCACTCTCATAGATGGTAACGAATACATTCGCAACTCCGAGCTCTTGCACCAATGCCAAAAGAGCGCTATTCCACCGCTCGCGCAGCACACGTTCAGTGTTCCAATGCTGGCTGGTAATGTATATGCGCTTCGTATTCGGCGGGGGAGGAGGAGCAGAGTGTAGGCCACCGGGTTGGTGCCGATGTAGGCTGACGATATGCAGAGAGTCCCAGACCAACAGGAGGACAACGAGGAGTCGGAAGACTGGCTGCCGGGCAAGACGTCGGAGACTTCGGAATGAGTGTCTGAAGCTTATTGGGAAGGTCATCGTCCGGTGCGCATCGGGACCGAGGTGGATAATGTCGCGAGAGGAGAGAAAAGAGCGTGTCTCGAAGCAGGTGAAAGAGTGAATGTACGTCTTGGTCTGGAGGATGCTGCCGTCAGATGAGGCAGACCGAGAAGACACGAGGCAGTCAGTCGGAGGCACAGACCGGACTGCCAAGCTATTTCGCAACGCGACCAGCCAATCACGACGAGTATCGCCCGCACTTTCCGCGTCAACCCCGACGACCTCCGTTGATGCTTAGCTCGCACACCCTCGCACTGGATACAATAGGGCGTCACAAAGATGCAGGGCAACTCCTTACACACTGCCAAAATCCGATTGATTGTTGAGGATGGCTAGATAAACTGTATACCAGTCACACGTCTAGATTAACGCGTTGGGAAAGCAAGCACACGACCTCTCTGTCCAGACCATGGACTCAACTGCCTACAGCCCCGTACCAAGCCAGTCCCAGGAGCGCTCCGATCACGATTGCCAATGCCGGCGGCACATTGAACCAGGCGCTTTCAGCGTAGGTCACCGCTGCCACCACAACCCACCAGGGCTCACTAGCCAAAGATCTCCCACTGGTAGTTGACGGAGTCAAATATCCGATCTCCCAGAGACGATACACTGCCGTAAATACCAACCCGACAGCCGCAGCATTGATACCCCTCAACAGACTGATGACCCACGGTTTCGTTCTCATAACACGCCATAGCGACTGAACGCCTACTGCGAGGATTATACCGGGTGCGAAGATGCCCACATACGCCAAAAGCGCTCCAACAACGGTGGGTATCCTGGTTGGGGCGAGTACCAAACCACCGAGATAGACGCCGAAGTTGAAATTCGGGCCTGGGAAGGCTTGGATAATCGCAAGGCCGAGAAGAAAGTCTCGCGGAGACACCCACCCGGGTTGTACGACGTATTCTCGTAGGAGTGGAATCACGACAGGGCCGCCGCCGAAGATGATGGTGCCCGCAAGATACATGTTGGCGAAGAGGTCGAAAGCGAGAGTGCGTACGGAGAGTGTACCACGAAGGACCATTATGATGATGAAGGAAACTGCCGATGGTGAGATGAGCTCTGAAGATTTCAAGATATCGACGTACCAAAGAACGCCGCGATGATAGCAACTCCCACCTTCACCGGAATACCATGTGTGGTGGTATCAGCAATGGGAGCAGCGCTCTCTACGCCCTCATGAGCAAGTCCCGCTGTAGAGCTGCTTGGGCCGGCATTTGTTGGCTCAGCCGTGATTTGTTCTTTCGAACTTGGTGGCGGATTTCTTCTCTGGACGGTATTTGTTGGTTGGTCTTCCATTCGAACGCTTTCTATAGCCTCGCTTTCTTCAGCAGCCCGCTGGTCGTTCGAGTTACGTCTCTTCCTGTTCCAGTCGGCTCGAAGCTTTCTAATCTTCTGCCCAAGGAAATTATCCCAAATCAATGTGGCAATTCCCCCAATGACGATAAGGATGGGAAAATACCAGAGGGCGTTATAGCAGAGACCAGCACATGCACCCAAAATAACAAGAATCCTGGTGAGCTTGTCCTTGATGGCCTTCTCTGCGAGCTATTGGACAAATTAGCGTAGCTGTTCAGCTTGAACGGTTAAACTTACCTGGACAGCAGCCAATGCGATGATGCCGACAGTACTCGCGTTTAAGCCGCTTAGCAGTGCATACACGATCGGAGGCAACCGCTCTGGCATTTTCTGCACACCTTGCGAAAGGGCAAACATGCCAATCGCACCAGGCAGACTCCAGAGCAGAAACGCGAAGATGGCAGCCAGCAAACCTGCGTGTATCTGTGCAATGCAGAAGAGAATCTTGGTGCTGGCTGGTCCAGGAAGCGCCTGACATACTGCGAAAAGTTCCTGATACTAATGACTTTGTCAGATGATGATGTCTTCAAAAATACCTTTATCTTCCTCCCAGGTTCCGTCTCTAAAAAGATACACTAGAAGACAGAGATCGGGAGATGGAAACTAACAGTTTGTTCATCAATCCACTTATTCTTGCCCCGCACACCGTCTACAAATCTCCGATGGAAGATCTGGAAATGCACAGGAGGACCTATATAAAATGTCAATTACCAGACTTCAGCTTCACTGCGTTCCCCACGCACCTCCAAATGCCGTAAACCCCAGATCCCAAGTCCGAGCAAAGACCTCGGCCAGCCTCCACCCAAACTTCTCGTTGTTGGCGCGCAGCGAATTGCGCTGGTCGCGAGTCTGATCGCGCACCGCTCTGAAGATGTCGACGAGAGGCATTGCTGCGATGGCTCAACTGGATGAAGTCTGATCAGCTAAGCGTGCACGATGCAAGAGACTATGGATGGAGGAGGGGATGCAGCGGGGTTCTCATGCATCTGAGCGGGTTGACGATTCTCCCCCAGCTTTGCTCTCGGCGTCCCTATTGTAATCCAATCATCTCGCCCTCGTGTTGCGTGCTCGAGATGCGCCGCCGCTGCCAAGGCATGGCGTTCACAAGATCCCGCTCTCGTGGGAACGCGCGTTGGGGGAAAGTTTAAGCGAGGCGAGAGAGGAACCCCGCGGCGGATCCGTGGTTGTGCAACCCACACACTAAATTCTGTATAAGAGAACACACAGCTTTGCTCAGGCCACGAGCTTCTCACCAGGAGCGAGCCTCAGGGCAGCAACCATGTCGACCATCCGCCCCATGCGCTTCGACGACCTGCTGAACCTCTCGTCGACGAACCTCGACCACCTGACCGAAACGTACAACATCGGCTTCTACCTCGAGTACCTGACCAAATGGCCCGACCTCTGCCGCGTCATCGAGGGCATAGACGGCAACCTCGAAGGCTACAGTACGCTATGCCCCCACGCACGCCCCTCCCTCCCGTTCACTTCCTCCCCAACCCGGTTGACCACACTAACACACCCACCCGCCGCAGTCCTCGGCAAACTCGAAGCCTCGCCCTACCCCTCGCCCGTAACCCCGTACTCCCCCACCACCAACCCCGACCCCAACTACCTCCCCTGGCACGGCCACATCACCGCGCTGACCGTAGCGCCCGCAGCGCGGCGCCTGGGCCACGCGACGCGGCTGTCGGCGGCGCTGGAGCAGCAGGCCGATGCGCAGAACGCGTGGTTCGTCGATCTGTTTGTGCGCGCGAGCAACGACATCGCCAAGGAGCTGTACCGGAAAATGGGATACAGCGTGTATCGCCGCGTGGTGGATTATTATAATGACGGCGAGGATGCGCTGGATATGCGGAAGCCGTGTAAGCGGGATGTCGGCAGGAAGCATGTGAGGGAGAATGGGGAGAATGTGAGGGTTAGTCCGAATGATGTGTGGTGAAGTGGTGAGAGGAATCATATGTATGCGTTTGGGATATTGGACATAGGCGGATATGTCTGAGTAGAGATTGAGGCCTGTGCAAGGCAGCGCAAGGGTGGGTTTCATCAGTACATCGAGGAAGAGAGCCCGATCTGGGGAAGCCCTGGAGTTATTTGATAGTCGGGTAAGCATTGCGTTGTCCATCGAATCCATTAATAATTATGCCGCGACTAACAGAGAAAACAGATGTATATCAAGAAGTAGTCTATACTTCACATGTAAGAGCCGCTCTATATACCCCCTATACAAACACCAAAGCCCAAAACAGAATACCGCCCAGTCATGCCACATTTGGGTAAAAAGCAAACCAAACAACCCATCACGCACAGAAACATATCAGTCTCCCAGGTCTCCCTCACAGAGCAAACGAGGCGATACTCGGTTCATGCGTCAAGTTACCCGCCCGCATAGCCCGCTGCTCGCTCATCGCACTCCCAGGCCTGCTCATCGTGTTCCAAGGCATGCGCATCGGCATCCCATCGACCGCCTGACGCCGCACATGCCCATTCCGCGCCGGCTGCCGCCCACTGCGCACATCCAGCTCGTCATCGCCGCTATCTTCCGTGCCCGCCACACCACTGCCGGGCGAGAAGTTGCCCGGCGAAAAATTGCGCTGGCCGCGCACATCGCTCGGGATGGGCGGCGCCTGGCGGAAGCGGCGCGGCACCGATGACGGAGCCGCCGTCTTGTCGTCGTCGACCAAAACGACCATCCAGACGCCCACGGTGCCCGATGCCCCGAGGAGCGGCGTGCAGTGAATCCAGCGCGGCCGGCCTTCGTCTGTGTCGGGCTCGATTTTCGTCGTCGGCGACGCGAGCCAGCGGATCTTGGCCGTGACGCCGCGTGTGCCGTCGGCGAGGGCGGCGGCCAGCGAGTCGCGCACGCGGCTGGAGCCGCCGATGCGATCGAGGAAGCGCGATTGGAGGACGCCTGGGACGCGCAGCGATGGCGAGGTGAAGAGGATGCGGAGAGAGGGATGGGGCCGGATGAGGAGATACTGTGGTGTGGTGTGAGCACGGCAGGCATGGTAGGCGATCTGAGAAAGAGAAGACTTACGTGTTTGTAGACGCCGGATAAGCGACCCTGTGCGTTTATCGACATCGGGGCGGGTTTCTCAGCCTCGAAGTTGATGGAATCGTGAATGAGGAGGCGGGGGCGGTGGTGCATGCTTGCATCGTCGTCTTCGAGGTGCTCGCGATGCATGTGGCCGCCGTGCTTGCGCACCGTGTCGAGCTCGGCGTGGTTGAACATTTCGCTGAGGTCCTGAAGCTCGCCCTTTGGCTCTTCAGGAGGTGCATTGCCTTCTTGCTTGTCGAGCATGCGTTGGAAGGCGTCGAGGGCGGTGCAGTCCTTCACGAGGCCGCTGACGTCTACTTGGGCGCCGATGAAGTAGCGCAGATTGCCGCGCGAGTCGACGAGCGGTGCCATTAAAAGTAGGTTCATGAAGGGTGAGCCATCTCGGCGACTGGTGTGATGTTAGCGTGGCTGACTTGAGGCACTCCACCCCTTGGCAGAATTCATTTCTTATGACGATAGACTTGAGGAAATCCTCTTGACAGGATAGGACTTCGTAGCAACAGGTAGAATGTGCAACTTTATCCCTACTACGCCCTATTTTATCTAGCATAATAGGTAGGTGCGCATCGGAAACGAGTTATGCCAGGGGGTAAGACGTACTAATTGAGGAACACCTCGTTGACTTCCCGCCCTTCTTCTGCAGCTTTTCGCAACCGTGCGATGCTGCTGCGATTCGTGCGCGGGCCCTGAAGAAAGCGGCAGTTGCGACCAATCGCATAGTTCACACCGTATTGAGTGGTACGATGAAACTCTGGCAACAATTAGCAGATGCGGTACCAAGCGGTGGTGACGGCGTACCTTCAGAAGCGAACACGATTGGGTTGTCCGGCCTCGATGGGTCACTGAGACAGAAGACTTCAGCCAAGCCTTCGCTGGCCTCGCGAAGCAAGGGAGGGAGGTTCCCCGTGATGCGCTTCTGAATGCTAACGCTCACCACCTGGATGAAGATGTGTGTGATGAAAGCCGGTAGATCCTCCCTGACGAGGACTTCGAACGCTTGCTTGGCCTTGTCCTCCAAAATTGCGTTGACAGTTGGTCGCGCTGGGTTCTCTGTAAACTCGAAGCCTTCTAAGGGTTCCAGAGCCTCTGCTACGGCGTTTGCGTAGTTGATTGCTCGGATGGCTTTGAGGGCGTCGAGGTAGTAAACCAGTATTGGTATAGACTTTGGCCTTACCTGGGTAAGGAATGACGTGAAGCGAAGTAGGGAAGGAGTGTCTTCGAAGATGGCTTCTAGATGCTCTTTGGAGAATAACTGTTCAGAGCGTATTTCAAGAGAGAAGGCTCTTCCCGAATCCGCCCCGTTTGGCGCTACGAGGTCGAAAGATCTGGGGTCGTCTTCAAGCAGGGGCGAGAGCCGGTCGATGCCATCGGGTAGACCTTTGTTCTGCAGAGGCACTAACAGTTGAGGTGCGATCGAGGATGCTGAAGTCTCGTAGGATATCACCGAGTCAGCAGAGCTCCGGACACGAGAGAGTGACTCTGGTGTGCTGGGCAGTGAGTGCGGCATTGAGTGCGGCCTTGAGTGTATAGGGGCACTGGAAGCCCGGAAGAAACGTCGTGTAATGGATGTCTTGTTGGTAGAGCTGATGCTACAATTAGCTACGGACTGGTACTATGTAATCTTGTCTACCTCACCTGGTACGCGTAGGAATATGAATACCTCGACGTGTGAAGTCTGGGGGTGCAGGAGCAGATTCCTCGTCTGAGAAAGAATCTACGGGATGGCTACCAAGCGGCTGGAGCGTTGACGCGCTGGGAGGTGGCGTGTGAGAGGGTTCTTGTAAGCTGTCATCGTGGTCGGAGTGCACTTGTTGATCATCCTGCACAAGCGGTTCGTTTACAGCACTGCTATCACCTGCGTGTAGGAGCAAATCGTGGTCGGACATGGCGCTATTGACAATAACCGGGGACGCTTCCCCGCCCAAGCTCTCGATTCCAGAAGCCTTGACGAAATCGGTTGGACTAGAGATCGAGGGATGCTGAGGAGATGGAAGGATGCCATGAGCCGATCGCCTTCTATGTTTGAACATGGTGGGGACTCCAGGACGATTTCTATTCGGCGATGAGATCGGTTGACGATAGGACGACGGGCAATTGTGGGGCTTTGAAGAAGAAAGTTGCGGGACCACGGGTAGAGACATACATACGAAGGCACTCTAAGACGCCAGCGCGCTGAGACCGCGCAGACGCTCCCCCCTCACAGCTGTGCCAGCGCTGCGTCTAACCGACGTCGGGCAGTCCGCTCGACTCGATTTGAACGCCGATGATGGAAGTGGAGTGGACAAGAAGGGTAACGCTTTCATGAAAAGCCAAAACAAAGTTTGCTGGGACTGATTCTAGACAGACCAATAACTCTCCGCCAAACGGCTCGCCCCGGTCGTGCAGAAGACGCCAGGCGCATGTCAAGCGGAAACGCTTGGGAAGACGTTCACCACTGCTTCAACTCCAGGTGGAGCCGCTGCTTCCGGAGGCTGGGTCTTAGACTCGTAAGGGCGTCGTGTGCGATCCGGTGGTGTTACGTCCAGGGCATTTCATGAAGTCGTACAGCAAGTGACCCTGCCATCGAGCTGTTGTAGGTTGATGCGAGGAGTCAGCCATGCGGCGTGGCCAGCACAGAGCGTGTTGCACCTCAGCCACCCGCTCATCCCGTGTGTTGTGGGTTTTGGGTGCATGGGTTGTCAAACGGAACGTGGAGGAGCTCGTCCAGTGCCAACCCTGCGAAGATCCGCGCACGCCTCGCTTGAGCGTAGTATGAGGCTCAATGGCACCTGCATGCATCGGCACATGTGCTAGTACCAATAATCGAGTTCCAACAAGCAGCAAAAGAAAATGTACGAAACGTTTGTGTTCGAGCTTCAAAACGGTGGCCGTGGCAACGTGTGTGTGTACGCGCTGTCGCTGCTGACCTGCTCAGCCCGGGCGCCTTCAACTTCGCCCAGATCTGCACCTCACTGACTCGTGGTGGCACAATCGCTGCTCCGACCCTACCGGCCGTCGGTAGTTCATAGTTCAGGGGGTCATCCACCCGCGATGCTTCATCACAACCCGATCTAGATAGCCTGTATTCAATGCGCGTCTATCAAATCGATCTTGTGGATCGATGGGGAACCGGGACCAGCGCCTCCAGCAGGCATCAGGCTGGAAACTTTAATTTTCGACCTTGCCGCTTTCACTTCCACCCCTTCTTTACATGACTTTACATAACTTCGCGTGAAAGTTGACTCCTGTATCTCGAGTAGCTTTGTCTCTGCCGAGACCTAAGCCGGGCATTATGCTGCATATAGCAAGGTTTTCCCTATCTGGTCTCGCAATCAAGTGCCGGAACAGCAGCGAACCGCCGGTCCCTTGCGAACGACCTAATTCGGAGTGTGCTCGGGGTCAGGGACGGACGGGATTGCTTCTAGTAGATGCGCTGTGACAGTAAACGTTGCCGTTCGGTCTCCCATTCCTCCTCTTCAATAGTCTTAGCTGAAGCTCGATATAGGACGAAGTGCTGGAAAATGAAGATGACGTCGAAGAACATGCTAATGTTACCGAGTCCAAACTTTACAGGGTTGCCAGTGACTCCAGACCAGTCCCCCTGGAGGGATGCATCAATCATAAGCTGTGCCAGACTAAATATTGATCCCGAGAGGTCCAAAAGCATTGGGTAAATGCTCCACCCTTCAGTTGACTTCGCCTTGTAGTTGGTATAGACCTGAGGGATGTACTTGACTACGACGGTTATGAGCTTGACGTAGCCGAGAGCATATATCTGGAAGATCAGCTTCAGCACTAGACCCAAGTATGTTGCTCCCTGCTTACCACATCAATCCACGCCCAGCCAGATGGATCATATCCAGCGTCCTTGCCTTGAGTTCGGACAAACAACGTTACGACTATTACGCCAAGTATACTACCCCAGAATATTCCTAGCGCAACCCTGCTCGCCCTTTGCCTCGATCCAACCTTGAATCCCCAGACTGGTGGGAAGAACTGAGTATATACTATTATGCACATCAAGGCGCCATGAGCGGCGAAGAGGAAGTCGTTGAACCGTACGGTCGTGTTCGGCGACTCTGGGTGCCGGAAGGCGTATTGGGACTGAATCGTAGGCGAATAAAGAAACGCGGACGTGGAGATGGTATAGAACACGAAGCCGAGGACATTCAAGGTAGGAAAGTCGATCGCGAGTCCCAAGGTAGATTTCCTCTTCCAGTTTGAGATTGGCTGGGGGTAAAAGGAGCCCGACCTGGCGCAGCGACGTTAGCTTTGTTCGTCATGCTGTCCGAGGAGACTTTACCAGCAGAAAAAGTACGCCCAGCCAAACACCCTGGAGGCCGTCTTTGCGAACAGAACGAGCTCTGTCTCTGATCCCGATTCCGTCATTGTTGGAGGAGAAGTGGCTACCGGAGTGGACCTGGTTCCGCTTGATCTGACATACGGAAAAGGCGGAGACGGAGACGGTTGGGACAGATGGTTCAAAGAAAGGTGACCAACGCCCCTCGGCTGGGGCACGCGCAATGTTTGTCGGTAGGAAATAACAGAGTAAGACAACAGGCCATGGTGCGCAGCCCTCCTGACTGAGGCTGGTCGCGGCGTGAGCCGTGAGCGTGAACCTGGACGTGTCAAATGACGACAGCGCCTGCGCGCGGAGATCTCCGCCAAGCCATTTACGCGGTTTGACAACTCCCGACGGCTACCAAAACCAGATGGAACATTAATTCTGGAACTCGACGATAGTCTATTCCACACCTCCTACAGCTTACCAAGGTCCCGTGATGTAGCTATCGAATCTGGTGGTATATGATATTGAATTCCGGACGCAGAGAAGCACTTGCGCAGTCCATTCTTCTACTGTTGAAGAATAGGAGTCCATTCTACTACTGTTGAAGAAGCCAGGTGCATCGCTCCTGAAACACCTACCTACATCTCAGATTTCCTGTCTCTTACCTCTCAAGCCACAGCTTCAGCCCCTGTGCTTGAGCCTCAAACCCCGCTTGCAAGCCCTCACCAAGCAAATCCTTCAACACCTCTGCCAAAGTCCCATGGAACACTTCTCTACTCTCATACAACACCTTTCCATTCTCCAAGTCCAAGACACCTTGCCATCTTTCCGCAGCCAGCGATTCTTCGTCCCCGATGTACTTCCAAGCGAGCCGGCCAAGATCCGGCTGCACGTGGGTAATATCTTCGTATGCGAAGTTGACATTGAGCGGATTCTCGAGAGTGTATCTATTGACGGGAAGTGGGAGTGGTGGGGTCTGGGTGCGGAGATATAGGTTTGCAGTCTCGACGGGGTATTGATTGGGGAGAGAGAGGTTGTTGGGTGTTGTTACTATTGCGGCGCTGGGTATCATTAGCGGGAAAGGTGGGTTTGAAGCGGCGGCTGTGTGGGGGGTTACCGAACAAACGGATTCCAGTCAGCGTAGTCCGGGAAGTTGGTGAGAGCGGCCCAGGCGGCGGACTTGTTTGACGCGATTTCGAGACTAGTACCAACGGTAAAGACGCCGGGGGGTACATCAGGCAGATTTAGGTATTGGCAGGTGACACCTGGTAAAGAATGCAGCAGTAGTGAAAAGGTAATTCGCAGAGTAGAGGCAATCATGACTGTGTTGGTAGAGGAGGTATTCTGGTAGGATAGATGAATGTAAACCTGAGGAGTACCGTACCTTTGTACCACCGCTCTCGTACGCAAGGTTTCTCCGAAAATAAGCCGGCAATTCTCATGAGATGAGAAGGCATAAACACACGCTCTATACGATACAATCTACACTGTTTTTACTGCCAAATAAAATCTAAAGAAAATCACGAAGAAAACACATATTGAGACTATATTAATATGCTATTTGTGCGCCATGTTTGGCGGGAATTCTTATTCTCGGACTTCACTTGCGTACGAGAGCACCGGTGGTAGTAGAGGTACGAACTCTGCTCACTGGCTAAAAGCTAGCTGAGGTCTTTTAGCTTGCGAACCAATCATATCAGTTGTGTGCCATACATAATTGTGGGGCTTTTATAAATCGTGGGGCGACTGTAAATCGTGAGGCTATTGTATAAGTACTTTGAGGCTCTAGCTTTTGACCAGTGAGCAGAGATTCCACAGTATCTACTAGCAAAAGCATACTCCTATTATCGATACTAATGGGTTGTTGCTATAGCGAAGACTGCATCACACCTCATCCTGGAAACCCAGACATCCAGCTCGGTAAGACGGGAACACGAGGTTCAGCTGCATGATTGCGTAGCTTAGGAAGGATCTATCTGCCTCTGCCTTGGTACGGGTTTTGCCGGACCTTTCAGTCCAATTGTAAGGTGCACCTTGCCGCCATATGAATTATCCTCTCATCTCTGCAAGTTTGGGCCTAGATATTACCTAGTAGTTATGCTAGATACAATTTGTAAAGATAAAGTTGACTCCTATAATACCTTCTTCTCTGACGCTTTTTCATCCTTCTTATCTCTTCACACACATACACACACATCATTTGTTTTGACAAGGGACTACGTTCTAGAAAGCAGATTCTCTAAAGGGAGCGTATATATCGGCTAGATCCCAGAGATTTTGTGGTAGTGAGTAGTTACTGTCAAAACAGAGTCATTGCAAAACGCGCAGGCCTTTGTGCATAGGGAAGAAAGAGCGATATATATTATACGAGACACGGTAAAGACAGGAGTAGAAATAGTAGTACAAAAAAGAAACCACAAAAACCAAGAAACCAAGAAGTCAAAAAACCAAACGAGTGGTTGGGCTTCCAGCGCCACCATGTCCGCGAAAAATAAAACTCCTAGACCGAACTGTACCAGAATCCCAGCGAAAGGGTTGTCGTTTCAGAGACTCCCTCGTTGCACGCTCGAGTAGACTCGTAGCCACTCTCATCTTACTCGTACCCAAAAACGAGGTTTCCGATCGTAGTTGCCGCATCGCCCCAAAATAGAGCCACCTCGCCGCTTCGAGCAGCTTCTTCCTTATAGTGCTTGGCCTTGCTTGGGCGGTAATACCCGATCTCTTGGGTGCAACCAGATCCCTTTGTCAGGATTCGCTCAATACCATCGTTGCAAAGGTCATAGACGCCTTGTGCAATAACTTTGGTGACCCCGAGTGTTTGCCCGAAAGGTGGCGGCGCAAAAGTAAGAGCCAACTTCATGCCAAGCTGGACGTTGTCTTTGAGTTGGGGGCCCATTTTGTCGTGGCCAAAGGGGAGTAATTGCGAGACTGCTCTTGTACCTCCATCCACGGCTATACTATCAACCTCAATCTTAGTCTTGACCTGTGCACACCAGTCCACAGCCTTTTCCAGGATCTCATTGACCCACACGAAGTTATCTGGAACCCCGGGGATATTGCAATGCGGATCTTGTTCGAGGAATAGCTTTTTGCCAGCTGCCATGACATTGTCCACGAAACCGCGAGCCTAGAGATCCTGAGGCTCGTAGATCAACTCATCTTCGGCAGGGCCGTTGGCGGCGCTAGTGTATGCGATATCGCGCCTTGCGAGTGCGTGCGGCTGTTCGGGCAGGTTTGGGTTTGACTGTGGTGTACGGACCTCAGACGAAATCGCGGTAGCGACAGTGGCGACAGCAATGAGTGCCGTTCCGAAGACCGCAGTAACAGTCATCTTCATGCTGGGCTGAGTGTTTGAGGCGAGATTCGAGAAGACTGGGAGATTTTCAAGGTTCGGACTGATGTGGGTGTCTTAGTTGTAGCTTGTGATCGAGGTCAAGTACATGTGTTGTGCGAATGAGTGTTGAGTGAATGAGTGTTGTACTGGAAAGTAGAAAGTGTTGGCTGCTGTCAAACGAGTATTGCAGAGAAGTTGTATGGCTCTTTATACACATGAATCGACACTGTCTAAAGGGTTACGTTGACAGAAGCACGCATCTAAGTTACGTGTCCCTCGGCTTTCCTCGTAGCTTTCCCCGCTCGCCGTACTGGAGATTGGCATATTGTTTCGCATACCGGAGCTTTAACTCACTTCGGAGTTAACGCCTCTTCGTGGCCTAGATATACGGTGGGATTTATCTGGCGCTACTGACGTGTCTTCTGCTATCGTTACCGGCACTCCCAAGACTGCATCGGTACTATAGGAAAAGTCTGATAGCACCAACATATGAGGCGGTGTCGTCCTTACACTAGAATCCGTCACCGCATTGGATACAGTGGTAGTCTCTAGTCTATCTTCGTACTGCGAAAACGAGCCGCCATCTGAACCAGTATCTTGACCGTCGAGCAAAATCCGCGGTGACCTGGCCGGTCACGAGCGCGGAGAGAATTCCGTCACCGACTTGCTCGCGCCCACCGCAAATGTCGAAAACTTGACGGTCGCGGTTCCAAGTTAACACATCCCCCGGCGCGTCAACATATGTCCACTGTGGTGTCGTTTGTTCGTGGTGGTCATCCGCAGACTGCAAGAAATCCATGGAGGGGTCGATAATAACGAGTATTTCTTCGACGGCAGTAAAATATTCAAGCAAATCGTGCAGATACCCCTTCCCATACTCGCTTCTAAGACTCTTGCGTCATGGCAGACTTTTCAATAGGCAATCGAAATTCGACGAGTCGTTCTATGAGATCAGGTTCAAAGGTTCGGTCTACGAGATCCACTAAGATGTTGGTCAACGCACTGAGGCTAACATAGAGCGCATCTACCGTCGGTTTAAAGGGGCGGACGAGAATGGGATACTGGT
Organism: Massariosphaeria phaeospora; assembly: GCA_011032825.1. Lineage (NCBI taxonomy): Eukaryota > Fungi > Ascomycota > Dothideomycetes > Pleosporales > Massariosphaeria > Massariosphaeria phaeospora. The sequence continues at coordinate 252,429 of JAADJZ010000002.1, forward strand.
TTCTGCGGGCCCTAATAGCTAGACCGTGCTCGCGAATTTTGGCCAATGCAATGCTGCGAGCTTCGTGATCGACGAATGCTAAAGGCATCTCAACGTCGACGTTTAGCGAGTCGCAGCAGAACCCAAGTAGCAGATCAGGTTCAGCGCCCTGGATGCGCCAGGATCCCGCCTTGAATAATCCCAGGGTTGGCTCTTTCATGTTCTTCGGCAAGGCCTCTTGCCAGATTTGGTTCCGCAGCTCGGCGGCGAGAGCAGAGAAGAGGGGGAAAACAGTGGTGTCTGTTGCTGCAGCTGCCATGTTGCTACCTGGACCCAATACATCCAAAGAGAGCCGAATATTGGAGTCCTCGCCCTGTGGGCACATATGAAGCGTTGATACGACGAGTCAGTGGCGGTGGATGGATGCGGGACCATGCGGGGAAGCCATAGGGCCTGACACGGGGGTACTCAGCGGATAGCTGCATACAAGAAAGGGTAGGGGTGAAGCTTCATCGGCAGCCAGCTCCTCCCGTGAAGTAGACGGAGATAGTTGTAAAGAGCTCTGGAGTTGATATCTGCTCAAAGATGGCTGCGGCGAGGGTGGTAGGTGGTCAGATGTGAAGTATCTAGTGCCGTACCTGCCGCGCATGGCGAGGGCGGCTTGGCTGCATGAGCTCTGATTGCCCCTCATGTCGGCCGCTGCATGCGCGATAGCGATACCTGCACGCAGCACGTAGCACCGACGTCGTCGAGCTGCTGCTGCGTCCCGCTCCCGAGTCTCAACTGCCTGCGACGTGTGAAGCTCTGTAGCAGCCCCAGTTCTCCTTGTTGACCTCTTGCTCACCCTCCTCCGCATTGCCTGCTGAGCGCCTCTGACCAAGCCCGCCACGCCAGCCAGCCCCCGTTGACTCTAACCTGCCCCGCGCGTCCTCTGAGCTCGGCATTTGGAGACCGCAAGAGGCCACACAGACACTGCGCAAGGCACCAGCGTCCAGTCGAAGCGGATCGGTTCTTCTGGCACGCGGAATCTGTGTCTGAGGCTCTGAGCAGGGTCACGCCCCTCCGACGCAGCACCCGACCCTTTGTCTTAGAAGTCACCCCAACCTAGCCCGTCGCCAGCCGCCCCTTCTCTCCCAACACCACACTCCCTCTCTGCGACGAACACCTCACAGACTGCAGCTAGCGCTCCGAACAGCACCGCTCGACTCGCTCCATACCATTTGAATGAGCCCATCGCCCGCCGCCGCAGCCGAGTACCCGCCGCCCGTCACGTACCCCAGCCAGCACCAGCACCAGCACAACCGCAAGACGCTGGACCACGCGCAGCCCCGCGGCCGCAACACGTCCAGATATGAGCTGGGAAGAAGAGATAGGTACGGCGAGCGGGTTACGCGCATATACCCCCGCGAGATGTGAGTAGGCCCCTCAGCCGCTGTGTTTGCTATGAGGCGCCGGCGTAAGCACACCAACTTGAGTGGTTGACACAGGTCCGACAATTGCTGGGTCAACCAATACTGACCCCCCCGCAGAACCAAATCCCCACCTACGGCCAAACGTTTTTCTTCTTCTTCTCCTAATGGACCTCCCACTTATAATGCGACCACCTCTCCGCTGCTCTCGGCTCTCGGCGCCACCAAGACAACAGCTGCACAGTACACGAACGAGTGGACCAAGTCGCTACCCTTTTTCGTGAACCAGGCGTCACCAGGCAACGGCGGCATAGCTATCAACGGCTCGCCCCCGATATTCCACAACTCGCCAGGAACTCGGGAAGGCGTATACGGACAACCAGGCATGTCGAACTCGCCTCCCGCAACGGGTGCACGACCCTTGAGCCACCCGAATCCTTACACCAGCTTTGGCGGTCGACTCCAAGAGTCGCCCCTTGAGTCGCCGGGAAGAGATAGAAGGTCCTCGATGTACTCGCAACACGGTGTTCGCCCGCCGTCGCAGCAGTTCGCTACGAACCCCCCACTTCCCCATCAACCACAACCTCACTACTACAATCTACCCGACTTCAATCTCGGCTTAGGCAATGCAACATCCGAAGGTACCACCGCCGGCGAGGGAGGCTACTATTGCGGTTTCGACACCTTAAGCATGGCGGGAGACGATGCGTCCAAAACCGCCGAAAACGTTCTGCTGGTTGGATACCAGGGAGGGTTAGATGTTTTCCGAGTGGAGAAAGGGAGAATGGACATTGTCGGTCGCTTAGAAGGCCTCCGAGGCCATATCCTAGGAGCCAAAGTACTTCCTTGGACAGCTCGGAGAGACCCGCTTTCTGCCTCGAGGCCTCTGATTGCACTGGTCATTCATGGACCTATCATTGAGGATAGTAGCCGTGCCCATAGCGGAAGTTGTTCTTCGTCGGTTATTGACGACGGCTCTTCCGAGTCCCCAACCCGGCCCCCATCCAGCAGAGGCCTGGACACAGCAAGCAAAGTGACCAAATACCAGACCACCGTCGAGGTCTATTCGCTAAAAGAGAAGCGGAGAATAGCTGTACTCTACAAGAGCCCGGCAATTCCTATCACTAACCCCATCGAAAGTCCGATGTTTGAGCCGCCTCCTCCCGTTGGTGAATTTGTCATAGAGGCGAGAGGAAAGTTTATCGTGGTCGCATCTGGTGCAAGTGGGGAGATCTTTATCTTTGCTCCCTATCTCAGAGACCACGAAGATTACCATCAGACCTTCCATTGCATAGGGAAGGTTTGGTCGTCTGTTCAATACCGAGAACGAGGCCATCAGTCAAGCGCCTCAAGTGCAGCCGATGGCAGTCATGAAGAAATTCCTCCCGAGAAGTATGGGGTGCCTATTTTTTCATTGTCCGAGCGCTGGCTTGCTGTTGCACCACCAGCCTCGAGCACTCTCTTCCCAGTCAACGGTGAAGCCCTATTGTCTCCGTCGTATGAGAGGCCACCTGGCTTGGCGCATCACACAGTTCCGCCACAGCCCTCACCGAATTGTGCTGTTGATGCACCAGAGACAGACAGCTTGATCAATCGCCTGACAAGAGAAGGTACCCAGGTTGCCATCAAAGGTGCACGTTGGGCTACAGAAAAGGGAATTCAGGCTTTCAAGAACTATATGAATAAGGGGCCACAGGTCAACGGCAATACGAACGTGCCCTATGGCGCTGACCCCATGCAACAACAATTCTTCCCCCCTACCCATGGACACGGCCAGACCCAACCCAGACCCGAAACCACTATCATATCAATTTACGACCTCCAAAAGCTCTTTGACGCTGAAGAGTCTAGGAACAAGAATGCGCTTCATGCGATCGCCACGATTCCCGCATCGTTGGGTTGTAGTTCTCTTTCTTTTTCGCCAACCGGGCTCATGCTCATGACTGTTAGTAAGAAAGGCGACTTCCAAGATGTGTGGGACCTCAAGCGCATCAATTGTAGACGAGCTCGCAGGACTACGAGGGAGCAGCTAGCCGGTCCACATGTGCGTCAAATTGCCAGATTTGCTCGCATGACGGTCACCAATGTCATCGACATAGTCTGGTCTGCCCCTAAGGTTGACAAAGTGGCTATTGTCACCGATAAGGGCACGGTACACATGTTTCTCATGCCTGCGTCCGCCTTCCAGTGGCCACCTCCTCGGCGAATTCGCAAGCCGCTCCAAGCCGCAAAACCGACAGCGGACAGTGTTCCAGCCGGCGCTCGTGGAGGAGCTGTCAGTTCCGCCATGCAAGCTCTCAACGGAACCGCGAAGCCTTTTCTAGATGTGGTACGCGCGCGCAATAATATCAACGGCTCCCGTTTCACTCTGAGTAGTCTTGGAATGACACCAGCCGCTGGTGCAAAGTCAGGTAAAGCAGTGGCGGCTGGTGTAGGTAAGTCCCTCAACAATATTCGCCGCGCTGGGGACAACAAACTCACACTCCCGATCTCCCCAAGCGGTGTTAAGCCTCAAAGTGTGAGATGGATGACCGGCAAGGGCCGTGGCACAATCGCCTTAGTAGCGGGTGGTGTACTTCAGATACACAAGGTCCAAATGCGTCTTACTTCTGGTAAAGGAAAGTCTGCTAACGCTACATCCATCTCGAAGAAGAAGCTCGTTGAGTTTGGCCTAGCCCCAATCCCGGACACTGTTCTGGCGCCCTCAGTCTCTGCCCAGCTCTTTCCCCAACCCGGCGAACCAAACAACGTTCAAGATATTCACGGCGAATGGTTGCCGCGCTCATTACCTTCTCGGAGGCGCAAAGCCGGTATACCAGGGCGAAAGCAAGCCGGAACGGTACTGGTACCCTTGAGCTTCGCAGAGATCGAGACCAATCCACCATTTCAACCCTTCTACACAGACCGCCGCGTAACACGCTTTACCTATTCCCGCCCGGCGCCTGAAGTCCAGAACAGCAACAGCGAATGGACCGGCGAGATCCCTCACACCACGTCGAACCTCCACCATCACAGCGCTGATTCTCCCTGGCTCTTCGGCGAAGACGTCGAAGCGCACCGCCTTCTCTCGCCCGCGTCGCATGCATATGACTCGGGAGACGAGGATATGATTGCCGGCGTGGCGGCACGCGTGGAGAACAAACTCGTGCTCCGCGACGGCGAAGAAGAGGTCGAGCAGGTGGTCGTCACTACGCGGCGGCGTCGCGCGAAGAGGGAGGGCTTGCAAGAGGATGAAGAAGGCTTCTTCGAGGACGACTGCGAGGTCCTTGATTTTGCAGAGGATAGGGTCTAACATCGCGCCTTTTTGTTCACTCGCCCATTCGGATTTCGGCATCTTTTCACGAAACTACTACAATACCAGACGGATGACAGTTTTTCATATTCATCAAGGGCGCACATTTAAGACGGGACTGGGCGCGGTTCGGGGTTCTTATTTTCGTTCGTGGTAAGGCTTGCTTACATGATGGGTGGTGCATTGAGGTGTGCTATGGCGTCTTTGTTTTTCTCTATCTGACTTTTTCGCGTTTTGCGTTTGCATCGTGGGGTTCGCGTGGGCTTTTGAGTGGCCTTTGAGCAAATGCATTGGCATGGTAGATAGAGTGGCTAGTAGTAGTATATACACACAGTCACATAGTGTGTATGAGGAGCTTGGAGGGTTTGCTGTAGAGTGGGTAGTGATGTTGCGTTATGCTGTGGCTACGCGAGGGTAATTAAGACTGCATGGAATCATCACGGCGGATCTCAACTTGCCAGATGCAACATGACTTCAAGACTGGTAGGTATGACCATTGCTACTACGTAGGTATGATCAAACCATAACCCCCACAACCAAACAAGCGGTGCCCGCAGGCCGCAAGCCGCACTCCAAACTCTGTATCCCTCAGCCCCGTCGCCGGGTACTGGGGCTCTTCGCAGCGACGGCAGCATAGCTGGAACCCGAGGTCTTGGCTGACGGGCCCTTCTTGCTGTTCTTGTTGTTGTTGACATCCGCTGCGAGGGGCTTGTGCAGCTTCTTGCCCGAGGGCTGCTGGCTGGCCGGGCTGTTCCAGTGATACAGCATTTGCAGGGCGAGCACCGCGTTGAGCACGAAGCCGGCGATGAAGCCGTATAGGATGAGCGGGTCGGGGACTTCTTGCAGGGTGGTGAAGATGCGGGAGAGGGAGCCGAGGAGGTAGTTGATGACCTGGGCGAAGGGGGGGATGTCAGCAAAAGCAAAGGAAACCAAAGGCAACTGCGCATTCTTCGTGGCAAGGTACATATCGTGCAAAGAGAGTAGCGAGCGGGTGGTAAGATATAGAGGTACGTACCGTGAACGCGCTCAACTGGCCCGTCCCGCCCTGACTCCAAATCGTCCAGATCTGCGGCACCTTGCTCGCGACACTCAGTACCCCCGCGCCCGCCTGCAACCAGCCCAGCGTCTTCACATCGACGACGTCCGCGCGGAATAGCGCCGTCCCCGCAGCCGCCAGCCCCGCGACCCACGCGGCGATGCCCGCGCTGCGCCCGCCGTACCGCAGCACCAAGCTAGCAATCACGACGTTCTGCGCCAGAATCAGCGCCGTCTCGCCGTACGTCGAGAAGGGGAAGCCGTGGCGCGCATTGTACGCCAGGCTGATGAGGTAGCTGCTGGACTCGAGCAGGTACGACAGGAACGAGATGCCCGAGGCCGACTGCGAGTGCAGCAGCTTGAGCAGTTGCGGGATCTTGACGATCGAGGACGCGCCGATGATGCCGATGCCGAGGGCCTTGCTGATGGCGAGTTTGAGGCATGCGGGCGAGGTGAAGGGGTCGATGTCGATGATTAGCGTTTTGTAGCAGAGCGAGCCGAGGAGGTTGCGACCGGTGTTGACGATCGGGGTGGGGAGGTTGTGCGTGAGGGGTTGGAGGGCAGAGCGGAGGGTGTCCATCCTGTCGGTGGTGTGGCGTGCGGTTGCCAGCTGAGGGTTGATGTTGGGGTAGATGAAAGCTGAGTTTGTGGAGATGGTGTTGTGGATGGATTTGGTGGTGATGTCTGACGTAAGGCTTGGCGGACCCTGGAAGGGAATCTTAGCGCGACTCTTAGCGCGACCGGAGGATGTGCGGGGTTCGTCCGGGGCACCTCCCTGGCAGAATTCAATGCCGATATTATAGAAGACTTCACGATCCTTTTGACAGCCTAGGAGGTTTTAGCAACAGGTAAATAGTCTACTCCTGTCTTTACAAAGCCCTGTTGTATATAGTGTACTAGGTATTGTACAGGTATGACTTGTGGGTGAGAGGATAGGCTTCCTACTACTCGCGTCACGTACCCTAAGCTATACCGAGCGACAGCGAGGTAGTGCGTAGTGCGAGTATACCACCTAAGATGAAAGGTTTCCGCGAACTTAGGGGAGTGTAAGTTTGCTATGCAATTCTTCATTGAGTCTTGGTGATCTGTATCTCTTGATTACTTGTAAACATCGTCCTTTTTTCTCTATTCTAGGGGTATATCTTTCAAACAACGGGACATGCTTTTCGTAGCGTTTAATAGGCGTCCGTGGAGGCCCAAAATGACAGCCGGTCATGAAATATCGAAAACTTCGGACATTTGATATGCGTGGTAGCATATCTCAGTGCGAGATGGAACTTTCAGTCCATTATCTCGCTGGCGAATTTCGATCTGGCACGGATTCTGGGCCCATAGAAGACCAGGATCCAGGGCACCAATGTCAACAACGTTCCTATACCGCCGAGGAGACTACTTGCCGCACCGAAGCCCAACCTGTTGTACATTTGTGTTGTTATCAAGGGAAATATTCCGCCTGTTCGTCATTAGTGACTGATCTGTAGGATGTTACAAATCTCCCCTCAAACTCACCGAGCATATTTCTGCAAAACGACTGCGCCGCTAATGCTGAACTGGCATATCGATGATACGTATCAGCCAGGTAGTTGAAAACAGCGAGATAGATGGCGAAGATGCCAATGGTGGCAATGCAGATGGCGATGGCAGGAACTATCCAGTGGACCTGCCGGGCGGAACTCCAACCGAACATGAAAAGCCCAATAGGCATGCATCCACTCTCGACACAGGCGAAATAAAGTCGTCCTTCCGGAGTGTTTACTAGCTTTCCGTATCTTTTCGCGATTTTCTCCTGATATATCGACAGAATTGTCGCTAAGATCGATCCGAGACACATTGCAGCAAACACGGCGTTGGCTTGCTGTAAACTGAAATCGTGGTTACGCTGGAAGACGAGGGGAATGGCGGCAAGCGTAAGGTATAGGACTGCCCAGCTGAAAGCAACCCAGAGCGAGAACCAAAACACGACGGGCTCGGTAAGCAAAAGATGGAATGGTCGGTATAGTGAGATACCGACCATCTTCGTTATGCTGCTTCTTTCTTCATCAGCTTTGACCTTCCAGCGGATACGCTGTGGGTTTGTAAGCTCGGGCTTGTTTGGTCGTGGCATGTTGAAACCGTAATAGCCGGCTGCTTCCCTGGCTTCATACCACTTGTTTAGCATGGTTGCTTTCCGGCTCAGAAGGACACTGCCCCGTGTCTCTTTGAACACAACGATGATGAGAGCGACCACTGATCCACAGGTAATGGTTTGCAGATAGAAGATCCATCTCCAGGTCGTGTTCTGAGCAATGAAGCCACACACTAGCGGCCCCAGGCCGGTACCAAAGAGCGCAGCACCGGAGAAGAGCGCCATAGGCTTATTGCGGTCTTCGGCGTGGTAGATGTCCGAGACAACTCCTCCAACTACAGCTGGTTAGTGATTAAACCTACTTTGCTTGGGATACGGATACGGACCCATCGTTGAGAAGGTTGATCCCCCTACACCTACGAAGAAGCGGACCACAAGCATCCCAGCGTAAGAACCAGTAAGTCCAGTGCACAATTGACATATCACAAAGAGAAGTCCGGAAACGATAAAGACTGGCCGTCTGCCTTGAATCTCGGAGAAGGGAGCAAGCACCATGGGTGCTATTGCGAAGCCTGACACGTTGTCAATTAGAATTTCGATGATTTACCCTGACCGAGAAACTGAGTGGAAAGGGGTTTCTACTGAGGTGAGCAACATACATACCGGTAGTAAAGGTAGTTATACCCACAAGACAAGCTACGTTACTCACGCCCCATTCTTCTGACATTTGACCAACTCCTGGGCTATAAGCTCCTGCTGAGAAAGCTGTGAACGTAGTGATGATACATGAGACCCATATGATCATGTTTTTCCTGGTGCTCGACCAGTCGAATGGTGATATGTAATTAGCGAGGTCCGGAGGAGCTGGTGGTGGTTCCTGGCCATTTTTTGAGGGGTGGATGGTAGTGGGACTCGGAAGGTGCGTTTCAAATGTCAGATAGTGGTAAACGATATCTTCTGTTCCCTCCTCTTGATCCTCAAGGTCGCTTTTCCCGTTGAACTTTTCGCCGTCTGTTGTCTGCTGCAGTGTGGGGGAGTCTGAGTCTCGGCGTTGCGGATATGCTTTTATTCCCGGAGGCGTAGCGTTCAGTTCCAGTTGGGACGACGTCATTGGTAGTTCAATCTCCGGATCAGCCATCATGAATGAGGAGACCAGATGTATGGAAAAGACTGGCGACAGAAAGTCCAACGTAGCTACACAAGACGATGTAAAAAAATAACCTGGAGAAAGCGAGGATATATCCAGATGGTAGATCGGTCATTGCGAAAACCTCGGGACTAGGACCCACAAGCGCCATCCTCGGACCTGATATGCAACAACGGTTAATAACCCACAAGCGTGCAGAGGCGCCGTTCGAGCTTCAATGTCGTTGGTTGGTAAACGCGCTTTACATGCCGGGAATAGCGGCCAAGGACTATCGGATATTATGGAGACCAAGGATTCATCTTGAAGACAGATGTGTGATACGGCACAGCGTGCAGTCAGATCAACGGAAGCTCCTGTTGGAGTGTTACTTGCTAGGATGCATGAGGATGTTCGGGGAAAACCCTGATGATTGCCAATCGCAAATAGCTAAAATCCATAAGCTAAGACATTAAGGTAGATACTTGATTAGCGAACGACTATCAATAGCATCAGATCATAGTTCGACAAATGCGTTTTGCAGCTGCTTGCGATGCGGGGCGTGAGGAGATCAGAGGCATTCGCGTCACACTGTTTGACTGCAACCTTTCCCACCTTGCATCGTGGTGATAAGTAGTCAGGGCAGCGGACGACCTGTTCGTCCAAGGGCGGCTTGAAGACACGTGCTGGATGCAACTAGTAGCCATGCATTAGATCCCGTTCTATGACAGCATTGGACGCTTGGACGGGTGTGTGTGATTGCGCGAGTTCCCCAAGCAGAATGAGACAAGTCCATTGCCAAATACCTGAAGAAAGCGGATGTGGTCGGTCCGGCCTTGTACAGTTGGACTTGAGGGACTGCTGGCAATATAACCAAAGAACACAGCTATTTCTAGAGCCCAGAGGGTACCAAGTGTTGCTGTTTGTGGTGTGGCCGAGATCGGGGTGCAGTCTTTCGCACACGGTCTATTCGTCCAGGAAATATTCGGGATGGAGTTTACTGAGCACTTGAGCAAGCCTTGTGCTGACAAACTCCAAGGCATTTGATTCTGTCCTTCGTTTGGCGCTGATGCCGAGGAACGATGGGAGAAGACAGCGCGTGGGTGCGCCGAAACCTTCACCTAATTTCTCTCGGCCTGCGGTCCGCAAGCATTGGTGCTCGTGTTGAATGGCTTACCGCCTTCGCTGTTGTAGACGATTGGTGTCATAGACTGAGGGTGGCGGGAGAGGGTGTGCTCCATTTGGGGCAGAAAATTCGAACCAACCGTCACGTAAAATGGCGTCATCTCCCGCCATTCCAGATGCAGAATGCAGCCCATGAGAGATATGTACAAAAGGACCCAGAAGCCGTTGCACCCCGCCGAACCACCAGCCGAACCCGCCTTCTGTGCTACATTGCAGATTCTTCCCAGTGCTACAGCTTAAAATCTTCTCATATCTTCGTTCCCACTCCCCAACCTTCTCACAGAGTCTGCCAGAAGGTGAGTCCTTCTACCCCGCTATACCCCTCTATCTCACATTATTTATTGACGCGCGCTGCAGGTCCCTAAGCACCATGGCTGAACAACAACGCGCTGAGCCGTACGTAAACTCTCCTGCAAACCCGCTTCGAGGCCAGATAGCCATGTGCTACCACCGTATTGGAGACTAGGCTGACCTCCTTGCCACGCAGTCTGAGACTCGGAAGCACTGCCCCCAACTTCCAGGCCGAGACGACCACTGGCCCAATTGACTTCCATGAGTTTATCGGCGACAAATGGGTGGTCCTCTTCTCTCACCCTGAAGACTACACGCCCGTGTGCACCACCGAGCTCGGCGCTTTCGCAAAGCTGGAGCCCGAATTCACCAAGCGCGGCGTGAAGCTCATCGGCCTGTCTGCCAACACCATTGACAGCCACGCCGGATGGATCAAGGACATCGACGAGATCTCTGGCAGCAAACTGTCGTTCCCCATCATCGGTGATAAGGAACGGAAGGTGGCGTACGCGTACGATATGTGGGTGTGCAACTGTCCGGGCGCTCCGAGACGATGCTAAACTCTATGCGCAGGCTCGACCACCAGGACACCACCAACGTGGACAAGAAGGGCATTGCCTTCACCATCCGCTCTGTCTTCATCATCGACCCCAAGAAGACGATCCGCCTCATCCTCTCTTACCCTGCCTCGACCGGTCGTAACACGGCCGAGGTTCTGCGTGTCGTGGACTCGCTCCAGACTGGCGACAAGAACAGGATCACAACGCCCATCAACTGGGTTCCCGGCGACGATGTCATCGTCCACCCCAGCGTGACCAACGAGCAGGCCAAGGAGCTCTTCCCCGACTTCAAGATCGTCAAGCCGTACCTGCGGTTCACCCCTCTCCCCAAGGTAAGCGCATCGTCGCGGACATTTCAATCAGTTCAGTTCGAAGCTAACCCCCTGTAAGGAGAAGACGAGCGCATCGTTATAAGAGACAGGCTGGTATTGCAGTTGGACGGATAGTGGCGGGTGGTCCGTGGTGTTCGGTGGACGCTTCTTGGGTGTCGCTCTCAACTCTGAGTGGCTGTACGAGTATGCCTTTTGTTTCAAGGGTCCGAGCGTCGAGCGGGAGAGTGCGGTCAATCTGGAGTGTTTATGCTTCTAGAAACAAGCGGGCACGCTTCCATGAGATACCTAGTGCGATACGAGCGGGCTGCGGTAGGGCTGAAACGGCGAAGATGAACAAAGAAATCAACACACCATCTGCTCTTCATGCGTGCACGGCGTGGTCGGCCTGCCACGCAACATCGACGTAGCTAGAGGGCCGCACAGCCCTCCAGGTTGAAACCAGCCATGCTCGCCGGCGGCAAGGCAGTAGACGTCGGCCGCAAGCTCATTCGCACGCGGCCGCAAGCTCATTCGCACGCGGCCGCAGGCGTGATTGCGTGAAACGGCACAAAGCCAGCGCTAATCCCCCGTACAGGACATACAAAGCTTCCAGGAACCCAGGGCAGCGGAAGCGCACATCCCTTCCGGCACTCGCTCTCTGGAGCTGTACAACCTGCTCTACCGCGATCCGGCTGCATCCCCGTTGACGTCCTACGTGCACGATACGGAAGGGCAGCCTGACTATCGATCCCCGAAGCACAGCGGTCGGCACGGCTTCAAGGTCCGTCCGGGGCAGCTCGACGTGAGGTCCGCTCTACCAACTCGGCCGCCTGATTCCACGCACTCCCACCAGCCCGCCGTCTGCCCACAACCAGCATCCCCCGTCCTCGCACCCCTCCGCCGTGCCCTGGACTGGCCATTCTTCCACGAGCCCTGGCCGCTGCACGCTGGAGAGGCTGAACTTTGAAGGCGAGGGCCCCCCGCGCCGGCCCCCTCGCGCAGCTGTACATATCTCGCGTGCGCGCTCCCGGGGACCGTCTGCACAGTGCAGTGACAGCTCCGTCACGCTGCGGCCCATCTCCAGCCCATTTCGATACTGGCTTGACGAGCTTGACACTGCTGCTGCGCTGGTCCTGTCCGCCCGTCGCGAACGCGGAAGCCCTTGCAGCGCTGGCGGCGCGCTAGGCCGCTTGCGACCGTGTGGCACCGAAAGCCTCGCGCTGGGAAACCACCTCACCGCCGTCCAACTGCTGACTGCGCGCCCGTTGCCTACCACTCCTCCAGCCCGCCGCCCGCGGTGAGAGCAGCATCTCTCCGTCTCTTCGTCCTCTGCCTCTGCGTTCGCGTGCGTGTTCGGCTGTCCGCAGTGCGCGCCGGCTCCTCTCCAGCGTAAGACGTGCCCCTCATGTGCCCCGATTTCTTTCATGTGCCCCGACGACTATGCAGACACCTCCCCAAGACATCCTGGTGTACCACACCATGTCGTCGCACAGCAGCCGCATCTCTGTCCCATTGTGCCGCCATGGCTTCGCTGCCGGCCGCAAGTGTCCCACTTGCTGGCCCGAGACCTTGCGGCGACGCCTGCGGCAATGGCAGATCCTGCAGCTGGTGACCGTCTGAGGTAGTTGAAAACCATGGGCTTCCCCTTTCAGTGCTCTTTTGCATTTCCCCTGTTTTCCTTTGCGCTCCTCGTGCTCGACTGAGTTTCATCGCTGACATGCTTCCGTTAGGCGTCATCGCCTATCCGTCGGTGGGAGCATCAACCACTCCCTTGGGCGACTCAACGCTGTGGAAGAAGCCTAGGGCGTCAAAACTCAAGCGCGTCTTGTCAAATCAGAAGCGACGCTCTCACGAGTCTGCAAGTTCCCTTATCCGTACCTATCGCAGCGCTCATTCGGGGACACACGCCGCCCTATCCGAGCATTCAACTCCCGTTCACGCCAATCATTCGTCCATCGCCCCCAGGCCTAAGCACCTTCCCATCGTTATTCCGCACTATGTCCCGATTGTAGCACCTGGAAGCCCCTGTACCTCTGCCGAACTCAGCTCGTCAAGGAGCTCTACTGTCGCCTCCAGTGGTCGCCCGAGCCTCTCCAGTTTCCCTTTGCGAGGTCGCAAGTCCAGCGGTGATTCTTCTAGCCTTCGATCCACCAGGACTCGGCATGTTGAGATTGTGATACCGGACTGGGCACTACCTATCAAAAGCTTTTCCATCTCACCCATCAGTGTTCCGCTTGATTACGAAACCCTCAAGTCTCCCCTATCTCCGGCGTGGAAGCCAAGTCCGGCCAGTATGGCTCGCCAGACGCCAAACACGAGCCGGACCAATACCATCGACTCACAAACTGCGGCGCCTTCGCCATCCCAACTCTATCCCGACACATTTCGAAGCACAAACGGTGTCTATGTTTCAAGCATGAATAGCAGCCAAACTAGTCTTCACCGACACGAGGACCTAGATCAAGACCGCCCGCCTACTTCTGCTTCTCGAACTCCCAGCGCCGGTGCTGCTGCATCTCCTGCACTGATGCAAACTGCTGGACTCGCGACCCCAACAACCTCGACTGCCGGGCTGTCTGGTCTTGTGTGCAATGTACATCGTACAACTGGGCGTGAACCCCACCCTCTGGTTGGTGCAACTACAACTATCCTTGGAGACAAGCTATACGTATTTGGGGGTAGAAGACTGTCAAGAACAAAGCCGCAACTTACCTCAGATCTTTACGAACTTGACCTCGTCAAAAGACATTGGACCAAAGTAGACGCCAAGGGCGATTTACCACCTCCCCGATACTTCCACAGTGTTTGTGGTTTAGGAGATGCAAAATTAGTTTGCTATGGAGGCATGTCCCCCGCCAGTCTGCAGCCAACCCAGTCCGCTGCAGTTCCAGGAGTTTCCGTCGAAGCGCAGCCGGAAGTAGTGGTGATGTCTGACATTCACGTCTATGACGTGTCCTCTCGAACGTGGATGCATGTGGCCACTCCGGACGCACCGCAAGGAAGGTATGCCCATTGCGCAACAATTTTACCCTCCTCGGCCACATTCTCGTCGACGAATGCTACCTTGGCCGCCATACGACACAATCCATCTACATCAAATCCGAACCAGGGCTCTATTGGGGTGCAGCTGGACGGGGATGGGGGTGCCGAGATGGTAGTCGTAGGCGGCCAGGACAGTGCTAATCATTACATCGAGCAAATCAGCGTCTTCAATCTAAGAAGCTTGAAGTGGACTGCTACAAATACGCTTGGACGAAGCTGCGGAGCCTACAGAAGTGTTGTCGCGCCTTTGACCCGCATAGATCCCAACAACATAGGGACGGGGCCCCGGAAGAACAGCGAAAGCAAAGGACTCGAAGAGATGCCCGCATCCAAGGATGGTGGTACTTCAATGCTAATATACTCGAATTATAACTTCTTGGATGTAAAGCTCGAGCTGCAGGTCCGCCATCCAGATGGGACGCTGTCCGAAAAGCCAATGCATGGAAATTTCTCTCCGCCCGGGCTTCGGTTCCCAAACGGAGGAGTCATCAACAATCATTTTGTGGTCAGCGGCACGTTTTTAACGTCTTCAAAACAAGAGTATGCGCTTTGGGCCCTTGACTTGCGAACGTTGAGCTGGGGCCGGATAGAGGCCGGAGGGAACATTTTCAGCCAGGGCAGTTGGAATCGGGGGATTCTGTGGAACCGCAGGAATAGCTTTGTGATTTTGGGCAACCGTAAGCGGAGTCTCGTTGAAGATTACAATCATCGGCGGATCAACTTCTCCAACATTTGCGTGGTTGAGCTCGAAGCTTTCGGCCTCTATGACAACCCTCGTAAAGTAGCCCCAAATTCAGCGTTCGTTTCTGTTAGCGCAGCTAGGCAGTTAGAGCAACTCGATCCGCTCGCAGGCGGACGAACGCTCTCCTCCGCCGCTGCTGAACTCGGTCAACTAGCCCTCGGCATGCGTGAGCTGGCGGATATGGATTTCCTCGCTATTCACGGCGAACGCATTCCTGTCAATTCTCGTTTAATTGCCCGACGGTGGGGACCGTACTTCAATCAGCTGCTCCGTGAGAGCACGACAACGAACGACCACGCCGATGCCGCGACCCTTCGTCCTGGGATGGCTGCACATCCCTCTCGCAACTCGAGCATCACAATCACACCATCCATTAGAACTAACTACTCAGTTGCCACAACACTGACAAATAACACCGCCACGTCATCCGAAGCGACTTCATCATCCGCATACTCTCATACCACTCTAGTACCACCAGACCCATCCGGCCAGCCACCGTCCCTCCGGCCCCGTACACTGTATCTACCTCACACACATCTAACTCTCCAAGCTCTCATTCACTTTTTGTATACTTCCTCTCTCCCGCCACAAAACTCGAAATTGTGTACCCCACAAATCCTTTGTTCACTATTACAGCTTGCTCGGCCGTACCATATCGATGGGCTACTTGAAGCAGTCATCGAGCGGCTACATGTCCTTCTGGACAATCGGAACACGGCGGCCATCTTCAATGCGGCCGCTATGGCGGCGGGTGGTGGTTCAGGCGTTTCATTCTTGGGAGTCAATGGGGTAACCACAAATGGGCTGTCAAATGGGCATGGCCATGGTCATCATGACTCCTCCCGCGGGGCAAACTCGACCAACGGCACTGACTCTGCAGGACGCTCATTAGATCCTGCCCTTCGAGCGCTTCGGATAAACACCGACGTTGAACCCAGCCACGACGACGAAGTCAGCTCCGCGATCTCCGAGTCCACGTCAGCCTCTGCCTCGGATAGTGGACTCGGCGATGGCAGTGGGATTGGCAGCGAGAGAGAAATATGGGGTGGAGAAGTCAGCGCTGTTGTAGGATTGCAAAAGCGCGGTCTGAGGGGATTGATGGAGGGACGCAGGATCCGCGAAATGGGCCGCGGCTCTTCAAGAAGTCGCGATGACGGCGCAGCGCCCAACGGCGGAGATGGTGTTGGATTAGGCCTGATGGGCTCGGGCACTTGAATGACAGGCAACGCAGGGTGGGGGAAATTACACGTATATATCATGACGGCATGTCTTTTTTCGAACGTCCACGGCGGGGAACTGGGGCAGGCGGCGTTGTCACGCATTTTTCTGGTTAGCAACTGTGTTTTGGACATCTGGCTGGCTGTCTATATTGTTCGGACTATAACCCCCCCCCCA
Organism: Massariosphaeria phaeospora; assembly: GCA_011032825.1. Classification (NCBI taxonomy): domain Eukaryota; kingdom Fungi; phylum Ascomycota; class Dothideomycetes; order Pleosporales; genus Massariosphaeria; species Massariosphaeria phaeospora. The sequence goes on from JAADJZ010000002.1 coordinate 268,858, forward strand.
TGTACGGTGGATGTGGATAGCGGATCCACGAAATATCACAAACGGGTCGGTTTTGGGTCTGCGCGCAATTCCATTTGCGGCAATATATACATGTATGCATTTGGGAATGGACAAATCTCAGGTCGGTCGGTGCTAACGTCTTTCCCTTCTTGAGCATTCAGTCCTTCTTTTTGGTCACTTTCATTCATTTCGGTATGAAGGAGGATGGATGGATGGATAGATGGGAAGCTATGGTGTCTTCTAAATGTCGTTGTTTCTCCCTTTTTGCAAATCCTTTCATTTGTACCCCTTCCCTTCTTCTTCTGGGCTAGCTAGCAAGTAAGTTTCAACGGCTTTTTGATGGTGGTGTTATATGTAGTAAGACGACACCGGGGTTAGGTTCAGAACTTGCTCGATATAGATTTTACGTTTCTTATCGAAGATACGTCTACTTTCTACTCTCTACTTTCCATACATGTATACTGTGATGGGCATGCATGGGAACCGTCCTTCGGCGAGGTTCGTGGCTTCGTCTTTGTTCCCGATATATATGTATGCCTCGTGTCGGTCATCTATGGCGGGTGAAAATGTATAGCTCCGTCTTTCGGGGAGACCGCACTGCCGTCTTTTGCGGGCGCACGTCGCGGACGGGCAGGCGCTTTGTAGTGCTGTAGTTTGGTGTTATGTTATGAGGTTCGATCCTGTCGTACTTTTATTCCTCCTTCCAACGTCTCATCGTACAACCTCCGCACTAACAGCTGGTTCCGGGCGTCGGGGCGTATACACGGGCGGCGGGTCGTCTCCAAACCCTCTGAATCCTCGACTACCAACCGCCTTCTCCTCATCAATCATTCTCCCCCGATACACGGCGTTTTCCGTGTGTCCTAATGCTTGTGACTGCATATTTGGATGTTGGTTTAGACTGGGACTTGGCCGCGCCGCTGCTGTTGCTGCTGCTTTTCGCTGGTAGTGCCGGTAGACGAAGAGCGCGGCAACGGCGAGGATGAGGCTGACGATGGCGACGACGATGACGATGGCGGCGGTGCGGTGCCCGGTGCAGGAGGTGGAGTAGTAGGAGCAGGCCGTGTAGCGTTTTTGGTGGGGAGGTGTGGGCGCCATTGTGCGTGTGGTGTGGGTTGTGTGGTGTCGTGCTGAGGTATTGTGGTAAATGTTTGGTGTAGATAATCCAGTAGAGAAACGTGGAAAAAGAGCGACATCTACATTTCATATATTCAGCAAGACCTACCTACATCCTCGTGCGTGCGCCGTCCACGCCTCACCCTCTCGCGCGCAAGCGCTCCGCTCCAACTCCCAACTGCCAACTCCCAACTCTCACTCCTCGCCCATCCCAAAAATACGCCCTATCTACTACGCACTGCGGCTTAGTTACGGCGCAGGATCTCAGACGCACAACGGCTTTTCGGCGTGTTTGCGTTACGGCTCCGGAATGTTGGTTTTGCGGCGCGCTGGTGCCAGTGCGCGGTTTGGGGGTTTCAACACAGCCTCGCGGGGCAGCCTTGCACTGCACGCACGCGCGCGCTCAGGCGCGCCGGCTTATTCTTATTCTTATTTCTCGTTCTTGTTCTTTGTTGGAGGGAGTGTTCGGGTATGCGGTGTAAGGTCCGGAGAATTGGGATCGGAGATCGGGGGCATGTGCATCTGTGGGCAGGCTCGCTCTGGAGTGTGTTGAAGTTTTTGCTTTTTTCCTCCGCTTTTAGAGAAAGTATCAGTATGGAAATAGGAACTACGATACTCGGTCTGTTGCAGCAAAGCGGGTGACGAGGACTTGCGGTTGACCTGTTAATAGACGTTGGCGCGCAGTTAGTCTGCTGTGGGGGTGCGGGAACGGTTTTTGGGAACGAACGGCGCTTGGAGGCCTTGCCGCTCGAGAGGTGGGATGGATGTTGGATTAGGGAAATGGATCTGACAGACAGCCAGATGAAACTGAATGCCTTAGGCGTATGTTTGTTTGTTGTGTTTTAGAGATCGGTGATTGGATAGGATGTGTAAGGCTGTGGGCTAAAATGCGTTCGAGGAGGAAGCGGCGTGGTGGGGTGAAGGTTCGAATAGATTCGGACATTGAAATATTTTTGGCCTGGTGTTAGAGAAGATGTTGCTTTCTAAGACAGTGTAGGAGGTTGATGCAAAATGTGCGGCATCAAGTGTCCTTGCGTCGCGTGAAGCTCATGAAGTATTCGAATCTTCAAGCTCCCAGGCCATATCGTTTTTGTCGATTCGATGACACGTTTCAAAACTCGGCAGTGTTACGCCTTTCTCGGTTGGGTGGTGTGTCGAATTGCGTCTATGATCGTCATGAACCTTTGAGGTCGTAAAAAGGGAGTCCACTCCGGCAATCTTCAATCCCGCAACGCCAGGACTACTTTGTTCGAGCCACAGGTTAGATACTTGTGACACAGTACCAAATTGATAAGTTGTCCGTGTCTTGAAATCTAATGATACCTATGTTGAAAGTAGCAATGAGCTGGCCCTCGTGTTCTATGCAGACCAACTTGTCGCATCGTCCATGGAAGATATTTGATATCAGTGCTCGGAAAGACACTTGAAGAGTTCCGATGACTCCGTGAACGATCAGCGACATCAGGGGTTGGCACTTGACGATGTCTCTTCTACCTTTTAAAAGTTGCGTTCGATGTGGATCATATTCAGTGGTGCTGTCATAGCGAGCGTGGGTAGTTCAAGCATTCCTTCAGTAGATGGCGACGGAGTGCCTCTCAAGTCAACACACACGCAGACCTAGGGTTTCTGTGAAAGCTGTTAAAGTTAGCAAACAGGTATGTTCAGGAGCTCACCAGGCCATCCTATAGTCCACGTCCGAACACTTGAGCGTGTAAGGGAGGGTTACCTAATAACATCCCCTATAAACGTGATTTCGTCATTCCAGTTTCGACATGTTGCTAATGCGGCAGTGTTTTTTCTAGGGATATAGATCATGGCCGTTTAACCTACATATTTCGTAATGGCGAAAGATATTCCGAAGCCGAACACTGTTGCAAGGGGCATCCTAAATGAGTAATTGCAAGACAAAGGGAGTAAAGTTGTCAGAGGGTCGGTGATACGAAGTGACCTAATTCTATTTATTTTTGCCTAAGTGGCTAGGATGATTCGGAAAGTGGATCCGGAAGTGGCTCGGTGATAACCAACAAACCTTTCAAAGCACAAATGATCTGTCCTGTAGCCGTCTACCGAAAGCTTCCAACATGCCTTATCAACATTTATTTGCCGTGAGCAGCATTAGCGCGAGGGACATCGGGGATCCGGCTGGGAATGAATGCCGCGCTCCAGGATACCATAGGCGGCCACTCGGTTCGCCTCCGCGTTAAACGCGCGCCGTCGCCGCAACGGACAAGACCGCTAGCGTTGGGTGAAGCCTGGTCCTCCCCTGGGGACTGATGCCTAAGAATGCTAGATTGGGCTGAGATTCGTAGCACGTCGAACAGAGTTTGCAGTATCGCGATCGGCAGGCACATGAGCTTGCGGTTTTCACGTCGAAGATTTCGCGAGCTCATTGCGAGGAGCCTTCTCGGCGTGAGCTACAAGGGTAATGGGTGGTTCGTGTCGGGTTCATAATCCATATACTGATCGCTTCTTTCGTCCCCTTCATCTCTTCACACACACAATCTCTCTCTTCGTCATCATTTAGCGTTATCACGTCGCTGACAGGGTGTTGCGTATGGAGGTCGAGCGTTTTATAGGTAGTAAAGAACGATGGCGTCTTAGTGTGATGGAGGCTCTTGCTCCTGGTCGTGGAAGATACGGGATGCGTTCCGGATGGGTCAGGGTGATGGCGTGCTGCCGGTGTGCACGGGCCGTCGACTTAATAATTGAGATAATTGGGATGATCGACTCGTCACGACTCCTCCTTCTTCCACCGCGCCCCCAAAAAGGCATCGGCTTCATACCATCGGCACTGAGAAACTGGCTTGCGGAACACAGCAGCCGCGTGGTCATTTCGATGAAGCTATCGAGGCCCGGTTGCCGAGCATCTGCGCATACGCCCTCACCAGGTTACCCTTTCTACGGGCCAAGTCGAGACACAGTCGTGCCGACCGGAAAGTTTATTATTGTGGAAAAATCGCCCAGACGACCCGTTCACCTGCGGCCAACATTTACTTCCCTAGCACAGTGGTGCGGGAGATCTAGCCCCAATCTTTAGTGTTCAATCGCGGGTTAGTTGGCTCGATCCATAACTTGACCGCTCGGTCGCGGTGCAGCAAATGTAAAAGTTTTTCACAATCCTCCCCTTCAGCACATCCTCTTTTTCAGGTTTCCCCTCTCGTTGCCCAACCGTCGCGTCACATCAAATTCACATTGCGTCCATATGCTTTGATGCATCCTTACGTTCTGTAAACTCCAATATCCCTAGCATGAGATACATCCCTTTCGAAGTCTTACGAACCTGGCCAGTGCCTGACTACGAGAATCCAGTAACACGTGGAAACGCACTGGTGATCGTGAATTCCATCTTCATAACCTTGGTCATCATAGTTGTAGGCCTCAGGCTACATATACGTCTATTCGTCAAGAGGCAGCTTGGAGTAGACGATGCATTCATTGGTCTAGCCCTAGTGCGTACTGTCCTACCCCTAAATCGCTGATTGTGGCTTTCATTGCGCTTGCGTCTAAAACACATATAGATATCAGCTATTTGCCTGACCACAATCGTCCTACTTGCGAACCAGAGCTATGGCTGGGACCGACATGTATACGACATTCCATTCTCGAAGCTGGCCCCAGCGTCTAAGATTGCTTTGTCCGCGAAAATTGTCTTCAGCGCAGCCGCTACATTCACGCGACTCTCACTTCTAAGTTTCTATTATCGATTAGTACAAGATTCTGGTAAGGAACTCTTTGTGTGGGCGGTCCACGCGAACGTCGCATATACTATTGCGATCTTCATCACGTTTTTATTCCTCAGCATCTTCCTGTGCACCCCTGTGGAGAACTACTGGACGTTTGGAGCTCCAGCGGATTCCTGCCTCGACGAAGGTACTGTTATCTATTGGATTTAAAGACTACAACTCACACGCTCAAAGGAACCGCAACTCTCGCTGCGGGCGTCATCAACTGTATCGCAGACTTCCTCTGTACTATTCTCCCTATTCCACTGGTCTCAGGCGTAGGTGTTCTAGGGGTAAGAACAAAGGAGCAAGTTACTAACATCACTGCAAGCTCCACATGCCCAGACGACAACGTATCGCAGTAATCGTTCTTTTCAGTCTTGGGTTTGTCGTGACCATCGCCGGGATTATTCGAACCTGGTTCATTTACAAGTCTCTTGTTGCCGAATATGACCAGACCTGGTATGCTTATCCACTTTGGATTGCAGCAGCCGTAGAGATTGACTTAGGTGTCGTGAGTATTCTCAGACTTCCGCCATTTGCGTTTTCAGCGTAGAGACTAAGTAAGATACCAGATTTGCGCATGTGCACCTGTTCTTCGTCCGCCCCGGTTCAAGATTCCTTTAACAATAAGGACGTTCCTATGGAAGATCTCTGGTAAACCAGCAAACTCGACAAGATATCGAACGAACACCTTAGATACCAACCCGTCCCGAACCACTCTCGGTAAATCGGGCGGACTGTCCCAGTCATTCGGGTCCTCAAGGGTAGTACCAGAGCCTCTGGGAGATGTTTCCAGTAATGGACTCCACAACAATGAAGATCACGAGCTGAATCAGTGGAATGAACTAGCGCGGGGTATCAGATCCAGTTCAAGTATAGGCGACAGCCAGGATGGTATACTTTGGAACGACGGCGGGTCTCAGGAAGGGCGCAGAACCCCTGTCGAAACGATCAGTGTCAAGAGTGCCGAGCCGATAGCCTTAGACAGTAATCACTCAAATCTATGACTTACGTCTGGGCTTATACAAAAATATGGGAGAGATGAGCAATGACTCGCATAAATACCAGGTGTGGGGATGTCGCATTGCAGGCATGAGAATACGGAGGACATCGTATTGTCTAGACAGATGATATTCTACAGAGATACCGATGAACAGCAAAAGCGCCACGAGGTGGTAATTCCTGTTCAGTGTCAAATAAGCTACTTTTTTATTGGCCTTAGCAAGATTCTATAAATAATCGTTAGGCCACATACCCCCAAAGTGTTGGTCTTTTGTTGTAATTGTCCGAACTGTCAGCAATCTACCCAAAATTTCATCATTGCAACACTTGGCCGTATAGTGTCACCGGAGTACATATGGGCTAGCCTGAGATTGCCGACCTGAGCGTTGCGCCGCAGTATATCTGCGTGTTTAGACTTCACTTCCGTCACTGATTAGGGGGAATAATACTCGTGGCTTGTATTTGTACTCCTTCTTTGCCAAACATCCTCTGTTGGAAATCGTTATGAGTGTTCACTTTGAGATTCACAAATCTGTGAAGTTGGTGGATTGGTGACTAATGAAGCACCAACGATTTGGTGAATAGCATCACGTGATTCAAACCTCGCTTATGGTGGGCTTGGCTTAGCTCATTCTTTGACGGGTCATCATTGGCACCTCATTGCTCCGCCACTTCTCGAATCAGCCTTGCTCGACTGTCCACCTGCCCATAATACAAAATGGGTCCCATCATCTGTTGCCTTCTTGTCTCGAATATTACAATGTGCCGCCTCGAGCCACTCTCCCACGACCTCCAGTCCACGTTGTAGCAAGCATGGATGATTTGTTGCCGTCATACGAAAGCGCAATACGACAGGATCCTTGGGAGTATGTCGCACCATGCCTTCGTTCCGATGACTTGTGCTCCGCAGCCTTGGTGTGCCGGAAATGGCACGAAACCTTTACCCCCTTGTTATGGGGCAACCCTGCGTCTCACTTTGGAGTGCAGAACGACACAGTATATGGTAAACTTCATGCCTCTTAGCATGTCGTGAAGACTAATCGGTTTTAGTGGCCCTGACACGTTTCAAGCGCACATTGTATTGGGCACGATTACGCGTGCGAGAATTGACGCATACTCTCCACCTTCCACCAGCTCATGCAGAGATATATGGCGGCCCGCATGCTGAATGGCTGCGTGACTGCCTCGAGCGCCTTCCGCGCCTTCAATCGTTGATTGTCAATGGCCTACCTTTCTTCGACCATGCGTCGCTTCTCACGCTTCGCCACTCAAGTCTGTGGGGGAAGTCGTTACGATCCAATGTCTATCCGACATTTAGCCTACGCATGTTGGACGCGTCTGGCTGCACTAACGTGACATCTACTGGCCTTGCCGAAGCGTTGTCTCATTTTCCAGACCTCGTTTCGTTAGACCTGTCGAGAACGCCTGCAGCAAAGGATGGGACGGTATTCACCAAACTCCAGTTTTTGCGCAGTATCCGTGTTCTTAAGCTAAGCGGTCTGGGCTTGAAAGATGGAGAGCTCTCCATTATTGCTTCATGTATTGGAACACGTTTACGGAGCCTCGATGTCAGTGAGAACCGACTCACTGATGCAAGCGCACGGCTTCTACTCGATCATTGTCTGAAAGAGACAACATACGAAACCTCGCAAACACGCACTACCCTTCCACCAGTTCAAAATACCAGGCCGTTGGCGGAGCTTACTATTTTCGGCACTGAGGACTTGGACAATCATCTCCGACAAAAGCTGACTGGGGGGTTCGTTGGGAGCCTTGCCATCGAGGACTCTGCAGATGTGGGTATCACACACCTGTATCTGTCGAATAATTTCCTGACAGTAGAGGGTGTCTCTGGCTTACTAAGATCGAAACGGTTAGAGGTTCTGGATGTAGGCAATTTGTCTGGTACATTGTCACAAGCCCATCACCCTTCTACCGAAAGATTCGGAGGACCTACTTTGCCTGGTGTGGAGAAGCTTACATCGACCTTGGCTGAGTATGCTGCGCAAAAGTTGGCCTACCTGCGGATAAACTACAAAGTCATAACTGAAGATGCTCCATACGATGCAACTCCCTCGCCCCGGGTAGAATTGTATGGAGATATGGGTTTATATGCCCCTGCCAGTGCTCATGAAATGGAAAATACCGAACCGCCTCTGCCCGAACTTAGTTATAGTGATGCAGCGGTCTTTGAGCTTCTCGCTGATTCAGAGCAGCCTACCGAGCTACCAGGCAGCTCGGCACCTACTCTGGCCGAGCAATCTAGAGACGCAAAATCTCTGCCTTCGGACCTCGCTCGAACCCCAGCAATTGAAGTTGAGTTTGATGGACCAGCGATCCAACGCGGACCAGCCTACGCACCGGAGCCTGTTAACTTGGACCCCGTTCTTAGTCTATTGCTGGATCCAAGTGGAGGATTATCGCCCATGACAGAAACATCAAATGCTTCCACCGGTAAGGTACAAAATTCATCCCTGAGCAGTGACGATGGTCAAGTAGGAGTAAGTTCCCGGCACAATTCAGCTCATTATGTCGAAGACCGAAGGGCAAGGCTGGAATTAAGGCAGTCACAAGAAAATCGCTTTCACCCTGGAATGCTTCCGAAGGTCCGCACACTCATTCTGACAGACGTACCAACGAAAACCGACAGCAAAGCATTAATCGACCGCCTAATCCAGTTTATTAAAGACTCCGCTGAAGAGTCTGAGATTGCAAACCTTCGGGCAAGACACACGTATATACTACCCCCCGGCCGAAGTCGGCTAGTGGCTGAGAAGGAATACGCAAGTAGTCTCTTTGCGTTGCGGCACATTGTGTTCGAGATGGCACCGCCACCCGTGGCACCTCAGAAGATCTCAAGCAGCTGGCGCCAATACCCAACAAAATCATCGACCGAGGATGCGGACTCTGAAGCGTTCTGGGAAGCAGCAACGCACGATTTCTCCTTCTTCGATGAGGAGGAATGCGGGTTGCCGAATGCTGAGCCTGGGCGCGGTCTTCCACTTGCGGCAATGGATGGGCTGATGCTAGATGCTAGAGAGCCTGCACCTCCACTCAAGCCTCGTCGCGGAGAGGATCAAATCAAGCCAGTCTTTGATGTGGTTTCCGAGATCGGAAAATTCCGCGAGGAGAGGAAAGCTGCGTATAACTCCTTGCTACAGCTGGGCGAGGCTGAGCCTTCATTGGAGGGCTATTGGCCAGGAGATATCACTGTGGTTAGGAAGCCAGTCAACACGGAAGCAGGCAGCCTGGACTTCTATGGGAATCGTTTCGAGTCGGGTTGGCTTTATAGATGATGGCAGCAAGAGGTTTATCGACGGACCACAGCGCTTTAAATTCCGAGATGCTGCGGCTTAGGTCTTGAGAGCCAAGATACGCTGGTAGTGGTAGCTGGTATTGAAATCCTTGAAACATCAGACGTGTTGATGTAATGCCCAGAACCCGCATTGGCTTTCGAGAAATCGTACCAATGTTTTGGCTGCGAAGGTTTCCAAGATAAAGGCCACCATATGAAATAAGCGAGCACCATTCGTGCATGGAAAAAGCCAAGTGATGTGCAGGCTGCCATCTGCCTTGTCTGTGCCACCATGGATGCGTCGACCCACCAATGGGTTGCCCGACCCCACTTCGAGCACCCAAGCTCCCACCTCGTCTTACTTGCATTCCATCATCACATGGCCCAGTCAGAACACGAACCTCGTTGCCCTGTTTCTAGCTGAAGCCTTGTGTCTGGATGCCTGTCGAGCAGCTTCATTAACTTCACCATGTCCCACGCGATGCAAACTCCCACCTTCGAGCCATCTTCTTGATGTGTTTAAGTTATTTCTGTTTGGTCTTCCGCTATTTGTCGTGTCCTTACTGTCGGAACAACCGACACTTCCATCGGTATGGGTCAATCTTCCACCAGGCTGCCAGACCTCCCTGAGCTAGAGCTAGAGACCTGGCCCACGCGTCAAGGGTGGACGCGGTCAAAACAGCCAAAACAGCCAAAACACAGCATATCATCAAGAGCTACGGTGGATAGTACTCGAGCTCCGCAAAATTCTACGCATCGCTCCCCTTCACGGCATACACAGAGATCCACTACTCGACATAAGAGCATGAACCCTCTGAGGCAGACCGACGGTAACCCTCAGCGTGCTACAGCCATTGTAAGCACCAAGGAACGCAAGAGACAAGATGCAAGTAGTGACCGGAAGCACACCCGTAAGGATGAGGCGCATGATCGCACTCACCGGAACCGCAAGGCTACCAGTCATCCCGACCCAAGGAAGCGAGAAAGGCAAGAAACAGCGTCAAAAACTTCGCGTGCAGGTTCTAGTAAAACCCCACGGGGGAAAAGTAACCGAGAGCATCGGACGAGCCCCGAATCCCACTCTAGAGTGTCCGAGCCAAAAGGTCAAGTGCGGACGAGCGAGTGTGTAATTTGCGCAGAGCCGCGAGCAGTGCATAGGTTTCCAACTAGGACTCCAACTTCGCAATGTACTCATGAGCGCAGCACCTGTAGACGATGTCTTAGGCGCTGGATAAGATCAGAATTCGAGTCGAAAGTCTGGAACCAAATCAGCTGTCCAGAATGTAGCGTTCGAATGGCGTACGGGGACATTAGCCACTTTGCTCCTTCAGACGTATTTCGTCGGTGAGTGGAAATACCCTCTCTCTGCACGGCAGGGGAAAGTTGGCGAAGCATGCTCTAATGCACAGTATGGTTGCAGTTACGACCGTCTAAGCACAAAGGCTGCTCTAGAATCCATCCCAGGGTTTCGTTGGTGTATTGCGAAAGGCTGTAAATCTGGCCAAGTTCTTGACGAACAACACCGAACCCCGAGATTTCGCTGTGTGGCCTGTAAAGCGAGCCATTGCATCGTTCATCAGATACCCTGGCACAAGGGCGAAACGTGCGCAGAGTATGATTATAGGTGCGCTCTCCCAACGCCGTCTTTTCTGGTCAGTGTGGTTAACTCTCTGCATAGAACTGATGGAACGAGGAAGAAAGCAGAGGAGGAGGCCAGTAAGAAATTGATCAAGGAGACGGCAAAGAAGTGTCCAGGCTGCAAGTGGAACATAGAGAAGAATACTGGGTGTGACCATATGACTTGTAAGTGTGTACGCTATTTATCCATACTCGGCCCTTCGCTAAGACAAGTAGGTTCAAAGTGTAAGCATGAGTTTTGTTGGATCTGTTTGGCGCCGTACAAGCCGATTCGGAATGAGGGCTTACAACATCATCGGGTGGCCTGCCTGCATTACGAGGATGGAGGGCGAATATTAATTCGTTGATGATGACGACCAGAAACGTTATAGTGAGATAGGCCAAATCTCAGATCAAGCGTAAGCAATGGCAGCGCGAAGATCAACCGGCAAACGGTAACAGCGAGGATCGATCGTCCTATCGTTGAGTGAGACTCTTCGGGTTGACTCTGATTTGTGGAGTGAGTGCATGCACAAGCCCAAAGAGACACAAGCTTTGCGTCCCGCCGTGTGGGGAACTTCGCCCGCCTGGGTGAGCAACAATCCCAATGCCGTGCGTCATCCGTGGTTCGGATCGGGTACCTAGTTCCTGATGGACCCGCACGTGGCGTTGTGCAGATCTGGGGTAAACGCGCATGAGACATACGAGCCTTACGAGGGCGACAGCGGCAGAGATAGTTGCATAATTACTGTCCTTGACTAAGGAGGAACTGCCTCCATGCAGCCGAATAATCGTGCTTTCGGCCGTATAGGAAAAGTACAGAGTGGACGACTGGCGGAATGTCCGTTGGTGAATCTGGCTGGATGAATGGACAGAGAGTGAGCAAGCCGCACCTGTTCGTGGAAATGGGAGTCTATAGCTGTCTTACCCTCTCTACGCTACAGAGTACGCCGGCTGAGCCGTGGTTCAGTGGCGCAAACAGTGGACTGGGCGATAGAACAAGTCTACCGCTGGCTGATGCATGGAAGACTGTGGAAGATCGCACCCTGTAGTATTTCCTCCATGGTCTCGACTCTCTCAGCCCTAGCCGCACTGTACATGGGCGCGTGCGGTAGAGGAGGATTGATAGCGCTGGAGATGCCATCAGCGGTCTGCAAAACCCTACTTGCAGAAATGGTCACCGCCTGCTGGGGTAACTGATTCTGGGAACGGGTAAGAGCGAAAGAGATTGGGAAAGACACAAGGCGACTATAGTTTGGCTTCTCGTGAATAGCTGAGCCGTGTGGGGTGTGAACGGTGATGCGAACTACAACCACCCTAGTCCAAACCCCGCCCCTGCATGCCAAGACACGCTAGGCTGAATCCCGGGCCTCCCTCTCCAACCTCACCTCCAGAACCACAGCGCAGGAGGCGCGTCTGCCATCGCCCACACGTTCCCCGCTCGCGATATCGTCACCGTATCCTTTGCACACTTGCACCTCACCGATGATACACCTGCCGCCCGTGTGCTTGCTGTGTACGCGCTTGGAGTAGTCTGCCGCCGGCCACATCGCATCAGCGCCGGCGCGTTACTTCGCAATCACTACCTTTGACCCTTTGCGCCCTTCGCGCTTGCCCTTTGTTTGCAGCTCACATTCTTCGGCATGGCGCCGATCCCTGGCACTCCAAAACAGACGCGCGTGCGTTCCGCCCGATTCGAGAACCGCGGCTACGACTCGGCCCCGCCGCTGAAGAAGCGTCGTTACGTACCCGGTGGCCCTGGCGGAGGCGGACGGTACGTCGACGTAGACGGCATCGAAACGCCCGTTGGAGGAACAGGACCGGGTGGCTACGCTTACACAGGACCGCGAGGCCGTGTTGGGCGGTTGAACGCTGAAAAACAGGGCGTGCCTATTATCGCCCCATCGCCATCAGCTAGTCAAGCTCGACCGCGACGTGACAGGCCGAAAGCTGGGCCCAGGTCCAGCTCGGCTGCTGCTGTAGCCGCCGCGGTGGCGCAAAGCGACGGATACAAACCGAGGGAGGAGCGGGGATGGGAGGAGTTTCACCCAGATCTTGATCTTGAGGTTGAATACCCCGTGTTTAGCGCGGAGCTGGTGGATGGCATCAGTCCCGGAATATCGGCTCCAGGAACGCCTATCATCAATGTGTCCTCTACAGCACAATTCGCAGTTGACAGTGGGGCGTCAGGAGTGTTAGACGAAGCACTCCGTGCGCAACAAGCAGATCAAGAGAATGGAGCGATCGATACTAGGGTCAACGGGACATATATCACGCCTATCAAGCGACGTGTCGGACGTCCGCCTCGCAGACTCGATTCGATGCTCAATGGCCTTGGATCTCCGCCAGCGCCCCGGATCCAACCTCTGCCTACACATAACCCGAAAGAAAAGCTTACGTTGCCGAAACCCTCATGTCGTCCAATCGACCCGTTCAAGGAATTCGAAGAGAGCGAGGACGTGCAAGTGAACTATGTTAGCAAGGCGCTGGCAAATATTGGATATCAGACGAGTGAAGTATTTGACAAACCAGAAATGAGTTTGATTCGGGTTCCAGAGGGCAACATAGAAGAAGATCTGGACCTGCGGACTGACACCGATGGCGCAGCAGGTGCTGTGCCGCTCGGTCGGGCAGAGTACGACATGGACGAGCAAGACGATCGGTGGCTACAGGAGATTAATACCCGGAGAGAAGTAGAGGGCACTGAGCCAATAATACCAGCAATATTCGAAGTCACTATCACGCAGATCGAGAAAGAATGGCATGCCTTGGAAAAACGTAAGCTCTGAAACAAACCTTACCTGCCTCATCAAACTAACGGTAACCAAGGCATACCCAAACCTAATCCGAAGCCCCCACAGACCCATCGGCCACGGTCGAGCTCAGCGGCGGCAGTCAATGGAGAGCCTGCTGGTCAAGGCGAAGAGCAGGACACGAAATGCGCTATCTGTGACGACGGCGACTGTGAAAACACAAACGCTATCGTGTTCTGCGATGGATGCGATTTGGCAGTGCATCAAGAATGTTACGGTGTGCCGTTCATACCAGAAGGGCAGTGGCTCTGTCGGCGATGCCAGCTAGTGGGGCGCGGTACCCCTGTTAGTGAGCACCCGGTACGTCTTGTCCTCCCCTTGCACATGGTTCGATTGCTAATCGTTATAGGGCTGCATATTCTGTCCAAATATAGACGGCGCGTTCAAGCAAACCACAGCCATGAAATGGGCGCATCTCCTCTGCGCTATGTGGATTCCTGAGGTATCGTTGGGCAACGCGACGTTCCAGGAGCCTGTGCAAGATGTCGAAAAGGTGCCCAAAACGCGCTGGAAACTTGTATGTGACACGCTCACTATAGATGAGGATACGATGGACTAACGTGCCCTAGAGTTGCTACATATGCAAGCAGAAGATGGGCGCCTGCATTCAATGTGGCCACAAGTCTTGCTTCGAGGCGTTCCATGTTACGTGTGCACGGCGAGCTAGGCTTTGCCTGCGGATGAAGTCTGCCACAAGCCAAAACTCACTTGATGCTAGTGTGTTGAAAGCCTTCTGCGACAAGCACAGCCCTTCGGATTGGAAACGAGAGAATAGCACAGAAGACGCTACTGCAGATGCGAAGGCATTTTACCGACACACGATGCGCCATGTCCGCTGGGGTGATAGCCAGGCTCATGCTCTCTCGATCGGATCTACACCCTGTGTCCCCTCTGTGGAAGGAGCGGATGAAATCCCTGAGCCTACGAGTGGGAACAAAAGGAAGCGAGGACAATCTACCAAGTCATGGAGATTACCATCAGGGGCTCCAGTTGTGCCTCAAGCGGTCTATCACAATGTCGAAACCGCGATGCAGAAATTTCAAGTGCCAAAGCGCAAAGAGTTTGTCCAGGATGCCTGCAGATACTGGACTCTGAAGCGGGAAGCACGACGCGGTGCTGCCTTGCTTAAACGCCTGCAACTCCAGATGGAGGCCTTCTCATCGATGGAAATCACTCGTCGGAACTTTGTCGGAATGGGTGCAGCCGGTAGACCAAGGCTCCAGCGTCGGATCGAGTTTGCAGAACGTCTTGAAGAGGACATGAAGCAGATCCGGCTACTCTGCGAGAAGGTAAAGGAGCGGGAAGCTGAGAAGCTCAAGGATGTCTTGATCCTGAAAGAAATAGTGGATACAGTCTACTTCCCCATACCCCCGTTACTAGAACCGATTCTGGATAGGGCGCAGAGGTGAGCATCCCCTTTACCCCCGGATTGACTTGCTCGGTGCTAATGAGACCAAGTCTTGACAGTAAAGGATTCTTCAGTGAAGGGTTTGGCTCGATCCAAACCAAATTGGACGAGAAATTCTACACGTCCGTCCAGCCATTCAGCGAAGATATAGCTGCTGTCTTCGGTTCCAAGATCGAGTTCGCTACCATCACCACTGTTGGGGCCGCTCAACAACAATTGAGCGATGTTGCACACAGTTTGTTGACTCCGGAGCAGAAAGAGATTAAGAAGGTAGCGAAGCGTATTTTCAAATTCATACAGCCTCTCGTCGAGGATGCTATGCGCAAAGAATCAGATCTAGCGGGCCGACCATTGGAGCGAGAATTTCCAGATCTCGAGGCACTTCTCGATCAGCGTCTGCGCCAGCGGCCAGAGGCTTCTACTACTGGCGATGTCTTACAGCAAAGCACAGATGCTACCTCCTTCGGGGTGATTGAGAACCAGCTCCAGGCTAAAGAAGAGGCCAGCGAGGACTCAAGGAAGGAGTCCGAAACTCTTCACCTTGCGCCAACACCTGATGACAACTCAACGGACCAGCATCCCAACGCACAAGACGAGGCCTCCGACGAAGCAGCCATCGCCGCTCAACTGGGTCAAGACACTTTGCACTTATCGACGAACGGCACAGCTCACGAAGACGCCATGGACATCGACCAAGAAGGAATCGGTCCCCACGACTCTCATACCGGGACGGCTCCACTCACTCCCCCACGATCTGAAAAAGACCTCGTGGCGCCTCTGGCACTTGGCGGCACATTGTGGTATATGAAGGAGTTCGACCCAAAGGGCACGACAATCCACGACGAGCAATGGAGTGGCAGAGACATTCTGCGAGCCATGAGTGAGGAGCTGAGTGAATTGGATGACGACGAGCTCAACGGCCTCGCGGATCCGACAGACGCACACCCGGCAGATGGGATAGTGCCAGAAACGAACGTTTCGGACCCGCAGAAAGCCGCGGCACGAAAACGGAAACGGGCGAGGGGTTATAGATGATGATTCACTTTGTCGTTCTGGAACTCGACTCTGAGCGAATGCATGCGATCTCCCCGTTGTATTGTATACCACTTTTGCATTTTGTAAACATAGTCTGGGCTCTTTGGTAGAATACTGGCTGGCGTTAGACTGTTTTTTGTTAGCTAGGCGCGGCGGGTCGGTCTGGCATGGAATGTGTCGACTTGGGACATGTGTATTGGGAAGTAGGTATGGTATCTTTAGCAGAGGGAAAACTATGCAGAACTTCACACGACGTGCAGTGATTTCGAGGCCTCAGCTACGTGAATTGAACCCGTTCCCTCAGCCGTGCAGGGTTGACGCTGGACTATTTACGTGCAGTGAGGCGGACAGTTTCTGGGAGGTAACGCGAATGGGCGTTTCTTGTTGCCAGATTGACTTTGCAGGGCAAGAGCACGCCAGACCGGGGCTGGGACAAGGCGGCACTTTCCTCGCTCGCGTAAATCGGCCCCGGCGTTGCTTTGTTTCGCCGGCCCTGGGCTCCCTCACCTTTACTCTTATAAAGCCTGCCAGCCTCCGCTCTCTCTCCTCGCACCTCCATCGTCCCGCCGCTTGTCCCATCGCCAGCTTACAACTGCCGGTACCACGCTTGACGACCCGCCTGTCGCGCAGCTGTCACTCTATAAGCTGTCGGCAACGTCGATCGGTCGCCCAAAAAAATCCAGCTCCGACAGCCCGAGTTCCATCTAACCACATCGACCCACGGGCTAATCATCATGGCCTCAATGGAGTACGAACAGGAGCAGCGCGGCTACGACGGTTCGTTCCCTCTCCGTTTGCGCGACCGCCTCAGGCTCGCTTTGATGTTTGCTAACTCGACGCGTAGACGAGCCGCGTGGCTACGACCGTGAGCGCAGCAGGTCCCCGCGCGCAGACCGTCGCGAGATGGGCGGCTCCCGCGCTCGCAGCGCCTCTCCCAACGGTCGCGACAGCCGGTAAGATTTCTCCCTCGTCGCACAACTACAGGCAGCAGCTTATATCTCTCCCAGTGGCCCTCCCCCAGCCCCGCGCGGTGTGGTGGACGAAGAGGACGAGGAGTCTCGCAACACTGGCTCCAACCTCTTCGTGACTGGCATCCATCCGAGCATCTCCGAGGAAGAGGTCACGCGTCTGTTCGAGAAGTATGGCGAGGTTGAGAAGTGCAACATCATGCGTGATCCCCACACCAAGGAGTCGCGCGGCTTTGGATTTGTCAACATGGTGACTTCCGACCAGGCTGACGCTGCCAAGGAGGGTCTCCAAGGTGAGGTTCACAATGGCAGGACACTTAGCATCGAGAAGGCTCGTCGTGCTCGCCCGCGCACTCCCACCCCGGGCAAGTATTACGGACCGCCCAAGCGTCGTAAGTAACATGTCCTCTGTCTCATACACATCGGCTAATCCGAGAACAGAAGAGATAGGAGGAAGCCGCGGCGGCCGCGGCGGAGGCGGATTCCGCGATCGTTACGAAGACCGCTACGATGATCGCCGTGGCGGCGGCGGTTATGGCGGCGGGCGTCGCGACGACTACGGAGGCGGCAACTACCGAGGAGGCGGCTCCCGTTACGGTGACCGCGAGGACCGTGGCTATCGCCGCGAGCGTGAGGACTACAATCCGCGCGGAGTCGACCGCTATGCCTCTCGAGATGACCGCTACTCCAGCAGCCGCTATGAGGATCGTCGTGGCGGTGGCGGTGGTGGCAGCGGCGGCGGCGGCAGCGGCAGTGGTGGTTACTATGAACGCCCACCGCCCCCTGCTTCTGGCGGCGGTGCTGCTGCAGGCGGCTACGGCGACGCTCCTCCTCCTCGCCAGGAATCCTATGGCGGAGGTGGTGGCGGTGGCGGCGGCGGCGGTAGGTCATACGACAACGACTACGGTGCGCTCCCCCCTTACCAACTATGGCGGTTCTGACTAACTCCATCCAGAGGCAAAGCGATTTTAGAAACTGCACTTTACTCCCAGTTTCTGGCAACCGGCTTTCGGAATTTCCCCATCTCATGTAATCCTACACTTCTGTCTGTGCGCATCGGTTTAATACGGCTCTAAATCACATTACGGGGAATGGTCGACAAAAGTTCTTCGATATGGTTCTCGGCGGCGGCGCAGGAGAGCATGCTTCTATAGCTTTGCCATCTTGTGGCCACAGCATCTTTCATCACGGTCTTCGGCACACGGTGGATTTCCTTAGGAGAATCGGTATATCAACTCTTCGGTAAAGGTTCTCAACGCCACAACTTTGGCCCTGGGGAACATACTTCGTCTTCATCTTCGTCGACACCTAAATTGTACTTCTATACTTTCCCCGTGCGCGATGATACCAGGACGTCGCAACAAACACAAAACACTCGTCACCACAATCCGCACCCTCAGCACTGTCTAAATACTTTCCAATATTATATCGGGCAGATCGGCGTTCAAAATCTATCCACAATGACACCGCCTATGCCCGCAGCCCCGAACACATAATCAATAAATGGGCTTGCAGTAAACCGAATCTCGACTTGACAGCCTCACCCGCACACGTCTTATGGAGCCGGCCACGTCCTGTATACTCTTGACTCGCAATCCCCGGCACAAACTTTCTAAGTCCAATATGTGACTCGCGGCGGACTGCGTAGCAACACTTGGTGCCAAGTCGTGCCAGCGCCCGTGACGGCCGCGTAGAGACGATGAATCGCACATGGCGCAATCGTAGGCTACTGACAGTCTCAGCTTTGCGAGATGTCACTGCTGCGGTTTGGCAGATACATATCAGGCCTGGAGATCGAGGTGCGTGCCCCGTTTCATTTGCGTTGCTTCCCTCTTTCGTTTCGTACTTTCCTGGTCTAGAAATCTGCCTTGCGCTCCAATACCAATGTGAAGCACGCACAGTCAACGAGACTGGTATCATACCTCTCTATATTATTACTCCACTTCTCGCGTCATGTCTTTGTTTGACAACAAACGTCTACAGCTACAGTTACGACTTTTCGGCTTCCCTTCTGTAGTAGGATATGCCATTGGTCAGTTTTTACTACATCCCAACCGGGTTGCAGCAGGGCAATAGTATCACTCCCGGATTATCCGCCCGTCGGATTGTTTGCTAGAGAAAACTCTCTGAAATGCTCGAAGTTTGATGCGCATCGTCTCTCGCAAATGGGATCCTCTTCCAACAAACTGCGCAAGTAGCCGCTGCATGGTCTTCCAGGACCGCTGACGTGAGATACCGCGTCGATGGTGGCGACTAGGGAGTATAGTGGTATGAACCACAGCCCAGGTCTTCGGACCCCCGCCATCGGCTGATATTCGATGCTCTGAGAGGTTGTGTATCTGTAGTGCACCATCAGTTGCAAGCCCAGGGTGGTGTCTACTCGTTCCTGCACGCTTCCGTGCCCCCTTCTAGCATGATCAACTGATCAAAGGGGTTCGCGGTCGAGTCCCAGTCACTAACTAAAAGGAAGCTCGTTATCGGACAACATAGAAGCTCGAACTCAATATATTCAAGTTACCTCTGTCTTTTGCTTTGAGAGTTTCTGCATACAGTTGCCGTATCGTCTAGGCCGGACAGTACAGCTTAGGCTTGGCGCACAAAGCTGACGCTAGGTTATCCGTAGAGCGTCTCGTACCAAGCATATGCTGTAGACTCGTAGATGTTGCCCAAGCAAAGATGTCCCCACGTTCAGTTGCGGTGTCGCGGTGAATGGGACGGCCACCAGGATGCAGCGTGTGTCAACGGGTCTAACCGCATGAGTGGCCTAGCTGGAGATCGGCCCCCACCTGCATGGCTCGGAGGTGGCGCCGTGAAAGGGATGTGCGCCCGCAGGGTTGCGCAGCCCTCTTGTGTCTGCAGCTCGTCCTGCGCATCTGTTCTTTTGCTCTCACTCTTTCGTTGTTCGCGATATCCGTACTGTACCCCGCTGGTCGTTACCAGCGCGACACTCATTCCGTCCCAGCCGTGCCGCTTCGACCTCCCCTTCGGTGAGACCAACGCCGCGTTGCGCAATAATGTCCGATCGACTGACACACGTACTCTAGGCGCTCACTTCTCTTGCTATTCATGCCTTGGTCCTGACATAGCGCGCCCTCTCCGCTGCCGCCTGCCTTCGTTTTCCCACACCATGACCAAGAAGAGGCTCATCCCGTTTGTTGCTGTGATTGTGGTCCTCCTCTGCTTCTTCTTCTACTCGAGCTCGTCCGTCCGCGAGACATGGCGAGGGCTGCCGCAACATGTCGGGCTCGGAGACCACATTGAGGTCGACCAAGCGTACGATCCTGTGGCCAGCACGCCTTCAGGGCAGCAGAAGGACCCGGATTATGCGAATTGGAATCCGAAACCCGACTTTAGACCCGGGTCGCCGATGCCGCCGGGCCACAACTATACCTCTGTTCTTGTGGTTGCGAAGATAAAGAAAGAGGACGTTGGCTGGATGGAGAAGGAGATCCCGGATCAAGAGAAAGCTGTGTACGTCGCCGATGACCCTACCGCGCCGCTGCACCCACCGAAGAACAAGGGCCACGAAGTAATGATCTATCTGTCTTGGATCATCGACAATTACGACAACCTACCCGATGTCGCTATCTTTATGCATGCCCATCAACTCACCTGGCACAACGATGATATCCTAGGCAACAATGCTGCGCTCATGATACCAAGGCTCAGCCGGCAGCGGGTATGGAGAGAAGGTTTTGTGAACATGCGCTGCAGCTGGTATCCTGGTTGTCCCGACTGGATGCATCCGGGTGAAACTGAGGAAAACCCTTACAAGACGGAGGAAATCCTACTAGCCAAGTCATGGAGTGAGCTTTTTCCTTTGGACCCGGTGCCCGCTGTTCTCGCGCAGCCATGTTGCGCCCAGTTCGCACTCTCTCGCGAGCGCATCCAAGCGAAACCGCACGCGCAATATGTCTGGTACCGCGACTGGCTCATGTCGACGAAGCTACCCGACTCCCTCTCCGGCCGTATCTGGGAGTACGTTTGGCAATTCGTATTCACGGGCAACAACATCTACTGTCCCAAGGAACATATATGCTTCTGTGATCAGTTTGGAAGCTGCTTCGGCGGCGAGGAGAAGTTCAAAGACTTTATCAAAGTCAAGAACGAGCTGAGCGACCGTGAGCGCGACCTGCGTGATTGGGAAGACAAGAAGAAAGCGATTGAAGAGGCGATAGAGGAAGGTCGGGAAGACGAGGCTGAGCAGCTCGATAAGCCTGAGCCAGGCCGGGACAAAGAGTTCGAGAAGGAAATAACCCGCCTTCGACCGATCGTGGATGGACTCAAGAAAGAAGCAGAGGAACGGGGGCAGGATCCAAAGAATCGTGCAGAAGAGGCTGGGAGAGAGTGGCACGACGGCGACGACTTCTAGGCGGAAGACCGCTTCCGATCGTGAGATATACGTGATACCTTGGGATTTTGGGCGGGTACTAGCTGATATGAGGTCGCAGGTGTTCTGCATTTCTGGCGCGAGTGTTTTATTGAATTGAATGAAGCGACACATCTGGCCAGCTATAAGATCACAACCAGTCTGCCAGTCTTGGTGTATATTTAGGGTTATTGGGTGTTATGGTTGGGGTGTCATATGGAGTCCCTGATGTTCCAATGGTACGCAGAGGATATCACTATCCAGCGAAAGCAAACTCAACCTGTGTTCTGATTTGTCTTCGGCGGGCGGAGCCTCCCTCTGCAACACTCTGTCTTTGCTAAGTGTAAATCTCTATTGCCGGGCTCTATGACGCCGTTGACTGCATCTGGTGTCCAAGACATTGGACTTACATAAGCGCAAACAACACCAATCAGCGCACATGCCCGCCAAGGCGCAATGCGATGCAAAACACACAAACACCAGCCCGACCCGACCCACGACGACGATTGTTCCCGAGGTACGCTGGTCTTGCTTTGCTTGTCACTCGACACCACGCAATTAACACAGCAAGCAATCCGCGCTCCACAGTTGCGCATTTGCTGCCCCAATCCGCCAAACATGGCGGGTTCAAAAGCTGTCTCTCTTGCACATTCTCGTGTCCCATCTCACGCATCCGAGTTTCTCGATTCTCGAGATACGCCAATCGATCTCGTTGCTTGCTTTGATCTCGATTGACACTTACGCTTGCATTGACAGGTGACCCCCGTTTGACCCCCGGCCGGCGCCATGACGGCAGACACAAACGCACCCTACTATCAGATGCGTGGCCAGGTCACCAATGGTACAACGAAGACAAACGCGCCGCAGTTCGCACCCGATGACGACTATGGCCTCTCCACCTCCTTTGCAGCCCACGATGCCTCCCTCTATGCCGAACGCCAGATGCCGGAGTCGCTCAACACCCTCGAGGAGGGCAGCCACAATCTTGTCGAGCTGCTCGAGGCCGCCACGACGGCTGCTGGACAGGCTGCGGACGCCATGGACGTTGATCAGTCTGGCATAGCCACGAACAGGGCAAACCCCGGCAAGAGGAAGAGAGATGCAAGCCCTCCCGCCGACGAGTCCGGCGTTGCTGCTCCCGCCGGCAAGCGCCTTCGGATGGACATGCCCACCGACCCTCAGCTCGGCATGGACAACACTGGGCGCAGCAGGTCCCAGAGTAGTAGCGTACCGCCCCCGACTGAATCGTTGCTGACTGACGCTCGCGCCGCTGGTGTCCATTCCGCTGTCGCTCTGTTTAGACGTTCCAGTTCGAAAGAAACCACTCGGAAATACACACGACCGCCCATGTCGAAGCTGTTCATCTCGCTGCAGCTGACACCAGAGGACTTCCTACATCTACAGGCGAAGGCGAAGGCATACATGCTCGATCCGGCGCACCCAGACCGACAGAGCTGTGTTGGCAATAGAGGCAAGGGAGATACAGACATGGTCAAGCTGCGGCTCTTCAATTGCGTGCGTGAGTTCCTCAACGACGGCGTGGGTGAGCAGTTCTTCGGCGAGCATGTCGAGAAGCCAGGTGAGAAGGACACTATGGAAGCTGCGCGTGCGCTTGGGCAGGAGAAAGCACCCCCTGAGGACAGGCTGATCTGGCCCGGAGATGGAAACAAAATCATCAGCCTCGTCACTCCTCTGTTGAGACGCATGGTCACCAACGAGCGCCAACGGATGTATGCCATCGAGACGAGGAAAGGAGGCGCGAAGAAGAAAGAGGGTAGCGTCGAAGCTGCCCACCCTCATACCAACGAAATAGGCATGAACCCGACAAACAACCAGGTAAAAGACTTTGAGCACTCTTCAAACTCTAAAGAGGTCCCTCTTGGCTCGACTCAAGCGCAAAGCCAGCATTCTCATCTCACATCACCAGTTATCTCGTCATTGACGGTCGATCATTCTTCCAAAACCCAGCCAATAAAATCACAGACTACGTCGCCAACGGCCCCCGCCTCTGGTAAAATGTCCTTTGAAATGTCCAAGCTTCGGCGTGCCCTTCCGGCTCCGACGTACTCCTTGGAGGAAATCGCGATCTTCCTCAGCTGGGGGGCCTACACGAAGCTCGAGCCACAAAGAATCCTTCGATTTGGGACAGAGTTCGATCCCTCTTTCTCATTTGAAGGTCTGCAGTCTCAAGTCAGTACACTACTTTGGTCGGCGATGACCATGTATTATGAGCTGCGGCCAAAACCTGGTATGGTTACGAAGCCAGCGGGCATGGGACCGGAAGCTCTCAGAGGGCTTGCTGTGGCAGCTAGGGAGATGCAGACCGCAAATGATGCGTCTCGGAATACTAACGGTGTACCTATAGCGCAGTCCATTTCTACCGATCTGCAAGCCTACATGGACAAGCATAAAGCGGGCATCGTCGAGCGAGAACGCGATTCAGAGAGCGCATCAATCGAAGGCATAGCGCCCAGTTCACGACAAGCTTCACCACCTGTTGATATAGCGTCGACCGAAGCTGCACCGTCTCGCTCACGACAAGCCTCACCACTTGGCAATCGCGTCTCTACCGAGCAGCATGGCTGTAGCACAGAGGAGATATCAGACCTACGCAATGAAGTCGGACAAGCTGTCCCTTCCTCGGCTGCAGATATAGCAGCTCGTCTAGATGACTACTTGTGCTCTGACCCCAGCTCCTCCCAGGACAGGCCAATGCCCCTTTCTGAAGACGCACTGCCTCGGCATACTATCCAGGCTGTGACAACTAGAGGTTTGAAGACCATTTCCAACGACGACGAGTGGGATGCGGTGAAGAAGGAGATTGGTTATATGGCTTGGGCAGATGGCAGATTGACGGTTGTTGTTAACGTTCAGCCTTATTGTGATTAGTTTTGCTTTGCGCTTGCATTGGAGATAGTGGAATTTCTGCGTTGGTACCTCTGCATTGCGGGATTTTAATAGATTTCTTTCATCTAAAGCATTTGACTGTGAGTGGTGATGGTGCTACAGATTGTCTGATCGACTTGGCTTACTTTATATACCTTCACAGACTCGCGGCACGCACCTCCAAGAGTACTTTTTAGCAACTCACACTTTGCTGTTCACTCTGTCCTATTCAATCTACCCCTATCATTTTCGTCCCATTCACTCCATCCACCCCGCCACCATCTCCGCATCACCCCGTCCAACTACCCCCTCCTCAACCATCATTTCCAGCACCCTCCTCACCTCACCCCCCTTCCCCATCCACTCGTCCCTCCTCACGCCCGTGCCAACAGCCACCTCTCTCAACACCTCGGCAACCACGGCCTTCGCCTCGGCCGTCCTCCTCACTTCGTCTAACCCGGCCTTCTCCGCATACATCCTCGCGCCGCGGTAGAACACGCCCGCATTTCCGCCCAAGACACTTCTACTCTTCACCCACGCCGACTTCGCAGCCTCGAAGTGCGCGAGCCGGAAGCGGAACAGGTTGGCGTCGCCGCGCGCCAGGTAGATGGCTGCGAGGCGCGAGGGCGGCAGGTGCGCGGTGTACGGCGCGGTGGAGAGCGTGGTCAGAAGGGTTTGCGCGCGGGTGAGGGCTGTCCATTGGGCGTCGAGGAGGGGGGCACATTTTGGTGTGGGGGGGTAGGTTGGGGAGTCGGTGACGGCGGAGGCGAGGTCGATGAGGGCGTCTGCGTGGGCGGAGAGGGCATTTGCAGCAGCGGCGTTGAAGCTGCCGTTGTTGTTGTCGTTATCAGGAGATTGCATGAGAGGGGCGAAGAGCGCGTCGATGGCGTCGAGGTATTGGGCTGCTGTTGTTCGGCCGCTGCGGTATGCGATTTCGGCGAGGGAGGCCTGGAAGTTGGCGGTGGCGAGGAGGGCGTCGTCTTTGGGTGTTGTGGAGGGTTCTACCGTGGCGGGTGCTGCGATAGAGAGGGTGGGGCCTGCCGAGGGTTCCTCGGCAGGTCTTGAGAATGGAGAGTTTGCGAGGAGATTGATGAGGGTTGGGATCTTGGTGTTTGCTGTCTCGAGGCCGAATTGTGCTTTCGGTTCGATGGTGGCGAGGTCGGCTGGGTCGTAGAGTCCGAGGAGCGTTGTCAAGGCTCCTAGTTGGGCCGTACAGGTCTCGAGCAGCGCTTCCGGTGTGACGGGCTCCACTACTGTGGCATACTCTCCGGGGGAATCAGAGTCGGTCGAGGCCGTCTCCATGCTGTCGTCTCCCGAAGGTTTCTCACTTCTGGCTCGTTCCGCTGCTGCATCTTCTTGGAAATCTTGCGACGCCTCGGCCTTTGCAAGCTCAAGCTGCATCTCCTCATACTCGTGCTGCTGCCTAGCGAGACACTTGGTGAAGAGCTCCACAGCTTCCTCAAGAAGAGTACCTGCAGGCGTCTTTGCGTTCTGCTGTGAAGTATTCTCCAACAAAGCTTCAGCCATCGAAGTGAGAACTTGAGCGGTATTGAACAGAACATCCGTATTATCCGGATCCAGACCTATGGCTACGCGGTGGGACTTTAGCGTCTCTTCTAGAAGCGTGATCTTGTTGCCTAGTTGTGCCACTATACGATCATCTTCACTCATTTTGAACTCTAGGTTTGCCCTGTACTCAGTCAAAATTGACGTTCGATCTCACAAACGCTTACAGTGGAGGTTGGATTTGCTCACTTATTGTACGCCAAATCGAAGCTCTTCGGCCACCGCTTCAACCCAGCATCATACATATCAATAGCACGATTGAAGAATCGGGTCGCTTTCACAACGTCTCCAGCACGCCATTTTCCTGCCGCCTGCTCGAACTCGTCGGCGGCTTCTAGAAAGTCGTTCTCGGACTGCGGGTCTTGTGTCTAGCTCTCGTCAGTTTCAAGACGTAGAGTGTTTGCACGGGCCTACTGACCCTTGCTTTGAACTTGCCTTTCGGCTTTATGAGGTTCTTCGTCTTAGGAGGCATTATGGGCGATGATGGGATGTGATAGTAAGGGAGGTGTTGCGGAAAGAAAGCTGGGAAGAAAAGTTGACGAAATTGGTCACTGGTGGCGAAAACCAATGCTTAAAGTGGACACAGATTTCTCATCAACAGAGCATCTACAACCTCCCAAAGTACAACTTCGCATCGCATGCAGACAAATCTCGAGATACCTAAACATCAGGAACCTCGCTACCCCGCCACGCCAGCCCCACCTATACACAACCTCTCCACCCCAAACCCATCCCACCACCTCTCCCCATCCACCAGCATGCCCTTCGCATCAAACAGCACGCCCTCCTCCGCCAACAACTCGCGCTTCGACACCTGGTTCTGGCCACTCGGCACCTTCTCCCAATCGCCCTTGAAGCCGCCAATAAACTGCTCAACACTCAGCACCATACAAACTACACCACGGCAAAAGCCCATAGAGAATACTCACCCCCGTACTAGCAATACACCGATGACACGGAATCTCGGGCGCAAACGGGTTGCACCGCAGCGCACCGCCCACCGCGCGCGGCGAACTGTCTAGTGCGCGCGCGAGCGCTGCGTACGATGTGATGCGGCCCGAGGGGATCTGTTGCAGGAGCGTGTAGACGCGTGTTTGGTATTCGGTGACTTTGGTTTGTTTCTGCATCTTGCGCTGGGGAGTGTGCAGGGCGGTTCGGTTTGATCGAGAGGAAAACAGTCGGTTTCGTATGAGGTGAGGTGATACGGGAAGAGTGATCTCGGGGTTGACCACGCGCTTTAAAGGTTGGCGCGCGGTCACGAGGTTAGATAAGTGTGCTTTTGAATTGACCTTTCAGAGCGCGGGATCGTCTGTGTACAGCATTGCCGCGTTTTCGAGGATGCAGAGGAAGTTCATCGATCGAGAGTGTAGCCTTGATGGCATAGTCCTTCATAGTACCCAACCCGTAGAGGATGTTCTACACAGGTCGTAATGTACCAGTCCCGTAGTCACAAAACTAGATATCGCAAGTCCATCACCACCAACAAAACATACCAACATATAAACAATATTCAGTCTAATACCCAGATCAGCGCAACTAATGAAGCCCCTCACCCCCGTGCATTAATTCGTGTCCGCTAACACGCTCACCTTAACTACACCTCTATACCTTTAGAAGTTTTCACAGTACATTACCTAGTATACTAGATACAGAAAGGCTTTGTACAGACAAAAGTAGTCTATCTAGCTATTGCTAGAATTTCTTATACTGTCAAGAGCATTGCCTAAAGCTATCTTACATCGGACAGAGAGCCTCATGGACATTCACAATCTCAGGCTCCACCATCATCGTAAGCTTCCTCGTCGCCGCCATCGAAGTCCTCCTCCGCGTCGTCGTGCTCGCCCTCACCCTCGCCCTCTTCCTGCTCATCCTCACCCCCACCCCCCCAATCCATAATCTCATTATCATCCCACCACACCAAATCGCGATTCTCCCTCTCCACCCTCTCCTCCTCGCGCACCGCCTGCTGCTGCTGCACCGCATCCCACTCCAGCAGCCCCGCCACAACGCCCATGACGCGCCCCTCACCGAAAATGTGGCCGCCCACGTCCAAGATGGCGTTGATGTCGCGCTGCGAGACGGGCGCGTTGACGGCGGCGGGGAAGAGCGTGCGCGCGCAGATGGGGCACGTGTGGCCGGTGGTGAGCCACGCGGCGAGGCATTCGGCGCCGAGGACGTGGCCGCAGGGTTTGATGCGTGTGGCGGGGTGGAAGGTGGAGGAGGAGCGGGTGGGATGGGCGATGTTGTTGTTGTTGGTGGTGTCTGGGGTTGAGGGGTTGACGATGAGCGGGTGGCAGCAGATGGCGCAGACTTGGGAGACGGCGTAGGCGTTGATGCGGAAGGGCTCCAGACCATCGGCTTCGAAGAGTGCTTTTGTGGGGTAGGCTGCCATGGTCGAGGTTTGATTGCTGGATAGCAGTAGGTTGATTTTGGGGTCCGCAGAGGTGGTGGTTTCGTTGTGGCTGCTGGGGTTTTTTATATAAGAGTAGCTGGCGGAGGGGGCTGGTTGGCAGGTGAAAAGTACAGTGGAATAATAGGAGCCGAGTCGTATTGTGAAAGGTCAAAATTTGCCTGTAAAGGCGTTGCGCACAATGGTAACTGGAATCACCAGGGGTCCCGATACAATGCGTAGAGATGGATCGTTCTAGTAAGCGTGCCAGTGATATCAAATGTCGAATCGGCTTCGTCCTGATTTGCGTGGTATTATTGAAAAGCCGAAAAGTCTATTCCCAAGCTCTTTTCAACTTGCGAGTTTACTTAAATTTTCCATTTGGGTTGTGGAACCGAACTGGCAGAACCGCGGTTCGTCGACACACCATCTCCAACCCCTTCTTCCTGGTTGTTGCAAATACTCGCATGTGTACTCCCGCGTGAGGTCTGGCCGCTTGTCGGTCAATATTTGTGTTGCATGAGCAGCTTCAGAATAGGATGACCGTCGTCAACCAGCCCTATGTTGAACAAAACGTTGATTCTGCAACATGGTCCGAAGATCGTGCTGAATGAACTGTCGAGGGGACTCGACAAAGTTCAAGGACGTCCGAATGTAGCTCTACAAGTGTTTGTTAGTTAAAGAAGTGGCTTCACAAGTGAGCGCGTACCAACCTTTCGCCAAGTAGATTGTTGGAAGCAGCTGGGCGGTCGCGCATCGGGTCGAGCTGCAGCTGCTCATGTTGCTCCTCTTCTAGGCGTTTTCTCTTGCGTGACTGGCCCCCAGTAGACTGTCTGATGCGCTTCTGAATATGCGTAGGAATTAGGTGCGAGGTGGATGAGACAGAAAGTCGCGGTTGATGAAGCCCGGCACGACGACGTGATCATGCGCACTTGAGCGTCTGTCTCGCCTTCAAAGATAGCGCCGACTGTGTCACTCAAGTTGTAATCTGTAGAGGGTGCTTTGGTGTCGAGGGCGGTCCGAGTTTCGTGGTCGCTGACCTTCACCACGTAAAGTCTTTCGATGCACGGAGTTGTTTGGGAATGCAATAAAAAATGGAGGTGTGGCAGATGTTGCCTTACTGAGGGCAAAATTGAAACAGGCCGATGGTTGTTTAGCTGTTGCACTCTCCTGCCAGTTCTAAAGGATGCAGCTTCCTAACAAAACATACTCACGTGCAGTGGACTTCCACAGATATCGTCATTGTCATCGACATTCGATTCTATGTGTTTTCCTATGGCCAAGTTACATAGACTCGATGTCAGTCTTGCAAGCTTTTGGATGGGAGTACAAACAAGCCCCTAGCGCTCTGACTTGGACCATTGCTTCTCGCAATGCTCTTAAACCTTCCTAACCCCAATCCTTCCTTTTTCAGCTATACACCTTGGACTCAGTATTCCTCTCAGTATGATTTTAAAGTTACCGTAGTCCAGCCAATCGGCGTTCCTGGACCTCAGACAACGCCCGGCTTCCGCTCAGGAAAGCCACAGCCCCGACTACAGCAGCTGCCGGTAAGGTTTGAAAAAGGTTCCAGCTTGTGTAGTATAGAAAGAAAATGCCTTCCATGGCGATAACCGATCCGTAGAACAGCGCGTGAGAGATAGGTGCGCCTCCGAGGGCTTTGCCGACGTGGTCCGCATTGGCGCCCAGCGTGAGCCATACCCCAAACAGGACCGGCAGAGCTCCAAGAACAGCCGCGGCAAAAACCAGTGTTATTATCTTTGGAGGCGATCGGGGACCTTCGCGAAAGACGTGGTGTATTTCCTGCTCGGCTGCATAGCGGACTGGCTTCTCGGGTACGGCAAGCGGGACGTTGGGATCGCGGGCAATATCAAGGTCGAATACCTTGCTCTTGTAGGGCTCCGAAGCGCCAAAAGATGCAATTACAATCGAGGCAGAGATTGGCTTCGACGAAGTGAGGAACTGGTGGGGAAGGTCCTTCTGAGTCTGGGATGGTTAGCTGTGCCAATTGCAATTGGATCAGTCCACGTACCAAGTCGACCTTTGCTTTGCCGCTTTCCTTCACATTGAAGATAAACGACTCCTCAAGACCTGTAGTGGGGTCGGTAAGGGTCAGGAAAGCCTGATGCGGCCGCTTTGCTTTCTTTCCGTCGGTGGTGGTGAGCAACAGCTTCAAGGAGTCGGTGCCTCCTAGTGACACAGATTTTGATAGTGCAGTACTAGGGCTTAGTCTGCAGAAAGATACATTAGAGCTATCCCTGATATTGGGCATAGGGCATGCGGCTCACTTTTCCTTTTCGCCTGCGCCTACTCCGGCACCTTTGGTTTGAATTGACACGGTAGCATCGTCGAAACTCCAAGACGAGGCGGCCGCAACAATGCTGCCGCTCGAAAGCAGCAGAGAGGAGATAAAAGAGCGTGTCAACTTCATTTTTGGGTCTACAGAGAGATCGTGGAGCTGTCCAAGGCTTGGGGATATTGAGCAAGACGTAAGCTGTCCTTCGGAAGTTCTTCGGGAAGGGCGTCAGGCACCGGCACGTGATACGAAGCTGACTAAGACTTTCTGCCGCCTTTCCGCTTTTGGCACAGCATCTCTTCTGTCGAGGTGCGGATGAATGCACCATCACCGTGAACTTTGGCTGTAAAGACGTGCAAATATCAC
This sequence comes from Massariosphaeria phaeospora, assembly GCA_011032825.1. Taxonomy (NCBI): domain Eukaryota; kingdom Fungi; phylum Ascomycota; class Dothideomycetes; order Pleosporales; genus Massariosphaeria; species Massariosphaeria phaeospora. The sequence goes on from JAADJZ010000002.1 coordinate 299,709, forward strand.
GCACCATCGAAAGCCGAGTACCGCGTACCTACCTCCTAGGACAACAGGACTGCTCGCGAGACTGTCCAGGTGCCACCCCACGGGCTTCCTCGGTGTAGAGCAGACTTCGTTGCAGCTTGCTCCTTCGTGGTTTGCAGGTTACCTACCATGTGAAAGGAGTGTCCTCTCGCCTTCCTCATTGAACCAGACGTCGCAACACATCTTTTTGTAAGGAGTGCAGTTGTCTCATATCTGTGCGACATCCTGGACCGAACGTCGGACCGGAGGTGATGGATACATACCAGGTGATGCGCCCAGGTGATGAGGGCTTTCATCTGTTCTAGCCCAAGGTTTCCGCCGAGCATTACCGTCTGTTAGGACCATAGACTAGTACAATAAGGTACCCGCCCGGCCGATGAGTGCCTTTATCCACCTAGCTCCAGACCTTTGAAGAGCAACAGCAGCTTCACCGCCGTTGAGCAGGAAAAGTCTGCACGATTGCTTTATCTGTCTTCAGTTTCGCGCCTGGATGCCGACACATAACCAAGATTGATGTCGGGCCGTGCATTGACTACGTGGGATTCATTGTTATCGATAGCGGGACAAGGCTGAGGCTTTGTTGGCATCTTGGAGACTGGAGAGCTTGAGCTTCTTGCATGATCATCGATGACGCCGGCTTTGCCGCCGCTCGCCGGGCCTACGATGGCTGCGCTGCCTCGTAGTTGCTTGAGGTCGAAGATCCCATTATTTCGCGCATCCAGCGTCACACATCTGCATAGCTCTGTCCTACCAGGACCACAGGCGGCTGAGCCAAATGCCGCGTGACCGTGTGTAACGCCTGCCCGGTGCTACTCCAATCCGAAATCTGTACCGTACCTCCGCATACAGCTTCTACTAATGCACCTGACTTCCCACAATCCCTAGATTCTACCTAGCTATATTATTAGCCCGACCTCTCCCGGCGTGCTGTGAACTGAAGTCCCTCCCGTCCCATACGGCCACCCGCGGCCAACTCAACCGCGATAGCGCACGCGCATGGCGAACGACGTCCACTCTCCATGTCCTTCTTGTCCGATACAGTACTCTCCGGCGGTGCTCGACTGTATGCAGGAGGAGGAACATCGACGGGAGAAGACGGTTACAGGGCGGTGAAGAGGAGCCGCAGCCATGGGGCTCTTCTCACCCCTCTCATCCAGCTCGTGAGGGATCCGGTGGGAACAATAGGCGGTGCTGTGGGAATCCTGCGCGATGCGACGGACACAGCTAGGCTTCATGATCCTGAAGCGGATCGCAAGCAGGTCTTATACCTGCACATGAGCAATGTGGGTGCTTCTCCCCTCCCCTACTGTCGCATGCTTACGAGGTTCTTGTACAGGCCGAGACTTGCGACGAATGGAAAGCCGCCGCGACCGAGTTGGACATACTGGAAGGGAATGACGCGTGGAAACTCGAGGACGAATCCCTGGAGTACGATGCGGCGCTCGTTGCTACACGCCTCCAGCAGCTGGACGAGGCCCGCATTAGTTGCGATGTCAAGCGCATGCTCTTCTTGATTCGAACCTCCCTTACGCGTGGTCTTGGTGGCATGGGACACTTGCGGTTATACAAGCACTCTCATATCGGCACCAAGGCATTGATCGAGCGGTATATTGACTCGGCGCAAAAGACTATGGGGGCTTTATTGGATGTGTCGGCCAAACAGGGGGATCACTGCGCTGTCGAACCGCGGGTCTTGATGGAACAACTGCTAGCCACACGACAGTCGTTTGGTCGGAGCGCCTTGCTACTCTCAGGTGGCGGGACCCTCGGCATGAATCACATTGGCGTCATAAAGACTTTGTGGCAGGCTCATCTTCTCCCGCGTATCATCTCCGGAGCCTCGGCTGGCAGTATCGTGTGCTCTGTTCTCTGTTCGAAAACAGATGCTGAAATACCGGAAGTCTTGGAGGAATTCTGCTACGGGGATCTGGCGGTGTTTGAGAAAGAAGGCGAAGAGGACGGCTTAATCAAGAAGGCCACGCGATTCCTGAAATACGGTGCGCTCTTCGACATCTCTCACCTGACCAACGTCATGCGGAACCTTCTGGGCGACATCACTTTCCAGGAAGCTTACAATCGAACACGCCGGATTCTAAACATAACTGTGTCTAGCGCCAGCGTCTATGAACTACCCAGATTACTGAACTATGTCACAGCCCCTACTGTCATGATCTGGTCTGCAGTGTGAGTACATCCCGTTTGACTCTTAACCTCTGGTCCCTCTATGGCTAGATGCGCCCCTTTACTCTACCATACATGCCTTATGTGTCTTGCATTAACAATGTCTAGATGCGCATCATGTTCCGTTCCGTTCATCTTCTCCGCGGCTTCTCTATTGGCGAAAGACCCAAAAAGTGGAAAAGAAGTGCCTTGGAATCCAATGCCTAGTGCTGGTTGGATCGATGGCTCCGTAGACAATGACCTTCCCATGACGCGGCTCGCAGAGATGTTCAACGTCAATCATTTCATCGTATCTCAAGTCAACCCTCACGTCGTACCCTTCTTGATCAAAGAGGAAGAGAACGTTGCTGCCGAGACACAACAACATCCAGCATACTCAGCAGGGCCAGGTTTGATACACAGTATGGCGAACCTTGCCAAAGGGGAAGCTTTACATCGGCTGCAGGTACTTTCGGATCTAGGAATCTTCCCCAACTACCTTACGAAAGCAAGATCTGTACTCAACCAACGATATTCAGGCGACATTACCATCTTCCCTGCGATATCTTATGCACACTTCCCCAAAGTGTTGAGCAACCCTACCACGGAGTACATGCTCCAATGCATGATCACAGGTGAGCGAGCTACATGGCCGAAGCTATCGAGGATACAAAACCATGTTGCCATTGAGCTAGCGTTAGACGAAACTATTAGACGATTGCGCGCCCGAGTTGTGTTTAGCCCTAGTCAAGTGGACCTGCGGCTGAACAACTTCGGTCGTCCCTTGTCTCAAGGCCATGAGATGATTACAGGCCAAGACCCAAGACCGAGGAAACCAACTCGTTCTGACCGTACGATTTCCTCCTCTAATCCTTCAACACCTGCTATGGGTTCTAAACGCGACCCCCGCATCACCTCACAGCAACCATCGAAATCCGTCACCAAACCCTATCTACCCTACAACCCTGTCAAGAAGTTCACAAGTTTCTCCAAAGGCCGGCAGTCTACCGGCACAACTACCGACACATTCTCGTCATCTACGAACGCGGAAGCCTCTTCATCGGACGACGAGGTTTCCGCAGATCCTGATACCGATACCTCCGAACCCTTTTCACCATCTCCGCCTGCATCGCCATCCTCGCGATCACTAGCGCCGTGGCCATCCTCGCGCCAGTTATTCCCCTCCGCCTCCCAACCAACCACACCTTCCTCACGCGCTTCAATGTACCACCACCATCGTACCAGCTCATTGCTCAACCTCAGGATGACATCGTCGGTCGAACCACCTAGCTTACCCGAGCTCCGTTATAAACGCCTCTTCCACCCGTCACACGTCCAAGAAGAAGCACCGAGTTCGACGCTGCCTTTACCTCACGGTATCCAAGTCCAGCGCACCGAGTTCTCCACACTGGAGACATCAGCAGCCCAACTAACAGCAGTAGATATACAATCCACAGTTAGACCGAAGAAAGACAGCCTACAAGAAGCCAGCCAGTCTGACAAAGCTAATCAAGACCAGCCACAGAGCTCACATGGTCGCGGTCAAGGAACGGGTCTGGGCCTCTCACTCGACACGTCCGAAACGACGGCTCTGCTAGGCCGAAACAACGACTAGAGTCGAAGCAGTCCGGGCTGAAAAACACGTCAAGACGCCATCTTTTCGATCCCCGATATTTCTCCTTTGTCGCTACCTAAACGTTTCCTTGAACGAAGTACATCGACCTAGACGCATTGATCACACATCCGCATTGCCCCGCATACGCACCGTCGAAGCGCGCGCTGCATGGGCGTTTCTGGGGTTTTCTGGGAACGGGATGGACGGATGGAAGGAAGCATGGATAGGATGGATGATACGTATATTGGTAGAGAGATACCCGGGAGACTCCTTCGCTGGCTGGCAATGCATTCTTGAACATATTGTTATTTTATATTCATGGCTTGTGCTTTTAACGGACGCATACACATTTGATTTTTACAATAGAGTTTGGGGTGGGTTTCGCGCATGGTTTCTTGATTTACTATTTTTTGTGTGGTGCATCGCGCGGGAAGGAAGGAGAGCATATATGTAGAGTTTCGTTGGTGGCTGTTAGGTGGTAGTGTTAAGCGACAGAGGCTTTTGCTGTTGTGCTGTTGTGCTGCTACTACTGCGGATATAAGTAGAAGTAGAAGACATAGATGCTCAACATGTACTTGTGCGAGAATGGATATCATCATGAAGCGAGGACAAATGTAGCGGTCATGTATGGACAGCATACAGATATCCCTGCTGCTGAAACTTACGCCGGTTTTCTCCGTCTTTGCGATTGTCGTGAATGGATACATCATTCCTGTGCGAGTCTTTGCATATGAGATAACGCCAAATTTGAGCTAGTATTTTCGGTATATATAACAAGTATGCATTCGAGAGTGTACACATACATACATACATGAATGCGAGAAGAATCATCCACGGCCATTAATCATACGCATATCCAATTTTTCACAGCTTTCACGTCGCAGTTGGAGAGTTCTCGTCCGTAGGCGTTGTCGTCGTCATCGGCGCGTCGTACTTCGTTCGGATGCTAGAGTCCCCTGTACACGCGTTAGTTATTTAGTTCAATTCTCTCTCTCCCTCCTTCACGATATATCCACACCAAAAAAATATATGAAAGGGTGTGCTCACATCGCTTGTACAGGTCGTAGCCCACTACGAGGATTACCGGTATGCCGACTGCAATCGCTGTGATGCGGCGCGCCGCCGGCTTGTACTTCGGCGGCATTTTGTTGTCGAAGGGGACTTCGATCCTGCGACCCGGGGGTGTGGTGGGGGGTGGACGCGCTGGCGCGGCGGGCGCGGCGCGTGCTATGGGGGCGGGGGCTTTATAGGGGTTTGCGGGTTTGGAGGGGAGGGGGACGGTGGTGGGTCGGGTGGTTGTGGGCGTAGGCGTAGGCGTAGATATGGGCTTGGACGTCGGCTTCGGCATAGGCGTGGTCTTGGGCGTGGATGGGGCGGCGGGGGTGGGAGATGCGCGGGGGTTTGTGGGAGGTGATGAGGCGGCTTGAGGAGGCGGTTTCGGTATTGAAGGGTGGGGTTTGCCTTGAAGTTTGCCTTGAGGCTGGACTTGAGGTTTGACTTGAAATTTGACCTGAGGTTCGACTTGAGGTTGCGCCTGTGCTGGTTGAGGTGGTTGTGGTGGTGAAGTTTGCCCAGGACTCGGTTTCGCGCCCGGTGGAGGTGCTCGACCCGCAGCTTTATTGAACCCTCCTTTCGCCGTGACCTCCTGCAGTATCTTGCTCGTCGCCGGCGTCACTGGCACCTTCTGCGCCGCCGCCGTCAGCGTAGCCTTTGCGGCGTCTTTGTTCGCGGTGGCCGTCTCCTGCATCACGCTCTTCGCCTTTGCGACCGTCGCCTTTGCCGCTTTCGCCGGCCCATTCTTGTCCTTGTTTGGCTTGCCGGCCTTCGTGGACGCCTGTCTCACGCTCGTCTTGTTGACCTCCTCTGCCGCATCCTCGGCTACCTTGCCCGGGCGCCCGCGTTTCTTTACCATCTCGATGGCAGGCATTGTGGGAGCTCAATTGGAATGGAAGCCGTCGGAATTTGCTTAAAGACCCGGATAAGTACACGATAAGCAACGGTGGGAGATTGCGACGCGATAGATGGAGGCCAAACGCGCCGTGGGCGAAGAGACGGAAGTTTTTACTGGGGTTGAGATTTTGGGCGACAAGGTTGACAGGGGTCCCGGAGGTTCGCGTATTGTCAGCGGCGGCGATCTTGGCCATTCTTGACACAGATGTAGCCAGACCCCGCGAACAAAAAAAAACAGCAAAAATAGAGAAAATTTAAGAAATCTAGAATAACTCTATAACGTTAACTACTAGGTATTATAAGCTATAATTTTATAACGTACTTTACTAGCAAGTTGCTTACATACTTAAGTTGCTTACTTTTGCTAAGCTTCTACTAAACTCTACCTATGTATATAATGCCTTAACAACAATACTAAATAAAACCTTCTAAGAAACGTTAGATACAAAATGCTTTTTAAGCTTTTAAATAAAACGCGATACTTTTTTTGCAACGCGTTGCAGCTATCTATAACGTTTTTTAAAAAACACTAAGCAATTAACGCGTTAAACAACTTTTACGCGCAAGTTGTAAGCTAAACTTAATAAATCTAACTAAGCTTAAGAAAAAAGAAGTTGTTGAGCATATACTTAAGCTAGTTGCGCGATAATTTCTTTCTAAGCTTGCAGCTATAGCTAATATAACTAATTTCTTACGCGCAAAGCGCAACTTAGGCTAGATTAGTACAAACTAGCTTAGTAAGTTCGTTAAACGTTGCTTTAAGCTTACAACGAAGTTTAATTGCAAGTACAACTATAAAAAAGCGCTTTGCGAAAATTTAAAAGTTATTTAAAGCTAGTTTAGCTTAGTAGCTAATATCAAAGCTAAGTACAGCATTTAGAATAAAAATACGTACAATTTTAACAAAGCAAGCTTTATAATAGGCTAGATATTAACTAAAGCAGTTATTATAGCTTAAAAGAAATAAAAATAGCTAAAAGCAGTGTAGCAAAGTAATAAAAAGTAAACAATAGTTATTCAAGACATTAACGCAACAAAGTAAGCTATTCTACTTTTTATTATTTTTTAAAGCAAAAACTACTTCTTTGCTTAGTACAAAGAAAATAATCTACTTTACAATTAAGTTATTGCAGTTTCTAAAAATAGCTAAACAACAAATAAGCTTAGTTTGCAGTAGTTAAAGTACTTTAAGAAATATACAAAAAGAAAAGTTGTAAGCGCTTATTAGCTACTTATTTACGCTAGCGAATAGGTAGAAAGTACTTATTATTAAGTATAAATTAAGTTAGAGTTGCATAAACTTAAAGTTAAAGTTAAGTTAAAGTAATTAAAGCGTAGGTTAAAGTTAGGTTATAGGTACTACTTTTAGGTTAATAAATCTATTATAACTAGCTGTTATAATTATAAAAAAAATATATATATTAAAATATAAAATTGTAGAAGTCTATGCTAACTTAACTTTAACCTACGCTATTTAGTTTTAGCGTAGGTATAAGTTGAGTTAGCACTAAAGTTTTACGTAAGCTAACTTAACTTATACCTATTTACTACTCTATGCTTATTATTAACAGCTATAATAGCTACAAGTTGCTTGCGTTCTAGCAATACTACAAGAAAAACAAAATTATTACTTTTTGCATGCTTTTACACTTATCGCACTTTCTACAGCTTCTTAATATAAGCTGTTTTTTTTTTTTAAAAATAGCGTACAAGCGCTAAGCCAAAGATTTTATACGCAACTAAATTACTTACATTACAAAACTTAAGTTTTTGCTATACTTTATGTAAAGAGATTGCTAGAGTAAGCAAGTTCTAATATAAAAAGTAATAAATTAATGCGATTTTATTTATAAGATAAAAAAGTTTTTTATACTTTTTGCGCTACGCTAGAATCTATTGAAGCTTAGCTAAAAGTTAGCGAAGCAATCTCGTGCGAAATTGCTCTAACTAAAACCTAGCAACTAAAGCATTTCATTAGGCATCTACTTATTACATAAGCTTTTTCGCGTTTGTTAAAGTAAACACAAAAACGCTTAAGCTTTTAGAAAAATTCTAGATTGAATTTCTTAACACGAAACTTTAAAGAAACTATTCGTCGTCGTTCTAGTAGAGTACTAAAGCGTTTTTTCAAACTAACAAAGCTTTTGTATTTTTGAGATTTTGTATAACGTATTGAATTACCGAGCTAGCTACTTTTCTTTAGCACAACCAACTTATCTCAAAGAACATTAAACTAATTGCTATTAAACAAGAAACCTGCGTACGTCGTGCTAGCTCTAGATTTAAAAGCTTTTTCTGTATTCTTTTAGCAGGTTCGGGCATTGTGCCTTGTATTACTATAGTTTTTACAGCGCTATAGAGCTAGTTGTGCTTTTTCTTAACTCTTTTTACTACGCGCTTTCTTTAATAGCTAAAGTACTGTAGACGCTTTAGCAGCTACTTGCGCTAATTTGTTACTATACTCTATCGTGCTACTTGTCTAAATTCGCTTCCGTTTTCGTAATTTTCTTTTTGTTGCTTTTTCAATAGTTTTTTTAAAGGCTAGAGATTCGATTGCGCATTAGCTTAACTTAATAGGCTATCTAGTAGAATTCTTTAACAAGCTAGTTAACTTTATTCTTTAGAGATAATAGAGAGGAACTAAGCTTAGTAGTAATAAGCTTTAATTGCAATTCAAATTCAAGCGTATTGCTTAGAGTCTTTGACTGCTACGGCGTTTTTAGTGCGAAAAGTAGTAGCAAAGTACGTAGCCGTACTTTAAAGCGATTAAGTACTACTTACGCATTAATAAAAACTAGCTCTAAAGCTTTAAAAGCTTTCTTATAGTTTTTTGTTGTAAACACTTTAAAAAACGCGTTTTTAAAGGCTAGCAGAAAGCTTTTTTTGTTAATATAGAAAACGCGCTGGCGCGCTAAGTTTCAAACGCGTTAAAAGTACTTTAGCTTTAGCAGCAAGAAGCAAACTACATCTAGCAGCTAGAGAATATAGAATAAATAAGCTAGCATGCAAAGCGTAAAGATCTTGCTTTTAAAGCAATAGTTTTTAAAATTCTAAGATTAGTAGCTTTTATAGCTGTCTAGAATAAGTAGCTAATACTCTCTTACCTAACGCGCCTTTGTATGCGCGTTAAAATACTTTAACTACTTAAAACTAAAAGCGTTGTTTGTCTAGCTATTCTTAAAAACTAAGAGCTTTTAATTGCTAGGTATAAAATTCTCTTTGTACTATGCTAAAATGTAAACGCGCTCTTTGTAGATAATAAACAGCGAGATCGCGTACCTTGCGGCGCAAATGCTTTGAATAACTATTACTTACTCTCGATTGCTTAGCTAGATTAGATTAAGTTGAGTACGTTTTTAAAAGCTTGTAACGACTTTTATAAACTTAATTACGCTTATTTAGAAGCTAGTTTTATTAAAGTTGTGCACGTTATTCTTGTAGATGCCGTACTTAGCTTTAGTATTCCCAACGAGCTTGAACTACGCGCTAATTACTTTAAAATCTTTCTATTGTATTCTCTACTAGTTCTTTGCTCAATTGAAAGCTATTTTAAGCTCGCCTAAACGCGATACAAATCTTGTAGCTTATTTTTTGCCTACTAGCTTTTTACTTTGCGCAGCTATTAGTTTATTTTCTATATCTCTTACCTTAGACAGCTAGAAAGCAAATTCTTGCAAATTAAAGTTGAGAATATGTTAAACAATTGTTTGCTCTTTAGTTGCAGTAAGCTTCTAGCAATTAAGTTGTGTTTAAAATCGAAATGCGATTTTGTTAAGCTAATTAGAGAGTTTTTAGTAATTAACGTTGAACGATGCAGCAGCGCGTCGTAGACTTTAAAATTAGCTAGCTTTATAAGCTTAGATTGCGATATCAATTCTACTTTCTTGTTTAGTAAGTATTGCGTTGCTTGGTTAAAGCATTGTAAGCCGATAATAAAGTTAGTAGTGCCAAGAAAAAGTAGCTAGCTTGGTAATCTAGCCGGCTTGGTAATCTAATACGTTAGGCTTTTAAGTTTCTTAATTGTATTTAACCTATTTAACTTGGTATTGCTTTTGCTAGCTTTTTTTTAACTTTCTTTCGTTGCTTTGCTGTAATACTCTCGACGAGGTATTTCGCTACTTTTTCAATTTAAATGCTAGCTAGGCGCTAGTTTGTAATAACTTAGCTATTAAAAAAGTTGCTTGCTACGAGCCTTAGCTAGTTTATAAAGAAAATTAAACTAATTTTAAGTAACGTGTCTAAGCGAACGTTAGCTGCAAATTTAACTTCTAGTACAAAGAACTTGCTATTATAAAAAGTAAAATCGCTTACCTACTAGCGTAGATGCAACTAATAATAGTAACTTACTTGCAATTGCTTAGCTAAACTATTTTAAGTTTTTTACGTTTTTTTAAAGTTGTAATAATAAGCTAAAAACTTATAACGCTTATTATAAAGCTAGATTTATTAAAGTTGTAAGTATTCTTGTTTAAAATGCTATGCTTTGCTTTTACGTTAGCTACAAGCTTAAACTACGCGTTTATAACTTTAAGATTTTTCTATTTCTTTCTTTAATTATTGTAAAATTAAGTTTAACGCGTTCTAAGCTTTTCTTGTTGCTTAATAAATTAATCTAGCTAGTTAATGCTAACAGGCTTGATTTTTTAGTAAGCGCGCAAGTTGTTAGCTATATCTCGTAGTAAGCTCTTTAATAGCAAAAACTTTTTTAAATCTAAATTAAGTATACGCTTTACTATCGCGTTTTTTTAAGTAGCGTAAGATTTTTGTAGTTAAACTTGCAATTGCGCTGCAAAGCTCGTTTGTATGTTTAATTACGAAGCGTTGATTAAAGCACTAAATAAGCGCGTGCAGCAGCTCGTTTAGAAAAAAACGCGTTAGATTTTGTAGCTCTAATAGCAATAGTTATTCTAGCTTTGTTACTAGTTGATATAGTAGGTAGTAGTAGTTGCATAGTAATAGTACTATTGCTTGCAGTACGATTTTAGTAGAAGTAAATAGCTTAGTAGTTGTAATAAGCTAAAAGCTCTATAGATTGCTTTAGTTATAGAACTTTAGTAGATTTCGAAGCTAATAAATAGTGCTTAGGTAAGCTTTGCACTTTTTTAAGTAAGCTTCGCAAGCTCGCTAGCTTAGTATATTAACAATATATTGCTTGCAGCTACAAACGCTTTAGGCTTTTAGTAGAGTACTAATAGCTACTTAGCGAAAAGTATATAGAGTTGCTTCGCTTTTGCTGTAAATAAACTTTATCGAATTTATTATATTTTACATTAGAACTAGCTATTTTTGGCAATTTTTATTTATTTGAATTTGATTAATTTCTACGCAGTAAAGATCGTAAGATCTTTAAAAAGTACAACACTTTCGAAAGTTAAAAGCAATTTCCAAGAAACTCTACGACGCAGCGAAAAAAGTTTTTAAACCTAAATTGCTACAATAAACGGTACTTAGAATAAGTATATTTAAATGCTAGTTGTAAAAGCTCGTAGGCTAGAAAGCAAAAGCTAAAGTAGCAAAGCAATTAAAAAAGCTTTACAAAAGCTAATAAACAACAACAAACTTAATGTAAAAACTTAAGAAATTCGTTTTAATGCAGTAGAAGCTATATTGTTATTAGAAGTATTCTCTTACCAAAGGTACAAGTTATCGAACTTGAGAATTCTGCCTAAAGAATTGTTCTGTGTTTAGAAAGCTTGATAACAACAAAGAAACAATCTTAATTCTATTTTAAATAGAATAACAAAGTAACAATCTATTGCCTATAGATCTAATCTATGTATAAAATGTACTTAGAAAAGTTAACTACAAAAAATCCAAACTGTAAAGAAAATTCTGCTAATTTATATAGTTTTATAATTCTTTGCTAAAAGCGTTTTGCTTTGCTTGCTGCGTTTTGCTACGCCGTAGCACTCGTAGCGCTCGTAGCAACCGCTGCTTAGTGTGCTACGTGCTAAGGCTTTGTAGCACTTGTAGCGCATTACGTAACTTTTGCTAATTTAATTCTGCTTTGCGCGTTGTTGTACTTTTGTTTTGTAAACTTACAAGCTTTAACAACTTCTTTGCGTTGTTGCTTAGTTTACAATACCTAGTATTGTTTCTGTTTGTAACATTATCTCTCTTTTTAAAAATATCGTTTTAATAGCTGTTTTACTATGCTGTGCTGGTTTTTTTTGCGCTTTGCATTAAAAGTGCTTTTTCGTATAAAAGTAAGTTAACCTTAATTTCTGTCGTGTTGTAACTTTCTTTTGTATTTTTTTAAGTCTTAAAGTTTAACTATGCTTAAGGTTTTTGTATTTTTTTTTGCAAAGTTAACTGTTTGTAAGCACGCTTGTTTTGCGCGTATTTGTGCAATGAATTACTTTGTAGCAAAGCCTTGCCGTCGCTGCTTGTCAAAGAGTCTAAAGTATTTTTTTTCGCCTAAAAGAACTTGTTTAGACTGTATTTCTTCTAGCTTAGTGTGTAGTTTTTTTTTTTTAAAAAAAGAGTTTGCTGCTGTTGCTAAGAAACAGCAGTTTCTGCGTTAAAAGCTTTTTGCGGTAGAGTTTTAAAAGCTTGAAATTCGTTAGCGTGTCTTAGAGCTTCGGGCTTAAGTTAACGCAGCTGTTAGTAAAAAGAAAAAGTTGTTTGCTCGTAAGCTAGCGACGATTAAAGAAATAAAACGTCTTAAAAAAGCGCAGTTAAGCGCTTTTTTTAATTCTAAAAGTATAGCTTTTACTAATAGTCCTATACCGCTGCTATTTAAAATGCTTTCAACTAACCTAGGCTAGTTACAGACTAACTCTTCTCTACTCGCTTTTTTTTTTTTTAACTTTTTTGCTTTTTTAGAGAACTCGGATTCTTTGCTTCTAAATTTCGCTAGTAATATGTTTGCACTAGTTCCTTGTAGTTCGTAAAATTCTATATTAGTTTCTATGTATTCTAGCTCTTTAGCTATTTTTGCTATTTGACTAAGTATTTCTACTAACGTCTAAACTTTTGTAGGTTCTTAACTTCTTCGACTTCGTATTCTTTGTCTTTGAATTTGATATTAGTTGCTACTTCGGCGTCTAGTAGTGCTAGTTTAAGAAGTAATTTGTAAAAAACTAGATGTATGCGCATGCTTGTAAGTAGCTGTAGTTTAAATAATACAAGTCTTTTAACCTCTAAGATTTTGAATAGTTTTATTTAAAAGTTGTTTAACTTGTTGCATAGTTGTTTAGTTTTTAGGTTTTTTTGTAAGAGAAAAACTTTATTTCTCTTTTTAAAAGTTAGTTTCTTAAGCTTTTTCTTGTTTGCTAACTTAGCTATTGTAAAGTTCTTTTGAGCAATTTGTTTGCTCAATTTGTCGTGTAATTCTTGCATTCTAAAAGCCTTGTTGTCCGCTACTAGCGAAATGCTTTTAATATTCTTTAGATTTTAATAAGCTACTAGCTTATATTTGTAATTTGCGTAGTGTAGCGAGTGTTCTATTGTTGTAAACCTTGTGCTGTTGTATACTAATTGTGCTGTTAGTAGAAGTTTAACCTAGTTGTTTTGCAGCTTATTAGTGTACATTCGTAGGTACTATTCTAGCGTTTAGTTTGTTTGTTTTATCTAGCTGTTTGTTTGCGGGTGAAAGCTTGTTAATAGCTTTTTTGCAACTCTTAACTAGGCTAGAAACGTATTTCAAAACTTTAATGTAAACAGCTTGTTTCTATTAGTAATAAACTGTTCTAGCAATTTGTAATTAGCAACGAGTGCTTTCGTAACCTCGTAAGCTATTTCTTTTGCTGTAATTAATTCTTCTATTAGTACAAAATGTAATTCTTTAGTTAATTAATTTACAATTACCAATATTGAATCGCATAGCCGTGCTAATTCGGGTTTTAATAATTTTAAAAGCTTTACTATAAAGTCTATTGTAACGCTAATCCATAGGCGTGCGAGTAGTTCTAGCGGTTAAAGTAATTCGTAGAGCTTGTATCTCTTAAGTTTGTTTTTAAAACAATTCAAATAGTTGTTTACTACTTTCTAAACTGTGTTTTGTACATAGAGTATTAAGTACTCGTTTAAGATTTGTCGAACTATTTTGTTAATTCTTAAGTGTTTGTATGCTTGTGAAGCATGTAATTTCTAAATAAGCTATATAGCTTAAGTGTCGTTTGTAACTATCTATCTTTGCTAGTTGTTTTTACTCTACTTTTAGTGCATTCTTTTTTTAATGCTTGTAACTCTAGCTATCTTAGCTAATTGTAGTTAGTTGTATTTAAAAGTTCTATTTAAATTCCGTCGTAATACTAAGTTGTGCGTAACTGGTTTGTTAGTTTCTGTAAAATCTAATTTTCGACTAAGCGCGTTTGCAGCTTTGTTGTTAGTTTCTTTGCAATAGTAAATCTTAATATCGTAATCTACTATAAATTCAGCTTATCTAACTTGTTGTTAATTTAATTTCTTAGTTGTAGTAAAGCTAGTAAAGTTCTAATAATCTAAGTACACTTGTACTTAATGCCTTGCTTCTTTTAGCTATGCTTTTTACTATTTAAAAGCGTTTATTATTGCTAATAGCTCTTTATCGTAAACGTTGTAGTTGAGTTCTACTCTTAAGAACTTTCTAGAATAGTAGAACACTAGTTTTTATTTTCTATCGTTGCATTGCTGTAAGAGTATTGCTCTTAATGCATAGTCTAAAGCATTAGTTTTTACTTAAGTTTTTTTTTCTAGGTTGTGCATCTGTAGCATTGGTGCTATAGTAAACTTCTTTCTAAGTTCTTAAAACGCCTGTTTCTGTGTTTTCGTTTATTTGAACTTTTTATCTTTTTTAGTAATTTCTAAAAGTAGTGTCGTAGTTTTAAAGTAATTTTTAATAAACTTTTAATAAAAGTTAGCAAATTTTAAAAAAAACTACACGTTTTTTACTGTTTTAAAAGTTAGCTATTCTTGTACAGTCTAAATTTTCTTCGGGTCTATAAATACTTTTTTTCTTAAAATAATAAATCTAAGATAGCTAGTTTTTGTAACGTGGATTTACACTTTTTTAAGTAAAAAAGTAGCTAGTACTACTTTATCTTTTGTAGCACTTTCTTAACATGTTCTTAATGTTTTTTAAGCGTTTCTTTAGAGTATATTAATACGTTGTTTAAGTACGCTGTAACAAAAATGTCTAAGTATTTGTATAGTACTTTGTTAATTAAGGCTTAAAACGTAGCTAAGGCATTAGTTAATCTAAATAGCATAACCTAGTACTTATAAAGTTTATATCTAGTTTTAAAAGCTATTATCTATTTGTGCTTTTTTGCAATTTTAATGCGATAGTATTTGTCTTGTACGTTAAGTTTCGTAATTTATTTTACTTTTTAAAGTTGATCTATAAGCTTCTAAATAAGCGGTAGTAAGTATTTGTTTTTTTGTATAACGTTGGTAAGATGTCGAAAATCTACGCATAGTTTCAATTCTTTGTTTTTCTTAGGTACAAACAATATTAGCGAAGCTATTAAGCTTTCGCTTAGTCGTATGTATTCTCGCTGAATATTCCTTTAGATGTATTTTTTTAATTTCTTCTGCTAGTCGTAAGTTAGAGAATACATTAGTTTTAGTTGCAGTTTTGTTCTTTCCTTAAGGATAATCTTATGATTCTATTTTTAGTAGTCTACTAGGTCGTGCTTTTCGTTTTTTTTAAAAAAACTTTCAAACTTCGCTTAGTATTCTATAGAGAGGTTTCTAAACTTTTCTTCTAGTTTCTTAAAAAAGTTGAATCGTAGTTTGCTTGCTTTTAAAAGCGCAACTTGTTGTATTTATATAACGCTTATTTGCTAAGAGTTTTTCTTACAGATTCTCGCGATCTTGTAAAGTAAAATTAAACTAATTCTTTTGTTCTTAAGTAAGCTTTGAATTGTTAATTTGTTTTATTGTACTACAGCGACTTTCTTTCTAAGCCTTTAGCTGCGTATTGTTTCGTTTTCTTAATTAATGTTAAAGTTGTGTTTTTGTAGCTAGTTGTACCTAATATACATGTTAGAACTTTTAAAGTTTATAATATTAATACACTATTAATGCCTAATGCTTGCAACTTTTAATTTAACTTTATAAGTTTTTAAGTTGATTAAACTATTTCTATATTTAAGTAGTTGTCCGTTAGCTAACACTGTTCGTATTAGTTAATTCTTAACTTAATAAAGTATTTTGTTTCTTTTTACCTATTCTAAAGAGACTAATGTTTAAGCAGCTTCGCTATCAAGTAGTGCAGTAAGCTTTTAGCCTGCGACTTTTGCTTTTACTTTTATGTAATTTTGTTTTAGTTGCGTTTTTTGCACGCTTTGTACGGTCGTGCTAGAAGTACTTATACTATTCTAACTGTAAGTCTAGTAGCCTACTAGTTTTTTGCTAAAAAAGCCTTTAAAACTTGTTTCTTTAGAATGTTCTATTGTTTGTAGTATTCGCATTAGTCGATAAAACATTTCTATAGCTGTAGGTATTTGCTATAGTTTTGATTTTTAAAATTTCATTTAGTTGCGTATTTCTATAGCTAGTAGATCGCGCGTTTTTAGATGCAGAAAAGCTAGCGTGCTACTTAGTACGTTTCGTAGTTTTCTATGCATAATTTGTTGTTGCATTTTAAGTAGTCTTTGTTCTTTAGACCTATAAGCTACTATTCTGTAATATGCTTGCTAAACTAGTGTGTTTAACACTTTTTATTGTAACACTATGCCTATGCGCAGCTGCTGCCGTAGTTTTTAAACTAATTGTTGTAGTTATGTACGTAACATTCTGTTACTATACATTTGCCGTTTTTGAGCAAAACGTGTAATAGTAACTTTAGCTGCTGTTGCGTAAGAATTCTATTGTTTGCGTAGTACATGCAGTTCTTTTTGTTGCACTAGTGCCAAAGTAAGTTTCCGTAATTGTTCTAATTAGCGAATTTTATTTTCTTTTTTGTTAGTTTTTGTTGTGCTATTGCTGTGTTTGCAGCTTTTTATTCTTGTAGTTCTTTAATTTGTAGTTCTTTGAATTTCTAGTTGCAGTACTGTGCAATGTAAGTGTTCTTACCGCACATCTAGCACTCGTAGTTTTAAAGTCAATTTGTAATTGTTTTTGCTTGTAGATAAGCGAGCTTAGCTTCTTAGCTTGCTTATTTTTTCGTTATCAAATTTTCGACCTCGACTTATTCGTTCTCTAGTTTTTCGTAGATTTTTGAATATAGTGTAGCTACTCGCTGTAGTTAGACTATAGCAATAGTAGTAGCTTGCGCGCCTGCTACTTTCTGTAGTGTTTCTAGGTAGTTTTTGCAAAAGTATTTGTTTTTACTGCATTAAAAACATACTTTATTATTGTAACGCTTTTAGCGTTTTTCTTTAGACAGCTCGTTTTTAGAGTTTTGCTTTGTTAAAGTAGCGTTCTTTTTGTTAAACTGCTTTTGTAGTAGTTTGTTGTTTTAAACTCGTTTAACGCTGTCGATGTTTATTAGGTCGTAGTAATAGGTTTTTTTAAT
Organism: Massariosphaeria phaeospora; assembly: GCA_011032825.1. Lineage (NCBI taxonomy): Eukaryota > Fungi > Ascomycota > Dothideomycetes > Pleosporales > Massariosphaeria > Massariosphaeria phaeospora. The sequence goes on from JAADJZ010000002.1 coordinate 316,895, forward strand.
TGTTGCTACTAGGCGTATGTATAGTTTAATAGTAAACTTGCGTTCTTGCTATTGTTGCTATAGTTAGTTGTTAATTTGTACCGCGGTTTTAATTAACTCTTTAAGTTTTTTAAGTCTTTTGTTTTGACTAATTTTATTTTTTACATGTTTTTTTAGTCTTGCGTAGTAGAACTTGCATAAGCTTTGTTTTTCTACGTTGTCTACTTTAGCCTAAATTTTTTTAAACTTAATTGTATATTCACTTGCAGATTTTTTTTGTTGTAGTAGTTTGAGTTTGTTTATTGCTTGTTAAGTTTCGTCTACTTCCTCGTAAATCGTATAAAGCTTTTTTTTAAATAATTCTTAGTTTTCAAAAATGCGTTGCGTGTCTTGCTTTATTTCTTACTTGCTATTGCTTTTAACGTAGTCGTTTGCGTGTAGCTAAAACTACTTTGCTGCGTTATCTTTTATGTGCATTCTAGCTGCAAAAATCTTGTTTTATTTCGTAAAAAAGCTCGTTGCATAGTAACAGCAGTAGAAGTCGATGTTTGTAAAAAATAATCGTAGTATTTTCTTTTTTTTGCTATATTTCTCTGGAAACGGTGCCTTTGCAGCACTACTAGTTTCTCGACTCTTTAGAATTGCTACTATTTTCAACAGTTCGCTAATTTGCTTGCTTATTTGTTTTATCTAGTTAGCTTGCTTTGCTAGTACCGTTGCTGCAGTGCGTGCTAGTGCTTCGGCGCTGCTACTACTTAAGCTTGCTAAAGTTGTTATGTTGTTTTAGTTTTAAACTTAAAGTAGTTAACGTGTTATTAGAAGTGTTCTTTTACTAAAGGTACGAGTTATTAGACTTAAGAATTCTGCCTAAGAAATTGTTCTATGTTCGAAAAGCTTAATAACAACAAAAAAACAATCTCAATTTTATCTTGAATAGAATAACAAAGTAACAATCTATTGCCTATAGATTCAATCTATGTATAAAATGTACTTAGAAAAGTTAACTACAAAGAATCTAAACTGTAAAAGAAATTCTGCTAATTTATATAGTTTTATAATTCTTTGCTAAAAGCGTTTTGCTTTGCTTGCTGCGTTTTGCTACGCCGTAGCACTCGTAGCGCTCGTAGCAACTGCTGCTTAGTATGCTACGTGCTAAAGCTTTGTAGCACTCGTAGCGCATTACGTAACTTTTGCTAACTTAATTCTACCTCGCGCGTCGTTGTACTTTCGTCTTGCAAACTTGCAAGCTTTAACAACTTCTTTGCGTTGTTGCTTAGTCTACGATACCTAGTATCGTCTCTATTTGTAACATATATATACGAAAATATTTATTGCAAAACTTATAACAAAACTACTTAAAAGAGTAACAAACAATTAGCTACTAGCAGCGAAGCTAGTCTTTGCAAAACTTTTGAATTCTAAGCAGCTAGTTAATAACGAAAGTGCAAAAGTTTAGGCACTTATTAAAATACTACAAAATTAGGTTTAGATTCTTTAGAAAGAAAAAAAAGCTGCGCTAGCAACACCGCTAACTTCTTTTAGTATTTCAAAAGCTTCTACGCTAATTACAAAGCGCAACAAAATGCTTAACCTAGCTTAGTTCAACGAAACAAAGTTAAACTATAGATAGTTTAAAGTCTAGGTAGAAAACAAAATGCTTAATAACAAGAATTTAATTAAGAACTTATGCGGCTATATCTACAACTGCTTAACAAAGCAAGTAGCTACTACTAAACTCGCTTAGTATTAGAAATACTATAACGAAATAGTAAAAAAGTTCTACAAGTACTTTAATAAGTACTACTAAAACTACATGCAAGCGCAGAAAGCGCTTAACCAACTTTTCGCTTTTAAGCAGAAAAAAATGTTTTTTTAAGAGTACAATAAAGAATTTATGCGCTTTGCGTACGACGCAAAAATAACAAGCAACGTAGCTACATTAAAAAACTAGTACAAAGCAAAGCTTCGCGCTAATTTATAAAACAAAATAGTTAGCGTTATTGTTTTTTTAGCATAGCAACTTTAGAACCTAATAGAACGAGTTACTTAGATTAAAAAAAAACCTAAACCGCGCGAAAGCAAACAACTAGTAGCAAATAGTACTAAATTAATTAATAAGCGACACAGAGGCTATAGACTAAAAGCTAACAACTAAAGCTGCTACTTAAGCAGTCCGCGCAGCTACTAACAACAACAAAAAAAAGCAAGCTAAATAAGCAAACAACGCAAAAATAACAAAACAACAAAAAAATTACTTTTGCTTTTAATGCGGTTTAGCAACTTACATGTTTAATAAATGCAAGCTCGCAGCTTTAAAAAAACTCGCTACAACTTAAAAAGCAACTTCTAAACTAGTTAAAACAACGGCAAAAGTTAAAAAAGTCTTTGAGTTTAAAAACTTAGAAAACTAAATACTTTTAACTAAAAGCGTAGTTAGAAGTAGTAGAAAAAGAACATAGTTTCTTTATTAGATAAGTTTCTAAAGTTTCGCTAGCGCTAGCTAGATAGAAAACTACTTACAGTACATGCAATTATTAATTAATTTATTTTCGCTTTAGCAATGCTCGACTTTAGGTGCACTACCTATAGTTTTGTTAGCAAAAAGTTTTGTAAAAAAACTATTTTTTGCGTATTTTAATAAAAGAAAAGCTTGTAGTAAGCTGTTACGATTTAGTATTACAACTAAGCTTAGCGCAAAGCGCTTAGGTTATAAGCTACTAATAAAGTTACATAGCAAGCTAACTAAACCTCAATTACGTAACCGCTTATTAGTAAGCGCTTAAGAATAAGCGCGCTTAATAGTAAGCGCTTGGCAATAGGCACTACTTAGTAGTAAGCGCTTAAGAATAAGCAAAAACACTTTCTAGTATATAAACCTAAAGAAACAACGCACTTTTACAGTTGTTGTTTTTAATTTTACAATTTACTAAGTTAACTTTTACTTTAACTTCTATACTCTTTGCAAAACGAAGCTTGCTACTACTTTAGTATTAAACGCTATACAACTTCTTTTAGTTTATTGAACTTACTTATTCTCTAAAAACTAACTTAAGCTTAATAAACAACTTTTCTAAGTTCGCTTAGCCTTTACATATTAAAAACTCTTAAGATAAATAATACTTTAATAACTACTTTTCTTTATACTCGCACTAGCGGTACGAAAGTAGCAAAGCTTAACTTCTACTATAGAAATCGCTTGAAGCTAGAGAACTAGTTACTCTAGTTCGACTTTTTTTTCAAGTTTAAGAATAACTATGTTAACGACATTAACAAGGCATTTCTAATAGCTTTCTACATAAAAAGAATAGCTTTTAAGTAGATTTAACTTTACTTAAAAAAGTATCTAGATAGCGATAACAACAAAAACATAATTACACGCATGTTCAAAAATCGCGCTGTATTTAAAAACAAACTGCAACAATTTTACGCAATTGCTAACAAGCTCGCTATCGCAGAAAAAACTATCTAACAAATGCGCTAAACTAAGTTAGTTAAAAACTACGCTAACTTGTTTTAACAGTACTCTATTTAGACTAACTAAAACGACAAAGCACTTATGCGCATGTACAAGCAAAAGCTAAAAAACAACGTTAAAGCAAAACTAATGCGCTTTAGAGCAGCTACAAACACTTTAGACAATTTAATTAAAAAATTAATCTGCTTTAACAATAAGTTGTACAAACTCGCAATTAAAACGCGAGCTAAAGCAAAGTTCTACGTACTAAAAAGCAATAGAAGTTATACACTTAACACTAGCTAGCGTTAAGTACAAATTTAACACTTGCGCTTAGCAAGCGTATACAACTTAGCTTAAAAATACAAACTTATGCACTTTAACAACCTCAACAAAAGCAAACTAATTAATAGACAATTAAAGTATAGCAAGAAAACAAGAACTTGCTATAATTGTAGCAAACTAAGCTACATCTCTAGCAACTGTTGTTAAAAAAACAAAGTTGTTCAACAGTTGAATGTACTGTCTAATGCTACGAGTAGTATTAATAAAGAATAGAAAGTAATTACCTCTATAGATGTTAAGAATTAGAGAGAATAGTTACCTAAAGAAATAGGTTTAGCTAAAAAAAAATTGCTTTGCGACGATTCTAACTTTTCGATAAACGAAAAATATAAGTTACTAAACGAGCAGCTACAAATTTCGATTTACGAGAATTTAATATAGCATTATTTTAACAAGCCTAAACAAGAGCTTACAAAGAAAAACAAATAAGAAATCTATTAAAAGCTTAAGTAAACAAAACGTTTTAAAGAAAACATTTTACTTTTAGATCTAAACGAATTGGCTACTAAAGAACACTAGCACGATAAAGCAGCAAGAGAATCTTAACGATGCTTTAAAAAAAAACGCGACAACGCGAACTCCTACAGACTATAGTACTACTTAGACTACTAAAACCTAGAACACGCAAAGATGTTATAGATAGTATGCTTTTACAACTACTACTTTATTTATTACTCTAATAAGCAAGGTACAGAATAGTTTTTTAAAAGAAAAAGCTAACTTTGCTCTTAAAAGTAGTTTGACTGCAAAAACAATACTTGCGAATACTACTTATAAAACAAACGCAACATACTGCATTTCCTTAGAAAAAACAACTTAGCAAAACTACTTGCAATGCGAATGCTTGTAAACAACAACTATACTTAAGCTTAGTAGCAAACCTGCCTACACTCTAACTACGCACAACATTAAACTTTCAAAAAAGCTAACGAATTTGATACAGAGTTTTTTTTAGGCTAGCGCGCTTAACTTTAGAGTTAGATAGATTAACGTAATTAACCTAGCGAAACAGATTAAGCTTTTAGTAAAGCTTAATAGTTACTTGATAAAAGCCTTAATTAACATAGAAGCATAGAATAACTTTGTTTTTGCTTAAACAGTGTTTGTAGCTAGTTTATACTTACTAAAGAAACAATAGTTCTATTTACTTACTAGTGCCAACGAATAGCTTATACAAGCGCAACTAGTAGTTACATACAAAATAAGTAACGTACTATTGCACATCGAACAATATTAAAAAAAGTTAGCTTTTAACGTTTTTAGACTAGCTATCTACGACATTATTTTAAAACTTTTTTAGTTAAAAAAGCACAACTTTTAAATTAACTAGAAAAAGAATACGCTTTTGCTAGAGTGTTGTAGAACTAGCGCTTCTAACACTATGCTTGCGCATTGGCAAAGTTTAATAGCAAATAAAAAAACAATTAATGTAATTGCATTAACAAAGAACAGCTTTAAAACACAAAAGTTTAACTTAATAGATACCAACTTAAAGCTTTTAAATTAACAAGTTAGAGTAAAAAAAAAAATTAGCGCACTTTTAGAAATACTCTACGAGTACAAAGAGTTTAGATATTTCTTTTAAAAAGTAGTAAATACAAAAGCATTACTAGAACACAAACTTTAAAACTACAAAATCGTCTTACAAAAAAAAAAAGCAACTAACTTTTAACCTAATATACGAACTATTGAAGAAAAAGTTAAGCATACTTTGTAATTACATTAGAAATAACTTAAAAAAAAGTTACATACAACTATTATAGTTACTTGCAAAATACTTAATTATTTTTGTACTAAAGAAAAACAGCGTACTACGACTATGCGTTAACTATTAAAAGCTCAACAATATTATAGTTAAGAATTGATACTTTCTACTAAATATTACAGAATTACAAAATTAATTATTTTACGCAAAAGTCTTTACAGCGCTTAACCTACAAAATAGTTACTACTTTATTAAAATTAAAAAAAGTAAAGAATAAAAAACAGCGTTCTAAACGAGATACAAACATTACGAATACACTATTATACTATTTAAGCTTACAAATGCTCTAGCAACTTTTTAAAAACTTATTAACAACGTGTTAAAAATGCACTTAAACATTTTTGTTGTTGCTTATTTAAACAACATCTTTATCTATTTTAAAACTTAAAAAGACTATGTTAAACATGTTAAAACAGTGCTAAAGTGCTTTAACAAGTTTAACTTTTAACTTAAACTAAAAAAGTGCGAATTTTACAAGCGCGAAGTTGCATATTTTAGGTACGTAGTAAAAGCGAACGAAGTACGCATAAGCAAAAAAAAAATTAAAGTAGTTAAAAAATAGCTACAACTTAAGAACGTTAAGAAAATACAATTTTTTTTAAAGTTTTTAAACTTTAACTAACAGTTTATTAAAGATTACTTAAAAATTGCTATACTTTTAACAAAGCTTACGCGAAAAAACACAACTTTCGCATAAAGCAAAAAAGCAAAAAAAGCTTTCTAACAGCTTGAAAACGCAAGCATTAGTTTACTATACTTTTAGATATTTTAAGTAAAACAACTTTTACGCTTTAAAACTAACGCGTTAGATTTTGCGCTAGAAAAATGTGCTAGTTAATTGCACAAAGGCAAATAGCACTCTATTGCTTACTACTTACGCAAGTTTTTAAAATTTAAAAAACAATACAACGTGTACAACAAGAAGCTGCTAGCTATTGTTGCATGCTTACAGTATTAGAGAGTATACGCAAAAAGCTACTTAAAACTCACAATATTTACAAATTACAAAAACTTAGTTAATTTTACAACTACTAAAGTACTTAACTAAAAACAAGTTAAATAGTTAGAAATGCTAGGCTAGTACAAGTTCAAAATTGTGTACACACTAGAAAAAAATAACAGCAAAACCAACGCTTTTAGCTAACAACATAATATTGCTAGAACAAAGAAAATTATCGACACCGCGATACTTAAAGTTAATTAAAACAAATTACTAAAACTAGCTAGAACGCTAAATGTACTTCTAAAGACTGCTATTATAGTTTTAAAAAAATTGCAAAAAGCAATTATACAACAACATTATAATAACCTAGTTTACAATTACTTTAAAATTACAAGAATAATAAAACTTATTAAACAAAACTACGAGTTTAGCGAAATAAAAAACAAAGTTACTGCAATTGTTAAGAAATGTGTAGACTATTAAAAGAACAAACATAGTACCTACGTACAATACGAAAAAATACAGGCTCTAGAGCTACTAGATAAGCTTTAGACTAATATTTCTATAGATTTCGTAATAGAATTGCTTTTGTTAAAAAACTTTGCTATAAAAATAGCTTACAACGCTATTATAGTTATAGTCAACCGATTTACTAAGTACGTAAAAATAGTATTCTTTAAGAACACGTACACTGCGCAACAACTAGAATTTATTCTTTTAGATCAACTTATTTAGTACTATAAAATACTTAAATTGATTATTAGTAACAAAGACAAGCTTTTTACATCGAACTATTAGACAACTTTGTTAGCTGCAATTAGAACGAAACGCAAGCTATTAACAGCGTATTATCTACAAACAAACGAGTAAACAAAAAAACAAATTGAATTATAAAAACATATCTAAGAATATACAGCAATAATTAACAAACTAATTAAGTAGAGTTTTTACTAATAGCATAGCTAGCGTATAACAATAAGTTGTTTAAGTTTACAAAACAAACACTTTACTACGCAAACTACAAAAAACATTTACATTTCTTTAAAAGAACATTTTTAGGCGCAAAAGCTAAAACTGCTACGAAAGTAGTAGAGAAACTTAAAGAAATACATAAGTTACTACGAAGTAAACTTAAAATAGCGCAACGTTAAAGCATTTTATATATCAACTAAAAACAAAAAATAGCACTTTAGCTAAAGAGAGAGAATAGAGTTTACCTTTTTACAAAGAATTTGCGCACTAAACTACGCTAGCGAATAAGTAAAAAGTACTTATCAATAGGTATAGGTTAAGTTATAGGTTGCACAAACCTTAGGTTAAAGTTAAGTTAGAGTTAACCTAGCGTAGGTAGGAGTTAAGTTAGAGTAGTTAAAGCTCTAGGTTAAAAGTTAAGTTAGAGTTACCTAAATAGTTAAGAAACTGTAATAAATAAATGTAATAAATATACATAGAAAACTTAATGTTAATATAAGTTGTAAATATTATGTAAAACTTAACTACAACTCTAAGCTTTAACTACTCTAACTTAACTTCAACTTAAGCTGCTTAGTAACTAGCGCGAGTTAAAGCTAAAGTTGAGTTAAAGTTTAACGTAAGCTAACTCAACTTTAACTTAACCTCTACTTATTTACTAGCTTACACCAAACTACTAAGCAAAGGTCTAGACAACGTTAAAGTTAAACTATTTTTAATATCGAAGCAACGAGGCCTAGTTAATTATAAGTTAAACTTGCTTAAAAACGCAAAAGTTTACTTAGTATTCTACATAGCTTTGTTGGAACTAGCTAACCTACAAACGCTACTTCAGCGAACTTTTCGCTACGAAACCGAAAAAGAAAACGAATTTAAAGTTAAAAAAATTATTACACACTAAGTTGTAGACAACTAGAAAAAGTACCTAGTTAAATAGTTAAGCTACTTAGATAGCGAGAATACATGAAAACTAAGCACGAACTTTACAAACTACTACTAGCTCCTAGCTCAACACTATAACTAGCAACGAAAGAATCAATTAAACTTATTGTAGCTTACATCGCAAGCGAAAACTTTATTTTAATTAACGCTGTAGAATAGTTAATTTTCTTTGCTAGCTTAGTTTCGCTCGACGCTTCTATTTCTAACGCAAGACAAAGAGTTTTTTTGCGCGCTTGCTTTTTTGCTTGCTTTAGAATCTTTTTATTTTGCAGCAAACAATTTATTACCTTTGCTAACAACTTTTTATCTTTATCTACTTTCTTTCTATACTTTTTACGAGTACGATTTAATAACTTTTACAATATGTTAACACACGCTTAACCTAAACACGTGCACTTAGCGCACTTTAAACAAGAATCTAGCATAACAAAACAATTTAAGCTTTGTAAAAAACAATAATTACAAGCAATTTTAGCAAGTGTATTAGCTTAACAGATTTTAGAGCTAAGACGAAAGCAACGATAAGTTAACAAAGACATCGCAAGTTGCTACTAGCTAGATGCGAGGTAACTCTAGCTACTTGTACAAAATAAGCAGCTTCTACAATTCAAAAACAAATTATTAGAGAAAAAAAATAATGTTACGATCTAGTATTACGACTAGGCTTAGCGCGAAGCGCTTGGGTTATAAGCTACTAATAGAGTTACATAGCAAGCTAACTAAACTTTAGTTACGTAACCGCTTATTAGTAAGCGTTTAAGAATAAGCGCGCTTAATAGTAAGCGCTTAGCAATAAGCACTGCTTAGTAGTAAGCGCTTAAAAATAAGCAAAAACACTCTTTAGTATATAAACCTAAAGAAACAACGCACTTTTACAGTCGTTGTTTTTAATTTTACAATTTACTAAGTTAACTTTTACTTTGACTTGTATACTCTTTGCAAAACAAAGCTTGCTACTACTTTAGTATTAAACGCTATACAACTCTCTTTAGTCTATTGAACTTACTTATTTCTCAAGAACCAACCTAAGCCTAATAAACGACTTTTTCAAGTTCGCTTAGCTTTTACATAAGCATTAGCGAACAAGTTGTTAAAGTTACAAAAGCTACTTAGTTTACAATAAACCTAAACGAGTACAAACAAACAGTTTAAGCGTACGTTATAACTAAAAATAACGAATACAATATTATTCTAAAGCGTTTATAAATAAACGAAAGCTAGGTAACGCTAGTTTTAGCGAAAAAATTAATTTTTATCTATTTAACCAAAACACGCGTGCGAAGCTAAAAAGAAAAAAAGCTTAAACAAAAGCTCTAGCAAGTGTTTGCAGCTACGTTCAAATTAATAATGCAGTAGTCTAAGAAAAAATACTTTAGCGTTAAAATTTTCGCCGCGTTTATAGCGGACATCTAGAAAGCTTTTTAAACTAAAGTAGTAGTTAACCTACGCTTAACGCTGCTTAACTAGATAAAAAATAAGTATACAACGTTTATGCAGTTTAAAGCTAACAAATTTTTTTTTTACTAAAGCATAATAAACTACGGCATCAAACTAATTAGAAAGAATAAGAAAAAAGTAGAAGTTCTATAGAAACTCTTGTATAACATGTTTAAAAACGAACTATTAATTTTGCAAAAGCAGCTTACTGCGCATTTAAATTGCGAGTTTATTAAAGTAAGTTGTTTCTAAATTAAAGCGCTAGTGTTGTTTGCAAAAAAACTTAGTAAAAAGCTACGCTTTTGCGTAAACTATTAAGCGCTTAACGCTATTACGAAAAAAAACCAATACTCGCTGCTTTTAATTTACGAAACTCTAAATTAAATTAGCTAGGCTAAATAGTTTACTAAGCTAGACGTTATCTAGGCTTTTTACAAAGTCCAAATTGCTAAAGAAAACAAGTAGAAAATAGCTTTCCGTACAAGATTTAAATTGTACGAATAAATAGTTTTCTTATTTAGCTTTGCTAACGCTTTAAGTACGTTTTAGCAATTTATTAACTACACTTTGCGTAATTACATTAACGTTAACGCTTTTGCATACTTAGATAATGTACTTATCTACTTTAAAAGTTTTTAAAAAAACTACTAGCAACGTGTTAAAAAAGTTGTTAACAAGTTAAAAAAAGCGAGGTTACAACTTAATATTAAGAAATGCGAGTTTAAAGTAACTAAAACTAAATACTTTAGTTTTATTATTAAAGTAAGCAAAGAAATTAGCATAGATCTAAAAAAAGTTCGCGCAATTTTTAAATAAAAAGCTTTAGCTTTAGTTAAAAAAATGCAAAGTTTTGTTAGTTTTGCAAACTTTTACTAGCAGTTTATTTGCGCTTTTTTGCAATTGTTTCTTTACTAATAGAGTTAACAAGAAAAAGCGTTGAATTTCCTTAGAAGCTTAAACAATAAAAAGCGTTTAACACGCTTAAAAAAAAATTATATTTAAGCTGTTATTAGCTTATTTTAACTTTAATTTAGAAACTGCTATTAAAGCGAACGCTTTGGAAATAGCTACTAAAAAAGCGCTTTTTTAAAAAGCAAAGAACAACTTGTAGCAAGTAGTAGCTTACTACTTTGCTAAAATGTTACTTGCAAAGTTCAACTATACTATTTACAACAAAAAATTATTAGCAGTAATTAAATGTATTACTAAATAAAAAGCAAAGCTTAAAGTAGTGCTAAAAATTACAGTTTACACTAATTACAAAAACTTTTTGTACTTTACTACAGCAAAGTTACTAACAAAGCAATATGTTCGCTAGGCAAATATTTTTTTTAAATACAACTTAGAGTTTGTGTACTACCTTAGAGCAGCTAATAGAAAAGCAAACGCTTTTTTACGAAAAAAGCAGAATTTTTTCTAAAACTAAAACAATGTTTGGCTAAAAAGCTGTAAATTTCAACTTTTCAAACTAACTAGTGTGTTAAACGAGAATAACATTATAAAAAAAACTTTAAGCGTAATCTACGCGTTCTTGCTCTACGACACTTTAGTTTCAACGCTAAATATACTCGCTAGTAAGCTTAATGCTTTTTACAAAGCAAATATAGTAGAAGCTTTAAAGCAAAATGTTTTTTTTTAAATTAAAAGTGCAAGCTCTAAGAAGTAAAATGCTGCGAGCTTTAAACAAAATACTGCTAAACAAAAAAAAAATACTAGCACAAAAAACAATTCTAAAGATAATGCAAAAAAGCTGTTTTTAAATAAACTTTAAAATAAAGAAGTTTAAAAAAACAATTTGTACTAGAAAGCCTTAGAAGCTGTAAAAAAAAATAAACTAAAAAAAGTACTCGTAAAAAGTTTTTCTTAAGCTTTTAATTAAAAGCGTTTTTAGTAGACTACGCTATTAAAAACGACGCGCTTTTCTATTAAGAAAAAATAAGTGCCGAAAACGTATTAACTGCGTACTAGATTAATTTTTAAAGCTTACAACTCGCTTATTGCAAAGTACTTTAGCAAAAAAAATACTTATAATATTCTCAAAAGAAATTTCTTCTAGCTAAAAATAAGCTCGGACATTTAATAGTACATTGCTAACTGCGATGCATGTAAACAAGCGAAACTATAGTAGAAAATAAAAAGTAGTTTTCTTTGCTTGCTTTTTGTTCTAGACAGAATCTAAAAAGAACTTTTTATAAATTTTATTACTAACTTGCTAGAAAGCAAAGAGTGTACGAATTTGCTAGTATTTACGAACTAGCTTAGTAAAGATATAATTCTAATTTCTATAGCAAAAATTAACGCTGTTTCTGTAGCGAAAGTGTTTATAGAGAAAGTAGTAGCCTATTACTAGCTACTAAACGCAATTGTTTTCGATTAAAAAACACAATTCGTAAGTAAATTCTAGAAAACGCTTTGCAAAGAGTTTAAAATCGTAAAACAACTATCTATAGCTTTTTACCCAAAAACCAACAGTGCTACTAAAAAAGCAAACTTAATAATTAAGTTAGTTCTAAAACTTTTCGTGCATTAGAACTAAAAGAACTAAGCAGCGCTATGCTCAATTGTACAAATTGCAATTTAGAAACAAAAAGTAGTTTTGACAAAAGTAAGCTTTTTCTTTCTACAGCATAGCTACGAGATAAACTTAATTTAGCTCTAAGCAAAGAAAAAAGCGAACACGCTCTACTAGGCAACTTTAGACTCTAAGCGAAGCGCAGCGAAAATAGCTAAAAAAATAAAAAAAGTTGTTAACTTTGCGCAAGCTGCTATAGCGAAGGCCTAATAGAAGCAAAAAAATAAGCAAATTAATATAAAAAAAAAGCGCTTTTGCTTTAAGTAGAGAACAAAGTTTAGTTGTAGTATAGCAAACACATCTCTAATAAGCGCTTAAGTAAAAAACTTAACTAGAAAAATAGCAAGTATATAGTTCTAGAAGTTAAATCTCTAAGCAATATTGTTTTAAATACTCTACTAGAAATAAATCTAACATTTTTAATAAATAAGCTAAAACTTGCAGCAAATAATCTGCTAACGTACTTTACGAGTAGTTAAGCTACACGAGTTCGCGAAATACTTTTGCTAAGCAAATTATCTAATATTATAACTTTAATACCTTTTTTAATAGTAGGCCTATTACAATAATTTATATACTGTTTTAAAGCTCTAAGCTAGAACTTTAAAATCTACTAAAAATAACCTAAATAGGCTAAGTACTACTATAGTTTTTAAAGTTTAAAGATAAAAAGCTCGCTTAAGCTCTATACCTAGTATCTAGTAGAATTCTACTATAATAAACTTTTATATTCTAAAATATTTTTATTTATACTATAAGTTAGAGTTCTAGAAAGTTATATAGTATATAGCTTAGAATTAAAGCTATTAAATAAAATTAGAGCTTATATATAAAATCTACTAAGTATAAAGTATTAGTACTATTATAACTATAAATAATACTACTTTTTTAAAGCTTATATAGTATAATTATACTAAGTACTAAATTATTAAGTAGTTTTACATTAAGTTTTACTAGTTATATATAAATATTTATACTTAGCTAGTAACGTATTAGATTACCAAGCTAGCTAGATTACTAAGCTAGCTACTTTTTCTTAGCACAACTAACTTATCTTAAAAAACATTAAACTAATTGCTATTAAACAAGAAACCTGCGTACGTCGTGCTAGCTCTAGATTTAAAAGCTTTTTCTATATTCTTTTAGCAAGTTTAAGCATTGTATTTTGTATTACTATAGTTTTTACAGCGCCGTAGAGCTAGTTGTGCTTTTTCTTAACTCTTTTTACTACGCGCTTTCTTTAATAGCTAAAGTACTGTAAACGCTTTAGTAGCTACTTGCGCTAATCTATTACTATACTCTATTATACTACTTGTTTAAATTTGCTTCTATTTTCGTAATTTTCTTTTTGTTGCTTTTTCAATAGTTTTTTTAAAGCTAGAGATTTGATTGCGCATTAGCTTAACCTAATAGGCTATCTAGTAAAACTCTTTAACAAGCTAGTTAACTCTATTCTTTAAAAATAATAGAAAGAAACTAAGCTTAGTAGTAATAAGCTTTGATTGCGATCTAAATTTAAGCGTATTGCTTGAAGTTTTTAACTGCTACAGCGTTTTTAGTGCGAGAAGTAGTAGCGAGGTACGTAGCTATACTTTAAAGCAATTAAGTACTACTTGCGCATTAATAAAAACTAGCTTTAAAGCTTTAAAAGCTTTTTTACAGTTTTTTGTTGTAAACACTTTAAAACACGCGTTTCTAAAAGCTAGCAGAAAGCTTTTTTTGTTAATATAAAAAACGCGCTAGCGCGCTAAGTTCTAAACGCGTTAAGAGTACTTTAGCTTTAGCAGCAAAAAGCAAACTACATCTAGTAGCTAGAGAATATAAAATAAATAAGCTAGCATGCAAAGCGTAAAGATTTTGTTTTTAAAGCAATAGTTTTTAAAATTCTAAAATTAGTAGCTCTTATAGCTGTTTAGAATAAGTAGCTAATACTTTTCTACTTAACGCGCTTTTGTATGCGCGTTAAAATGCTTTAACTATTTAAAACTAAAAGCGTTGTTTGTCTAGCCGTTCTTAGAAACTAAAAGCTTCTAATTGCTAAGTATAGAGTTCTTCTCGTACTATGCTAAAATGTAAACGCGCTTTTTGTAGATAATAAACGGCGAAATCGCGTACTCTACGGCGCAAATGCTTTAGATAACTATTACCTACTCTCGATTGCCTAGCTAGATAAGATTAGGTTGAGTACGTTTTTAAAAGCTTGTAACGACTTTTATAGAGCTAATTACGCTTATTTAGAAGCTAGTTTTGTTAAAGTTGTACACGTTGTTGTTGTAAACGCTGTACTTAGCTTTAGTGTCCTTTACTAGCTTGAACTACGCGCTAATTATCTCTAGATTCTTTTGAAGTATTCTTTGCCTATCTTTGGCTCGATTGAACGCTATTTTAAGCTAATCTAAACGCGTTACGAATCTCTTAGCCTAGTGTTTGCTAACTAGCTCTCTACTACGCACACTTAGCATTTTATTAGCTATATCTGCTACTTTACACAGCCGAAGCGCGAATTCTCGCGAATCGAGGTTAAGTATATATTAGACAATCGTTTGCTTTTCAATTGCTGTAAGCTTATAGCCGTTAGCAGGTAATTCAAAGCAAAATAGAGTTCTTTTAGCGCGTTTAGAAAGAGTAACGTACTTTACGAGTTCGTGCACTACATAGGTTCGTGCACTACTTTTGCCAAGCTCCTACCAAAACCACTTTATTTTAGCGCAAAACAGCTTACTTTAGCCCTGTATAGAGCAATATAACACGAGATATTATTTAAAGTTTACTTTTACTGCTTGCTTACACGTACGCGCGTTATGCTTAGTTTAATTGCACTATCTACACTACTTTTGAGATAGTTTACCTACTTTAGCGCGCACTTGCGTTTTTAGCTTTTTTTTATTACTACGCGCTCTAAACTCCTTTAGAGCAGTTAAACAAGCTTTATTTTTAACTGTCAAAGTCTTTTCTGCTTAAACTTGCTTTTTTTTATGCAATTTACGTCGCGTAGCGGCTTTATTTGCTACTTTTAGCTTAGCTATTTTCTGTTGCGCTAACACTAGCTTGTGCGCGATAATAGCTGCTTTTTTTAAAACCTTTTTAAAGGCCTTTACTATAGACGTTAGTAAGCTATCTATATGCTTTTAAATTCTTGCTTTTACAAGCGTTAATTGCGACTCTAGTTTAAAAGTATTGCTTAAAGTTTGCAACTGCTAAAGCTTGTTGTTAATAAGTAGTAGTAGTAATAGAGTACGCAACTAGACGTTAAAAGCTGTTATAACCTGTTCTAAGTTAAATAAAACCAATCTAGCGCTTTAAACTTTTTTTTAAATATTACTTTTAGTAATTGCAGCATTATAGGCGCGTATAAAGTATAGTAAAAACTTAAGTTTTGTAATGTAAGTAATCTAGTTGCGTATAAAATCTTCGGCTTAGCGCTCGTACGCTTTTTTTAAAAAAGTAAAACAACTTACATTAAAAAGCTGTAAAAAGTGCAATAAGTGCAGAAGCATACAAATAGTAATAATCTTGTTTTTTTTGTAGTATTGCTAGAATGCGAGCGAGTTATAGCTTTTATAGCTGTTAATTGCGAGTAGTTAGTAGCTGCTAACTACTCTTTTTTTTGTATGCTTATTAAAGTACTTTAACTACTGCAAGCTAAGCTTATTTGTTGTCTAGCTTTTCTTAGAAACTGCAATAACTTAGTTCTAGAGCAGATTCTCTTTCTTGTACTAAGCAAAGAGGTAGTAGCAGCTTTTAAAAATAATAAAGAGTAGAATAGCTTACTTTGTCGCGTTGATGCTTTAGATAACTGTCGTTTACTTTCTATTACTTTGCTGTATTGCCTTTGGCTTTTTTCGTTTTTCTAAAGCTGTAACAACTGCTCTAGTTAATATCTAGCCTATTATAAAGCCTGTTTTGTCGAAGTTGTACGTGTTTTTATTTTAGATACTGTACTTAGCTTTTATATTAGCTACTAGGCGAAACTAGCTTTAAATAACTTTAAAATTCTCGCAAAGTGCTCTTTTGTAATTGTACTTGCAATTGAACTTTATTGTAAACTTAAAGCAGTGCATGACCTACGTACTAAGCTAGTTTAAGCTAACCTAGCCTAGATTGCGCTTTGCGCGTAAAGAATTAGCTATATTAGCTACAGCTGCGAGCCTAGAAGAGAATCTGCGCGAAATAAAGTTAAGTATATGCTCAACAACTACGCTTTTCTTAGTCTTTGTTAGATTCTTTAATTTCGGCTAGCGATTTGCTTGTAGAGTTTGTTTTGCGCGTTGGCAGCTTAGTGTTGTATAAGTAACTTTGTAGATAGCTGCAGCGCGTTGCAAAAAAAGTATCGCGTTTTGTTTAAAAGCCTAAAAAGCAGTTTGTATCTAACGCTTATTAGAAAGCTCTATTTAGTGTTGTTGTTAAGGCATTACGTATAGAGGTTGAGTTGGTAGAAGCTTAGCAAAAGTAGTGCACGAACCTGTGTAGTGCACGAACTCGTAAAGTACGTTATAGTAATTAACGTTAAAAGCAGCAGCAGCAGCTTAATAGCTTTAGAATTAGCTAGCTTAAAAAGCTGCAAAGGCAATCTAAAGCTTCTTTTTGTTTTGCTGTAATAACGCGTTGTTTAGTTAAAGCATAACAAGATAATAAAAGTAGCAGCTTTGGCAGATTTTGTTGCTTTCGGTAGTTTGTTGCTTTTGGTAGTAGATTACGTTAGCTAGCTTTATAAGCTTAGATTGCGATATTAATTCTACTTTCTTGTTTAGTAAGTATTGCGTTGCTTAGTTGAAGCATCGTAGGTTGATAATAGAGTTGGTAGTGCCAAGGAAAAGTAGCTAGCTTGGTAATCTAATACGTTAACGTACTTTACGAGTTCGTGCATTATACGAGTTTGTACATTACTTTTGCTAAGCTTTTACTAAACTCTACTTTCTACGTAATGCTTTAACAACAACACTAGATAGAACTTTCTAAAGAACGTTAGATACAGCTTGCTCTTTAGGCTTTTAAACAAAACGCAATACTTTCTTAGCAACGCGCTGCAGCTATCTACAACGTTGATTAATTAACACTAAGCTACTAACGCGCAGAACAGACTTTACAAGCAAATTACTAGCCTAAATTAAAAAATGTAACAAAAACTAAGAAAAGCGTAGTTAGAGTAGTAAATAGGTATAGGTTGAGTTAAAGTTGAGTTAGCTTACGTAAAACTCTAGTGCTAACCTAACCTATACCTACGCTAAAACGTTTTAGCGTAGGTATAAGTTAGGTTAGCACAAACCTCTACAATTCTATATTTTAATATATTTTCTCTTTATAATTATAACAGCTAGTTATAATAAGTTTATTAACCTAAAAGTAGTACCTATAACTTAACTTTAACCTACGCTTTAATTACTCTAACTCAACTTTAACTTTAGGTTTGTGCGACTCTAACTCAACTTATACTCAACAATAGGTACTTTCTACTTATTCGCTAGCGTAAGCGTAGTTGTTAAGTATATACTTAAGCTTATATCGCGCGGATTTCTTTCTAAGCTTGCAGCTGTAGCTAATATAGCTAATTTCTTGCGCGCAAAGCGCAATCTAGGCTAAGTTAGCTTAAACTAGTCTAGTACGTAGGTTATGCACTGCTTTAAGTTTACAATAAAGTTCAATTGCAAGTACAATTACAAAAAAGCGCTTTGCAAAAATCTTGAAGTTATTTAGAGCTAGTTTCGCCTAGTAGCTAACATAAAAGCTAAGTACAGTATTTAGAATGTAGACACGTACAACTTTAACAAAACAAGCTTTATAATAGGCTAGATATTAACTAAAGCAGTTGTTACTACTTTAGAGAAACGAGAATAGCTAAAGGCAATACAGCAAGGCAATAGAAAGTAAACAATAGTTATCTAAAGCATCAACGCAATAGAGTAAGCTATTTTACTTTTTATTATTTTTAAAGGCTACTATTACCTCTTTGCTTAGTACAAGAAAGAGAATCTGCTTTAAAACTAGGTTATTGCAGTTTCTAAAAAGAGCTAAACAACAAATAAGCTTAAGCTGTAGTAGTTAAAGCACTTTAATAAGCATACAAAGAAAAGAGTAGTTAGTAGCTACTAACTACTCGCAATTGATAGCTATAAGAGCTATAACTCGCTCGCATTCTAGCAATACTACAAGAAAAACAAAATTATTACTATCTACATGCTTTCGCACTTATCGCACTTTTTGCAGCTTTTTAATGTAAGTTGTTTTGCTTTTTTAAAAAAAGCGTACAAGCGCTAAGCTAAAAATCTTATGCGCAACTAAATTACTTACATTACAAAACTTAAGTTTTTACTATGCTTTATACGCGCTTATAATGCAGCAATTACTTTTAATAATATCCAAAAAGAGTTTTGAGGCGCTAGATTAGTTCTATTTAACCTAGAACAGGTTATAACAGCTCTTAACGTTTGGCTACGTACTCTATTACTACTACTGCTTATTAACAACGAGCCTTAGCAGTTGCAAACTTTAAGCAATACTTTTAAACTAAAGTTGCAATTGACGCTTGTAAAGACAAAAATTTAGAGGTATATAGATAGCTTACCAACGTTTATAGTAAAAGCCTTTAAAAAAGTTTTAAAAAAGGCAGCTATTATTGCGCACAAGCTAGTGTTAGCGCAACAGAAAATAGCTAAGCTAAAAATAGCAAATAAAGCTGCTACGCGACGTAAATTGCATAAAAGAAAGCAGGTTTAAGCAAAAAAAACTTTAACAGTTAAAAATAAAGCTTGTTTAACTGCTCTAAAAGAGTTTAGAGCGCGTAGTAATAAAAAGAAGCTAAAAACGCAAGTGCGCGCTAAAGTAGGTAAACTATCTCAAAAATAGTGTAGACAGTGTTATTAGGCTAGGCACAACGCGCGTACGTGTAAGCAAGCAGTAAAAGTAAACTTTAAATAATATCTTGTGTTATATTACTCTACACAGAGCCAAAGTAAGCTGTTTTGCGCTAGAATAGAGTGGTTTTGGTAGGGGCTTGGCAAAAGTAATGCACGAACTCGTGTAATGCACGAACCCGTAAAGTACGTTACATAGAAAACTTAATATTAATATAAGTTGTAATATTATGCAAGACCTAATTACAACTCTAAGCTTTGACTACTCTAACTCAACTTCAACTCAAGCTGCTTAGTAACCAGCGCGGGTTAAGGCTAGGGTTGAGTTGGGGTCTGACGTAAGCTAACCCAACTCTAACTCAACTTCTACCCATTTACTAGCCTAATGTAAATGAAAACGCAGCGATGTATCTATGTCTTAGCAAGATAATTCTAAGAAAGCTAACAAACATGCGAGACTTGTGCTAGCTCAGCGAAAGGTTCCGGTTTTCCTCCTGCTCTTACACTCTTTACTAGTTCAGCCAGATCCATCTACAGGGTTGATAGTGGCCCAAAAGTGATAACTCTTTGCCGCCGGGTCATACCACGCAGTGATCTTCTCGATTCCCTTTCCCTTCAAAGATTTCTTATGATCAGAAAGAAACCACGCGATGGTATTACCATTAGGACTACCCAGTAGGGGCCAAAACGCGTTGTTCTCACTCTTATCTTGAGGCGTGAAGTCCTTTGGTACTGGATCAAGTCCAATAGCCTCAGATAAGATCTCACTCGTCTCCGCGTTGTTGATGTTGACGCGGAAAAAGTACTTGAAGTTGGAGAAGTCAGTGTCTTCTTCTTTGGTTTCGGGGGCTTGAGCTTTCATCACTGCCTTCTTCCACATCCACCATGCAACAACGCTCATCTGGTAGGGAGTTGGCTTCTGGCCGTCTTCCCCGCCACGACTATTCGCGTTGGCGAAGAAGACACCCTGTTCTGCGCTGATCGTGTCTTGAAAGTCAGCAGCCTGCTCAGCCTCGCCCTCCTTGGACTTGCCCGCTTTAGGCCCTATAGCGAAGAAAGGAATATACGATATGGTGGGAGTGAGATTTATTTTTTCGAACAAGACCATCTTGTTCTTCGAGTCGATCAGTTTGCCCATGGTCGTATCGAAATAATCCTCTAGCTCACACATTGGGGGGTCCCCGACATCTTCCATCGGCGCTTCTTGAACCCTCTTGTAGTGTGTCCAACCCTTGGGGGCGTATTTTATCCAGGACGGTGTGTGATCGACACGCTTGTGTAGCGACTGGGGGCTTTCGAGACCAGTTGGCTTTATTACTTTGCGGCGAGACAGCCTACTGGATATCTTTTCCGAACGAGCGCTATTGATGACACGCGCAAAGCGCACATCGTCGTCGTCAATTTGGAGGATGCCCTCAGCAAGTTGAATACAGTCAACGTCGCAGCGTTTACACTGCTCATCGCGACCGCACACGTCGGCGAGACAAAACTTTACCTCCTTAGGGCAGAAGGGGGTTCCCAAGCCTTCTATTGTTGCGACGCATTGATCGCACGCTGATACTTCAGGAGCGGGTGGTGGCTGTTCGGGAGTAGGAGAGGGCTGCTCGGGGGGAGGTGGAGACTGCTCAGGAGTGGGCGTTGATTCTACAGGAGTGTCTGTAGAGCTGGTTGAAGAGCTCGCAACTCCAGTTTCTGAAGGCCAAGCTGTTACCCAAGCGGGCACTGATCCACTATAAGATGGGTCAGGCCCTTCTTCACCCGGGTCTACCACAGATGGATCCTCAAATCCATCTTGTAAAACCCAGTCTGTAGGGGAGCAAGACCCTGACTTGATCGTAGTGGAGGCAGTATTTGTTACGCTGCAGCCGCTAGTAGTCTCGCACTTGGTAGTGGTGCAAGATTCGGTTGACTGTCCAGAAGGTTTGGTGCAAGACACAGCACATGAAGATGCTGTAGTACTCGTGCAACTACTCTCGGACTTCTTTGATTCTTGCGGATCCTCGGGTTCCTCAGACTCTGGATTCGGCCCTGGAGTTGGCTTGTTTCCGGGCCCTATGGTGATTGTAGGCCATGGGACATTGGCGACCGGCGGGGGCACAGGTGGTGGGTAGATACCAGGCTTGGTCATACCCCACAAGAAGAAACCTCCATTGTCGACGCCAGGCGGGCAGAAGAAGCAACTGGAACCTCCACGAATGAACGGATAGAAGCCTGCTGGATGGTTTCCGTCGCTTGTAGATATTGCTGTGTTTTCAGATATACTTGGATCAATTGATGCAAGTGTCAATATAGCTGCATCAAATGATGTGATCACTGGAAGCGGTGCATCATCTGAGGTTGTCAATCCTGGAATGCTTGTGATGGCAGGTATTGGTTTGATGGTATTGGAGGGTGTCGGTCCCGGATCGATTGAGAGGGGAGGTGCTGGATCGGTAGTGTCAGAGGTTGCTGCACTACTTGAGGAAGTAGGTGGCGGACCTCCACTCGTGCTCGACGAAACCACAGTAGAATTTCCATCTGGCAGGACTGGAGGAGGTGGCAACGAAGGAGCTGTGGTTGAGGTTGTGTTACTGTCGACTGTCGAAATAACCTCCGTTTGAGTTTCAACAATTGTCGAAATGATAGAGAGAGTAGAAAGGTCAGTGTATGTGGTCGACACAAATGTTGGCGTGACGGTCGAATCGCTCTCCACAGATCCAGTAATGACGGTAGCATTGGAAGGAGCTGGACCCGGGTTACTTGGCTCCTGGGTAGGTATGAGGCCGGGCTCGGTTCCGCTAGGGCAATTCAACGAAGCAGATTGGGTTAAGTTATTGGTAATGCCATATGTGCATGCTGGGTTATGTGAGATTTCTTTCAGTGCCCAAGACAGATGGGTACGTACCTGGAGTACCCCAGCATCCTGGGATGCCAGATACCGAAGATGGGGGGCATGGACTCGAGGCAGTCCCCGATTGAGCTGACCCCGTGGAGAGCAATAAGGAAAGGACAATCAATGATCCTAAGCCCATGATGGACGGATAGAGAGATGAGATAGAAACAGACGGCTCTTGGGTGTATTATAAGAACTTTGGCAGAGAGTACTGATGCAACACAATGTCAGAAATAGGAATAAAATGGTAGGACAGGCAAGAAGACTTTATACAACCTTGAAGCTACCAAGCGAGGCCTCCCATATCGGCCCTGCATCCCATCGCCATCGTGCAAGAGACATAATCCCAAGTCACGCCTCATAATATTGTTGGGCAAGCCTGAAGTCACGCCGCGAAGGATAGTACCAAGGGGAGCAACCTCGCCCCCAGCCGGGATACGTTACCTCCACGTGTCTAAATTTTGAATTGGCTCCCTGTTCCCACATCTAGAATTCCCGGCAGCATCGCGATCATCGTAGTCAAGCTCCCTGGTACGCCTCATCTCGCCTCGTCCTGCTTGTGAGCTCACTGAACCGTGTCATCATCGCGATAATCATCTCGAGTGTAACTGCATCGTTTCATCTCGCCTTATCTCGCCTCATCCTGATCCTGAGCTGCTCTGTAGGAAATGTTCACGTGGAGTCAAATGGTACATGGATGCTGAGGTACAGGTCGTTCAGTTGAGATGATAGAGGAGATAGCACAGAAGGATGATAGAGGAGACAGGAAGGAGAAAGGCACGGAAAATATGGACCAAGGCGGCTAAGGTAGATGGATATAGAATTTATGACACTCATATTATCTCAATTACCTAAAGCTGTTCTTTTCTCAATATCTTTGGAGATGTCGCCCTAGCACGGAAGTCAATAGTGATCGCTAAGATGGTGGTGAACGTACCTTGAAACGAGACAAAGAGTTAGTGGCTTCTTGGCATGCATGCGCAGAGTTGACACCTGAGATCTAAGCCCTGGGGCGAAGTCTTGGATACGATCTATATCTAGGTGTTAGAAGCGGTGTTGGTGGTTGAGCGGCGCGGTTGACGACTTCGCCGTATGACCTAATGGGGCGACTGTGACCCAAACGGTTGACTGATATACCACCTATAAATGGCCTGTAACACGATACTCCATCTATGGCACAAGGCAAAGCCGCCCACAGCATCTTAACGTGGAATTCCATAGTCTGACGTACGATGGACTCTCCAGCATCTGCAGGCTGGAATCCGCCCGCTCAACCGCCTTCCCCCGTGCCCTCCCCGCCGCCCCTCGCCCCATCCTTCGAGGTAGCCGTCGACGACCACCATATCTTTCACGGCCCTGCGACGCGGCTCGGGCATCGTCTCTGCGTTAACGACTCCTCTGCGCCTACACGCGACTGGCGATTGCGGCTCCGCGCCAATTTCCTTTCCGATCGCGACCGCGCTGCTTATTCTTCGCAAGAAATTCCTGTGCACTTGCTGCCGTTCTTCGCGTACAAAGATGTCGCCCTCTATGTGCCGCCGACCGACAGTGGACGCCCTTCTCTGGTCACGCTCTTTGACGCCATGTACCAGGAGTGGTATCCCACGCGCGATCGGACCGTGTTCGACAACGGCCTGTTCTCAGGTTGCGGGGCACCGTTTTTCAGCGCGACGGTGCGCGTCGACTTCGACGGACCCGCTCCACAGCCGTCAGCTTTACTCAAGCACTTCGTTGACTGGCATATCGCGCTGTCACGTCGCCTCTACCGTGTTCTCCCGCGCTTTGACGGCTTCCCAGAGGGCGGCCCGCGGATGCTGGTGCGCCCTGGGCTAACACAGCCGCAGCTACAGGCACTGCCCGCGCGCCTGGCACACATCGAATACACACCCATTATGCGGCGTACTTTCACCGAATGTTTCGTTTGGGCCAATGGAGGATGGGAGGATGAGGGCGTGAGGCTTGTAGTGCTGGGCGAGGATATGCTGCGCAGGATCTTATCTAGTGAGTCTGAAGGATTAACCCGGGACGTGGACTTGGAGAGGCAAGCGAAAGAAGCCGAGAGTCCAGAGGCTGAGACAGGACAAGGCCCGAAAGAAGATCTGGATGATCACATAGGCGTTGATGTCGAGGCATCAATAGGCCGTATCAGCGTCTGGATAGGCAGTATAGAGCATGTCATGAGGGCCGTTCTGGCTGGAGATGAAACGAGAAAGAGAGGGCTGAGAGAGTATAATCCTGTGCTGGATGAGTGGTTGGGTGAGGGCGTGAATGTTGGCAAATGATGTGATTGCCGAAATGCCATCATTATTTAGAAGTCGATAGCTATCCACTTTTCCTTGGCGCAACCCTATGCGATATGTCCCCATAACCGCCAAAACTTTTAATATCAGCTATACTGAAAACATCAGGAGATATCTATGCTGAATCACTGGGATGCGGGTGGATACCGATCGAGAACACTCATGTGGACTCAGGCGAACATTTGCCGGCAGTCCAACGCAGATACACAGTTCTTGCTGCAGCAGGTCTAGCCTTTGAATAACAGATGTTGATATATTGGTAATACATACGCGCAACCCCAACGCTAAACTACCATCCGATAAGATCATACACGTCTTGAAAATCCTCTACAACTTCATGCCCAACGCCTTGTGCACCCTGAGCGACTGTCGAATGCTAAGATCCAGCATGATCTCTTCTGATCCGCCAGGAATAGCATACGCCCTGACGTCTCTGTACAGCCTCTCAACCTTGGCACCTTGGCCACCCCGGCTATAACTCAGTCCACCGAAGATCTGGCTGGCTTCTCGGGCGCAAAATTCGAATGTTGTCGTACTCTGCGCCTTGAGACTGGCAATTGCACCGCCTAGCTTCAACATGGCTTCCATCTCGCCCATCTTCTCGCACTGGTAGATGAGGTTCTCTAACCAATTGTATGAGGATTCGATTTGGCGAGCCATGTGGGCGAGCTTCAGGCGGATGACAGGGTGGTCGATGAGGCGCTTGCCGAATGTCTTGCGCTTGTGGGCGTACTTCATTGACTCCTCGTAGCAGACGCGAGCGAAGCGCAGGGACTGGATCACGATGCCAATGCGCTCGTGGTTGAAGTTGGTCATGATGACCTTGAAGCCTTGGTTCTCCTTGCCGATGAGGTTCTCAACGGGAACCTTGACGTCTTCAAAGGTGATGTAGGTGGTACCGCTACTCCACACACCTTGGCAGTCCATCCTACGAGTGGACACGCCACCAGCACTGCGCTCGACGAGAAGGACCGAGACACCGTTCATGCCTTCGCCGCCAGTGCGAACAGCTACGGTGAAGTATTCACACCAGATACCGTTGGTGATCCACTTCTTTTCGCCGTTGACGATATAGTGCTTGCCGTCTTCGGAGAGCTTAGCTTCACATGTTAGGTTGGCTACATCACTACCAGCATCTGTCACATGTCAGTCTGATGTTACTAAGACCTTGAGGATGGGGAGTATATACCTGGCTCGGTAATGGCAAGACAAATCCGCTTCTTGCCACTGAGGAGATCCGGAGCGATGCGCTTTATCAACTCCTTCTTGCCGAACTTGAAAAGTGGTGGTCCACCAATTCCGTATCCGCCGATGAGATTCCAGACGAACCCGCCGCTACCGGAACGAGAGATTTCATCAGTGATGATCATCTCGTGGAAGAGGTCCCACTTCTCAGGCGGTACGCTTTTCACCCGGATGTCGGTCAAATGTTTGGGATAGTGCATTCCAAGTAGCCCTGCGAGGTATCCCCGCTCTCCCATCTGCTCGTAAATGCGGTCGGGGACCTTCTTTGCCTCCTCCCACTCTGTAACATTGGGCATGATCTCCTCCTCTACCCATTGTCGAACTTCGTCTCGGAGCGCTGCGTGGGTCTGGTCGAAGTAAGGTGAATGATACTAAGTGAGGCAGGGGTTAGTCTTAAATTTCTGCTCACAACACTGAGACTACTTACAGATTGATACCAAGAAGGATCGGCAAATGGGATCAGATCGCCATATGGGTCCAAAGCTTCCGCTTCTTCCTGTGCTGCCGCGGTCGGCATGGGGGCAACAACGCCGGGGTCAACCTCTGGTTTCACGGTGTCGTTCTCCTTTTTTGCTGGCGGAGGCGGTGGAGAGGCGGCTTTGGTGTCTAATGAGCCCACCTGAAGTCGCGACTTGTACTTCTTGAGGATGCCCTCATTGTGATACTTCCAGAACTGCTTTGAGGCATCTTTGCCTGCGACCCGCTGGAGAACTAGAAAAAGGTTAGAAATCTATAAGCTTCGGCCCTGATCTCCATCACTCACTCTTCTTTCCTCCAGGGTGGTCGTCGCCAAATGTTGTCAGATCGTAGACATCCTCATCGATGATGATGTAGAGATTGTCAGGCTTGTTATGCGACGCCACGTCCGCTGTAGAGTATCGCTGCGACATGACGGATGTTGTAGAGGTGGTAGAAGAGGAGAAGTGGTTCCGTTTGCAACGGTGTTGCAGAAGAGGGACAATGCGAGCATTATGAAAGATGGCCGCGGTCCTCGGTATCTTTCACATGCCGGCGACCCCAGCACCAAGCACCGGGCAAAGCTCCAGCTTCTGGCAGCATCAGATGGTCTAGAGCTGCATAGGGGCCCCGGGGCCGGGGGTTGCTCTTGTGATCATCAATGCGCACCGCTGTTTGTTGGCTGGCGGGCGGCGGGCTTCCCGAGGTTGGCTGTGAACAGCAACGTCATGAATCTTGCCGAGGTAAGCACGTGTGCATCTGACAAGCTGCAGTAGCGCCTCCACAAGGCCACGAAGCTGACATTCAGCTGCGCGGTTGCTGGACGGACGGTCCCTTCACCAGACCAGATTGAGGTGCAGGCCGCCTGGGGTTGTCCACCTGGCTGTTCGATGTGAACTGCAGACTTGGGCGGAACAGAGCCGCGGCTCGCTTCTTGGCGACATGGATCTATAGATGATGACATACTAGTAATTACAACTCCGTCCCTCGACATCTTCATTCATTGTTAGTCACAACACGAGTCTATCTAGCACTATACCACTATGTTGGGGGAGGTAGAAGTAAAGAAAGCGGCAGAGATAAACGCTCCAAGTGGTGGGCAAACAGAGGGCATGATCAGGATGAACGCCATAACCGACATGTCCGATCAGATATGCGGCACTGGTGAGCCTTCGCTGAGAGAACACGATCTTTTGATAGCTATTAGCTGATACTCGTCTCTTCCAGTAATGATAGCGAAGCCACACACAGCATCCGCTGTTCATCACCACAGCGAAGAAGGTATTCGGGAGACCTCGAATCTCCTGGGCCTCATTTGCGTAGAAACATATCGTTCCATGACGCATCATCCTGATCCAGTCCCTAGATACCATCGTGTACGCGGCAAAAGGCCATGGCGCCATCGTCAGTGGCCCGAATGGCTCGAAGAGACAAGAGTTGGCTCCTGGGGACTTCGCACTTCTACCTGCGTATACGGAACATCAAGAGGTCAACGATACTGATGAAGAGATTACGTGGATCATCACCCGGGGAGGGAGCAACCCTATCGTACACAACCTGGAACTTTGGGGAAAGACCTAAGAAAGTTGTAAGACGGAAGCATTGTTGCTTTGGAGATATACGTGGTTGTTCCATTCAATCTACCATTGAATGCGCACACACCTACAGCCCTATAACGACCGCTGACCTCAATCCTCGAACCTTCCGTCTGTATTCTCCGTGTTACAAGCTACACCTAGACAGTTACGAAGCATAACAAACACGTATCGCACTTCTAGTGTGTTATTGAATGAGCGGTCTACCTTTACTCGCGAAGCATTCAGAAACTAGTTCACCGGCCGAGTCAACACATAATCTTATCCAACCAGTCTTTGTCGTTCTCGGAGTCTCGAATGGAACACGGGGATGACGCGTGGACGCAAAGCCCCGCGGAGCTTATAGTCATGCGGCGATACTGCATGCTCATTGGTGCGTGATCGATATGCAGAGTCGCCAACCCACAGGTCTTCGACGGGAAGTCGCGTTTGTGACGAACGAACGTTTACAGTTGTCTCAATATCACGTAACTGCGCATTCCATTCTTCGACATTTCATCATTTTGCTAGACATAATCAGTCGGGTTTCAATAGTGTAACTATATCTTTAGCATTCTTATCGCCGCCTCTGGACATCTAGACAGGTCCGGTAAATCCTCAGATTTGAGTGCACCATCTTCCTTCTCCACGTCTTTTATCTCTCTTCCAAAACTGCGCCTTGAATAATGCTAGCAGACAAGAACGAGGCATTGATTTCCAACCTTAAAAGCACCCAAAACGGTATTTGAGAACCAGAGAACGGATAGGCCAAAGCCATACAAATCTGGATTGCAAATACTGTCAACAATGCGCTCTTTTATAGTCGACATAGTCAGTCTCGGGGTGGTTGTACGTTGTTGTGTCTCAGCCGCGGAAGTAGACTATACCCAATATGTCAACGTTTTGTAAGTCTACATCCAAATAAACTGTATGTATCAACGCTAAAATGCGTTAGTCAAGGGACCATAAGCGGAGGAAACAGATTTCCTGGCGTTGTGGCTGGTAAGTCCTTGCACCTATATAATGTTTTGCCTAGCTAATCGTAACGCAGCACCATTCGCAATGGTGAAGCTCGGTCCTGATGTTCAGTCAGGGAAAAAAGATGCCTACTCAGGCTATTTACCTGATGGTAGTATCTGGGGGTTCAGCATGATGCACGAATCAGGAACCGGAGGTGCACCAAAGTACTAAAACTCTGCGAGTCCTTCTCGAACCCTACGCTAACCATAACTCGTGGTTAGATATGGCGTAGTCTCCCAAATGCCAGCACTCGGAAATGTCACAAACCCACTTGCAGACCTATCCAGGGGACGAGCTACTGCAGATGAAGGTCAGATTGGATATTACAAGTCTTCACTGTCTGGTGGCATCAAAGTCGAGTTGACTGCTACGGAACATGCGGGTCTGTATCAGTACTCATTCCCCGCTGGGAATCTGTCCGCTGTTGTTGTCGACGTATCTCATGTACTCCCAAGCTTCAGAGGCTTGGGATGGGAACAGCATTACTCCAAAGGAAGCTTCGACCTCTTTCCCGATGGACACTACGAAGGGTCTGGCACTTACAACAATGGCTGGAATATAGGTAAGAGCCAGAAGGCTGATTCGAACAATGGCTGATTCGAACAATGGCTGATGAGAGAAATAGCTCCTGATTGGACTATTCATTTTTGCGGCAGATTTGAGCAGAAACCTGCAATCTCAAAGACCTTCAGGGGCAATGGAACCACTCCAAAATCTTATGATAGCACGCCATCCGTTTCTGGTCCCGAACGACTCGGGGGTGTCTTCACCTTCCGAAACTCATCAGTGACTTCCCGCGTGGGCATCTCCTTCACATCGACCACTAAAGCTTGCCAGAACATTAAAAATGAGATACCAAGTGGCACTAGCTTTCAGTCTCTAGTAGTAAAAGCGAAAAGCCGGTGGAACGCAGAGGTCTTATCTAAGATTCAGGTGTCGTCAACGAACAAAACAGAGCTTGAGTTGCTTTATAGCTCACTCCTGGGCATGTTTTTGATCCCATCAAATCGGACAGGTGAGAACCCCGGATGGAACAGTACGGAACCATACTATGACGATGTGTTCACGCTTTGGGATACTCACCGATGCCATACGTCTCTTTTTCAAATCGTGCAGCCAGTCTCTTATGAAGAATTCATTCGTTCCCTTATCGACATCTGGCGACACGATGGTTTCATGCCGGATGCACGCTCATCCAACTTTAATGGCCGCGTGCAAGGCGGATCAAACGCAGATAATGTGCTTGCTGATGCCTACGTCAAGGGTGTGAGCGGTGCGATCAATTGGGAAGATGGTTTCTCCGCCATGCAAACCGACGCCGAGAAGGTACCGCCACCTAACAACGACCCCAGAGCCCCTGACTCCTCTACCAAAGAAGGTCGAGGTGCGCTCCCAGATTGCCTGAAGTACGGATACATCACGCCTGCATTCACTAGGGCGGTATCTAGGGCGGTCGAGTATTCGACTAACGATTTTGGCCTTCACCAAGTTGCTAAAGGCCTTGGGAAAGCAGCAGAAGCAGAAAAGTACCTCATTCGATCTAGGAACTGGCGGAACCACTGGAACCCGAACGCCACATCGGAGGGACACAGCGGCTTCGTAGTCCCTCGCTGGGCGAACGGGTCTTTTGTACCCCAAGACCCGCTAAGTTGCGGTGCCTGCTACTGAGGCGATGCCTACTACGAAGATAACTCGTGGATCTACAGCATGAACGCCATCCACGACGTTGCCTTACTCAAGCAATGGATCGGTGGTGATGAACGTTTTGTGGACCGTATCGATAAGCTCTTTGAGCTCAACATCTTCAATGCTGGCAATGAGCCGGGTTTCACAAGTCCCTTTCTTTACAATTTTGTCCCTGGGATGCAGCATCGCTCTGTGGAACGCTCGAGGAACATATCGACACGGTATAATGGCGGGGCTGGAGGTTTGCCAGGTAATTCGGATGCTGGCGCAATGGAGTCCAATATCTTGTGGCAAATGATCGGGCTATGGCCTGTACGTCACAGTTGGGTTTCTCGTCGTTCGTTTGCTAATTTTCCTGCAGATGACAGACCAAACGACGTTCTTGATCCTCTCTCCGTGGTTCCCACACATGACGATCTATCTAGGCAGCGACAACAAGCTTGAGATTACGACTTCCGGTGGCAACAAAGACACCGCCTTCTACGTGCAGAGTCTCAAGGTCAACGGCAAGCAATGGGACAAAGCGTGGGTTGCGTGGCAGGACGTGTTCGCCAATGGAGGCACAATGGAGTTTGTGCTGGGCCCCAGTCCGGCGAACTGGGCAACTGGGCCACCTCCACCAAGTCCGGCGTCTGGTGATCTGTAGAATAGTGATCTGGCCCTGATGGATGGCATGATGGATGGCAAAAGACAAAAGCTTCTTTCATTGATAGAATAAAGGTGTACTGACTCAAAGCCCCGTGCCACTGTGTGCCGCGTTTCATGCATGCATCTGGGGGAGGCGTTCATAGCTCGTGTCCCCGCCACATTCGCATCTAGATTTCGATCAACATCAAACTGGGTGCGGCGGGAAGAGGCGGGGATGTAGTTGTTGCAAACTAGAAGAGCATAAGCCTGGCAGTCAATCTATGGGGCGTCGAAGCTACCGGCTTCGGGAAACAGTACCAGCCTCGTCAACACCAGAAATTTCTTTGTAGACTCAGCTTGCCTCCAACCTCGTGCTCAAGCAGCGCGAAGGTCCAGGTCGTACGGGGTCAGGTGTTGACCGACAAAGAGGACGGGCCCGGGGTCGGGTGCGTGCGATTGGCCAGCGACTCGGTAGCGGGAAGTGGGACAAAGACCGCATGCTCAACGCCACCAGCCCATTCACCCTTCGAAGCGGCTGCGCGCGGGGCGGTGAGCGCTCAGCGCCTTGTTTCCCTGCATAATGGCCGTCGCGGTTCACCTGTCACCACGAGGCCCTCCATCCCAAGCGTCACATGGGATCCCGCCAAACCTCCCATCCCGGTTGCGCCGTCGCCAAGTAGCCATAGCTCCTGCACCTCAACGCTCTAGCTAGGCTACCTACAGACGTTATCCAGCTGGGGCTTACACCACCTTCCAGCCTGCGCCTGTTGCTTAAGAGAGCTGCCATCTCTCTCGCTTCCCCGCCCGCAGCGCAAGCTCTACCTCCAGCTTACCTTTTCTCTCTCTCGCCCCGGCGGCCGTGTCAATACCACGCCGCGACTCTACCATGTCATCACTAGCAGCGTCCGCGAGTCCTTCGGCCACTAGCGCCCCGAAAGCTCCCCCGCAGGGTGGTGTGCTTGAGGGCGTGAACCCGGTGCATTATGATCCCAAAAACACCATCATTCTGTTCATTGTACAGGTCAGTATCTCTGTTCACTGGATACAGATTCATACTCACAAAAATCTTGTAGGCTTCCATTAT
This sequence comes from Massariosphaeria phaeospora, assembly GCA_011032825.1. Classification (NCBI taxonomy): domain Eukaryota; kingdom Fungi; phylum Ascomycota; class Dothideomycetes; order Pleosporales; genus Massariosphaeria; species Massariosphaeria phaeospora. The sequence continues at coordinate 349,019 of JAADJZ010000002.1, forward strand.
CATCATCTTCTGCCGCCTACTACATTATCCTCTATCAAAAATCCGCCAGCCTCGAGTCATCGCCGAAGTGGTTGGGGGCATCTTGCTCGGCCCGTCCGTCCTGGGCCGCATCCCGGGCTTCACCGCCGCCATATTCCCTGTGGCCGCCATGCCAAATCTGAACCTCGTCGCAAATATAGGCCTTACGCTCTTTCTATTTATCGTTGGGCTCGAGGTGGATTTGCGCTTTCTGGTGGGCAACTGGAAGGTGGCTTTGAGCGTAGGTCTCATAGGCATGGCTGTCCCATTCGGCCTAGGCGTAGCCATCGCTGTGGGACTCTACAACCAGTTCAACGGAGAGGCAGATACAGTGCAGATCGGTTTTGGCGTATTTGCGCTGTTTATCGGTGTGGCTATGGCCATTACAGTAAGCTTCTCCCAGTCCATGGCTATAGATCAGTTGTGCTTACCGAACTCAGGCCTTTCCCGTGCTCTGCCGAATTCTTAGTGAGCTGAAATTGCTATCGACGCCCGTGGGGATTATCGTCTTGTCGGCTGGCGTTGGAAACGACGTTGTTGGTCAGTCCAATCATCACGCTACTTTTAAGCTGTAGCTCTGAGACTAACGCTATTTGATTAGGTTGGGTTCTGCTCGCGCTTTGTGTTGCTCTTGTCAATGCGGGCAGCGGTCTTACAGCATTATGGGTGTTACTGACTTGCGTGGGGTACACACTCTTCCTCGTCTATGCTGTTCGCCCTCTTTTCATCAAGTTCTTGTATAGATCACGCGCGATCCAGGACGGCCCCAGTCAAGGCATAATTGGTCTCACCCTTCTTCTCTGCCTGGCATCTGCTTTCTTCACCGGCATCATCGGCGTCCATCCAATTTTTGGAGCTTTCATGGCGGGCATGATCTGTCCCCACGAGAACAACTTTGCTATCAAGGTTGCAGAGAAGCTCGAAGATTTAATCGGTACTCTCTTTTTGCCGCTATATTTCACCCTCTCCGGACTCAACACCAACATCGGTCTCCTGGATAGTGGCATCACCTGGGCTTACGTTGTTGGCGTCGTTCTGGTTGCATTCTTTTCCAAGTTCCTTGGTGCTGCCGGGGCAGCACGAATGAATGGCATGTTCTGGCGAGAAAGTTTCGCCATCGGATCATTGATGAGTTGCAAGGGTCTTGTTGAGTTGATTGTTTTGGTAAGCATGACATTAACCCCAGAATCTCCCTCTAAGCCACCCGACTAATCGATTCTAGAACATCGGATTGCAGGCCAAGATTCTTAGCACCAGAACATTTACGATATTCGTTGTTATGGCGCTCATCACCACCTTTGTCTCTTCACCGCTAACCATGTACTTCTACCCTCCATGGTATCAAAAGAAGGTTGAAGCCTTCAAACGGGGCGAAATAGACTGGGACACTGGCAAGCGTCTGGATGGAACAGAAAGTGTGGTCGACGGAGCTCACTACGACAAATTGGAGGCCCAGAAGATCCGTCGGCTTGTGGTCTACCTTCGCCTCGACAGTATGCCGAATCTGCTTGCTTTTGCTTCTCTATTTGGTGGACAGTCGGTGAGACCCACCACAAAGGTTCACCCTGCGATGCAGCAGACGACGAGCGAAAGCAAAGAGACTGGAGGGGCTACTTCGACTGAAGAGCCACCTAATCGACCCGTGGAGGCTTATGGCTTGAGGCTGCTCAACTTGACAGATCGTGGTTCCTCAGTCATGCAAGTTTCTGAAGTCGAGTCATACACGGCCCACGATCCTGTTGTGAATACGTTCCGCACTTTTGGCCGCCTTCATAATCTGGCTGTCAGCGGCGAGGTCATGGTCGTCCCGGAAGATTCCTTTGCCGACACGATCAGTATGAGAGCATCAGACTCGGACTTCCTGTTAATACCGTGGAGCGAAACAGGTGGTATGGGTGAACAGGCAATCATTGAAGACAAGGGAACGAAGAACAAACTCGCCGCTTCCTCATACGTCTCATTCGTCAACGCGACTTTCGAGCAAGCTACGGTACCGACAGCCGTTTTGGTCAACAAAAATTTCGGAGGCCCTAAGAATAAGGACAAGAAGGCCAGGTTAACTCGGACCTACAGCAGCGTCAGTCTGGGCAGCCATCGAGACCGACCAGCCGATGCGCCTATCACTGACCTTTCTCACCACATATTTTTCCCCTTCTTTGGCGGTGACGATGATCGCGCTGCTCTCCGCCTCGTGCTTCAGCTAGCAGAAAACCCGGATATCACGGCCACTCTAGTTCATTTCGACGTTCCAAGCGAGTTCTTGGAACAAAGTGAATCCTTGCCCGGGTCTTCGACCGCGACTAAGGGCGGGACTGTAGTGACAGTGGCGGGCACCACGCGCGACCAAGACGCTGCATTCTTCGCTTCCCTCCGTGCCTCATTACCCGCAGAGCTCTCCAACCGCGTCGTCTTCGAAACCGTAACTTCGAGCAGCCCCAGCACAGATGTGATTGCACGTGCTGGCATCGAAGTAGGACAAGCTCCAAGGAATGCCGGCGACCTGGTTGTACTAGGTCGCAACATTGGCCGGAAAGGGTTTCAATACATCGAGCCAACAGAGGACATCAGGCACTTGTCGACTCCCGCTTCTACCCTTGGTGTCTTGGCTGAGAAGGTCTGGGAGGCGAAGTTGGGTGCTAGCGTGTTGGTGGTCAAAGCAGGTGTGCGAGTGTAGATCTGTGTTGTTTTTGAGTTTTGTTTAGATACCACCATCTGCTGAAATTTGGATACCATGTCGTTGCAGCCAAGGGGCAATTTCGGCGCATGTGTGGCATACGGATATCCGGGCCTATGCTTTCATAATTGAACTTGTTGTTGAATCACATATTAGCTACTTGGCTGTGAGAAAAGTTTCGTGACCAGAAAATGTTTGGTGGTTCTCTACGTGGAATCACGGCTGAACCCGATGGAGATGTCGGCAGACGGAGAAACTACCCCGCCGACATTTATCCCGGTCTGGAAAATTCCTGATGTGCCAAGCCAAAAGTTTCGAACACCTTCAACCTCAGGAAACACACATCCACCATGTTGTTTCTCTGATAGCGCTGGTATTGAGCTTGTGCGCCTAGCTTTTATACCCATATAGCTCGTAAAGCAAATCGCAGCAGTCCATCATGGACATTCACCGGTCGCGATTCATACCCTATCCTCCTTCCGCCATTAATGCGCTCGCATTCTCGCACCCGCACCCGCATCCCGACGACGAAGACGAAGACCCCATTTCCCTCAGGTTGGCGATAGGACGTGCCAACGGGAATATTGAAATCTGGAACCCCGCCAACGGGACGTGGCTTCAGGAGCGGACATTCTACGGCGGGAAAGACAGAAGCGTGGAAGGCTTAGCATGGACACAAGAGCCAGACGAACAGAATCCTGGTGGGAAGACTCTGCCCGGAAGATTACGACTCTTTAGTATTGGGTACTCCAACAGCGTCACCGAATGGGATCTCGGAACAGGTCTTCCCCTGCGCCACTCCGATGGTAACCATAGCGAAGTGTGGTGTTTTGCCGTACAACCCAAAGCAAAGACATCCTTGACAGCTCCTGGAGAAGTTGGCGCAGAAGATCAACAAAAGTTGGTCGCAGGTTGCGCAGATGGCTCTCTGGTCCTACTTTCCACCGCGGAAGACGAGCTCATTTTCGAGAAATACGTTTCCCGGTCATCGACGAAGAAGGCTCGGGTGCTCAGCGTCACATACAAAGATCGAAACGTCATCTTAGCTGGCTTTGCGGACAGCACGATTCGGGTTTTGGACACAAGGAACGGCTCCGTTCTCAGAACTATTTCCCTTGGAAGTGGCCCTCTGGGTGGGCCAAAGGAGACACTGGTCTGGAAAGTCAAATGTCTGTCGAACGGCGATTTCGTCTCAGGTGACTCCACCGGCGACATCAGAATTTACGACGGGAAGAATTTCAGTCAAACACAGCGCATATCTGGCCACGAGGCAGATGTGCTCGACCTTGCGGTATCTCGAGACGGCACTATGATATTCTCATGCGGCATGGATCGGCGTACGTGCTTTTACACATGCAACAAGAAGACAGGAGCTCCCCAGGCCAACCGAGGCGAGAAGTGGCGGAAAGTTTCGCACAAGAGATACCATGATCACGATGTTAAAGCCATGGCTACGTACGAAGGCAACACATTGAGTGTAGTCGTATCTGGAGGTAAAGAATTCCTAATCATATCTTGTTGTTTCTTACTGACTTGTTGAAAGGAATCGATACACAACCTGTTGTCATACCCCTTCGTACATTCGGAAAAGAGTTGAGCCGTGCGCTGCCTGCTTTACCTCACACGCCACCTCTAGTCAGTGCTCCGGAGGCTCGACTGGTGGTTGGTTGGTGGAACTGTGAAGTGAGAATATGGCGAGTCAAAAGCCAAGAGGATGGTACGGAGAAGCCCAAGGTCGTTGCGCGGCTAGCATTACAAGGAGATGAGAACATTACGTCCGTATCGATCACGAAGGATGGCCGACTCTTGACAATTGCGACTGGAAGGGAAGTGAAACTATTCCAGCTTGTCCAGCCAAGCCCTGGAGCTGGGTCTGGATTACGCATACGAAAACTGGATAATGTTTCAGCATCTGGAGCCAGGCTAGTTCGATTCACAGCAGACGGTAAATGGTTGGCGCGGGTCACTGTCGCAAGTGAAGTGCACATCGCCCGCATAATAAGCCCCGAAGATGAAGAAGACCGACCACGCGTGCTCCCCCAACTTTTACCACTACGCCGGCTTCGCAGAGATTATGCTCCACAAAATGCACTCAATGGGCCGTCCGGACAGTATGAGCGAGCAATCACTCATGCCGAGTTTTCCAGTGATGGTGCCCTGTTTGCCGTCGCGGATATTGCTGGATACATCGATACTTGGGTCACTGAAGGCCACGAGGATTCTACTGCCCTAGAAATTGACATCGACTCGGACTCATCCGCGTCTGTTGATGACGACGACTCGGATTACGAAGACGAAGACGAAGAGAAAGTTCGAAAGGAGCGGATTACTATACTAGGGCAACGGTGGATACGTAACCCTACGGCGCATCTCCTTCCCTGCCTCGAATCAATGCCTGTTCTACTTTCATTCCAACCCGGACCTAACTCCTCGCGGCCTGAGCCAAATGGTAACCCCGCAGTCCATGCTACAAGGCACAACCCTCATCCGCATTCACATGACCTACCCGAAGTGGAACATCAACTTCTTGTGGTGTCTGCTCGACATCAGCTGTATCATTTTGAAGTCCTAGCCGGCCGCCTATCGGAATGGTCGAGAAGAAATCCTCTTTCTAGTTATCCTCCCCAGTTCCGTCTGCTAAAGGATGCAGCGAAAGGCTGCACATGGGATGTTGTTGATAAACGTAACCGAGTCTGGCTCTACGGGGAGAATTGGGTGTTCATGTTCGATCTCGAACGCGACTTCCCGATCCAAGGATCAACAGAAGTTGCCAATATGAGCAATGGCGACGAGGGCAAGCAAATGGCGGTGTCGAAGAAGCGGAAGCGAGGGAAAGGGAAAGACCTCTCCCGAAAGAAGAATAGCGGTGCGGGTGACGCGGTCTCGGAGCAAAATATTCCAGTCACAAAATTGCGAACGTTTGCTGGTGGCAAATCTGACGAAGCTCCAACACACGCCTGGACTGATCTGAACGACGCCTACGCGGCACCCGACTCAGACTCAGACCTGGAAGATGAGCACCAAGCTTTGGCAAGTCTTAGAAGGTCTACGGAACAGGATGGCGTGTCGTCTTTTGGCTCAGTCACCAACGGCGAGCTGCTGACAAAAGGGCCAACTTCTGACCAGGAAGACACTGAAGGTAGCTCGGATGTCAGGAAACGGAGACAAGAGCCTTGGTGGCACACGTTCAAATATCGGCCCATACTGGGCATGGTGCCGGTGGGCGGACATGATCAGCCACTTGAAGTTGTGCTCGTGGAGAGGCCGCCGTGGGATCTTGATCTTCCCCCGCGTTTCGTGGGCAGTCATGAATGAGATGGAGGTGCTGTACCTAGGAGCTGTCGACTATGTAGTGGGATGTCTATATCAAATGCAAAGATAGATGTCTATCCACGCTCACATGTCTTACTTGCCTATGCTCACCATCTTCTTCTCCTTGCGGTTCCATGGCCGTCCACCCATGGCTTGCTTACGAGGACTTTGCGGGCGTAGATTGTCCCGCCAGCTGCAAGCCTAACCACTTTCGAGACGTGCTCATCAGACTCCATCTAATCGGCGAGGTCAGTGGTCACTACTACTTGAGCACTCGGTCTCGTCCTGTACGTAAGCTTCTGCAACCTGTTCCCGTGTCTCGTAGCGGCAGACTAGACTAGTAATCGATCCTTTTAGCGCGAAGTGGATGGCTGCCGATGTTTTTTCGTCTTTGTAACGGGTAGAAGGTGTTGGGGAGAGGGACTTCGTGGTCTGGTGACGACGCTGGTGACATAGGTAGGTAGGTAGGTATAGCAGCGAGATTAGTTACACGGGCATGCTTCAAGATTGGCAATGTCTGTTACGCCACGCAATATCTAAATATCTCGTCTTACGACGCTTTAGAGGCCGTTCATGTTGTTGGGTGCAGTGGCGGACTATACATGGTAGACTGGACTGGAGCGGCTGTGGATGTTTGAAGGCTGACGGCTTGCCCTTTGCTGCTAAATAGCTTCCCTGAACGGGGCACTTGTCGTTGTTCTTGCCGTCTACGAACCGGTAGCAATATCGAGACGGCCGAGGCGTAGCGATGGGCGGGCGCTGGGACCACAGATGTTTGGTGCTCATAGAGCTTACGACTCCGGGCGATCACGCCGCCTAGGGCGATACGTGGCTGTCCGCGTGTGCACAGCGCAGATGCGATGCTCCACCAGGAGGGCAACCATGCACAAAAGCTGGGGATATCCTCACGTCGAGGGTTTAGTTCGATATTCAGTCTTTTGCTTGCTCCCGGCCCACGCTGTGCGTTCTCTCGAGTCTGTGGTAACGTTCCCGAGTACCTAGCCGTGCGATTTGCCGGCCGCTAAGATCGGAAGCGCAGCCGCACGAGCATCTCTATCTCTCCCCACGGCGCGGGAGCGCTTGAGCCGCACGCAAGCAACACCTCTTTGGCGCATTTACGGTTTCCGCGGCAGGTTGGTCATTGTCGTTGCCACCGCGAGGACCGGCACGCCGAAGCAGGTTGTCACTTGTCCCGTCGTCGGCCGGGTGGCAGCGTTCGCGGCGGCAGGGGTCAGGGCGCGGTGTCCAGAGCGGCTAAGCGAGCCAATCGAGCCAATCACCCCCAAGGCGTACGCGTTCACCTTACGCAGCCAATTGCCCCCCGCCGGCTGTCCGTCGTCCGTCGCTCGCTGCAGCGGCTTCGATCCGAACTCTTCTTCTCTCGACGACCTCTCGACCGCAACTCCATCGCCGCGACTCACCGACCTCTCCCGTGCGCTGCATCTCGACGCTGTGCTGTCTTCGCGCCTGCACGCCGCTGCTTGCTGGAGGCTGCCCCGAGGCCGCTCCAAGAATACCGCGTGCTGCTGCGCCTGCGACCGTCGGGCTGTGCTGCCTGCGAAGCCGTCAGAGGGCCACCACGCCTCCGCTTCCACTCTTTACCACCGCTCTCCCCCCCACGTCACCACCATCGCGACTGCCCTCGCTCACACTCATCGACCATGGAGCACTCGCATGCCGCCTCGCGGGCGGCCGACGCCGACGTCGACAAGCTGGCCCAGGATATGACGGAGCGCTTCCGCCAGGTGCTCAGCACGAAGCGAATGACCGAACTCACCTCGCGATCGGTGCACTCGCGCTCGTCGTCGCCCGCACCGCGCGACTATGGCACCCCTCAGCCGCCTCCCGTACAGAACGCCCCTCCGTCGTACTCATCGCTCCGAAATATCCCATTGATACCGCAAGCGCCAGCCGATCCCCGGTCGATACGGTTCAAGAACATGTTGACGTCGCTGTCAAGCCTGCCCCTGCGGTGGGAGAACCCGGGCCTGTTGGACGAAGCCCTCCGGGTAGTACCGTTGGAACAGATCTACAATGAAGCCGAGGAAGAGAGCCAGATCCTGCAAGCCGAAGCAGAGAGTCTAGGCGCCGGCAAGAAGGCCGCATGGGGCTACCAGGACTGTGTTGTGCGCGCTCTACTCCGATGGTTCAAGCGAAGCTTCTTCACCTGGGTCAACAACCCGCCGTGCCACATGTGCTACTCGCCAACACTAGCCGTCGGCATGTCTCCGCCACTTCCTGACGAACAGGCACGTGGCGCGAACCAGGTCGAATTATACAAGTGCTCAGACCCGCGATGTGGTCAATATGAGCGGTTTCCTCGGTACAATGACGCTTTCGTCTTGCTACAGACTCGCAAAGGACGATGTGGCGAATGGGCCAACTGCTTCAGCATGCTCTGCAGAGCCGTCGGATCAAGAGTCCGATGGGTGTGGAATGCCGAGGACCACGTCTGGACCGAGGTCTACTCGCTTCACCGTAAACGCTGGGTCCATGTAGACGCATGCGAAGAAGCGTGGGACAAGCCGAAGCTCTACACCGAAGGTATGTGCCTCCCTGTACTTACGTTGAACTATCCCTAACTTTACTAGGCTGGGGAAAGAAGCTCTCATACTGCATTGCATTCTCAGTTGACGGAGCCATGGATGTCACCAGGCGATACGTCCGCACGCCTCCCAAATACGCCCAGGAGCGCAATCGGGCCCCGGAAGCTGTTCTCCTTCACATCATGAACGAGATCCGAGCTACTCGACGTGCCAATATGGCTAAACAGGAGAAATTCCGCCTCGAAGGAGAAGATATGCGCGAGGGCACCGAGCTTCGCGGCTATGTCATCTCGTCCATCGCTCACGAAGTCGCACGGATCAGCGCCGACGACATTGTGAGTGGACGATTCAACCATCCTCGAACAGACCCCGATGCCCCGAAGGCGTTGGAAGGCCGTACCAGCGGAAATTCTGCCTGGATACGCGCCAGAGGAGAAGGCGGACGCGGCACGCCGAACCAGCAGGATCCTCACAATCAGCACCCGCGGTGATCAGTAGTATCTATACACTACGACTTTGTTCCTTCACTTTAGATTTCCTGCAACCCGCCAGCAGACGAGACCGATCACCCCGCCGATTACAATCAGTCTGTGTTCAACACAGCGCTACTCGCGCACACTCGGTTCTTAGAAAGCCTGCAAAGGCTATCCGTCGCCCTCATACACTCGACCTTCGCGGTTGTAACCCCTAAGATTGGGGCCCCAAGAACTCGGCAGTTTTGCGATGGAGTTTCGGCGCACCCACTAGCGACGTCTGGTGTCAAGCCCTAATGTCTACAACCACGCCTTCGGGCATTTCTTATTCGTCATGTATCACAGCATCCTGCCTGGGGCTAGGGTCGGACTGCTTCCGTTATCTGCATATCCCGGATTATTTCATGCGTGCGCAGATTTTTGCAGCACAAATTATACCACCGGCATCTTGGTCCAAGTCTGGAGACTGTACATTTTTCATTTGTTTTGTTGGTCGTCTATCATGAGCATTTACGGGCGGGGGCAGACAGAGGGCATTCGACGCACGACGTGACGGCATTCACGTTTAGTTTTTCATTGGCTCAAGTGTTAATACACGCTCTCATGGAGGGACGATAAGCAGATACTTACCGACGACGAAGGAGGGGTGCCGGTGGTGTGGGGAGGTGGACGAGTAGGACGACGAGGACGCGCGGCCTAGACAGCACGAGGGGAGGGCTCGCCGATTAGAAAAATTCCATCAGCTTTGGGCACTTTTTAACACCACACATTATACTACTGGTCTCTTCATTCATGATGTCCGTTATTTGTTACCAAGTGACGGTCGCGATGAGCTGGCAGCAGATATTGACGCGCGTTTGTCGCGATGGATGGATCATGGAGCAGGGATCGGCAGCCCCCGCTCAACGAATGCCCGATGCATCCATCACATGCCACTGGAGGAGTCTGTCTACAGCAAAGCAAGCAAGCAAGATAGGTAGCATGGTATTTGTTTTGCGCCCGCAGAGTTCCCCGCTCTGACTGCCGGCGCCGGAAGACTACCACACAAGATGAGATCAGATGAGATGCGATGCGCTTGGTGTTGAGCAGCACGCCCGCACGCACGACGATGCTACCCCGGCCTACCGCCACAACAGAGACACAAACAGTGCAGTGCAGTGGCTCAGTACTGTGGGCCCGGCCGAACTGGCACAGGTGCGACAGCACAGACGGGCCTCCGCCCATGCCCACGCACTTGGCAGAGCGCCCCGGTTTTACACTTACCCCTCCGGGCCGCCCATGGGAAAGACTCAAGGTTTAAATTTAGAAGCCGCTGACTGCGCAAAATCAAGTGGCTGTTGCGGCGGGGAGACTTGGTGGCCTAATGTGCTTGCTTGATAGAGACGGGTTGGGGGTCTATGAGTATAATTGGGAGTTGTAAGTTGTGGGAGTATTACAGTGAGGTTTCGACAGTGATGGAGCAAAGGGCATCGTGAATGTGATGTTAACGCATGGCGTTGGATTGTCTGATTGTTCGCTACTCGCTATAGGTAGCGCATTCGTATTTTCTGCCCGTGCTGATTGCTGATGAGGCCTGAGAATTTATACATTCGGATAGAGAGTGAAGGGAACCAGTGCAGCTATTTTAGAGCAGACCCTGAATAATCAGCTAGAAGCTTAGAACCGCCAAACGCCAACTGACTCCCGCATCAGCAGCTTACCAAGACTACCGATTGCTTGTCTGTACAGGCCTTGTAATGGCAGACTGCATTCACTGAACACACACGACACGCAACCCCAAGGCTGCGCGCCAGGCAGTTGCACAAGTTACCGCCAGCAAGCTGCGAGGTTTGCTACGCGATGGGCAAAGGTGCTGCACCGCCATGGGGCCTGGGCCGCTCATCGTTCGCTATGCCGGAAGGATGCTAGCCGTCAGCGTTCTGATGCTCTCTACCCCGAACCGGCGTAGCGCGTCAAGCCCTACTGAGGCTGGGGCCGCGGGATTCCCAGGTTCTGGGGCCACGCTGCGGGCCCTGTGCCCTGTCTTCAGCCCCTTCAGCCTTCAGCTCGCGGTGCACTTCCCGTACATAAGCCCAGCCCGCCGTGTGTCTAGTCTCGAGCCCTCATCGTACTTCAGCCTCGTGTCGCCCGTCTCTTTCGACGAGTATATAGCGCCAGACACGCCCGGGAGTCCACCTCACGACTGCTGCTTCTCAATCTGCTCGTGCAACTGACGTAGCGCCCGGCCCCCGAAACACAAACTCCGCAAGCTGCGCCCCGACACACCACACACCACCGCAAGAATGGGCAAACTCGGGCGATTTGCGTGTATCTTCACGCCCATGGCCTTGACGCTCGCGTCGCTCATCTGCCTGGGTCTGGTATTTTCTGGCCAGCTGAACAAGAATATGGCGTTACAGCGAGACCTGTATTTCTTCAAGGTGAGTCGGACACAGCTCCCCGCCCACCCCTAGAGGCTGCAGAATGCCGGGGATCTTGTTCGCGATCGTGGTTCTAACGCGCTGTAGGCGGACACATCAGAATTCCAAGCAAACCCGGACCAGATAATAGACGAAGTCAAGAAACTACCCCTCAACGAGAACCTCGACAACGAGCTCCTCAAGGCTTTGCAAGACCCTAAGAAGGCCAGCGAGCTGAAGGACTTTTACACCGTCGGCCTATGGAACTACTGTGAGGGCACGATCAAAGACGGCGTCGAGACAGTTGATTTCTGCTCGGAGCGCAAGGCCAACTTCTGGTTCAACCCGCTCGACGTGTGGAAGCTCGGCGATGCCCAGACGGGGGCTCTCTACCCCGAGAAGATGCAAAAGGGACTCGACGCCTACAAGAAGGCTGTCAAGTGGATGGTTGCGGCCTATGTGATCGCTCTGTGCCTCACAGCCGCCGAAATCGTGGTTGGCATTCTCGCCATCTTCAGCCGATGGGGCAGCCTCGTCACCACCGTCGTATCCACCGTGAGTGCCCCTCCTTTCCGCGCCTCACCCCCAACAGCTCAGCTAGCTAACAGCCGCCCAGGCCCAAACCATCTTCATCATGGGCGCCGCCGTCTCCTCAACCGCCATCTACACCACCCTGCAGGGCGTTTTCCACACCGTCCTCGACCCCTACAAGATCAAGCCTTCGCAGAGCACCAAGATGCTGTCCGTCGTCTGGCTCGCCGTGGCCTTTTCCATCGCCTCGGGCTTCTTCTGGCTCGCCTCGGCGTGCTGCTGCTCGGGCCGCGCCGCGGCGCAGAAGAAGGTGTCGGTGGAGAAAACGCCATACACGTACGAGCGCGTCGCCTCGCCGTACCTCGGCCACCGCGACGCGCAGCAGGGGCACCAGCTCGGCAGCATGGCGCCGTCAAAGGGCCACGGCACCTCGGGCCATGCCTTCGAGCCTTTCAGGCACACTGCTGTTTAAGCCGTCCGTCGGGATTTTGCAGAATGTAGACTCTAGCTTAGCTTGCAGAGCTTTTGGCGCGTAGCCAGTCAGTCAGTCGGTCGGTCGGTGCTGCGGGGCGATCACGAGGTTAATGCTTTAGTCTTTACGGATGGCGAATAGCGAATAGCGAAGTGGGCGACAATATTTGCGCGGCTGCATCTTCGCATGGCACTGAAAGCTCGGGACCATTTTTGGCGATGTATGGCTTGTTTATACCATGGGCGTTTTTTGGCTCCGTTGTGCGTACTGGGCATCTACGACGGCTCGGGATGGGCCGGTCACTGTATCGGAGATGAGGATGAAGGGCCATCTGGTGTGATGTGAGTAGAATGATATTTTATTTATATCATGTTGTGGAAAGTGCGCTTTGTTCTGTGTGTTCGTACTATATATAGTACAGGTATGAATGAAATAAATAATTAAATGTATACTTGGGTGTATGTACGTACCTGTGGGGTTTCGTCAGACGATGGATGGATGTATTATTGAAAGGTTAGACTACGTACCTAAGAAGCGGAACATTTGCTCGCTTTCCCTGTATGTGTGCCATTCTATGAGATTGCTCGCTGGCTAACAAGCCTTTTCTTTTCGGGGGAAGAGTGTGCAGACAGGACAGGGATTGCGATTGTCTGGAACTTATGGTTATAGTGAGATGTCGATTTCTTACTGCTAGTTTGGTTTTTGGTTTGGTTTGGACTGGAGAGAGGCATGTGTGCATGTGCGTGTGCATGTCCAGAACTCAGAGGACGACTAGGGGTGGATGGGTGGGTAGGTGGGTAAATGGCGGATAGGAGACGGACGTGTTAGGAGCTAAGTGGTAGGTAGGTAGGGATCCTGCTTTGAGGTCTGGGGACTGAAGATTGGAGACTGGAGCTGCAGATGGGATGGGACGGGATGGATTTTTGCGACTCGATCTGATCTGATCTGGTCCGAGCTGAGCTGAGCTGAGCTGGTCTGGTTTGGGCATTAGGGAAACAGGACCATCAACTCCTCCATTGTATGGCTCTCTCTGTTTGATCAATGTCTGTGTGTGCGTTGTTCGCTCTGTGCGGCCGCAACCACGGGCGAATAGGACGGACGGAGGTGTGACGTCCGGAACAGGCTCTAAAGCGACGGCGGCGGTAACTGATTGGTGTTGAGGGATAAGAATAGGCAGACCAGCCCTGGTCGCGTGCTATTCCGGATCGGAGATTAATGGCAACCGCCCGCTAGCGCCGTTCTGGTGCCCAGGTGTGCAGGTGAGGGCGAGGGCCTGACAGGGGTTGACTAAACGTCGAGATGGCGGGATGGGGACTGGTTCAAGCTGTTAGAGGTTGGCAGCCACTCGCACTGGTCACGTGCAATCCTGCTGTTGCAGCGCGACATGCAAGCCCGGGGCCTCTATTCGATCGCAGGAAGGAAGGCGGCGGCTGTTGTTGCAAACGCAGCTTGGACGCTGGAGGATCCCCAGATGCGCAGGCCAAGCACCTGTGTGCAGCGTCAGGCGTGTGTTGGACTAGCTGCAGTCAGCGCAAAGCCTCAGCCACGCTGATGAGACCGCCCTCCACCTACTCCGCCAGCCCTACTTGTCTGTCTTCTGCGTTCTGCGGCGCTGATGGGGAAGAACTGGTCTCTGCGACTCCTCTCCAACCACCGAACACTCCACCGTTGACCTGCCGCCGGTTTGCGAGAGCCGCTTGTTTACCAGGCACTGTTGGACCTGCTGCTCCGGCGACACACCTCACCTCCGTCGGCCAGCTTCTCGTCCGCTGCAAACACGCATTTACCGTCTTCGCGACTCGCATTCGAGCCTTGAACATTCGGCGCATATCGTGTGCGTGGCTGGCTGCGGTAGTGCGTCATGGACGATTGGAGATCGAACAAGCTCCCTGAGCGGCTGCCCTTCTCGAAGAAGCGACTCCCCAAGAAGGTCATCATTTCGTGCGTTGCGCCTGCTGCCTCTGAGAGACGCTGGGGAAGCTAATAGAGAGACAGCTATGTGATCGACTATGTCATCATCGTGTAAGACTCGTCCCCATACCGTTTCTGCGGCACACGACCTCCTTCCCAATTGTTGGCCCCTTAGCTAACAGCCACGCCATGCAGCGGGCTCATTGCCATGTTCTACGCCATCGACAAGGTCGATCCTTTCCACCAGCCCTTCTCGCTGCGAAACTACACGCTACGGTACCCCTATGCCGTGCACGAGCGAATACCCGTCCCCGAGCTGTTGCTCATCGTAGTCGGTGCACCCGCCGTAATAATTGCCATCTATACTCTGGGCATTGATGGATTGTTCTCTCACCAAACCCCCATGCCCACCACGAGGGGGGTCAAACGATTGGCTGGCCGATATAGATTCAAAGACAGACTTTGGGAACTGAACTGCGGTATCTTGGGTTTGGGCCTGAGCGTATGCGCGGCATTCACTATAACAGGTATGTTGTTGAATGCGTTTGGCCAAGGACACAAGTTGACATCATCCAGGTGCCTTGAAGAACGCGATTGGTAAACCGCGGCCTGATATCATTGATCGGTATGCTGTCTCCCCCAGCCCGCTTCTATGCAAAATGGACTAACCAAGGTAGCTGTAACCTCAAGGATGCTAATGCCGACCTTTGGGCCTTGGTCACTGTTGCGGACTGCAAACAAGATGATCAACGCATTTTACAAGACGGCTTCAAGAGCTTCCCTTCCGGGCATAGTAGCAGTAGGTTGTATTGTGGATTTTTGGGTCCAATGCTGACCCGCAACCAGCTGCTTTCGCTGGCCTCTTCTATCTTTCCCTTTACCTTGCAGCAAAATTGCATGTTCTGGATTCCAAGGGAGAAGTTTGGAAATCTTTCATCGTCCTCATTCCGACCCTGGCGGCCTGCCTAGTCTCTGGCTCTCGCATCATGGATGCCCGGCATCACCCTTTCGATGTCCTTTCAGGTGCTGCCATGGGCATACTGGTGGCCTGGGGATCCTACCGGCAGTACTTCCCGCCATTATCAGAGACTTGGCGGAAGGGCCGCGCGTTTCCAATCCGAGCCTGGGGTCGTGAACCAGTTGCTCCTCAAAATCCTGCCGTTCGCGTTGACGAAGATTCGGAGCCACTGCGACTCATGCGGGCGCCTACGGATGAGGAACGAGGTGCGTCATCAGGGTTTGCCGCCCAGCCAGCTGTGGGTGGAGGGGCGGCGCATGGTGGCAACGTGTTCCGCGAGCAGATATCGAGTTCTCAGCGACGACGTCAAGACGACCCCCACCATGGTTTTACTCACAGTGGTATCCCTCACAGTGATACTATGGGCTCGACCATATCGACAAAAGTATCAAGATTTCAGGGTGAAATGCCCGTGAACAGTCCCTACACAGCAGAGGCGCCGCGACGCCACGACACGTACGATTACTCCTCTTCAGAAGACGAAGATAACTACGAGCTTCAACAGAGATACAACCTTTCAACTCCCCAGAGTGGAGCTGCCTATAACCCCGTACAAGGCCAATTTATGGACACTGGGTATCACTCATCGACCGGAATCAGTCCGAATCCCACTCCGCCGCCTCCCGCCAATTTCAGCCAACCTCTACAACCGACAATACGGTCACCGGCAACTGGCGATATCACAGAGACACGAAGAGATGCGGGACCAGCGCCACCGACACATGCGGCTGGGACGCTGCCGCAACAGGTATAAACATGTCCTTGTTGGTCTGCATGTTATGCCCTAAGATTATGAGTCTTTTTCAATTGTCGTGAAACCCAAAATTAAGTGTTCACTAGACTGTTTGAGCATTTACTTACTCACGACATTTCCATTCAAGACACGCTGGGAAGTTAGCCGGGAGTTTGATTGTAAACCTGCTTGGTCTTATTATATGTCACAGGCGCCATGGAGTGGTAGCTATACCTTCAGGCCTGGGATCCAGTTTTCTTTTTCACTGGTGCGATGGATCCTTGTAACGCGGATGCGTGCCTGGCGCGGTTCTGCAGGTGGTATATGTAGGATCATCTTGGCTGCTTGCATTTTCACTACGCGATGATTAGGACAACGACATACACATAGTAGTAATCAAGCAATACGATCTGTCAAAGGCTCACCAATGTGATGTTGAGGGTTACTAAGACAAATGCGCGGCGCGACTTCGGAATCTGGAGTGGCACGGGATGGCGGGTGGCGGGAGCGCGAGCGCTGTCTCGAGACAGCCGTTGACGTTGGTGCGCAGGGGTAGCGGGCTAGGGTGGTCGCGATCTCCATCACCGCATCTGCCAGATACTTAGCAGCGTCACCCCTCCGCTGCGGTGGGCCATGCGCGTCTACCTCTTCGTCACCCACCCAGCAACGCGTGCTTCACCTTTCGAGTCGGCTCCTCGAGCCCCGCTCTTCTCCGCGCGTTTGCCCCATCCGTTGCGGCCTTCCAACCATGCGATGCCCTCGAGTCCCGGGGCCGTAACATATCATATTTCCTCGACGGAACATGTCAGCGCCGTCTAGTGATGGCCGCCCTTCTATCTCCTCAGATCCCTCCGTGACATCTTCATCTACCCTCCACGCGGGATACGTAGGCGCATACGAAGACAATGGGGAAGGCAGTTCGGCGCAGAGACAAAGCGAAGCAGGCTCAAGACCTGACAGTGGTGCAAGGGCCAGGACACCGGAAGCCGCCTCCCGACGACCTGGGAGCCCGCTCATGGGGGAAGCTATTCACGAACAGGATTTCGCAGAGAGAAGACACCGAAACCGCAACTCGGGCGGCTTTTTGCTGGATTCGACCTTCTCCGGCGGACCCAAGACTCGGTACAGCCATGCGCATGTCGAGCACCCCAAGAGCAAACGCAGCTCTCGCCATCTCCACGACCACACTGTAAACGGTCAACAGGGACGGCTGCGAACTAGGGACGGGCTATTGTCGAGTAATTCGCCACTGTCGCGGGAACTAAGACCGACAGATCAGGATACGGCGGACCGGACGAGTCGAGCCGGGCCTGCGGATCAGTCACAGCGTGATGGCGGGGGGATCAGTGTGGCAAAGACAAGGAAGAATGCGCCGGGCATCACATTCACCGAGAGCGACAGAGATACTGAGCATAGAGAAGCTATGCCGCGACAGACCATCGATCCCAATCAGATTGTACACATGGCCTTGAACTTGAGCGAGAGTCGAAGGAGGAATCTCAGCGCTGGTCAACTCCTGATTCCTCAACCTCAAGCACCATCAGCCGTGCGCCAACAGGACGGCAACTTCCGTAACTACAGCGCAGATAGCAGTCTTAGGCAGTATCTAAACGAGCAACGACGAACATCTCGACATATATCCCCTGCCGGAGGTAGAACTACGCCCTCTGGGTCGCGTCAATCGTCTACATCGATGGTTCGGAGTGGATCTTTGCCATTACAAGGAGGAGGCCAGGCCAATATATCACCCGGTACGATAGCGCGACGAGATAAGGCTCGTGCGTACATCGAACTCGGAATTGAGTATCTTCGGCTGCTGGACTTTCTACCACCATTGAAGCCCGATTCAAGTGCTCCAGGAAATTTCACCTTCACCGCCAGCAACATGCCAGGAAGTCCTCATGCGCAACTTACTCGCGTGCCTTCATATGCAGGCAAACAGCACGAATTTGGACGTGCTTATAATCCACTCCAACTCATTAGGAATCGACGGGGTAGAGCACGAGAAAGAAAAGGTCTCGATCACGCACCGGAAGAGTTCCTTGATACAGATTCAGTCCGGGAGTGGATTGATAGAGTCGAAATGCAAGCTCAAGCCGAACACTACCGCCATCAGGATGGCGTATCTTTGCCCAAGTTTCATGATGACCACCAGAGAGAAGATGTTTTTAGCAAGCCTGGTAGACTTCGCATGGGTTGGTCCTTTACTCCCCAGGAACTTCTTGCAGACGCACATTGGTTGGAACAAGGAGACAACAAGGCACTCGCAGAGGACCGTTACGGCCGCAAGATATTTCCATCGAAGGAACCCCAGAAGCAGGACCTCTTACAACCGCGTGCAAGCAAAGATCATCCAGAGAAGCGCAGAAAAAGTTGGGTAGATGGACTCCCAGGCCTTTCGACCGACCCTGCGACTGGCGACGAAAGCGAGCCAACAAGCGAACGTGGTCGAAAACGAAGACTTCTTCCAGCCTTTCGCGCCGAGAGCCCCAAACACAAGAAGCATGGTCGCAAAGGTGCGAGGCCTCTGTCTAGTGTATATGCCGAG
The DNA here is from genome assembly GCA_011032825.1 of Massariosphaeria phaeospora. NCBI lineage: Eukaryota > Fungi > Ascomycota > Dothideomycetes > Pleosporales > Massariosphaeria > Massariosphaeria phaeospora. The sequence continues at coordinate 367,654 of JAADJZ010000002.1, forward strand.
TCTTCTGGGTCTGATTCTGATTCACGGAAGCCTGGGAGCATGGTGGATGTAAACGATAATACAGGACCTCTTGCGTTGAAGGTGAAAGAGATGATGGAGGAAGAAGCTAGAAAGGCTGAGTCGAGATCACCCGCTATCATTTCGCCTGACACACCGGACAAATGGGGTCGAGATCATCCGGATACAGTTGATGAGAGAACTTCCCGCATTTCCCATGAGTCTAGTAGGCCAGCGAATGGATCAGTTGGGCTCGGCAGTAACCATTCGTCTCTGAAGCTGCCACCCAAGATACGCACTAATCCGACATTATCACTAGATCTCGACAGAGAACCTAGGATCTCTCTAGATGACCTTGATAGTACTGCACCGAACACTCCCTTGCATACGAAGAAGTTTCCACATATCGGGGTTGACCTCTCCCCACCTCGTAGTCGCGAGCCATCTACGACTCGGAAGCCGAAAAAGAGTCGCCTAGATTTCTTCCGTTCTCACGACATCAACAAGGCTCATAGACACGAACACAAATACGAGCAAGATTTAGCAGGTTCAGATAAGACAAGAGCCCCAGAACGTCACAGCGAAGAGATTGTTGAAGGTAACGGTCTCGGAACCGCACTATTCGCAGCCCCAAGTGCTGTAAAGTCTCTTCTCACTCACCGAAGGAACGAAAGTGTGAGTAGCCTACACAGTCCCAGTAGAGAGTATAGAAAGGACACGAAGGAATATCCGGAACCTTCATCAGCTGTGACGCGTTTCTTCAAAGGTGTAAAGAACGAAAGGCACAAAGTTGGTGGATTCGTTTTCGGGAAAGACCGATCAGCGGACGATTCAGACACGGATAGTGCTTCTATACATCAAACTCCAAACGAGTCAGACACAGATGAGGACGATATCAAAGCAGACCGCAAAGTCCGGCCTGGTGCTATCCGCAGCGTGACTACTGGTAGTGTGACGACCAAAAAGAACGGTCGTTATCATCTTGAGTTACCGACCTTCCGGTCTGCCAACCCAGCTCAAGCCGATGATAACGAAGTCAATGCTACAGATGCGGACCATCCCATAACCCGTCAGTCTCGAGCACGTGCGAACAGTCGTTCGGCACGGTTCGATAAACTCGCTCCTCCACGCATGGACCTCACATCCATATCTGGAAAATCGAACGGAGATGTGTCATATCCGCTCTCACCTAGCCGCAGTCAAGACCAGATGAGCAAGGTTCTAGCACGTCCGGGTAGGCCTAGTGGTGGACTCCCTATGACCTCTCTCGCGAACCCGCAACTTGACAACAATCGTGAACACAGGAACTCCCGGCCCACACTGGAGGGCAGCCGACACTGGAGTATCGCCGACGATGACGATAATAACCTTCATCTCAAGAATACTCCTAAGATCGTCACCGCCTCCGACATCGCTCGCATCCGGGCTCTGTTCATCTGCTCGGGTGTCAAAGCCAGCGAAATCGCCCGCCGGGCACACTCCCGTCGAGCCAATCCAGCAGGCTTCCTTACTCGCGCCGCGAAGGCCGCCCGCGTAGAACTATTCCCAGTCGCAAGGAAAGAAGAGCACGTCCTCGCCGCCCGCATCTTAGTTCGCAATCTCGAAACCTCTACGCAAGCACTCCACACCTCCACCGAACAATTCCAGACGGCTACAGTCAAAGACATCACATCCAAGATCAACACATTGCGATCGCGAGTCGAATCCGAACTCTTCCCCCAGGTCCTCAACAGCGGCGACGAAGCCGTGCGCATCACCAGCGACGTCTCGTCGTCTGCGCCGCTCGCCGTCAAGCAGCTTAGCGACGAGATCGATAAGATGATCCGCGCGCGGAAGCGCAGGCTGCGATGGGCCAAGCGCGTGGGCTGGATGCTGGTCGAGTGGATGCTGCTCGCGGCTATGTGGTGGGCGTGGCTCATTGTCGTCGTGCTGGGCTTCTTTCGCCGCGTTTTTGGCGCCGGGTGGAGCGTTGTGCGCTGGTTGCTGTGGATCTAGGATGTCCGTCTCTTCTTGTACACACACACACACCACCTTTGTCTTGAGTAGATTGTATCACCTATACTGTGTATGGCGGGTTTGAAGCGAGGCGCTACTGTGGTTCTTTTTTGGTTTCTGGTTGGATGCGCGAGATGATACCATGGGAGACCGACTAGGGCTGTATAAACAAATAGGGCGTTGAACGCTGTTCTTTTAGTTGCTTGTAATGCTTAATAGTACGTTCGCCTTCTAAATTCCTATCCTTCACTCGAAATTTTCAAGAAAGCCTTGTATCTATGCATTGAAACCGGAACATGTTGCTTCAGTAAAGACCTGGATGATAGAGCTGTGGCTAAAAGGCTGCATCCAATAATAAAACCAAAAACTAGATATTTTGATGATTGTACCACGGTGAGAGATACCTAGGAGTCCTGGCTGTCACGTGGCTACGGGTCGTCCGGGCGCGAATCCTGATCTGCATACGTCATCGCCGGACCCCGTCAATGTCAACCGTCCCTCAACATTGCACGGCCTACGAACACAACGTACAATTTGATCAAGAGGCTACCTAGGAGAACGCGACTGCCTTTTCACGCCGCCGTGACCGACCCAGTCTTCCCTTCCAACAGCGAGCTGCTCCCCCGGCCATGACGTAGATCGCTCGCTCGTTTCACATAGCCACGCGCCACGTTTAGGCAGCCTGCCTACAGTACTTTCCGTCCGAGGCGTAGTCCGTCATTGACACTTTGGCTTTTGTTTTCGCTCGCTGGCTGGGGTTTTACACGGCTTTTTGAACTGAGCCCAACCGAACAAAACTGGTCAATCTTTGTTGTGCATTATGGCGGCTCAGAAAGTTTTGGGTACAGTGTTGATGGCAGGGGCGAATGAGGTGGGGTTTGGGGCTTGGGGTGAGAAGAAGAAGGTGAGTTTACGATTTCGTTGGTGTGGTTGTGGTGGTTGTGGGGGTGCTGCTGTTTTGATGACTCTGTTGTCGATCGCTAACAACACTGCTGCAGCCTCAAGGAGGTAGCTCTCTAGCCTCAGTCGTCTCAGCGTTTGTGCCAACATGGTCCACGGCTGTGCTGTTCGTGGCCGTCTTCGTTGTGGTCAGGCAGCGCTACCCGAAGATATATACACCCAGGACTTTCATTGGTACCATTCCCGAGAAGTATGCGCTTTTGAACATACTCTCCGACAAAACTAACGTGAGTTAGGGACCATACACCTTCAGCGAGTCGGTCATATTTCGCCTGGATGAACACAATGCGCCACGTTCCTGACAAATTCGTCCTCAATCACGTATCTCTGGATTCCTATCTCTTCCTTCGCTTCCTGCGCACCATCATATTCATATGTGTGGTTGGCTGCTGTCTAACATGGCCGATTCTGATCCCTATCAATGCTACCGGTGGAGGTGCGTCATCACAGCTCGACATGATCTCCATTGGCAATGTTGTAGACAAGAAGCATCTATATGCTCACGCTACAATCGCGTGGGTGTTTTTTAGCTTCATAATGTTCACTGTGGCCCGAGAACGCCTATGGCTCATTGGCCTTCGTCAAGCCTGGAACCTCTCGAAACCGAATGCGAACCGGTTATCTTCTCGCACAGTCCTTTTCCTCTCTGCACCGCAAGCGGCTTTGGATGAGGACAATACCCAGAGATATTTCGGCAACGACGCGGTGAGACTCTGGCCAGCGACCAAAGCTGAGAAACTAGAATCTCTCGTCTCGTCTAGGAATTCGCTGGTGGATAAGCTTGAGACTGCTGAGATTGATCTGATTCAAAACGCCAACAAGACCAATCGAGACGGCCGAAAGAAGACTATCGGTCGCAATGGCGATAGCACGCAACACTACGACAGTCTACCGGAGGACCTCAGAAAAACCTTACGTCCTACGCATCGCCTTCCTATCGAACGAGGAAGGAAAGTCGATAGTATCGAGTATTACCGTGATCAGATCAAGGAGAAGGAATCCGAGATTGAACAGGCCCGACAATCTAATGCAAACGCAGAGCAACAAGGCTCATCAGCAGTTTTTGTCGAATTCAAAACGCAAAGTGCTGCCCAACAAGCATGCCAGCAGGTTACATCAAAGGATCTCCTGTCTTTGAATCCTAGATATACCGGGGTAATGCCCTCCGAAATAATATGGGACAACGTCACTCTACCGCCAGCTCGACGCATCTCGCAAGAAGGAGTAGCATACGCTGTAGTCATCGCAACCATCGTCTTCTGGTCTATTCCCGTAGCTTTCGTCGGAGCATTCTCCAATGTTTCCTATCTTGCTAGGAAATACGAGTGGTTGAGCTTCCTTAATAACCTGCCTCAACCGGTCATGGGCCTCTTGACAGGCTTGGTGCCGCCTCTCCTACTAAGTCTTCTGTCTGCATACGTTCCGAATATCTTTAGATGTAAGTACTCCCGATTGAGCGGTATAGATAACTAGCGCTCACAGTTGTAGACATCTTCAAGACGTTTGGGGAACCTACGAATACGTCGGCCGAGATCAAAGTCCTGAAATGGTTCTACGTGTTCCAAGTCACTCAAGTCTTTCTTGTCAACACTATATCCTCGGGCGCAGCAGCAGTGATTTCGGAGATCACATCAAGTCCCTCCGCGGTACCCACGCTACTGGCTCAAAACTTGCCCAAGGCAGCGAACTCGTATCTCACGTACTTCATTGTCCAGGGCCTAACGAGCTCGTCTAATAATTTGCTGAATCATTCCGACCTCCTCTCCTTCATTGGCTTAGGTTACCTCTTTGACAAAACACCGCGTCAGAAGTATAACAGGTATACCAGTTTGAAGGGGTTGGCCTGGGGAAAAGTCTTTCCCAAGTACGCGAATTTTGCCATCATTGGTAAGTAGATCTTTCCAGCACCCGAACCACATTACTAACGCGCGTAGCCATCGTATACTCCTGCATTGCACCTCTAGTACTCGGCTTCGCGGCTGTTGGACTCTGTCTCTTCTACTTCAGCTACCGCTATATGCTGCTCTTCACCGTGCAGCCTAAAATCGACACCAAGGGCCACTGCTACACCCTCGCTCTCCAACAAATCCTCACGGGCGTCTACATCGCCGAGCTCTGCCTCCTCGGCCTCTTCAGCCTCAACGGAGCCACCGGCCCCGCCATCATGCTCGCCGTCCTCCTCGCCTGCACCGTCCTCTACAACATCACAACGAACAAATACTTCTCGCCCCTCGAGACCTACCTCCCCGCCGACCTCGCCGTCGAATCCGAAGACGAACAAGCCCCGCTGCTGTCCGCCGCCGAAGAAGGCGAAGCGCACTCTGCATCGCACATCCACCGCCTCGGCACGCAAGCCCGCGTCCCACAGCAGGTCATCGACCCGCTCGCACGCTTCTTCGAGCCGCACGTCTACGCCTCGTACAAGGTCATGAAGGCCTGGCTCGACGACGGCGACTTCGACGACGCCGCCGTGCCGCAATACACCGAAGACGCCCTGAAGAAAGCGTATCTGAACCCCGCGTTTACGAGTGCGACGCCGTTGGTCTGGCTCGCTAGAGACGAGATGGGCGTGTCGAAACATGAGGTGTGGGAGCTGGAGGCTGGGGGGTTCAAGTGTAGTGATGAGGGGGCGTGGATCGACAAGGATGGCAGGTTGCGGTGGAATGAGAGGGATTTTGGGGAGGTGCCGGTGTTTAGGGAGGGGGTTAAGTGGTAGGGCGCGGGTTGGGGGTGATGTACGGGATGGGATGGGATGGGACGGGTGTGTGACTGGTAGTGTAGAGTTTGTACAGTATCCGAGAACGGAATTTCCTACCTGTGTTGACTGCCGTGTATCGCATACATGAGCCAGTATGCAGGAATTAGTATCGGGTGAAGTATACCCCTACGTAAACAGGTGCCTTCCCCACGTCAGTTCAGTTCTGATGTTCAGCAGCCCGACCTTCCTCCCCCAACTCTAACCACACGCCCTACCATTCCCCCGCTCCGCACTAGTCTACCTCCCTACCGCCGTGCACACGCAAACCCTCCCTTACCCTCAGGTCGGTTCTGGTGTACGCACACGCACACCTTGATTCAACGCTCCTGATCGGAAAACCCATGCATTCGGTTTTCTCAACGGGTTGTTTGTTTCACTGGGCTTGATAGTCGATACCTATGTGTTAGCAAACAACATGGTGGTGTACGTTGCCTCACCAAGGCGTCGAGACTACGCCGGTGTATCGGAAGGGCACTCTCGGTAGGTTGCCGCACTTACTCACACACCCACTCACTTACTGTATAGCCCAGCGGCCGGAACCCCTCTTTCTCTCCCTCTCCCTTTCAAGATCAACACCCAAAAACTTAAAAAGTGCCCCAGGCGACCCGACCCGACCCGACCCGATCGCCGCTCAAGCCAGAGCAGCAGAAGAGCACTTAGCTCAGACCGCTCCGAGACGAGACTCGCTCAGATATACCGAATCAAACATGCTCGAGCGCTCTAGACGTGGTATGTACCTACAATACAGCCGTGCAATGGCAAATCATCATGCCATGCATGTTTATCCGATTCTTCGTTCCTGGCACACAGCTTAGCTGAGCTGAGCTCAGCTGAACTGAGCTGGAGTCAGAGAGTCCGAATTCGAAACTTGGCTCATAGCCCTCCCTCGTTGGGGTGGATTGGATTGGGTTGGGTTCGAATATATGAAGATCATGGGCATGGGTGCTGTAAGCTTATAGCAAGAGGTTTGAACCTCCGTTGACTGGTAGCAAAGAAATGAATGTAGACTATTTTCTCATCTCCTTGTTGTGTAGGGTTAGGGTTGTGTATGCCTGGCGCGAGCACGACGATATGATGTGTGGTATACGTGAATGAGTGGTAGTAGATACCGCGTGTTTGTGGGGCGGTGGTGCGGTTGGGTTGAGTTGTAGTGGACGATTGGTTTGCGAGGTACTTTCAACCTCGTAGGAAAAGGTCCTGCGGTTCAACTGTAGCTACTGATGATTAGGTCGACCGACGTACCTACTGACGATCCAATGCAGAGAGCTGGATCTTGCTTGCGGCGCATTAGTGTGAGGGGGGGTTTGATTGCGAGTTATCGAGGGCTAATAGTAAAGTGCATATGTACTGTTTGTCAGGTGGTTGGCATATACAGGCGCAGGACTAGGGTTAAAGTGTTGTTGCAGAGACATTGTGTTGTTACTTGGTTTCGTTTGGATACCTTCTGTCGCGCCGACCGACTTAGACATTGCGTCTAGCACCTACAGTCATGCAGGCGACTCTTCAAGTAAAGTGAAAGTCGTGAACATATGGACATACATGTGCTTGTGTTTGGGTCTTGGACGTTGTGACAGGAACGTCACCTCAACTCGAAGATGAGAATTTCGCAGTGGGGTTGAGAGTACGATTATGTGGCGTGGATGTTGAATGGGGACAACTCCTGTTGTTGATTGATCGTACGCAAACATATGGGCCGATCCTATCGCATCCCCAATGATGTAGTACGAAGTATCGATTCCAGCGGACCGTTCATTAGGAGCTACGGAGTTGAGGGGATTCTAAAGACCGTGGTATGGTAAATCATTAGTGCGTGGAGGATGTGACTATCGATTCAAACCTTCCCCCCTCCTCTACCCGTGATAGTCGCGTCTCCTTTAGCATCGTGAACATCTCGCGTTTCATTTTTCCCCAACGCGTTCGCTATGATGCTGTGATGTCAAGTTGGGTGGGTCAATGATTGTAGCGCGATTAGTTCGGTACCAGCGTTGGACGCGTTGTCCAGACAATAAGGGTTGCTTGGCGATATCTAGAACCGGGAGCCTACCCGTGCTCGTAGAAACTTTTTGAACGGCTTGGAAGTGGGGAGTCGCGGAGTAGCGGCCGCGATGCATTAGGGGCCGAGGTTGGACCATGGTCTCATCGTGATGATAGCGGGTAAGGTTTCTGAATATGGGAGATTGTGATGTGATGAATATGAAGGACCGAGGAAATGGAAGTGCGGGGTTGCTAATCCGTTGCGATTCCTACTTGTGCTGTGGTCCAAGTGCGCATTCCAGCAGGATCTACTTTATCTTCCAACTGGGCATACTCAGGTAGATAGAGGTTATTGAACTATACCTCTTCCTTTAAAGTAAAGTAGCACTGCGAGGCTGTTGCGGGTTTCAGTTCAGATGCTCGAAATGGCGTCAAAACGTCATCAAAGACACAGGAACCGTGTGCTTTTCTTTTCTAAGCCGGCGTGACTTGTATAGAGACTGTCGAAGGCGCGGAGGATCTGTGCGCAAATGTTGGGTAACTAGAAGGATTCCCGTGTCAGGTTTAGGCAGGAAATTTGGGGGACTGGACAGCACAACTGTCTGGTTCTAGTTTTTGTCCAGCGCTGAATGGTAGTTGGAGGTGAAGAATAGTTGTCGACCAACTGCGGCACGCGCGGTGTTGTGGCATGACATGCAGTGCTAACATATAGTGGGTCAGCAATAAATCTCAGCTCCAAACCTATTGCATATATGCCAGGAGAGCTGTTATGTCACACCGGATAGTGACGGCGCGGTACGACAGGCTCTGAGACTGGAAAATTCTTTCTCTGGGCGATCGGGCGTTTCTTACGGTGAAGCATCGACGTTGAGAAGTTTGCTCACTAGCCGTGAAGTGTGGATACCGCACAGCCCACAGGTCTCATGTTGTGTCCGGGCAACGCCAACGGCATCGTAAGCGACAGCATGTTCGACCGGCAATCCCTTCGCGGCGACTCGCGGTGTCACAGAGGCTAGGTACTTCGCGTCGTGGTACCTCTGGCGACCGTAGTCAAGGCAATTGACGTCTGCGGCCCATGCCTAGTACGGTTTGTAGGACGAAAATTTGAGAAAAACTGTGTTGCAGCAAGTGACCTTGCTTGACTGGGAGGGACCACTGCACGCGAGTCATCCTTTGCCTCGGGGTCGGTCTTGCGGACGCTGACGAGCCATGGCGGAACAGAATAATGGGTTCATCGCGAGGTGGTCGCGTGTGAGGCTCAAGCACTTAAAGTACGCGTTGGGGACGCGGTCGTGACGAAACAATCTCGGTGGAGGCTGGAGACGAGGTGCAGGCGGATATCGGCTCGTACGACTAGCGTTAGCATTTAGCTGCAGACGAGAGTCTCGGATTTCAGGGAATTGTCATGCTGATGTTGGCATTTGTCTGAGCCGCGTCAAAAGAACAATTGGAGGCCGCGCTAAGGGCGAAACAATGAGCCAGCCAGCCGCATATTCTCCAGACATGGTGATGCAGAGTTGCGAGTGCGAATCGTTGTGCTCCCACGAGTGGTTCGCCAGACAATCTGAGATGCTCAAGCAGCAGCTCCTGCTTGCTGCATACGCCTTCTCATAGGACGCAGCTTTGGCGGAGCACTTTGGCTCTCTATGCAAGTGAGGCACGCCCAAGCCGGCGATGGTCGTCCGCTCTCCGTGTCCTTACTCAACGTGATATGCACGAAGGCTGGAACAGTTACGCCTCTCCACCCCACTGCGTCAGGTAGAGCGGATTACTCTTACGCTGTTAAGGCGCTGTCACGGTGACCCATTAACCATGTCGTTGCATGCGGCAGAGACGGGCCTAGAAATAGCCTTCATCCGCGCCTGAATCCCGCAAACGCCAACCCCGCAAAGAGCGAAGCTCCGGCAAGGGAGGCTCGTCGATAGACGATTTCTGGAAATTCGCAGCGGAGGCTTGCAGGCAGATACGAAGTCATCAACAAGCGCCGTCTTGCCACACGGGTAGACAGCATCTCCAATTTTAACTGAGACGCGTCTATGGAGTGTCGGCATCGCCTTGTGAGATTGTCATCATTAGAAACCGTCGATTGAGAAAGTGTCCAGCGTGGGGGGAAAGGACTAATAAGTCCGCCGCTCGAATAAATCGCTGTACGGTGTCCTGCAAGGGAAGAATGGCTGTATTACTCCGGTTGGAAGCTCTGGTAGCGACGTGCCATGATCACTAGAGCACGGCGTAAGAGGAGTTTCCTTTATAGTAATGCACCATGCAGAAGGAGCGTGAGCATCGAGCCGTACTGCCTTTTCAGTTGTTTGTCTCAGCACACGGGCGCGAAGATGAACGTGGGCTCGGAACAGGTCTTCCAGCCAGCCCAGTGTCGAGCGTGACGGCGGAGGGGTCCGAGGGCGTACAACACGGCTCCAACAAGTGCTGGTGTCCGCTTTCATGTCTTAAGCCGCGCAACTAAAAGGAGAAGGCGCGCGGAGGGTCTGAGGCGCTTAAGCAGCGGCTCATCAGCCATCAAATATGACGATATTCAGGAGCGGTGTTGCCTTCATCACAGACGACTTGGCGCAGCAGCATATGCCAGGGGAATCCACGCCGGCGTGGACAGGCATGGCGGTCCCGGCCTTGGGGGCGACAGAGCCTGAGCCGGCAGCCACAGCTGGAGGCATGGGCTTGGCGGCACCGAAAGCAAGATGTTTCGAGCTGCAGAGGCGGGGGTTGCTGGGAAAGATTGGACAGCGATCGTGGGACTCTTGCTGCAACCCTGTGTAGCGTGCATGTGCGTTGGCTTCTGCTCGCAGCTCCAGGCTGACCGGCGCTGGTGATTCGAGCGGGCACTGGCGAGGACGGCGAGCCACCCAGGCTGGCAGCGGGCTCACTTCAGCCGTGTCGCGAGGGTGGTGCTGGTCGACGGCAGACGGTAGATGGCGGTGGTGTAGGAGCAGTGGAGGCGGCGTCGCAGAACGCGGCCACGGCGACCGCAACGCGTACAAGTACAGGCAGATACGGGGCCGATACTTGTGAGAGGTCGCGGGCAGGTGAGGCCGTGATGGGGCACGACAGCCTCCAGGCGGCGGCGCTGCGGCCCACAGCGCGGTGAGCCGTGGCCGTCGCATCGCGCAACGCACTGGGCAGCGGCGACATTTGCGCTTCGACGCGTGCGAAGAGGGAGCGTGTTCCTGGGCCACAGCCAGCGGCCGCAAAAGTAAAAACGCCACGACGCCGCACGACTCCGGCGCCGGCGCGCGCGTATTGGCTGTGGGCGCTGCTGGGTGGTGGTGACGGTGGTGTTCCTTGCTGGGGGTTGCCCGACGCAGCCTAGGCCCGCCGCTCCACCCAGCGCTGCTCACCACCGCTGGGCGCTGCTGGCCCGTCGATTTCTCTCCAACCCAGCCTTGGCCCGTCTGAACCTCTTCGCTCTTCATCCTCTCCTCTCCGCTCGTTTCCCCCCTTCTCCCCTCCCACCCGCCTCCCTACCACGGTCGGAGCAATTGAGTCCTGGATCGATGGAGTGCTGACCTGTCTCGGCCCTGTCTGTCCATATACTCCCCGCCTGCTCCTCTCGGTGTCCCCCCAAGCCGACCGTCTCTCTCTGAATAGGATCCCTCGAAGCGTACCAGAGTCCCTCTGTACCTTCAGGCTCCATTCGCCCCTCTCGCCCCCTCCTCCGCCTCTCCTCCACGCAGAGACTCGAGTTCCAGCACTCGCCGTCAGCTCAGCTCGCTGCCCTGTTCTGTTCCCGCGGACAGAGCACTCGCTTGCCCGACCTCCTCTCCGACCCGCCTCGTGTACCACCACCCTCTGTACGCTTTGACGTAGTTGGTTGGGCTGTATCAGGTAGGTTCTTTCCATGGTCTCTTTCTCGTCTAGGAAGACAGTTCTGGTGGTGCTTGTGATTGGTCACCCCTTTCGTCGACGCCCGCCCGGATCAGGAAGTTGCGAGGGGTTGACGACAGCTTGTTGGAGCCATCCGCTGCGTCCACACGATATCCAGGCCCCGAAAGCAGTGGGAGCGACGGTGGCAGTAGAGGAGCATGGCCAGCGGTAGCGTGAAAAGGGAACGAGGGAGCGGTTGAGGGTACAAAATGCGAGATTGGACGTGAAGAATTGGGGGGGAAAGTGCATGCCAGGCGCACCTCGGATTGCACCTGCCTCCTCCCCCCGATGGTTGCTGCACACGTCGTCGACCGCCACCCTGCGCCAGGCAACCGTCCCGCACAGTATATCCAGGCTATCGCCTTATCGCCGCCGCCGCCGCCGATAAGCTCGCCGGCTTCACTCCCGCGGTCGACTTCTTCACCGCGCTCCACGCGTTTGCACCCCGGGCGTTACCACCCATGGGCCCTCACCCTGATTCACCGCCGTTGTCAAAAGGCTAGCGGCTACGCGACCTGAATTTTCGCCAGGAGAGGTTTTACATATTTCCTCGACTCCAATTTCCGAGCCTCAGGACCAGCGATTCCGGACTCAGAACCTTAACACTCTCCCTCCCGGATTGGACGAAGCCTACACTCTCCAGCTGCCTATTGGATCTCGATTGCCCTGCAGCACCGTTGCGTCTACCGCTTGCCAGACTAGTCCATGTACTAATTGCTGTCTTCGCAGTGTCCCGTCGCTATACCAAGACACCACGACAGGCCGCACCCACCGCTGTCTCTCGCACCCTTCAGTCGTCTGAAGGCCTGCAACCAAAGTGAGTTGCATCGCCACATTAGCTGTTAACCCAGACTTACAGATCCTTACAGAACCGTGATTGCCAGATCTGGAATCTTCGCATTCCCCGTTCACTTGGCGATCCGCTCGCCGCTCCGAAACCCACCGGCGGACTCGTTAACTCGTGCTCTGCTCTCCCTTTACCGTCCTCGCGAGGCTGGACAATAGAAAGCCACTGTCCATTCCAGCTCTTCACTCCTGGATGCAACTAGCAAGGAGCTCGATCTTTCAGACTTCTTTACTTGTCCTTTTCTCGGTTCCTTCCGTGCCCGCCGCTCACTCTTTAACGTAATAATTTAATTCTTCCAGGTATGAGGAATTCCCTGGGGCCTTGCTCCAACTTATACATACCGCCTGTGCTAACGCTAGTCTCAGGCTCTGCTATCTATACCCGTTCTCGCCCACCAACGCTCCGAGGACCCTAGCCAGTGACCTTCCTTCAACGCCATTACCAACTAATTACAGTCTTTGCAACCATTGCCTTTCGGCTGCCACTCTCTAGCCCGGTTCATACTTCGAGCCTTCCATTCTTTCTAGGCCAAGCCCATACCTCGGTCTACAGTGAATCTAGTCTATCCCGGAGAATTGACGTCCACTCTTTCGACGACTCTCAACTACACCTAGCATCATGGCGTACCAGCAACTGACCCAGTCCCGATATGGGCAGTGTGATTCGTACTTTGTAGAGGCCCACGATGATGGCATCTACGCCGTCCGCGCAGAGGCACGTGAGCGTGCTAGAGCAATCGCACGTCTGCAACAGCGAGCTCTCGCAGAAGAACTATCGAGGTTGACTGCGGACGAATATCAAGAGGACATCATGGATCATATGGAGCACATGGAGGTTTGTGGTCCCAGCTATAACCCGTATCCTTGTGTTAACAAGTCTTAGTCTCAGACCATTCCCGACGTGAATTCAATCGACATCCAATCTGAGATTCAATGGTTTATGCGGCCTTACCTCCTCGATTTCCTGGTCGAAGCCCATGCTGCTTTCCAATTACTACCGGAAACTCTCTTCCTTGCCGTCAATCTTCTGGATCGCTACTGCTCGCGCCGTGTTGTCTACAAGCGACACTACCAACTAGTAGGCTGCGCTGCTCTCCTCATCGCTGCTAAGTACGGTGACAAAAAAGACCGGGTACCAACTGTACGGGAACTGAAGTCAATGTGTTGCTCACTGTATGACGACGAGATGTTCACACAGATGGAGTGGCATGTGCTCCAGACCCTCAACTGGATTGTTGGCCACCCAACTGTGGATGCTTTTCTCCAGGTTGCTCTCGCGGAAGGTCCCTTTGACCTGGAGGTCGAACACATGACTTTGTACATCGCCGAGATCGCACTTTTCCACAGGGAGTTCGTCTCCACCCGGCCCTCTGTGCTTGCCCGGTCAGCACTTGCCTTGGCAAGGTGCATTTTGTCCCGGAACCAAGCGAAGACTTCGGAATGGTCTGGTGCATACGATCCCCAGACCGTGATGAACCTGTCGAACCACTTGTATCAGCCTTCCCAGGTCCTCTCCCGCAAATACGCATCCATGCATCTCTCAAGCGTATCGACTTCTGTAGACGAGTTTCTTGAACACCAAGCGCAACTCGCACGACGAGCTGCCGCACCCCCTACACCCCCAGCCACAGTCAGCCTACAAGAGCCGAAGCCCGTGATGGCCATGTACGGCCCACAAACGCCCCAGAAGCCCCATTACGGAGCCGTTGTGCAGCATGGATGCCTCACTCCACCAATCACACCTGAGAATGACCAGTTCGGCCATAGCAATATGATAAAAGGTCAAGCGATTCACCACGCATATCCCACCACGCCAACTCCGGATCACCCTTCGAACATCCCGCACCAAGCTCAGTTCTATCACAACAACCCCTATCTCCAGGCTCAACATGTCTAGTAGCTGATGCAACGAAGTTGCTGCTAGCGTCGGACGTCGAATACCCCAGCCAAAGGACTTGCCTGTTGCCAATGTCCTCATGGTACTTCCTATTTCATTGTATCAAAAGTCCCGTGTATGAGCGTCATAGCATGGTCATCTTCTCCGGCATTGCGAGCGTTTGTGTTTATCTGCTGCGATATCAAAGATCTTTCGTCAGTTTCTCTCGAGCGATTTCTTTTGTTACCATTCCACCTATCTGTCACCTTCCCTATAAGGCCTCGTCAGTACAAAAGTAAGGTCCACGTGGCGGTCAACCCCCCGATGGAGCAAGCAGCCCGATGTAACATCCATCTAATTTGGGTCTGCTGCTCTAATGGACGATTCGGATAGTCGAGGACAGGCTCAAATTGAACATGGAAAGGTCTCTTACCAGGACCGCCCCCGCACAACGAAACTCCCTCGCTCGTCGTTATCTATTTGAGCGAGGAGAGACATTCTTCTGTTTTCCCTTTACTTTGATCCCTTTTAATGTGCAAGGAATCGAGATTTGGTGTACTGCGGAGGAACAGCGAAAAAAATTACATAGCGTTGTATGAGCTGAGGAGGGCTCATTCAGATTGTCTCGACAGCAGAGCTGGAAGGTCATGACGAGCATTAGTTACAGAAAATAAGGTCAAAAAAGGATCAATTGGTGTTCACGCGCGCATAACGTCCCCTTGTCTTCCAATGTGTTTCAGTGTGCCATGGGGGCCCCTCCGCTTGGAGTTTCATAGGCCCAGGCTGGGTCTCCGTTGGATGCAACAGGCGAGTAAATACATGGTGCTTGCTTCCGGCTTCATAACACAACCTGCGGCGCCGGCTGTTCCAAAGCCTTTCTATGCAACAGCTTTTTCAAAGCTCCATCAACTCGGATCTTCCTTCTAACTCTGAACCCACACAGCTCGGCTCCATACTGCTGCACACACTCACACACACAGACAGACATACACCATGGCACCAGTAAGCAGCCCATCTCCATCCCCTACTTATCAACTTCCCCCCATCGCCTGCAGCCCACTAATCAAACCCGGTAACCAAACAGCCCTCCTCCTCCTCCGTCCGCATCTCCTTCACCCACCCACCCGTCTCCAAACTCAAAACCTACATCCCGCTCGTCGCGCGCTCGCACTCCTACTACACCGACAACTACACCGACAACTACACCGACAACTACGACCACGACAACGCAGACACGCTGCTCTGCCCGCGCTACGCCGATGACGACGCTTCGTCTGCTCCGCCCTCGCCGGCGTCGGTTGAGGACTTCGATGATGAGAGAGAGGCGGTGGCTTGGCGGCGCGGGTATACGGAGAGAGGGGCGAGACCGGAACGGGGAGGTGGTGGTGGCCGTAGGGGGAAGAGGGGATGGGTGGGGGTGATGGTGGTGCTGTTGTTGTTGGCGGGTGGGCTGGGGGTGTATGTCGCTGTGAGCAGCAGCAGCAGCGGTAGCCGCAGGGGCGAGGCGAGGTGAAGATAGAGTGTCGCAGACGCATCAAGTCCTGCGAAGCTCCTCTAGACGCCTCCTATCAGTAAAACCTCCTATCCCCGCTGAGCAGTTGGGCCTGGATGCGATTTTCCGGCCCAAATCCAATCCAGACCATGGACCATGCCATGTCTGCCAGACCGGGCGCTGGCAATTGTAGTCGGAAATCGGTATTAGCCTACATTCAGAGGGGGAGGGTCGTGGGCGCCGCCAGGGAGGCGAGGAACGGAGAAACTGCGGTATGCGGGATCGGCATGGTATGCGGACTGCCTCTTATCCCTTTACTTTACTAGGATGGTCTAGTCCGCTGGCCTGGAAGGGGCTCGATTGGGTCAATAACGAACATATCAGAGACGCGAAGACGCGTAGGATTTTGGAAAGATAGGGGCAGGGAGATTTGGCAGTGTGGCGTGGACGAGATTGCGTTGGTCGAAAGTTAGATTGTGGTTTGTGTGGTAGCGTGTGAGCTAATACGAAGGCGAATGTTAAGGGACAGTATAGCTGGTAATTTTTTTATGAAGAGGGAAGTGGCGGTCGTGTGGGTTTGGCTTGGAACAAAAAGGTGTGAAGTGGAGAAATATCCTTGCGAGTGCGTTCGTAAGGTTCGGTGTCGCACGTGATGCTATCGATAAGAAAATAGACCCAGAAATCGATACGACTTACAGTACTTCAGATAACATCAAGATCTTCACAGAAAATGCGAATCGCTATATATACGGCTACTAGACTTCTAGCTCTTCCGTAGCCATCTACCAACATGGTCTCTCAGAACCCATAAACCCATCAAGCCCACATCTGCACCCAACACTCCCCCACTCCACTCCAAATGCGCACCCACACCTCCACCTCTTCCCCCTCGACAACCCCCACATCAACCAAGTCACCCCTATATCCCCTTATCCTGCTTCTCATCCTCGTCCACCTATCCACAAGCCTCTACACTCTGCCTCTCAACCGCGTCATCGAGCGTCGCCTATGCCAAGACCACTACGCGGAACACGACCGTTCGGTCGTTGGTTCCAATGGCACGGTCCCGGAGAAATTGTGTAAGATTGACGAGGTGCAGAGGGGGCTTGCGTGGCTGCAGGGCATGATGGAGACGGTGTTTATAGTTTGTGGTATGTTTTGTTGATATTTTGTGCGTGGGATACTAGTTGTGATGCGTGTTTGGCTGACGACAGGCCGGTGTATAGATGCTGTAGCGACGATCCCATTTAGCTTCATCGCGGAGCGGTACGGTGTTAGAGTTGTGCTGTGGTGCAATCTAGTGCCGTTGGCATTCATGTCTGGATGGGCGCTTGTTGTAGGTGTGTAGGACGATCGACTTCAAATTGCACTCGCGCCTACGACTGATACCATGGACAGGAAACTTCCCCCATGTATTCCCGACCCAAGCACTTATACTTGGGCCGTTTACGGCGCTTCTAGGCGGCGAGTGCGTCTTCTCGTCCACGGTGTTTACGCTCACGTCTGCGCTGGCTGGGGAATACGTTCAACGGTCAGATCATATACATTGTTGGCTGAACGAGAGCGAAATAACTGAATGAGAACCAGTGCCTCATACTTCTCCTATATCAGCTCGACGACCTACATAGTCAACTTCATCGGCCCCACACTCGCTTCCTTCACCATGAGCCAGAATCTATGGCTGCCCTTCTGGCTCAACTTAGCGCTCCTCCTCCTCGCGGTCCCCACCATCCACATGCTCCCAGCAGCAGCAGCCACAGCATCCCCAATGCTCCCAGTCTCGGCATCAGAAGACGACGACGACAACAACGACTATGACCCAACCAACGAAGCCGGGCCCTTACTCGCCCCCCAATCCCCAACCCCAAACCGCTACTCCACCGCCTTCTCAACCAACCCCCACCTCCTCCCCCGCATATCCCACGCCCTCCACCGACTAACCCGCCACGTAACCGGCCGCCGCAACTTCCAAACCCTACTCCTCTCCTTCTTCCTCACCGCGCTCGCGAGCTCAGACACGAAACTGCTAGTGCGGTATATCTCGAAGCGGTACGAGTGGACGTTTGCACAAGTAAGCTCCCTCATGCCAATCGCTCGAAAACGCAGATGAGAACGAGTCTAATGAGGGACGACAGGCCGGCTACATGCTCTCCGCCAAAGCCCTCGTCAACTTCGCGCTCCTCGCCCTCGTCGTGCCGCGCATAATCCGGACATCCATGGCTTCTACGAGCGTACATGGCTCGGAAATCTGGCTCAACTACCTGGGCGCGCAAGCCAGCATCGCGATATCAGTACTCGGCGTTCTGTGCGTGGCATTAGCGTTTAAGTTCTGGCTGCTACTTGGCGGTACGCAAGAATCCCTCGCCCCCCTTCCCCTTGCCTTACCCCCATCATTCATTCATCCGCTTTATATTAAACACTAATCACCTCCCAGCCCTCGTCCTCTACGCCCTCGGCTCCGCGCTCCCTGTCTTCACCATGTCGCTCGTCAAATCGCCACTGATCGCGCGCTCGGACTCGGACATGCAGGACTTTAGCATCGTTATGCTGGTTAAGACGATGGGGTCGCTGGTGGGAGCGCCGCTCATGACGGTGTTGTGGGTGCAGGCGATTCGGCTGGGGGGTGCGGGAATCGGGTTGCCGTATTTTGTCTCTGCGGTAAGTGGATGGGATGTCTCTCGTTTTAGTAATGATAGAAGCATGCTGATGCGTTGTGTTTAGGGGATATATGTGGCTGCCGCGGTGGTGGTTGCGAGGTTGGAGTTCTAGGGGATTGGGGATGCTGCTTGAGGGTAGCTAGAGCCAGTATAGGCTGTTGGGAGCTCGCGGTTCCGTTACATGTCTAGATACATATATACACCGCAACGTGTTCCGCACAAGCCAGAAACCAAATGCAACTGTCTCCTCTACCCAGTACTCAGGCGGCTTACACCACTGTCCTCCAAGCATTAGCTTAGGCTAGAAACGTGATTTTCGCTTTGGCGTAGTGGGTGGGGCGCTGCTAGGGCACAGGATGGGGCAGGCCGCCCGTTCTGGAGGAGATAGTCGACGCGTGGCGGATCAGAAGTCTTCCGGTCACCAACCTATCTACAAATTCAGTTGATCAATTAGAGTCGTGCAGTCATTGCTGACTATGTTGACTGCCTACTAATATCAAACGCAACTGACGTGGTTCGCAACCTACCTAAGAACACCACCACTCTTTTCTGAAACCCAAGCAACAACGCAGCGAACCCGTTATAACATGAAGCCATGG
Source organism: Massariosphaeria phaeospora (assembly GCA_011032825.1). NCBI lineage: Eukaryota > Fungi > Ascomycota > Dothideomycetes > Pleosporales > Massariosphaeria > Massariosphaeria phaeospora. The sequence continues at coordinate 386,687 of JAADJZ010000002.1, forward strand.
AACAAATCCAAAATGGAAATCTAGCCAACGGCACCCCCCTCTCAGAATTATTTGCCAATACTACATCCAAAGACAGGCTCTATACGATCCCCTCGACAGCCTAAGAGTTTCTAGCAAACAATATATAGCTTCCCTATACCTCTACAAAGCCCTATTGTATGCAGTATACCAGCTAATGTCTGTGCACAGCTTAGCTCGTAGAGGTAGCCTGATTAGGGTGCATGCGCATGGGAAACAAATCATGCCAGCGGGGTGAGGTGACGGCTGGCTGACCGATCAGCTACATGGATAAACAAATAGATAAATATATAGAAAAGAAGAGCACATGTCTGAAACCAGCAGGGAAAGAAACGCAGTAGACAGATAGCTAAGAAAGCATTTCCAAAACTAAACTACAAAAAAGGAATGAGAAGTCCTCGAAACCAATGTATACACAACACACACGCCAGCCACCACGTACCCAACCGGTCATCCAACCACAACAACCAGTACAAAACGCCTTGCAGCACCCAAGCCCCCATCTCATCTCATCAAGGCGAGTCTGGCTTGTCTTCCTCCGACCCACTCTCCCGCCAGCTTCCCCCACGAGCTTTCCGCAGACTCGCCATCAACTTCTCCAAGCTCCCCTATCAGATCATCGAGTAGATTCGACGGAGACGGTACTGCAGAAACTTCTTAGCCAAACACGAAGCAAGAGAAAAACACGAAGCAAGAGAAAAACACGAGGTCGAGCTCATGAACCTGCGAGGTCTTCGCTGTCTTTTTCGAGTTGCCGTTCTAGGCTGCCGAGGACGTCGGGTTCCGAGTCGGCGGCTGCGGGGTCTTCGGCTGCTGGGTCTTCGGCTGGGGGTGGGGAGGTGTGCGCGGGGGCGGGTGGTGGTGGTGAGAGGACTGGTGAGGGGACTGGGTCGTGGGCGGGGGTGGGTGCGGGCGATAGAGTAGGAGCGGGAGCGATGGTGGGGAGCGGAGGTTCCGCTGGGACGGGTTCGATGGGGATGGTTTCGACGGAGGGGAGTGTGGAGGGGATTGCGGGGACCTGGTTGATAGAGTTTTGACGGCTGTGAGCTATAGCAGACAAGGGAAGCTCCGGAGAGCTCGAGGGATCGCGCTCTGCGCGCTTTATCTTCTCAATCGCGGGCTCCGCCAGGGGGGCTTTCTGAGGCTCGACTGGGGGCAATGGTGGAGCCGAGAGAGCTGAGGGCACATCTGGTATAGGGACGGGAGCAGCTTCTGCAGGTGGTGTAGCTTCGACAGCGGGTTCTGGTTGATGAGATTCTTGCTGCTTGATAGGCTCGCTCATCGGTTCAGTGGTGGGCTCTGCAGACGGTTGCGATGGAGTGATTCCGCGTCCGGGCGTCGGCGTGCGCTCGCCTTCCTCCTGAGCATCATCTTCCGATCCATCATCCCCAGACCCTTCCTCCTCATCTCCGGCGTCGGCCATTGGGGTGTCGCCATCAGACGGCTCTACAGAGCCACCCTCCTGTTTGACGCCTGGAACCCTGAGTAGATCGCTACTAGTGCCTGAAGCAGGTGTTCCCTGTTCTGTCGTGCCGTCGAGAAAGACCACCTTCTTCTTTCGCCCTGGCCCGCTGCGCTTCGTCTTCTTCTTCGGGGGAGGGGGTCTTCGTCGCGGGGGGGTTTGCTGCAGGATCTCGTTCGCTACAACGACTCCTTCGGCGTTCACGACACCCACTCCCTCTACGACAGTGCCGGGCGCCGCAGCTGCCGGAGTAGCTTCAATGATGGCGGCCTCCGTTGGCTGAACTTCACCCTCTACGGTTTGACCTTCTGGCACAAGGACCTTGTAAACGCTGACATTCCCCTCTGCGTCCAGTTTCTTTACTTTGGTCTCTCTCATCGGAGGTGGCTGAGTCGGAAGCTGGCCATTTGGGACATATGGAGACGGGAGACCTTTCCGTCTCTTTGCGAGAAACTCCGGCTCCGGTTCTTCAAGATGGCGGGCTACTTTGACGTATTTTCGAACCGTGAACCCTTGCTGCACCTGCTTGCTGTCGTCTTCCTCGTCCATGTTCTCCACATCTTCTTCCGGTGGAGCGGGCTTTCTATAAATGCGCCCTGATCGTGCAGCGCGAAGTAATTGTTGAGAATGCAGAGGGAGTAAATGCGAGTCCTTTGGCATTGGCAGTTCAGGCCAGGCATCTTTGTCTACTTGCTTACTCTCTGACGAATTTGGTCCAACGGCGATTTCCATTTCCCGGTACTGGTTGATAGGAAGACCTTCGAGCACATTGTGCTCGACCGGCCCACGTCCAGACCGGTTAGACCGGTCTCTATTTCGGAACTAATCCCACGATGTTAGTGAACGCCTTTAGTGGTATTTCCAAAGCGTAGCGATTTGTAAAGAAATGGTCAGAAGGGTACAGGCTCGCGCTCTTTCGCGACACCCTCCAAGTCGGAGCGTTCCCGGCGTTTCCGGCTTTCCTGGTATTCCTCTAATGGACGCATGGATGAGAATAACTTTGCTCGATGTGAAAGATGGGGAAAATATACTGGTGCGTGGCAGCAAACGGATAAGGGGATGAAATAGACCACGGGATGATGAAGCGCAAACGAAATGTGGACTGAAGTGACGTACCGGGGCCATGGCTATCACTGGTTAGCCGCGGCAGCCTCAAGTGGCGCGATTTTGCAGGCGCGGGAAGCTGCAGGCAAGGCGAGTCGGTGAAGGTGAGGAGTGGTTCCTGGGCGGGAAGTCGCGCGTGGAGAGGGACAGCAGGCGCGTTCGACGTAAAGGTGCGGCTCTGCACGCGCCCGATCGACGCTAACCGAATCTGTCAAGCGCGCTATCAGGGTGTGGGCGGGCACCTTCATAGACTTGGGACTTGCCTCACGCACTCCGTGAATGCTTCGCAGGAAATACGTCTCCTTTATAAGTTTGTGATTGTGGGACCCTGTAACGTTCGTTGGTAGCGACTGTTTGGTAGCGAGAGGAAATTCTCTTGAGTATATCTATGGCTTCCACAAAATGGCCACCCATTCAGCTTCCGCTGAATACAAATAAGGCTCCCCTTGAGCATTCGCGCAAACTTTTATCCTATGTATGGCTTTGAGAGACGGTTAGGCGATTCTGTTGAATCTTGAGCTACGTTTGCAGGACGAATTGTCCGGGACTTATCGAGAAAATTGGTGGGACATGAGTTGCGAAAACTGTATATCTACAATAACCCAAAGGCCGATACATGCTGCTAACAGCAGATAGAGCTATAGTGCCATCCCAAACATGATATGCTTTGATGTCCTTGATGCGCCTGCAGCCCAGTAAGTATGATACTGTACAGAGTCCCGCTTGCACCTCGTTCGTGGACCATCTCAATCCCACCTAAAGAACGGGTCAGTATTGCCGGCGAAAAGAACAACCGGCCAACTCACCCAGTGTCTTTTTGCCTCACAATGCCGCCCTCATCACCCTTCTGCTTTCCGGTCTTGCCTCCCTCCACTACTAACCGGTCGAGTTGGTAGAACTGGCTGACGACCGTTTGCCTCTGCAGAGGGCCATGTCAGCGTCACCTCCATGTATTGTTTGCCCTCCGCCACCCATATTTGGATTGACTCCCATTCATAGCAACGAGGCACAACGTACCTTTAGCATCTGTAACTCCTTCAAGCCCTTCTGCACTAGCTCCTGTATTCTCCTCTCCTCGCCCTCCTTCTGATGTTCTCGGAAGCTGTCGTGCGTTCTCCGTTTTGCGTACTCGCGGAAGTTGTAGGCGGCGAATTGGTTACTTTGGCGGAGAAGGGATCGATACTACAAGGTACATCTTATTAGCCAGTGCTTTATTCACGGTCTGGGATCAAAGAGAAATGTTGCCACGAGCGCGAACCATGTGCGCGCGGCTTGTGGAGCTGCTTGCGAGTCGCGCATCTTCTTGGGCCTGGTCTGGGACACCTGGAACACTTACCAGTGATCGCACCTGGTATGGCATGTCACCTTTTCGTGCGTGGGCTAATGACATGCTCGGTACGGAGTAGAAAGAATGGTCACGGAGGGGCGGAGGGGCGTACTCTACGGTATTCGGCCGATGATTAGATCATAGGTCGGATCGGGGAAAAAGCTCCTCTGAGATTTTATTTAAGTCCGAGCTCCGATATTTATTTAGAGCTTCCATTGACAAGCGGGCTCGAAAGTCTTGTGAGCACACCAGACTAGACAGCAACGCATAGTAAATTGACTCTGTATGTTCATGACTTGGGTATCAACCAGACTAGCTCAAAGCTCTACCTAATTACACCCAGGGTCGCACATATCATGCAAGGCATTACAAGCCAACCGCCACGGTTTGAAGCGTGGGTGGAAAGACTAATAGTTTTTTCCTGAACTCCGCCTATGCATTTTACACAAGATTATGGTACTAGTAGATAAGTAAAGGTCCTAGAAGATGGTAGATATGATGTGCTTACCACAAAGAGACATGTTCAACCAGTATCCGGATGGGATTCATTGGTTTCCGCCATGCCTCTCCTGGATACGTCGAAGCTGTTCCTGGACGTTCATGGTCTGCATCTGCTGAAGACGGACAGCGTCCTTAGCCGGATCGGGCTGGCCGTCGTATGATGTCGCCGCCTTCTTCCTTCGAAGCAGTTCCTCTTCGGAAATGGGCAGGCCTGTGACTCCATCGTAGATATCGTCGCGCTGGCTAGCAAAGCGTTTGAGATTGTTCGCGACGTCGGCTGTGTTGATCGTAGTAGAGTAGCGTGCATCAGTCTTGTCACGCTGCTCTTTCCAGCGCGGATCAAGAAGCTCGACTGGTCATTGCATTAGCATTTTCCACTAGAAAGCGAGACTGAAACTTACTTCGTAGATGTTCATCCATTTCGTCCGTAGGAATATGTTGCTTGCAGTTGGGACAAACAGCTGTAGCGACGTTGGTCTTTTTCACGGCCGTGCGAGTGTAGTCTGTGCGGATGCGCATCGAACCTGGCGCCGCCCTCGCAGCTGCCTGAGCTTGAGCTGCACGGTCACGCTCCGCCTGTTGTTCTCGAGCACGCGCGGCTGCCTCCTCCTCAGCTGCCCTCTGTGCCGGTGTTTTGTAGTCGTAAGGGTTTCGCGATTGCGGTTGAAACGGGAGCCGTACCGGCGGAGCCATCCCGGCCGCCATAGGTGGATACATGGGCGGTGGCATGTGAGGATATTGCTGTGATGTATTGTAATACGTATCTTCATCAGGCATTGCCTCCTCCAGACGCCTACCAAGCGAGACGGTAGCCTTTTGCTCCAGAGATGCCGACTGAAGGTCGTTGAGAGACGTGGGCGCCGGGAGCTCAATGCCGTCGTCGGCTTCGTCGAAAACAACGGTTGCGATGATCCCGAAGTCGTACCAGTCAATCGACGCATACTCCTTCTTCTCATCTTCGGCCTTCTTTTCCTCTTGCTCCTTCTGCTCCGTCACAAACTTGATGTATTCAGCGCGCTGTCTCGCCCGCTCCAGGATATGGAAGCGGTCTGTAATGTTGTGTTGCACCTCCTCAATGCGAGCTTCCACGGTTTGTTCCTCTTCAAGCAGGATCTTGTACTGCTCGATGAGAGCTCGGAGATACTGGAAGAAGCTGTGGTTGGGGCGTAGGAAGTCAAACTGAGGATTGCCCGACTGCCGGTTTCGAAGGTCTTTCAGCCAATTCTCTCCGACGCGCGCCGTGTAAAGAGCCGTTAGTTTGAGTATTTCCAGATCTTTGGCGCTGATGTTGGGCATGCGGGCGGAGAAGCGAAACCTGGGTGGCTCTGGGGGACCTTTGGGCTTGTTGTCTCGGGCGGCTTGAGCGACTCTGCTGTCTCTCGTGCGGCCCTTGCCTTCCCTCAACATCTGGAGATGCCATCTGTAGTACTTATTGTAGGGGTCGTTCGGGTCAAGGAAATTCAGGCGGCTGGTGGTCTGGTCGTCGCGCATTCTCTTCTTCAAATCCACTTCCAAGACTTCCTTGCCTCGACGATAGATGAAGTCAGCAGTCTTGATGATGTTGCCGCGAATGACCATGGGGGGGAGAATTATGTCTTTTGGAGGGTCGACGGTGAGTTCCCCCGACAGGGGGCCCGTATCGGCGCCATTGGACGCTGATAAGCTCATGGTTGCTTGTCGCGGGCCAGCTGTGGTGTTGCGCGTGCGATGTTTTGCGAAGGCGGCCGAGTCGAGGTTGCGGCGGCGGCGGCGGCGCGACTGCGGAAGATCCCAGCGCGGCGCGGCGCGGAGAAACGATGTTGCGGCGCCCGGGTCGCCCTGCAGCGGCCTGCGATGTGCGATTGATTAACTGTAGAAACGGCCGATGCACTGCTGCATGTTGCCACTTGCTGCAGCGCGCTGAAGAACCCGCCACGCGCAATCCACGGCGTCCCTGTCGCTGTGGGCTGACCTATTTCGAGGGCTTCCACAGAGGTTCCCCAGTTCAGCTCCTTGCTTGGCCGCCGCTAGAGTCGGGTCCAAACGAACACCTTGCACTTTGCACTTGCATGCGCGGCTGCTAGTCTGTACTGTACCGACCAGGGGTGCATCAGCGCGAGGCACTCTCTTCTGGCCCCTAGCCACTACTACTACTAAGACCACGCCCGCCGCCGTCGCCGGAGTCTGCCAATTGCTGTCTCCCTTCCCACTCTCCTTAACCACGTTTCCGCGTTGGAGGCGCGTTGTCCCAACTGCGAGCTACTTTCAACAGCCCCAACTCGAGCCCGCGACCGACTCGCACCCCCTCTTCTCCACCACCACGCCGCCATGGCGAGCCGGACCGCGTCGAACCAGTACTTGGCCGAGAAGCCCAATGGACGGCGGTCGGGGAAGTCACCATCTCGATCCCCCGGACCGCAGGGCAGGAAGCAGCAGAAGCAGCAGAAGGTCGCAGGCTATACTTCCGAGGGCGTTCAGGACCATGACATCTTCAGCCTTCCGGGCTCCGACTGGCAGCTGATAGTGCTGTTGACTCTTGTAGGCGCCGTGGTGCGGTTGTTCAGGATATACCAGCCCAGCAGTGTTGTTTTCGACGAGGTCCAGTGAGTCCGCCAGTCCTAGAGAATGCTTTTTAGACTGGAGGCTGACCAACCCTAGTTTCGGCGGCTTCGCCTCGAAATACATCAAAGGCAAGTTCTTCATGGACGTGCACCCGCCGCTCGCGAAGTTGTTAATCACTCTAGCGGGCTGGCTGGCTGGATTCGACGGAACCTTCGATTTCAAGGATATTGGAAAAGACTATGTCGAGCCCGGCGTTCCCTACGTCGCAATGCGCATGCTCCCCGCAGTCTGTGGCATTGCTACAATACCGACCATGTTTCTGACGCTTAAGGCGGCAGGCTGCCGGACAACCACGGCCGCACTGGGAGCCTGTTTGGTTATGCTGGGTACGGAATCGTCGGCAGTATCATGACTTCTGTGCTGACGTTCAACAGACAATGCGCTCATCACTCAGTCCCGCCTTATCCTTTTGGATTCTCCACTCGTTGTCTTCACCGCCCTGACCGCATTGGCCTGGACTAGCTTCACCAACCAGCACGAGCAGGGACCCCTGAAGGCTTTCGAACCCACCTGGTGGTTCTGGCTGGCGGCGACTGGGCTTGGCCTCGGAGCCACCCTGAGCGTCAAATGGGTCGGACTATTCACAATTGCTTGGGTTGGGACTTTGACCCTTTTACAGCTCTGGCTTCTGCTCGGAGATACCAAAAATGTCACTCCGGTACGTATAGCTGAGTGAGCTATATACATATCGCTAACACCTCTTAGCGGATTTGGTTCAAGCATTTTTTCGCTCGCTTCTTCTGTCTCGTAGTCATTCCAGTCACCTTCTACATGGCTATGTTCGGTATCCACTTCATCTGCCTCGTCAACCCCGGGGATGGCGACGGCTTTATGTCCTCGGAATTCCAAGCCACGCTGAACTTGAAAGGGATGCAAGACGTGCCCGCGGACGTTGCTTTCGGTAGCCGTGTCTCCCTCCGTCACCACAATACGCAAGGAGGTTATCTGCACTCCCATAGCCACATGTACCCCACTGGTAGCAAGCAACAGCAAATCACTCTCTACCCCCACAAGGACGAGAACAACGTCTGGATACTAGAGAATCAGACTCTTCCCGAGGTATTGGATGGACCAAAACCTCAAGGACCTAAAGCCTGGGACAACATGGGACCGATTTTCATCGAGGACGGAGCCGTACTAAGGCTCTACCACATAACAAGTGATCGACGCCTCCATTCCCATGACGTCCGTGCCCCGGTCACCGAGGCCGACTGGCAAAACGAAGTGTCTGCTTATGGTTATGAGGGATTCGAAGGCGATGCAAACGATCTATTCCGAGTGGAAATCATCAAGTCCATGTCTGACGGGGCTGAGGCAAAGAAACGCGTACGGACCATCCAGACAAAGTTCAAGTTGGTCCACATCATGACTGGATGCGTACTCTTCTCTCACAAGATCAAACTTCCCGACTGGGGCTTCGAGCAACAAGAGGTCACATGCGCACGTGGTGGAACTCAACCTAACGCTGTGTGGTATGTTGAAGGCAACGTGCATCCCTTGATGAAAGAGGGTGTCGAAAAGGTTAATTACCGTAATCCTGGGTTTTTCGGAAAATTTTGGGAGCTGCAAAAGGTGATGTGGCGCACCAACGCCGGCCTCGTCGAATCCCACGCATGGGATTCCAGGCCTCCCTCCTGGCCTATCCTGTCCAGAGGTAAGTAAAAATCTTCCAAATATACTATCAAACTGATGCTAACACGAAAAAGGCATCAATTTCTGGGGAAAGCACAAGTAAGAACACTCCATTCCCCAGCCTCCCTATCATTTTCCACAATTTGCCCTTCACTGGGCAGCTATTTTTGCATAGCCTGGCCTGGTGTATTACAGCTACCCTAGCCTAGTCCCAACGACTTTACAGAAGCTAACAGTAACCTTCAGGAGGCAAATTTACCTTATCGGGAATCCAGCAATCTGGTGGTCGTCGACAGCCATCATCGGTCTATATGTTCTGATCAAGGGTCTCGCAATCCTTCGATGGCAGCGGGGTTTCAAGGATTACTCCAACGTAACCTTCAAACGCTTCGACTACGAGGTTGGCATGTCTATCCTCGGATGGGCTTTCCACTATTTCCCATTCTTCCTTATGGCTCGTCAGTTGTTCCTGCATCACTACCTCCCGGCTCTTTACTTCGCCATCATGGCTCTCTGCCAGATGTATGACTTTGTGGGCTATCGTTTCGGATCTCTCGGCCTCAAACAGTATCCAGCGATCGGACAGGCAGCTGCTGTTGCCTTCTTGGCCATCGTGATTACCGTCTTCGCTACCTATGCTCCACTTGCTTATGGCAACCCATGGACCCGGGACCAATGCAACAGCGTAAAGCTTTTCAACACTTGGGACTGGGATTGCAACAACTTCTACGACTCAGTAAGTCTCCATGTCTGACCAGTATTACCACATAACTTGGCTAACCATTTACAGTATGACCAGTACAGCTCCGAGGCTATAGTACCATCCATTCAAGCCACTCCGTCAGCGGTGCCACCATCAGCGCCACCGCCCGCTGCTCCTCCGGTCCAGAAACAAGACCAGGTCAGAGATGAGCCTAATGATAACCCGCCTGTTGTCTCAGAGCAAGCCGTCGTCTCTCCACCGCCCCAAGACGCCCCAAAAGAGCTTCCCATCCTATCCAAAGAAGAGCGCATCGAGTACCGCGACGAGAACGGCCGCGTCCTCGACGAAGAAGAAGTCTCAGCACTCGCAGGAAAAGTAAGCTTCAAAACCCGGTACGAGACGCGCACACGTGTTGTGGACGCCCAGGGCAATGAAGTCCATGAAGCGCTTGTCGACGCTCGAGAGGTTGACGGACAGGGAGTAGCACCCCCTCATCCGGACGTCGAGGGCAGAAATCCAGAGACGAAGGAGATTGCAGAATCTGAGGCGAGCGCGGCGCCCCCTACAGTTGACGTAGGTGAGGACATGGAGAAGGAGAAGAGTGCTGAAGGACAGGCCAAGGACGCCAAGCCTGCGTCTGAGGGACAAGCGGCGACACAGCAGCAGCAGTAATCGGTTCCACATCTCTCTTCATCATGTTACCGTCCGTGGACAAGGGGAAAATAATTCAACGAGTGGCTCCTTCCATATGCTTTCATAACTGGAAAATAGGGATGTTACTTGTTTCCTATAGAGATGATTGCTATTTCCTCTTCTTTGTACGATTAGGGCATCTCTTAGCGTTTGGGCTAGCGGGCGAGTGGGCGCTGTGGTAGGGCCTTCATGGGATGAGATTTGGTACGTTTGGGGTACCTACATCATCTGAATATACATCTAGACTCTATACTGTCGCTGGCTCTGCTTGCTTCATTGAAGAATGCCTAGTGTCAGATACAACGGGCTTTTGACCAAGTGAGGCTCGTCTGTGGGCTCGCGAAACTTTTCTCAACGGGCCTTTGCAAAGTAAAGATTGGAGTGGCCTTTCTCGAGTTTGCCGGAAGCTCGTTTCTTTTACTCGCAATCGATTGGCTCATTTTGCTTAGACCTCGGAATTTACTTCATCCGCGGTAGCTTATCGCCAAAGTAAGTGCCGACGCGAAACGAGCACTCGATTCTCTCAGCGATGGTCAAGGTTATTCGTCGCATCCGTCCTCAAGCAACACTACAATCCTATAGAAGTCAATTTACGAGCTTTCACGCCGCAAGAATGGATCTCAGCCTACCTTTAGAGGAAGAGCGTCTCCCTTGCTACAGCCCTGATCAGTTCTATCCCATTCATCCAGGACAAATCCTCGACTCCAACTACAAAGTGCTTGCGAAGCTGGGTTATGGCGCGCACTCTACAGTCTGGCTTTGTCGAAATGTAAGGAACGCTCCTCGAACCTTTTGGAACTGCTATCGCCTGGGTTGACGCTGTAAGGAAAGAGATGCCGGTTTTGTTACCATAAAAGTCTGCACTCGAGATGGTGATCAACTGGCGCACGTCCAACGAGAATTGCAGTTCTACAAGCATGTCAGCTCCCTCAATTCTCAGCACCATGGTCAATCTTTTATTCGCGGTCTACTCGACGCCTTTGAGATCACAGGCCCGACTGGCCAGCATTTGTGCCTAGTGCATCTTCCAATGCACATGACTCTCCAAGAGCTTCAGTACATAGACCAGTCGCATAAACTGAACGAGCCGCTCCTAAAATGGACGCTGTCTAACATACTAAACGCTCTTTCATTCCTGCATGATGAAGCCAAAGTAATACACACAGGTAAAGGTCTACCCAAGTACTGACTTGCAAAGCTGACGAGGAGACACAGATATCAACGCATCGAATATAATGGTGACAGTGGCCGACGAATCTGTTCTCGCTGATATTGAGAAAGCCGAGGCACAGAACTCATTACCGAGGAAAGCCATCGACAATGTTCGCACCATATACAGCACTCATAAACTCGGTCTTCCGAATGATTCCCTTCGGGGCGAGCCAGTTCTTTGCGACTTCGGGGAAGCCCAGATAGGAGAGGGTCACAAACGTCTTATCCAGCCTCAGCTATACCGTGCCCCGGAGGTATTGTTTGATATGAAGTCGAATTCAGCTGCTAATATCTGGAGCGTGGCAGCTTTGGTAAGTGTATTCGGTTCTCGACGTTCATTCTCATATACTAAAATCCAACCAGGCGTGGGATTTACTCGAAAATAGACATTTGTTCAATGTCATCGACGAGGATCGGCAGTCCTCGGCAACGCACCATATTGCGGAAATAGTCGCATATCTAGGATTGCCTCCTCTGAAGTACATACAGAGAAGCGAGATCACGAAGAAAGTCTTTGGCAAACGAGGTTAGTACCAGAGAGTCTGGTCGCAACGCTTGACTAAGAAGAATTACTATAGGCAATTGGAAGGTCGCTGGAGGGACAGCGATACCGCAGCTTTCCCTCGAGGAATAAGTATCGACTCTTGATGGAGAGAGTAAAGAGCTATTTCTGACATTCATGAGGGCGATGCTTGAGTGGTTACCGGAGAAGAGAAAGCGTGCATCTGAGCTTCTCGAGGACCCCTGGATGAAGGAGCAATGTCATAGTCAATGATAAGCTGATGATGGGAGTTGGTGGAGACGGTCCGCTTGTGAGTACGCATCTTTCCCAACGTCACAATGGTAACCAGGCGACCTCACATAGTAGCAGCAGTTCACTCTTGAAAGATGGGATTCCCTATACACGGTATGTGCATCATACACTGAAACCATACCATAGCCCGTATCTCCATTGTGGAAAGATTCGCAAAGCCGATCGCATCTGACACAGTAGCCGAGCCCTATTTCTCCTCTGCTCTGTCTACGAGCAAGCTAAGAGGCAGTTGCAGACGTCATCGACAACTCGAAAACCCTCGAGGTTGTTAGACTGGAAGGCGCACATCTGCACGTCTAGATCAGTGCTGAGGAGGTCTCGCCACCATGGTAGCGTCAACTGCTAAGGGGCCGTTACGAACTTCTCTGGAGTTGTACCCTTCGAGTTCCTGCACAACTCTCATGGTCTTCGAGGGCGTCATGCCCACTCACTCAATTTAACCCTTAACACTGTTGTCTATTTTCCACCAATAATACACCCATTTACATGACTACTAGGTCTCGCCACCACCCCTTCAACGGCAATACGCCTGTCCGCACCATCCTCCCCCTCACCACTAGGTCCAGCCTAAGGTGGGAGGAGGATGTGAAGGGGTGGTAGGACTAGTTCGACGAGCTTGATCATAATCAACCACGACCGGATACACGCCGTGACGCGAGGAGAAAGAACAGAGAGAATATGGTAGATAACGGGGCTAGCGAGTTGGTGTTGATGGCATACTGAGTGGACGCCATGGAGTTTCTCAGGTACACTCCCAGGAATCCGGTTTTTTGGTGTCGAAACCGCCGAAAGAGAGGTTTCGGTGATGCCTACATTAATATCTCCCATCATAAATCATTCACTAACAGTAGTAGTCCACGGTGTATCACGACGTTGGGTGTGGCTGGTGCCTATGCTCGGTTTTAGTGAATGCAAGCTGCAGATGTGGGTAGATCTTGGTTCGGGTTGCGCAGGTACGTGGAGACAGCGGGCAGACAGCAGGCAGCGGGCAGCTGGCGGCGGAGGCAGGAAGAATTACCGATGCGTGGGTTTGGGTGTGGTGTACGTCACCAAGTGGGGGGTTATGGGTGGGTACGCCTTACCAGGGTTCCAGTATATCCTTATCTCCGCTGAGGGAAAGTCGGGTAAACTGACCGAATGATCACTGACGCGACGTCTCCAGATAGACTACAGGAGCTTGATCACGATTCGTTACCAAAATATCACTGACGAATGTCAAGTTTGTTTCTTAGGGTGACACTCACACGGTGGACCTAGCCGCAGACATATGCCCGAACCTACGAACACCTTTTTCTCGTCGAGCCAGGAGCCTTCAAGCTGCTGAACATGTTCATCAAAGGGCAGTCGAAAGACCGCAGCGCTATCGAGTTGGCGGTTGGCTGGATGCAGAACACCATGTTGAAGCGTCTCGCGCGGAACACGCTCATTCTCAGGCTCACGCGTATGCGGTTGCCGAAAGGGACATAAGCCTGGGTCGTAACCTTTGTATTGGTACACTTGTAGAGCTGGAGACGGACTTGACCTTTCTTCGAAAATGATAGGTGCAATATCGCTGGTCACGATGAGTATTTGGGACTGGTAGAGCTTGGTAGTGGGCTTTTAGTTGATGGTAAGTGATTGGTGAATTGGACGGCATGCAAGAGGTCAGATGAGTACAGTCCATGAACTGAGTTGTTACAGTGTGGTGAAGCTGCCCGGTGCCATGCCGATTCGAACTCGATTCGAGCTAGATACGATATCGACTCAGACTTCCTGCGACTGAATTCAGCGGATTTATATTCCGATCGACCTCACTTACCTTTGTATCATCGACTGACAGTCTAACATCAACTAAAGCCCTGAGTACACAAACGCGGACCTACCTAGATGGCCTTCTTTAGAGTCATGGGCTTCATTCGCAAGCTCTTTTTCATATTCTGCTTCACTCTGCCGTCTGCTATGGTAGCATCCATGCCGGCGATCGAGCCCCGTATGGATCTCATGGCAAACCCGCCGCCGCCGGATGACACCTGTGGACTCCATCACCCCAAGCGGGAGTATTGGGATGCAGGTATGGATGAGGACGTGAAAGCCTGGACCAACAAGGTGTGGGCCGATCTCAAGAAGTCCAATTACAGTTCAAGCGCCATGTATCTGGCAGAAACATACGCACCGGATCTGGTTGCAAGTCAGCAATTCTGTGACACTGTGGACGCATGCTCGGTACGTACAACACCTCTTTCAATTCTCTACGGCTCTCGCATAATCTGAACTGACACGAACCAGCTTAGCAGTTGCCAAAACCTCAACAAATCTCTGGCTGTAGACGAGCGTCAAGCCGCGTATTATGTTTTCGAGTCTCTTTCCAACATTGCGCATACGTATGCAAGCACAGACAAAGCTCTCCAGGAAAGCACGCGGTATATGCTGGAGAACTCGAAATTCATGGTCGAGATTTTCAGCAGCTTCGCGAGACTCAAAAAGGAGAGGCTGGAGGCAAAGAAATTGGAAGAGGCTTTGATGGCTATCCCCGCTGGCCTTCTTCTCATCGCCGCTGGATTGACAAACGGCTTGACGTTGCTCCCGAGTATGGGTTTGCTTACCACCGCAAGGGCTGTCGAGACTTTCCTCGGCTCAACTTTCATTGGAGCTACGAATCTGGCGAGACAGATCAGCAGGGACCAGTGAGTACATAACAAACATTGAGAAGAATTTTGAATACTGATAGTGTACAGTGGCAAAGATATAGATCTTGACAGACTCTACCGCGAGTCCCTGAACGAAGTCTTTCACAACAGTACACATATGATTACCACTGGCCTGATGGATCTTGTAAAAGGAAAGTCTCTCGAGGGTTCCGATGGCCTGAATCTACCCAAACTCATCACATCTGGTGATTTTGTCGAGCGAATTCCGGACTTGTATGTGGATCTTAAAGAGGTGACGGATAGGTATCAATTGGCTTCAACTGTGAGCAGTTTGTGGTAAGCATGGTCATTGATTAGCGACGCGTCAGATGTACAGTGTGTTAATCGATTGCAGGATGTTTGATAGGGCATATATACTGGACACCGACGTTTCCCAAGGCTCGTGCGATCAGGATTCTCGCGCGTCATCGTATTATTGAGTCTGCCTGCCCGAACATCCCGATCGAGTGTACTGGATATATGCGATCGACCAAGGCAGAGAAGACGATTTCGCTCACGACGGTCAAGCCCTAGTCAAGGCTCCCACAGGCTTGGTAAACTTTCTTCCCAAAAACAACGCAGAGTTCTACGGTATCACCAAGGAGGATGTTGTTCGGTCGTCACTTTGGGTACACGAAAACGATCTCGAAGACCAGCTCCTTGGAGGTAGCGTAGATCACATCGTCAAGATGCTCAAGAACTCAACGTCCGAGTTGAGATAAGTACCGGGAGCGTTCAGGGTCCCCGTGTGCCGGAATCCAGGCGGTGAAAGCATCAGCAGCGTGTGGTCAGAGAAGTCACGTAATTACCCGTGCATGTGTGGAGAATTTGCATGGGACGATGGAACGTGGTCAATGGAGAAGGATGAGACAAGGAAGTTTCTCGAGAGAACCGGATTCAAGTACTCGGAAGACTGGGAAGATTACTGTTCGAACCATAACGATTGCAAGAAGGCGAAGCATGAGAAGTGGAACTTTGTCTCAGACACTGAGGATGATCCGCCCATTCCTGAACAACTCGAGAGCCCTTTTAGGAAGTGCGAGACCGAGAAGCACAAAACGCACGGTCATCCAGAAGAGGACTTCCCGTAAAAGGACTTCCGGGTCCGGTCTGCCCGGCTGGGAGTGAGTGGGATGGGGAAGGGGCTGAGGGATGATGGCATAGCGCCCAAAATCCACTGAGCTACCAAGAACAGGCGGCGGGACAGCTTGGATCCGAAGAAAGAGGCGCGGATGCAGAGATATGGGTATCGGGTCGGGGGTGATGCAAGTGTGGATGAATGATCGCCACCACCTCTTAGCCATTCTTGTATTCGTCCATTTGTGTCGTTTTCCGTGTTTTCAGATTGCGTTTCCCAGTCGGTCATTACCTTTAACTTTGGATGAGCAGTTTCGTCCCATGCGTAGCCCGTCAATAAATGTCTGTTTCCGAGAAAATCCTCTACCTGTCCTCTTCTCCAGCATCTAGGTAGGTATTTTCTTCAAGGGCCGTTATTCGCTGGGGCGTACTGGTTCTCGTAAGTGCTTAATTCAATTCGACTTTTCAATTTGAGTCCTTTAGTCATTGCTGACTATGCTGACTACGGAACAACATCAAACGCAATAGCTATAATACGCAACAACGTTTTTAGAGAGGGACTTCCGGGTCCTGCTCTCCTAGTTGGATGGTGAAGGGTTGCAGTAACTCCTGGTAGCGAGTGGGAGGATGGTGCAATCTATTTGAAGGACCGAGCTTATGGGTGTCTCAAGTATTTCACACGGTTTGATGCAAGATGAATAGCTCTTTCAGTCTTGACATGCCAATCCGGGGTGTTTCGCGTTCTATCCTGTCACATAGATGTATTCAACTTTCCTCCAAGATTCAAATGTCCTCTTCCCCAGATTCTGAGAAGGTGCTTTCTCCAAGAGTCGTTCTTTATTCGCCGCGGGCGTAGTGGTTTCGTAGCCTTTGATTTGGTAGAGACTACAAAGGGTGTTAATCATTTCCCTCTCAAAAACCCCGCTCCCTCCTTTCCAAAACCCCAAACCCCAAAATCCCCTTAATAACAAAACCCCTTTTCCTCCCACCCATCCACACCCACCCCTCCTCACAACGGCCACACACACAACCCCGCACAATCCCACCCCCCATTCCCCGGCTCGCAATCATCCCTCGGATCATCCACGCACTGCTGCCCTGCTCGCGCACACCCAAACCCGGCGAAGCCGCCGCACATGCGGTCCTCGACGCAGATGCCCAGGCCATCGCAGTCGGGGCCGCAGCCCGGTACAGGGGGGGACGGCCGCGGGTCTTTCATGCAGATGGAGCCCGCGGCGCAGGGGCGGTAGGCGCCGCGACCGCCACCACAGATGGCGTGGGTGGGCGTGGGCGTGGGCGTGGAAATGCGGCGCGTGGATGAGGTGTGGCGGCGAGAGGTGGGGAGGGGGCGGGAGAGGGTGGTTTTAGGCGTTGATGTTGGCTTTGGCGTCGGCGTGCTGGCGAAGGCAGCGGCGAGAGTTAAGAGGCCGCCGGCGGGCTGGGGGCAGTACTACCAAGGTACACTGTGTCAGCATGCATCCTCATCCATCCATCCATCCATCCATCCTTTGAACCGCAATACGGGGAGGAGTTCATCAAAAGGGAAACTATACCTGCACAACCGGCGGCTCCCCTCCGCATTTCTGGTAGCAGCGCTGCTTAACGCTGTTCATGCACAAGCACGACTGCGGCCACAGCATAGGACACATGATGCTGTCGCAGACACATGGAGAGGGCGTTGGCGTAGCGGTAGCGATGGCCGTGGCCGTGGGCGCGACTGGACAGGGCCTGTAGGTGGGAAGGTAGGCGGGACAGCGGGAAGCGCAGAGCTTTTCCGCGCTGTTGAGGCAGCGGCAGAGGGCCTGGAGGGTTAGCGTTTGGTGTGGGTTGGGTTGGGTTGGAATGAGGAGAGGAGGGCAGGGAAGAAGGGGAAACTTACAGCCGCGTCGTCGCCGGGGCATTTGACTTGCGGGCACTGACACGCCCCGACGGTTTGGCTTTGCGCCAGAGCGGGGAAGATGGCGTGCATGAGGGAGAGGAGGAGGATAGTGATGAGGGGTTTCATGGTGGGTGGACGGATGGATGGATGGATAGACGAATGGGTGGATGGATGGATGATAACTGGAAGACGGACGGCTATGTGAGTAGTAAGTAAGTATCCGTACGTACCAACCCAGCTCAGCTCAGTTCAGCTTTTTACTCTTTCTCTCCCAAGATATCTCGATGCCTAGTTCCCATCCGAGCATCCCCAAACCTCCCTTCGCACCTTTCTTTTATACATGCTCCCTCCCTCCCTCCCTCCCTCGCACTTCTCCGCCAAGCCGCCCAAAGTATCCGGTTATTACCTCAAGGAAAACCTTCCTTAGTCTTCACAGTTCCAAGCATACTGTAACCGGGCCCGGGACCGAGCCGAACTGGGGAGCTACCCCGGGATTGCTTTACTTCTCTTGTACATGTATAACCTATTGTGCATTTTGCATTCCACGGAAACGGGGAGTGAGTGCGTACTTTTTGCGAGCGAGTTCACCGGAAGGTCGTGGTGCTGAGGCTTCCGAGTTGCACGAAGTGAGTAAGATAGGATGAGATAGGAATGTTGAGTTGAGGAGATTCTTGTTGGTGCGGAGAAACGAATACAGCTAAGAATAGCTCTCTCGAAATAAGCTTTTTTGCAAAAGGGATTCCACTGCACGCTACTCACGGGTCATTCCTGCGGGGCCCCAAACTTCGAAGTAACATCCTACCTATTATCCGCAGAAACCGTTCTCTTTCCGTCATCCGATAGCGTTGCGAGCAATTTACTCTCCCTTCCATTCGCTTCTAGAAATCCACGTCTCTTCTCGGAAGCCATGCCGAGCTCGAGCTCGCATCGCATCGCATGCTAAGCCCAGTAAACAACTCGGCCTCGTATATGTACACCTGTTTGCGATATTGACAACCGGGTAAATTTCAGGCCGCAGCATTTTCAGCAGGTCCTTGCATGGCTGTAGAGTTTAGTTTGGAAAAGGACAAGAAGTTTGGCGTAAACGGTGTGTGATGTGGTTCTGCTGTTCAAGAAAGGGAGACGAATCAAATGTGACACAGGAATGTCCACGGGCGCGTGCTGGTCATGTGAAGTTATTGTGTGGTGGTATGCAGGGGTCATCTCTTCCACGCTGTCAGGCATGTCAAAAAACTCTAAACCTCTTGCCCTTGCAGCACCTTCATATACCAAACTCTTGGCGCAAAGGGGGTTAAAAGGCACGGTGTGAATCCGATTGGTCGGCGTGATATCTGTGAACTGTTTTGTTAGCTTTTACTGCTTCCGGCCGTGACTACCACCTATCAAGTAGAATTGAAACACGAAGAATAAAAGAGAAGAGCGTATACCAAATACGGCTCATGGACCGAGCCAATGTATAGTAGACGTATACTAAATCCGGCTCCTGGACCGAGCACATGTCAAGTACCTAGAAGAGACGGTGAACATCCCCCGAACGTAAGAATTGAGTTGATTCATGTCCCTGACTCAGCCAATGCTTCGGTCCAGCTATATACACCCCTCCATCTCCAATTCCCATTTCCAATGCAACAAAGGGTATCCTTCCAAAATGTGAACGCCGAATTCCATGACCCTACCCTTTCGAACGCGTCCAATCCCAATGCATCCCACTGTACAGATATAAATATCAAAAAACGTGAATCATGACGAGCGTCGTGCTCAGCGGTCTCGGTCGAGCTCCTCTCGAGACGGCCTACTTTGCAGACCAGTGGCGCCACGGATAGCGTCAAAGCCACGCCATATGGTCGTCGAAACAGAAGAGCTGAGCTCCCGAAGAGATGTGCTTAGGTCGAGGGTGCGGTTCTGCGGAATAGGTCGTCCGCTATGCTCGTCGTCGTCTGTCCAATTCGCTTCAACATCGGCATCGAGGTCGTCAGCATAGTCGCTGCCTCCTGAAGGTGATATTGGCACAGGGCGGGAGGCGGATGGGGAATCGTTCCGCGTCTCAGCTGCTTGGGCTTGCAGGTTGTCGAGATCCTCCGGAAGAAACGCTGAACGCGTCTCTGAGGGCGAAGTGCGGTCGCGGTAGGACTGTGACAGAGAACGAACCACGTCGCCTTTGCAGATGGGACACGTTCGACGGCGTGTGACAAGCCAAGGTGTACTAATAATCACAGATTAGTAAAGGCCCATTACATTGACAAGAGTGTATACTAACATGCAATCCGCGTGGAACTCATGACCACATGGTAAGCTCATGACTTTGCTTACGCCATCAACATACTCTTCCAAGCACACGACGCACTCTTTCTGACGACCGCCGTAGCGACGCCGCCATTTCGCTAGCCCTTCTTCACGCTTCTCTTCCTCGGGTGATCGGGCGTTCAGTGCGTTCTGTTGGAATGAGGATGATGTTGCTGGCCCCTCAGATGCGGTCCTAGATCGGGGTAGAGAAGGCGAGGAAGTAGGCCGAGATGGGCTGTGTTGGAGAAGGGGCGTACTAGCGGAAGACGCACCGGGAGTTGCGGAAGCGGTGGAGGTGGTGTCATCGCTTATGGTATGGTACGTACGAACTGGGAGGCGCTCAACAACAGACTTTGGAGCTCTCCAGCGTCGGCGGCGGATGCGAGATCGAAGGAGGAGAAGAGCGTAGACAACCGTCAGAGTGACCAACGGACTAACGACCAACACAAGGAGAGTATCGAAGAAAGGACTTGATGACATGTTAGTAGGGGTTAAAGTTACCCAGAGGCCTTCATGCTCGTCAGAATTATCCTCTTCTTCCTTGTAATAATCGTCCAAGGCTATTCTGCTTAGAGGTGTCGTAGTAGCTCCACCAGCGGGCTTTGCGCCAGTTTGCACAGTAGCGTCATCTCCGCCACCGAGCCAGTTGCCAAACCATCCTTGGCGCTGTCCGGTGGTAGATTTCGCTTCGTCCTTCGTAGTATCGACCTTGCCGTCTTGCAGGTATTCGCCGCTACCTGGCAAAACACTGCCACCCTTGACCCCAGTATGAGAAGAGTCCGGGGATATCACACTTTCTTTTGGCGGGGTTATGGTCGCAGTAGACTGAGGTAGAAGGTCAGGGTCTCGCCAGTCCTGCTCGCCAATTACAAAATCGTCCGTCGCCTGGGTGGAAGCCGGCCGGCTTGACACTGGCTTAGTTCTCATTGGTTTTTGATCATCGTCCCAGTCTTCAACCTGGAACCAATCCAGGTTTCCACTGCTTGGAGGCCTACGACTATCGTCCGCTGAAGTTGTACCTCTCTGTTTGCCGAGGCCAAGTGCAGAGAGAAACAAGCGGAACCAGCCCGATTCACCATAGGTGGTAGACTGGTCATCTGTTTCGCCAGGAGCAGTACCCTCGTTGCTGGTTCTAGAGGTCTGTAACGCTTCAGGTACGGCCTGAGTAGACGCAGGCCGCCCTCCATCATTCTGCTTCTTGCCAGATTTGTCCTGCTTATTGCCGTGTTTCTTGGCAGCTTTCCCCCGACCCAACTTCGCCACGTCGTCGGGGGACAGATCCTGTATCAGGCCTCCAGAGGGGAGAAGAGACGAAAGCAGATGTGCAGTCGTGTGCGAGGTGAATATGGCCGGTATGCTGACGTTGGACGTATCCCCATGGGCATACATATGAACCAAGGGCCCGCCCCGAATGTCGTCGCCTACAATCAGCGCCACACCCCCTCGCCGCTGGGTCCATTTCACTTTCTCCAAGAAGCCGCACCCGCCTCTCTTTAGTAAGACCACTTTGCCCGTGATCTCGGCGCCTTCCTGTAGCGACTGGATATCGGCGTGTCCAGATGTTTTGTCAACGTGCGACTTGAGGAGTTTGGAAACGCCGAGCGGGAAGTGCAGATGGTCGTCGGTGCCATCGTCTTGCTCTGAAGTTGTCGAGGGTTTGGCCGTGACTTTGGTCTCCGTCCGCTTCGTGGGTGGTTTGCTTTCTTTCATGTCTGATTTCCCCGAAGCGTCGCTCTTGGAACTCGAAGCACCCTTAGTGTGTACAACAAGACTATTGCGGCCGTCTCTCCAGCCCGGCACATCGCTACAGCCCAGCTCGCCCCTCTCCATGGTATCGTCTCCAAAGTCGCTGCCTATCCATAGCGGGCCACTCAGGCCATTCGTCGGCAGCAGCGGTCCAAATGCTGCTGGTCTGGCGAGGAAAAATGTAGAATTATCGTCGGTGAGGCTAATGATGGCCGAGGGAGGGAAGAGCGAGCCTGGGGAGGTAAACGAGAAGAGGGCCTTCAAACGGCCCGGCTTCGCTGTTGTGGGAGAATCTTGCAGCACTGCTTCCTGACGCTGTGAGCCAAACGCAACGTACAACAGCAGCATCAAGGCTACCAGGCTCGAGCCGAGCGCCAGCAGCAGTCGAAGCGGGCGCATGATGAAGGTGTGGGAGGCGGTGGAGCGGCCGAGTCGGACGGTTCAGACACAGCAAGATGTGCTGGAGCGTGGGTGGCGTGCGCACATTCGGCAGTGGCTCGTAGTGGAGTGCTAGGCAGGCCGAGAAGATGCGGGCGGAGACGCAGCGTCGACCTCGGGAGTGCGGCCACGACCACGGCTCGAAGCGCTGGTGACGCGGTAATGCAGCGCTGGCGTTGGCGGGGCGGTTGGCGGGGAGCGCAGCGGTCGAGCGGCGCACAGCGGAACGCGTAGGGGGAACGGGCAGCCAGGCAGGTGCAAGAGAGAGAGAGAAATCGCAGTTGGGAGCGCGAGAGTAGCAGGGGCGAGGTGTACTGGTGGTTCGCACTGGCACTGGCAGTCGGCGACAAAGCTTGAGATGGCGCGGGCCTGTGAAGCCGGCCGGGTGATGCATCGAAGGCTGTCACTCTGCCAGCTGCTCCCGCCGCCACTGCTGGCTGCCAAGCCGTGAGGTGGCTGTCGCTCCCCATGCATGAATTCGTGAAATGCCCGAGGATCTGTGGGAGAGGCTATAAATCAGCGAAACAACATCAGATTAATTTGAAACAAATTCGAATCAGTAATTTACTTAGATAGATACTACTGGGGCTTATTTTTAATGTTGGACGTTGATAAAAGCTAAAGATAGCATGAGGTTGGAAAGACTTGGAATTGATGCATGGGGGTGTCTCTGCCCGGGCACCTATTCGTCACGCGCCGGCTTCCACCACGCCCGTTCACACGACCGCGCGACGTGCCATTATTGATGGGACTTCTGGATCAGCTGTAGTTGTCGCTCGACTTCGGATCGGGTGGCACGCGTCTCAAGTCCTCCAAGCGTCCCCGTCTCGTCTCTCTTGGAACATGCGCCCGTTCGAGGTCCTGCCTCAAGCTCATCGTCGACGAATGCGGCCACGATTCCGCAACCAGCCGACATTAACTGGAGGCCATAGCCTGTATATCAGATGCCTGGCCTACTAGATGGTACGATTGAACTGGTGTGTTGAATAGCGGCACTCGACCCGGTTCTACCACGTCCTGGCACACCGGCCGCCTATGAGACGACATGGCGATAGTAATTTGGCCGTGTTATACCCTCACTAACTTGATACTACAATCTGTCTGTGCTTGAACATGTATGTGATTCTTGATCCAAACTGTAGCGTCTTTCGTTTCTTCCAGGCCCATCGATCGTAGGTACAGCAGTGAGACGCAGCGGACATGCGATGGTTGCGCCTTCCCCCCTCAACACCACCGCGCAACACCGACCGCGGATGGCCGACCCTACGCGGCAAGCACTGTGGCCGCTCGTTGCCTTTACCATGCTTGCCCGCACGCTCCTGCCCTCTCTCACTCGGCTGCGTCCACCTTAACATCTGTCCTCAGCCCGCATCTCTTCTTCTTCTTCCTCTCCATTCTCGCATCTCCTCTCCGCAACATACTCTCGGCCATCACCCTATTCTTCTTCTGCATTCGTCTGTTCTACGTCCTACGTCCTATCCCCTGGCATTCTATTGCCTGGTTTCGCCCTCAAAGCCCACTTGTCTCTCACGCAATCGTCCAACGCCACCTCGGCCACGTATTAGTACCGTCCAGTCTCCCTCAACTCTACCAGAATGAACAACATCAGCCGCCCGGCCGAGGAATTCGTGGTTCTGCCCGGTATGAAGCCGACGTACACTAGCGATCCCCGGCGTCAGGGGGAGAAACGGATGCCAGGATGCGGATGGCTTCCCAACAGAGTCCGCTACATGGTCGTGTCCATGTTGGGAGAGTTTGTCGGCACTTTCTTGTTCCTGTTCTTCGCCTTCGCTGCCACGCAGGTTGCAAACAATCTCCACACTCCCGGTAGAAATGACTTCTTACCGGACACGTCGAGGCTCCTCTACATCGCACTGGCATTCGGCTTCTCTCTGGCAGTCAACGTCTGGGTCTTCTTCCGCATCAGCGGTGGTCTGTTCAATCCTGCCGTAAGTGAGCCATAGGTCCACACCTTGTCTTCCACTAACAACCTCGTTTCAGGTGACTGTCGCCCTGGCTTTAGTCGGAGCTGTCGGCTGGCTCAAAGCTGGTTTGCTCATCATCTCGCAGATTCTGGGAGCCATAGCCGCTGCTGGGCTCGCCTCAGGTCTGTTCCCTAGCAGGCTCGCCGTCCGCACAACGCTACATCCGACCTGTTCAGCTACACGGGGCCTGTTCATCGAAATGTTCCTGACCGCGTTATTGATCTTCACCATCTTCATGTTGGCAGCTGAGAAACACAAAGCCACCTTCCTCGCACCTATCGGGATTGGGCTGGCTCTGTTCGTTGCTGAGTTGGCTGGTGAGTGCTATCTACCTCTGAGGCTTGCCTCCTGCTAATCCCTCCAGGCGTGTACTGGACTGGTGGCTCTCTGAACCCGGCTCGTTCCTTCGGCCCGGACGTTGTTCTCGGCAAATTCGATCGCTATCACTGGATCTACTGGATTGGTCCTCTGCTCGGTGCGCTCCTTGCCGTTCTGTTCTACCGCTTGATCAAGCTCCTCGAGTACGAAACCGCCAATCCAGGTGCCGACGGTGATGGCCACGAAGCTCGATACGCTGAATCAGCCCCTGATACTCCTCGGCGCACAAGTAAGTTTCAAATCTTCTGTTGACGTAGGCACGTTTACTTACGCTAATCTAATAGTGGTCTAGCCCAGCACACTGATGGCACTGATGATACTGCGTTCCTGCCTCCGAACCGCCCTATCAACGGACCTTTGCCTTCGCGTTCGTCAAGTTGGTCTCGTTATACTACCGCCAATGTGGGAACTGGTGTCGGATCTCTCCCAGCCCATCCTCTACCAACTTTGCAACACGGCAGCGACGGCCACTACTCGGAACGTTCACCAATAGACCATCCTAACGATCGACCCCGCGCCCAACACCGTCGCAGTTCCTTGTCATCGCGATCGCAATATGAGATAGCATCTGAACATAGTTATCGCAGTGGACCGAGCACAGAGTCAGGGTCGTCGGGCAACAGCTCTAGCACCTGACATGAGGAACCGTCTACAGGACCGGATTGTACGGACGGCATCTTTTATTGGCCATTTTGTTGGCTTCCTCATGCAATACTCCGGGCTTGTTTCTGCCCTTGATGGCGGGGACAAGTACACAGCAGGATGGCTATCAGACTGAATCTCCTCTCTTCACAGGCGTCCATGACTTTGTATGAAGAGCTGGAGGGGAACTATGGGGGCGTCACAGGGGATTCATAGTTTGCCGAATACTTATTTTATTCTTGCAACCTCTTTCGTGTTCTGCTTCCCTTTTTACGACGCGCACCAGAGTGTCTCTTTAGACCACCTTCACACATTCCACTTGGCATTCCCCGTCCTCCACGGGCCTGCTCAACATGCGAGTAAGCACGGCCTACTGAAGCAATATCGACCATATAAGTAATCCTCTTGACACTATAGCCGATTTCAGCAACAGGGAAACAGTCTGCCTTTATCTTTACAAAGCCCTGTTGTATATAACATACTGGGTGATGTCTATTACAAGTAGTGTTGGAGTACAACAACAAGGACTAGTAAGTAGGTTCGGTTCACGCCTTAAAGATCTCCAAGGGCAGCGCCTCCGCCATGGCTTTGAACCCCGCCGCATTCGGATGCAAATGATCGCCACCATCATACTTTGCATCCAACTGCCCCGGCGTCGTCTTGCTCTCCAAAACCCCCCCAAAATCAACAACATGATCAAACGTCCCACTCTCCAAAATCCACCTATTCACCCTCTGCCGCGTGGCCTCCCGATTCCTATCGCTGTAGCTCTGACCCTGGCCCCCAAACGGCGTGATCGTCGCCCCAATCGTCACCAAGCCCGCGGCCTGGGCGTCTTTGGCGATGGTCGTGAAGGCCCGGATTAGCGCGTCGCCGACGGCGGACTGTGCGGAGGAAGAGGTTGCTGAGGTGCCGATGTCGTTGACGCCGGAGAAGAGCAGCACCCATTGTGCGCCGGGTTGCGTCAGCGCGTCGCGCTGGTAGCGCGAGAGGAGGGAGGGGCCGAGCCCGTCTTGCAGGACGCGGTTGCCGCCTGCGGCTTGGTTGGCGAGGGCGATGGTGGTGAGGTTGGAGGTGAGGAGGCGGGTGAGGAGGAGGTCGGGCCAGCTAAGAGGGGGGCTGGTTAGGGTTGAGTGGGTGGGAAAGGGGGTTGGAGGAGAGAGAGAGAGAGTGAAGAAAGGGGTTAAGGGGTAGGTGGAGTGTGTAGGTAGTTACCGGTTGTTTTTGTTGTCGTCGCTGCCGCGGCCGTCGGTTATGCTGTCGCCGAGGATGATGAGGGAGCGGGTAGCTGTGGGGACGTAGGCGTGCACGGCACTGACGAAATACCTGTTCACGACCAAGCAAGTCAGCCGTCAGCAAAAAAGTCTCCCATCCCATCACCACCAACTGCCCTTACTTCCCTGCCAGCTATCGACCCAGACCCGCCACGACACGTCATGAGAACCGCACATGCACATACCAATGCACACTCGCCGTCCCCGCAAACGCCGTCGCATTCACCTTCTCGCCCGCTACAAACCAGCTCGTCGTCCTGCTCCCCGGATGCCCCGTAATGCTGGCCCCGCTCTGCCCCGCCTGGCTATACAAGCTAACCGCCACATTCGTCTGCGCCTTGACCTCAAACGCCACCGCATCGCTCACCACCACTTTGCCGCGCGGCACCACGAAACTGGCCGCCCCGTCCACGGTGATGGCAGCCAGCGGCGCGGCCTGAATACTGCTCGTGCCGGCCACATTGCCCGCGGCGAGCCCGAGCGATGCCGCCGTGATGGGCAGGTCCGACGGGCCGAAGAGGTTCGAGATAGCGATGCGGAGGCGTGGGGTGCGGGCTGTGATGAGCAGGGTTTGGCGCAAAGTGGCGGCGCGGAGGACGGCTGGTGAGGAGAAGGGCGAGGGCGGCATGTTGGCGGGCTCAACGAGTTGCGGCATAGAGGTCCAGGCTGTGGTCCAGTGGAAGAAGGGGTCGTCATCTTTGAGTTGGCGGGGGGAGAGGGCGAGGGCGTGGGTTGGGGGTGTGAGGACGACGGTGAGGAGGGTTGCGAGCGCGGCGGAGAAGAGGGTGGGTGGGAACATGTTGACTGATTGATTGGGTTGTAGCTATCTATCTATATGCATGAAAGATGGATAGACGGACACGGAGACAAGCGTTTTCTTCTGCGATTGCAAAGCGCGGCCATGGCGTATTTGAAGCGACGCCATTTATGTGATTGTGCTTCATTTGGAGAGTGGGACGGTGGAATACCCGCGGAAAGCACGACGCTCAATATACAGCACTGCTGGATGATATAGAGTAGAAAGGAAATCGAGAGTAGATAGCCGTGGTGCGATGGTGCTAGTGTCTGCGGAATAGATTAATAGCGCGGGGTATATTACGATCTGCTTTCGACGGGATGTGGGGAGATGGCTAGGTTCCGCTGGTCCCCTTGGGGTTTATATCCGGGTGGATAAGGGGATATGAACGGCGCAGGTTGGTTCATGGTTGGGGAGATTTAGGTGGGATGGCATCGAAGATGGTCCTTGAGATAGTTGGAGTAGGTGTTGAGAAGGGAAGCAGAGGGCTGAGTACATGCTTCGGTGTGGAGACTAATGGGTGAAGGAGAGCAGGGATGGTAATGTGATTCGAAGTTTTGAGAGAGAGAAGATAGAGATGTTGTGGGGGATGCAAAGTGCGTAGTGACTGTTCTCTTATCGATAAGCCCGTCTTTCGGGCCTCTTCGTCATCCCTCAATGTCGTCCATCTGTGTGCCATGCATCTATAAGCTTGAACACACTAGCCAGTACACCTCCGTATCGTCACCACAGCTCATAATCTCAGTATCCAACGTCATCGCAATCCGTCTATAATCACACCGCTCTCCATGCTTCAGAGAATCCGAGGATGAAAATGCTGCCTCGATTGACACCACTTGAGGCAGTCGTAGGTGGTGTTAAAGTTACGAGGTTATTGAGAGCGTGCATTTGCGCGATCTATGGATACTCTGCTGATGCAGAGGCGCAGCGGAGGAGGAATCCGAGAAACTACAATAGCGACTCTCCGGCACGGCACAGGTATTAAACTGCAATGTTGGAATTATACCAAGAAGGGACATTCGAAAGCCAGTGTCCAGAGCGTTCACGCTATTGGTTGTGTTGTAAAAGAAGTTGTGAGAGAATCCCGTTATCCAAAAGAGTATCGTCTTCCATGCAAGATGTAGAAATGTTCCGCCACACCGACGAAACTCCAAACGCCGAGAAGTGAACATCGAGGCTCCTGACCATGCACCATACCGTGAATTTCCTCCCTCGCTCCCTTCCCCCCTACTCCTCCATCTTATCCCCGCCAACCACGCCAGCATTCCCCTCGCCTAGATGCTTCAGCAGCCAACTGCGCTTAAAATACGTATTGGGATGCACAATAGTATCCAAATCCGTCGCACTCCAGCTGCCATCATCCCTAACCTTCTTGATCTCCTTCTTATGCGCATGTTCGAACACGCGGTTGCACGCGACATGGTAGCGCTTCTTCGCGACGTCCTCCTTGACCGTCTTGAGCACGTCGCGGTCGGCGACGCCCGTGCGCTGCAGCATGGCAATGAGCGGCTCGACCGAGTCCTGCGTAAGCGTGCGGTACGGGCAGCCGTGGGCCTGGCCCGTGCCGGGCAGCGCCTCGGTGAGCAGCTTCTGGCACGAGTAGGGCGTGTAGCCGCGGCCGCGGCGGTTGGCGTCGCCGCCCACGTCGCCGTACGAGTGGCGCACGTTGTAGCGGTATTCCTTCTGGAACTTCTCGTCGGTGATGAGCTTGAAGGAGCGGCGCCAGAAGACGATGCACTCGTCGAGACTGAGCCCGATGCCTTTGAGGAACAGCGTGTATTGCAGCCGGCCGTAGTGCTTCAGGTGCGAGTTGGCGCGCAGCGTCATGTGTAGGTTGCGCATGCAGAGGGGGAAGTTTTGCGTGAGCGAGTCGATTGCGTTGGCGTTGATGGCGGAGAGGCCGTCGATTTCGGCGTCAGAGGACGAGTATGCGGCGTCGGGGGCGGTGAACGATTGGGAGAGGTGGGCAAGGATTGGCGCGAGGCGGTCGTCTTCGTCTAACCGAGGTAGAGCGCGGGCAGTCAACTGAAGACTCTGTCAGTTCTGTTCTTTACGTTTCTTAGCAGGGGACCTACCTCCAATGCTTCGTCTAACCGTCTCGTGAACTCTGCCACCACTAGACTCATTTGCTCCCGCTGGGGCACATATGCCTTGCCCCTTTTCAGAAACACTTTCCTCTGTTCTACCAATTCTGGAACCCTCTCCCAATCAACTTTAAACCACTCCTGTTCGTCACCCTTTTTCGATCCGCCGGCCGCTGCTAGCTCGTCGCGGAACTCGCGCTTCTCGGCATTGCCCACCTCTTCCCACTCAAGCTTCAGGCTGCTGACGAAGTCTCTCCTCTCCAAAAGATCGTCGTCCTTGAATCGCAGTCGGAAGAGCATTGTCTCTAAGCGAGAGAATCGCCTGCGGAGATCTTCCGTCGCGGAGAAGGCGAGACGAAGTATAAAGTGCGAGTAGTGGTCTTTTTTCCTCTCCTCTTGAAGTGACTGGCTACGGGACGAGTTCGAGCGGAGGGGCAGGTATTTGTTCAGAATGCTGGTCATGTATTCGGCAGTCTCTTCGGGAGAGCGGTTGCGGAAACCGCATGCTTCGAGTTCAGAGAGGACTAAGCATTATATTAGACGATTGATATTTCCAGAACTGTATGCGCGCGGTAACATACCTTTTAGTCTGTTAATTGCCCATGTCTCGAACTCTTCCAGCGTGATCTCGGCCGTTGGGGGTAAAACGTAGTAGTTGAGGCGGTGCTCATAATCCTGTTGCTGGAACTCCGCCTTCGCGAATTGCCTCTTCTTGTAATTGATGTCTGCACGACGCTTTGGGTCGACTCGAGAATAATCATGGCGGATCATGATGTGATGGTGATGTTTTGTGGCTGCTGTTCAGTTGTTTGTACGTTAAAGTGGAACGCGAGTGAGACGCGTACAGCGGGCGCTATGACCACCACCGTGTCGTTAGCGCGCCGTTACTAAGCTTATATGTGTTAAGCGCGTAACTGGTTTCTTTCAATCATCTACGGAGTAATTATCTTGTTCTATCGATTGATTGAAGACATGAGTTATCTGCTACGGGATCTTGTTTCGATAGACACCCCTCACATGAGCAGATCGCCAAGGGAGTTTACATAGGCCATTGGCTTCGTAGGAGCATCTTCCGCGAGGAACTCCTCCTTCTTGCTGACCCCAGTCAACACTGCCAGTGTTCCTCCCAGTTTCCCGTCAATTCCAAATTGAATGTCCGTGTTGAGCCTGTCTCCAATCATGCATGCCCTGCTCCGGTCGAACTGGAACTTGCCCTCGACAGCGTCCATCATCGCCTGGCTTGGCTTGCCCAGAGACAGCGGCTCCTTTCCTATAGCCTTGGTCAGTCCAGCTCCGGAAGCACCAGCACCGGGGAACAGAGAATGCGCATTGGGGAGCGTGCTGTCGATGTTTGTCGCAAGGTACACCGCGCCGCGCTGAAGGTACTGGAACGCTGTGGCCATTTTCAGATAGTTCAAGTGAAAGTCCAGTCCAGTGAGCACGACTCCCACGTCGGGATCCAAAGCCGACCCGTTCGCAAGGTTTGTGAAGTCTTCCGGTTCGATGTCACGGCGGAAAGCTGCATCTGTGCCACCGATGTAGAGTACGCCTTCTGCGTCGAGCTCTTGTTCCACACCACTCTCTCCAAGCACGAACACCTTGTTCTTCGGGGCTGGGAGCTTGAGGATTCGAGCGATGTATACGGCGGCGCTGTACGAGGAACCGAACACTTCTTCCTGGACTCGGGTTAACTGGCGTATAACATCGGTGGTGTCTAGAAAACGCACAACTTCTGCAGGTATTCCTAGTTTGTCGAACTTCTTTTTGTAGTCGGCTCGCGACTTGGTACTATTGTTTGTCACGAAGACAAGCTGTTTGCCTATACCAAGTGAGATTGTGTCTATATCCCCGCTCCTGAGAGCTCACCTTTCTTTCTCAACATCTCGATTGTCTCGGGAACGTTTGGGAAAAGATGGTCTCCGGACCAGAGGACGCCTATCCTTCATCCTCATCAGTGATATGACGTTGATAACTCGGATGCGCAAGATAGGTCCCGTCGGGCTAGTCGTTTATCATGCTCCCACTAGAATAGAGTGTCACACACCATCGCAATCAAATAGAAACACCTGTGCGCATGTCGTCAGTACTTGGATGCTGGAGGGGCCGTGGAGACTTGCGTCAAATCTCGACAGAAATTCCTCGATGGCCGCCGTGTCGCCTGTCAAATACTTAGGCTGCGGCATTCTCGGCAACCTGCAAGAATTGCCAATGTTGAAGCAGTAGATAATCACAGAGTAAGACGAGGAGCTGGCTGCTAGGTATTGTTTTTGGCGGGGTGTCTAGCTTGGCGCGGCATAGGAGGGGCAGGACCGTACCCCAACCAACCCTCCGAGCAAACAGCCAATGTAGCCGCATGCTACGCGGTATTTCTATCTACGTGACTCAAACTACCTCACAGTTTTCGAGGTCCCAATCAGTCCACAATTATCTTTTTCTCCAGCTCCTCGAAATTGTTGAAGAAGCTCTCGAATAGGTTGACCGCATGCTCAACGTCATGGGCACCACCTGTCTCTCGAATACTATGCATGCTAAGTTGAGGGTTCCCCAGATCCAGTGTACGAGTACCCATCGCAGCCGAGAGCATTGGGCCGATGGTGCTGCCACACGAGGAGTCGTTGCGTACAACGAACAGCTGCAGCGGAACTCCTTCTTTCGCAGAGGATAGGCTCGAAGAAGCTTTCTTTGCTCGGCGAGCGGCTTCTTGGAGCAGCACGATTCCTGGAGTGTTTGTGGCATACCGAGCGTTTGCGTTGATCTTGACAACAGTTCCCTTGTTCATTTCAGGCCTGTGCTGGGACTCGTACTTGGCTGGGTAGTTTGGATGAACAGAGTGCGCCATATCCGCCGAAATGAGGAACGATGTTGCAAGTGTCTGCTCGTACGCCGTCGCCGTATCTGTGTCGAGCTTGTCATATGACTTATCGGAGTTATCCGGGTCGGAGACAGGGAGCACTGACAGACGACGGATGACAGCTGGTAGTAAATTTGAGTCTGCTCCTTGCGCAGTCTGGCTCCCAATCTCTTCATGGTCGAAGCATGCGATCAAGCGTATGGTGGAATCATTGTCCAGTACTATGGAGGACGACAAACTCTCAATCAACCCTTCGACGCTGCAGTACGTCATCATCAAGTTGTCTAGTCGCGCGGAGAATATAAGCTCATTGTTCAGACCACCGACAACTGATTTCTGCGTATCGTAAAGTACCATCTCGAAGTCTAGAATGTCGTTCGGATCGACTCCTGCGTTCTCGGCGATGATCTCTACAATATACGTGTGGTGGCGCTGACTTGGAGTTGCAAGTGGCTCGAATGGGCCCTCCTTCTTCTCTTCTTCTTTTGTATCCTCCGTCTTGCCTTGCCTGTTGAGCTCTGCAGCAGCTAAGCCTGCAATTGGGAACAGCTGTGTCTCTTTATTGAACTGGAAGCTCTCTTGTCGCTCGAGATGGATGGCCAGAGTGGGAATCCTCAGGATCGGCCTCTCTAACTTGACTAAACGCTGCTCAATTTGCCCGTTTTCCGCCTTGACCATAGCGCGCCCTGCAATGGAAAGATCACGGTCGAACCAAGTGTGCCACAAGCCACCGCCATAGGTCTCAACTGCCACCTGGAGGAACCCATCGCTTTGGCGCTTCGATACAGGTTTAATGCGAAGACAGGGCGAGTCTGTGTGCGCACCAATCATGCCGATTGGGTTGCCGGCTTTCCACTTCTTGCCGATGGCGAAAGCGACAATGGAGGAGCCATTTCGAGTGAGGAAATATTTGCCTCCGGGCTGTAGCGTGGAGGCCCACGAATCTCGCTCCTGCAAGCCCAGCTGGTTAGCACAACGAGGCGGGAAGTTCTGAAAGAGGCTCTCATCGTCGGGGCCAATTTTCGACCAGCAGTAGCTTTATGGAGTTGCACTATAGCATGCCAAAGAGAAGGGTCCCGTATATTATACTACAAACCAACTGGCCCGCGAGGCTAAAGGAAGACGAAGCTATCTATGACGAGACGGTGTGATACTGACCTTGATCTGCTTGAAACCGGCCTTGGTGAGCCGCTCTCTGGCTGATTTGACGGCGTGAAAAGCTGCATCTACGGTCAATACCATTGCGGCACAAGTTCTGGCTCGAGACAAACACACGGGTGGGCGAGGAGTTGACGAAGGACAGAAAGTCCTCGGCGGCTCTCAGGGACGGCTTGGAGGCCATGGCGCGGACAGCGGCACTCGACAGGACGGGCAAAGGCGGAAGAGGCGTCGAGGGTGAGACAGGAACGCGTTGTGTTCAGATGCAGGAGCAGTGATGGTCGTGTTGTTGGAGCAGAGGCTGTGCGCATAGGATAGGTCCCCACGGTCTACGACACGGACGGGCGCAGAGTGGGGTGCGATGGAGTGGCCCGGCCAGGGTCGTGCTGGTTGCTAGCGCGGCCCGGGGTGAAACGCTGCGATTGGATGGCGGGCGCGGGCACGCGTGGATTGCCCCCGGGTGAAAGATCAAAACAGCGACAAGCCAAACAACAACGGCGACGTGACGAGACAAGCCAACACAACCCTCTCGACCCTCACCTGGCGCCGCTCACGCTGCTCTCTCGACTCCAACGCTCAACCCACCCGTTGCTCTGGTCGTCATCTTGCGCCCGCCTCACGCTCGAGCGCCGCCCTGCGTCCTCGCCTGCCCGCCGCTCCTTGCCTGTCCCAACGGTTGCGCTCCTAGTGCGGCTCTTTGCTCCGACCTCACAACAACGCCGGTTGATCCTGTCGCCGCCCGCCGCGCGCCCGCCGCAAGTCGCAACCCCGCACACAAACCTCCGCTGCCAATGCGCCAGACGTCGGATTGAGGAGGGAACAATCGTCCAGCGTTGCAGCTTGCGCCGCCCGTCTCCTCGCGCTGACGGTGTTCCAAGGGGCCTCCTCGAGCGCCCGCAGTCGACTTCACCACCGTATCTCGCTACGCACGCAACCCTTCTTCACTGCGACCCGCCATACAGACCCCTGCTACCACTGTTCGCCTTTACCGCGACCTAAGCGAGCGCTGCAGCCCCGCGGAGGCAGCATATAAGGTATGGCCGCCCCGCCCCAGCTCTTTCCCAGACAACCCCCCAAAACCTACACCGTTTTCCCACGGTCGCATCGGGACTGACAGAGTGCAGAGTCATGGCATCCCCTCCAACCACCGTTCCACCGAACGAGACGACCGCTGGAGATGTGCAAACACCGACCCTCATCTCTCCCCCCGAGTCCAAGACACCCCCCACTACCAGCCACAAGCGCAATCAGACCGACTTCTCTAGGAACTCCGAGCCGGTCGATGCGTCTGCGCTCTCAAAGGCGCTCAAGGACATGGACCATGGAGGTTTGGCGCGCTCCCGTCCAGTTGCCAGTCCCAGTCGCAAGCGTCAGCGCATCTATGGTGACCGGTGAGTAGCCATGCGCAACCTTTCGCATACATCCAGAACACTTGGCTGACAATGCGCTCACAGGTTCATACCCAATCGCACCGGACAGGATCTCCGTGAGAGCTTCTCCTTGATCGACGCAGATGCCTCTCCTGCAACCCCGTCCCGCTCGAGGCGCACCCCTCACAATGATCTCCACTTCCAGAAGAGTGAGTACTCAATGGCTCTTGATAGATGAGCACTGCTAACTATTGTCTAGCTGAGGAGGCCAACCGAACCTATTCCGCTATCCTTCGCCAAGAGATGTTCGAGGAGTCGATTCCAAGGAATCTCCCCACCAGCTTGTCTCCCCCCGAGGATCATACCATGAGGAATTCAGGTCGCTCAAATACCCCGCCAGCCCGTCTTGCATCAGGTCTCCCAGCTCCGGCATTGACGCCGTCGACTCCTCACAAGAACTTCTTCAATTATTCAGGACAGCCCACTCCGTCTCGCACCCCGCGGAGCCGCAATGACATCAACCTCAATGCGCGCTCGGAGATCTACAGTCTGTCTCCGGTCAAGTACAGTAGTCAGCTCATGCTACTGACGCCGCAGAAGGCTCCCCGAGCTGTTTCCAAGGTTCCTTACAAAGTCTTGGACGCTCCGGATCTGGCCGATGACTTCTATCTCAACCTTGTCGATTGGGGCAGCCAGAACACCCTCGGAGTTGGACTCGGCAACTCTGTGTACATGTGGAACTCCTCTTCGGGCCGCGTGACTAAGCTGTGCGAGCTCCCCGATGACACGGTTACGAGCGTCAATTGGATTCAGCGTGTAAGTACATTTCCACTCTGGACTCAATCACTTGGATTGTTTGAATAGGTCTAATGTCTTCCAGGGTTCCCACATTGCTATTGGTACGAACAAAGGCTTCGTCCAGATTTGGGATGCGCAGTCTCAGCGTCGCCTACGTACCATGACTGGCCATACTGCTCGCGTCGGTGCCTTAGCCTGGAACGAACATATCCTGACGTCGGGCTCCCGGGACCGCACCATCTACCATCGCGATGTTCGCCAACCTGAACAGTGGCTCCGCAAGCTTGTAGGCCATAAGCAAGAAGTGTGTGGTCTCAAATGGAATCCGGAAGATCGACAACTTGCCTCCGGCGGAAACGACAACAAACTCATGGTCTGGGACGGACTGAATGCGGAGCCGATGTTCAAGTTCAGCGAACACCAGGCCGCAGTCAAGGCGATTGCATGGAGCCCTCATCAACGCGGCCTACTTGCTAGTGGTGGTGGCACCGCCGATCGGACCATCAAGTTCTGGAACACATTGATCTCGCCCAACGGACCTTCAGCCGCCTCCATCGCGGCCGCTGCTGCTGCTTCTTCGTCCAATTCTGCCAACATCCCAAACTATTCGAGTGCTCCGGCCAACCTTTTGAGTAGCCTCGATACGGGTAGTCAAGTCTGCAATCTTGCCTGGTCCAAGAACAGCAACGAGATTGTCTCGACGCATGGATACAGCCAGAATCAAATCATCGTCTGGAAGTACCCCAGCATGCAGCAGGTTGTTTCCCTCACCGGCCATACCTATCGGGTGTTGTACCTTGCAATGAGTCCTGATGGCCAAGTCATTGTCACTGGTGCCGGCGACGAGACCCTGCGCTTCTGGAATGCCTTCAAGAAGAAGGAGCGCAATGGCGGCCTCAGCTCCATGGACAAATGGGGCGTCATCCGCTAATACTCCAACAAACAGTGTACAGCAGCAGTCTCGTCATGTCCCTCACCGTGTTTTGGACAGATCATGTATGATTGTGGGCATTACTAGCGTATTCTACTTTGTAGGACACAGCCAACATGAATCAGCCCTATCACGATCCGACGACGATATCATCCCGCTCACGACACTTACCGATTACGAAATCCATCTCTCTTATCTACGGTGTACAAAAGTCATTTTGTCTTATGTACGGTCATCACCTTACCGTATTCCATCTGCGGGATCACTATCTTACCAGATTCCCCCTTTTTCTTAGCAGCATGAACAGGTGTTCACGGAGCAAACGGCGGAAATGGAAGCGGGATACCAATCTGTGTTTTCTCTGAGCATTTGCACACGGGCGGCATATTCACGATCTGGGCGGTTTTCTTCTTCTATCATGGTGCTCTTGGAAGCATCGTCGGCTTGCAATCACGAATCTTTCCAATCTCTTTGTAGATCTGGCTTGTTCCTTCTGCGGCCCCATGGGTGGCATGCCTGGCTTTTTTCTTCTCTCTGGCTTACATACTGACTGGGGTTTCAGCTCACAGTTTACCGATTTGTGGGGTATGTGGCTGGCTTTGAAGTTTGAGGGCTGCGAGTAAGGAGTTGCTGGCTTGAGAGATACCACTCCTATTAGAAATAAAGAACTTTTGAGTTTCAATGTCGTGCCTTGTGCCTTGTGCTTGTGTGAGTGGTTGGGAGATTGACTTGTTTTCTGTCTCAACTTTACTGACTATGAATAGGTTTCTATATGACGACCGTGGAGAGTTTTGTCCGAGTTCTCTGATAGCGAAGTATTCGAGGGTAAACTTTCAGCAATCCTTCTTGATAGTATTGAAGATTTGAGGAACTAGTCAATAGTCTACCTCTTCCTCTACAAAGTCCTATCGTATCTAGCATACTAGACAACGTCCGAGTAGAGCTTGTAGAGGCAAAAAGGTAATAATCGCACCTAAGGTGCGCATCGGAAACGATTTATACTAGGAGGGCTAAGTCAAGCATGAATAGGGGTTGTCTCCGTCACGCTGATATATTACCAGTTATTGTTGGAAAGGACAATCATCTAATTAAACAACAAACAGCAAACCTATCAAGGTATAAGAGAGGCTAGTTATCCTGTAGTTGATGAAAATTACGGTCCTGCCTTCTATCTAATAGTTATCGAACCTCGGTTCACGAAGGCTTGTGTATCCTGGCAGCTGCTTATTTAAGGGAAGCACGCGTGCAGTTTATGCAGTAAAGACGGCATGTGTAGGATGCAGCGCAGTCTAGGGAGCTGGTTGTTGGAACGCTAGCGCTCGTGGAAGCTTTGTGCTATCCTTCTTCTCCGCGAAGCATGGTTTGCTTCTACTAGCACACTTTCAAAATCTGTCTGGAGTTTTGGGCCGGTATGTCATGTCAGTTGAATTGGTGGTTGACGTCTATCATGATGAGCTCTCGGTAACATCAAAAGCCGACGTCGACACGTTAGGACTAGCGGCAGGGGGCATTTGAGGAAGGTGCCATCTCTGACTTCTCCCCATCACTCTCGTCCCTCCCTTCTGCGCCAATTCATCCAGACGCCCTCAGTACCTGGAACTTTCACATGTCTATGCAACTATGTCACACAAAAATCCGCTGGACCGAGGGTCGTCCACCGCCTTTTGCGCGGAAACCGCGTTGCACTCACGATGAACATACACACAAGAGCCCCTCCATACTGCGAGATCCCACAACGCATCTTGTGACCACCACGCTGAACGGTGCCCAACAACCCCGGAACAGCATGGCTAGCAACGTAACCACAAGTTTTCCTATCAGGTCTAGCATCAAGCACATCTACCTACATGGTGGCAGACACCCCAGGAGAGTTCGGGAGACGGAACCAGATCGAAGCACTCGACCGAGCAACGGGCGCCACAGTCTGGGGTGCATGCTAGGTGCGCGTGGCTATACGGCGGCATGTATAAAGCTCCGAGAGGTGTAATCTGGGGAACTAGCTGTCGAAGGCGGGGTTCGGGTCACCATGGCAAAACAGCTGCGAACATGCTCATGGTGTCTTGCGGCTTAAGAAACAAAAAGTGTCAGCTGAGTAGTTGGGCTAAGCGATCGTGGTCGAATGTAGTAGGTGTACATGTTTTCCTTGCTTCATAACCAGGCACCTACTATCCAAACATTGGACACCACTGGATCTACCGCTAAACGGCCGGCCTATCCTACTTCAATCTGGAATAGTATCTACTTGGTAAAAAAGTCTTTGCTGTTCGTGGAGCGCTTCCCGACCCTGGACCTTAGCCACAGTGGCAAGAAGTCGCCTCCACCACAAATATCCGGGTCGTTTCAAACGAAATTCTAGGAGTATCTTTCTTCCCACTCGTTTTCGGCGTGCAATCGTCAAGTTTAAGTTATCAAGATTCGTTCGTCCGGTGGGTTTAGGCGCGGCCCGCGGCGCAAGTCTAGTTTGATGAGCGGGCGCGAGGCTTCAACCACTCATCTCACGAGACCAAGTATAAACCCCCTACTACCCATGTTCCTAGACTTGGGCATCAAACTAACAAAATCTTATTACTCACACTGTCCTCCAAGCCAGGCTCAAGTGTCTAGACTCGTCAGGCGCCACATTCACGCTGCAAAATATGCTCATCTCAACTTCCTAGCTTGGGTGATCTCCCGCGATGGCTTGGCAGACTCTTTTCGACCCCTACTGGTATGGCGGAAAATGCAACAGTGCAAGGCTCTGATCTCCCAATCACCTCGGATGGCCTATGGGAGACGAGCTTTTGATCCGCTGTCTAGGTCACATCTCCACCTCATCATAGGGGATGCGCTCCTGGTATGCGCTTAGCAGCCGGCTCAGACCTGACGCCGCGGCAACGTGCAAATTCGGCGAGCATGACTATAAAGACCTACGGTGTGGACGCACATATAGCGCGGTTAAAAATTTGTGGAACGGTACCGACTTCTCATCCTGCATCAAACTGCCGCTATGTCTCTTACGTCAATCCTCGTATCTTTTCCACTTCTTTGGTACTGTGCTACGGCCTTCCCTGCCGGGCCAGGATACTTTCCAAACAACGTTTCTTCGCCTGTGCCTGACTTCCACGGTACCGCTTATGGACTCATTGAGACGTATGACTCGAGCAACTGGCTGAGCAAGTTCGACGTTCAGGCGGTGAGTGTTCCATGTTCTTGATGATGATACATGATACTAACTTGTGTAGATTGGAGATCCGTCACGTATGCTCCATTGCCTGTCCCTATCATGTGTTGATGCTGATATTCAGCGTAGATGGCTTCGTCAACTACGTCAACGCCCAACAAGCTCAGGAAAGAGGCCTGATCAGGAATCAAGGAAACGCCGTGTATATGGGTGTCGATACGACTTCCATGCTCGATCCTAATGGGCGGGGACGAGACAGTGTCAGAATTCAGAGCAAGAGGGCTTACCAGCATGCGCTCGTTATCGCCGACTTCGCCCACGTTCCCGGTAGCGCCTGCGGTTCATGGCCAGCATTGTAAGTTTCTTACACTCTTCCTCCAAAGTCGTCCGGCTGACACTCACATAGCTGGATGGTGGGTCCCAACTGGCCGAATCAGGGGGAAATAGATATAATTGAGGGTGTAAACATGAACACCGTCAACCAAGTCACACTCCACACATCACCGGGCTGCAATCCCGGCGTCGGTCCCGGCGGGGAGCTTGGAAACCGCATCGGTCATGCAGACTGCGGCGCCGCCAATGGCTATGAAGGCTGTGGCGTGAAGGCCTGGTCCGCTACCTCCTACGGCACGCCCTTCAACGCCAACGGCGGCGGCACCTACGCTACGCTCTGGACTAGCTCCGGCATCAAGGTCTGGTATTTCGCTGCCCGAGACGTACCTGGCAACATCCGCAACGGCAATCCCGATCCCAGCTCCTGGGGCACCCCGCAAGCCAACTTTGCCGGCTGCGACTTCGATGCCAAGTTCCGCAATCTGAATCTTGTGAGTCCGCGTGTGAGAAGGGTATCCTGATGGGCAATGAGACTGACTGGCACTAGGTCTTCGATATTACGTTTTGCGGCGACTGGGCTGGCGGTGTCTGGGGTAGCAGTGGCTGCCAGGGCATCAACCCTAGCTGCAACGCCTATGTTGCGTCGCAGCCGCAGTCCTTCCGCGACGTAAGTCTTGCAAAGTGTTGTTTGATTGAGCTAGAGCTAACAGAATGGTAGTCCTACTGGCTGATCAACTCAGTCAAGGTGTACAGCGTGTAATGTCGCAATCCACATGATGTCTCGTCTCGCACCTTCCTTCACCTCAACTTCCTTGTATATATTCGCTCGCTCGCTCGTCTTCCAATTCGTGTTCTGTGCATATTATTCGCTTCTCTGGTATATATTTTCGCTCTGTTGATACTTCTTTACTTCTTTACTTGTATATATTTCGAGGTGCTTGAACTTGGGGTGTGCTTTGCTGCAGAGGCTTCACCTGAAGCTCAAAAACGGTCGCTTGATACCCGTGGTCGATGCGGAGGAAACGATATTCTTGTCTATACTTGATAGCCAATGTCGCCTTTTTATACGATGGTATGGTTCATTGCCGGTACGACGTCAATTACATTACATTTTCCTTCTATCTTTGTCCTTCGACTGCTTCCCGCAGCGCTTCCAATTCACCTTTCTTCCACTCCGTGACTTTCCCCTGCCATTTCTCGCCCTTGCCGCCTCCTTTCGCCGAGCTCACAATCTCTCTAACCTTCGCCGACAAGCTCTCAACCAGCCCTTTTTCTCCCACAATGACGATGGAGCCCGCGGTCTTCACCTCGCCCGTCGCCAGCACAACAACTCCGCGCTCCTTAACAACTTCTCTGATTTCGAAGACGACAAGGTTGATAAAGTCTAGCCCGTCCGAAGCACGGTGCGACCACGCGGTCTTGCCTGTCTCTAGAACTGCTTTGATACGGTCCCCTTCGTACTTTGCGATGTCCGCCAGCAGCTTCTTTTCTTTCTTGCGCGCGTCGGCGGCGGAGTCGCTCAGGCGTTGGACGCTGGACTCGACGGCTGCGGGCGCGGAGCCGGAGGATAGCGACACGGCGATGTGGCGGAGCGAGGTGATCGACGACGCGGCCATGTCGATTGCGCGGTCCCCGGCCGTGAAGAACAGTTTGCAGTTCGTGGAGCGCACGGTTTGCGTGTGGTGCAGGAGGATGACGTCGATGTGCGCCGTCTGCTGCAAGTGCGTCCCGCAACACGCGTTGTGATCCAAGTCGCCGATCCTGATGAACCGCACCACGCCCTTCTCTCTATCGTAGTCGTCAGGTAAACTGTCCGCTTTCGCGCCATCCGCCGTCTCGACTGTGATGGCCATGTTTTTGCGGATCGTCTCATTGCAGCGGTTCTGTATTGTGCGGATTTCCTCAGCGCTGGGCTTGCGCGCCAGCTCGACGTAGTTTGTCTCGCTCGCGGCGCCCATGCCCCAGCCAAGCGTTGAGAGCGCCATGGTGTCCATGATGGCGGAGAGCACGTGCTGGCCCGTGTGTTGCTGCATATGGTCCCAGCGGCGGGCGAAGTCGACATCTTGCCGGACTGGGGTTCCGGGGTCGAGCGGTACGGGCGAGAAGTGCATGCAGCGGAGACCGTGGCGCTCGATGTTGGTGATGGGGATGGGCGATGCGGCTTCGCTGTTTAGAGTGGTGATTGAGCCGTGGTCGGTTGGTTGGCCGCCTCCTTCGGGGAAGAGGACCGAGTCCGCGAATTCGATCAGCCATAGTTTTGGGGATGTGGACGCATCACTAGCTTTTTCTGGACCAAGGGCTTTCTTGCTCTTCGATTTACCACTCGTTTGAGGCGGAACGTATTCAGTGCACGACACGACTTCCGTTTCTAGAGTCTGGAGATAGGAGTCCTTCTGGCAGGACAGAGCGCCTACGATGGTCGGAACGGGCGCGGCGACCGCCATGCCTTTTGACGCAAAAAATCGATGAGAACGATACGGAGAATGGA
This sequence comes from Massariosphaeria phaeospora, assembly GCA_011032825.1. Lineage (NCBI taxonomy): Eukaryota > Fungi > Ascomycota > Dothideomycetes > Pleosporales > Massariosphaeria > Massariosphaeria phaeospora. The sequence continues at coordinate 429,091 of JAADJZ010000002.1, forward strand.
CAGTGACGTTTAAGAAACGAGGGAATTCTGATGAGCAGAGAAGAGAGAAGACCGGGCGAGAAACGGAACACTTAGTCAGCGCCAGGGAAGCTATCATTGATGGAGTTCACACGATTCGTTGGGGTCATCGGAGGGCGCGTCGAGACTTGTATTCGACGATTACGGTGACCCAACGTCAGCTTGAAGCTCTCGACTGGTGTGCAGAACGAGGGTGGAGTGCTCGAGGATGAGCTTTGCTGGAGATAAATGGCCGGCGCTTGACCGGACTTGGAACTAGCGCCTACCGGTACTTTGCAAAATCTCGACCTCGGCACTCTCGAGGCCACGGCTACACAATGAAGACGACAATTATCTTCACCAGAGTTCCTGCTCTAGCTACACCGGATGGAAGCCTGATAGACAAAAATGTCCTCTTGGCTCTCGGCTCTGGCTCTAGTCAAATTTGTGAGCTCGAGAAAGGACCTCAGTAGATGACGTATCGATTCTTTGAGGAGAAGAGTCTGGCTAAAATCTTGCACCTACTCCTGCCTAAGCTTTCTCACCTCTAACTATGCTGAAACGGCCGACCCATTCAGCAGTAACGCAGTTTATCGCGTCCATACTCCCTCCGAAGACGAACGACGTACCGCTTCTCTACCACGTCCCGCGACACCCAAGATACAATCCCGACAATGCATTAGTCGAGCAAGTTGTGCTGAGTATTACTCCGACACCTGGTGTATATGATTTGATAGGCCACCCTCACGAAGGCACGATAGTAACTGCGGATGAGTCCTCTCCAATAGTCCTTCCACGACTGCCGCGCACAATATGCTTTCTCCACCGACCCTTTGACCTTGAACGCAGACGAGTCCGGAATGGCACGCTGGTTCTGTCGAGTCACACCTCGTTTGACGAGCACCTCACAGTAGGATGGAACGCAGCGCTAGCAGAGCGTCTGGGAATGAGTGTGGTGAAGAGTCTCTGTGTACAGGGATACAAGGCAGATGCGGAGCGCAAGATTGGAATCCTTGGACAAGTCGCCATGTTACGCGACCTGCTGCTGCGGCGCATCAAGCAAGAGTTCGGGACCATCGAACATGTGCAGGAAGGCCAGTCGGACGAAATACGCGTCATCGCGATCATGAACGCCTTCAACGCGGAAGAGGTCGACCGAGTACTGGACATGGCGAGAGCGCGCACCTGGATACCGTCTGAACCGCTTTATGGTCGACATGTGCTTTACTTGACCGGACAGCCTCGAGAGAGTGGGATGTTGGCTGCGGAGGAGCATGGGATGACGGTTGTCTGCGTAGGACATCGCATAGCGGAGGAATGGGGTATTCGTCGCATGGCTACGATGCTCCGACTAGCTTTTCCAACCTTGCAAGTGAGGGAGATATATGAGGAGGAGATACGGCCTGACAGGACTCCGGGACCATCGGACCTATCCGCAAGCTGCTGATTGAGGTAACACTATAACGGTTCAAGCTCCATGCCACACTTCTCATTATTTCTCTTTGGAACAATCTAGGCTGGATATAGGGTCAGATATGTAGGTGGTTCCTCTGCCAAATATCACCCAGAGCATGACGCCATATTACTAGATTGGGATGAATCTGCACGGACGTCAGTGGCTAGCGGCTAGTCGCTACCTAGGTACCAACTCACGATCCATGGATGGAGCTCAAGGCTGCACTTTACCTGTCAACAACAATTGAAAACTTTTGGCGGCTCCTAGTTATAAAGCTTCTCTAACATTGAATCGCAGGCGATCCTGCATCTTCTTGGACCTCTCACCGCTCCTCTCCATCCGCAATGGTTCTCCGCGAGCTGTGTAGCCTCTACAGTCGCGACGACTGGGTCAAGCCAAGCCAGGAATCTGCAACGAGGTAAAGCCAATTCCATTGTTAATGCTCCAGCATCAATTGAGTTCTAACAGTGCATTGTTTAGCAACGATGTGGTAGCACAATGGACATCAGGATCGCGGAAGCGGGCCGCGCCTACGCCAGAGCCAACACCAGCCGCCGACCTGCCAAAGCGCAGTGCTAGCGCGACATGTCCTCACACTATGACTGCCGTGCGCTCGTCCAGGCGATTGGCTGAAGACAAGAAGCAGTGTCCGATCTGCCTCGATGATTACTTTGACACTCCCGAGGGCCGGGACCGAGTCACTCCAGTCAAGATGCCGTGCCAGCAGTATGTCAAACATCCACTACGAGAGTGCCTCGTCACTAACATATGCACAGTATCTTCTGTAGGAGCTGTATTGAGATGCACCTTTCCTCCAGCATCACATGCGCCCTTCCGTGGTGCGAGACGCGCCTCCCTCTCCAGCCAGACAGCTGCGAACTGTGCCGGTACTGGGAGCAGACGCACGCAGACTCCTTGATCGTCACTATCCGCGCCACCGAGATGTCCCGGAGCATCAAAGACACACTGCAGCAACTCGCCCAAGACGACGACTTCTTTGCCCTGCCCAAGCGCACGCAAGGCCGCCTCCTCGCCCATGTGCGCGAGACACTGACACGCTATGAATACCAATTCCACTACGGAGCCGACCTCGCCGAAATCCTCGATCCATTCCTGCTGGCCGTCAACGTGGCCGACGCGCGCGAACACTACGGTCCGGAACTGTACGCCCCAGCGCCCGACCCATCTCGCTTCCCCGCGCGTGAAAACGACCCGGACGACTATCCCGCCGGCCAGGAGCCGTGGATAGCAGCCTTCTTCCGGCAGTGGGCGCTGGACTACGAGCACGAGTACGGCGAGGCGAAAGAGGGGTGGGGCATGTGGTCCAGGAAGGACGGCAACAATGCGGACTGGAGCTGGGAGTGGCCGTACAAGCGCATCGTGGCGCACAAGACGGGCGAGGACGGCGCTATCGTGTATCTGGTTAAGTGGGTGGGAAAGAGGTATGCTGAGTCGTGGATTGGAAGGGAGCTGTTGGATGAGGCGGGAAGGGAGGAGTATGATCGCGTGAAGGGCGTGGTGCATCCGGCACAGGACGAGCCGGAGAGGAAGAGGAAGACGAGGAAGGTCGGGAAGAGGGGAAGGTCGGGTTAGGAAGACGGACGGACGGCGTTAGAGGGAGATGTCGCTGCAGAGCGGTGTTCACGATTCGGGGTATTGGACTGCTCAGTACACTCTAGGAAGACCGCATCACAGTGAGATATCGACGATTCAGGGGTATTGGAGTAATGGCGTCTGATCTGGTTTTGCATGAGAGCGTTAACAACGTGTACGAGATACCCACCCACACTACACTATCATGTCTAGTATACTCAAATTCCAAATTCTATCAGAAGCTTTTCTTCTTCTACCACTACCACCCTGGCAGAATTCCGTTGGCCGATGAAGAAAGATGGACTTGAGTCGATGCTCTTGATAGTATAGGGGATTATGGCAATAGGGAGGGAGATAAGAGTGTTTTTTATTTTCTTTTTTTGCAGTCTTGTGGTATCTAGCGTACAATGTAATGTCTAAACACGGCCTGCATAGAGGATAGAGTCACCTAGGTGCGTATGGCACAACAATCTATGCAAGTGGGAGTATTATTTCTATCAAGGGGGTATATAAAGATCAAAACGCACTCGACATGCAGCACGTGGAAGAAGGAAAGAAGATTAATCACTCCTGCACCACATCCCCCTCCAACAGCTCGTCCTCACTCCCCACACTCTTCGGCACCAGAATCGTCCGCAGAATGCACGTCTTCCCATTATCGGGACACACATTCCCCCTCCCCAACTGCTTATCCCTCGGCCCCGTCGGCCCACTCCCATACTTCGCCTGCCCAAACACCTTAACCTGTCTGCGATCACTCGTCGGATACTCCTGGTCGCCCCAGCGCCCGCCGAAATCCAGCCACGCGAGCGGGGCTTTGCCGTCGTAAGCCGTGAACTTGTTGGCGGGCGCGTCGAAGCGGTAGAACAGCGAGTTGGGCAGCGGGTCCCACAGGAAGCCTTCGTTGGTGTGGTCTTCGAGGACGCCGCCGGGCAGGTTGAAGTTCGGGATTAGGTGGTCGTGCGTGCCCGGGATGGCGTAGTTGGCGTGCGAGCCGTTGGAGGAGAAGGCGAGGGGGCGGAGGCCCGAGTTGTGTTTGCGCGTGACGTCGTAGCGGAAGGCTTGGCCGTTGGCGTGCTGCGAGTACCACATGTGGGTGGGGAGGCCGTTGGCGAAGCGGATCATGGTGTGTTCCCAGTCGCCGACGTGGTTGCCTAGGGTTAAGGGTTAGAATTGGCATTAAGGGGCTCAATGATAGAGGGGGTGGCTAACCGAAGTTCAGCGACTTGATGCCGGCGACGATGCCGCCCCAGTTGTTGGCGTAGAAGGTAAAGTAGAAGACATCGACGTTGCCGTTGCCCTTGTCGTTCACGATGACGGCGCCCGTGGTCGCGCCCTCGGTCTTGCCCTCGGCGTTGGGCTTGGTGCCTTTGATCCACGCCGGGCTCGTGGTGGGGTCGTCCTTGCACGTCAGGAACACGTCGCCGCCGAGGCGGTTGAGGCTGTTGAGGTCGAGCGGGCTCGGGCCTGCGACCTCGTTGAAGTTGACGCGCGGCTTGGTGTTGTCAAGGAAGACCTGGAGGTCGGTGGGGAAGTATTGTTCGGCCGAGTGGAGCCAGACGAGCGGTGCTGAGGAAGTGGGGTTAGATTGAGATGGTACAAGGTTGCGGAGGAAGTGCCGAGATGGAAGGATTTGTGGTGTTGGTAGTCTGCTTGATGCAACGGACAAGATAACCGAGTCGACCAAAGGAGAAGATGCACCGAAGTCCGTATAAACACAGATGCGCGATTTGCGATATGAGACCATGACCTTTTGAAGATAGAGAGCGAAAGAGAACCCGCTTTTTTATTGAACTTGAAGGGGTGAAGAGATAGAAAGGCTACTCACCATACTTGACCACGAAGTCTGGCACACCCTCAGGCACCTGCCTCTGCTCAAGCTTCGTCGGTGCAGACGCAACGCGCGCAACCAGCACCGCCAGAGAAACCAAGGACTTGAACAGCATCCTGACGGCAAAGACGTGTACTGTAGATTAGATTGACTGGCAGTGGAAGCTCCCTCAACAGCACGTCCACCACGATAGGGACTCCCAGATCTTATACCTGCCAGAGAGCCAAGGCCAGGAGATGTCGCATGTGGGCGAACAGCATCCCCGTAGGCCATCACCCGCGCAGCAACACCAGGGCCCAGCAGCTGCGAGCACACGCCTCACCGGGCATTATCACGGCCAGCTCCGTTGCGGCTGCCGTTGATTCGGCGTGGCCATAGTGGTCACGAATTTCCACCTGCTGCTTTCTCTCGGTCTTGTCGGTGTCGGCGTGGGTGCGCGCTCGAATAGGGAGGTTGCTGGGCGGGCGAGGCTACGGAGTGGCGAGCAGGAGCTGGAGCAGGTGGAGCGATGAGTGGTGGATGTTGGCGGGGTTCCTGGCGCGTTGCCGATGCGGGCTGGTGTGCGGGTGCCGGTGGCGGTGTCTGAGCCGTGGGCGCCGGCCTGTAAGCGGTTTGATTGGGCGCATCCGGGGTAATATGCTGCAACGTCCGTCTGGTCGGAGAGTCCGTTATTGGTCGTTCTCTGTGAAGCTTTTGGTGTTGACCGGTGTTGACGAGATTTGTGTCGAGTTCTGGATGGTGGGGCTGGAGAATGAGGCGCAGCCACGAAAGGGGATGGATGAGACGAGCTCTCTACGCGAACGAATATACGCTACACATGTCAAGTAAACTCTTGAGTGCCATCGCGCGTACCCTCGCAAGCTGAGAGACTTCTTTCAGCTTGTTCAGAGGATATGCTTGACTCCTGCCAGGAAACACAATCGACGTGTAGTGTAAGATTCTCTCCTATACTGTTCCACTACTTCGCCCATGACACTGCTAGCTCCTTTCCAGACACCCGTCCTTCTGTCGTTGTGCTGGGAGGACTGGTAACTACCGCTTGGAAGTTTAGATTGGTGTTGAAGGCTCGATACTAGAAATCGAATATCAAAGAAGACGAAGAGCGGCCAGGAAAGGCAACGTGGCACCTGCAGTATTTGGAGAAAGTGAAGAAGCAGAGAACCCAGACGAGACAGGCAAGGAAAGCGCGTCGTGAGGGGCCGTTGCACCGTAGCTTCCCATCCCACCATCGTGCCCGACCCCAACTTCCACACGGCCCGCCAGCAGGACTTCAACCGTTGGCTCGTGCTGCTGAAAACGCGCGAGCTTCTGCCTCGGTGAGCGCGAGGGCGGGCGCTCGGCCAGCGATATCTTCGAGCTGCAGATAAGGATTGGGGTTAATGATCATGTGTTGGAGTTTGTGGGGCCGAGGGAGGAAGCGGAGAGGGGAAGGCGCGCGCAGAAGATGGAGTCTAGGGGGTGGTTTTAGGAGGGTTTGCTGTCCTTATTTTGATGTACGTTGGGTCTCTCTCTCTATCTCTCTCTCTATCTCTCTCTCTATCTCTCTCTATCTAGCTAGGAGCACGTCTTTCGCTTCGTTGGATATGTCCAGCATAGCGCGTCGTCTTCACGTAAGACGTAAATCGTATACGCATTCTTTCTTTGGATACCAAGACATATTCCCCCTGTCTAGGTCGTCAAAACATTAAGTTAAGGTAAGCGTTCCCCTAAATGAAGGTGCTGAAGTTGGATGTATATGTGATGTTTTTTAGGTCTCTTGTATTTTTATTCATTCACTTCTTTGCCTTGCCTTGTTTCTCCATGCTCTGATTTTTAGTTCCATGTGTAGGGGGAAATGTCTAGGGATGTTTGTTTGGTGCTTATAGGGTTTTGTTTGTTTGGACGCTGTATTTGGTTGGTTGGTTGATTGTTTGCAGCTGAGGATAGGATGGTGGAGGAAGGGGAGTCTAATTGTGTTTTGGGGGCGAGGGGAGGGGAGAAGGAGGACTGAGCTGCTAACCTTGACTTTGGCACTACTATATATAGTCTTATTTGTTAGTTTAGTTTGTTGGGTAGGTAGGTAGGTAGGACTATAGGTAGAGATGGAGATAGTAATAGACAGGATAAAAGAAAGAGAGAGAGAGAGAGAGAGAGAGAGAGATTGAGGTTCTTAATCGCTATCTATAGTCGTTGGCGGAGATATTTGTGTGTTTGATACGAGAAGAGCGAGAAGATGTAATGTGTTAGGATAGAATAGGATAGGATAGTTGGGTGCTTACTTGGTTACGAGATAGCTGATAGAGAAAGAGAGAGAGAGAGTAAGAGAGAGGTAGGTAGGCTATTGGGAAACAAAGCAGCTGGGACTGGGACAGGACTGAAAGGAACGGAGCGAAGAGGCTGAATGGCAAGGTGTGTTTGATACATAGTATAACGCTCTGCTCTCTGTGTGTGCTAGCATCTATCATCTCCCCATACATCCCACAACCCAGCACGCCCGCTCCCCAAGCAAACCCCTCCATATTCCAGTCCCCCTATTCGGGCGTTCAGCGTCCAGCTTCCAAAAAGCCCAAAGTGCATCTAGCATCCCATCCCATCCAATTCACTCCAGCACTCGATCGCCGCCTAGAACCGAAACGAAAGGCAGAAACAAAAACTGCATAGGCAGAGAAGCAATTCTCGCTTTCTAGTAACGCCTTTCACAAAAACGAAGAAAAGGGGTTCTGGCGAGGCGAGGCGAGCTCATGGATGGCGAGGAGCCTGGTTTGGAGGTTTGTTTTCAGCGTGAGCGGGGAAAAATGGGGTGGGCTTGTTGGGCTCGTTGGGAGGAGCTAGCCAGTATGCCCCTTAGCTGGAAAGGCTTTTTGAGTCTCCGTGCAAGTTGTCCAAGTGGCCATGCCATGTCATCCCAAGTATCCCAGCACAGCGTCCACAGCACAGCGCCCACCCGCGGTAACATTGTCCGTCCGTCTCGCACGCCACGCCCTCACAAACTCGCCGTCGCCGTCGCCGCCGCCCCTACATCTTCCATCCCCACCTGCGCCCTCCACTGCGGCCCAGGCTTCTCCTCAACCCTCCAGCGCCTCTCCACCCTCACCCACACGCGGTCCCACACTCTCCACCCCTCATCCTCCACGCGTTCCACATGCACGACCGTCCTGCACGCCGGCACCGAACACTGCAAGCTGACCGTCTTCCTGCGCTGCAGCACCCTGCCCGTCGCGGCATCCACGGCCTGCGCCTGCCACATTAGATACGCGCTGTTGAGCATGTCGAGGATGAACTCCGGGACAGAGTTGCTGTAGATGTTGAGCGGCAGCGTGAAGTGCACGGGGTAGGGGGTCGGGGCCGACGACGACGAAGACGAGGAGAAGAGCCGGCGCGCGTCGATGTGCGGGCACATGGAGGGCTGGCGCAGGAGCAGGTGGAGGGAGGTGCGCAGGTGCGGGAGGGAGAGGGCGTGCGATTTGCGGACGAGGGCCAGCGGGAACGTGTATTTGGCGAGGGCGGTGACGATGCAGTTGTTGGTTGCTGGGTCGAGGGTGCGCAGCAGTTTGAGCTGGCGATCTGGGCGGCGGCGGCCAGGGCGCATGACGATCTCGCTGTGGAGGACGACTTGAGCCGGCACTACGGAGGGGTTGTAGCGCATGAGGAGTTGACGTGCGTGCTCGAAGTCCGCCCAGGTGAACTGCCGGCCAAAGTGGATGTGGATGTGCAAGAGCTCTGCGCGGCAAATGCGTTGCGTGACTCTAGCCATGGCGTCGCGCTGGAGACTCTGCACAAGCTGGTGCTTCGGAAAGTGCTGGAAATCGACCCACGCTTCGCATTTCCAGCACACAAAGGATCGGCCGGAAAGCGTCGACAGGAGCGTGGCGTCCATCAGGCGGGTGTTGATACGGCCGTATTTGGCGATGTGCTCGCGGAGCTGCGGCTCATACTTGTCGCGATCTAGGAGTTCGTTTGTGAGGTAGAGTTCGCGGGTATGTAGGCGGGCCTCTGCGATGATCCGCTCTCTGTGCGCTCTGCTGGTGAGACCGTACAGCGCGTTAAAGCGTGCGTTCTTGTTCACTCTTGAGAGGGTTATGATTGCCGACGGCGGTAGAAAGCTCTTGATGATTACGTGGATATCCGGAGGCAGCGTGAGGAATGTGGTGACTCGCGCCTGGAAGGGCGTAGGCGTGGACTTCGTCTTTGTATTTCGAGGCGTGGGGAACATCGCGTGGAAGTTGTGGAGTTTCGTGACCGCTAGGTCTAGAGCTGCGGGAAGCGTCTTTGGGATTTTGGCAATCTGGCTGTTGCGCTCGAGCGAATCCGTTTTCGATGGCTTTGCAGCATGCTGTTTGGCTTCGCTGTTGATCGCAGCCTTGCTTCCAGATTGCCTCTTCCATAGGGTAGCCATGCGTGGCACTTTAGGCGGATACCTGAGTTGGTGAGGTTGCCTTACGAGAAACGACAAACGGTGGGGATCTTAGAGAGCGGTCGAATGTCGTGAAATTCTAGAGTTGGATACGTGTTATGGGACTGTGGGTGCGGAGGCTGCTGACCGTTTTGGAGCCCGTGATAGGGCACGTCAGACTTAAAATGATGTATCCATGGTACATCAAACCAACAGTTTCACCCGACCAGGACCCAGTTCTAGCAGCACAAAGCATAGGGAAAGGTTGTCGATTAACTGATACCGTCTAGCGTAAGATGCATCATAGTTACTCTGGGAACTGTTCGCTTCGCTATCCAAACTCTTTTCTGGAGCTTTCCTCCCCCAACTTTATTCAAAGGCCTTGGTATACAGCCAAGAAAAATTCCATGTCCTACCTCGATTCCAGTCTGTTCCCGCCCGGCGGGCGCGAGAACCTTGTTGTCCTTCGTGCACTGCGGAGTGTTTGTGGAGTTTCTGATTTCCATGGCGTTGCAATCTTGGTATGCGCGTTTTCCTTGCGAAAGTCACTTGTCCGAGTAGGCGTCCAGGTTATCGCCTCAGCGAGGTCTTTGGCCTGAGATGCTGCTTGGGATTTCTGTATTGAGTGACAACGTGAGGGTCCACGCTCGATGCACACATTAGAGCTCAGCGGAGTCAGTTGCATCATGTCGTCGTCTGCACCTGTAGTCTGTTCGGGAGTACTGATATTGACGGGGGTGGACGGGGCTGGAAACGTAGAGCTATTATCTAGCGTGTGACTGGTAACGATTGCGCTGCTTGGGTCGAAGTCAAGCACCTTACAAACGTCAGAAACGTGCCTTCGAGAGGCGGACCGCGGTGGAGAATCGTGCTTCGGTTTGGCCTTTGTCTTTTTAGATCGGATCGAAGCCAAACGGTCGGCCTTCGGATCCTTGCGCAATCCGTCAACAATGGACTTTGTAACTGTAAACCCAGACAAGAAAGGGTCGTCGACGGAAGCAGGTGGATGAGCGCTTGGTGCAACTTCGTGTGTTTGCCGTTGCAAACGGACTTTCGGATAACGAAGCAAGTTTCGAGCACTCCCCGTGGAGGTATACTGCTGGTGTGTCGCTATGCTGCTGTCGACTGTTGACACAGAAGACGGGTCATCTTCATGAGAAACACGGGCAAGCCAATCATCAATCCAAGCCTTGGATGAAACGGTGCCGTGAGACGACGCAATGGGGGGCTCTGCGATCAAATAGCCGGAGTCATCAGACCAGGACTGGGATGGGGTTCTGCATGGCTGAATGGGAGTCTTGGGTACGCGGCCAATGTCTGGCACGATTGGAGGAGGGCCCGCTGATGGCACCAGAACCCCTGAGCGGGGCAACAAAGTGTGTGTACCACGGCTTTCATGGGTCGGGAATGGACCGGGCGATGCATAGGTCGATGATATGTTTGCAAGGCGTGGGTAGCTAACTTCGGCATCCTGATGGAGGTCTGAGCCCTCGAGACTGGCCACTTCAAAAATCTGCTTCATCCGGGTAGAATGACCTGGACGCGCAGGGGATCGCAGCAGCATCGAGCTGTATTGTGTGCGCCGCCTGCTAATGTTCGCCTTCCCGACAGACGAAGAGGGTGTCTTCGGATTCGTGCGCCGTGCCACAGGAGTAACAGGTATCTCCGACGAACTCACTGGAACCCCTCCGGAAGTAGAGTCATCACTACTATCGGGACCCGCAATGTCGTCGCTTTGAAACGGACCATGTCTCCTGGTGGGTGTAGATGGTGCCTGGAGAGCGGCCCTTTCTTTCAGCAACGGCTGGGTTGCGCTATGAACTGTATTATGTTTTATAGTAGTTCTCGAACAAGGTGAATGAGACAGCATACCTGGGACGCGATGCGGCCGTACCTGACTAGACTGTTGGGCGGGAATTGGTGCAATCTGGTTGGGGTTGTTGTCGTCACTTGGAGCGCGCCCCTATATGCAAGTTGAGCGTTGCGTCTCCAGTGGCTTTGGTTGCGCGACGCTCAGAAGAGCCACTCACTCGACGCGGGTTGGCCATTATAGCAGCGGGTGGTAGACGTGCCAGAGGTCAGCTCGTGGATCCAATTAGACAAGAAAGGTGCTGGTGTAGACGCAGTATGGAGCAAGCGACTATGCAGAAGAAGTGAAGTAGATGATGAGTGGGAGATGGATATGTGGTTGACTAAGTGAGAAACGGTATTGGAAGCGCGAGGACCTGCCTTGACCTAGGGAAGACGGACGGACAGAGGAGCAGCCACTGCCATATGCCTTCCTGATGTGCGTGGCCGGTGCAGCAAACAGAGGTCACGGCCGACGTATTTCCTCAGAGTGATACGCATGTCTGGAAGCTGCAAGCCAGTGCGCGGGTGAGCACCTGCAGCACCGCGCCCGGGCACCTACTGCAACACCACGGCTAGAGAGAAAGGAAACATTCTGCACATGTGCAACCGACATGGTGGTTGGAAGAAGGAAGATGGACGATGGAAGACGCCGCAGGAGCGCAAGGAGAGAAGACGAGCCCGCGGGCATCTGTCTACCTGAGGCGCACCAGTGACGCCTTCCCGGGGCCGTTCGCGGTCTTGCCACGATCCGATGTCTGCCCGCTGCCGCGCAATCTCGCTGGCGGGCGGCGGGAAGGCGCGGTGGGCTAAAGTGCAACCTGTGGGAAGGCGCCAGCAGGCCAAGTGGTGTCTCCAACTTCACCGAGGAAGGAGGGGCGAGCCTGCGCCTGCCGCTGACGAGCGTTCGGTTCTGCACCCGGAGTCCGTCGAGCGAGGGAGTCGGGGCGGATGGGCATCAACAAGCAGAACGCGCGAGGCCGTCCTGCTTAGTTCTGGCCGTTTCTTTCGGCCTGCGTCGGTGTGTTCTCGTGAGTGACAAGTCGGGTGGCACGCACAGCACGCAGCACGCAGCACGCAGCACGCAGCGCCCAGGCCATGATCCGCCGTGCTGGCTCGTACCTTAATACAACGCGACATCCTGAACTCATCTCGATCTGACTGCGCGTCTCAGCTGCTCGGCGGCCGTGCCTCGTCGCTCGCCGCGCAGAGACAATCGGCGCAAACTGGCGCTCTCGCTCATGCGCTGCTGCTCGCGGTGGGGAGTCCGCGATATGATATCTGATGTGATGTGATGTGTGGTAGTTATGCTGCCGTCTGCATATAACAGCCCCCAGGCGATAGCAGCACGGCCGGGCCCGAAAGAGAGGCGCTGCAGGCGAGCGTGTCTGGACTCTGGAGAGGGACAGAGGAAGCCTGGGCCATGCAGCATGCTAGTCCTCTCATCCTCCAGCCTCCGACGCACAACGCCAGGGCCGCCGCTCAGTCACCACCTTCGTGCTCGACGCAGCCTGCAAAGTCATGCATCGCCCGCTGCCTCAGGTTTGCTGACGGTGACGGACGGCCCATGGCGCTGACTGGCACCCATCCCATTCTCGTCTTCGTCTTCGTTATCGTCATCGCACCGTGTACCACTCCTCCCACCGCCTGCGCAAACGGCCTGCCAGACGACGGTGACGAGAACTGCGTGCCACCCGCCCACGACGCCGTCACGCACCGGTTCGCCGCTGTGTCGCCGCCGGGCCCAGCTTCGGGCGCTTTTGCTGCCTCCTCGCAGGCCCGCGTGCAGCTCGGGAGCGTGTGCGCTGCCCGGCCACTCCACCCTCTGTCGCACCACGCCCGCTGGCCACTCACACGGCGCTCGCCCGGCCCCTATGATGCCCTGAGTCGTCTATCTGCCGCCGTCCCCCATGGCGTTTTCCTCGCTTCGTGCTCTTGCGTGTTCCATTCACTGTCCGTGCGCCCCTAGCCCACGTTCGCATCTCCGCTCTGACCACCGCCCGCAAAGCCTCTGCTGCTTCGACATGTCGTCCACGCTGACGCTTCGTCTTCCGTCCTTTTGCTCACCACCAACACGCCCGCGCCGTTGTGTTGTGTTGCTTTGCTTTGCGCGAGCTCGAAGCTCTCTCTCCTTCGTCGCCCCTCTGCTGGCATTGCACCCTTCTCTTCACTCGTTTTCCCTCCCGTTTTGCGCCCCTCAGCCTGGCTATCCCGAGCTTACCATATCGCATCTGCATTCTTACCAGACTATCTACACCTCAATCGATCCATCCTCAACCTGCAACTGCAACTGAATCCTCCATCGCTACCATCGGCCGCTCGATTTCCAGCGCCATTTCTTCCGACGACGCCCGTTTGACCTCCAGCCACGGCAATGCTGTCATAGTGTACGTATACGCTTCTCGTCTGAAACCCGCATTTGAAAATCTATTTCACCGTCCTGGAACGGGCAACGTCACAAGTTTCCACCCCCACTGTCTTCCGACCCCTCTCCACCTTCTTATTGTCACTGTCGCTATAGGACGCTCACGCACACCTGCTCTGCTCCTCGCATTGTCGCGTTTGGCCTTTCTGGGAGAAGCCCGTACCCTCTTATTCGCTTTCCATGTCTTATGCTCGGGAACTTCAGATGCTAAGACGCAATAGGCTTCCCTATTCCCTATTTCGTGAACGCTCAGTCCAGTCCACCCATCGTCCTGGTCTGGTCATCACTGAACCTGCAGTAGTGTCGTGGATCCACCCGCAGCAAGGACCGTAGTCTTCCGGTACTACTCGTACCGAACCTCTGCTACTCGGCCTCATCTCTAACGTGTACCCCTTCGTTACCTAGCAGCTTTTCTATCTGTTGGGTCAGGTACCTGCTGGCATCGTTGGAACGCCAACTCATCATCTGTAATTGCTGTGGAGCCAACGTCTGATCCTCGGTCTTCGTTCCCCACTTTGGCTTGACGCTCATTTGGTCCCCATTCTTAGCCGTTAACGGTTGCACCGTCACAGGCACTTGCCATCTCCTCCGACCCTTATACCCATTTCTAAACATACACATCGACCCTCGACCAGTGTCGGTCTACAGACACACTATACCGCCATTATTTCTCCCGATTATTCATGAGTTACGATCCACGACTGGCTAGCCGGCCATACGCCGCGCCACCAGAAGATGATGACGACGATACACATGCGGGAACAGGCTCGGTGCGGGCAGCGCGGGAAAGAGTACAGACGGCGCAAACTCGAGGACCAGTGGCGGACAGGTCGCGGATAGTTGGACTTCCTCAAAGGCCAAATCAGCTCGTCTCACAGTTCTCAGCTGAAGGCCGACCGCAGCAGCAACAAAACCTGGTGTTACCAACTAACAGGAATAACGAGAATGCCCCATCACCGTCTCCTCAATGGCCTCTCTCGAACAATTTTGAAGACGTGCTGGACTCCTCTCCGCGCCCGCAACCTAGCTCTTTCCCAAAGGCACCTAGTCGAGGACCTCCGCCGCAGCGACCTCCTCGCCCAGTGTCGGACGATTTGCCTACTCAACCTATCTCGCCTGGCTATCGCGAGTCTTATCAGAGTGACGAAATGTTCTCTCCAGCTGCAGCGAGTCAATCCTCTCGGCCCCTCACTACCTCCTCGGCTGCCTCAGAGGCCTCATCCTTGGGCTCAATACCCGATTTCCCTGTACCCCAGCCGCCCATGCCAACAATGCAACCAGTTCCGCGAAGGATGCCCAGTCTCGGTCCACCGCCTTCCGCACGGAGGGGTCCTCCGTCCTATTACAACCAGCAGCTGTCATATGTAGCACCCATCGAAGAAGAACAAGAGATACGTTCTGCCACGATACGGTCGCTTCATGGATCATTCGCTTCTAGCAATGTGATCCCTATGAACGCGGAAGATTTTTATCTTGAGGAAGACGGCCTACGATCGGACGACGACGAGACCATCACTAGCGACTACGGACGAGATTCGAGAGCGAGCGATCACGACGATCAAAGCGGACTCATGCAGCAACCGACGCTTGTCCGGCAGGCGAGCTTAGGAAGGAGGACAAAGCCATCACTGATGACAATCAGATCGGTGGATAGCTTAGGGGACAGGGGCGGGGGTCAAATGAAACGCAAACCAGTGAATCCCGATATTCCTCATGCTGGTAGCGCAGTGGGCATCGGCGGTGCAATGTTAGCAGCAAGAGAAGGCATCTCTGGGCAAACCCCATCTAGTCCATCAAGCCTGTTCCGGGGCGCCGGAACGGGATTACTCGACAATTCGTCCTCATCCGATTCCCTGAACTCATCAAACAAGGTCAATTCTCATAGATTTCTAGACCCAGAGAAGGCTGTACTAGATCCCGCAGTACATCCACTCCAACAACAAAGTACACCACCAGATCGTGAAGCAAAGCGTCGACCACCCCGGCTCGATCTTGATGCTGTGCGAGATGCCGAAGCGCGAGGTAGCCTGACAAGCCTTCCGGAACTAATAAGAAGGGCCACTAGGTTGGCTGCGAACCTAGATCGCGGAAAGACTGCCAGCCGGATGGGTTTAGATTTCTGGGAATCTGGAGGACCAGAAAAGACGAAATTGGATGCCCGACGTTCGGGCTCTCTCTCGGATATGCTCAGGGCCTTTCCTCCTCCTGGTGAAGCCACTCCTGCCGGAGACCGATCTCACACGCCCAACAATCAGCGGGTGCGCAAATGGCCCTCGGACGGTCGCGGAGGCTCTGCGCTCGGTGATCGCAAGTCCAATAGGCGTCGTAGATGCTGTGGTATGCCCATGTGGACCTTCGTCACACTCTTGATCGTACTCTTGTTTCTGATTGCTGCCGCTGTCGTTATACCAGTCGCTCTTATCGTTCTTCCCAGGCTGAGGGATGCTCAACAAAATGCAGCTCAGCGCACCCAAGGAGCAGGCGATAACAATAATGACAACAATAATAACAACGATAATAACAACAATAACAATAACAGCAATCCTCCAGCTCCAGTACCAACCAGTGGTGGCCAGAGCAATGATCAATGCGATGGAATCGTCACATGCCAAAATAGTGGCGTGGCAATCATGAACCCCGATCAGTCGTGCAACTGCGTTTGCATTAACGGCTTCACAGGAAGGACATGCGGTACAGAAGGAGATGCTGGGTGCACTACAACCAATATTGCGGGCACCGCCAACAACGCTACAGTTGGAACCGGTATTCCGCGTCTTGTAGACAGCGCGCAGAGTAACTTCAGCATTCCCCTAGATTCTTCTCGTCTTCTGTCGTTGTTTTCCGGGCTCGCCCTCAGCTGCACGGCGGAGAATGCGCTTATCACCTTCAACGGCCTCGCGTCTCGTGCCATCTCACAGAGTTCCATACCAATCATGGTAGATACGAGCATCGAACCGTCGCGGTCTCTGCCGCTTCTAGAAGCTGCCCACCCGGAACAGAACCCGCCTAAGTTGGAAAAGCGACAGGCCGTAGGGCCTCCTGGAGCTGCCGACGGAACCCCAGACCCTGGGCCGAGTGCAACGCCCACTCCAAGGCAGCCAGTTTCGAGCAATGCGACTGCGATCGACTTTGCGCGTATCGCCATACTGCTTATCTTGCAAGAGACTGGCGAGCTGGACACAGCGGCCACTGCGCAAGAAGCAATTCAAGATTTCCTTGTCAACGATCGCAACGGTAACAACGACGATAGCACGATCAATGTTAATCCTTTCGAGATCGACCTGGTCAATTTCTCGATTGCATTCCAGAACGGTACAACCATCCCCTCTACCACAACAACCTAATCAGTTGTACATCTCTTTCTACAAAATTTCCTTTTATGTCTTACTATGTACCATACGACGGCGCATTGGGCTTAAGCAAGCGTCTCTTGCTTCGGGCATGTCTTCTCAGCACCGGTGCAACGGTGTTTTCTTTACTTGTTTGTTTGTTTGTCGGCATCGACCGAGTCTTATATTCCCACCCTCGTCTTGAAGACTTGAGCGCGCTTGATTGGACTGGATCTAATTTTTAGTTGGGATTTGATATACCCCCTTTTTGGAATGGCCATAATGATGGTGAAGAATGGATGCCTGGTGGGTGGGCTGAACTGAACTGAACTGGAAAAGTACACTTTGTATATAGACGTGCTAGTAGTGGGCATACGCATGGACGCGTTCAGCGCAAATGCTAAAATATTTCAAATCAAGCCCGAGGGTGTTTCGGATATGTTGTGAGAACTTCACTCGTTTTCCAGTGAAAGAGCTTGGCGATGGTATCGGAAGAGTTGGCTGGGCTATGTCGATATAAAAACGCTTGAAGGCTTTCTGACTGTTGTTGTAAGAGCATGGAATACTCGTGAAAGGTTTCTCTGGTGGCGAATCATGTCCACGATCGGTTGTTTTGTCTATCAAGTTGCTGGTAGCTCTCTGCCGCCGCCCGCTTAATGTTGCCTACGACCTGTTTCCCCTGAAGGTAAGTCGATATGAGAACTCTTGAAAACTCTCTGACTGGTGTAGGAGAGCAGAATACCTGTGAAAGGTTTCTCCGGTGGTGAATCATGTTCTCGATTGGCTGCGGTATCGAGTTGCTAGTTGCTCACCGCCACCGGTTGCCCCCGACCGTTTCCCCATCAACCCTCGACCTTTCATCACCCATCGCTACCTACTAGGATCTTCGATAAGCTCGTCGCAGTCACTCAATCTGCTGAGATAATCACGCGCGCTAAGACCCCACTATAAGATAAAAACTTCCACCGCACGCTCGACCTTCCTCTCCGTGCACACATCGACCGCTCAACCTCTGCTCTCCAAAGCCTACAAAACCTACGATTTGTACACACACATTCCAGCAAACACACTCACTCCCTCATCATGAGGCTCGTCAACATCGCCTGCGGCGCGCTGGGCATCTGCAAGATGCTCTCGCAGCCCGCCATCGTCGAGCGCCTTGACGTGACGACCATCGTGACCGAATTCGTGGCGACGCCGACTACTGTGACCGTCTCAAAGACCGTCGGTGTCATCGGTAAGTACAGCTGTTGTCAATTGGGAGATCCGTATGCTTTAATAACTAACCGCCCATCTAGCCTCTCCCATCGTCCACCGTCCGCCGCCCCTCTACATGGTCCCCTCCTCCAACTTCTACTACCACGCCTCCCCCGAGGCCGGCGCCTTCCCTGGCCTGCTCCCCGGTACCCCCTCCTGGCCCCGCGAACTCGACATGGACCTCGGCGTGCCAATCTTCGCCTTCGGCGAGTGGCTCCAGACACCCATCAACATCACGCCATACGAGATCCTCCGCGCCGTCTTCATCTTCATGCTCGCCGCCTCCTTCTGGTCCTTCACCCGCGACGGCTTCAACGTCTACTACATGATGGGCATCATCAACTCGGTGCTGCGCGCCTGGCACATGGGCTCGTGCGTGCTGTGGACCGTCGTGTGGTACCTCGTTGCCAACCTCACCAACGACGGCAGCACCATCTTCCATATGGATCCCATGCACGGCTTGATCGGGCAGCTCACCAGATACGCGGCCATTGAGCCGACGACACCAGTGCTGTTCCTGCTATGGGCAACGCGCTGGTTCGCACAGGGCCACTGGTTCGCAGGCCGCCACGTCCTCGTCGCCATGTGGATGGAAATCCGCCCCGGCCTCCACGACTGCTACCCCGTCCTGCTCAAGTTCCTGCACCGCGGCGCCGCCCACCTCCCGACTCTTCTCGACTCCGTCCTCTCCTCTGTGGCATCCGCCGCCTGGTACCTTGGCCGCGCTCTCCGCTTCCTAGGCGGCATCGCGCACCCCATCCGCCCCATCTGCCGCGTCTTCTGGTACGTCGTGCTCAAAGCGGGCCAGCGGCCACTCACTTGGCTCTGCTACCTCGTCATGCGCTGGGAGTCGACACTCGCCTACTGCGCGCCCAGCGAGCCCTACTGGCAGCACTGGCAGCGGGCCGCGACCCTCACGCTGCACCAGCGCATCACGCTGATCTACACCGTGCGCTCGCTCGAATCCGCGCTCGACCGGCTCTCATTCCACTTCACGCCCGCCGTCGGCGCGCAGGCCGTATCTTACCGCGCGTCGCTGCTCGCCGCCATCGACGACCTGAACTACTACCGCGCTGTCATCGACGCCATCGGCAACTACAAGCACAACCGCGACACGGGGAAGCACCCCATCTTCACGGAAACCGTCTTCGCGTCGCCGACCATCACCTTCTCGGCCGTGCCGAACGACGCCGGCTTCCACTACAACGTGCCGAACCGCACAGCGCACACATACAACACGTACGACAACCCTGGCTCCTCGTCTGCGCTGCTCCTGCGTGGCAACATGGCGCGCCCGCGACCACGGCAGTGGGGCGGTGTCGCGCGGCTGCCGGCGCACCTGGACGTCTTCGCCAGCGAGCACTGGGCGTTTGGCGATTTGTTCCCGGGGCTGCGCGTGCCGAGTCTCCGGGCGGCGCAGGATCCGTTCGCGCAGAAGAACCGCGTGGTTGTCAAGGACGTGGCGGCTAAGTTTGGCAGGTTGGTGGAGGATCGCGCGGTTAGGGGTGAGGGGAAGAAGTGGGCGCTGGGGGATGAGTTGACGGTCGTGTAGGCCGATTGCTCTCTCGACTTCTCATCTTGAGATTAGGTGTCTCCGTTTTGATACTGGTTTGGTAGTAGTTCCCCCTTCCCCTTTTCCTTCTTTCCTCACTCTCACGTTGAGTTCTCTCTCTACACACAGGGTTCTCTCCTAGCGATTCTCTGGTCATCCGGTCGGCTGGCTTCTTGGCGTCGGGGGTGTATCTTTTGCTTTTACCTTTGCTTTCTGCGTTTGCTTTTACGATACCCCCTTTCTTGCTAAAGTCTAGTTGAACGGCCGGATATGATTGCGATGCCAGAGACACAGCGATAACAGAAAACTCTAAAATGACAAAAAGTATTTTAAAATAATTCCTCATCTTGGTTGTTGAAGTGCGTTTGTGTGTCTGATGTTCGTTCCAAGTTCTTAGGAAGAGTACTAACTCACTAATTGCTTATCTATCTCCATCTCCCCTCCCTTCTTCACTCCAGCTCTCTATCCCCATCCGCTCTACACCCTATCCGTCCTCGTAACCACCTACTCCCGCAACTACCTCCAACCCCCTATCTACACCCCGCCCGCTCCCACCGCCATACCTCATCCAGAGCATGCGTACCTATAGTACAAGAATAGCTCTTTTCTACATCTCTCTAGCCTTGACCCTCCTGTCTAGCCCTTGCGTAGTCTACTATCTATCGTGCGGGCATTGTCTTGTGTGATAGCTACAAAGCGTGTCAAACTATTCAGCCTAGCCTAGCTATACACCTGCTTGTATTAGCATAGCTAATCCAGAGTATACATTTTCCCACTACAAAAACAGCTCTTTCCTACACCTCTCCAGCCTTAACCCTTCTACCTAGCCTTTGTCTACTTCCCTATCTGCTATGCGTGCATGATATTGCCTGATAACTACAAAGCGCGTTGAAGCACCCAGCCTGCCGCGTATTATATTGTTTGACAGCTACATCGCGTAGCGAAGACGCCACTCGCTAGCAGTCAAAGAAGCATGTCACCATGATGCAGAGCATAGTCTTATTGGCCAATCCTGTCGGATACATTGTTCCATTTCATTTGCTAGTAGGTACATTGCAGCAATAGCTGCGTGTTTGCATGCCGTAGTCCCATGTCTTGGACGAGGCCATTGTTTTGAAGAAGCGCTCTGAACCAGACCGCTATGATACAAAGACCCGCCTGTCCCCCTACGCTACTGTTCGCATAGTACTTAGAAAGCCAGCTCCTCCCACTCCGCATCGCTGACGAAGCCCCAGAAATAGACCGGGAGCTCGGTATAATGGCTGACTTGAGAGAAAAACGGATTAGCGGACGGGAGCTGGTGTGAAAAGGATAGAAAGTGCCTACCTCCAGCTTCTGCGCAGTTCTCGTTCGTAACGCGGCATTCGTGTGAAAACATGCGGTGTTTCTGGTCGTCGGTGGGTTTGAGACAAGGACACCACACAGTATTCCTCTCATCCAGGCTCCATTGCGACACAACGCACCCGCATGCTGGACAGATCCGAATACGGCGACCTGAGCGTAATGTGCCGGCTTCCTTCCGCTGCCATTGCCGAGGGTCGAAGTTTGGCGCATCGCATTCGAGGCATAGATCAACGAACTTGGTGGAGTGTATGTGGTTTTTTTTTTTTCTGCTTCCTCCCAGCAACGCAAAGTCTACGCCCACCGCCCGGCTTCTGTGTCGATGATGGGGGATACCGCCAAAGTAACTGCGATGCTTGACTTTGAGGCAGCGATAGCAAGCTCGGTATCTTGCGCCCGGGGGGTAACCCAACCCACGCCCTGTGTCCGCTGAGTATTCTGCTTGGACGCCTTCGTACTTCTTGTTAAGGGCTATGGCGGCGTCGACTACATCTTCAATCGCGCGCACTCGCATTCCCGGCATTGAATATTCGTTTTTAACGAGGGTCTGAAAGTAGTGATTGGTCATAGAGAGTTGAAGCGCACCTGTGTACGGGAGATGGCGGATGATTTCAACATGGAGCTCGGTCGACAGATCGTGGAATTGAGCAGGTGGTCCTGGCGGGTTGGACGCTTTCTTGTCTGTACTGCGCCTGTGGTCATCCAAGGGTTAGCTTCAAGAAGTGTCCATTCGCGAAAGGCTGATCATGGCGACAGTGCGGACAGTACTTTTTGTCGAGGTTTTCTTCGGGCAGTTGTAGCTTCGAGGATGGGTTGTTTTTCAAGCGGAGCGTAAGCTCATTCTGATGTATCTTCGCTGGCCGGTCTGAATTGCAGTCTTCAAACGCAGGCCGTTCCAAGCGGAACGGGAGTTCAAGTTGATGCATGGGTGGTAGAGTGTTGTCCTCGAGCACAGGATCTTGGTGCATTTTTCGTTGTTGGTCTAAGAGTTTGCGTGCGGCCCGTCTGCGTTTATACCGCAAGCTCGCCCACTGCCTCGCGGTCAAGCGCATGTGCGAGACGGATTAGTTAGTGCCCTGCGTGTTAGCCAGATACGGTTTTATCACGTTGTGTCTCTCGACGTGCGTTTGTGGTGGTGTTGTGAGTAAACACGGTGGGGTTGTAATATATGTACGTAGTTTAGCCGACGCGCTAAATCACGTGCCGACCGAGGCCGGGGTTATCCCGAGGTCTCGTACCTAGGTAAACAACAACAGCTGCATGTCGGCACACTGTGGATTGCAAAGTGTTCTCCTTCACATTGCGTGTTTGCCTGCATAGCTCAGCCTCAGCATGCCGTCTGCTACGAATCCCGCGTCACGCTCGCCTTCGCCGACGCCCGCACCGCCTATCGCCGAAACCCCCGGCCCGCGCGCCCAAGGCCTCATCAATGTTTACAACCAGGCGGTCAAAGCATCGTTAGACAAGTGCTCAGCGGCCAATTTTGCGTCTTGTTTTCCCACCGCAGCGCAGTATAGCCCGGAAGTGCTGGACAATCTTCGAGGGCAGATAGTAGACCAACTGGAGCGCACCTGGAAAACCAATTTCGAGGACATCATGACGAGGCGCGACGTGGTGAAGTTGCTCAACTCACTTGACCAGTGTATCGAGGATGCTCGACTGAGGAAGAAACGCGCAGAAGCGAGCGCAAACGGTGGGCCGGTGGAAGCCCCTGTACCGTAAGTCGGCACTTGAGCTTGATGCGTTCAAACATGAGGCCATGCTGATGCTGTGAACCTAGGCCTCATACGCTTTCTCCCGGTGCGATCCACCTAGCGCACCTGATGCCGTTTCTCGAGAACCAGAGTGCGAACATGAACGAGCGACTAGCGACGACACAACAAGCCAACACCGGACTGCTCTCCACCGTTACCGCCCAACGCGCCGAGATCGAGTCGCTGGTCCGAGGTCTCGAGGGTCTTATCCAAGACCTGGAAGTGAGCGCGCAAATGATGGCCCAGGACGAGGTGCAAGAGCTGGGCAAGGAGATCAAGGAGCTCGAGACAGAAATGAAGAAATGAGGATAAGGCAGCCCTGAGAAGCACGAAAGAACAAAGGCAAGGTCAAACCGATCGGCCGTTGGACGCCAACCTCGAGACCGTTGTCTATCTGCTTGAAGGCTTCACTTGAGCCTCCAACGGGCCCCTGCGAACGGCTGGATCCACTACAATCGAGACATGATTGTTTTAAGCTTGCAGCATCAACACGACATGCCCAGCGGGTCACGACCCCGACCGGATAAACGACCGCCGATGCGTCGTTTGGATCACACTACGAGGGCTCAGCCTTTCGTCGCAAGAATCCGAGGGCAGAGTCCGCGTCTTCGAGATCATGACGAAAAGGCTGCAATCCCACCACTGGGCGACAAGTCCTGCCTACTTACTCTCTCAGCTGGTAATGAAAGGCACATGTACAGCAAACATTGTGGTTTAGGTACCACCTCGGAGCCCGGAACGTCTATTGGATACACCACATCCAGCTGCGACGTCGGTCCCAAACCCTAATACGGCTGTCACCCCGAATCTGATTCTTAAGAGCAGTTGATTGTCGCGTTTATATGGCCTCGGCTAGTTGAGATGGTCTACCTTAACAATCGGACATGACAATCGGCTGCGGGTTGTTTATTTTGGTTGCATGCATGTCTAGTCTTACCACTCTGTTGTCACGCTTGGTTGGCCACTCTGCTTGGTTTAATTTATGTTTTCTATCAAACGCGGCTAAGAGGTTATCCCCCGGAAATCGCCCCTTCGCCTGCTCCGATCCCGTTGAACTGAGACGGAAAGGGCTTACTTAGTGCTCTTGGTTTTTCTAGCTATGCACAGCAATCGCTCCCGCAGTCAATAGCTATACGAGTAAATTTTCTACATCTGTCTCTTCCTATCGCTCACTTTTTCCCTCCTGTCTTGGCTGTGAGCCGCATTGCTGCAGCCCAACCTCCAGAAGCCGGTCCATGAATGCCGAAATCTGGGGCCCCGCGTGCTCGAAAACCAAGTTTCCAGATTGCGTTTTAATGTCAGCTTGCCCAATCCGGCAAAGTGAAGATACGATCCGGTTAACCGCTTAATTTGTTTAGAGTGGCACTATGAAAAGCAGACGACCATCATCAAGCTGTCGCGCGTGACGATGTACTCTTATAATACGAGCGCCTGCCTAGGAACCTGATTCTCTTGTGGCTTTGTTTGGTGTACGAAAAGAACGATCATCACTGAACCAGTCTGATCCAAAATGAAGATCTCAACAGCCCTGAGCGTCGCGTTCGCAGCTGAAGCCGTCAACGCTGCCGCTCTCCAGCCACGCCACTGTAGGCTATGTCCAACTCATTTTTCTACGTCAACTAACATACAACACAGACACCTTCCCTTCGATTGCCGGCTCCACGGACTGGCAGTACGTCCGCCAGACTGTGAACTTCCAATCCAATGCTGGCCTCAGTGATGTCTCCTCGCCGCAAATCCGATGCTACACATCAGGAGCCAGAGGCGTCTCCACCATGAGCGTGGCGGCCGGCTCCGCCGTGAGCTTCAAGGCCAGCCCCAACATCTTCCATCCGGGCCCCGTCCAATTCTACATGGCCAAAGTGCCATCAGGGCAAGATGTTAGCTCCTGGGATGGTTCAGGCAACGTGTGGTTCAAGATCTACGCCGAGAAAGCGACGAGCTCGGGCGGCCAACTAAGCTGGGCCAGCTTGAGTACGTACACTTTTCCAAACATTGCATACAAACTTGCTTGCTGACTTTGGTGTTAGACAAGGCATCCGTCAGCGCCAACATCCCCAAGTCGCTGCCCTCTGGCGACTATCTTCTGCGTATCGAGCACATTGCGCTTCACCAGGCAAGCAGCACCAACGGCGCTCAATTCTACATCTCCTGTGCACAGGTAAAGGTCACTGGCGGAGGCAGTGGCTCTCCCAGCCCGCTGGTCAGCTTTCCCGGCGCGTACAAGGCTACGGATCCCGGCATCAAAGTGAACATCTACTCGGTAAGTAACAATGTCGTCTTTGTTATGGAGAGACACTAACTTGAACAGGGCGCCACTTCGTACACTCCTCCCGGTCCGGCTGTCTGGAGCGGTTAGGTGTTCTCACGCATGTGTACTGGGGTCGGTTATAAACGTCTAATATGGTCCTGAAAGTGGACGTCAGTCATGATGATTGTAGAGGAACTATCAAATGCTATCGTTCATAGTAGAGATGCACTTGACCGCAACTCACTTGATTGTGCTGTAGACCTATTCTTGAAGGTACTCACAGTTTATCTACAAACAACAGAACAGCTTTATTGTCTCTGGAATGTAGGTGAGTGACACCATTAATGAAAAACGGGGCTAGGTCAAAAGCAGTCTAGATATGCGAGCCGTTTCTTCCCGCTCGATCGACGTCTGGGCCGAATTACCCCTCCTCGCTTTTCCCATGTCTTGCACAAACAACGATTCCCGTACAAACAGATAATAATAGCTCGGCAGCTAGTGGGAAAGCAAGCTAGTTAACGTGGCGTTGCAAGGATTCTACAACACAACCGAATTTCAAGCAAAGAACTGTTTGTATCTACATTCTAGTTTGGTTGCACCACAGGTCGTCACTCAAGTATCGTCGCTATGTCAGACGAAGAGCCTTACTGGCTGGGACGAGCTTCTCTCGAGCAGCAGCGGCTTATTAAGCAACACTACGTCTGGACGAAGTATTTAATACACTCACTGCTATTGTCACTACCCCGCTAATCACTCTTCAGAACTATCGGATATCTGCTCCACCCGTCTATCGCAAGCAACCTTCCAGAAAATGCCCGCATCGCAGACATCGGAACCGGAACCGGCATCTGGCTCACAGACATGGCCAAAGCCTCGCCCCCAACCCACCACTTCGACGGCTACGACATCTCCGACGCGCAATTCCTACCCGCCGACAGCCTCCCCTCCAACGTCTCGCTCAGCCTCGGTGACTTCAAGAAGCCCTTCCCCGCGGCCCTGCACGGCACATACGACGTCGTCAACATCCGCCTGATCATCATCTCCATGGGCCGCGGCGTCTGGGAATCCACGCTGCGCAACGTGCTGACGCTGCTGAAGCCCGGCGGCGCCATCCAGTGGACCGAAGGCAACTTCCTCGTCGCCCGCGGGTTTCGCGGCGCAGCTCCGGCGTCTACGGGCGGGCACTGGCTCTCGCGCGCGCAGGCGCAAATGAACAATACGCTGGTCAACCGCTTCGGCTTCAACTTCCCGGACTTCACGCAGCTGTACGCGGATGCCGGCTTGGAGCGGGTCGAGGAAGATGTCCTGAGTACGGATCGCCTGCCTGAGCAACGCCCCGACTTCACGGAGATCGGGAGCGGCGCCGTGTTGGGCGCGTTGAAGAATCTGGCCGGGGCGGGAGGGGACGGGTGCTGGGATGAGGCAAAGGTTGAGGAGTGTCGGGAGAAGGCACGGGTGGATGCCGAGTCGGGGGCGTATCTGCGCTGGGATATACATGTGACGGTGGGGTTCTTGGCTGCGCCGATGTCGGTCACCTAAGCTGCAAATCTGGGTCGAAAGTACGAAGAGGACTGGGCGGATGGGAGAGGTTTATCTGAGTGAGATGCTGCGAAAGCGATTGCACAGAAATAAAAACTTGGCAGGTACATTTGGTATCACAGGCTACCTAGATTCCTCTGCATACCTTCACACTGGTTCTAGAAGCCTTTTGAGAGACTTCGATGCTGCCATAGTAGTCTCTCGTACTAGAGATATACGGCAGCCATATGCGGAATCAGTCTCTTTTCTCCAAAGGCGTGTAGCTGTTTTGATTGTATTTTGCTCCGAATCCTCCACGAGTTCTCTGCCACAGATTCAATACTTCAACAAGGGCTTCGAGATTTGTTTCAGGGCTTGTGTGGCTGCTGCCTACTAGCTAGCCTGCCATTCTAAAACCATAGTGGGGAACCGCTAGGGAACATTGATCCCCGCTCTTAAGTATTCTATCCAAAGATCGCCGGCAGAAATAGATTTGACGCTGGTCCGAAAGTGTCGAGGAATACCCAAATCCAGTGTACATTAAGAAGCAAATTTCTTTCTCGTAGGTCCGTCCTTATCTCAACCTCTCACTCGATCTTTCCGTCCACGGCAAACCTCCTCTGGAAAGGTGACGATCTCATCCGTCGACAGGCGAGTCCCCAATCCGTACTCCACCTCCTATAGTACGGCTGATAGCCCAACAAGCCGCCCACCCACCTCCCCAGCACGACCCCCGCGGCCCGCGCCACAGTGCGACAAAACGGGATCCAGGTCGGTAGCGAGACATACGAGCCGCCCGCATCGAACATCTAGCAACAAAACACTGAGCAAACTGCCCTCAAACAAGCCAAGCTGCACAACCAACTTAACTTACCGCCATGACCTGGATGACACTCAGGGGCTCCCCGTGCACAAACACCGCATCCTGGTACCCATACCAGTTCTCGAAGAACAGCTCGTCGAGCTTGTACGTCTCGTGCGTATCGCAGCCGCCCAGCAGAAACCGCGTGACGGTGTCGGTGTCGGTGTCGCCGTGCCCGTGTGACGGCGGCGGCGGCGGCGGCGGCGGATACAGTCTGTGGTGCGTCCACGGCTTGATTGCAAACTCGCCGTCGGCAGCCGTGAGCACGTGGACCCGCCCGGCGCTCTCGACCACAAGCCGGCCTTGGAGCACCGTGATGAATTCTTCTTGGTAGGGGTGGAAGTGCAGCGGCGGCTTCTGCTTGGCGAGCGAGAGCAGCTTTTCGTGGTGCAGCAGGAAGGTCACGGAGAAGGCGAAGCCCCGGTTCGGAAGGACCAAGGTGACTGCTACGGCATGCGAGTTGCTGAAGGTGATTCTCGGGGAGGGCAAGGTGGACATTAGGCCAGTGAACCCAGCGACAGCAGATGAGAACTGGTCAGTCTTACCCCTTCTAATAACTACCTACTATTAGTACTCTCGGTACTGACTGGCAAATCCAAGGTCGCAGACGTGCTGGCAACTGCCAACCTGCATAATCCTTCCGCAACTCAACAAAGATGTCTCCTTGGCTCTTAAGATAATCCGATTCTTCAGGATCCAATTCGCAGTCCGCAGCGGGGGTCATTCGCCGAATCCGGGCTGGTCGTCCATTGACGAACCCGGCGTCCTTATTGATCTCCAGAAGCTGGATCAAATCAGCGTTAGTGCGGACAAAAAGGTGGCCAGTTTGGGACCTGGTGGTCGTTGGGGAGAAGTCTATGAGGCATTGGATCCTTACGGACTCAGTGTGATAGGAGGTCGCATTCCTCAAGTCGGTGTTGCAGGTGTGATTCTTGGAGGTATGTAACTCACCTGGTGCCACACTAGCCAAAGACTCATGAACATGTCTTAGGTGGATTCTTCCATTTCTCCGGTGAGTATGGCCTTGCTGCAGACAACGTGAAGAACTTTGAAGTAAGTGTTTTCTCGACTACGGCTGTATCAATAGCTCACATCTCTCAGGTTGTCTTAGCCGATGGACGTATCGTTAACGCCAATGCGGGAGAAAACACTGACCTGTTCTGGGCGCTCAAGGGGGGAGGTGCCAACTTCGGTAAGTCATTCCGTGCGGTACAGTTCCACGTCTAACAGTTTACCAGGTATCGTCACCAAGTTCGACATGTATACCATCCCTGTCCACGACATATGGTACCAAGTCTCTATCTATACCCCTGATCAAGCATATGCTTGCATCGATGCCTTCACCGAGTGGCAAATAAAGGGCTCTTCCGACCTCAAGTCCACTGTTGCTATGATCATTGGCCTCGATTCCATTACCGTCGGCTTGCTCTATTCCAAGACTACTGTCCCACCGGCTGTCTTCGAGCCCTTCAATAAGCTCACCCCTGCTCTAGTCGCTGTTCCCCCTACCAATGGGACCATCCTCAGTCTCACTCAGATCCTGGCCTCGACCTCTTCCACAGATCCCATGCGGTAAGGAATCTCAGCTTGCGCATTGAAAAGGATCATCTGCTAATCAATTCATCAGCCATGATTATCGCGGCGTAAGCTCCGGGATAGACGCTCAACTCTACAAAGACGTATACGCCGTTTGGAAAGAGAAGGCGACTGCTGTCCATGCTAGCGTTGGAGCAAACATGACCTTCGTCCTCCAACCCATCCCGGCCGGTATGGCACGAGCCGGCAAGGCCAAGGGAGGCAATCCAATGGGCATCCCTGAGAAAACTCATCAATGTAAGTCGCCTTAGCATGAAACACTGTTAGTGAATCTAAATGAATACAGGGTGGACAACGCTCGTTGACTGGACCAACCCCAAGGACGACGAAACCGTCCGCTCTGTTCCGATTGCCATCACGGAGACGTGGAAGCAGCAGAGTAAGCAGCGCGGCCTAGAGATCCCGTATATCTTCATGAACGATGCATCCCGGGACCAGAACCCAATTGCTTCGTACGGAAAGGAGAATGTGCAGAAGCTGAAGGCGATTGCGGCCAAATACGATCCCACCCAGGTGTTCCAAAACCTTCAGCACAATGGGTTCCTGTTGAAGCGTGTGTAACGAAGGGATCCTTTAGATGGGATTTAGTAGCGTTCTTTTGAATCAACCAAAGAACCAGGATAATTGTAATAGAAACTGCTCATACTTTTGTCCATGTCAGAGTCGAGCCGGTCATGCATGATCGACTTTGTCTTCGGAGTGTTGTCGACAATGCAGCCGCGGCGGGTAGTGACGGAAGACGTCGAACATATGAAACCGAGGAAAGCGTAGGTTGCTGAGGGCAGACGCTATCGTATTGTTGTTGTGATGGCATAACTGAAAAGAAACCAGAGCTTTCGATGTTTTCAGGTAACCTACGTCCGCGGGAGTCTCCGGCGGGTCCCTGCCAAGACTTCCGTCGCGTCTCTCTTCAGATCGTCCGACCGCCGATCCATCTCACACTGCAGCTGTTCAATCGCATCCGAAGACCGTGTCGTCGTTAGCCCACTCTGTGTAGTGCCACATTGGGATTCTAGGGCTTGCCTCTGCCTTGTCGATATGGAAGACCGCAAGTTGAAAGGCGGAGACGTAGTTTTGCGCCGCCGCAACATTCCTAATACACGGCACTGGCACCTCGTCGCGTCGCGTCGCCGGGATTCACTTCTGTCACTATCGCTGCCTCTTTGCAGTTAATCTAGCTCTTGATCTTGTTCGTTATTGTGTTGTCTGCTTCCAGTCATCCTACTAGATCACATGCTTAGCCATGGGACGGACCTTGCGTGCGCGGCAATCGAGCGTCGCACACTGATCAGTTCTTCCGTCTGATTGCGGACTCAGTTCAGAGTCGAGTAAGTACTTTTTTTATCCTGCTGTATACTTGACTGACTGGAATGTGCTTCAGGATCACGCGAACTCGGTATTCGCCGCAGTCACCGGTCCTCCGGCCTCATCCTGCTATTCTGCCTCCCCCGTCCACGTAGCTCTCGACGTCTGCGCTCCGCAAGCGAAATATGCCGATGAGAAGCATGCACCGATAGCTCTCCACAGCGGCCCATTGAGGTAGCTCCGCGTCGTCCAGCATATCCATGCCGACCATACCATTTTCGAGGAGCCGCACCGCCGATCAACTGATCGTGCTACGCCAAACGCGCCATTCGGATACAGTTGTACGTTTAGGCTAGGGGTAGACCCAGCAGAGCTAGGCAAGACCGAAGATTGTGACACCTCAAGTCGAACTTGTAAAGAGCAAGACCTAGATTTCGAGAATTTTAGGGAGAGGTCTGATTCTAGAGAAGACTATGGTAACGATAGAGAGCTGTATCGACGGCCTGAAGATCTAGACTCTCGGAATGGAACTGCAAGTATCCCGCCACAATGACAGCTATCACATTATACAAGGAATGGGAGGATAGCATCGAAACATTGCGTTTGGTGGGAACTCGAGTCAACGAGGCTTGGGGAGAGGGTTCATACCCGGACGGAAAGCCTTGAGTTAGCCGATCTCTCTAACGGTGAGGTTATTGTCCTTGCGGGCGGGAGGTAGGATGGCAGCAAGCATATGGACCAGAACATAATCCACGGCGCGGTAGTTGAGCGACGTAATGTCGGATTCTTCTACAACGCCACAGCATGAACGCGTAGCACGTAACAGCGAAGCAGGCGTTACGCACGATACAGAAGGCGGGTCCGTAAAGCCATACGGCGACGTTCCGAGACGTAGATTCACAACAGACGACACAATCCACACATTGCTCAGATGCACCTCCTGGTCCTGCGTGAACAGGACAAATCTAGCTGTGGGGAGGGGGGAGTAGGAAAGGGAGAAAATCGGTGATAACGTAACGATGTTAGCATTATCGGGTATCGGTATCTGGCGCGTTGGCCTCAATGCAGACGATAAGTCTTCGTCTAGAGCTAAGAAAACCGAATACTTTGCTAGACATTAGATCGTAGGATATCTCACTACGGGTTTCCAGCAGTGGATTCTTCGGCTATCCGCAGCATTCCGAAGCTCTGATGTACCTGGGCAACGCAAGCTTCCCCTCGAACAACAATAAACAGTTGGTTGTGGATGCGCGTCTATGGAGGCAGCGTCTCGGCGTAAATGAGGCAAAGCGCGTCGGCAGTTCCTGGCGAAGACACAAAGCTACAAGGGTAGGCTGTTGGTAAAATAGTGTACTGGGATTCGGGATACACTAGCAAGCTTGTAGATGCGGAGGAGGACTGTAAAGGGTTTGGGATAATGATAGCGCCGAACGTTGAAGTTGGAAGGTGACTTGGGTGGGATGAGGCATACGATGAGTTCGGCTAAAGACGTATTCGTTGTCGCCTGGCTTTAAGATAACCTTCAACTGAAGAGCCTGCAAGAAAAACGTCGGTAGAAAACTGCTGCGCAAGAGCAAGTGAGCAGATGAGATGACATGCGCTGAGCTAATGGACTGGTTTTCTGTCGGTCAGAAGACTGGAAAGATGATCGAGAAGAGTGGCGACTGCAGCCCTAGAGCGGGGATACTGCCCAAATCGCGTCTCTATATTGGACACTGGTGCTGTGTGCAATATAGGAAATCCGGGGATTTCAATCTATCAGTATGGCGATCCCGGAGGCGTGGCAGCCGATGTAGGCCAATGGGGAAGTAGGAAGCGCGCTTGCGTAGCCAGACGTGCTAGTTGAATGCGACAAAGCAATGAATAAAAGTTGAGTAAAAGTTTGCGCAAATGCTTAAGAAGAGCTTTATTTGTATTTAGTAGAAGCTAAATAGGTAGCTATTTTATAAAGCCTTTTAAAACTATAGTTTATTAAAATAACTATAATAACGTATTCGATTACTAAGTGCGCTAGACTACCGAGTGCGCCAAAATTCCTTGGCACAACCAACTTATTTTAAAGAACATTAAATTAATTGCTATTAAACAAAGAACCTGCGTAGGTCGTGCTAGCTTTAAATTTAAAAGCTTTTTTTGTATTTTTTTAGCAAGTTTAAGCATTATGCTTTGTATTACTATAGTTTTTACAGCGCCGTAAAACTAGTTGTGCTTTTTTTTAACTCTTTTTACTACGCGCTTTTTTAATAGCTAAAGCGTTGTAAACGCTTTAGTAGCTACTTACGCTAATTTGTTTCTATACTCTATTATACTACTATTATTAAAAGTGTTTTTCTATTAAAAGTAATTTAATCGAACTTAGAGATTTCGCTTAAGAGATTGTTTTATATTTAAAAAGCTTAACGTACTTTATAGGTTCGCCGGACACATAGGTTCGCCGAACACTTGTTTTACTAAAGAAAATCAATAATCTAAAGCTTAATAACTTTAGATCTACTTTATAGAATTCTCTAAAAATTTCACTACTAAGCTGCATCTATATAAACTTTAAGATTCTAAGGTTACTAAGCTCTAGCCTTAGTATTTGAAAAGCTATTAAAGAAAGCCTAAATTACAAGAATTATTTTAGCGTATTTTTTGTATATCTAGAATTAGACTAGGTAGAGCTTAGTAATATTAGAACTAAAAAGTTAATGTATACAGAAATAACATATTCAATTTTTAGAAAATTCTATTAAGTAGATCTAGAGTTATTAAGCTTTAGATTATTGATTTTCTTTAGTAAAAACAAGTGTTCGGCGAACCTGTGTGTTCGGCGAACCTATAAAGTACGTTACTACTTTTAAGTTAATAAACTTGTTATATCTAGCTGTTATAATTATAAAAAGAAAATATATTAAAATATAAAATTGTAGAAGTTTGTGCTAACCTAACTTATACCTACGCTAAAACGTTTTAGCGTAGGTATAAGTTAAGTTAGCACTAGAGTTTTACGTAAGCTAACTTAACTTTAACTTAACTTATACTTATTTACTACTCTACGTAGATTACTTTTGCTAAGCTCTTACTAAAACTACTTTATTCTAGCGCAAAACAGCTTACTTTAGCTCTATATAGAGTAATAAAACACGCGATATTGTTTAGAGTTTACTTTTACTACTTGCTTACACGTACGCGCGTTATGCCTAGTTTAATTGCACTACTTGTAACGTACTTTACGAGCTTGCCGAACATACGAGTTCGCTAAACACTTTTGCTAAGCTTCTACTAACTCTACCTATGTACACAATGCTTCTACAACAACACTAGATAAAGCTTTCTAATAAACGTTAGATACAAACTGCTTTTTAAGCTTTTAAACAAAACGCGATACTTTTTTTGCAACGCGCTGCAGCTATCTATAACGTTTCTCGAGCAACACTAAGCAATTAACGCGCTAAACGGCCTTTACAAGCAGATTACAAGCTTAAATTAATAAATCTAACAAAGACTAAGAAAAGCGTAGTTGTTGAGTATATACTTAAGCTTATTACGCGCGGATTTCTTTTTAAGCTCGCAGCTATAGCTAATATAGCCAATTCCTTGCGCGCAAAGCGCAATTAAGGCTAAGTTAGCTTAAACTAGCCTAGTACGTAGGTTAAGCACTGCTTTGAGTTTACAATAAAATTCAATTGCAAGTACAATTACAAAAAAGCGCTTTGCAAGAACTCGAAAGTTATCTAGAGCTAGTTTAGCCTAGTAGCTAACATTAAAGCTAAGTACGGCACCTAGAATAAAAACACGTATAGAGTAGTAAATAGGTATAGGTTAAGTTAAAGTTAAGTTAGCTTACGTAAAACTCTAGTGCTAACTTAATCTATACCTACGCTAAAACGTTTTAGCGTAGGTATAAGTTAAGTTAGCATAGACTTCTACAATTTTATATTTTAATATATTTTTTCTTTATAATTATAACAGCTAAAGTTAGTTATAACAAGTTTATTAACCTAAAAGTAGTACCTATAACCTAACTTTAACCTACGCTTTAATTACTTTAACTTAACTTTAACTTTAGGTTTATACAACTCTAACCTAACCTATACCTAACAATAAGTACTTTCTACTTATTCGCTAGCGTAAACACGTACAACTTTAACAAAACAAGCTTTATAATAAGCTAGATAACAACTAAAGCAGTTGTTACAACTTTAGAGAAATAAAAACAGCCAAAGGCAATACAGCAAGGCAATAGAGAATAGACAACAGTTATCCAAAGCATTAACGCAATAAAGTAAGCTATTCTACTTTTTATTATCTTTAAGAGCTGCTATTACTTTTCTGCTTAGTACAAAGAAAAGAATCTACTTTAGAACTAGGTTATTGCAGTTTCTAAAAACGGCTAGACAATAAATAAGCTTAGCTTGTAGTAGTTAAAGTACTTTGATAAGTATACAAAGAAAAGAGTAGTTAGTGCCTACTAACTACTCGCAATTAACGGCTATAAGAGCTATAACTCGCTTGCATTCCAGCAATACTACAAGAAAAACAAGATTATTACTATTTATATGTTTCCGCACTTATTGCACTTTCTACAGCTTTTTAATGTAGGTTGTTTTACTTTTCTAAAAAAAGCGTACAAGCGCTAAGCTAAAAATCTCATGCGCAACTAAATTACTTACATTACGAAACTTAAGTTTCTACTATACTTTATACGCGCCTATAATGCAGCAATTACTTTTAGTAATATTCAAAAAGAGTTTTAAAGCGCTAGATTAGTTCTATTTAACTTAAAACAAGTTATAACAGCTTTTGACGTTTAGTTGCGTACTTTATTACTACTACTATTTATTAACAACAAGCCCTAGCAGTTGCAAACTCTAAGCAATACTTTTAAACTAAAGTCGCAATTAACGCTTGTAAAGGCAAGAATTTAGAAGTATATAAATAGCTTACTAACGTCTATAGTAAAAGCTTTTAAAAAAGTTTTAAAAAGAGCAGCTATTATTGCGCACAAGCTAGTGTTGGCGCAAAAAGAAATCGCAAAGCTTTAAGCAGCAAATAAAGCTGCTACGCAACGTAGATTGCATAAAAGAAAGCGAGTTTAAGTAGAAAAAACTTTGATAGTTAAGAATAAAGCTTGTCTAACTGCTCTAAAGGAGTTTAAAACGCGTAGTAATAAAAAAAAGTTAAAAACGCAAGTGCGCGCTAAAGCAGGTGAACTATTTTAAAAGCAGTGTAGATAGTATAGTTAAACTAGGCATAACGCACGTACGTGTAAGCAAGCAGCAAAAGTAAACTCTAAATAATATTTTAAGTTAAATTGCTTTATATAGAGCTAAAGTAAGCTGTTTTGCGCTAGAATAAAGTAGTTTTGGTAAAGGCTTAGCAAAAGTGTTCGGCGAACTCGTGTGTCTAGCGAGCTCGTAAAGTACGTTAGTGCTTTTAAAATAGTTTACCTACTCTAGCGCGCACTTGCGTCTTTAGCTTTTTTTTATTACTACGCGTTTTAAACTTCTGTAGAGTAGTTAAACAAGCTTTGTTTTTAACTATTAAAGTTTTTTTTGCTTAAACTCGTTTTTTTTTATGCAATCTACGCTACGTAGTAGCTTTATTTGCTAACGTACCTCACGAGTAGTTGAGCTACACGAGTTCGCGAAACACTTTTGCCTAGCAAATTATATAATATTATAACCTTAATACCTTTTTTAATAGTAGGCTTATTAGAATAATTTATACACTGTTTTAAAGCTCTAAGCTAGAACTTTAAAATCTACTAAAAATTACCTAAATAGGCTAAGTACTACTAGAGTTTTTAAAGTTTAAAGATAAAGAGCTCGCTTAAGCTCTATACCTAGTATCTAGTAGAATTCTACTATAATAAACTTTTATATTGTAAAATATTTTTATTTATACTATAAGTTAGAGTTCTAGAAAGTTATATAGTATATAGCTTAGAATCAAAGCTATTAGATAGAATTAGAGCTTATATATAAAACTTACTAAGTATAAAGTATTAGTACTATTATAACTCTAAATAATACTACTTTTTTAAAGCTTATATAGTATAATTATACTAAGTACTAAATTATTAAGTAGTTTTACATTAGGTTTTAATAGTTATATATAGATATTTATACTTAGCTAGTATAAAGAAAGTAAACTACTTTCTAACTTATCTAGTAGCTTTAATCTTAGGCTACACGCTATAAAACTTTCTAGTACTTTAATATATAGTATAAATAAGAATATTGTAGAATATAAAAGTTTATTATAGTAGAATTCTACTAGATACTAAGTATAGAGCTTAAGCGAGCTCTTTATCTTTAAACTTTAAAAACTCTAGTAGTACTTAGCCTATTTAGGTAATTTTTAGTAGATTTTAAAGTTCTAGCTTAGAGCTTTAAAACAGTGTATAAATTATTCTAATAAGCTTACTATTAAAAAAGGTATTAAGGTTATAATATTATATAATTTGCTTGGCAAAAGTGTTTCGCGAACTCGTGTAGCTCGACTACTCGTAAGGTACGTTACTTAAAGCTTTGCAATTTCTTTTTGCGCTAACACTAGCTTGTGCGCAATAATTGCTGCTCTTTTTAAAACTTTTTTAAAGGCTTTTACTATAGACGTTAGTAAGCTATTTATATACTTTTAAATTTTTGCCTTTACAAGCGTTAATTGCAACTTTAGTTTAAAAGTATTGCTTAGAGTTTGCAACTGCTAAAGCTTGTTGTTAATAAGTAGTAGTAGTAATAGAGTACGCAACTAAACGTTAAAAGCTGTTATAACTTATTTTAAGTTAAATAAAACTAATCTAGCGCTTTAAAACTTTTTTTAGATATTACTAAAAGTAATTGCAGTATTATAAGCGCGTATAAAGTATAGTAAAAACTTAAGTATTGTAATGTAAGTAATTTAGTTGCGTATAAATTTTTTAGCTTAGCGTTTATACGCTTTTTTGAAAAAGCAAAACAACTTATATTAAAAAGCTGTAAAAAGTGCAATAAGTGCAAAAGCATGCAAATAGTAATAATTTTGTTCTTTTTGTAGTATTGCTAGAATTTAAGCGAGTTGTAGCTTTTATAGCTATTAATTGCGAGTAGTTAGTAGCTGCTAACTACTTTTTTCTTTGTATACTTATTAAAGTACTTTAACTACTTAAGACTAAGTTTATTTGTTGTTTAGCTATTCTTAGAAACTACAATAACCTAGTTTTAAAGTAAATTATTTTTCTTGTACTAGGCAAGAAAGTAGTAGTAGCTTTTGAAAATAATAAAAAGTAAAATAGCTTACTTTGTTGCGTTGATGCTTTGGATAACTGTTGTTTACTTTCTATTACTTTGCTGTATTGCCTTTAGCTATTCTCGTTTCTCTAAAGTTGTAACAATTGCTTTAATTAATATCTAGCTTATTATAAAGCTTATTTTGTTAAAGTTGTACGTATTTACATTCTAGATACTATACTTAGCTTTTATATTAGCTACTAGGCAAAACTAGTTTTAAATAATTTTAAAATTCTTGCAAAGCGCTTTTTTGTAGTTGTACTTGCGATTAAACTTTATTGTAAACTTAAAGCAGTGCTTAACCTACGTACTAAGCTAGTTTAAGCTAACCTAGCCTAGATTGCGCTTTGCGCGTAAGAAATTAGCTATATTAGCTACAGCTGCGAGCTTAAAAGAAAATTCGCGCAATATAAGCTTAAGTATATACTTAACAACTACGCTCTTTTTAGTTTTTGTTAGATTCTTTAATTTAAGCTAGCAATCTACTTGTAAAGTTTGTTCTACGCGTTAGTAGCTTAGTATTAATTAAGCAACTTTGTAAATAGCTACAGCGCGTTGCTAAAAAAGTATTGCGTTTTGTTTAAAAGCTTAAAAAGCAGTTTGTATCTAACGTTTTGTAGAAAGTTTTATTTAGTATTGTTGTTAAAGCATTGCGTACATAGGTAGAGTTACGCTAGCGAATAAGTAAAAAGTACTTATCGTTGAGTATAAGTTGAGTTAGAGTCGCACAAACTTAAAGTTAAAGTTAAGTTAGAGTAATCAAAGCGTAGATTAAAATTAGGTTATAAGTACTACCTTTAGGTTAATAAACTTGTTATAACTAGCTGTTATAATTATAAAAAAAAATATATATTAAAATATAAAATTGTAGAGGTTTGTGCTAACTTAACTTATACCTACGCTAAAACGTTTTAGCGTAAGTATAAGTTAAGTTAGCACTAAAGTCTTACGTAAGCTAACTTAACTTTAACTTAACTTATACTTATTTACTACTCTAGGTAGAGTTAGTAAAAGCTTAGCAAAAGTAATCTACGAACTTGTGTAATCTACTAACTCGTAAAGTACGTTACTAGCTTATTTATTCTATATTCTCTAGCTACTAAATGTAGTTTGCTTTTTGCTACTAAAGCTAAAGTACTTTTAACGCGTTTAAAACTTAGCGCGCTAGCGCGTTTTCTATATTAACAAAAAAAGCTTTTTGCTAGCTTTTAGAAACGCGTTTTTTAAAGTATTTACAACAAAGAACTATAAAAAAGCTTTTAAAGCTTTAAAGCTAGTTTTTATTAATGCGTAAGTAGTACTTAATTGCTTTAAAGTACAGCTACGTACTCTACTACTACTTTTTGTACTAAAAACGCCGTAGCAGTCAAAAACTCTAAGCAATACGCTTAAATTTAAATCGCAATTAAAGCTTATTACTACTAACGTGTTTCATCAGTAAGTCGGCTACCTCAGTGAGTCGGCCACTAAACACCGGCGCGGCGACTGCGCGGCAACAACACGTAATGTCTCAACAACACAACGCGCAAAGTACCTATACTAAAGGCGATATATATATCGCTATCTCTGATATTCAATCTAAGCAGATTCAAAGCGAAAGGCGCGCTGCTGCAGTCCACAAAGTCCCTCGATCAACGATCCAAGACCGACGCGCTGGGAGACGCCCTCGACGCGACTGCGAGCCGAAATCAAAGCGCCTTACAAAACTAGAGGAGGAGGCGATTGTGCAGCGTATACTCAACGAATCCCTACGAGGTCTACCGCTCTCGAAGGCACACATACAAGATATAGCGGATAGACTGCTAGAAGAGCGCGGATGCAACCCTACTGGCAAGTGCTGGGTTGATAGGTTTATCAAGCGTACTCCTAAGCTGCGAACGCGATGGAGCCGTCCGTACGATCGCCAGCGAGCTGCCTGCGAAGACCCAGCGGTTATCGAGCCCTAGTTCAGCCTAGTTCAATCGGTGAAGGCGAAGTACGGTATCCTTGATGAGGATACCTGGAACTTTGATGAATTAGGCTTCTTAATGGGCAAGATCACGTCTCAGCTCGTAGTAACAGGCTCAGATAAGCCTAGGAAAGCAAAGAAACTACAGCCTAGCGATCGCGAATAGACTACCCTGATACAAGCTGTCGGCGCGACGGGGAAGCGCATCCCACCCTTTATCATCTTCGCTGGCAAGGTCCTAATCTCTACCTGGTTTGAGCTAGGAATACCACGCGACTGGGTTATCCAAGTTAGTCCAAATGGCTGGACGAGCAACGATCTTGGGGTTGACTAGCTTAAACACTTCAATACGCATGCAAAGT
Organism: Massariosphaeria phaeospora; assembly: GCA_011032825.1. Lineage (NCBI taxonomy): Eukaryota > Fungi > Ascomycota > Dothideomycetes > Pleosporales > Massariosphaeria > Massariosphaeria phaeospora. The sequence continues at coordinate 468,944 of JAADJZ010000002.1, forward strand.
CTGTAGGAGCGTACAGGCTACTTATTATTGACGGCCACGAGAGCCATTGCTCGCTTGCTTTCCAGGACTACTGCAAGGAGAACAAGATTATCGCTCTCTGCATGCCATCTCACTCATCGCACTTGCTGCAGCCTCTCGACGTCGCCTGCTTCGCGCCGCTGAAGCGCTCTTATAGCGATGGTATCTCAGCCTTGGCGCGCAACTACATCCACCACATTAGCAAAGAAACCTTCCTACCAGCCTTTAAAGCTGCCTACGAGCATACATTTACTAAGGAGAACGCTCGCGCAGGGTTTAGAGGCGCTGGATTAGTTCCATTTGACCCAGATGCAGTGTTATCGAAGCTTGATGTAAGGTTGCGCACGCCAACTCCGCCACAGCGCGACGACGCCGCATGGGAGGCGAAGACGCCGCGCAACGCAAAAGAGCTAGAAGCTCAGACTACGCTCATTCGACAGAGGATGCAAAAGCGCTCAGGTTCCTCAGCGAGCTCTCTTGACGAGCAGGTACGACAGCTGAGTAAAGGCGCGCAGCAGATAGCGCATAATATGGTGTTGCTGCAGGAGGAACAGGCGCGTATGCGAAGCGCAATTGAAGAGCTTACAAAGCGCAAGACCCGTAAAAGGCGATACGTACGGGTTGAGAAGACTCTAACAGTTGGTGAGGTATCTGACTTAATTGCTGCAAAGGAGGGTAGTAGTCGTGAGAACGGCGAGACGCCTGCGAAGAGGGTGCGCGCAGAGAGGCGCTGCGGCCGTTGCAGCGAGATTGGGCATAATTCCCGCACCTGTAAGGTAGAAATAGAGGATGTAGATAGTAGTACTGCTTCTGAATAATATTATTCTATTGCGTATAGTATAGTAATTTGTTGTGGTGTTGCACTACGTCGCTGCGCGTGCGCGACGCTGGGGTTTAGTAGCCGACTCACTAAAGTGGCCGACTTACTGATGAAACACGTTAAGCTTAGTTTCTTTTTATTATCTCTAAAGAATAGAGTTAACTAGCTTGTTAAAGAGTTTTACTAGATAGCTTATTAAGTTAAGCTAATGCGCAATCAAATCTCTAGCTTTAAAAAAACTATTAAAGAAGCAACAAAAATAAAATTACAAAAATAAAAGTAGATTTAAACAAGTAGCACATTAGAGTATAGTAACAAATTAGCGCAAGTAGCTGCTAAAGCGTTTATAGTACTTTAGCTATTAAAAAAAGCGCGTAGTAAAAAGAGTTAAAAAAGAGTACAACTAGCTCTATAGCGCTGTAAAAACTATAGTAATACATAAAGTAGTAAATAAGTATAAGTTAAGTTAAAGTTAAGTTAGCTTACGTAAAACTCTAGTGCTAACTTAACTTATACCTACGCTAAAACTAAATAGCGTAGGTTAAAGTTGAGTTAGCATAGACTTCTACAATTCTATATTTTAATATATCTTTTTTTTATAATTATAACAGCTAGTTATAACAAGTTTGTTAACCTAAAAGTAGTATCTATAACTTAACTTTAACCTACGCTTTGATTACTCTAACTTAATTTTAACTTTAAGTTTGTGCAACTCTAACTCAACCTATACTCAACGATAGGTACTTTTTACTTATTCGCTACCGTAGTAATACAAAGCACAATGCTCAAACTTACTAAAAAAATACAAAAAAAGCTTTTAAATCTAAAGCTCGCACGACGTACGCAGGTTCCTTGTTTAATAGCAATTAATTTAATGTTCTTTGAGATGAGTTGGTTGTGCCAAGGAATTCTAGAGAGTTCGATGATCCATTACGTTATAAAAAAAACGTTAGATAATTAAGACTTTAAGTATTTATAGACCTTAGAGGAATACTATATTAACACTAGCTTGAGCAATTAGCTACGCTATTTGTTGAAGAGGAGGCGATAGGCGGCGTCAGGATAGCGAGGTAGAATTGAGAAAGGTTTCCGGGGTTCAGTTTGTGGCATCATTGTGTGGCATCATTGTGTAGGGCACCGGACGCCCCGGCAAAGCGATGTCTACACGGAATAGAGGAAGAGCTTGAGAAGACGCCGTAAATGCACTTGTGTTGATGTATGTAAGATGGTAGACTAAGAACGTTGAGCTGCCTATCTGCTGTACGTAAGCGTGGACGACTTACACGGGGTGGCTTGCCTGGGGCTGTGTCTCTGACGTGAGCATCTACATATGTATGTACCAGAGTGAACCGGGTAGTCGGTACGGAGTACTCCGTACTTGTCTTGCGTATGAGATTACGGGTTGTATCAGCTTGAGCGCTGCATGTCAAGGGGATATCTAGGACGCGAGGGTTGGATAGATTGCCTGAGTTCCTAGATCTGCACAGCGAAAACCCTTTAGCATGTATGGAGATGATGAGATTGGCTCGAGATGTGTGCTGCGAGAGACCTGGGAGGGATATCGGAGCTTGCCAACGCCATCTCGCAGTAAGCCTGGCTACGCTGACTGCATGTTGGCGTTTCTACTCGATCCTCCTTGGAAATCGATGATGCGGCGTTGGTATGCGCTTTTTTCCTCCTACAAATAACACGGCTCGCGGTGAGAGTCTGCAGTGGTTGAGGGCTTCTACACTGGCATAAATGATAGAGTAAGTGGTGAAGGTCTGGCGTGTGAGCGAAAGGACGGCTTCACCAACGGCGCTACGGGCCGGGTCGTCTAAACACCGACCGACACAGACGCTGGCTGGACTCTGGAGAGATCACGCTCCCACCGTCGAACACGCCCACTCGCCGTCTCGCAGGCGGCTTCCAGAACACTCGTGATGGCGCGACGTTGTAGGCGTGAGAAAGCCATGTCGCTCACCCGCCCGCTGCACACTCCACTAGGATTCGCGGCCCGGTCGCGGTCCTGCGGAGTCTCCCATGGCTGCAGCCACCATCACCTTCGAATGGTCGCGATGGCAGCGGCCGCGCCTCACTGAAAATCCTGCACTTGGTCGTGGTAAGCCCGTGCCGCGACAATAGTGACAATACCTAGTCACAACACAGAGTGCTGTCTACGTGTCCAAGGAAGTTGAGACGACATGCGGTCGCCGGCACCTATCCCAAAACATCACGGAGCCTTCATCGCGACCCAGCATTGCGCTGCTTCGAGTCTGGCGCTGGAGATCGGGTGCACGCGAGCGGCGTAATTACAGGCTGTTCGGCGTTCCCCCAATCGTTCGCACGCCTGCCATTGACTCCTGGCGCTGACACGGAAGAGCTGACAGGGGCTTGGGACGTTCCATGCCGGCCCCATGCACCTCATACCTGGGGTTAATATGGGAATTGCAACGAGCTGGGTACGAGCTGCGCTGTATAACAAGGACTGCGTCCCCCAATGCTGGGAGCCGTGGCTCGAGCTTGCGACGGAGCTGCCCTTCGAAACATTGTTACCGACCCAACGCTCCTGGCGCCCTCAGTATGTCTACGAGGGACAAGAAGAGCAGCATTGGGGCCTCGCATCGTGAGCGCCAGCCGAGCGCGTCCCAGGTCCATCAAGTCCAGAATGTAGCTCTGGCCGACGCCACGGCGAAGGCTGGTGTCTCGCCGTGGACGCCGGCCATGTTCAAGGTCCGTACATGTCCAGCACTCGCCTAATGCAGCAAATATTCATCGTCTGCAGCTATACCTCTGCTTGCTCATCGCCACGCTGAACTCGTGCATCAACGGTTACGATGGCTCCTTGATGGGAGCTATCAACAGCTACCCGCAATACCGAGAGTACTTCAACTTCGACCTCAACGAAGGAACCGCTGACACGGGCATTGTTTACGCCATCTGTACGTCCATCGTGAACATAGCGAGTGCAACATAATAGGAGTGCATCACCCAACTCCGGCTATAAAACATGGTCGTGTGCTGATGTGGACTTGCAGACTTCATACCGAAATAGATGCTAACCTTGAACTCCAGATACTATCGGTAACTTGGCTGGTTCCTTTGTCGCGGGACCAGCAACGGACTTCAGGGGCAGGAAATGGGGCATGTTCATCGGCTGCGTCATCATCATCTTCGGTACCTGCGTCCAGGCAACCTGCTCGAACCTAGCTGGTTTTATGGGAGGGCGGTTTGTTTTGGGTTTCGGTGTCGCCATCACCTCCACAGCTGGGCCAGCCTATGCCTCCGAGATGGCCCACCCGGCCTACCGAGGTGTCCTCACCGGCATCTTCAACACCTTCTGGTTTGTCGGCGGCATCCCCGGTACCTTTGTCCCATATGGCACCTCTACCATTACTGGCACGCAGTCCTGGAGGATCCCGCTATGGCTGCAAATGGTCTTTGCTGGGATCGTTCTCGTCTGCTCTCCCTTCCTGCCCGAGACGCCGCGCTGGTTGATTGCCAACGACCGCCACGAGGAGGCCCTCAACACCATGGCGCGCTTCCACGGCGAAGGCAGCCGCGAATCCCCTATCGTGCAGCTCGAGTACAAAGAGATGGTTGAGGACATCTCAGTGACCGGTTCCGACAAGCGGTGGTGGGACTACAGAGAGCTGTTCAACACGCGTGAAGCCCGCTACCGAACCATGCTCGTCGTCAGCATGGCCTTCTTCGGCCAGTGGAGCGGAAACGGCCCCGTGTCCTATTACTGTAAGTCAAGCACATAACGACTAACAACATTTGAAATGGAGCTAATGCAAATCTTTGTAGATCCGACCATGCTTCAGGGCGCGGGCATAACCAACAACCAAACCCGCCTCCTCTACAACGGCATGCAAAACGTCGTCAGCTTCGCCGGCGCCATCTTCGGCGCCCTCTACACGGACAAATGGGGCCGCCGCCCACAGCTCCTCGTCTCGACCGCCTGCGTCGTGGTCATGTTCTGCATCGTGTGCGCCCTCGTCGCGACAAACCTCCGTAACGGTCCCGACGGCAAGCCCCTGACCGACAACAACGGCACCCCGCTCATCAAGCGGCCCGGCCAGGCCAAAGCCGTCATCGCCTTCCTCTTCATCTTCGGCTTCGTCTTCTCTGCCGGGTACACGCCGCTGCAGCAGCTCTACCCGGTCGAGTGCCTGCGCTACGAGTCCCGCGCCAAGGGCATGGCCTTCTACAACTTCTGGGTCAACATTGCAGGCTTCTACAACACGTTCGTGACGGGCATAGCGTTTACGAATGCGGGCTGGAAGGTAAGCGACTCCCTCCCTCTTCTGCACTACTTCCCCGCCCCCTACCTATACCCCCTATCCAACACCCCCCTGGCCTCCTCACAAAACACCACCACTAACCCCTCCACCTTGTAGTACTACTTCCTCTTCATCTTCTGGGACATATTCGAATTCGGCTTCATCTACTTCTTCTACGTCGAGACGCGGCGCCGCACCCTCGAAGAACTCACCGAGATCTTCTCGGCGCCTAAGCCCGTGAAAACGAGCTTGAGCCGCACGCAGATTATTTGGCATCGCAACCAGGGCGTTACTGAGGTTGTTGATAAGGAGGCTGCTGCGGGATAGCTGGTCGATGTGGAGGCGTAGATATAAAAGGAAGAGAGGCGAAAGAAAAGAAGGGAAAGAAAAGAAAAGAAAGAAGGTAGTGGGATGGGATGGGATAGGTTGGCATGGCATGGCATGGGTTGGGATGGCGGCAGGCGCACGGATATACCCTCGTTCTTTCAAATGCATCGCGTAATGGTTTCCTTAATGTTTGTTGACTTTTTCTTTTGTGTTCTAGCATCGTCCTGGCAAAGGGAAGCGGGTTGGAGTTGGGTGGGGGGACAAGGGAAACTTGGCATGGTGTCGATGCATCTACGAAGAATGTAGGGCGAGGGGTTTAAACTCGATCGTAAGAACTTCGTTCGAGAGAAAACATCGACGCGGGAACAGCGCAGTTTGCGAGAGTAGAAAAATACATATACACAGCACCAAGGGAAAAACCATATCGATATACTGCGCTCGAGACAATTTTGTTAAGCAGCCCACTTCGGGGTTCCAGCGTGAGTTTGGAAGTGGCAAGCATGCTCGGACGACTCTGGTATTTTACTGACACTTCCCTTGCTGATACCTCCCCTCCATGGAAAAGAGCGCGACGGCAGCAACGTCCGATTCTGACAGTTGCTACTTGCCTTTCTGTACTGCCTCCTCTCCGTAAACGCCCATTGGAAAAGAACCCTCCCGCAACAACAACTCCGACAACTAACGCCACCCCCGCCCTCGCACGCTGGCTTGCCCTCCCTTCTTTCCCCTTCTTTCCCCGCTGCGCCGCTCCCATCGCTCACTTTCTCCACGCAGTGCAGTGTCTAACACGACACGACGAGTTCGTCTTCATCGAGCCCGGCACCCAGCTCAGCTCAGCTCAGCTCAGCTCGTAACCTACTCTTTCTTGCGTGACGTTCTGGCCCGGGACGAACGTGTTGTGTTGATTCTCGCCCATAGCTGAGCTGATCGGTCGGTAGTCAAACATAGTCAGCCAGCAACGACTGGGACGACTAGAATTGATCAATTCGTGTGCCTTTCGCATTTATTCCGGCCTATACATGTATAAATAAATCTTGTATAGAGCGTATAAAGCAAGCAGACGGACGGACGCTGTTCCAATGGTATGGTTTCCTTGGTTGCTTGCTTGATTGAATGTGGCACCAGGCCGGGGAAGGTACAAGGGTAGGTAGCACGTAGTCATAGCGGAACGGGAAGAGAGGGCGGATATATCAAACTAGTTAGGGGTAGGCATACAGGGCTAGAAGCGATTATCACCACGAAAGGTAAAAGGCACTAGAAACGTTATCAAAGATAGGTAAATTCTCATTCTCATTCTTATATCATCGACGGTATATCTCCATCGTCATCATCATCATCATCATCAACATCGTCGTAATCATCGTCAGGAGAACTTAAACTACCACCACATGTCTACGACCTTCCAGAAGATCCCATCCAGACCATCAACAGGGGGTATAACCTCTCCAACGATCCATACAATATGTTGGCCCATTACCAGCATGTCGCAACCCTCCATCTGAGAAAAAAACGGTATTACAGGTCGAGTTTCCAGGGCTTGCGCCATCTTGTATGTATGGTTTGTATATCGCGTGAAAAATGTTTGTCGATGTCGATGTGTTCTCTTTTGTTGCACCAGCGCCATCTATGCAGCAGCCGTAGGTCCGCGCGAAACGAGAGTGAAGATAGACAGATAGATGATAGAAAGAAAGAGGGTATTAGAAAAACACGCTTGAACGCAGCAGCAGCAGCAGAAAAAAGAGAAAACTCCAAGTGGATCCAGTTTGCGTAGATGAGATGGCCGGATTAGAACGTGTAATACATAATACGAGGAGCGCAGCTCGTGAGAATCGAAAGCGATTGATTGTGAGGGGGGGTTCAGACGCTGACGGTTCGGCGCACTCCGACTTCGGGCTTTTGAGCGTACCCGATGAGGAGCCGGAAGCTCGTGCCGCGTTTCTCGCACTCCCTGAGGAGGCTCTCGTCGCGCCAGATGCTGCTTTCGAGGAGGTTACCCGCGTTGGCTGCACCAGGTTCGCCGGCTTCGGGGAGGACGAGGGACTCGTAGCAGCGAGAGTACCACCAGCGGCCCACGCGAGCTACCATGGCTGTGATTCCAGAATCGGTGGAGTCGGACGAAGATTGTGTGTTGAGGAGGTCTGAGAAAGACACTTCTGGCTTCGGTTGTTTGGGGGGCTGAACAGCGCTGTTGGACTTGCCAATCGAGCTGGAAGTGCTGCCTTTCCTGGTTTTACCTTCCGAGACACTATCAGGGCTAGGGAACTCGCCGGCGACAGGCACGCCGACAAAGCAGCGGTTGCATTCAGTGAAGCCTTTCCGGCCGAGACCCGCCATGATCTCGTCGCTGATGTTGCGGAGCGAGATGTGCTCATCTGCGACCTGCATCTTGACTTTCAATCCACGAACAGCACGACGTGCGCGGTTGCCCATGTTGACCAGATCTAGATCTAGAACGCTGAATTCGAGGCGGCCCCCAGGGCGCAGCACTCGCTTGCATTCAGACAGAATGGAGCGATGCATCGATGACGAAAGCGCCGGAGGGAAACGTAGGACAATACAGGCGAAGAACCCCTTTGGGAACGGGAACGCAGCCGCAAGCGACGGATGAGATATATGTCGATGATTGCGAAGAGTAGACCATGGCTCGGATGGGTTGTCGGATGTGGTCGATGAGGATGCTCCTGGACCAAGATCGTACACGGTCGCCTCAGGGTAGGTCAAAGCACAGTAATATGACCAATCCTTGCCGAGGCCGTCGATGACAAGAACACGATCTTCATTTGGATCTTTGAGCTCAAAGTGGGCAGGACTGAAAAGCACGCGTCCGAAAGAGAGCCACTTTGAAGTCATAAGTGCGCCGTATCGAAGATTGGCCATGGACACGAGTCCGTCTGTCTGAGTCTCAGCCATCTCCATAAGGCGAGTATCCCTGTATCTGTTGGCACTGGCACTGTCCCGGTCTTTATCGGAGGTGGAGGCGAGTGTGGCTCTGGACTGGCGAGCACTTAGAGTCAGTGATGCAGGAAGACTGGAGCGAGTCGAGCTAGGGCGATTGCGGGGGACCGAGCCCGTAGACATTCTGGGGCTGGCGGGGAAGCTGAGGCGGCCGGTGACAGGATCTACGACACTTAAAGATCGTTCTCCGTACTCTTGGATGAACTCGGACAAATTTATCGAGGAAGTCGGCGACTGGGTAGAATGAAGCACAGCAAGTAGTCGAGACCGCCGTAGATGCAGTGATGGGTGAGGAGCATCGGTGTCAGAACGACCGGACTGCGAAGACGTACGCTCGGCCCGTATTCTTAGGGGCGCAGGCTCCAGCGAGGGTCGTCGCGGCGGACTCTTCTCCGTGGAAACAGTCTTTGGCGACACTACCGGTGATAGTACTTCATCAATCAGGTCGTCGTACTCATTCCAGACTTCATCCTCCGATTGAGGTGCCTGTGGACCAGGGACCACTGCGGTACCGGAAGTCGGCGGGAAGCTCCAAATGCCGGAGCTGCTCGAATATGAGAGCTCTGAATCTTTCCGTTGAGGGAACTTGAAGAATTCACTGCGGCGGTTCGCTTCCTCCGCACTTGGACTAATGGTGGCGATGGCGAGCTCGTGGGAGAGAGCGCTAAGACCCTGCAAGACAGGATATGGCTCAATTGGCCCAGCTGTGACAGTCTGAGAGGCAAAGTCAAATGATGTCTGTGGCACTCCGAGTGGCCATGAGTTGTCTGCGACAAACGGACGAGAAAATGACTGGGACGGGGGCAGGCGCTCCTGATTGCGACTCGAAACGACTGGAGGTATACGGCCAACTTGGGGTAACCGACTGGGTCGCGGCGGCGGGTTCGAGGGTGGGAGTCTAGGCGGAGATAGGTTACGGGCTGCCACATCCGAAGCAGGGTCAGACTGGACTGCAGAGGGATTGAAGGCCGCGACAGGAGAGAGCGGTCTGAAAGGAGAAGAAGAAGGTGAAAGATCAGTCACGGGAGTCAGATCAGGCTGCGAAGAGGGCGCAGTCGGTTCTGACATCGGAGGGACATTGGTTTCAATCACCAACCTCCGTTGTGCATGCTGTGGCTGCTGTTCCGGGCGTAGGAGAACCGTAGGAGACGCGGCACGAGCTGGTAGCGCGAAACTGGGCGGAAGAACGGGTTTTGGTGGAAGAAGCATTGATTGAAGCCGCTCTTTCTTTTCGGTTTGGTTATCGGTATGTGTGCTCTCCTCAGGCGGCGACAGATCTTCAGGGCTGCTATCAGCTTCCTCCATAAGCTGCTCGATATCTTCCAGTCCAATACCCGGCTGCGAGCCCACCAAAGCATAGTGAGCCACAGATCGCGAGGGAGCGTTGGTAGTAGTTGTCGCTTCACTCACTGCTGGCTCCACATGTGCCGTAGCATGCGCCCGCTGGAAGAAGTTCCATTTCCGAGGTGGCTTTGGAGCTGCCTTCTCAGGCTTCTCTTTCTTCTCTTTCTTGGATGACTTGAGCCACTTTCCTTCCTTGCCGTTGGTCATATACTCGCCAACGGAGCCTTTTCGCCTACCATCTGTAGTGCTGCCAGAAGACAACACTTTTGAGAGTGGCGCTCCGTCCACCAACTTTGACGCACGCGATGTGCGTCTTGTTGTAAGAGATGGCAGGAAAGATCTCTTGGTATCGTCGTCACTCTCAGACGGCCGACGCAATCCAAGGGGCATCTTCTTCATTGGAGATCCGCCCCGCACCGGATCTGACATAGCAGAAGGGAGCAGTGTAGGGCGGTTGCTTTCAATACCCGCTCTTGCAGTCTTGCCTGCGGTCTTTTTGGAATCGTCTCTGCGTGGACCAGAAGTTTCAAAGCTGCTGCTACTTCGCATTGGTTCTGGACTTCTAAGCAGCTCCGTACTAGACCCTGTGCCACGGATGACAACAGGTGCCAGTCTGTCCAGAAAGAAGTCATCCATATCCGTGCTAGTAGTGCTGGTCACACTACTCTTGCGAGTTGATGGAGTGCGATCCAAGCTCTCTGTTGTGGTACCCGCGCTCGCGGACCGCCCAATACTGGTCCCACTAGCAGAACTCCCACTTCGTCCTCGGAGAACGTATCTGCCATACCCTTCATGGCCTGTGCCAGCGGCTGGCCCTCGCCGGGAAGACTTCTTCTCGGATTGAGCGACAGCCGGTGGCGTGGGTTCTGTTTTGGTGCGTCTCGAAAAGAAGCCGAATCTTGAAGTCTTAGACGAACCTGTCGTTGGTGGAGGGGTGGGGAGTGTCTTGACTCGTTGTTGGTCTTTATCGTCTTGTATATCAGGAGTGGGACCCCGGGTCGGAACACGAGAGAGTGGAACAAACCCTGAAGCGAGGCTAGGGTTCGGTGATGGATTCCGGGAAGAAACCTTTGTGGGAATGACACCCTTAGCTTTTCCGCTGCTAGCGAAGCCCGACCTAGATTCTGTCGACGTGGTCCGCCTATGAGATGGCATGAAGTTCGTCATGTTACTTTGAATGATAGGCGATGGTCCCCGGAGGCCGGCGATCTCAGGAGTGTTCTCTCGACTGGGCCTTAGGGGTCTACTAGGAGCTGGCGGAAAAAGTGGATGCGGATCAGCGAGATGCGCGAGTTCAGGAGGAGCCTGAGCTCGAGATCTTGGTTGCGGGACGTAGGGTGATTGGTAAGAAGTTCCGGCTTCCCCTGTGTTTAGAGCAGGCGGGCTCGGGGGTGGCGCGGATAACCGGATAGGGGACTTCTTCTGCTTTTGTTTCCCTTCTGCCATTACGGTAGAGGCTGAAGATGAGGAGGTCGAGGATTCCCGTACCGAAGACAGAGTATGCTGTTGACGAAAGGTTGGTTCGTCGGGAGTCCTGTGTCTGATGACCGGGGGTCTACCTTGCAGTGGACTTGCCTGCCGGGTCCTTGTGGTGGACTTGATAGACAGGGCGGCGCCTGGAGAGTATGAAGACATAGAGGTCGGGGTAGAAGATATGCTGAAAACCCCAGGGGAATCCGAGTACCGTGTGGAGGGTGTCGTCGACATGGCATAGTGTGGCGCAGGAAGCGGCAAAATATCTGTCGGGCCAAGTTCAAAGTCGAGATACCTTTGATCGGGACTATCAACCCCAGCTTCAGATTGGGCAAAGATGCTAGATGACGGTGGCAAAGAGATGCCCAGAACCGTCTCCGAGAAGGGATCCTTGTAACCACCGGGTATGGCCTTGACCGGCTGTCTCTCCTCCTGAGAAGACATGGATCCTTCCCTTGTTTGCGAGTCCTGTCGTCTGCCTGTTCTTGCGATGCTCGATTGTTTTCTCCGAAGCACGTTCGACCGAGGACTGTCGACTGTCGAAGCGGACGAGCCTGAGACAAGGGAAGGGGTGCGCGTATTTTGGGGCACTTCGAGTTTGGGGAGGCGCGACGACGAGGCCTGCCTTGTTGTCTTAGAAGAGACCATGTTTGGTGGTAGATGAGCCGCAGGCGTAGAGCTTGCTTGGCGTGCACTCACCGCTACCGAGGGTTTAGGCAGAGGTGCTCGCTGAATAGTAGCTCCTCTGCTAGGACGCATCTGCTCATCTCTCGTTGGCTTCTTCTTCTGGAGCTTCGAATGGCTTGAAGCGGCAGATTGTGAGGTGATGGCCGCTGTTGGGGTGACCGATCTCTGTGGTAATCGAGTGGTGGGAGCACGGTGGGCGTACGGCGTTTGCTCGTCCGCCCTCCTTGGGGGATTGGATTGTGACTTGTAAGAAGCCATCTCGGGTAGTTTCGTGCGACCCGGTTGAGTACAACGAGAGACGGCTGGTCGGGTCCTGTGCTACGGAAGCTGGTGTGCGCTGAACAACTCATGAAGGCATATGGCTGTCGTCGGGTGAAACTTCAGATGGGACCGTCGGCGCGAAAGGGTAACAGAGGCAACCAATGCCGGGTGGGCCGTCCGTTCGGCGCCGTCAGCAACGTTCAGCTCGGGTGGATGTTATCTGATTATTTCGGTGGAGTGGGGTAGTGGTGGAGTGGTGTGGATGTCCAGTGTATCGGGAGTTTGGGGGTGGCGAGATAAGATTATAGCTCAGGTACGGAGAATTGGGGGTCCACCATATAAGTCACTCAGCAAAGGCTCCGCACTTCCCAAGTTTCTGCGCAGAAAAATCGGTGAGTGCTGGCTCGCTGTCGCGGTGTGGGCATGCGCCACTCGGAATCTCCAAAGGGTATAGTCGCGTGGCTGAGTTACGACGCCGCAGCTCGTGCATCCGATCCGGGCTAGAGTGGGACGAGGAGGCGGTCTGCGAGGCGTGCGACCACGGTGCAGGACAACGGCGGATGATATACAGGCCGTGGCCTGGCTGTCTGTGCTGCTCGCCCTGGAGGGCCCGTCGTCCGCGGCGTGGGGAAGAGGCCTGGTGAGTCGCCGCAGTGGAGAATGGGCCGCCAGTTGCCGTTCTTAGTTCTTAGCGGAGAGCAGGGCCCGTCGTCAGGATCCTTCGAGGGACGTCTTGGACACGGCAGCAGCGTGAGAGGCGGGCGTCGCGGTGCGGTTGGAGGAGAGCGATTCGACGATGCTGACTGCGGGCGCGAGACTGGCGGGGTCGGCATCTTGATATGTCCATCCCAGCGACGACCCCAAGCGCGCCGCCGCCGACGAGGGCAGACGCGCAGAGCTCCGGCGCCGTCGGTTCTGGCAGGTGCTGGGCTGGGCCGGCGAAACCATCTTCGTACGTGCGTACGGCTCGCAGCGCTTACACCTGAACGGGCGGGTGGAGGCCGCGAGGAAGGAGGGCAAAGAAAGGCCTGCGACCAGTGAATTGGCTGAGGCGCCGTGGAGGGTGACGATTCGCAAACAGACCTTGCACCGTAGAGGCTAGGGTGCGCCGCCCGAGTCGCCGCGGCTCAAGTGGGCCGTCGACGGGCAAGGCCAGACGAGCGTTGGACAGCCCTCGCTAGCTGTGGCCCACAAAGAGGCAGCCATTTCCGTTTTGCAGAGAGCCATCTGCGAAGCGTGAAGCCCGGCACATGTGTCTTCTGGAGCGTTGCCGTGGAGCGTTGTTCAGCAATTCACGTCGGCGCAGCTGAGGTTGCCGGCTTTGGCTCGTCCCCGCCATACAGCAGACGCAAATAATCGTTGCAGAAGCCACATGCTCGCCGCTCAGCTACCCATCTGCTCCACATCCGATTCCCTATCGAACGAGATCACGCAGACCAAGTCCTGTCCTTGCTCCACGATATCAAGAAACCTGCCCATTCGTGCGCCGTTATAGGCCGCATGCGACTCTCTCGAAACGGGCAGAAGAGTTGGTTGCGAGGCCTCCCTCTGCCGTCTGAGACTCTGGACTCTTCAGCACGCGCAATGGATGGATATGAATAACCGCCAATGAGTCCCGCGGCGCGGAGTCATCTGCGGTGATGCGCGTTTTCCGCATTGACGGCAACGCGACCCCGTGACCATCATTGCACCTGCACGAGGTGACTAGTAGAGAAAAGGATTCGTGCAGAGCGCAGGACATCGTCGTCGGTCGACAAGTTCCAACCGTCGAGCCGGCCAGCCCGTACCAGGCAAGCTGAGGAGTGGCTAGGTGCAGCTCTAGTCTGAGGCTGAGCAGTCTGATCAACCCGCCGCCACTGCCAACGCATCAAAACTCGCCCTCACCGAAAAACAGGCAACGGCCAGAGTATGCGAAAGATGACTGTCGAAATCGATCTTGTCAACGATCGCGCGGATACATAGCTCGTCTTGTCTGCTCAACAGTTTCAAGCCGATCGTCGGGGGCAAGGGTGGCATCTCCCCGAGTCCAGCCCAGCACCCAGGTCGCACACAAGCCACCAAAGTCCCGCTGATGCCTCTTCTGTGCCATCATTCGTCTACCGAGCTGTGCTACTGATGACCCTGCCGCATGTAAATGTCAGTCATGTGACGCGGACTAAACCGGATTCGGCACACCCATATCATGGCCGCTTCCAATGAGCATTCGAAATGGCCGTTTGACACGATCACTCGCTGCGACACCATGCAGGGGCTGAAGTCTCTGTCTTCCTGTGAGACATTTTCGCGCAGTACAAGTCTGGGGTAGAACGAGCACCTCGAGCGCCCGCACAGTCGAGATCGACGTAAGTGTTCTCTCTGTCTATGCAACTCCAAGGGCAAGCGAGTCGACAGATCGAGTGATGCTCGTAATACGAAGTCTACTAACAGCAGATGGTAGACCTACTGTTATTTAACTTCTCCATTCTGACACTAAGAATGTTCACTTTTCTATCACCCAAAAAACTTATATCCTGGCTGCTAGGAGTCGACGGGCGTGGGCCGGTCCGGCACTGGCCATCGTTTTAGCTCGAGAACGCAATACGCAAGTGCACTAAACTTTATGTCTTTCCTTATACAGGCATTACCTGGCTCAAGCCCGTGGCCGTCCACGGGGGGATGTAGGAAAGTGCGGCACGGCACGGAGTGCTCAGATGTGACTGCGAATCAATCGCAGTGAGCACTGGGGGATCACAAGCGCCAATGTGGAGACCGGCCCGCCCATCTGCCAGTCCAGCAGAGCGTCTCAGAGTACTGGTTGCGTTCGAGGTGGACCTTGCGAGGCTCGATGGGATGAGGTGCAACGTGCAACTTGCAAAGTTCATCCACTACAGACTAGGCTGTGACATATGCATGACATAACGTCGCCGTTTGGCATGGTGACATGAATTGCATAGGCTAATCGGACGTGTCCACTGCTTTGGGTATGTCGTGCATGGAATGTGACGGTTCCCAGCGCTAAGTCCCAACAGTTCAGCGAGTATTCGAGGATGATAGAAGCGTAGATACTAACGTGATGTGCTACAGACAGAGTTTGTCAGAGAGTCGATAGACATGACATAACGTTTCGAGATGTTGAGGAAGGACAAGAGATATCCCCCGCACCAGTGTTCGCCGACTATTGATGATAGGGTTTGCAATACAATTTGCCGAGAAGTGAGAATCTGGCATTACCGCTGGTTATAAGGTTAGGAAAGGCAGGATCGATCTTCTATTGTATGTTAACCATGGCTCGAGTCTGATAACAAGTTTGGGAGTAGGAGAGTATCTGCACAAGCACCCCCGTGCATTAATTCGAGTCCGCTAATACGCGCACCGTCAACTACACTCCTACACCTGTATAAGTTTTTATAATACATTATCCAGTATACTAGCTACAAGAAGGCTTTGTAAAGGTAAAAGTAGCCTATCTAGCTATTGTTAAAATTTCTTATACTGTCAAGAGCATTGCCTAAAGTTATCTTACATTAGACTCAATTAGTGTGCGAGGGTGCAAAGAGAAAGTTTTCGCAAGATAAGAATTTATTAAAAAAAAAGTTTCACGAACACGACTAGGCCTTTGAATTTGTCAGATGGAGGAAAAGAGTGAGACGATGATTCTCCCAACGAACCAAGGCAACTAGTTTCGAATCGTTGGGGTACCAAATTTTATTTGATGAAGGAGACGTGTTGTCAATGACCAGGTGTAGCCAAGGTGAAGGGTATGCAGGGCGAAAATCTAGAACGGCCAGTCGTTTTGGTTACCGTGCCACGAAAGTCGAGGGTGAGTTGAATCGGGGACCAGTGGAGTGCTGCTCATTCAGTGCAAAAGCCGGTCTGTGCCGGTGTTCTATCGCGATGAATTGTTGGAAAGTGAGTGAAAGTTTTCGCAAAGGCGAAAACTTGCTGCGGAATTGGAAAGTGAGAGATTTAGAGGAATCATCTTGACGAACCCATGGTTTTGAGGACGTGACTCATAGAACAAAGTATCCACTCCGCTCACGCTGGAAACAAATCAGGCTCGTGGCACTGCGCTCGCGGAACGTTTTGATGGGCTTGTTCCGAGGTTCCGAGCGGATGAACCACGGTATGCCTAACCTAATTCAGCGATCACGTCGCTGACTAACCGACGCTAGGCGCGCTCGCAGTCTATTTCACCTTGTCGCGCTCCATCTTTGTCCACCACGCTCTCCACTCTCACCCACCCGCTCGCCGCCAACTGTCCAGCAAGGATACTGGTCTAACTTGTGCCCAGCTCTTCAACTCTATACGGCACGCAGAACGGCCGGCGCTCCACTATCTCCCCGAGACACCTCGTTTGCGCGTGCGTTCCCCTAACAACGTCACGCCCAAGCCTACCACAATCGCTTCCCGAACACACGATCCGCGCACCTACTCACGATGCCGGAATACATGAAGATGAAGAACGCCGAGTTGGAGACGCTGCTCAAGAACCGCGGCCTTCCCTCCACTGGCAAGAAAGCTGAAATGGTTGAACGCCTCACGAAGGCCGATGGCGAGAAGAAGACAGTCGAGGCCCCGGCTACTACCGCTTCTAGCACCCTCAATACCGAAGATGAAATCGACTGGTCCGATGGCGAGGACTTGCCCATCGCCCCTGCGCCTGTCAAGCCAGTTGTTGTCGCGCCGGTTAAGCCCGTCGTCGTTGCACCGATCAAGCCCGTCGTCGTCGCGCCGGCCAAGCCAGTCATTGCGGCCCCAGTCAAGCCAGTTGTCGCAGCATCGGCCAAGCCGGTCGTTGCAACTTCAGTCAAGCCAGTTATCGCAGCCTCAGCCAAGCCGGTGACCGCACCCCCAGTCAACCCCCAAGCTGTCCCCAATCAGGTTGCTGCCATCACTCCCGCAACGACCAACGATCTGACCGTGAAGGCGCCGGGCGAGGACCAGACAGACGAGAAGAAAGCACCAGCCCCGGACTTCACCCGAGGTCTCGCTGCGACGGAACTCGACAAGGAGATCGCGAAGCGCAAGGCTCGTGCCGAAAAGTTCGGCTTGAACGTCGAGGAGGACGAAGGCTTGAAGAAGTTGGAGCGCGCCCAGAAGTTCGGAGAGAGCGGTCCGCCCAAGGGTCTGGATGAGGCTCTTCCGCAGCGCCGCAAGCGCGGTCGCGAGGACAACAACGATGGAGGCAGGAACAAGCGTCGCGGCAACGACAGGCGTGGTGGTGGTGATCGCCGAGGAGACGGAAACCGAGACGGCGGTGACAGGAGGCGCAACAACAACAACCAGGGAGGCGGCCGCCGACAAGACACCAACCGCAACAACAGGTCCGGCCCCGGTGGTTCCGCCAGCTGGATGAGCGAAGCGGACCGCGCCAAGGCTGAGGCTCGCAAGAACAAGTGGGCAACCCCAGCCGCAGCAACAGCACCCTAGATTCCCCAGAACGACCATGCTCCATCACACCCTTCTCGACTAGCAATATCAAGCGTTGAACTTGCTAAAGCCGGATTGTATCGATGAGTGGGCAGGCGGGCGGGCGTACGGGCGTTGTATTGGAAAGGAAGAAGGATCGACGACGACGGGTTATTCTGTATACCAAATTTTTCCACCTCCAATATCCAGGCAAGGTCTTATATATGTACCTTTGCTTGCTTGGACACGGGTGGGCCCTTTTCATACCACAGGGAGGCGGGTCGGATCAAATCAAATCAATCAATGAAGAAAATTACTTCAACTCTCTCTCGCTCTCGCTCTCGTTCCTTCCATGTGTGTTATGTGTGTACGCGCCATCCTTAAAGTTCCTACGAGATGGTCCCGTCAGTGACAACTTTTACTTGCAGAGACTATCAAGCGCTTTGGGTTCAAAAGCAGGCGATCTATCCACCTAGGTAAGTGGGCAAATTTTCGAGACTGCCTACAGAGGCAGCGCATCTATTCCGCATGCAACGCAACGCAGCCCCTCTCCCCCACATGTCCTCGATTCCGTCTACACACACGTAACAGATACTCCATCTAACTTAAGCCAGCCAGACACCTCGCCACCGCCATGTGCCCTATCCCCACCACCGTTCCTTATTCCCGCCTAGCGCACCAGTTCCAATACCCGCCCGCCCGCATCCCTATCCCCGCAACGCGAAAAGGTGGAACTTCAAAGGAAACGTCGTCGTTGCATCCGCGACACGCCCGTTCGGCTTACGCGCCCTTTCGCCTTCCACGCGATTTAATCTCTGTGCTGGAGCATTGCATGCAGACTTAAAAGCGCGATTGCCACCTTGCCACCCACCCCACATTGAACGAACGGTCTTCGAGCCGACCCGTTGACTAGTCATCTTCGCAATTTGATTCGACTGGCCTTGACAGTGGATTTCTTTGTGGAATTTCGACCTTCTCGAACGAGTGGATCTCTTGCCGGAGCGAAGCTGGACAAACATCCTATTCACGTTTCATACGATTTCCACCCTCAAACTGACCATTCAACCGCGTTCTACGCGAATAGCTGCACATCCACCACGCGTTCCGGATCTGATCTGTACGATGCGGCCGTCCCTGGATTTCGAAGAGAAGAAAGCGGGCGACGGCAGTCCAACCGAGCAGCAAAGCCGGCCTCTATCGCGAGCATCTCATCACCGCCGAGTCCCAGACGAAGAAGCGCGCAACGTAGTCGATGCCGCTGCAACCGCGGACGGAGTCTCGATAGCCGAGTCTCAGCTGCCTCCGCCGCCGGACGGCGGCCTGCACGCTTGGTTGAAGGTTGTTGGCGGGTTCTTGGTATACATCAATATCTGGTCCGTAGCTCCGTGTCCTATTTGACAATCGAGGTTAACGCAGGCCAGGGGTTTTACGTTGACGTATGGCGCCTTCCAGGCGTACTACAAGACCGATCTACTCTCAGCGTCGAATCCGTCGGCGATATCCTGGATCGGCACTGTGCAGGCCTGGCTCCTTATCTTCGTGGGGGTGCTTGCAGGGCCGTTGTTCGACCTGGGGTATTTCCGATCGATGCTGTATGTGGGGAATTTCCTCGTCGTCTTCGGCATCATGATGTTGAGCTTGTGCACCACGTATTGGCAAGTGTTTCTTGCACAAGGGGTGTGTATGGGGCTGGGGGCAGGGCTGCTGTACATTCCTAGTATGGCCTTGGTGGGTATCTGGTTTAGTCGGAAGAGAGCGCTGGCTATGGGGGTGGTCATGAGCGGGATTGCTGTCGGTGAGTCGGCAACTCTGGGAAGGGAAGTTTGGAACCTAGGTTGCTAATCGTGATTAGGTGGAGTGATATATGTCATTATGTTTGACCGTCTTACCACGTCCGTCGGATTCCCCTGGGCCATTCGCGGCATGGGGTTCATTGCCCTCGCCTCAGCGCTTATATCCTTCCCGGCGCTCTTGAGTGGTTCCGGTATGCTCGCGCAGCGTCGCAAAGCCCGCTCTCTCTTCGATAAATCCGCTTTGACGGACCGCTTGTTCCTTCTCTTTACCTGCTGCACGTTTTTCACTTTCTTAGGATACATTGTGGTGTACTTCTATATCCCCACGTATGCCAGAGACAGGCTCGGCGCCTCGGATAGTCTCGCTTTGTACATGCTCGTCATAAGTATAGCGGCCAGCTTCTTTGGACGTTTGGCCTCGGGCCTCTTGGCTCATTATCTCGGGAGTATCTTGACTTGGATGCTGTGCGCGCTGGTATCGGCTATCTTGGCACTGTCTTGGATTAGCATTGAGAAACAGAGTACCTTCATTGCGTTCAGTATACTCTGGGGTATGTCCTTCTCACCATCTTCCATCAGGCCACGTTGAGCTAAGCAACAACAGGATTTTTCTCAGCGGCCTTGGTTACACTGCCTTCAGCCGCTTTCGCAAACATCTGCCCCGATCTCTCGCGCCTAGGAACCCGTATAGGTATGTCGTGGAGCGTGTCGAGCATCGCGACACTCATCGGTGCTCCTATTGCCGGGGCGCTGCTCAAAACGAGTGCTGATGGGCGCACGAACTTTGTTGGTGCCCAGGTATGGAGCGGAATCTGCCTCTTGATTGGTACGGGATGGCTGTGCGTACTATGGATTGTCACTGTCAGGACCCAAAAAACTGGCTGGCTAGTCTGAGTTGGAGTCAACCTGGAGCCCGCGGCTGTGCTGCGAAGCCGTGGACGCCGTCAAGAAGTCCCGACTCGCTCCGCGTGGACAAGTCTTCCGCTTTCTCGGAGTATGTGCGCCGCCTAGATTGCCACATCTTCAGTGGCGAGATGGCTATGGTGGAGTGAGTGTGCCATTCGAGGGGCAATCGTCAGTCCCGATGTGTAGTAATGCTCGCGATGGATCGAAGGTCCACGGAAGATAAGAATTCGTCATCGACGAGCAGTTCCATCTCCCTAGATGATGTAACAAGGCGCGATTGCCATCGTGACCTCCAGGGGACGTGTTAGGAAGGCTCCACCCACACCACTCCGTCTCTATACCCGAAGACATACGCTGGGCCATTTCGAGGATCGAACCTATCGTACTCTTGTTATTGTTATCCTGACATGAGATGGGTTTAATGCGCAAGAAATGTGCAAGAAAAATCGTAATTGGGACATCATTCCGGCATAACTCAATTGACATCGAAAAAGGATGGAAAAGAACAATGTGATAATGATATGTGGTATTTCTGCATGCGACTGGCGGAGATGTCCGTATATACAGACTCCGCCCTACCCTCCGCGGACCTGCGCCGCGCCTACCCGCAGCATCTTATCTATACCGCGAACCATTTCCAATATAATGGCACCTGCGACATAACACCCATTCTGCGTCTACTCGCTTGCCCATGTCCCAGTACGACCAATCGACTCAGCGCCGACGGCCAGGGGCAGTTCACCGTCCGCAGCAAGCCTCATGCCCAACAATGACGAAACGGCGTTGCAGCATCTCGATCCCAAGCCGGCCTCACTCACCTTTGGCACTGCGCTCGCTACACTGCTGCAACAGGCCCGTCTTGTACACCGCGCACTTCGCGCAACCTCCACCTTCTCTTCTTTCTCATGTCTCTGTACGGGTCGATCGAGATCTCAGATCCGACGTTTGACACTGGCGCGCCCAGCAACGCTTCCAAATGGCCGGCTGCTGCCCAACCGCGCAGGAGATCTCGGAGAAATAGACGTATGTAGCTCTCCGTGTCAGACTCATGTCGTGCCCCTATGCGCGACAGCGTCTGGATGCCTTCGGGCGCGAGCGGTTTGCGTCTGCGCCTGGGGTGTGGACCATGCGCGGCATTGTGCTGCTGGCTGGCGGACGGTGGGTGACTCAAGGGCGATCCGTCCAGGCTGCTGGGAGGCCGTTGGGGCCCGACGGACCTGGTGATGGGTGGTTTGCGCCGTTGGGCGTGTTGCGTGAGGGTGCCTCTGCCCACGGGGCTTGCGAGCAATCGGCGATCCGGGTCCTCTGGTGGGCTTCAGCTGCCCCGTTCGTCTCGGCTTGCCGACTACACGCGGGACTCGGTGCGGCCGGGTCCACGATGGGTGGTCGAAGGTGTCGCAGGGCCGGGGTCCTGTGCCCGTGGGCTTTCCGACGTGCTGTCTTCGCACGTGGAGGGTTGCTGGCGGATGGCGATCGGAGGGGTTCGCCGTTACCGTTCGCATGCTTCTTTGCATGCCCATTCTCAGCAGCGACGTCGACTTAAGGTTTCCATCCATCTCCTTCGAGCGTTAGCATTCCGTTCGCGGTCGTCTGGACTGGAAATAGAGTTTTGAAGTCGCGGTGATCGGCATTAGAGTTCAAGCTAAATCGGTTCCTCTGTATGATCTCCTTCAGTGTTTTCCTACAATCCACATAGACTGGGATTCGAGACATCTACCTATTGATGGTAAAACTGGTTCGGAGTAGACTCGTCATCGATCATGATTCTCGACACTGTCCCATCCGCGGCCTTGCGAAACTCAGGCCACGATGGTGACTGCAGCGTCTAACCTTCGACGCGTGCGTATGGATCGGGCCTCTTTCCGACCTTCCGGAGCAGCTGAGTGTCGGCGCGAGTGTGTAGCGAACAAAGTGCTTTTTCCGCCTCCCCGGCACGCCATGGACCACGCCATGGACCACGCCATGGCCCACGGTATGAAACGCCCACACTGCTTCTCATTAGTCACTGCCTCGCCCGATGATCCCTACCGATACAAGTGATACGTATCACCAAGGCCACGCTGCTTGCACTTCGAAAACGGTGGACAGCCGCCAATAGCCTAGCAGACGCCACACCAAGTTCCGTGTGAGATTCTACTGCTGTGTAACCTCGGCATCCTCTTGATAAGTGGCTCAGAACGAACGTATAGAAATACTCTAGTCATGCGTGATACGAAGGAAGAGATCTTTGACATGCTTGCGATCCCTGTGCATGATGAGCATTGGGCTGTTGCGTGCGTGGTCGGACCGGCCACCCATGTGTGCGAGGCTGCAGTGCAACCTTCGACGAAGAGTCCCTCAGTGAATACCCGGGGCGAAAACTGTTGGAAATGTGCAATGTCATGTGGAATTAAATTACTAGCATGGGCGTGCTAAGTTGAAGCGGCAGGCTCAAAGTTGGTATACCTTTCGGCGGTATCTTCGTCGAAGACGGGAGTGTTTACACCATCTTTGGTGTGAACGCCTTTTCAGCTAAGAAAAAAGAAGTGGCACATTACTATTCGACCATGAATAAGCTAGAAATCAGGGCACGGTCATCTCCGCCTGTGATAGTTTCCCTGCGAACGCATTTGCACGATATGTGACATTTGCACTTACCCAGCCTACGAGCGTGAAGGAGTCGCCAAACGACTGAAAGAACAGGAAACTTGGAGCTCAGCCGAAGATGTCCGACAGTGAGCCTTTAGTTAAGCGACTCAACATATTAAGTACAGGTCGGGATGGAAGGGTAAATAGTCTTGCTCGCTGTGGGTGCTTCCGCATGCGTGCTTATGCTCTGGTGGGACAAGCCGGATCGTTTACCCGCAGCATCTGAGACATGGGTAAACGATGACGGAGAACATGGACTTGGAAAGAAAAATAGGAGCGCAGCCACAAGGGATCGCCGAGAAAACATGGCGGATGGTCAGCACGGCGTCTGGCTTCTAGCGTCGGCGCACCGCCAGCGTGGTACAGTGGGAGGGCATTGCTCGATCTGAATTGGTCCGGGGCATCGGGAGCCCAGTATCGATAGCTTAACCTCCGAGCCGTACGTACAGATCACGTCAAGGACGTTTATGGAGGGTTGCAGGAAAGAGGCGGGTGTGCATACAAAAAAGCAATAACGAAACCCACAAATAACCCCTGTCGACCAACAGCTCTTATTGCCCACCATTATAGAAACGAAATCAAAAACGGTCCCAAGAGTCGAAAAAATGTGCCCAGTCGCCATCTGCTCAGCTCGTTTCGTACCTCAGAGTGACTCTTGCTCTCGATGCAACGATTTAATGTACTAGAGAACGTCAAGGAAAATACAACAAACATGCGCGGGAACTTGGAAGGAACCAGGACGGCTGTCAGAATCCCGGTATCATGGGACGATACGCAGCCGCGTGCGATCCACATGCGGGCGTTCCTTGTGCGGAAGCTAAAGCCCACGGTCCCCGGGTACCGCGCCATGAGATCTGGAAACGTCAGGGCAAACTCGATCCCTCCGCGTTACATCAGCCGTCTGAACTTACTTTACACGCTGGAAACCGTTGATCCATTCGCAATAACAGGCTCGACATGCCCGACTACTGTCTTTTCGGTGTCCAAGCGAACATGCAGCGTCATACCCAGATGCTGCCTGCGGTTGAGATAGTAGGCGGCATACTCTGCTTCCTCTTTGGTCGCGAATTTTGCCGTTGCGGTCCCTCTGAACTGCCCCGTTCGAGAGTCTTTATGGAGCTTCGACTCGACCGGGCGGCCTACTGTGCTGAGCAGGCTGTTGAGTTCACTGGGTCCCACCGAGAAGTTGAGATTCTGAATGAAGATCCCGCGGGCTTCGGTGAGCATTGCGCCATGCCGAACGTTCACGGGCATTCCATTCGAGCTCGTAGAGTACACCGGTGCTTGGGGTGCCGCGATTTGCATCGCCGCTAGTTGCGCTGCAGCTGCATCGACTCGGTATGCCTGCGGATTCGTATAGTTTTGGGTGTACGCTGCGTATTGATACATCGAAGTAGCGGGTGCTGCATAGCGTGGCGTTGAGACTGTACATCCCCTTCCAAGCATCTGGTTGACGCCCCCAACATCTATTCCAGATCGTCTCGGTGAATGACTTCCTTCGGCGATGTCTGGAAAGTAGGCCCAGCAATTGCATGTCAACATCTTATAGTCACTGCTGCTTCGAGGTGTCTCAAACAGATGCACCAATACTCCTCTAGACTTGATGAATGTGTCTAGAACAATATGATTAGCAAGGTCATGGGAAGGGACAGGCTTTCGTACCGTATACTAGTTCTGCTTCATCTCTATCGCTGAGTCTACACCAACCCTGCATCTCCCCTTTTCGCGGACCAGAGTACACGTCCGTCCATCCGGGTTGTCGCCTCATATACTTCCGCAAATGATCTTTATATTCTTGCCATCCAGCCAAAAACGGTGCGTGCCGAGTCGGTCCAGAAGCAATGAGCATAAAGTCCCCAGAATCCTTCGACATGGTTTAGCTGGTGTACTTGAGGTAGTGTGCGAACTGAAGAGCAAAGATAAAGAACAGAGTGAGAATCCAAACTTCGGTAGTTGTTCGAGGCTAGTTGATAGAAGATTGAAAGGGGGAGCAGTGATGGCCAGGAGAAAGAATGGAGTACTGGCTCTCTAGTATTTATATCCTTCCTTCAAAGCCTCCATAATACTTCCTTCGCTTGTTCCGTGTCTTGAAGCGCGGCGCCAGAGCATGATGCGCTCATAGACGGCATTTCCAGAACGCATCACGTAAGGCTAATGATCTCTTTACAGATAGGTGTCGTATTCAAGGCGGGAAGGCAAGCTGATGAACGGCGACACACTGCGGAGTCCTCCCGCATCCCCGGCCTTAGACGCGGCGCCTAGAACCAGGTAGATGGGTTCGGCCCTTCTTCAGTCGATGCTAGTTGGAGAAGCGTGAGATTGTTGCAAAAGGAAGCTAACATAGGCGGGATTTCAGGAGTGGCTTGTCCTTCATAAAGTAAAGTGCATATGTACCATCCTGCAGGTCAGGCATCACAGCCAACGATGTTTACATGCGCTACGTCTGTCGCAGCTAGGCGGCAGGCGTCACACATATCACCCGTAGCCACGCGTCTATGCTCAGGATCTGGTTTCCAGACTTTTGGGTCAGATGTGGCTATGACAGGGGTATCGGCAGCCGTTCCATGGATTGGGATATTCCGTAGTTGGCCCAATCACCGTTGCAAGCCACATGTTGCCCCTTGCTTCACTTGCCATCGTAGACTAGAGTAATAATTAGCGAGCTATAAGCAAGACAAATCGCGGTATTAAAAGAGCTCTAGAGTCATGCGCTCATCGACTGGAGGGTAATTGAGTCTTGTCCTCCACCTGTAAGGCAATACCACCCGAGGACCATGGATGTGTGATAGAACAATTGAGGCTCAAGAAACTGTGTGATTCGATTGGATCGATTCGCGGGCTCCAAATCCAGCACAGATCTGACATGGACGCACAATGCACGACGCCCAAATAGGAAGTTGTCTATTCCATGGATTGGTTTAGTGGCAGTACGCCACATATCTTCTCCACGTGATCCCGCACTCCAAGACGAACGTAGAATACAAGGAAGAAAGTGTTCTTTAGGCGGTGCGCCAGAGTATCAGTCTTTGGTCAAACCCACCACTAAGGAGACATTCATCTTCCGGGTGGCCAGTCAATCGGCCGGCCCACAAGCACCGTAGTTTGGATCCCGCTTGGTGTGCTTCCAAGGTTGCCACAAGCTTTCCGGAAGCCGCTTCGAATCCACGAACAATTCCGTCATCCGAGCTCACATATACTCCTGAGCCCGTCGGACGCCACGCCAATTTTGGGGTGGAATAAGCTGTCTGGGGTGCCATGGTGGATACGTTTATGGATATTGCTGCTTCCTCTCTGTCCTGGAGAAGGAGCTGGGCCCGCGCCTGGGAGGCTTGTGTGACATGCTCACCGATTATGCCTGAAGCTTGCGGGAGATTGCGCATTAATGTGTCCGCCGCGGAGCCACCACTCGGTGGAACGAGCAGCCTCACTATTATTAGCTTCATGTGAGGAGTGGATGAGGTTGCAATAGCCGCGAGAGATGGATCGACCGGGCAAAGTTGTACGTCTGAGGGCGTAAATGCCACCCACGCGGTGGAATGCGGAGCCAAGTTTTGTCGCCCTAATAAAATGAGCTCCCGCGGGTCATCATCTGAGACAGGCACCGCGTAGTAGTAGAGAAACGAGGAATCTCTCCGTGTCAAGACTAAAACAGGTGAAGACGTATCGGGGGATTGTGTGAACAATATTGCTTCAGGTATACTCGATAATGACAATGTTGCGATAGGCTCTCCGAGCTGATGAATGCGGTCCTGGTCAAGACGAACTCGATATAGATGAACCTTGGCGTCCCATCCCGCGCTTGCCACGATCGCAGAGGTGCCGTCTGACCAGCTTGCCAGCTTCACAAGGAATTTAGAATGGTCTTTGCGCTCGTCTAGAATCCGCTCGGCAACCGTGTCGTACAAAAGTAGCTTACCCGACATCGAGGCAGTGAGGAGATATTTGCCCTTCAGCACCATGACATCCAAGATAGGTGAATCCTGAAAGGCCGTGAAGGAATGAACTAACGGAAGCGAAGGATCAGCGGGATCGATCAGATTGAGGCGCCTATCCGCTGTGGTAGTAGCGATGTATTGCTGAGGCTCGGTCTTTGTAGGCAAGATCAATCTCAGTGCGGTAACAGCGAGGAGATTGGATCTTGTTGGGAGCGTGCTTAGAACCATAGGTTTAGTTGGGGCTAAGTAGTCAGCACCTTGACACAGAAGGGACATACGGGTTGTCCGACCTGGGGTAGTCCATCCCTCAGATTCGTCGTGCAAGCCTAACTTCTCAAAGTTGAGACTGACGTCGAAGGTTTTCTTCTCTTCTAGGATTTTCTCAAGTGTAACAGCAGCGCCAGAGCTGGATCCGGCGTCGTTCGACAAACCTGCTTCCTGAATAAAGCGAGCTAACGTCTGGGTGGCGCGTCAGGCGAGTTATTATACTGTTGGTGGAGGCATAGCTACCTCGGTGTAGCCATTTGCCCTGAGAAAGCGAGCGACGAGTTCTGCAGGGGATGGCAGCATTGTCGAGGCCAGATGGCGATGTGTTGAGGTTGAGGTTGGGGGTTGGGTGGAGTGGGTGGAGTGGGTGACGCTTCGTCGGACATAAGCCTCGGCTGCGGTTAATCCCGTCATCGTGAAAAAGTCCTCGTCGTCTCTCATGGGTAGTTGCCACCCGTCCACCAGGCTCCAGCCACCACGAATTGATCAACGTCCATAGTAGTCTGACTCGGCACTGCCTGCTTGGTGCTGACAGTAGCTAGAATGGAGGTGATTGTCCGCAACACATCGGCGGAGTGCGACGCTCACCACGTTCATAGGCGCGGGATTCCGAACCGAACATGGTACTACGAGAGAGGCTGGCCGAGCTCCTGGACCTCCAAACGGGTACACCTGCACGGCCCTATAGCATTGGACTACGGCTCAAGCTTGCGGAGGCATATAAGGCTCTTGGGTACCCTGACTTAGCTGCGGGAGACGCCTACAAAGCACTACTCCTGGTCGATGAAATAGTCGACGAGGGAGAGTACTACGACGACGCATTGGCTGCAGCGGTAGCTGATGTATCTTCTACTGAGAACACTGTTACAGCAGACTTAGCGACTAAGGGTAAAGATGACAATGTTGGCGCGCGAACTGAAGATGAGGCAGCGATCGCGTGGGCAATGACAACATGTTCGCGGACAGGGTAAGAATTGGCTCTCGCGCTATCGCTTGACATATTGACAACCGTAGGCATGAGATCCTTGTAGGCTGTCTTATAGACTGTGGTTGTCTTCGAAGTGCATTCGACTACAACACCCGGGCGCTCGAAAACTTTCCTGGGGCAGCGTGTTTCGAAACTTACCGGGAAGCCCTACTGACTAAGCTCCGGTCGTACTTTGAGTCTCAACATGAAGACTTCGATGCAGTCGATGTCCAAGACTATCCGGACAAGGGCGTTGTCCGACGGGAGCTATACCCCTGGAACGTTCACGAACCCGACAGGTTCTCGGATGAGAGCATTGCTCTTCTCAACCAGCAATTAACTGCCATTGCCCCTAAGCTGGAAGTCAAAGCAACTGAACTACCGCTTCTATCACCAGCGAAGATGATTTTAAGGTAAGCCTAGCAACACAGTTTCCAGCTTTTAGGGTCATGCATCAGTCGTCCTGCTTTCGTCAATCAACTCACCGTGGACGATACAGTACATCAGCTTGTCCGGAGACCCAAGGCCCTTTCACCAAGCAGCTGGGATTATTTGCCAAAGAAGACATTGCTCCAGGTGAAAAGATTCTTCAGGAGAAATCTCTCTTGACTGCTGTGTCAAGACTCCACGAGTATTATTGTGATGCCTGCACTGCAACATTGCCCCATACAATCGACCCGGCCCCCGATGGTTTGCAAGTTTGTCAAGACTGTGATGAAGCATTCTTTTGTAGCACAGATTGCTACGATTTGGCCCGTGAAGGATACCACCCTTCTCTCTGTGGAGTCTCCTCGGATCAAAAGGTGCCCATAGCTGAAGTCGCCGACGCCTTGTATGCAAAGCTCCTTGTTCGCGCGCTTGCCCTAGCAGAGACTCAGGACCTCCATCCGCTGGACCTGAAGGAAGTCCGGTATATCTGGGGCGATTACCACGGAATTGATCTACACCGACAATGGGAAGTAGATGGGAACGCGTTTGGACCTATTCCGAGGACCCTTCCGTTCTCCTTCCACGCCAATATCATAACGCCGCTTCATGTGCTGGAGAAGATGGACGTGAACATCTTCGAACGAAGCCATCGGTATGACACATGGGTTTTCAATACATTGTACGGGAAATTTCGAGGTTAGCCAACAGTGTGCTATTGAAAGTGGGTGTTCGCTGACCCTGCTCTAGGTACCGCATCAGCTCGACAAGGTCTTGATGGCAAACCAGAAATTGGAGCTGTCCACCCCATGTGGTCCCTTGCCAATCATTCTTGTGACCCTCATGTGACGTGGGAATGGCAAGGCAGCATGCAACTCTGGACACGTAAGAAGCTGGTCGCCTGGCAAGGAAGAGACTCTAGCCGCCAACCGGGGATGAGGAAGGGGGAGGAAGTGCTTTCCCACTATTGCGACGTTCGACTACCGGTTCAAGAAAGGCGCGAGTGGGCAATGGGAGCACTCGGTGGAGAGTGTGTATGTGAACGATGCAAATGGGAGGCCACTCAAAAAGAGCAATAGGAGTACTGCTCAGTGACCTGCGCCCTCAGTCAGCACAGTATGACCCCTGCCGGCCGTCCTTGTGCTAGAGATGCACATGTCGGTGCTTATCCCACTAACAAGGCAACAGAGCAGCAGAACATCTTGATGAACAGGCAACCCTTCCCGGGGTCAAAGTGCCTTGATCACTGGCGTAGAGCCTCTACGTTACAGACTTTACAATGTTTCCAACGATCCACTTTCGCGGAGATCTACCGAGACACTGACAGCCCACGGTTTGTTGCCATCTGCTCCAAGGAAGCCGTAGGGCAACTTTCAATCTCTCACTCCGCCCCCTTTCTCTCCTTTTCTTTCATAAAGAACACGATAGCTAGTCATGCAAGAGATTCTAGATTTTCGCCTAGCAAAGACAATATTCGAACACTACTCGTCACCATCCCCAACATCCATCCATCAGCCTGCACTGTCAGCTGAACCATCCGTGCTCCGAACACCTCGCCGATCGTGCTCAACTCTGCATCTCAGTTGCAGCACGCACTCTCGCTGCTGCAGTTATACCGAACCCGAGTACTGATACATCTCGATTAATCGCCAATGGAAGTCGCTCGCATATCCATCCTGCAAATATGGTACCATTGCACGGACTCCGCATAACCCTGCAGCCCTCCTCACACCAACACAATTCTCCACTCGCCTCTTTCTTCCATCCAGACGCCGCTATTGTCCCACCACCGTATACCCGCACACTCCCCCAAGCCCAGCCACAAAACATCCTCGATCTCCAACGATGCCATTCTGCGTAGCGTCTTAGCCGACCCTCCCGTGTCACATTCCCCATGCAGAACGCGAATCCGCCCAGCCCAGTCCACGATCCCCCTATTGCTTTTAATTATCCCCAGCAGACTTAATACGGCAGAGGGATTCCTTAGCTATACCCCACCCACACCATCCCCGCGCACCCGCATCTAGGCGGCAACGGGCGAGTTACCCGGGCCCGCAAGCCTGCACCACCAGATCTCATCGGTCAGCACCCTGCACTCCATCCTGCTTTCCTCCTCTTTCCATCCCCCACCACCTCCACCACCCTCGAAGCCGCCGCCCTGGCGGCGATCAATCCACTTCATCACCACTTTTCCCTTGCGCGTCCCGTGGCGCCCCTCCGTTCTGCGCCAGCAGGAAAAAGCCAAAACCTCGGGTTCTCCGAGGAATCCCAGCGAGCGCACGGCGGCAGCCTCGTTTCTGCCCTTTTCCCCGCTGTGATACGAGGGGAACACAAGATCGCGGCGTCTCGAACAAGCAAACGCAACGCCCCGGTGAAACTGCCTAGACGCGCTATGCGGTCGATGCGCTTTTGCGTGGCTGATTAGACAGGATTTGCCCGCTGCGGCAACCCGTCCGGACGCCTTTTTGCTTTTTGATTTTCCGGCACGCCGGACGGAGAAACCCTGCTGTGCCGCAGCCGTCAGCAGTCGCAGTCGCCGGAACTTTGCTTTTTGCTTCTCGCGCGCGTGTGGGTGCCATGTGGCGGTTGGCGTCGGCTGAGGTGGCGCTATAGCTGCGGGGGATGCAGTATAGGTAGGCAGGTTCCAAGATTTTTTCTTGGTGCAGCAGATAGCCGCATCACGTGGGGATGCAGAAGTGGTTCGATTGTGATCTGTTCCGGAAATCTGTTCTTTGGAGGCTTTGGGAGGATCGAGGGTGTGGATCGGGGGAAGGAAAGGAGAGGAGAAATGTGGGGCGGGAGCGCAATCTTCTCTTCTGGCAGGCAGACAGGGAAGGGAAGGCGAAAAACTCTCGAATGAATCATGGACTGGCCTCGATTTGAACAGGGAAAAAAAGAGTTCGGTCAGACATGAACGCTGGGTATATTGTACGGTAGATCATACGTTGACTGCTTTGCTTCCATCCTAAGCGCGTAGCCTACAGCTCAGGATGAAGCATCTAGAAGACAAAAGTTCTCGCATACTTCCTATCCGACTCCTCATACTCTTCCTTAATCATCTTACTCCTCAGCTTATTGAGCCGCATGACAACGCCCTCTTCTTCGTCCTCGAGATTTTGCACTTGCTCGTCCAGCTGCCCGGCGCCCCAGAGCTTCCAAAGCAGACTCCGCAGCCCGCCAGCATGCGCAACATCGCGCTGTTCGCGTGCTTCGGCAGCAAGATATGTCATTATCTTGCCCCAAGCCTCGAGACCGACTTCTTCGCACTGCTCGCACTTCTTGCGCAGTTCATGGTCCGCGCTTATGGAATCTAGACTTTGTGCGGTCTTGGATGTGGACACGGCGTCTCGCACCCAGCTGAGGCCCTGCTGCTTTTGGGGAGACGAAGAGCCGGCTATGGCGAAGAGTATCTCACCGATGTAAGTCTTCAGGGCCGCCTCTTCACATCGATCCTGTTCTCTGCGGAGGAGCGGCTCGTCGCCAGAAGGTGGTAGGGGCGGATATTCCGGCTCGTGCAGGAGACTCAGTATTGTTCCAATGAGGCTGGAGTCTTGAGAGGGTCTACGTGAGGATGATTCCTCTACATCAGCGGAAAGCCGAGCGCGGAGGACAGATAGGTAAATTGGGAGGGCGGATGCAATGTTGCCTCGTCCGGCGTGGTAGGTAGCGAAATTTGTGGCAGCGTAGATAAGGTTTGGGGTAATCATCCCTTCCGGCGCCGACGTTGACAGCACGCCCGTGTTGCGATTGATGGTAGAAGAAGAGTCGGATATGGGAAGACCTGCGATAGCAATGTCAAGAGCCCAGCGATACATCTCCTCTGCTGAGTCAGGCAGCTTCTTATAAGTCAACCAGTCTGCATAACCTAGAGCTGCTGTAAGCCGTTGATATGTGGTGAAGCCTTTCGAGGTGAGGATCTTCATGTAAAAGGTCTCTGGGGTGTCGGAAGCGGGAAGCTGCTCGTTTTCCTCGGGCACGACAGGCATCCCTGGTAGTGTAGCCTTTGGCCGAGGGTTCGTAGACGACGCGATGAATTCAGGAGACCAGACATGTCTCCTCGACTTGGTTGTAACCCAGCCCTCTAACCGTTCAGCGGCACTTGCCATGCCCAGAAGAACCTCATAGTAGCCCTGCCGCCATTCATCGCTTTTCGCTGTCAGGTCGTATCCTGCCTTGCCCACGCCTGGCACAAAGAGACCTCCCTCTTCCTGCTCCGCAAGACCTGCTCCATCCTTGTCTGGGTTCTCCAGTCGCTTCAGCGCATATTCAAGCTCTTCATACACGCGCGCCCAGTTCGGGAAGCCCTCGTCTTCATTGTTCTCCGGCACCTGCCACCATTTACCTCTCCGGAATCGAAACCGAGTTATAAGACTCCATTCATGTGGCGAAGGAAAGGCCCGCTCCTGTCTCTCGCTCAGTATTCCTAGACTCGCAATGCTAAAGGAGGTAGACAGGATTAAAAACACGATTGTCCATTTGACGGTCTCCTTTGCCGTTTGTTTTATAAACTTCTTGGAGTTCGCGCTGATAGAGAACAGCCGCGAGATCTGGCCATTGGAGAGAGATTGTGTGGAGGGGTAGAGGAAGGGGAGCTGCGGCCGGGAAGCGCTTCGAGGGGAGACGAGGAGGAGTCGGGGGCGATTCTGGGAGAACGGACGCGGCGTTGGCGGTTCCAAGCTGAGCGACTTCGGAGGTCGCAATGATTGATGGACAAGTTGTATTCGATGCACCGGTGGCCGCATTGTGGACTGCTGCTCCGACGATGCGCCATCGAGTCGACTTTCGCGATTCTGCGCAAGCGGGGCCAAGACTGGTCTCACCGCCCGGCAGAAAAGTAGGAATTTCGTGGATAGCTCCCCACAATTTTCTTTTCTACACTCAATCTTCACACATTTTACCAGTCCGGCCCAACTACACACCACTATGGCGCGAACAGACGAGAAGAAAGAAAACAAGCGGAAGAGGCAGAACGACGAGGGCGACGCGTTGGGCGAGGCTAAGAAAACCAAGAAGAGCAAGAAGAGCAGCCCCGCCGAGGAAGTCGCGATCGCCGAAAATGGCATAGTGGAGAGTAAGAAGGAGCGCAAAGAGAGGAAGAAGGACAAGAAGCGCAACGAGTCAGAAGCCAGCGAGGACGTCGCCGCCGCGGATACTGCTGTCGAGACAAAAGCGTCCAAAAAACCCAAAAAGTCGAAGAAAAGCAGAGACCAGGACGAAGCTGCACCAGAAGCAGCTACAGCAGAGTCCAAGTCCAACACTGGAGACACCTCTTTACAACAAGACTTCATACGCTTTGGCGACGAACCTATGCCGGATGCAACGAACGGCGCCGCCTCTAAAGACAAAAAGAAGTCGAAGAAGGACAAGAAGGACAAAAAGTCGAAGAGTGCTAAAGAAGAGCAGCAGGAGCCGGTAGTAGAGGAGAGCAATACCACAGAACCTGTAAAGGAGAATGGAGCGGCTCCAGAAACCTTAGACGACACCGTCGAGGGCGCAACCTCGAAAAAGGAGAAAAAGAAGTCCAAGAAGGACAAGTCCTCAAAAGCCAAAGAGTCAGACCCCAAGGAACAGCCTGTAGTCGAGACCAATGGCACGGAGGCTGCGTCAGAAGAGGACCCGAAGGCCGAGACAGACGATACCACGGCTGCCAAGAAGGGCCGCTTCATCGTCTTCGTTGGTGCGTTCATGCGCCTTATTACAGGATATAGTATACACATCTAACAGCAGATAGGAAACCTGCCCTTCACCGCCACGAAAGAACAGGTCGAAGCGCATTTCGAAAAGATTGAACCGGCCGCAGTCCGTCTGCAAACCGACAAGTTCACCAAGAAGCCTAAAGGCACTGCTTTCGTTGAGTTCGATCGTTTCGAGAGAATGGAGACGTGCTTGAAGAAGTACCACCACTCCATCTTCGCCGAAGGCAACAAGAAGAAGGAGGGTAGGAAGATCAACGTCGAGCTAAGGTAAGATGAAGCCCTTCGGACCACCGATATCCTCATCTAGAAGCAATCACTGACGGAACAACAGCGCTGGCGGCGGCGGCAACAGCGAAAACCGCAAATCTAAGATCCTAGCCAAGAACGACAAACTGCACGACGAGCGCCAGCGCGACCGCGAGAAGCGCGCCGAAGTAGAAGCCAAACAGCAGGAGCGCAAGGAAAAGAAGGACAAGAAGGACGCACGGCAAAAGGGTGCGAAGAAGGATGAGCCAGCCAAGGGCACTGAGGCGCCTGCGGAGGAGAATGTTGGCATACATCCAAGTCGACTAGCCATGATGAGCAAGCCGGTGCCGGCGTGGAAACAGCGCCACGAGCAATATTGATATCGCGGCAAGCTTCATATTACGCTCTGCGATCTTTGCGCATTTGGCTTAGGCGTACTGATCTAGACGGTTGAGATATTCTCCATGTTGGACCCGACACCATCCCGGTGATCTTTGGGTATTGGGACATGTTTGAACACTTGTCTCACTGGTTATTCTTTACAATATTCTTCTATCGTTAGGTTTTGGCTATACAGTGATGATGACTCTGGTTGACTAGTGAGGCTATTCACGGAGCGGCACGAAGTGGGTATCGGCTCGCTTAGTCAAAGTCGTTTAACTTATCCAATGTCTCTCCCGTCCTGCGTCTACTCATACGCATCTTACTTCTGCTTTTCCTGCAGCATAGTCGACGCATTGCGACGAGATAGTGCATCAGGTAAGTACAGTATCTACCTTCGGAGTGTTCCGATCTCTTTTGTGAGTGGCAGCTTGTTTTGCAAATTGAATAGCGTCATAGTCATAGTCATAGTCCCCTGGTCTCCTTGATGTATCTACTTGAGCTTCAAACATCACAGCTCCTCTCATCCTCACTCTGTTATGTCAAAGCTTCACACTTCGTATAATCAGCTCCATTCTGGCTGCTACCAATCAATTATGTGAACAGGGTACTGATACCTGTTCAGCACTAGACATCAACACACTATCCCTTTCGCACTGTAAAGATTACCCCAAAATATAAACTAGGGTCCTGCGTAATACAATCAACACACTCAACCATCTTTCACCCACAATCTTAAACCCTCAAAATGGCTACCACAGAGCCCTCAGCCTACACCCCAGACATCCCCTCGGACCCCATAACCCGCACCACCTCCACCATCCACGTCTCCCTCACCCCGCACCCCCTGGACTCCCTCTCCGCCACGCGCTTTGTGCGCTCCCCCTCCGCCGGCGCAACCGTTCTCTTCATCGGCACCACACGCGACACCTTCAACGGGCTCCCCGTCTCCAGCCTAACCTACACATCCTACACGCCGCTCGCCCTCTCAACGCTGTACTCCATCGCCTCGGCCCTGCTGGCCAAGCACGCGCTCACCAAGATCGCCATCGTGCACAAGCTCGGCGAATGTCCGATCGGCGAAGAAAGCATCGTTATTGCGGTGAGTGCGCCGCACCGCCAGGCGGCGTGGCGGGCCGGCGAGGAGGCGCTCGAGGAGACGAAGAAGAGGGCGGAGATTTGGAAGCTGGAGCGCTTTGAGGGCGGGGAGGGCGTGTGGCGGGCGAATCGCGATGGGGTGATGGGGGTGAAGGTCGAGGAGGGGCTTGGGAAGGGGAAGGGAGCAGGGGGTGAGGCGACTGAGTAGAGAGGGTGCGGCGGTGGAAATAGCGCCGCTTGTTGTGTCCAAGTCGCTGGAGATGAACACGACCGGGCACGTGTGTGAGGAGTTGTGGGTGGCGCGGCCGTAGCTAAAGACGCGAGCATGCGAGCAATATCAGATAGATACAGCAGTCTGTGATATCTCTGACCAAAACGACAATTGTAGAGTAAACACAAAGCCCGCTCCGCTCCGCTCAGCTCGCGCCGCCGGCGAAACCCCGGTGCATCGCTCTCCGTGTATAACTTTCCACGCCCATCCATGCCCATCCACCCACGTGCCCTCCAGCCAGCCCTATTGCCCCGGTGACGCAGCAACGCAGCAAACGCAACGCCCAGCCCAGTCCAGCCCCAATTTCCCCCGCCCCACTCTCCCACCTCCCTACGTCACAGAATTTCGTACCTTATATACCGCGCAACAGGAGAAATCTTCATCGTTACCTGAGAAAGTAGCGATCGGGGCTGGTGCCGTAATGGTATTGGTGTCGTGATAGAACCTGGGTGATCTAATGACAGCGCAAGGGTTCTCAGGCACACTTATAAAGTGGTGTGTTTCTTTTTGCTGGGGTGACGAGTTCGAGCCTGGGTGGGGGCAGAGGTTTTTTTAGGGGGATTTTTATTTAGACGGGGGGAGGTGGCAGAGAGGGAGGGAGGGAGGGAGGGAGGATGTGATGGTAATAGATATACGAGGAGATAGAGAGCGTTCGCACCTCTATCTATCTATCTAGGTTGCCTACCTTATGATGATGACTATGTGAGATATATGTGGGGTGCGCACAAGATAGATGATAGATGGACTAGGACTAAGACTTATAGAGATAGACGGTGGAGATGATAATAAAGAGAATGCGGGACTTCTGTGGTTTACGCTAGACTTTGACTACTTCTATAGCTACCTCACGCCACACGCGGTTAAGGGTGTATAAGTGGGCGATCCCTTACTTAACCTCCGGTCGCACCGTAGTTATAATTGCTGGAGCGGATATTGATCTTGTACTATGTATCGAGGATTCCGCATTGCTGCTGACAGCATCCACCTGACTTTATACTGATAATCGACCTGGGTTATCTCGAACCAACAGCTTCGAGGTTCTTGGCTTGAGGACCACAAAAACCTCGGGCAACCTTCGTCTGCCTATGTATCGCACCCGACCAGTGCCACGACCAAGCAGTATGTCTCTGCCAGGAAAATTCTCGCCAACATTATACAGTATTTTACAACCATCCATGTTTTACACTTTACACGTTGAATTATCGTTATCGAGACGCGTCCGGTATGTCCTTTTCAGTTTCTTGCAGCTCCTTCGTTTCTTTCGATGCCTTCAGCAAGTCTCCAACTGACTGAGGAACATCTTCGCCCGTCCGGTATATGCTTTCGTAGTTCAGCCGGGTTCTAAGGGTCGTCTGCGCCTCCCTCAGCCCCGATATGTCGAATGCCCATAGTGTGCCCCCCATCATCATCATGCCCAAGCTCACACAGTTCATAGTAGCCAGATTCAAAGCCATTATAGCGTCGTGGAACGGGCTGAAGTGCTCGTACGGGTTCGTGTTCGCTTCGTAGAACTTGGGCGTAACGCGGAGTTGCCGCCGGTAGACGGCGCGGCGTGTTATGGCTGTGGAGGCGAGGAAGAAGGTCGCCCCGAAAAAGAAGACAGATAGTTGGCGTAGCGATCGCGGAGACGTGATGGGTGTGCTGTGGTAGACAGTGGACTCGGTGGGCGGGCGCGGTGGCGGCGAGGGGGTGACTGGGGCTGGGGTGGGCCTGGCCATGGCTCGGAATATTGGGAGCTTTTGCAGCGATTCCATGGACCTAGAGTGCAGCTATCTGCAAGTGATTTCGTAGAGCTAGTCGCAGCATCAGCTTCCTATGTTGCGATCGCGTCGGACCGCCGCACCCTCCGCAAAGCTGCGAAATGCCCTTGAGCAGGCTCGGATTATTGAGCGGCTCGATGATCGTCTTGTTGACACATGAAAAGCCCAGATAAAGCTGGGAGACACAGACTAGCGACGTGGAGCGGCGGGGGGCTCGCCGTCGATTTTCTTCAGAAAAAGTTAAGACGAAACCCTGCCAAGCCCCGGTTCGGACGAACAATAATGCGCACACTACAATAAAGTGCGGCGGTGTTGGCAATCGTCTCTAGACCATCCAACAGCAATATCCCGACACTTTGTGCCATACGGAAAGAGGGGCATCTGCAATCGTGCATCGTTGCCCAATTTTGAGCCCCTTGGGCTTTGTCCCTTCGGAACCCCTCGGCTGAACCCGCATCGTACACCATCAGGACTCGACAGGATTGGGACGAATCTTAATCGTGTTCGGATTCCTGTCCTGATGCCCTCAGCTAATGCTGTGAACAGTACAGACCGTATGTATGCACCCGATGATTTACCGTACATCTTTTCTCCGGTTACGACATCGGAGCTATGTTACGTGAGCATACGAGCAACGTGCAGTCTCCGTCCTAATCCGCAAGTAGTCCAAGGGGATGGGTATTGGCTGTAGTTTTCTGCCAGAGTACAACCCCTTCTCAGACTACGTCAAACAAGGTATGGTTCTCCTGACGCGATTAGATACGGAGATCAAAGTCGAGTTCCATACACTATTATCGACTATTTAGTGCTATTTAGTGCTATTTAGTGCTGTTCTTTATGGGCGTATATCTCTTCGTCTATCTTCAGCCTCATAGAATCTACCACAGCATGGTCAAGGTCGGGAGGGCCATGGCTACTGGACTACTCACGCCATGTTTTGTGTGCTGTGTATAGATGTTGGCTGTGTATAGATGTTGGCTGTGGAACAGGGACTCGACCAACGCAAGAGCCGTTAGAAAAAAGTAAGACTCAGGAGATGAGATGGGTGTGCTCGGTGTTAGCTACCGAGTACGTGGCGCGTGTTCGCTGTTCCTTCCGCGCGCGTCATCGAGCGAGCATTTTCGCCGTTACTATTGACAACCCCCTCATGCCACATCTAGATAAAGACTCTTGTTCGACAATCAATCGGATGATGCAGTGGATATGCCGTGAAGCGGTGGTG
The DNA here is from genome assembly GCA_011032825.1 of Massariosphaeria phaeospora. Classification (NCBI taxonomy): domain Eukaryota; kingdom Fungi; phylum Ascomycota; class Dothideomycetes; order Pleosporales; genus Massariosphaeria; species Massariosphaeria phaeospora. The sequence continues at coordinate 508,078 of JAADJZ010000002.1, forward strand.
GGGTCGTGTCAGCTCGTGAGAGGGCTCATGGTGTTGACGTGGGTCTAGTGGCCTGAGCGCGACGCTAAGCGAGCCATGCAGCATCGGATGACGGAGCTGTGGACTCTGCATCGACGCCTGCCAACGTGCAACGGTCACGATAATCTGGGTAGACGCCTGCAAATCCAAGTATTTTCTTTGTCTGCGTCCAATCCCATCTGCACCCGCCTGTGCGTCTCACCAATGGAGCTGCCTGAGACGCGCGACCCCTGTGGCTAGCTTTCCCAACCTCCTCCAGCCTCATGCAGACCAACCACCTCGGGACGGAATCAACCACAAAACTGACCCTGCAGCCAGCTATGTAATCGTCCCAGCATACTATTTCCCTCCGCAGCATATCTTTCCTAGCGCCGCAATTCGAGCGATATGAGTGTGGAATCCGCCTTCCAACTCAAGCATACCAACGGTACGTGACCCGCCGAGCCATGTCACTACCACCGCAAAGCTAATCAGATGCGTGTGAATAGTCAGCCGTCCCCGTCTTTCGCACTCGAGCTCGCAGCAGAGCCTTGCCGCCTCGCAGGCGGCTTCGGAAGGATACTACAGTCTGTCCGAGAACACGTCAAGCGAGAGTGAGGGTCCCGGGTCCCACTCACGCTACCACACCCCCGCGCAGAGCCATGAGCAATTGCAGCAGCACTCTGACGCCCCGGTAACATCTTTGCGAGGCGTCGGTCTCCCTCGCCAGCCCACCCACGACCGCAGCCTCCCCCAGCGCCAGTCGCCAACCGTCTCGACCATCGCCGAAGAGCGGCCCGACACAGGGAAGAACTCGCAGCGCCGCGAAATGGACTCGGAGTCGCTGGCCACTACGCCTGGCGCGGACAACACGCCGTACATCCGCTTTGCCATCGACCAGCTCACGCGAGATGAGGACGTCCGCGGCTCGCGCCAGTACCCACGCGTCGCTCCGGCCGTCGTCGCAGAGGAGGACTACCCAGTCGAAAGAATCGTGTCTGACAATGGGTTGGGTTACATGGCCCAAGAGCAGGCGACACAACAAAGATTATCTCAGCACATATCTCGCAAGCCGGTACGGCACACGCCTATACAAAGCGGCGACTCTACACAGCAGCCATACCCACCTCAGCAACAACAAACATACACCTCACAACAACCTTACAATCCACACCACCAGCCCATCGTCCCTACATCGCAACGCCAACGAGACGTATTCGTACCTTTTCAGCCAACGCCCGATTCGCTGCCACACACTCCCCTGCGCTTTCTCCCCAGCATTCTTCGGCCGCTATGGCTTGGCATCTTCATCTTCCTCTGCTTGCTTATGCTGGCCTCTCTTATCATCTCCGCTGTGTTCTCCAACCGCAATAGCGGGAACGGTCTCTGGAACTACGGCGCCTTCGGTGACAGCCGCTACTTCATCTTCGAATACCTACCGACTATGCTCGGTATGATAATACTAATGTGGCTCATCCAAATACAAGTGGCCCTTCAGCGCATCGTGCCTTTTATCGCCCTAGCGTCCGGATCGACTCGCCAACGCTCCGAAGCGGTTTTTCTCGAGCTGTATCCGATGCAGTTCCTTCTCCCAAGATTGGAGCACTTCCGGGCTGGCCAGCCGCTGATCGGAGCATGCTATCTTGTCTTCTGGCTATTTTCCTGGACCATCCCTCTTCTCGCTTCGGCTTTTAACGTACGCTACGACACGACTACACGCATCTGGCGATGGGTAGCGGTGCAGGGCATCATCTGGACTGTGGTCTCGTTATACCTACTCCTTATCCTGGCCCTGATCTTCCTGATCATATTTCTCCGCAAACACACCGGCCTGAAATGGGACCCCCGATCTCTGGCCGACATCGTCGCGCTTTTAGGGCGCTCAAACACCATGGGCGATTACAGCGGCTCTGAGACCTTCGGCAAGGCCGACTGGCAGCCTATGCGAAACCGTGCCGATCGCATCGGATATTGGAGCACTACAAAGCGACCAAACGATGTCTTCTACGGAATTGGAGAGGAAGGCGGATCGACCAGGCAATATTCGGTTGAGCAAGGCCGCATCACAGAGAAGGGCCCGGAGCGGACGTATCCCGAACCCACCGTGCAAGACGGACAGCCTGCGCATGACTTCTCTATTCGAATGGATCTCCGCAGTCCTCGCCTTCGTTTGAGGTACCTTCCATGGTATCTTCGCGACACTTCGGTTGTTGCGTGGATCGTTATCGCATTTGTCCTCTTCATCGCTTGGCTCGTCGTAAGCTTTGTTAACAGTGCTGTCCGTGTAGGCTTCCTACCTCAGGTCTTCGCGCGCACAAATGCTGGGGGCTTTTCGGCTAGCAACTTCCTGTACTCCTTCGTACCCGCTCTTATTGGCCATGTCCTCTTCCTCATCCTCTTGACATTCGACTACTCCCTCCGAGCGCTACGACCGTACGTCTCCTTATCATCCCAAGGCGGCGCCACGGCAGAAGCGTCCCTGCTAGTGGACTATTCTTCCCGTCTTCCTATCTCGGTCACCCTTGCCGCGCTAGACAACAAGCACTACCAGAACGGTCTCCTGTCTCTGGTCTCTCTCTGCTCGGCGTCCTTGCCTATCCTTGCCGGTGGATGCTTCTGGACGCAGTGGTATTTCGAGAGTGACGTTGTCCGCGTGGCGGCTGACCTACCCGGCTATTACGCACTATGTGTCTTCCTGGCACTCTACACCGTCAGCTTGATAGCTCTCCTTCCTGGCCGTCACCGTGGCGCCCTTCCCCATCGATCGACCAGCCTAGCGGAGATGACCTCTTGGGTGTACCAGAGCCAGATCCTCACAGACCGCGCATTCTCAAAGCCCGCTACAAAGGCCGAGCTAGTAACCCGGCTTATGGGATCTGCCTATCTGGATCGAACCTGGGCACAGAGCCTGACCGCTCTCGTCCGGCCGAGTCGCGACAACCTGCGTGGCGACTACCCCACGGATCCCGCTCTGCCAACCGAGAAGAAGGGCAAGGGACGCAAGCGCGACGTCGACGTCGAGGCCGACAACAGGAACAGCGCCCTCGAGCCCAGCACGATCAAATTCGGCTTCGGCATCCACGTCGGCCGCGACGGACTCGAGCATCTCGGCATCGATCGCGTGCGCCGCGGCGGCGCGAACAGCGGTCGCGAGCTCGTTATCTTCGAGGAGCAGCGCCGTCAGGGTCGGGCTGGCGCTGTCTAGCTCCATGATATGGAAGAGAGGCACCACCTACCTATACTTATACCCCTCCCACCGCATATCTCCGCCACCTCCATACCTACCTTCAAAAGTTGTACCTTTTTTTCACGAGCGCATGCATATTCACGCACGCACGAGTATCATTTTACCCACGGATTCTCACGGCTTCAACGGATCTTCATGGCGTTTCCCCCCTTTTTCGACTTTCATGCGCAAAAGGTTGTTTTCCTCTAGATTTTTATCACGAACACGCGTTCGACGCATGATAAGCGAGCATGGTGTTTACGGCGTTCTTTCTTGCTCTCCTGCATACCCGCAGTGAGGAGCGTGGCTTTCTGTATGTACAGGAATGTATGGCGGCGTACATATGTACGTGACGCATAATGTTCGATGTACAGATGAGTTGTGTATGTATGCATAGATATATAGATCGATGGAAGCATGGAAGTCAGCTATGTATTTACGACGGACGGATGGATGCATGGATGCATGGATGATAAGTAATAGTAATGGGATACGAGAGCATTGCAGAGATGAATATACATACATACGCAATCCATACATACAAATAACTTACTGCACCACCACTGCACCACAACTGCACCACAACTGCACAACACTTTCTTCTGTCTGTTTTCGTGCTTATCGGAACTCGGCTCTCTCAGGCTTATCCTACTACAATGAGAGGGTGATGCGTTTCACAGCGAGGTTGGTTAGGCGCCTCAACATCATCATCATGACACTGGAAGTTCTGAACAGAACAGGTCAATCAACAGCGTTCGTTACTTGGATGCCGAATTTCGAAGGCAATACAGACAGCCAGTCACTACATCACATATCAATCAATTCAAAGTCTGTATTTGAAAATCTGTATTTCCTGACTTGTGTGCAAATAGAGAAAGCTATCTGACCATGAAATAACATCATGGTGTGAACTGGCAAGACACGCCCTGGCACGAGACCAAACCATGCAGCAGCTAGATACCTCTCATTTTTGAACACCCGAACATATTATGTCCTTCGCACAGACCGGAAAGGCAGGTCCGAGGAAGGCGTGAATCTCACTTGGGGCGGCGGAAAAGACCTCGAAGTCGAGCGAGCACGAGCGGCAGCATCATCAGACGACAAGCCCGAAGAGCCGCAGAAGATGCCGGGACATCTACCACGAAGCCACTTTGTCGTCGGCCTCGGCAGTGAAGCCGCCGGAATCGCCAAAGCCGCCAGAGTCACCACCGCCGAAGCCGCCAGTATCGCCGCCAGTATCACCGCCAAAGCCGCCACCAAAACCTCCAGCGTCAACGGGAGCGCCACCATCAGTATCACCGCCGAAGCCAGCAACACCGAAGTCGAGACCGGCATCGGACTCGTCATCGGTGCCATCATGCCACTCGATCTTGTCCGGGTCCTCGGGCATGAACTGTTGAAGAAAGTCGGGGACCTCCTGCTTCGACTCGAGCAAGATCTTGACGAGGTCCTCGCCAAGGTCTTCGTTTCGGTCATTGAAGAAGGAAGTAGCCTTGCCTTGATTGCCGATGCGGGCCGTGCGACCAATCCGATGAACGTATTCAGTGATGCCGTCGTGCATGGTCGAGGGAAGGTCATAATTGATGATGTGCTTGACGTTGGCAACATCCAGACCACGAGCGGAAACACCGGTGGCAACCATGATGGGACAGCGGGCAGTACGGAAGGAGCGTCTATAATCATGTTAGAAGATATCCTGAAGCTTGTTGTGGGGTGCATAAAACTTACAAAGCATCCTCACGCTCGCGCTGAGTACGATCAGAGTGAATTGATGTCGTTGGGAGACCCTTGTTGTATAGGTAGTCGTCGACAATGTCGCACTTGGCCTTGCTGTTGACAAAGACTATGGTGCGCTGAGGTTCGTCGGAGAAAATCAGATCAACGAGGGCCTGATTCTTCTCGTTCTCGTTGACAAAGACGATTTGCTGCTTGATATTCTCGTGGGTACTGCCGACGCGTCCAACTTTGATACGGACGTGGTCTTCCTCCATGTATTCACGGGTCATCTTCCGTGCAGACTTGGGGAAGGTAGCTGAAAACATCAGATACGTGTGGTCGGCGTCGTCATTAGTGTCTATGTAATCAGTTAGCTTGTGATACTATCAGACGCAGACTTCGCGTACCAGAGCCCTGGAAGAGCTTTTCCATAGCCTCCTCCCAGCCGGTCGACAGCAGCTCATCAGCCTCATCAATGACGGTGAACCTAGCACATTGTCAATGACACTCTGATTAGATTTGTGACGTTTGGAAGACGTACTTAAGTCGAGAGAAAGATAGGAGGTTCAAGTTCTGCATGAAGTCCATGAGACGCCCTGGAGTCGCAACGAGGATGTCGCAGCCCAGCTCCAGCTGCTCGCGCTGATTCTTGGACGGAGCACCACCGTAGATGACACAAGGCCGGAGCATAGTGCGATAGCACAAGCGACGAGCCTCGTCGAAGATCTGGCAGGCCAACTCGCGAGTCGGGCAGACAACAAGGACGAGTGGCTCGGCACGCACGCGATCAGTCAAAGGGTTGTAACGGCCCGGGTTAGGACGCGGTGCAGCCAGCTGCCGAGCCTTGCCCATCAATCTGGAGAGTATCGGGATCAGGAAGGCGGCAGTCTTGCCGGAGCCTGATGGGTTAGCATCTCACTTCTGCTTTTGGACACGCTACATACCAGTCTGGGCAACGGCAACAACATCATGACCGGTCAGAACCGCTGGAAGGCAATAGGCTTGGATAGCCGTCGGCACACTGTACTGACAGAGCTTGACGTTCTCCAGCATTATCGGGTGAAGACCGGCGTCCTCGAACTGTGCGGTGATTAGCGAAATGACTGGCTGATGTGACGTATTGTGTCGGCTGGGCAACTTACGGCGCGGACGGGTTTGACCTTTTCAGGGCCATCCACAGTAACTTCGTATGAAAGAGCCTTGATAGCATCGCCGCGACGCATCACGTTGCCATCCTCGTACAGCATCTTCTCGAGCTCTTCGTTGCGCGGGCCGACCTCACCGAACTCGTCGTCCCACTGGTAGATGGCGGCGTCAGAGAGCCAGGGAGCACTGTCGCGCGTCTCGTCTTCAGCGGGTTTACCGCCGTCGACTGTCTCGTAATTGAAGGGGACCGGGTTGTTCCAGCCGGCTTCTTTGGCGCGTGCGAGGCCCTCGGCCGTATCTTTGGTGCGACGAGCAGCAGCCTCGTCGGCAGCGCCAGCATTGGAAGGGGTGGCTTCGGTCATCTTGTCTGTCGAGATGAGGAGTGGGGTGGAAAGGCAGATGTGTACGGCCGAGAGAGGAAGAGAAGACGTCGGGTGAGGTGGGTGGCGGGGTGAGGGCGTGGCCGTGTTTATGAGGCAGCGGTGGATTAGACGAGCCTTGGCACGAGCAAATTTGTCGCCGTGACGACAGAGGCAGGCGCGGGTCGAGTACCTTCTGCCGGGTGCTGAGGTGAAGGCGGCGTCGCGGCAAGTGAGAGCCCCGCCCGCGGCAGGCCGCCAATGAAAAGTCTGATTTGGGCCATCCTCTTGACAGTGTAGGAGTTTCCAGCAATAGGCAGATAGCTGGCCTGTATCTTTACAAAGCCTGCTGTATCTAGCATACTAGGTAATGTCTAAGCAGGGCTTGTAGGTCCGCACTGGAACCAAATTGTGCCAGCAAGGTGCCGGACATCGACGAGAGCCACAACAACGATGACGAGCATTGCCACCAACATGAGCAAGTCGATGATGATGCTCGTCTTGCAATGAAGACTACTAGGCGGATAGACAATCTGCGATATCGATGAGTCAGTAATAGAGCTTGAAGGTTAGGGTGATGCTTACGCTAAAGATTGGACATACACTCACTGCATCCTTGACATCACCTCACTCGCACCCTCCTAACATAATGCGTTGCCGGTGTAGACAGGCTTTAGGCAATCCTCTTGACAGTATAGGAGATTTCAGCAGCAGGCAAACCTGTTACCTGTATTCTTACAAAGCCCTCTTGTTTCTAGCATACTAGGTAATGCTTATGACAGAACTTGTAGAGATGAGATGATATAGTCCAGAGGGGCGCATCGGCAACGAATCGTAGCAGCGGGGTGCTCGAGTACGAAGCGCGACAAACCACCGAACGCGGAGAGAATGTGGAGTTCAGCTACACGCCAAGAGGTTCGACCCAACCGTACAAACCACCATTGTATCTGCCATCGAGACCTATGTCTTGGCCATAACGGCCTAGGAGTATGCTTGCCCTTTCCTGCGTGGCACAGCGCGGTCGACCATGTTTGACAAGGATGCTCCTCGGACGGTTTCGTTGGAAACTCTGGCCTCTCATTAAGCGGAATGAAATACTTCTTGGTTCTCTGTCGTAGAACCTCACTAACCTATTGCTACAATGACACTTCGGAAAATCTTTCATGGTCTTGGAGTTTTGCTGACTTGACAAGAAAGAAACATCCTCGAAGAGGGTAACAGTGCGGGAAACGAAACAATGTCTCTTGCATGACTTTCAGGAGCATACAAACAGAAATATGAAGACCCTGGGTTCCCAGCTTTTTGTGACAACGCATAGCTTTCCAAAATTGAGGAGAAATAGGCAACAGGACGTGTGAAAGTACAGCAAAACAAAAACCAGAGATTGCTTGAGTAGCTGCGTGGCTCTTAGTCGCTTCTAGAGTGTCCTTCTGGTCTTGTCTTCTCCGTACCAAGAATTGGGATTTTCAAGGAGGCCGTCCCCAGAGCACTCCACATTCCAAATGGCCGTATGCTAGTCACAGGATGGACGCTCATATACTGTATATGATATCTCCCACCTGCGACACCAATCCGAGAAGGTCCGTCCAGAGTAGTATCGGGGCTCACAGTCAAATACACGCTGTCGCGTCCAGGCAACTCCAAATATTGCGGTTCCATAGCGGACATATCAAGATGACATCGTGTAGCACCTGCGCCAGATATATACTCGATGGATCGATGCAGGTGTGCGTTCTCCCTCGTGAAAGATCCGAGGTGGATGACTTTCTCTGAAGTCAATGAGGAAGCCGCACGGGTAAAACTTCTTCCAAGCCGCCAAGTGGAACAGCCGAATCCCCGCACCAACAATTAACGGACACCCATCATCTCGACACTCGGATGCGCGCCACGAGCAGGACGGTTTACGGCGTGAGAAGCTGGCCATACCTTTGAGCCTCTCCAAAGAGTGATGGCTGCTCATCAATGGAGTCGACACTTGAGAAGGGGCGGCCGCTCTGGAAACAACCAATTCAAGAGCTTCGGAATGGACAGCAGACGTCGCTAGGCATAAGGATCTTCCAGCATCTCCAAATACTGTCAAACTGGGCCTCGGAAAGCCATTTCAGAACGGGAACAGCTACTCGCTCAAACCGACAGATCATCTTCCCGGCACTGGAGGGCTTTAGATGGCGAGCCCGCTGCGCGTAACACATGCAAAGGCAGCTAACCGTACAACTGAACATCGCAGATCAATATCGTAGACACCTTCCATCGCCTCTCGACGAACCCTCTCGAAGCTGCCGATGTACTGCGTAAATCCCAGCGTCGCCTGCATTCCGGTGACCCCCTACAAGGCTTGTCGAGACTATACCTTTGTCAAGGAAACATGGACACCGGGTTACATCTGCCAATGCGAAAGGTTTCTGAGCACGAAGACCGTTGGAGAAAGATTTTGCACAATCTCTTGAGAGCCAAATGCTGGGGCATGGACCCCACTCGGTATTCCCTACTTCAAGGACCCGTACACTGGAGTACCTACTGTCTGTAGATACGTGGTTCTCTGCCTCAAAGGCGTAGTGCAGTTTGGACATCATACGCTGAAACAACAACACAGCTATTGTGGCACAGGTGAAGAAGTTGAGGTTCAGGATGAGTTGGCTTCTGTGGGAAGTCACTAGAGGCTACGAAATAGCAACGTAAAGTATGAGGACACTGAAGCCTGAGTAGCCCCTTGGAAGTACATGTCCTACTCCAGGACCTTGGTTTGGTGTCAACAACCGTAGTATCAGGGCCTCTTTACGCCTTTTAATTTCCACAAGTTCGATGCCATGGAGGTGCTTGGCATTTGGAAACAGACATCTTGAAATTCGAAGGCGGTCTACCGTTTTCTTTGGGACCGGATACATATTAGAGTCTTGATCGAAAGTATACACGAGACGGAACAACCTCTTTGCTCACACAGACACATCTTCGTTTTCGATCGTATGAAGTTGCGACAAAGAATCGGCGGCTGCCCACATAGTACGCTTAGTGGCCTTAGCGGTGTCCAGCCAACCAATGAGATGCGCGGAATCTTCCCCTGTCGCTACGTCATACCCTCACGCGTGGTGCCCACGCGCGCACCTGGATCCTTACACTTGTTTTGGAGGCCAGCCCCAGCCTTGATAAGACGTGTCAATCAGCATGCAGCACTGCTCTACCGCCCTGCGCGTTCCTTAACACTACTCTCCTCCGTACTTCACGCAAGTCGCCGCTACTGTCACTATGAATGACCCCGGGCTCCACGAGCCGGCGCAGGAGGCTGCCGAGCATGTCGAGGATGACAACAATGAACAGCAGGCGGAAGAGGAAGAGGAGGATTATCTTGACCCGAGGTATGCGCGAGAAAAGCCCTACGTGTATTCCCTAAGTCTAACGTTGTCCCAGTCGATATTGGTTTGCGAGCACGGCGTCTCCTCTCATTGCTGGCACGTTCGGACCTGTGGCAAATGCTTTCAGCGTGTGCGCCTTGGTGGAGAAGTGGAGGGTCTTTATTCCTACTGGAGCGGACGAAGGCCATGCGCAAAAGCTGGAGGATCCCAAATGTTAAGTCCCCCATCTACTCTACAGCATGTGTCAAGCCATGGTCCCTTTCGAGCAACTTGTCGTAGCGACACAGCTCGAAGAACGCGACTACACCCAGTATTTCCTGGCTAACTCAAGCGCACAGGCTGATAGCGATAAATTCGATATCTCTGATCTTCGCCCTCACTTCGAATCTAGCGTTACTCTTAAACATGGGCCGTCGCCTGTCCTTCGCTGTCGGTCAGCCTATTACCATCGTCGGGTGGTACTTGGCTTCGTTCCTTCTCATCGGTCTCGTCTCCGCGGCTTCAACGTCCACATTCCAGTCCGAACCACACGCACAACATGCTCTTACCCAGGCCTACTATTACGCCATCATGGCTGCAGCTCTATACTTCATTATTGCGTCGCTGATGGTATTCACGGTCTATGGGGCTTACAAGGGGCATTATCCGAAAGAATTTCGACTCACATCCAGTCAAAGGACACTGATGCTCCAAACCATTGGTTTTATGATGTATATTCTTCTAGGAGCACTTGTCTTTTCGAAGATAGAAGGCTGGCCATTCCTGGACGGCGTCTACTGGGCCGATTTTACATGCCTAACTGTTGGTATTGGTGGCGAGTTCGTACCTAAAACGCATACCGGCCGTTCTTTGCTATTTCCATATGCCATTGGCGGTATCGTCATGGTGGGTCTGGTCATTGGCTCCGTCCGTTCGTTAGTCCTTGAACGCGGCAAAGCAAAGATGTCGGCTCGCTTCATGGAGACGAAGAGAGAGAAGGTCCTTTCATCGCTGGATACGAAGCAAAGGACTATCAAAATCGGACTGTTTGAGAAGATCGGGTTTTCTGAGAAAGACCTTTCTGAATCGCAGAGAAGAGAGCAGGAGTTCAGGGTCATGAGACGCATCCAAGAGATTTCTGAGCGGAATCGGCGATACACTGCTCTCGCAATTTCCTCCACAGCTGCTCTTTTGCTGTGGTTCCTGGGTGCGGTTGTTTTCATGCACTCCGAGAAACCCCAAGGTTGGAGCTATTTCGTGTCGCTCTACTTCGCGTACACGTCTCTCCTGACTGTAGGGTACGGCGATTACTATGTGATTTCCAACTCCGGCAAACCGTTCTTCGTATTTTGGAGTCTGCTCGCCGTCCCTACTTTGACGATCTTGATAAGCAACATGGGCGATACCGTTATCAAAGGCTTCAAAGATGCCACTATCTGGATCGGCTCCCTTACAGTGCTCCCCGATGAGAACGGACTCGCAGCAACACTCAAGACAGGGCTCAAAAGATGGAAGCGGGGTGAGCTGTACGAGAAAGGAGAGGAAGACACTCATGGCTCTTCGGAAAAGGCTCATTTCGATCGCCTTGGAAAGCACATCAAAGAAGGAGAGCTTGAACAAGCCGAAGAAGCGGGGGAACATGGAGATTACTTGCAACGGGACATCCACTTCTACCATTTCATCTTGGCCAAGGAAATCCGGAACCTCATAGACGACGTCGATGTTTCGCCACCAAAGCAGTATACATATCAAGAATGGACTTTCTTTCTGCGACTCATCGGGCAAGACGAACGCGATTCTGCGCTGCACAGAAAACCCGAGGTTGAACACAAACGCAGCAAACACTCATCGCCCGCCCTCGGTGTCGCAGATGGAGGTGAAGCTGATAATAACGAATCTACCTGGAGCTGGTTAGGCATTCGCAGCCCACTCATGGGGACTCAAACAGAGGCACAATGGCTGGTGTCGAGGCTTACTGCTACGCTCGAGCTTGAGATGAAGAGGATGAGCTCGCACAACGCTGCGGAAAGGAACCATCCGCCACCTATCTCGCTAAGAGACTTGAAGAAACATAGATCAAAGAGCTCAGGATCAGGATCAGATTCAGAGAAGATCCTCAGTAAAGACTTGAGCGCTGCTGAGGTTCGAAGGAGAGGTCCAAATAATGTCTAAGGGTTGAAGACTCGGCACCGTAGAAACTTGCAATGTTACCAAACGTTATCAGGAGGGCTGTTCCGGGCGCCAATGACTTCTGGCATAGCGCGCACATTCGACCAATTTTCCGACTACGGCCACCTGAGAGGATTGGCAAACATTGCAGGTTTATACGTATAGTCAGGCACGCAGTCACAACCTAGTATCCATTCAATCTAGCTCCACTTCACACAGGCGGACATTCAATTTACGCCACACTCTACTGGCTGATGGTCGACAGACTCGCCGTTTGACCATTGACACGCTCTTCTAGCGTTTGTAATGCCGCGGAACCAACCGTGGACCTAATATACCATTAGATTACTATTGCTCTGAACCTTAACTTTAACTTGTAACTTCTTACTCTATTTCCAGTAACAATTACGCCGTAGCTGCTCCTACTTGTCATCCGAGCGATGCAGGCCATCTATGTAACTATCAGGGACGAGCCCGAAGATGACACTGTGCCACTGCCAACTTATACACTTGCGAGTCCCCCAGAGCTCCTCCCGCTGTACCACCCGACGAAGTTCTATGCAGGACCCATCGCCGTATCCATAGTGATCTTCATCGCTCTCCTCACCGCCGTCGGCCTCCTCCACAACCGCAAAAGGAAGCCAATATTCCTCGATGATAGAGCCTCACTTCCAGATCCAGTCGTAGCATACAGCCCCGGCCCCACCGATATGGTCAGTAGGCATTCAAAGACGCCTCCGCGTAGCGCTCCGCCAGCCAGTCCAGACCGCGTCATCGTTTCAGCACACAGACTGCCCACCTCGAGTAGCAACTACAGCCAACCCTTCGGCGGCGGTGCAATGCCGGCCGCCGGCTACGAGCAGAACCACTTCTCCAAGCGGTTCGACTTCGACCGTTCTCAGGAGTCGTTCCATCTGCGCCCTACTCGCCATGCTTCTCCGGACTCGCTACGCGTGCACTCAGACCGACAACAACAACAACATTCACCGGAGCCGCTGTATACGCGCCCCGACCGATACCCGTCGCCGCAACCGCTACATACACGCCCTACCCACTACAATTCCCGAGGATCGTCCCCTGTGCCCTCAATGCAATCTGGGTACCAGGAATCGCTTGACAGCCCATCGCCAGGGCCGAGATTCGAATCAGAGGAACTAGCAGCACGTGTACCTGTGGAAAGGCCGTTTTCGGAGAGCACCAACAATTTCATCTTTGGGGAAATGCCGGAGGAGGCTCGTCATTTGCCGATTAGAGATAGTCTGCTGGGATCGTTTGTTCCGGAGAGTCCTGCTCCAGCACATATTCCTGGGGATCCGGAATAGATTGGTTTTTGGGTTGAAGATTATTGCAGGTCAAGACGATGGTGCGAGACGGATGCATTGTGCGATCTGGTTGTCAACTTGGGTGTTTGGCTTGATCTGTGTACCAGTTCATGGTTTGAGAGATCGATTTTAATGAATTTGCTTATAGGAGGCAACAGTCCTGTTCGAAGTTCAATGGCCCTACAGTGGAGTGGGTTTAGCAAAGTGCATAGACGTAATGCGCTCACGATCCCAAATCAACCTCAAATACTGTCTCGGCCTCGAAAAGCTACTAATTTGCACTTCATAATTTGTTAGTCTGCCCAGCAGAGCATCTCCACAGCAATCAAAGGTTTCTGGTGAGCATAAACCGCTAGTCTCGATTAGGCTAGACTTGGAAGAAGCGCGAATCTGGCCCGCTGTCTTTGGAGCATCACTCCACTCCCTCACATCGTTCAACAAACTTGCCATCGCCCTCACTTCTCTCCGTCTTACACCTTCTCTTCGTAACCTCAAACCAGCTGTCGTCGGGCGCAGACGTCTAGACCGCCAACCACCACACGGCATCTTCCGACTCGAGCGCCACGCTGAACAGGGCCAAGCTTCACAGCCAGCGTCATCGCCTCCTAGCCCCAAATGCGGCACACCCCAAGTCGAAGGCTTCTTCTTGGCTAGCAATGTGTCGTTGTCCAGGTCCAGTCAATGGTTGTTGGGGGCTCAGCCGCAGCGATGAAGGTTTGCTGATGCTGTACTCTGGGCGACTTTTCACGTTCACATGCGAGGGTCAAAACCAGGGATTTTTTAACACTGCCACCAATCCTCGTGTACTAGAATATCGTATAACTCTGTATTGGTTGAAACTGGCCATCAAGAGAGAAAAAATAGATCGAGCAGCTCCAGAGAGTAGAGATCGGTGACTTCCAGCTCGACCAAATTTGGATTGGATGAAGCTATGGAAAAACGACATACACCAGGCGCCACTTTTAACTCAGCCTCCGAGCCTGGATGCACGTATGCGAGCCACGCAAATGATCATTCGCACTGTTCCAGGCGGTGCGAAATAGCTTGCATGAGCCTACTCCGCCGCGCATCGTCTGCCAAATGGTGCTTATTGTATGGTCTGTCGTTCTGCTGTCCCGTCAAGCCAAAGCCTCTTTCGGTTCTTCGTTGGTTGTTATTCCAGGTTGTATGTTTTGCTCTGCATCTGCCTGAAACGGCACTCTTATATGAACATATTCCCTGCCACTTTACCGAAAGGGCATCCCTTATAATTTCTCGTCCTAGTACAATCATATCTATTTGACAGTGGTGGTGATAGCAATGAGTGCCATCAGTCAGGCACACGGCGTCTTTTCGAATTGCGGACCAGGTGTCGACACGTACGAGCTTACTTACAATTGCAAAGGTCCTAGTTGTTCGAGCATCAGTGGATTTCAGAACATCGAATGCAATGCCGACGGCGCAAGTGCGGTTAGCTGCTCCACACCGAACAAGTGCCCTCCTGGCATCTCTTCCTACTATTCCAACTTTACGTTCTTTCAGAACGCACCCGATCCGGTCAACCCAATCCCTAACGGAATAGAGGATAGGGTTCAACAACATCAACACGTCATCTTGCCAAACTGTAAGACGTTTGAGGTTAATAGTGACGGATCGAAAGAGGGGACCAAAGTTGACGAAGGAGGTTCTGAGCCAGGCTGTCCTGTTCGTGTACAAGAGACACCCGAAGCTATGAGCGGGCCCAAACCAACTGCAATTCCTTCCCCCAGTTCTAAGTCGGACCCAGGAGCAACATCCAAGTCGAACACCGAACCAGCCTCCACGTCTAAGTCTGACCAATTCACTGGCAGGGGCTCAAAATGCACGCCTTCTAAGAGCCTCATGTTCTTTGCGTTCCTCATCGGCCTGGCAACTTTACTTCCTAGCGTCGAAGCATACAGTCCTCCCAGCCGCGAACGTCGTCATGAACTTCGTCTTCGAGCTGAAGTACAAGTAAGAGCTGTGTCAGACAAGGTTCGAACATTTGCACAACAGTTCGACGATGGGCTCGCACAGAAGGCCAATGCGCAGGGACAGAACGGAGACACATTTGCACACAACCTCGTCGCCGATGTCATTTCATCAGTCTGTGGAGGATACTTCAAAGGCGAGAGCGCGAGTACCTTCACGCCTAGCATTGTAGGCGACTGCATCAAGTCTATCTACGGAGGTGATGAGCTACCACAGCCCGGTACACAGTTCTTAGCTGTGTTTGGCGCGAGTCTACTCTGCGATTATGCAGTCAGCGAAGCTTATCCAGTTGCCGAGGAGTTCTTCACCGATGGGTGTGAGGGGTTGCAAGGTCTGGCTCAGAAAATAGGCCCAAGTGGAACTGTTGTACCATCCGCGCCCAGTGGGACAGTCGCTCTCTCGAATCTACCGTCGGTCACACTGCCCCCGGGCTCTGAGCTACCTTCGGGCGAGTCTCTAGTATCGGCTTCAGCTGTGAGCGTCCCCGCACCTTCTGGGTCGCCAGGTTCCTCCAACCTACCAGCATCAAACCCCAGCAATCCGGCCACCATAAATGTACCCTCGAATTTGCCGTCGGCTCTACCCGACTCAGACACTCGCAGTCCGGATCTACCGACTCCTGGTCCATCTAATAATCCTCCTGCATCTGACAGTGATCTAGCAAGTGTCCTAGCAAGCGTCCCACCAAGTGCCCCGGCCTCAACCTCAGTACCAGAGATACTAGAGACACCAAACCCTGCATCAGTCTACGACGCGCCTGCTACCGATCCACCCAGTTCTGCTACACTAGCATCAGCCGATGTCCCGTTACCGTCGGATGAACCAGAGACTCTATTACCGTCTGTACCGTCTGAGCCAGTGGTATCAAGTGCTTCGATTGCCGCTCCTACTCCAGGAACACCACTGGAGCCTTCCGAGCTTTCGGACGTGACACCGCCTTCATCTATACCGTCTGGAGATATTCCGTCTCCTTCTGCTCCAATCGACGGAACCCCATCTCTATCTATTTCTGTGGATGACAGTCCGTCAACGTCTACTCCTGTGGAAGATACTCCATTGTCGTCAACTCCATTAGAAGATACTCCATTGTCGTCAACTCCTGTGGAAGATACTCCACTGTCGTCAACTCTTGCAGAGGATACACTGACGCCAACCGCTCCTGTAGGAGATACTCCATCGTCTATAGGGGATACTTCGACGCCGACTACTCTTGTAGAAGATACTCCGCCGTCGTCAACTCCTGCGGAAGATATTCTACTATCGTCGACTCTTGCAGAGGACATCCTAACACCAACCGCTCCCGTGGAAGATACTCTATCATCGTCATCAACTCCTATAGAGGACACTCCGACGCCGACCACTCCTGTGGAAGATACTACACCGCCTTCAACGCTATCAGAAGATCCGCCTCCGTCGTCCTTTACTGTGCCTG
The DNA here is from genome assembly GCA_011032825.1 of Massariosphaeria phaeospora. NCBI lineage: Eukaryota > Fungi > Ascomycota > Dothideomycetes > Pleosporales > Massariosphaeria > Massariosphaeria phaeospora. The sequence goes on from JAADJZ010000002.1 coordinate 524,763, forward strand.
AAGATGTGCTTACTTTCACCCCTTCATCAGACGCGCCGCCTTCTTCAACCGCTCTAACAGATGTGCCAACTTCATCAACACCGTCTTCCGATGTGCCACCATCATTCACTTCCTCAGACGAGATTACTTCGACATCTCCCCTCTCAGACGAAAGATCACCGTCGTCACCGTCATCACCGTCGTCTCCAGAAACTCTTTCTACGAGTTCACTGCCATCCGATCGTACCTCATCAACATCAGCCTCTTCTGCGCCATCTTTATCAAATCCTCCAACTAGTAGTGATACCTCATCGTCATCAGCCTCTTCTACGCCATCTTTATCAGATCCTCCAACTAGTAGTGATACCTCAAGTTCAGAGCCACCGCCCACTCCCCCACCATCTACCACGACGGATCTCTCAATCTCAAGCACTACCCTGCCTCCATCTTCAACACCGAGCTGTCTTTTCGATCCAGAGGCACCAGATTTCTGTGCACCGGAACTTTGCACAGACTTGAGGTTCGACCCCGACAATTGTGGTGTGTGTGGCCGTGTCTGCGAGCACGGTTGCTACGGAAGTCAGTGTTCTTGTCCAGAAGGGCAGCTACTCGACGAGGTTTTCAAGTGCGTTAATACCACATCGACGGATCCGCCAACGAGTGAGCCAACACCATGCCCTACAGGCTTAACTTTTGATCCCGAAATTAGTAGTTGCGTTTCGAGTCCCACTCCAGATCCACCTACGCCACCGCCCTGTCCTTCTAGCTCTAATTTTGACACTGAGATCAGTAGCTGCGTTCCAATTACCACGCCAGATCCGCCAACACCAATACCCTGTCCCACAAACTCTGCCTTCGACCCTGAGATCAGCAGTTGTGTGCCGATTCCCACTCCAGATCCCCCAACGCCACTTCCTTGCCCCACAAACTCAACTTTCAACCCCGAGCTTACCAGCTGCGTTCCAGATGCTACTCCCACACCCGACCCACAATGTAACGAGGAGGGCTACTCGTGGTGCGGACAATTAGGATGCATCTACGTCGTCGACAACGACTCACACTGCGGCGCCTGCGGCCACACGTGCGAATACGCATGTGGCAACTCCGCCTGCTACTGCCCGGACGACCAGCCTCTCGACAAAGACGGTATCCACTGCATCAACACGACGACGCCGGGCCTGCCTCCAGACCGAGATCCCGAGTGCGCCGACGGCGAACTCTGGTGTGCGGAATTCGGCGGCTGCGTGCACGTCGGCGACGACCGTAACAATTGCGGCGGGTGTGGTACGACTTGCGCTTATGCCTGCGCAAACTCTACGTGTTTCTGCGAGGCGCCGCAGGTGCTGGCTGAGGATGGTGTTGGCTGTGTTGAGGCGGTAGTGCCGTCTTCGTCGACGGTCGCTGAGTGCCCGAGATGGATTTTCTGCGCGCCTACGTTGACGCCGACTGAGTTCGTGGCGAGTGCGTCGACGGGGACGCCGGTTGAGTCTGTAGTGACGGTAAGCGCGACGACGGAGACATCATTGCCTCCTATAACGCCGACGGGGACGTTGAGTGGAACGGCGACGTCGCTGGCGAATCCAGTGGGGCCTTTTGTTGCGAAGGGGCTGGAGGGGTTCTGGTAGTGAGAGGAGGGTTCAGCTTATGCGGTGATTTACGCTTTAGTGCGATATGCAATTTGGTTTGTTTATGTTGTTTTCTAGATTATGCCATGGTTATGCTCCTTTAGTAGCAGATGTATTAGTAAGGATGCCCTCTCCGTTACTACATTATATCCTACTTACTAATTACTGCTGTACGCAACGCTGGATCGTCACTTATGATCAGCAGCGTTGCTAATTCACGTCTTTTTGTGCTATCGTCCTGCTAGTATAGGGCAATTTAGCAGGCTGTAGGTAGGTCGTCCTCGCTCTCACATAGGTAGTCTTATTGTATCCAGCATGCTGTGCAAAATCTACATCAGCTAAACCTATCCACCAATTAGCCGCATCATCTCTCTTATTAGTATTGTTGCTGACTGACGTCCCTTCAGACACTTCTCCTGCCAGTATATGACATTTCAGCAGAGAGCAGACAGATCGTGTCGATTAGACATTCACCGTCGTCACATCTCTAGTCCACACTCAGTACCTTTCCAGACTCGCTCATTCATAGCCGCACCGACGACTCATGTCTGCTCAGAAACCGCTGAACACACCCAACGAACCTCTCCAGCTCCGTCCACGGCGTCCCGAGAATCACGGCAATGCTTCCGCGCTTCGTCAGCCAAAAGCCGTCCTCCAGCATCTCGAACCTTCGTCTCGTTAGCAGGGATTGCTGCACTCGCTGCGCACCGGACTGAACTCACCAGAACAGTTCCCGCACCTCCGCCTCGTCCCTGCGGTCCCTCCAGCTCCGAAGCTCCTTCTTTCCGTCCTCGAGGAAATGGATCCCCACAATTGTGCCTAGACCCGTCACCGTCATCTTGGTCCCCTGGCTGATTTTCTGCAGCTCCTCGCGGAGTCTGTCACCCATCTTGTTGAACTCGATGCTCACGTCCGGCGTGTAGATTTGCGCCATCCCTGTATATCCCGCTGCCATGCCCAATGTATTATTGTTGAACGTGCCGGAATGCGCCAACGCCGTAGTCTCCCGCGGATCGTAGACACTCATGATGTCTTCCCGCCCACCAAACGCGCCGAACGAGATGCCGCCTCCAAGATACTTGCCCAAAGTCGTGAGATCGGGCGTCAACCCCAGGAGCTGCTGCAGTCCGCCTGGAGCGAGCCGCGACGTCATGACTTCGTCGAGGATAAACACAGCGCCGACGTCCCTCGCCGACTCCTGAACCTGGTGCAAGAATTCGCGCGTGCCTACAATACACGGTCCATGTCCCTGCATGCCCTCGACCAGCACAGCCGCGACATCCCCACTCTTCTCGATCACCCTCTTCGCGTCCGCAACATCATTATACTCGGCGACAATCCACTCATGCCTATCCACACAGTTTTCCGCTGGCTGGTCTTCCGGAAAACTAAAGCAAGCGCCGTGGTACCCGCCGCCGAAGACAACGACTTTGCGCTTGCCGGTGAAGCGCTTGACGGCTTGGAGGGCGTGCAGGTTGGCTTCGGTGCCGGAGTTGGTGAAGCGGATGCGCGAGAGGTGGAAGCGGGAGCAGAGTAGCGCGGCGTGCTGGGCTTCGAGTTTGGTCGTGCCGCTGAGGTTTAGGCCTGTGGTGTGGATGGTGGAGATTAGTGCCTCTTGGATAAGGGGTTGGGAGTGGCCGAAGAGGCCGGCGGTCATTTCGCCGACAAAGTCGGTGTAGCTGTCAGCAGTTTGTTAGCACGGACATGTGGTGGGTGGGGAAGTATCTGCGAAGTAAAACGGAATATCTCAGGGGAAATAAAGTAGTTGGCTTTTGTCGTGGTCTGAAATGGATGCTCGGGAGAATTTGCAGTTTAACTCACGTATGCCCATCTTCCGACAACAACTGATACCCCTGACCACTCTTCATAAACACCGGAAACGGCGCCGTGTGAAGTAAAGACCTCGTATTCCCACCAGGCAAGCTCTTCACTGCTTCCTCATGCAACGTCAAGCTCGTTGGGTTCCTTTCAGTGAACCTTGCCTTGGCCGCCTCAAGAGCTTCATGGGCTGACACAATCTCGTTCTTCCCATTAAACTTCAAATTATCGCCTGCTGGAGGGGACGGGGCGACGATTGAAGGAGCCATATCCTACAGGGTAGAAGCTTGATCAGGAGAAGGTTTAAGAAATGTACGAGGTGTGGACTTTGTCCCCGGAAATGCAACCGCAAAAGTAGTTGCTTTAGCTATAACGGCTTCCACAAGGCTTTGAAGATAGTTGCGACAGCGCAGCGTGCTGTCAGTATAAGATTGTTGTTGGCAAGCACTATCCCAACCGACCCCGCTAGCTTTTCCGAACCGCGTTTCCGGAGCTTTTCCGCTAGCTTCGGCATCCCGAATGCGGGTCTTACGTGATCAACACATCAATTTACCTCGAGTACCTTGTAAATGTTGACCGTAACTTGACCGGACGGATATCTGCGTGCATTTTGATGTTGGGTAGGAATGACTAAGTCCGCTGCGGAGCATATCCGGCTGTTTCGAAGACCTGAAGTTTGCCTTTAAGATCTTGGCCATTTTGAACGAACGAATATCTGATATGTCTTTACAGCGGCATATAGGTGCCTATTGTACGGGACTGTCACGGGAGGATGCCAGAGTTAGGAGGCGACGTTGCCACGTTGCATCTCGTTGTGGTTGGGCTGAAGTAATCTTTGGGATGGTGAAAACTGCAAAAGCCGTTAGGACGAACAATCTCGAATGTCTTGGTCAGGGGTGTACCTTTTAATATGCATACCGAAGTTCCCCTCCATATAATTTGAGTGTACGTAAATGATGCATACCTAGATGATTTTATGTCTCAAGAACGAAATCCAAGTCGCGCAGACCCAAATGCCGCGCAACCGCCGTTGAACACCATTAACATCAACATCAGCAACAATAAACCAAGCATGCCCAGAACACAAAGACTAGCCCGCAAACAGAAAACCGTCGTCCAAACTAGCACTATAATACTCCAAATTCCAAACCCACAGCGCTCACTCCGACAGCCTCATCAGCCTCAGCTTCCATCTGCCCGCGCCGCATTCTCGCTTACCGCTCCCAAAGCAGCAAATGGTCAAACCCCCCGCCATACCCGAACCTGACCTTGCTCACCCACCCACGCCGCAACCGCACCGCACCCGAAACAAAGGCCTTTGCATTGGGCCACATCGACGTGGCCGCATAACGGCGAGGTTCGCGATACGCAAGCCACGCCGCGCGCCTGACTAGGCTGACCGTCGACTTTCTCAAACGAGTAGTTTGTGAACGGTGATCGCGAAAAGGTGTCGATTGCTGCGACCTAGCATTGTCCCGTTTGGTGAAAGGGTGGAGGACGATGAGGCGTTGTGGATTATGCGAGTCGAGGGTCTGGCGAGCGCTGCGCTGCGCTGCCTGCTTTGGGTAGTGACTTGAGCAGGTTGGGCGCAAGAGGATGCGCGTGAGGCGATGATACGGCGCGGATGATTGACTGTTAGTTGACCTCGGGACCGACGATGGCTGATTGATGGAATCATAAATGCTTTCATGCAGGGTAAGGAGTAATCAATATGTCGGAGATAAAGTACTCGTAAGATGAAGGAAAATCGTCCATGAACCGCCAGGTCCCAATTTTGACACAAAAACACCCGTTGTTGAACCTCTCGTATCGGTCTCAGGTATCTCGCAGTGGCGGCGGCCGGACCACGAGGCTATCCACTTCCCTCTCGAATTTGCGTCGGCCTCTTCTACTAGGCCCTAGGCTGGCACTTCTTCTGGAGCCGCGTGACTCACTAAAACTCATCCCACTATCTCTCCTCTGAGAGTGCACCTTCTCCACAAGCTCACCGACATCCTCCTCGAGTTCCAACTCTCCCACATCATGATCCATCCAGACATGTCTTATCAGCGCCTTGACATCGCCGCATACTGTTTCTCCAGCATCAGCTCGCGAGCACAGAATGCATGAGTATCCCCCGTCGGCGCTTTCGCGATGGCACTTGATGACAAATCGATTCTGAACCCGGAAGCATCGTTCTGTGCCTTCGTCGTCTTTAAAGATTTCCCAGGACTTGCCAGCCGAGAGATGCAAGACGCGTTTGCAGTACGGACAGTAAGGATTTGGATCAGAGGTTAAACTTGCCGCAAGAGTCTGAGAAGGATGTCGCTGGAGATCGAGAGCATAGAGACAGAAGAGCGAATGAGGCGCGGTTTCTGTACCGTAAGATGTTGGGCCTGAAAAGGCTGTAGATTCTGTGTCGGTCCTTGTTGCCTTTGGTCTACTTTGAAGGTCCAGTATGGTAGTCTGCGCTGAGTATCGATCGTCTTGCGCATGAGAGTCATGGCGGGACTTGACGAGCGCTGTTGACGCAGAAGCTACGGAGGTGGTATTAACCGGGTAGTGAAGTGGTGGAGGCCCTCCGCGAGCGCCTGGCGACCGGTTTGATCGAGGGGTGGGTGGTAAGGCGGCGAACTGGCGTTGTTGTTGGGCTGCGAGCACATCGACGGCAGTGGTTCCTGCGGCACGGGACGCAGCAACGAGACTAGAGAGCTGGTGGAATATAGGGTCGGGTGAAGTCGGCCCGTAAAGAAACGTGGTTATGATCACGGACTGGAGTGTGATGATCTGGGACTGTAGCGCCGTCTGCGATACCACTATTGAGAAGGTAAGCCTTGACGTCAGGGGTATTTATGGCGATGTCCCATACCGTCTCCGACTGCATACTGAGCTCCAACATCTTGAAAGCCGATCTCGAACTGACGTGTAACCGCCGCTTTGTCCATCACGATGGCCTCTTCACCATCCGCGCCATCCCCGTCCACATATTCAATCCTCCTCGAACTTGGGTAGCCTTTCGATCTCAAGTTCTCTTGATAGTCTCTTTTCTCCTTGTTCCTCAACGTTTCATACAGATCTCTAGTGGCATCGAAGACATTCAGAAGTGTATATACGAGGGCTTGCGCGACATTGGCTGGATCGGCTGTAGGATTCTGCAGCTGTTAGCACTACTCTAGATCGCACACCAAGATGGAACTCACAGCAACGCCCATCTTTAAACCTGTTCTGGAGCTGTCGATTAGGGCTTTTACAAGATAAGCCGAAGATCCCAAGTCTTAAAGAGAGGACCGCCCTGACCTGTTTGCGGCATCCCACGCCCTCCGCGAGGGTCTTACAGGCACACGACCAAGCCACGCCATCCGCATCCAACGCTGTAAAGGAGTTGTATGTGGAATGATGCACTTGTACAGCTGGCAGTGTGCAATTGGCGCCGCTATTCCCTCAATTTTCCTCATTGGTCATGATAGCGGCTACCGTCAACCATTATAGTAAGCCGGGATGCGGTTGCAAGGATGAGTGATGTCATTGGCAATACCAAGGCGCCGAAGGCGGCGAGGGGAGTGTCGCATTGCGTGCATCTTTCCCCCGCGCTAAGCTGTTCCTTTTTTCTTGTTCGGGATGCGATGCTAAGAGCGGACCTGATTTGGGAAGCCAAGCTTCTCAGTTCGTAGCAGAGCCGCGCAGGCCCATTTTGCAAGCGAGAGGCACAAAATGCAGAGCGGTGTCAGAGAAGCATCCAGAGAGGTGTTTAGTGTCTATTATGAGGTCCGCGGGCCAGCTGGAGATGCGGATGCGGAAGTGGGACGAAGAAGCCGTCCGGCCGCCTGTGCGATGTCGTAGCCTGGCATGACTGACGTGGCGTTATTAAAGAATCTCACGCGGGCGGTGAGATGGCCGGCGGCCGCGAAGGGGTCCAGTTGACTGTAAGCACTCTACCTGGCCCCAATCGCACAGTAGTTGTCATCTGAAGTTGTGAGGGACTGGAGTGAAGAGTGAGTGCAGTATTCGATTGCGTGTGGAAGTGTTCGATTCTCATGACTAAGCTTTTCTCTAGTCTACTTTGGGGTTAGCGTCTTGGCACCGCCATCGGGAGATCGACCGCACCACATGCGTCCATCACCACCACCATCTTTCACGAACGTCACAGACACAGTTGTCAACTCTGGGCTTCTGATTAGATTTCATTATCTTAAAGGGTCGATCTATCTCTCCTACTTTCCCGAGTGCCTCTTAAAAGATGCCGACAAATATGAATATACGGTGGTGGACCGCATTGGGTATCACAATTCCACAACTAAACTCCACCCTCATCTTAGACCAAGCTCCGCACGGCTTCGTTCCATTGAATGCCACATCTAGCACTCATACTTGGTGAGCTTGCATGCGCTGCCTAGCAATTGCCGCCTTTTCCTTCTCAGCCTTCACTTTCTCAGCCCATTTGCTACGGGCCCGGATTTGATGGCCCTTCCAATAGAAGACGTATACCGGAATGCAGACCATTAAGGCGACAGCGAATAGCAACAAGGTTACTTTCTTGATCCCAAGCGTGTCGTACATAGGCTTTGTGTATAAGGCGCACAAGCCGGCAAGGAGATCTCGAGCGAAACCATTACCGCCGGTAGCAGATGCAGCGTACTTTTCACCGTATGCCGCAACCATATAGTCGATGGTCGCAAAGTAGATGGCCCAGTTCGCAGCGCCGATGAAAACTCCGAAGATCATAGGGGCGATCCAGGGAAGCGGAGGGCCACTAGACACGAAAGCTGAACCCAGAATGCCAATGGGCAGGCACGGAACGATGAAGAGCAACCACCACAGACGGCTTTCTGGGGTGAGGCTCGTGTCACCGTCGCGCCGCCTCCGGTTATGCCGCTTGATGACCGGGAAGTATGAGAAGTATGCCGCAACATATCCGATGAGCAAAGGAATCATGGCCATGCTGAAACCGGTGGGCGTGAAATTCCACTGTTTGTAGACAAAGCCGTAAGACTCGAGGAAGCTGAAGATGAGCGCATCCGCAAAACCGCTCAACAACGACAGGAAGAGAACGATGGGCTCAAAGAACAGCATGTGGTAAGGCCGCCACATTAGCTTCACGAACTCTTTCAAAGCGAAGCGCTCGCGGAATGGCTTGACCTCGTTGGGCCCGTAGATGTTGCAATTGGGATTCCGCTTGCGTCTCTTCCGGGCATCATTACCGAGCATCACAGTCGAGCGTGTCTCCGGAACCGTGAAGAAATGAATAGTCTGCACGATAACACCGAAGATGATCTGGATGTAGAAGTTCCATCGCCAAGGGAGGAATTCCTCAATAGGACCGCCAGCGACACCGCCTAAGAGTGCCCCCAAGCCTAATATTCGTTAGCTTACGAGCCAGCATGCCGAGTTCGAGCACCACTCACAAGACCATAAAGACACCCACAACACAGAGTATTGTTGGTCCTCGGCATCGTACATGTCGGCTACCATACCCAGGGTCACGGATCCACCAGCCGAGCAGAATCCAATCAACACACGGCCAGCGATGACCATGGACCAGCTTGTGCTCAGAGCGGGCAGGAGCTGGAAGATGTTGACGAGGCCGAGGGACAACTGCATGATTCTCCATCGCCCTAATTCTTCCGACCACTATGGTGCTGATTAGTACGATTTGACAAGACGACAGCTGTGAAGAGAAGTGGAGACGAAACGTACCGGAGCCCACAATTCGCACGCAAAAGCATACGTAACCAACATGCCCACCATGCCCATCCGCGCACCAGTGAGGTGGTTTGAACCCAAGTGATACTCCTCATTTAGGTGCCCAACCGCACTTGAGTAGACGGCGGCATTGTAGTTCATCGTGGTCTGGCACAACGCAACCACGGTGAGAATCCACCATTTCTTCTTCGACGAGAACGCTTTCGCAGTCCTGTTCCAGTTCTCCTCCTCCCTGAGGACTATCTTCCCACTTGGTGCGGGAGCAGGAGCATCGCGGGTTTCAACCCAGGAAAGTTGTTGTTGGAAGGGATCTTTCTCCCCGGCAGCGCTGCTGATGGCGCTTTGCTTGCGCGATTCTGATGATTGCTCCATGTTGGGTAACGAGCTTGTGTGTTGACAGAACGGTCGACAAGGAAGGAGAAAGATGGGAGTCATAAGAGGAGGGGAACAGCAGGTACTTATGCCAGCTGAAGAGGCCACGGTTGTCATGAACGGTGCGATTCAAACCATTTCGTTAAACCATGGATTCGGAAATCCTCGCGGTTAGCGCCTTCTGGAGGACGGTCCAATGTTTTGAGCGTTCCCACAGCCACGACAGTTGCTCCTGCCACCCGCGCGTACTCACTGTGACATGTAACTTTCTTCTTCTTCAAGACACATTCCTCGTCGCCCATACCTTCACGACATGAGAGCAACTTCAAGATGGAACAACTGCGATCTGCCTCCTTGGTACGCCCATGATCCATGACGGCTTCTGTGCCGAACTCAAGCTTCAAACTCGGTATGCCTAGTCAAGCCAATATTAACGAACCACGCGACGATGCTTCTGAACCATCTCTGACGGCCTGTCTCCACATCCCCTCGCGGGGAAATCCATGCGTAGTTCTTCACCCGCTATCGCATAGCTAATCCCCATGATCCTATATGTAGCACTTACCACCATCTAAACCACACGCTCGAATCTCCCAACACCGTATACCCCAATCCGCCAATACCCACAACCCTCATCTTCAAAACAGCCACATTACCCCTAAGCCGACATACTCAAACCACCTAATCGGCTCCGAAAAGCGCACGCCAAATAAGCACACCAAGCTTTGCGGAGATACCGCGCCACGGTTCCCCAGAGTCGCGGCTTAGCCGTCCTCCGCATTCCATGATTCATGGTTCCGAGACCGGGTCGGACGGCTTCGGATCGGCTTAGTTTCTGTTGATGCCCGGTTGAGCTCAACGGCGGGGTACCATCCATGAGTGGGTCTGGGGTGATGCGGAGAAGCGGGTGGAGCGGGCTTACTCCTTGGTAGGGTGTATGGTCTGTTTTGCGGCGCGGTTCCCCGCGGGAGATATCTAGATATGGCTGTGGTGGAGTCGAGTGAACATGCGCAGTGGTGCAGGTAGAGACTTTGTCAAAGGACTCATTTGAGAGCGCGGACGATTCGGCTTTACGTGGGACCGCAGAAGCGCACAGAGGATATTTGCGCTGATGGTCGTGTGATCAGTTACGCGATGGTTCAGAGTGGTTCTTCGGGGTGGGGTGGGGTGGGAATATTGGCACTAGGGCGTAGAAGTGTGCCAGTTTGACAATTGCGATTGTCGACGCTATGACAGGGCGACTGGAAAGACACAGTTGGAACGCACGGAGCGGCGTTTAAGCCAGTCCGGTCGCGTCTCACCTTTTACGTATCTGCGCGCTAATTCGTTACCACAGAAAAGTGGACTCCTGGCAGAACGAGATGTCGCCTCTTCGGAGAAAACTTGTGAATACGCAAATGCCTCGATTGTGCTGGTAGAGAGCTACGGTTAGTAGTCTAGTCTCCCGGTGTGAGTGTCGTTGCCAATGTAGATTTTGAACTTGCAATATTTGATGAACGCTAGTAGACGGTATTAATCATCTAATTGCAAGACATGGTGTATTTCATATTGCGGAACTTCGATTAGAGCGCAGACGGCCCTCCTTGCTATGTTGGAGAAGTGATAGAGGGACTGCTAGAAAGTCCTGGTCTGGCGGTACTGTACTTCAGCCCTTGGAGAGATCTCTTGCTATATACTTGCCGTTAGTGGTATGTCAATTGAATCAACGTCAACTCTCAAGGGATATCATGGTGGCAGTGTATTAGCAGGTTAGGACTAATATACTGATCCTTCCGTTGAAGGGTCTTCCTTCGCATCATCTGCCACATCATCTTTCGGATCTTCATTCTTGTGGCTACCACCAACTCCATATTCTCCGTCTCGATCCGCTGTTGAGACGGACCGACTCCGCCTTCAAGACTACCTTGCACTTTTCCACCACGCCTCTTTTTGTTTGGACAACGCAATCGCTGTCTGCAGATCATCTTCATCTGTCCTGGGATCTCCACCCTCGGCCACGGCATCAGTAGAAGAGTTCCTGCTGGGCGCATACTCGGCCACAGCCTCAGTAGACGAGTCCCTGGGGGGCGTGTTCTCGGCCAAAGACATAGCTATCGCCAACTGCAAACCCTCGTCTTCCTGTGAAATTGGAGCGTCCAATACGTTGGTCGCTGGCGAACCACTTGGTTTGGGCGAATTGGCTCCCCGTGGGTTTGGATACTGGAGCCTTTTGCGCGGCACCGGTTTTCGTGGTTGCGTGAGAGAAGCGGACTTCTGCGACATGGCCTTTCGTAACATTGCAGTCTCTTTCTGTGCCTGTTCATCTTCTTCCAATAATCGTTGCTTTTCTATCGAGCTTTGACGACGCTTTTCTTCGTTCATCAAGCGTAGACGACGCTGTGTTTCTTCTATAAAGCTTTTACGACGATGATTACGACGATCCTTTTTATCCGATTCTTCTGTGATGAAATCACACATTTTTCGCTGGATTTCCTCTTGGAGGAGACCGTCCTGCATTGAAGTCAGCTTGGATAAACCCCCAAAGAGAACATATCAGGCTGTTTTATGGCAACCAGGATAGGAAGATGGAATGTGAACCGGGCTTTGAGGTGTTCAGTAGGCAGTGCAATTTGGCATACCGCCGATAACACTTCGTCCCAAAACCCGTATTCTACGTCTTTCTTCATAACCCATTTCCCCCAACTTGTGTCGTCAAGTTCTTTTAACCGTTCCGCCTCGGCTAGTTCTTCCCTAGTCAAATACTTTGCGAGTATAGTTTTGCAAACATCTGTTTCTCGTTTGAGTAATCGTTCAATCCCGTCCAGCTGAATCCTCTGGGCCTCGGTGCGTATTTGTTCAGGAATTTCCAGATTTTGCGGGCGTTCCTCGATGATCAGAGTGCCTTGTTCACCTGAGAACCGGAAACGACCCCCGAGAGGCAGCGGGAACCATGTGGGACTTGGAGACGGGCTTTGTCTTCTCGATCGCTTTGACGGAGGCGGCGTCGGGGGCACGATTCGAATGCGTGGTACGAGGGTCCTAGGTCTAATCTTGCGCCGTGATCCGGGATCGACTGAGCGCTCTTTGGTCCTACCCCGTACGGGTGGGGTATCTTTCTTAGTTTGTGGTTGTGTAGAGTGTATCGGTGCTATCGCTTCATCAACTCGTGGGAGCGTAATGCTTCGTCCGGGTGGAGTATCCGGCCGTGGTAGAGATCTAAAGTCCCAGGCATACAGATCGGCATTCCCAGCAGTGGGACTCGGCGGCGGAATTGAAGGTTCGGCTGGAGAAGCTGGCGTGGCGTCTGCATCTGGCGTCGGAGTAGCTGCGCGTTGGTCCTCAACAGGCCCTACATGCTCGTCTGTCATAGCGAAGGCGATCGCCCAAGGGCGTAGTAACGAACAGCAAGTAAAATGTGAGGCCTGTAATGATAATAGATTACCAATGCGTCCTGTTGATGGGAGAGTAAGTGAGATGTACTGTAGTGATCCTGGGTTCAGCTCGCGAAGAGGTGGGTGATGGAAGTAGCTGCCATGCAACGTTCACACGATATTCGGTCGCGGCTCCCTTGGTCAGCCCGCCAGGTACAGAGTCTTCGCTTCTTGGACGCATAGGGCCTGCACGACCTGGTGCTCAAGATAACATGTTGCAGCTGGGTTCAGTAAAGTTATACGGAGCACTGCCGCTACAATAGCCAGCTTCGACTTCTCCCTGTCGCTGAGCAGCCCCATCCGAGGCATTAGCTGCATAGTGTGCTGAACACATTACGGGTTTGCAACGGTAATATTAGCCGCCCTCATCAGTGGGAGAGTCTCGAGACTGTCTGATGCATCGAGAGAGCGCAAAATCGGCAGTGAACTGTTGCTCGAAAACAAGAAAACGAGCGGACCAACGGAGAGGCGACGAGAATGGCAAGGCGTCGCACAGCAGAGCGGCTTCACAGGCCGTGTGGGGTGAGAGATGAGTGCCACTTCTGCTCATTGTCTGCTTGGTGGTGCCCAGGTGGTGTGGTGTGGCAGGAAGAGCGGGAGTTTACGTCATCCGCTACCGGTACAGTGCCCGTGCGCGCGATGAGCCAGTACAACCAATAAGCTACTCTAACTAAAATTAGCACCCGCAAAAACGAGGCTGTAGAGCTACATATTAATTTAACTATTATAAAATTCTTTAGTATAGTACTATATAAAAGCTTGCGTATTTTTTGTACTATTTAAATTTTTGTAGTACTTTAATTTAGCGGCTTTGCATAGTAGTTTTGAGTAGAAGCTTTAGTAGCAAAAATGCAGCATTAACACTACTTGTAACGTACTTTACGAGTTCGTGCATTACACAAGCTTGTGCATTACTTTTGCTAAGCTTCTACTAAACTCTACTTTCTACGTAATACTTTAACAACAATACTAAATAGAACTTTCTAAAAAACGTTAGATACAGCTTGCTTTTTAAGCTTTTAAGCAAAATGCAACACTTTTTTAGCAACGCGCTGCAGCTATCTACAACGTTAATTAATTAACACTAAGCTACTAACGCGTAGAATAGACTTTACAAGTAAATTACTAGCTTAAATTAAAAAATCTAACAAAAACTAAAGAAAGCGTAGTTGTTAAGTATATACTTAAGTTTATATTGCGTAGATTTTTTTTTAAACTCGCAGCTATAGCTAATATAGCTAATTTTTTGCGCGCAAAGCGCAACTTAAGCTAGGTTAGCTTAAACTAGCTTAGTACGTAGGTTATGCACTGCTTTAAGTTTACAATAAAGTTTAATCGCAAGTACAACTACAAAAAAGCGCTTTACAAAATTTTTAAAATTATTTAAAACTAGTTTCGCCTAGTAGCTAATATAAAAGCTAAGTATAGTATCTAGAATATAAATACGTACAACTTTAACAAAACAAGCTTTATAATAGGCTAGATATTAACTAAAGCAGTTGTTACTACTTTAGAAAAACAAGAACGGCTAAAGGCAATATAGCAAAGTAATAAAAAGTAAACAACAGTTATCTAAAGCATCAACGCAATAAAGTAAGCTATTTTACTTTTTATTATTTTTAAAAGCTACTATTACTTTTTTGCCTAGTACAAAAAAAAGAATTTGCTTTAAAACTAGGTTATTGCAGTTTTTAAGAAAAGCTAAACAACAAATAAACTTAAGCTGTAGTAGTTAAAGCACTTTAATAAGTATACAAAAATAAAAGTAGTTAGCAGCTACTAACTACTCGCAATTAATAGCTATAAAAGCTACAACTCGCTTAAATTCTAGCAATACTACAAAAAAAACAAGATTATTACTATTTGCATGCTTTTGCACTTATCGCACTTTTTACAGCTTTTTAATATAGATTGTTTTGCTTTTTTAAAAAAAGCGTACAAGCGTTAAGCTAAAAAGTTTATACGCAACTAAATTACTTACATTACAAAACTTAAGTTTCTACTATGCTTTATACGCGCTTATAATGCTGCAATTACTTTTAGTAATATTTAAAAAAAGTTTTAAAGTGCTAGATTAGTTTTATTTAATCTAGAACAAGTTATAATAGCTTTTAACGTTTAGTT
Source organism: Massariosphaeria phaeospora (assembly GCA_011032825.1). Taxonomy (NCBI): domain Eukaryota; kingdom Fungi; phylum Ascomycota; class Dothideomycetes; order Pleosporales; genus Massariosphaeria; species Massariosphaeria phaeospora. The sequence continues at coordinate 539,770 of JAADJZ010000002.1, forward strand.
GCGTACTCTATTACTACTACTACTTATTAACAACAAGCTCTAATAGTTGCAAACTTTAAGCAATACTTTTAAACTAAAGTTGCAATTAACGCTTGTAAAGGCAAGAATTTAAAAATATGTAAATAGCTTACCAACGTCTATAGTAAAAGCCTTTAAAAAAGTTTTAAAAAAGCAGCAGTTATCGCGCACAAGCTAGTGTTAGCGCAAAAAAAAAAATCGCAAAGCTTTAAGTAGCAAATAAAGCTGCTACGCAGCGTAGAACGCATAAAAAAAAGCGAGTTTAAGCAAAGAAAACTTTAATAGTTAAAAATAAAGCTCGTTTAGCTGCTTTTTAGAACTTTAAAGCGCGTAGTAATAAAAAAAAACTAAAAACGCAAGTGCGCGCTAAAGAAAGTAAGCTAAATTAAAAGCGCTGCAAGCAATGCAATTAAACTAGGCATAACGCGCGTACGTGTAAGCAAGTAGTAAAAGTAAACTCTAAATAATATTTTATATTGTATTATACTATACAAGGCTAAAGTAAGCTATTTTGTACTAAAATAAAAGTAGTTTTGGTAAGAGCTTAGCAAAAGTGTTTTGCTAACTCGTGTAGCCCGTTAACTCGTTAGGTACGTTAATTAATTTACAATTACCAAAATCAAGTTGCATAGCCGTGCTAATTTAGGTTTTAATAATTTTAAAAGCTTTACTATAAAGTTTATTGTAACGCTAATCTATAAGCGTGCAAGTAGTTTTAGCAATTAAAGTAGTTCGTAAAGCTTATGTCTTTTAAGTTTGTTTTTCAAATAATTTAAATAGTTGCTTATTGCTTTATAAACTATGTTTTGTACGTAAAACATTAAGTACTCGTTTAAAATTTATTAAACTATTTTGTTAATTCTTAAGTGTTTATATGCTTGTAAAATATGTAATTTCTAAATAAGTTGTATAGCTTAAATATTGTTTGTAACTATTTATTTTTGCTAGTTGTTTTTACTTTATTTTTAGTGCATTTTTTTTAATGCTTGTAACTCTAGCTATTTTAGCTAATTGTAGTTGGTTGTATTTAAGAGTTTTGTTTAAGTTTCGTTGTAATACTAACTTATGCGTAACTAGTTTGTTAGTTTCTATAAAATCTAATTTTTAACTAAGCGCGTTTGTAGCTTTATTATTAGTTTCTTTGCAATAGTAAATCTTAATGTCGTAATCTACTATAAATTCAGCTTATTTAACTTAATGTTTATTTAATTTCTTAGTAGTAGTAGAGCTAGTAAAGTTTTAGTAGTTTAAGTACATTTGTACTTAATGCTTTGCTTTTTTTAGCTGCGCTTTTTATTGTTTAAAAGCGTTTATTATTGCTAATAGCTTTTTGTTATAAACGTTGTAACGTACTTTATAAATTCGCCAAACACATAAGTTCGCCGAACACTTGTTTTTACTAAAGAAAATTAATAATCTAAAGCTTAATAACTTTAGATCTACATTATAGAATTCTCTAAAAATTTCACTACCAAGTTGCATCTATATAAACTTTAAGATTCTAAGGTTACTAAGCTCTAGTCTTAGTATTTAAAAAGCTATTAAAGAAAGCCTAAATTACAGGAATTATTTTAGCGTATTTTTTGTATCTCTAGAATTAGACTAGGTAGAGCTTAGTAATATTAGAATTGAAAAGTTAATGTATACAGAAATAACATATTAAATTTTTAGAAAATTCTATTAAGTAGATCTAGAGTTATTAAGCCTTAGATTATTAATTTTCTTTAGTAAAAACAAGTATTCGGCGAACCTATGTGTCCGGCGAACTTATAAAGTACGTTAGTTAAGTTTTGCTTCTAAAAAAATTCTAAAATAGTAAAATACTAGTTTTTATTTCTTATCGTTGCATTGCTATAAAAGTATCGCTTTTAATGCGTAGTCTAAAGCATTAGTTTTTACTTAAGTTTTTTTTTTAAGTTGTGCATTTATAGTATTAGTGCTGTAGTAAACTTTTTTCTAAGTTCTTAAAACGCTTGTTCTTGTACTTTTGTTTATTTGAATTTTTTATTTTTTTAGTAACTTCTAAGAGTAGTGTTGTAGTTTTAAAGCAGTTTTTAATAAACTTTTAATAAAAGTTAGCAAATTTTAAGAAAAAATACATATTTTTTACTATTTTAAAAGATAGCTACTTTTGTATAGTCTAGATTTGTTTAAGTTTATAGCTACACTTTCTTTTAAAGTAATAAATCTTAGATAGCTAGTTTTTGTAACGTAGAATTTATACTTTTTTAAGTAAAATAGTAGCTAGTACTGCTTTATTTTTTGTAGCACTTTTTTAACATGTTTTTAATGTTTTTTAAACGTTTTTTTAAAGTATATTAATACGTTGTTTAAGTACGCTATAACAAAAATATTTAAGTATTTGTATAGTGCTTTGTTAATTAGAGCCTAAAACGTAGCTAGAGTATTAGTTAATTTAAATAGCATAACCTAGTACTTATAAAGTTTATATCTAGTTTTAAAAGCTATTAACTATTCGTGCTTTTTTGCAATTCTAATACAATAGTATTCGTTTAATTTATTTTACTTTTTAAAGTTAATTTATAAGCTTTTGAATAAGCGGTAGTAGGTATTAGTTTTTCTATATAACGTTGTTAAGCTGTTAGTAGTTTACGCATAGTTTCAATTCTTTGTTTTTTTTTAGTACAAACAATATTAGCGAAGCTATTAAGCTTTTGCTTAGTTGTATATATTCGCGCTAGATATTTCTTTAAATATATTTCTTTAATTCTTTTTGCTAGTTGTAAGTTAGAGAATACATTAGTTTTAGTCGTAGTTTTGTTCTTTTTTTTAGAATAATCTTGTAATTCTATTTTTAGTAGTTTGCTAAGTTGTGCTTTTTGTTTTTTTTAAAAAAACTTCTAAACTCTGTTTAGTATTTAGTAGAAAAGTTTTTAAACTTTTATTTTTATTTTTTAAAAAAGTTAGATTGCAGTTTGTTTATTTTTAGAAGCGCAACTTGTTGTATCTATATAATGCTTACTTGCTAAGAGTTTTTTTAACAAATTCTTGTAATTTTGTAAAGTAAAATTTAACTAATTCTTTTGTTCTTAAGTAAGCTTTGAATTGTTAATTTGTTTTGTTGTACTACAGCGACTTTCTTTTTAAACCGTTAGCTACGTATTGTTTCGTTTTTTTAATTAATATTAAAGTTGTGTTTTTGTAGCTAGTTGTATTTAATATACATATTAAAACTTTTAAAGTTTATAATATTAATACACTATTAGTGCTTAATACTCGCAACTTTTAATTTAACTTTTAAAGTTTTTAAGTTAATTAAACTATTTTTATATTTTAGTAGTTGTCCGTTAGCTAACACTATTTGTATTAGTTAATTTTTAACTTAGTAAAGTATTCTATTTCTTTTTACTTACTTTAAAGAAACTAATGTTTAAGCAGCTTTGCTATTAAGTAGTGCAATAAGCTTTTAGCTTGCAACTTTGGCTTTTACTTTTATATAGTTTTATTTTAGTTGTGTTTTTTGTACGCTTTGTATAGTTGTGCTAAAAGTACTTTTACTATTTTAACTATAAGTTTAGTAGCTTACTAGTTTTTTGCTAAAAAAGTTTTTAAAGCTTGTTTTTTTAGAATTTTTTATTGCTCGTAGTAATTGCACTTGCTAGCGAAGCATTTTTAAAGCTTTAAAAACTTGTCGTAGTTTTAGTTTTTAAAATTTTATTTTGTTGCGTTTTTTTATAGTTTGTAGATAGTATATTTTGTAGTGCAAAAAAGCTAACGTGCTTTTTTACACGTGTCGTAGTTCTTTGCGCATAATTCGTTGTTGCATTTTAAGTAGTTTTTGTTTTATAAACTTATAAGCTACTATTTTGTAATATGCTTGCATAACTAGTATGTTTAATATTTTTTATTATAATACTACGCTTATTTGCAGCTACTGTTGTAGTTTTTAAACTAGTTGTTATAGTTGTGTACGTAACACTTTGTTACTATATATTCGCTATTTTTAAGTAAAATGTATAATAGTAGTTTTAGCTATTGCTAAGTAAGAATTTTATTGTTTGCGTAGTATACATAGTTTTTTTTGTTGCACTAATGCTAAAGTAAGTTTTTATAATTGTTCTAATTAGCGAATTGTATTTTTTTTTGTTAGTTTTTGTTGTGCTATTGTTGTATTTGCAACTTTTTATTTTTGTAGTTCTTTAATTTAAAGCGTATAAAACTTGTTTTTGTAATACTAAGTAATATAAGTTTTTTAGCTGCACATCTAGCATTTGTAGTTTTATAGCTTTCTATTAATTTTCTAAACTTGTAAAGTTAATAGTTTTTTATTGTTTCTATTTATTAGCTTCGTAAAGTTTTCAAGACTTTCTATTTAGATTTAATTGTTTTTTAATTTTTTAAAGTTTTTTAGGTATAGTGTAGCTACTTGCTATAGTTAAACTATAGCAATAGTAACAGCTTATGCGCTTGCTACTTTTTATTGTATTTTTAAGTAGTTTTTGCAAAAGTGTTTTACTTTGCTACATTAAAAACATGCTTTGTTGTTGTAACGCTTTTAGCGTTTTTTTTAAACAATTTATTTTAGAAATGTTGTTTAGTTAAAGTAGCGTTTTTTTTAGTAAACAGCTTTTGTAGTAGCTTATTATTCTAAATTTATTTAACGCTGTTAATATCTATTAAGTTGTAGTAATAGGTTTTTTTAATCGTAGCTACTAGGCGTATGTATAGTTTAATAGTAAACTTACGTTTCTACTATTGTTGCTATAGTTAGTTGTTAATTTGTACTACAGTTTTAATTAACTTGTTAAGTGCTTTAAGTTTCTTGTTTTAACTAATTTTATTTTTTACGTATTTTTTTAACTTTGCGTAGTAAAAGTTGTATAACTTGCGTTTTTCTACGTTATCTACTTTAGCTTAAATTCTTTTTAATTTAATTGTGTACTCGCTTGCAGACTTTTTTTATTGCAGTAGTTTAAGTTTGTTTATTGCTTATTGTATTTTATCTACTTTCTTGTAGATTAAATAAAGCTTTTTTTTTAAATAATTTTTAGCTTGTAAAGATGCGTTGCGTGTTTTGCTTTATTTGTTTTTTATTGTTACAGTTAACGTAGTTGTTTGCGTATAGCTAAAACTATTCTGCTACATTGTTTTTTATGTGCATTCTAGCTGCAAAAATCTTGTTTTGCTTTGTTAAAAAGCTAGTTATATAATATCTATAGTAAATGTTAATACTCGTAAAAAATAATTATAACGTTTTTTTTTTAACTATATTTCTCTAGAAATAGTGCTTTTGCGGCACTACTAGTTTTTTAACTCTTTAAAACTACAACTATTTCTAACAATTTGCTAATCTACTTGCTTATTTGCTTTATTTAGTTAGCTTACTTTGCTAGTACTATTGCTACGATGCGTGCTAGTGCTTTAGCGCTGCTACTACTTAAGCTTGCTAAAATTGTTATATTATTTTAGTTTTAAAACTAAAGTAGTTAAAGTGTTATTAGAAGTGTTTTTTTATTAAAAGTAATTGTAATCGAATTTAGAAATTTCGCCTAAGAAATTTTTCTATATTCGAAAAGCTAAATAACAAAAAAAAAACAATTTTAATTCTATTTTAAATAGAATAACAAAGTAACAATTTGTTGCCTATAGATTTAATCTATGTATAAAATGTACTTAGAAAAGTTAACTACAAAAAATTTAAACTATAAAGAAAATTCTACTAATCTATATAGTTCTATAATTTCTTGCTAAAAGCATTTTACTTAGTTTGCTTAGTATACTTAGTTGCTAAGCGCTTTAAGCTAGCTAAGCGCTTGCTACTTAGTATACTTAGTTTGCTAAAACTTTAATCGCACTAACTACTATTACGTAACTGCTAATTTAATTTTGCTTTGCGTATTGCTGTACTTTCGTTTTGCAAATTTGCAAGCTCTAACAACTTTTCTACGTCGTTGCTTAGTTTACGATACCTAGTATCGTTTCTATTCGTAACAACTTTTTATTACTTTAAAACGCAACGCAACGCGCGTAAAAGTGCACTATAAAGTTGCTATTGTCTAGAATGTTATTACTAACTCTAGTAATATTTATGTTAGCTAGTAAAAAATTAAAGTAGCTAAAAAAAAGCTAACGCAAGCTAATATATAGAAAAAAAAATGCTAGTTATACTATTAGCTACTAAACACTCTACAATAGCTTATTATAACCTAGATTAACTTATTTATTCTAACGTTAACTAGAGTAGTAAATAGGTATAAGTTAAGTTAAAGTTAAGTTAGCTTACGTAAAACTCTAGTGCTAACTTAACTTATACCTACGCTAAAACGTTTTAGCGTAGATATAAGTTAAGTTAGCACAAACTTCTACAATTCTATATTTTAATATATTTTTTTTTATAATTATAACAGCTAGTTATAACAAGTTTATTAACTTAAAAGTAGTACCTATAACTTAACTTTAACCTACGCTTTAATTACTCTAACTTAACTTTAACTTTAGGTTTGTGCAACTCTAACTTAATTTATACTCAACAATAAATACTTTCTACCTATTCGCTAGCGTAACGTTAACTAATTTTTAAATTCAAAAATTTAGCGAGGTTAATGTAAGAATAAAAGTTAAAAAAAGCTAGTACAAGCTATAAAAAAACTATAGATAGCACTTGCTACTAAGCTAAAAATCTACTAAATTCTGCTAGTAGTACACTTTACTACTAGCTTTACTAAAAAAAACTTTACTACTTTTGTACTTTAATTTTACTTAAGTTTGTACTAGTTCGAAGCATTGGTATAAAACTTTAGAAAGCTATTTTACTTTGCAATAGCTTATATAAGCTTCTATTAAAGAATTTTAAACAAAGTTAGCTTACAAAACGTTTGAGCTTTTAGAAAAAAAAATGTAAAACTAAATAGCTTTAACGTACTTTACGAGCTCGCCGGACATACGAGTTCGTCGAACACTTTTGCTAAGCTTCTACCAAAACTACTTTATTCTAGCGCAAAACAGCTTACTTTAGCTCTATATAAAGCAATCTAACTTAAAATATTATTTAAAGTTTACTTTTGCTACTTGCTTACACGTACGTGCGTTATGCTTAGTTTAACTACACTATTTACACTACTTTTAAAATAGTTTACCTACTTTAGCGCGCACTTGCGTTTTTAGCTTTTTTTTATTACTACGCGCTTCAAACTCTTTTAGAGCAGTTAAACGAGTTTTATTTTCAACTATCAAAGTTTTTTCTACTTAAACTTACTTTCTTTTATGCGATCTACGTTGCGTAGCAGCTTTATTTACTGCTCAAAGCTTTGCGATTTTCTTTTGCGCTAACACTAGCTTGTGCGCAATAATAGCTACTTTTTTTAAAACCTTTTTAAAGGCTTTTACTATAGACGTTGGTAAGCTATTTATATACTTCTAAATTCTTGCCTTTACAAGCGTTAATTGCGACTTTAGTTTAAAAGTATTGCTTAGAGTTTGCAACTGCTAGAGCTTGTTGTTAATAAATAGTAGTAGTAATAAAGTACGCAACCAAATGTTAAAAGCTGTTATAACCTGTTCTAGGTTAAATGAAACTAATTTAGCGCTTTAAAACTTTTTTTGGATATTACTAAAAGTAATTGCTGCATTATAAGTGTTACGATAGGCTTTTGAGCTACTCTTAGAAAAAGCCGAAGAAAGCAGAAAAGCCTAGAAATAGCTAGCGCGAGGTAGTTAAAGAATTTTCACACGCTAGCTTAGTATATAGACTCTTTGAACGGCTCTAAAAAGCAAACAAAGAATTGCGTTAAAATTAATTGTTTTTTTAGTCGAGAGCTGTGGTTTACAAAGTAATAATTTTTTAACAATACAATTCTCTACCTCTAACTACAGAAACTTACAATTAAAATAGTTAATACTAAAACTAAAGCGTTTACCGCACTTAAGGACTTAGCACTAAGTTACTCTTAAAGCAGAAGCGCTACATAGGCATTGTTTAACTGTTAAGTAGTATCTAAAAGCTTAGCTAACAGTTAAATAGTTCGCTTTTTTAAAGAAAACTCTAAACCTGCTCTTAACGAACTTAAGCAACTAGAAGCGAACATTGCCGCTGCTAACTGCTGCATACAGCTAGCAGAAAAGCGCGCTCAACTTGCGAAACTTAAAAAACAAAAACGAGTTTTGTTTCGTAGCTTAGTTTGCTTGCTTGAATTAGGCTAGCAGGCTTAAGTACCTAAGACTTTTTTTGAAAAGTCTAGAAGTGCTTCTTTAGCACGCTTCTTAAAAGGACTAGTTGTAATTTCTACGATCAAACCTCAACACATAGCTCAAGCAGTAGTTTTAGTTTTAGCAACGTTTAACTTTTTTCTTCTAAAGCCTAAACTCTCTACAAAGTTTAAAAGCAAGAATTAAACCTAGTTGAACGCTTGGGTACGAGGTTGCGAGAGGTTTCTTGCTAACTCTTTTCTTAGTACCCTTTTAGAGACACAGAAAACTAATTTCGCTAAAATGTACTTTAGTAACTACTAGGTAGCGTACTAGAAGCGAGCAGTACGCTCGCTACTTTTACAAAAAAAAAACTCTAGTTTGTTATAAGAACTTATAAAAGAAACTATAATAAACATGCTTAGCAGCTTTTAAAAGCGAAAACAACTCGCTTGCTAGAAAGTTAAAAGAGCAAGCTAAAGCTTTTAATTTTTTATTAAACTACTAAACTTCTTAAAAGTCTAGTAAAAGAAAATTAACCTAGAAACTGCTTTAAACGACTAAGACTTTTAACATATACACAAGTTTTACTTAGCCTTAGATGTTAGAATTTAAAACTGCTTAGAACTAAATCTACAACGCTAAAAAAGCTTCGTTATTTTAGAAACAATAGCTAATTAGCACTAGCGTGTTATTAAAGGAAGCAAGTTGTTCGCTTTTAGTAAGCACGCTGCAGAAAACGCTCTTTGCGAACTTTTTAGCTACAAGAAAGCTAGACAGCTTTAAAAAAGCCGCGACAATACTTAAGAGTTAAGAAAACTTTTCTCTAGCACTTTACACTTTCGCTTTAAAAAGAACGCTAAACAAATTGCTTAGAAAAAGCGAAACTACAAGAATAGTAGCTGTTACTACTGCTACAAAGTAGGACACTTTCGAGATAAATGCCCTAAGCGCTTTTCTAACTTCTAAAAAAAAGCTAAACTTTAGAGAAAATTCTCTACTTTTTTAGAAGTTTAGTAGTCTACGACCTAGAGCTTATTAGCGCTGCTACATTCTCGCGAAAAGTTAAAAGGCCTAAATCTACTCTAATAGAAGTAGAAAGAACTGTAATAGAGCTAGAATTAAAAGTCTTAGTCTAAGCTCTCGTTAACAGTAGTGCTAAGAAAAGTTTTTTTAACAAAGATTTTGCTATTAAAGCTAGGATTAAAATACACGCAGCTGTTAGCTAAAAGCGCTTTGTATTCTTAAACAACTAAGACTTAAAGATTTTAGGCTATGCTAAAGTGCGTTACAAAATTAAAAATAGTTGTAAACAAAAACGTTCGTCTACAAGAACTTTCTACGTAAGCGAGATTGCGAGTTTTAACATAGTTCTAGGCATGCTATAGCTAGAAAAATAGAATCTAGTTTTAAACTTTGTCTAAAAAACTCTTTAGTTTTTAAAACGCTAGACACTCTACAAGCGAATTGATATTAAAAATCTAAAGGCTTTCGCAGCTACTGCTATAGACTCGAACTAAGATAGCTATATTATAGCTGCGAGTTTCTTTACTAACAATAGTACAGTTACTTTTTTCTAGCAATACTAAAGAGAGTACGAGCAAGCGTTTTCTAAGAAAAACGCTGCGCTGCTAGCAAAGCATAGCCCTTACAAAATGTTAATTAACGTTAAACTTAAAAAAACCTCGCTTTACAGACTGCTCTATAGCTTTTTTACTTTAAAAGCTAAGCTCTTTAGAGATTACATTTAAAAGAACTTAAAAAAAAGTTAAATCTAACGGTTAACCTTAAAGGCTAGCGCTTTTATTTTTTTTGCAAAAAAGAAGAACGGCACTTTAAAACTTTGCGTAGACTACTGTAAGTTAAACGCTGTAACAGTAAAAAACTATTACTTTTTCTCTCTAATCTAGAAATTTTTAAACAAGCTTGAATTAGCTAAAATCTTTACAAAACTAGATCTCTAAGACGCTTATTATTAGATTAAAATCAAAAAAAGCGACGAATAAAAAACGGCGTTTTGTACTCGCTATAGCTATTTCGAGTACATAGTAATGCTTTTTAAGCTAACTAACGCCTTAGTAGTTTTCTAAAACTACATTAACTTAGCACTAGTAGACTTATTAAACATCTGTTGCATTGTGTATCTAGACAATATTTTTATTTACTTTTAAAACGAGAAAGAATACGTAGAACACGTTAGAATAGTTTTAAACAAGCTAGTCTAACACAAATTGTACGCGAAACTCTCGAAGTGCGAGTTCTACACTTAAAAAGTAAGTTACTTTAAGTTTGTAGTTACTCTCGACAAAGTAATAATAAAAGAAAATTAAGTAAGCTTAATTAAGAATTGGCCTATACTAAAATTTGTAAAAAAAGTTCAAATCTTTCTTAGCTTTGCCAATTACTATTAGCGTTTTATTAATAGGTTTTTAAAGATAGCAACTCTACTGTATAACTTTACCTAAAAGTTAAACAGCGCAGCCAAAAAAAGCTACGCCTAAAGAAAAAAAAAGTCTAGAATACTAGTGCTAAAGCAGGACGCTTTTGATTTCTTTTAGAAATTAAAGAATAAGTTCTTTAGTAGACTACTTTTAACTTATTTTAACTCTAGTCTACTTATACGAGTAGAAACTAACGCTTTAGAATTTGCAATCTTGAGCATTTTAAGCTAGCCTAGGCTTATTTAGGCTAGAGAGAAGTAGTTGTAGCACCTAGTTGCTTTTTTCTCTAGGAAAATAATAGCTGCAAAGCGCAACTACGACACGTACAATAGTAAGCTATTAGCTATTGTCAAAGCTTTTAAGCACTAGAGGCACTACCTAGAAAAGTCCGCTTATAAAATTAATTTCTTAACAAACTACTACAACCTATAGAGGTTTATAAGTACTAAAGTTTTTACTCGTAAGCAAGCGCAATAGGTTGAATAGCTAGCATTGTTCTACTTCTAAATCTAGCACTGCCTAGGTAAATCAAACTTAGCGAATAAGCTTTTACGTTAACTAGACTACAAACTAAAAAACAAGAAAAAGAAATAAAACTCTAGAAGTTAAGAAGCGAAGCTTTTTAAAAAGTTTAAAACAAAACTCTAGCTCTTTAAGAAAAGTAGAACAGAGTTTAGCTTAGAAAGAGCTACCTAGCCTACGAATGCTTAAAAAGAGCCTAGATTAGTTGCAACGGTATAAACAACGGTTCTTAGTTGCTTTCTCGCAGCTTTAGTAGCTAAGAACGTTCTAGCTTTAAAACGTTCGCTTTTAACAATAGTTAAAGAGTAGATAAAAAAAAACAAGCACGTAAAAGTTGTGCGCAAGTAGCTAAAATTACTTAAGTCTAAAAGACTAAAGTAGGCTGCTTGTTAGTTAGCATTTTTAGAGAGAGTACTAACGTTTCGCAGGAAACTATACGTACTCGCAAAAGCTAAACTAACAATTCTAAAAAAGTGTTATAATAACTCTTTTGCTAGACATTTTAAATTTAAAAAGACTTTTAACCTAGTACAACGAAAGTTTTACTAGCTTAAAATGCGAGACTTTGTAAAAAACTACACAAAAACCTATTAAGCTTACTTTTGAGCTAAGCTAACTAGGCATGCGAAGCACAAGAAGCTGCAGCTTCTTTCTATTTTCGCAAGAACCTAGCAAGACATTTCTTTAAATTTCATTACAAAGCTTTTTAAAAGCGCTTTTAAAAAGAAACTATACAATAGTATTCTAGTTGTTGTAAACTACTTTTTGAAAATAGCTTATTACATACTAACTAGAAGCACTCTAGACGCTTCTAAGCTTGCTAAGGTTTTTTTAAAAAAAATTGTAAAGCTCTATAGCTTCTCGCGTTTGATCGTATCTAATAGAGAAGTTTTATTTACTTTTGCTTATTAGAGTACTTTTGCGTAGTGCCTAAAAACGAAACGCTTGTTGTTAACAACTTTCTACCTGCAAACTAACAGCTAAACAGAACAAATAAACTAAACTCTAAAATAGTACCTACGAATGTACTGTAGCTATAAACAAAACAACTAAGCTAAGCTACTCTTTAAAGTAGAATATGCTTACAACAACGCTGTTTATAAGTCTACTAAAGTTTTTTTATTTAAAGCTGTTTACAAAAAAAACCTGCTTACTGTAAAAAAGCTAACTAACTTAAAAAGCAAAGCGGTCTAGGCAATTAATAACGCTAGCGAACGAAAGAACACTCGTCTAGAAATAACAGAAAAGATTTAAAAAGCTTAAGAATACTAACAAAAGTTTTACAACGCAAGGCACAAGGCACGCTAGTTTAATTTTAAAAACAAAGTTATGCTTAACACTAGATACATTAAATCTACTCGCTCTAAAAAAAAGCTAGACAATAAGTATTAGAGCTTGTTTGAAATTATTAGAATAATAGGCAAACAGGCTTACAAGCTAGACCTACCTAAAAATTGCGCTATCTACTTTGGTTTTTACGTTTCTCTTTTTAAAGAAGCTTTTTTAGAGAACTTTATGCCTAGATATCAACTGCTGCCAAAACAAATTGTTACTCAAAAAAGCGAGAATATTTTTGAAATCGAAAAAATTGTGGAGAAGCGCAAGGAAAATAATACTTAGCTGTACTAAATAAAGTAGAAAGAGTATAATAACTTAAAAAACTAATAGCTTAAGGCTAGAGAGATTTCTAAGTTAGCTATAAACTACTTCTAAAAACAAATTAGCTTAAACAAAGCACGCAGTTAAAGTTAACTCTTAAAAAGAAAAAAATAGGTTAAGAATAACTTAGATCTCTCTAGAATATGTTTGAAATAAGAAATAGAAATTAATTTACGTTTGCAGCAAGGTTACTTTATTAGGCTATTTACTTTCGCTTAGTTACTTTACGTTTTTATAAAAGCAAAAGCTAACAGCAATTTAAAACTAGAAAAGTTTATTAAAAACGAGCACTATAGGCAAGAAAAAAGAGCAAGAAATCTCTAGAAAGCTCTAAAAAAGGCTAGGTAAAAGCAAAACACCTGCTAGCTACGCAAACGTTAAAGAAAACTAAAAAAAACCACCGCACGCTATACGCTAACTAAACTATTTTTTAAAAAAATTAAGCTTGCTACGAAGCTTAGCTTAAGACTTTTTAAAAGCTTTTACTTTTTTACTTTTTATACCCGCTTTAGTTGCAATGATGTCTAAACTCTTTTAAATATTAGCAATCTTAGTTTCGGCGCTAAAACGAGTAGCTTTTTAAAATTAAAGTTAAAAAGGCTTAGAGAGGTTTGGAAAAGACTAGAAAAGCACATACTTTAGCACCGCGCTTGCGCTTAGTTAGCGCTACAAACAAAAAAGCCGAAGCAAAACTATTGCTACTTAAAAACTAAGCTTCTACTAGCTAGCTTACTACTTTTTTAAAATTACAGACTTTTTTCTTTTGCAAATCTGTGTAGCTTACGATTTTAAAATTTTTGAACACAAAATAGTCGAAGTGCAGCGAAATGTTCAAATTGCTTACGTACTTGCTGTTAGTTTTTCTAACGAAAGTTAGCAGGCACTAGAAATAAGCAGATTAGCCTAAAAAAAGCCTAAAAAAAAACTTACTTAACAATTAAGTCTAGAATCTTGTTAGCGCGACGCATAAAGATTTTCCTGCTTTTGTTAGTAAACTTTTTTATTTTTATTACTTTATTTGTCTTAACGTTGTTCTTGAAGAAAGACTTAAGCAAGGTTACTATTAATTCTACCGCGTTTTTTAGAGCCTAGGCTAGATTAGTTTAAAAAACTCTAAAAGACTCTAAAGAACTTACTTAGAAGCAATTGCAGCTAATTTTTAGGCATTTCACGCAGCGACTAATCGACTTGGTGTTACTTAACTCGATTTGCTTTAACTTTATATACACTTTCTAAGACTGTACGTCGTAGTACTTCTTAATTAAAAAGCAATACGAAGCGATTTTGTTAACTTTGCTTATAGCAATGTCGCTAATAACTATATCTACGCACAGAATACAGCAGTTGTAGAAAGCCCTTGCTGTTAATGCTGCCAACTAGATCTAGTGCGCCTAGCAACTCGCGATAAACTGCTCGCTAGGAACTAAAGCGAGCTAAGAAAGTGCAGTAGAAGCTAGATTACTTTAAAAAACTCTAGAACGAGCTAGACTAGTTTTAAAGCTTTTAAGCTAAGATAAACTATTTGCGAAACGCTTTTTTTTCGCCTAGCGCTTTACAAGAGTCGTGTTTGCCTAGCTACTAGCGTCGAAGCTATCTTCTTTAGAATTAAGCTGCTAGATTTCTAAATTAGTTGTTATTCTAAATCTGTTGCATAAGTTAGCTAGAATTTGCGACTAGAATAACTCTCGCTGCTTGTTGCAATAGTGCTAGAGAAATTTCTACTTACTATAGCGCAGCGCAAAACTTTGCGCTAGCGCAGCTTTTAAAGAAAAAATTAAGAAAATAGAATTTTTCAAGCTAGCGCTGCGGTTAACCTCGCTACGCTAGCAGAACCTAGCGCAAAGAGCTTTAGTACTAGAAGCGCGTTACATAACGCGCTAGATAGTATAAGTTACTACCTACGTTAGCGCTTTGCTTTGCATTACTTTGCTTTTTCTGCCTTGCTTCGCTTAATAGCGCGCGAACTCGCTATTCTAAAAGAAAAAGCTTTGTTACGACAAGCTTTTAAGCTGCTCTTAGAAAAAGCTAAAAAAAGCAAAAAAGCCTAGAAATAGCTAGCGCAAGGTAGTTAAAGAATTTTTACACGCTAGCTTAGTATATAGACTCTCTAGACGGCTCTAGAAAGTAGACAAAAAATCGCGTTAAAATCAATTATTCTTTTGGTCGAGAGCCGTAGTTTACAAAGTAATAATCTTTTAACAATAAGCGCGTATAAAGTATAGTAAAAACTTAAGTTTTGTAATGTAAGTAATTTGGTTGCGCATGAAATCTTCGGCTTAGCGCTTGTACGCTTTCTTTAAAAAAGCAAAACAACTTACATTAAAAAGCTATAGAAAGTGCGATAAGTGCAAAAGCATACAAATAGTAATAATCTTGTTTTTTTTGTAGTATTGCTAGAATGCGAGCGAGTTATAGCTCTTATAGCCGTTAATTGCGAGTAGTTAGTAAGTACTAACTACTTTTTTCTTTGTATACTTATCAAAGTGCTTTAACTACTGCAAGCTAAGTTTATTTGTTGTCTAGCTGTTTTTAGAAACTGCAATAACCTAGTTCTAAAGCAGATTTTTTTCTTTGTACTAAGCAAAAAGGTAATAGCAGCTTTTAAAAATAATAAAAAGTAGAATAGCTTACTTTGTTGCGTTAATGCTTTAGATAACTATTGTTTATTTTTTATTACTTTGCTATATTGCCTTTGGCTGTTCTCGTTTCTCTAAAGCTGTAACAACTACTTTAGTTATTATCTAGCCTATTATAAAGCTTGTTTTGTTAAAGTTGTACGTATTTTTATTCTAGATGCTGTACTTAGCTTTGATGTTAGCTACTAGGCTAAACTAGCTTTAAATAACTTTCAAGTTCTCGCAAAGCGCATTTTTATAATTGTACTTGCAATTAAACTTTATTGTAAACTCAAAACAGTGCTTAACCTACGTACTAGGCTAGTTTAAGCTAACCTAGCCTAGATTGCGCTTTGCGCGCAAGAAATTGGCTATATTAGCTACAGCTGCAAGCTTAAAGAAAAATCTGCGCGTAATAAGCTTAAGTATATACTCAACAACTACGCTCTTTTTAGTTTTTGTTAGATTTATTAATTCAAGCTTGTAATTTGCTTGTAAAAGCTGTTTAGCGCGTTGATTGCTTAGTGTTGCTTAAAAAACGTTATAGATAGCTGTAGCGCGTTGCAAAAAAAGTATTGCATTTTGTTTAAAAGCTTAAAAAGCAGTTTGTATCTAACGTTTATTAGAAGACTCTATTTAGTATTGTTGTAGAAGCATCGTGTACATAAGTAGAGTTAGTAAAAGCTTAGCAAAAGTATTCGGCGAACTTGTGTATCTAGCAAGCTCTTAAAGTACATTACGTAGTTGTTTCTTTTTAATTAATAGCTACTATAGGTTATAATAAGCTAGACTAGTTCTTTGCAAAGCTTTTAAAAGTACCTCGCACTAAATTGCTACTAAAACAGCAATTTATTTATTTTACTCGAATATACTATTTTTATTACTATACTATTAATCTATTTTAAGTGTTATTAAACCTACGATTAGACGTAGTTTTACACTAGCGCGTTTTCTATATTAACAAAAAAAGCTTTCTACTAGTCTTTAGAAACGCGTTTTTTAAAGTGTTTACTACAAAAAACTATAAAAAAGCTTTTAAAGCTTTAAAGCTAGTTTCTATTAATAACGTATTAGATTATTACCTCGGTTAGACTATTACCTCGGTTAGTTTTCCTTAGCACAACCAACTTATCTTAAAGAATATTAAATTAATTGCTATTAAACAAGGAACCTGCGTACGTCGTGCTAGCTTTAGATTTAAAAGCTTTTTCTATATTCTTTTAACAAGTTTGAGTATTGTGCTTTGTATTACTATAGTTTTTACAGCGCCGTAGAGCTAGTTGTGCTCTTTTTTAACTCTTTTTACTACGCGCTTTCTTTGATAGCTAAAGTGCTGTAAACGCTTTAGCAGCTACCTACGCTAATTCGTTACTATACTCTATTATGCTACTTGTCTAAATTCGCTTTTGTTTTTGTAATTTTTTTCTTGTAGCTTCTTTAATAGTTTTTTTAAAGCTAGAGATTCGATTGCGCATTAGCTTAACCTAATAAGCTATCTAGTAAAACTTTTTAACAAGCTAGTTAACTCTATTCTTTAGAGATAATAGAAAGAAACGAAGCTTAGTAGTAATAAGCTTTAATTGCGATTCAAATTCAAGCGTATTGCTTGAAGTTTTTAACTGCTATAGCGTTTCTAGTGCGAAAAGTAGTAGTAGAGTACGTAATCGTACTTTAAAGCAATTAAAAACTACTTGCGCGTTAATAAAAACTAGCTTTAAAACTTTAAAAGCTTTTTTGCAGTTCTTTGTTGTAAACACTTTAAAAAACGCGTTTTTAAAAGCTAGCAAAAAGCTTTCTTTGTTAATATAAAAAACGCGCTAGCGCGCTAAGTTTCAAACGCGTTAAAAGTACTTTAGCTTTAGCAGCGAAAAGCAAACTACATCTAGCAGCTAGAAAATATAAAATAAATAAGCTAGCATGCAAAGCGTAAAGATTTTGTTTTTAAAGCAATACTTTTTGAAATTCTAAGATTAGTAGCTCTTATAGCTGTTTAGAATAAGTAGCTAATAACTTTCTACCTAACGCGCTTTTGTATGCGCGTTAAAATGCTTTAACTATTTAAAACTAAAAGCGTTGTTTGTCTAGCTATTCTTAGAAACTAAAAGCTTTTAATTGCTAGGTATAGAGTTTTTCTCGTACTATGCTAAAATGTAAACGCGCTTTTTGTAGATAATAAAAAGCGAAATTGCGTACTTTGCAGCGCAGATGCTCTAGATAACTATTACCTACTTTTAATTGCCTAGCTAGATTAGATTAAGTTGAGTACGTTTTTAAAAGCTTGTAACAACTTTTATAAACCTAATTACGCTTATTTAGAAGCTAGTTTTATTGAAGTTGTACACGTTATTCTTGTAGATGTTGTACTTAGCTTTAGTATCTCTAACAAGCTTGAACTACGCGCTAATTACTTTAAAATCTTTCTATTGTATTCTTTGCTAGTTTTTGCTCGATTAAAAGCTATTTTAAGCTTTTTTAAACGCGTTACAAATCTTGTAGCTTATTTTTTGCCTACTAGCTTTCTACCTTGCGTAGCTACTAGTTTATCTTCTATGTTTCTTACTTCAAACAGCCGAAATGCAAATTCTCGCGAATTAAAGTTAAGAATATATTGGACGATTGTTTGCTCTTTAGTTGTAGTAAGCTTTTAGCAGCCGTTGCGTTTATATTAAAGAAATACAATTTTGTTGTATTAATTAGTTAACGTTGTATGTAGTACGTTGAATACTTTAGCAACGCGTTAAAAACTTTAAAATTTGTAATTATAATAAGCAGAAAGGGCAAGCTCAATTTGGCTTTTTTAGTTAAACGATATCGTGTTTTGTTGTTGTAACATATTGCGTTAATAGAGTTAGTAGTGCTTTTGGCAAAAACTAACTAAGGTAATAGTTTAACTAAGGTAATAATCTAATACGTTACGCAAGTAGTACTTAATTGCTTTAAAGTATAGCTACGTACTTCGCTACTACTTTTTGCACTAAAAACGCCGTAGCAGTTAAAAACTCTAAGCAATACGCTTAAATTTAAATCGCAACTAAAGCTTATTACTACTAAGCTTAGTTTCTTTCTATTATTTTTAAAGAATAAAGTTAACTAGCTTGTTAAAGAGTTCTACTAGATAGCTTATAAAGTTAAAGTAATACGCAATTAAATCTCTAGCTTTAAAAAAACTATTAAAGAAGTAACAAGAAAAAAGTTATAAAAACAAAAGCGAATTTAGATAAGTAGTATAATAGAGTATAGTAACAAATTAGTATAAGTAGCTGCTAAAGCGTTTATAGCGCTTTAGCTATTAAAAAAAGCGCGTAGTAAAAAGAGTTAAGAAAAAGCACAACTAGCTTTATAGCGCTGTAAAAATTGTAGTAATACAAAGCACAATACTCAAACTTGCTAAAAGAATACAAAAAAAGCTTTTAAATCTAAAGCTAGCACAAAGTACGCAGGTTTCTTGTTTAATAGCAATTAATTTAATATTCTTTAAAATAAGTTGGTTGTGCTAAGAAATTTTAAAAAGTTTGATAATCTAGAAAGTTCGATAATCTATTACGTTAGCTATTATTACGATATTTTTTAGTAGAGTAATTGTATACATGCTCGCAATTAACTTATATTAATTATATTTACGTAGAAGCCTAATAGCGCGGCCGTAGAAATTAACTTTAAGTAGAGCTTCTAGTGTAGCTTCTAAAAGCTTTGCAATACTTGCAAAGCTACTACTACGTTTTTGTTACTTAAGCTTTGATAAAGAAAAACCTAAAGCTTTGCGCTTACGGTAGCGAATAAGTAGAAAGTACTTATTAATAAGTATAGGTTAAGTTATAAGTTGCACAAACTTTAAGTTAAACTTTAAGTTAAAGTTAAGTTAGAGTTAACCTAGCGTAGGTAGAAGTTAAGTTAGAGTAGTTAAAGCTTTAGGTTAAAAGTTAAGTTAGAGTTACCTAAATAGTTAAGAAACTATAATAAATAAATGTAATAAATATACATAGAAAACTTAATATTAATATAAATTGTAAATATTATGTAAAACTTAACTACAACTTTAAGCTTTAACTACTTTAACTTAACTTCAACTTAAGCTGCTTAGTAACTAGCGCGAGTTAAAGCTAAAGTTAAGTTAGAGTCTAACGTAAGCTAACTTAACTCTAACTCAACTTCTACTTATTTACTAGCCTATTTGCGCTTGCTCTTTTAAGTAGTTTAAAGTGCTTTTTGGTATTTTAAGCTGCGATTTAAGTAGCGCGCGCAGCTTTTTTCTTAGTCTACTTCTTAGCACGTACTACTTTAGCTTTTTTTTTTGCTATACGCTTTCTCTTTGCTTACTACTTTTAAAGTAGCTTAGTAGTAGCTAGAAGCTTTTTTCTGTTCGCTTTTGCAAGCTACTTTTTATACTTTTTTTATTATTTTACTGCTTTTTGTGCACGTGCTTTTCTAATCTTTTGCAAAAACTAAAAAATAGCACTACTATAGTACTTTTCTTGCTGCTGTAAGTTAAAAAGCTTGCTGCGTTTCTTTTGCTTTTTTTTAGTAGTAAGCGCTTTTTTTAGCCTATTGTTTTTATAGTGTAGTAGCTTGTTTTGCACTTAAAGTTAGTAAAGAGTTTAAAAAAGCAACTTTGCTTTTTTTGTAGCGTTATTTCTTACTACAAAGCGTAGAAAACGTTTTATTTTACGCTAGTTACTATTCGTAAGTGCTAAAAACTATAATTTACTATTTTCTTACTTTCTATTTTTTTCTTTTTAGAACTAATTAAGTATAACTTTTAGCTTTATAGGCTATATACTAGTAGCTTTAAAAAACTTAAAAATAATTTTTGTTGTAAAGAAAAACTTCTACGCTTTCTAGAATAGTAAAAAGAAGTTTCTTTTCTTAACTGCAAAAAGCTTTTAGGTTTTTTAAAAGTAATTAGTAAGCTTTTTAGAGTAGGCGCTAGAAAGAAGTTTAAAGTAAACAATATTAAGTAGCTAAAGCGTATAAGTACTATAAAGCAGAAATATAGCAAAAAGTATACGATAGAAGTTGTAGTAGTTAATAAAATTCTATGTAAAGTAACTGCTATAGCCGCTAAGTATAAAGAAACGCTAGTTTTTTTTTTTTTGCGCGCTTTTTCTTTTGTGTAGCAGTTAAAAACCTGCTTAAGCTATGCTAATCTAACGTTATTGTTTGTCTAGCTAAACGAGAATAAAGTAATAAAAACGTTGTGCTTTTTTACTTTAACGTTAGCTACCTAGCTTAACTATAGTAACTTTAATAACGCTTAAAAAATAAAACAAAGCAGCAAAGCGCTTCTATTAGCGCAAATAGCTACTAGAAAAGTTATCTACTTACAAAAGCTATTTTAGAGTAATGCTTGCACTTTTTTCTTTTTTTATTGCCGTTGAGTAAACACTTGTTTTAAGCAACTTGTTATACTAATTATAAAACTTTTTTTATTTATATTGTAGTAGTAACGCGGCTGTACGTTGTACTACTTTATTTTAGCATGTAGCAAGTTAAAATACAGCGCGTACTTAACGTTTAAATTAGCGTTGTAGCAAAAAAAGTCTATTCTAGAAAACTATTTGAAAACGAAATAATTGCTTTGTTAGTAGAAAAAGCGCGTTACTTAAGCATTGCTTACTAGCTTTGTAGCTATCTAAAATGCAAAATTTTGTATTATTTTTTTTGTAAAAAGTAGCTTTTTTTTTGTAAAGTTTTTAATATAGCTTATAAGTTTTATTTCTTGTTGTAAGCTAAGCTTTTGTTAGTTAATTCTCTAGGCTTTCTGCGTACTCTAACGGCTTTAGTATTTTCAAAATAGTATAGTTTTGTTTACGTTAAGCTTATTAGCTATTGCTTAGTATGTAAAATTTTCTTTTAGTTTAAGTAATTTAATTGCTGCAAGCGTAGCTTCTATAGCTGTTGTAGTAGTTAAAATGCAACGCGTTAAAGTTAGTAGCTTGTCTAGTGTTTTAGTGTTTTTTAAGTATTGCGCAACTTCGAGCGCTGCGCGTACAAGCACGGTACATTACTTGTACACCAAATAAACTAGTTTACTAGTTAAGCTACTCTACTATTTAAATATATGTATTATTTTAACTTTAACACAACGCATTTCTACTAATATAAACTTAATTAAAGCTGCGATTAAAGCTATCAAATCGCAAAAGCTTAGCGCATCTTTTAGCTACCGCAAAGTTGCAAAAAAATATAAAGTTAATTAAACAACGTTGTTGCAAATATACTAGAGTAGATTATAGTTTTATATAGCTACTATACAACAACAGCAATTACTTAACTTACAAAAAAAAAAAAACTTATGCAATATATAAAAAAATGTACAAAGCAAAGCTTACTACTTACACGCAAAATAGTAAAGAATTTTGCAAATATAGTTGCAAAATAAAACGCATTAGTTGTATAGGTTACTTAGTTTCTGCATTGCTATTAAGTTAACTTTACTACTAAATAAAACGCTAGAATTAATTGTAATTGTTACTAAGTTAACTTATATAAAAAATACAACTTATACTTTTAAATACTATACGCAAAAATTTAAAAGTACAACGTTAAGCCGCGTAATATCTATAATATAAATAAAAAAAGCTTTTTCGTTAGCATTACAACACGCTTAAAACGTGTTTTTTTTAAAGCTATTTAGCAGGAAAACGCTTTGCGAAAAGCTTGAAATTGTAAAGCAGCTATCTATAGCTTTTCACTCGAAAACTAACAAAGCTATAGAAAAAGCAAATTTAATAATTAAAACTATTTTAAAACTGTTTGTAAACTAGGACTAAAAGAACTAAGCGCAACTATGCTCTATTGTACAAATCGCAATTCAAAAACAAAAAGTAGTGTTAACAAAAGTAAGCTTTTTCTTTTTGCAGCATAGCTACGAAATAGACTCGATTTAGTTTTAAGCAAAGAAAAAAGCAAATACGTTTTACTAAGCAACTCTAAACTCTAAGCAAAGCGCAGCAGAAATAGCTAAAAAGATAAAAAAAGTTATTAACTTTGCGCAAGCTACTATAGCGGAAGCCTAATAGAAGCAAAAAAAACAAGCAAATTAATATAAAAAAAAAGCGCTTTTGCTCTAAGTAAAGAACAAAGTTTAGTTGTAGTATAGCAAACACATCTCTAATAAGCGCTTAAGTAAAAAACTTAACTAAAAAAACAGCAAGTATATAGTTCTAAAAGTTAAATTCTTAAGCAATGTCGTTTTGAATACTCTACTAGAGATAAATTTAATATTTTTAATAGATAAGCTAAAACTTGCAGCAAATAATTCGCTAGAGAAATAAAAAACTTTTAACTAAAAACTAAACAGCATTATAGTAAAAAGCGAGCAAAAGTAGTTTGTTAAACGCATTACGAAAGAACGCTTAAAAGTAGTTAAAAAAAACAGTAGCTTAAGTATCTCGTAAAATAAACTAGCGATAACTAGCTTACATAGAAACTAGCGCTAGAACTTAAAAACACAAAAGCTTTATTTACTTAGCAAAAAATTTCGGTAGCTTACTAGAACGCTAATAGAAAATTGCTAAAAAACTTTCAAAACAGCACGCTTTTAGAAAAAACGCTAGAGCGCTAACGAAGTAAGTAAATTGCTACAAACTAAAAAAAAAAGCTTATGTAATAAGCTAGAAGCTTTATAAGTTGCTTTAGTCGTAGAACTTTAGTAGATTTTAGAGCTAATACATAGCGCTTAGGTAAGCTTCGTACTTTTCTAAGTAAACTTCGCAAGCTCGCTAGCTTAGTATATTAACAATATATTACTTGTAGCTACAAACGCTTTAGGTTTTTAGTAGAGTACTAATAGCTACTTAGCAAAAAGTATATAGAGTTGCTTCGCTTTTGCTGTAAATAAACTTTATCGAATTTATTACATTTTTTATCTAGAACTTGCTTTCCTAAGCGATTTTCTTTTAGCTACTTACTTTTATCTATAAAAAAAAAACTAGGTTACAATCAAGCTAGGTAAACAACGTTAAAGCTAAAAAACACTAAGTTTTTATAGCTAATTTAACTTTAAGATAAACTAGTAACGTACTTTACGAGTTTGCTGTAAAGCCGAGTAGCTTTACGTATTTGTTTCTTTTCGATTAATAGCTACTATAGGCTATAACGAGCTAGACTAGTTCTTTGCAAAGCTTTTAAAAGTACCTCGCATCGAATTGCTACTAAAACAGCAATTCGTTTCTTTTACACGAATATACTATTTTTATTACTATACTATTAATCTATTTTAAGTGTTATCGAATCTACGATTAAACGCAGTTTTACATTTATCAACTACTTACTTAGTAGAACTATCAAACTACTTTCAAACAAGCTAAGGTTTTTTTTTATTACTAAAAGCAACTTTTTTCTACTATTCTAGAAAGCGTAGAAAACTTTCTTTAAGAAATTAATAATTCTTAGCTCTTTTAGAGCAACAGGCATATTACTTTCTAATTCTAATTCTATTCTTAATAGATTTGCTAAAACTTAAGAATTAAAAGAAAACTTTATGCTATTACTTAGCAATTATAATTAGAAAAAGATAGATAAGCTTGTACGCTTTGTGTTTGTACTTTCTTGCTTCTACCTTTGTGTTTGTATTTTTTCTTTGCTTTTGCACAGCTAGGTGCTGTGTAACGTACACACGGCGCAGGCATGCAGCTCTCTTTACTACTACTTCGTGTAGTAGCAAACACAAGGCAAGCTTAGAGAAAGTATATAGAGCTATTTCGTCCTATCGTAGATAGAACACACACGAACTAATATACAGATATTAGTTACTTGTGCACTTGTTTTCTCTTTTACATCTATGAACTAACACTAATTAGTAGTTAACTTTATAGTATAGCGATGCTATGAGATAACTACAAACGGCAAAGAGAATTAGAAAAAACACAACTAGGAGTACATTAATACTACAAACTGTGTGCTAATAAGACTCTAAGCGTTTACCTAGGTTTTCGCGTCTATTACGCTTTCGCTAGAAGCTTGCGCGTCGAAGCCTATTACTAAGCAACAAGAACTTTAAGCGTTTACCTAAGTTCTTGCCTACGCTCAAAGTACCTACTTCTAATAGTACTATCAACTTGCGCCTTAACTCTTTAAAGAGACGCTTTTTTACTACTTTCTCTACGATGCCTCACACCAACCACTTTACAAAGAAAAAACAAATAATTATTATTAAAAATAACTACAGTTAACTTCTAGACATTAACAAGAATACAAACATTACATCTATCGACACGAAAATAGTTAACACTTACATTCTCTTTTAATACCGCACCTTTTAAAACTATAGATTAGAGAACTATAAGCTATAGAATATAATTATCGTTGTCTTTAAAAGATAGCCAAAAGAACTGTTTGCTAAGGCTAATAAAGCTCTACTTACTCGCTTCTAAAACTACCTACGCATGCAAAGTATCTTTGTTGTTAAAAATAGCAAGTTAATTGCCTGCAACATAGCAGAAGCGATACAAAGCAACTATTACGAATAGACCAACGAAGAAGTTGCCAACTAGCTCAAAATAACCAAGAACTTCAACTCGCACTTTAACTTAAATCGTTCGCCGGCGCCTACGTACGACACTCTTTTGTTACGACAGTTTCTTCAACAACTTCTTGCTTATTTACTTTTTTCTTCTCGCCTAGCTCTACTTGTACTACAACCTAAAACGCGTCTACGATTACAGCAGCTAGAAAAGCACTACCTACTCCAAATCCAATCTTCGCCGCAGCAGCGACCTACGTTCTATGCACTTTTCTAGCAGCAGTACAACGCTTCTCTACTCTCTACGCAGCAACTAAACCTATACGATCTCTACAACTTTTCTCTACAACGCAAAAGCCCTACGGACACTACACGTTTTGACAATACCTATTAACTTATTACAAACCTCTGCAAGCTGTACGACAACGACAAACGCTTTAGAAGTAAGCTGTATAACGTATTTGACACCAAATTTAGAATCTTCCGCAACAACTGCAGCAAGATAGAGCTACTTAAACTGTACTAGAATCGAGCTTTCTCTATTATGCTAAAGAAAAAAGCATTAAGCTACTATTACAACTGTCTTGCAGGCTAGGGCTATAACCTTAAAACGATAATAGGCATGATAAAGAGCTATTTTTATACTAAAGAGAATCGTCAACTGTACTTTAGCGAATAGAGAACAACTACGCTAGCACGTACAATTAGCGCCTACTCTAACAAGTTACATTTTAAAGCTCTACAAGTCTTTACTAACAAACTCTAGAAGCTTCAACGCGAACTAGGCTATAACTACTAAAGCGACAACGTGCTGCGTAAACAGTTGATCAACGCGTGCAGCAGCATTAAAAACTACAACCTCGCACTCTTTGCCCTAGCACCTACTTTTGAAAGTTTCTGTTTAACTCTACGCTCGTTTATTAGCGCTGCTACTCGCTTGCGCAAGGCACGTAACTTAAACTCAACGCAATACACCGCCGACAGCAACTACAGAAACGACTATAGCCAACATTTCTATAAAAACAACTTCGATAACAACACAGAGCATAGCTATAAGCAGTACTAGACTAATAGAACCTATAGAAGCCAAGGCTTATAGAAGAATCGAGGCAATATATCGCAAGAATTCCTATTACGCTTCTCGCTACAAGGCCTTAACGATAGAGCCTACCAAAACAACTTTTAAAAATTACTCTCTCGACGACTACTGCTACTCGAACGACAGCAACGCTAGAAGAAATGCTTTATCTGTAGCAAGCCTAGCTGCTAGTTAACAAAGCACTTCGAGAACAAGCGCAAGCAATTCTATAATAGGTATTGCTAGACAGCGTTAGCTTACTCGTACGAAAAACAATCTAGCCCTAGCGTTACTAACTTTCACGCTTTCTTAGCTAATTACGAAAGCTTCGAATTCAACAAAAAGGCCTAGCAAATGCTCGTCGCTAAGACAGTAGAGAGAAACTAGTTTTTTACTAAACTAACTAGTGCAATTGATAGCAACTAAACAATTGCTTATCTAAGCGACCAAGCTGTGTGTTACGCAGCTACTAAAATCGATGCGTTTAGAGTAGTCAACAAAACGCCTACTACTGTATTTACGTTTGAGAATCGATACAATGAAAAAGTTTTCCAAGGCATTATGCCTAATACAGAAGCCTTAGGCGTTTCGACAGTAGGCGAATTGCAAGCAATTACTCTACAAGCAATAGAAAGCTTGCAGATAAATACTTTAACGGCTAGACAACACTAAATCCGCTTTGGCAGAAGCTAGGAAATAGCTTTTATAGGCACTTTGCACGTTGACACAGTAATTAGAAACGTTACGTTCTACGTACTACCTACTAATACGCTATTCTTGCTTTGTCTTGCCAACATAAACAGACTAGGCGTTAAATTTGATAACCTACGCAACGTATTAATCTAAGGCAGCAAGCTACACTTAGTTGTACGCAAATAGAGCTATTTTTAGCTTTTTATCAATTAAGCTAAGCGCACCGCAGCCGCTAGCTGCTACTTTATAGAAACTAAACTACGCTAGCTACACCAACGATTCGGCTACCTATTAGCTCGTTGGCTTTACGACTTACTTATACGCGCTAGTTATAACAACGTCTACAAGAAAATTATTAACAAGCTCGTTAAGTATTGCCAACAGTGCCAATTGAACTAGAAAGCACCTAGACGCTTTAAATTCAAGCTCAAAGAACTAGACATAGACTTCAACTACGAGGTAATTATCAACGTTATGTACCTAGATAGCAAGCTCGTTTTACACGCAGTTAACAACGCAACCGCCTTTTAGGCTGCTCGCTTTTTTAAAGATCTATTAGCTGCGACTACCTAGGACGCTCTACGGCACTGCTAGATAGATACCTACGTTAAACCGCTTGAATATCTTGTCTATAATGCCGGCAAGAATTTCGTTTCTACTAAGTTCAAGCAACTAGCTAAGGCAATGTTAATTAACGTTAAACAAGTACCTGTAGAAGCCTACAATAGTGTAGGCAAAGTAAAGCAGTATCACGCTTCGTTACAACGCGCTTTTGAAACTATTCGAGGTAACCTACTTGCGACAAATAAACGGCTTATTCTACAAATAGTAGTAAAAGCTGTTAACGACACGGCAGGCTCGAATAGCCTAGTACTAACACTTCTTGTTTTCAGCGCTTACCTACGTATAGCAGAAGCTTTTCTTTCGTTGCTATCAATTACTCAACGCGCCGCCGCTATTAGAAAGGCTATAAACAAGGTTTGACAAATACACAACATGCGCTAAGTTAGTAACGCGCTAGCGACACGCAATAAACCTACGACAATTGAAATAACTACTTTGCCTATTAACTCTAACGTACGCGTCTAGCGCGAGAAAGACGAATAGATAGGTCTCTACAAACTTATTGCTATAACAAACGAAACCTATACAATACAGCTTCTCTACGGACCTACAAACTTTCGATCAACAGTAGTTAAGCTTTACTACACTAACAACGAAGCAATCGCAACTCTAGCAATCGGCAGCAACGACAATGCCTATCGAAACTAGAATAGTAACACTAGCAGGTCTAACTAGGAACTAGAACTAGAACCAACTTTCGAGCTTTCTAGACGCAAGCGCGGCTGTTCTAAAAAAAGCAAAAACAAGCCTAAAGCTCTAATAGCCTACGCGACTTAGCCTATTGAAACTTACATAATAGAAACTTTCATAACACACAAAGAAAACACCGACTAGCTGCTAGCAATTCAACTGCGGCAGGAACAAAGAATAACAGCACCTAGTAAACTATTCGAGCAATTTGATAACAAGGAAATTGATAGCTTTATTGCTAATAGAGTTTTTCGCTTTGAGAAGTACAATCTCTACAAGCACTAAGGACGAATTTTCAAGTTGCAACTTGTACGCGAAGTTAAAAGCAAGGCTACTACTGCTTTATACGAGAAATCTCGGCTAGTAGTGCAAAGCTACTAGAACAACGGCAAAGCGACAATTCTTACTTAATTGCTAACTATCTAACGAGCTAGCTAGCAAGCTATCTTATCAATCGCTCTATTACTTATGCGCAATGGAATTTCGCTTTAGCTGCGAGACATTACCTAGGCCTACGTCTAGTTACGCACAAAGCTTAACTAAGTAGTAATTGCTTGCTTGCTCAAAGAAATTGCTTATAAATACTCGCCTAACACAATTATAATAGTCGAGAAGCTTTTGTACGGCTTGGCTAAAGCTAGTACCTATTAGTAAGCAACGTACAGCACTTATTACAAAGAAAAACTCTTTATAGAAACTTCAACGTACGATTCATGCCTGCTTATTACTACTACCTAAGACACGTTTAGCGTAGTAGGCATGCAAACTAACGACACTTTTATTCTTGCAAATAAACGTTTTTTTAAGTAAGAAAAAAACGAGTTAACGTTTATAGCAAAGCCGAAGCAAAAGTTAACACCTTGTACTCTATTAATTTTCAACGGCTGCGTTCTTTTGATTAATTATAACGGCAAGCTTATACTACAACAGAAAAACTAAAGCAGTAAAATCTAGCTTATTAACGCAAGCTCAACTAACTATAAGCATTAGTACATTGAACAGAAAGCTCGCAGCGCTTATATCGCAAGCATCTGCTAACTAAAAACTGCCTTTAACTTTTTTGTTGCCGCACAAAATTAGAAGCTTACTTAAGATAACATCAACGCTTTAAACAAGCGCTTATAGTAGCAGTTAAACAACCTCCGCCGTAGCTTTACCTACAAAGAAATTAACTTATTTTAGGCTAAAGTTTTTGTGTTTGTTAACGGCTTCTTTGCTAACAACAAAGATTTAAGTAGCTAGATTAGCTACACAATTATACTCGCTACAGAAGATACTACTAATGCTAAGTTTACAATTTATAGCAATTTTATCTACTAAAGCTCTACAAAGAGCAAGCGCGTAACTCGAAGCGTACTTGCGTTAGAGATCTACGCAATAGTAGAAAGCGTCGACCTCGCTTACTCTATTACCTCAACACTCGCTATAATTACAAAGCAGCTTAGTTTACTTTCTTTTCTACTAGTAGTTTGTATAGACTTATATTTACTATACAAGTGTATCGTTAAGCTAGAATTAACTAAAAAGAAGCAACTAATAATTAACATTATAGCTTTTCGCCAATCGTACGAAAAAAAAGAGTTGTTTAAAGTTTAATAAGTAAATAGCTAAGACAATTCTGCTAATGCTATAACAAAGGCGTTACTAAACAAAGCTTTAGAAACTTTTGTTAACACTAACTTACTGCGCGTACGAGTTAACGAATAAGTAACACGCAAGGCATTTACAAACTAACTTTTCTTTTTTTTACACTTATAGCTACAACTTTTCTTTTACGCTTGTAGCTACAACTTTTTTTTTACGCTTGTTGTTTTCTTACGACTACACACACTCTTTTACTATAAAAAAAAAAGTTGCTAGTGTTTGTACTTCTTTGCTTCTACTTTTGTGTTTGTATTTCTTTTTTGCTTTTGCATAGCTAAGTGCTGTGTAACGTACACACAGCGCAGGCATGCAGCTTTCTTTACTACTACTTCGTATAGTAGCAAACACAAAGCAAGCTTAGAGAGAGTATATAGAGCTATTTTGTCCTATCGTAGATAGAACACACACGAACTAATATACAGAGATTAGTTACTTGTGCACTTGTTTTTTCTTTTACACTTGTAAACCAACACTTTGTAGTAAGCAATTAAAATAGTAAAAATACACAAAAGCTTCGTTAATCGCTTTACTACTTATTTGTCCAAAATAACCTAATTAACTATAAAATAAATAGGCTTAAGTAGGCTCTATCTATTAAGAAAAAGCGTAAGAAAAAAAGCAAAGCTCTAGACTTTTAACAGCGCTAGGAGTATTATAGTAAAGCTATTTTCTAGTTACTAAAGAAAGTAAAGAAAGTACGTATTCGTTAGTTAATTAAAGAGTAAGAAAATTAGAAATAGCAACTTCAAAAAGCAAAGATAGCAGAGCTAAGAAAAGCAGCTAAGCTATACAAAAAGAAAATTGCAAAGAAAAAGCGTGTAGCGCGAAAAGTAGCTAAAGTAGCGAAAAAAAAGAAAATAGTAGAAAAAGCAGCAAAGCGCGCTTGCTAGAAAAAAGCTCGCAATGCTACAAAAGCTCTACAATTTTTACAAAAGAGTAAAAAAAAAACTTCGCAGCTATTTTTATAAAGCAAAAAGCGTTACAAAAGTAGCGTTGATACTAGAAATACTACAAAGGCTTTAGAAAGCGTATCTACTACTCTAGCTATTCTAACGCGTAGCAGTTGCAACGTTAAGCTTCTAGATAAATATAAGTAGCACAAGTTAATCGCAAGTATTAATATAGTACTCTACTAGAATATTTTGTAATAATAATAATTGTAAATAGCTTTATAGCTTTATTTCTAATAGAGCGTTTATAGTGTTTAACGTGCATTAGCTAAATTCGTGCATTAAGTGCACGAACACGGTAATCAAATAATGCAACAAAAAAAAGCAACGACTTTAAAAAAGTAAAGCAAAAGAGCTTAAAGCAGCAGCTACACTGTATAAAAAAAAAAGCAAAAAAAGCAATAAGCGCTACGACAAATAGCAATAGAGCAGCGTAAAAATAATAGCAAAGCAAAAGCTACGCAGCTAGCTACTACGCGCGCACTTAAACAATAACGTAAACTACTAGTAATCTAGCTAAACTAGTAACCTAGCTAAAAATGCTTAGCACAACTAACTTATCTTAAAGAATATTAAATTAATTGCTATTAAACAAAGAACCTGCGTACGTCGTGCTAGCTTTAAATTTAAAAGCTTTTTTGTATTTTTTTAGCAAGTTTAGGCATTGTGCTTTGTATTACTATAGTTTTTACAGCGCCGTAGAGCTAGTTAGGCTTTTTTTTAACTCTTTTTACTACGCGCTTTTTTTAATAGCTAAAGCGCTGTAAATGCTTTAGTAGCTACTTGCGCTAATTCGTTACTATACTCTATTGTACTACTATGCTAAATTCGCTTTTATTTGCGCAATTTCTACTTAGTTATCTTTGCTAATTAATTTTTAAGCTCTTTGATATAGTAGTCTTTAAGCGCGTTCTAATGCAGCATTAATTTAGCTCTTTTTACAAGCTAAAAGAAGCTACTCTGCGCTAAAGTAAGCAATTTAGTAATAAAATCGCGTACTAGCTTTAATTACAATTTAAATTTAAATGTATTGCTTAGAGTTTTTAACTGCTACAGCGTTTTTAGTGCAAAAAGTAGTAGCAAAGTACGCAGCTGTACTTTAAAACAACTAAAAACTACTTACGCGTTAATAGAAACTAGCTTTAAAACGTTAAAAGCTTTTTTGCAGTTTTCTATTGTAAACACTTTAAAAAACGCGTTTTTAAAAGTAAGCAAAAAGTTTTCTTTGTTAATATAAAAAACGCGCTAGCGCGCTAAGTCTCAAACGCGTTAAAAGTACTTTAGCTTTAGTAGCAAAAAGCAAACTACATCTAGCAGCTAAAGAATATAAAATAAATAAGCTAGCATGCAAAGCGTAAAAATCTTGTTTTTAAAATAATAGTTTTTGAAATCTTAAGATTAGTAGCTCTTATAGCTGTTTAAAATAAGTAGCTAATACTTTTTTACCTAACGCGCTTTTGTATGCGCGTTAAAGTACTTTAACTATTTAAAACTAAAAGCGTTGTTTATCTAGCTGTTCTTAAAAACTAAAAGCTTTTAATTGCTAGGTATAGAGTTTTTTTTGTACTATGCTAAAATGCAAACGCGCATTTTGTAGATAATAAATAGCGAGATTGTGTACCTTGCAGCGCAGATGCTTTAGATAACTATTACTTACTCTTAATTACTTAGCTAGATAAAATTAAGTTGAGTATGTTTTTAAAAGCTTGTAACGTCTTTTATAGAGCTAATTACGCTTATTTAAAAGCTAGTCTTGTTAAAGTTGTGCACGTCGTCGTCGTAGACGCCGTACTTAGCTTTAGTATTCTCTACTAGCTTGAACCACGCGCCAATTATCTCTAGATCCTTCTAGAGTATTCTCTGCCTATCTTTGGCTCAATTAAAAGCTATTTTGAGCTTAGATGAACGCGTTACGAAGCGCGCAGGCTAGTTCTTGCTTACTAGCCTGCTACTACGCTCGCCTAGCAGTTTATTAGCCATATCAGCTACCTTAGATAGAAGGAGAGCGAATTCTTGCGCGTCAAAGTCAAGGATGTATCAAACGATCGTCTCTTTTTCGGTGCTCGTAAGCTTACGGAGAGTAGACGTAGTTTCTAGGCCAAAAAGTGTTTCTTTATCGCGTTTAGCAAGTCGACGGTGATTAACAGTAAAAGACCGTGCAGCTGCGCAGAGGCTTTAGAATTTGCCAGCTCTAAAAGCTTTAAGAGCAAAAAAGAGTCTGCCTTCGTGTTCACGTAATTGCGCGTTCGTAGGTGTAAGCATAGTAGGAGCAAGTTAGTGTTCGTAGTCTTGGCGTTTTTTGGCCGGGTTACTGGTTTGGCCGGGTTACTGGTGGTTTACCGTTTACGTTATACACTTATTGCAATTACTCTACTAAAAAATCTTGCAATAATACGTTTTGTGTGTAGCTCTACAGCCTCATTTGTGCGCGCTCTGATTTTAGTTGGGGTGGTGAACTGGCTCATCCGGTGCACGGGCACTGTAGTAGTAAGCTCGTCGGCGTGGCGATGCAGAAAGCGCGAAACTCACGCATGCGAAGCCTCGTGTTTTGCAACTGCGCTAGCGAAATTTTGTACCATCTCTCTTGTAGGTAGCAAGCCTCGCTCTGTGCATCTTTCTATGTACTGCACAAGCTCTGCCTCTTGTTGTAGGTTGAGTAATTGCTGTTCTTCTAATGCAGCTGCATAAGACTGCGTTCTGCCCTTGTGCCTTCGCGACAGTGTTGTGCGATCAACACTAAACTGTTTTGCAACTTCGCGATACGAGAAAGATGCGCCAGCTTCACCTAATTCGATTGCTTCAATCGCAGCCTCGATTGAGTTCATATTGGTAGAGTTGTGACGCGTTAAGGTTGGGACGAAATACATGTTTTGATGTTGGGGTGGCTCATCGGTTGTACTGGCTCATCGCGCGCACGGGCACTGTAGTGTCGCACGGACGCCACTTTATCCGACGCGCCTCGGGCGCGTCGCTGGGCAGGTGGGTACGACGACGTCTGCCCTCGACCGTCCTTCAGCCCACTCCTCCGCCGACAACCATGGCCCGTGGAATCGAAGGGAACGAGATGTCGACGCCTCGCCCCGCGTCACAGAAGAAGCAGCCCGCCTCCGGCTCGCAATCCACGAACCAGAAGTCTATCCTCGGCTTCTTCCAGAAAAAGCCGTCCAACTCGTCCAGTCCCGCGCCGTCACCTTCCACGCCAGCAAAGAAAACGCCGGTATCGAGTCTAAGCAAGAAGTTGCTTACCAAGTCGAG
Organism: Massariosphaeria phaeospora; assembly: GCA_011032825.1. Classification (NCBI taxonomy): domain Eukaryota; kingdom Fungi; phylum Ascomycota; class Dothideomycetes; order Pleosporales; genus Massariosphaeria; species Massariosphaeria phaeospora. The sequence goes on from JAADJZ010000002.1 coordinate 573,567, forward strand.
CCCTGTCTCGCGTCTGACGCCCATACCCAGCAGCGACGCTCCTGAGCCTTCGAGCCCGATTAAAGAGGAGCAAGAGGCGTCTGTGGGGAGGAATAAGGAAAACGGTCTGTCATTGCCCACCACTCGTATATATGCGGAAGCTGACCACTGCTCTTCAGAGGCTGCACGTGTCGCCTTGAGTAGCCCTTCGCGAAAGGTGATTTGCCAGCCTGCGTCCTATGACTGCACCTCACCTGCTAATCTTTCCGTAGAAGAAACAGCCTATCAACTACACCGAAACCGACGACGACGAAAGCGATGAAGTCTTCCAACCGTTGACCAACAATGCTAGGAAGGGCCGTGCTACGAAACGGCGGAAAGTAAGCCTGGAAGACTCAGACGAGGAGTTTGGCCTGGATCCTGCTACCCAGCAGGCCATGCTTGACGATGGTACGTCATTGTCGCTCCCGCCGCCACATCGGTTTGGTGTGAAGGCTGACAGGGACAGACATGGATGACTTCATCGTACCCGATGAGTATGATGCGGACGTTGTGGTGCCGAAGAAGCGGAAACGGCAAGCACCGTCAAAATCCAGCAGAGTCTCGGCCCCTCCGTCTTCTCCCCCCAAGCGAGAACTCGTCGAAGATGATGCCATGGATGCCATCGTGACTGGCACATCGACCGCGCAACAATGGACGTACGATCCCAACAACTTGGAACCCCTGAACCCTCGGCCCGCCACCTCAAGTTCTAAGAAGATTGTAAATAAGGTGTTGAAGCAACGTCCCTCTGCTTCCGAGCCTGAGAAGCGCTACCCCTGGCTTGCAAACCTCCAGGACTTGGAGCGACACCCTCGCGATCATCCCGAATATGACCCGCGCACCATATTCATACCACCGCAAGCTTGGAACAACTTTTCGGACTTTGAGAAACAATACTGGGAAATCAAACAGAAACTATGGGACACCATCGTCTTCTTCAAAAAGGGCAAATTCTATGAATTGTACGAGAATGATGCAACCATTGGCCACCAGTTGTTTGATCTCAAGCTCACTGATCGGGTGAACATGAGGATGGTTGGAGTTCCAGAGTCGTCACTGGACATGTGGGCAAGCCAATTTGTAGCCAAGGGTTATAAAGTTGCACGGGTCGATCAGATGGAATCGGCGCTCGCCAAAGAGATGCGTGAGAGAGGCGACAACAAAGTTGTGAAGAAGGGCAAAGAATCCAAGGTCATCCGGCGGGAGCTGGCATCAATTTTGACGTCGGGTACTCTGGTGGACACCGGTATGCTTCAAAACGACATGTCGACATACTGCATGGCCATCAAAGAGATTGACCGCGACAACATGCCCGCTTTCGGGGTGGCATTTGTTGATACCGCCACAGCCCAGTTCCAGCTGTGCGAATTCACTGATGACATCGATATGACCAAATTCGAGACACTGATAGCTCAAATGCGACCCGGTGAGCTGCTCCTGGAGAAATCCTGTTTGTCAGCGAAGGCAATGCGGATTCTCAAGAACAACACCGGCCCTACAACTATCTGGAACGCTCTGAAGCCGACAAAAGAGTTCTGGCCTGCTGATATTACCATTCGAGAAGTCGAGGCGTCTGGCTACTTTGAGTCTCCTACAGAAGATAACATCGAAGCGTGGCCGCCAGTGCTTCGCGAAGCTCGTGACCAGGATTTAGTAATGTCGGCCTTTGGCGCGCTCTTGCAGTATCTGCGCACGCTAAAGATCGAACGCGAGCTGGTCAACTTGGGCAATTTTGCGTGGTATGATCCTATCCGCAAAGCAACGAGCTTGGTGCTCGATGGACAAAGTCTGATCAACCTGGAAATCTTTGCCAACAACTTCGATGGTGGAATCGAAGGCACCTTATTCGCAATGCTCAACCGTTGTATTACTCCATTTGGTAAGCGACTTCTGCGGCAATGGGTATGCCACCCACTTGCCGACGCAAGAAAAATCAACGCTCGCCTCGACGCTGTTGATGCTCTAAACGCTGATACCGCCATAACTGATAACTTTACTGCCTCGCTAAGTAAGCTGCCCGATCTCGAGCGCCTAATCTCGCGCGTACACGCAAGTCGCTGCAGTGCCCGGGACTTCGTTAAGGTTGTCGAAGGATTTGAAACGATTGAATACACTACAGGTCTCCTTCAGCAATTCGGTGAAGGAGAAGGCGTTCTCGGTCAGCTTATCTCCTCAATGCCTGACCTTGCTGGTGCCTTGGAAAACTGGAAAGACGCGTTCGATCGGAGCCTAGCCAAAAGTGAAGGCATCCTCGTGCCCACCCCTGGCGTCGAGGAAGATTTCGACGCCAGCCAGGAGGAAATTAATACATGTGAAGCAAACCTAGACGAACTTTTGAAGAGAGCCCGAAAGGATCTAGGGTCGTCGGCGATCCTGTTCCGCGACAACGGTAAAGAGATCTACCAGCTCGAAGTTCCTAAGAAAGTAAAAGTCCCGTCGAACTGGGATCAGACGTCTGCTACTGCCAAAGTCACTCGCTACTACACGCCTGAGCTCAGAAAACTCGTCCGCACCCTACAGGAAGCACAGGAAACTCACGGGCAGATAGTACGAGACGTTACTAGCCGCTTCTGTGCTAGGTTCGATGAGGACTACACGACTTGGCTCGCTGCTGTGAAGATCATTGCACAGCTCGACTGCTTGATTAGTCTCGCAAAGGCATCTGCTTCACTAGGGGACCCGAGTTGTCGACCAATCTTCTCTGATGCGAAACGCACCATCATCGAATTTCAAGAATTACGCCATCCATGCATGCTGAGCGCGGTGGACGACTTCATCCCCAATGACATTAAGTTGGGTGGTGACTCTCCAAACATCGATCTTCTCACTGGTGCTAACGCGGCTGGTAAATCGACTATTCTTCGAATGGTAGGTCGCACATGGTGCCCTTTAAGACCTGGACTGACCGAAAGACAGACATGCATCGCAGTTATCCTTGCCCAAGTCGGGTGTTACCTCCCCTGTATCTCCGCCACCCTTACTCCGGTCGATCGTATCATGTCACGTCTGGGCGCCAACGACAACATCTTCGCAGCGCAATCGACCTTTTTCGTAGAGCTATCCGAGACCCAAAAAATACTTTCCGAAGCCACGCCCCGCTCGCTCGTCATTCTCGATGAGCTTGGCCGAGGCACTTCATCGTACGATGGCGTTTCTGTTGCCCAAGCGGTGCTCCACGATATTAGCTCTCGCGTGGGCTGCGTCGGGTTCTTCGCCACTCACTATCGCTCGTTAGCCAAAGAATTCGAATATCATCCGGAAGTTGCGAACAAGCGAATGCGCATCCATGTTGATGACGAGTCCAAATCCATTACTTTTCTGTACAAACTAGAAGACGGTGTGGCCGACGGAAGCTTTGGTATGCATTGTGCTGCCATGTGTGGAATTCCGAGCAAAATCATTGAAAACGCTGAGGTGGCAGCAAGAGAGTGGGAGCATACGTCGAGGCTCGGCGAGAGGATGGAGGTCAAGAAGGAAGGGGGAGCTGTGTATGTGCCGCTTGGCATCCAGAGTGATCTCGCTTGGACGCTGCGAGAAGGCTTGGAGGGGGTGGGGGATCGCGCTCTGGACGTTCTCCTCGAGGCCATCGCCGGACTTTAGAAAGTGCGGCTGTCTTGCGGGTGTTATGTCAAGCGTTCAAGAATGTCGTTCGCATCTATTGGAGTTACGGCTGGTATGTTCACCTAGGTGTATCACTATCTGGAAATGTTCGTGGTCAGCGAAGAGTTACGGACGGACTGGTGTTGATCATCAATATGTGTTCGGTGGAAAAGTACGATATGTTAATTGTTCGCTCCGAGCGTACCTGAAAATACTTATCTTCTGTCTGCTAGGTGCGGCTTGCGTGGGAAGTGGTGTCAAGAGTCGATTTTAGCGGCAGGCCGTTCCCAGTTGGTCCTGATTGTGTTGATGCTTCTGAGGCTAATGACAATATTCTAGGTGCTAGTACTTTGCTATTTGGGATACCTACAGATTATATGGACATGCAGGATAAGTGGTTGGGATATATCGGCGTCTCAAGCTATACTACAACCACGAACAACTTGCCCCACAGGTCTACACTAAAATCACGAATCGAAACCTAAAACCTCCTCTTCGGTCGGCCCAATCTCAAAGCCACACATTCTGAATGTTTCTCTGGGCGTGAATAGCGCGGAAACACCTAGTGACGCTAGTAACCACTTTAATCTGGATTTAGTGTCGTCTCCCACATTTCCACCACTCACCACCAAGAACACCAGCAGACCTGGTCCAAGATTCGGAAGATTTTCGTTACTTCGTGCGCTTCGCGGGAGGGGTATTCCCTACAATCGAATCATGAGTCCGTGCTCGAATTAAGTCTAAATATGCTTTAAACCTAGTCCGCCCATCCGACAACGTTCTGATTCACTGTGGCATTCTTTTCCTCGCACCCGTTGCTTCTATTGAATTCACCCTTTCACTCTTTTTCTCAGACAACATGCGCTCCGCATTCCTGCTCTCCATCTATTCGCTATGGGCTGTGTCTGTCAACGCATACGCTAACCCCAAGGCCTGCACCGGCACTTGCGGGAACGCCCACGACCCAGCGCTCATACGACGTGATGACGGGATATACTTCCGCTTTTCTACAGGCAGCAAGATCGCAATCCACAGCGCGCCCTCGCTCACCGGCCCATGGACCTATCGCGGTGCTGCAATCCCCAAAGGATCCAAGATCAACAAAGGCGGCAAAGACGACCTCTGGGCGCCCGATGTGCAAAAGGTCGGAGACACCTATTACCTTTACTACTCCGTCTCGGCGTTCGGATCCCAGAACTCCGCCATCGGCGTTGCGACAAGCTCCAACCTCGACAAAGACTCGTGGACCGACCTAGGGACCACGGGCATCGAGTCCGCGAGTGGCAAGCCGTACAATGCCATCGACAGCAACTTGTACCTCGCAAATGGCCAGTACTACATGAGCTTCGGATCATTCTGGCACGGCTTGTATCAGGTCAAGATGGCGAACCCGCCGAAGAAGATTGCGAGTGGTGCGGCTAGCACGAACCTTGCGTACGTGCCGAGTGGCGAGCATGCGCAGGAGGCCCCGCTCATTTACAAGTATGGCAGCTACTACTATTTATTCTTCTCGGCTGGCAAGTGCTGCGGCTTCGACGCCAACCGTCCGGCCAAGGGCGCAGAGTACAAGATCCAGGTGTGCCGGTCGAGCTCGCCCACTGATGGCTTTGTGAGTTTGCTCCGATGGCCCCGTGTTTGAATCGTGATACTGACGGGTTGCAGGTTGATAAGAGCGGCAAGAAGTGCACAGAGGGTGGCGGCACTACTGTTCTGGAGTCGCATGGATGGGTCTACGGGCCCGGTGGCCAGGGCGTCTTCAATGACCCTTCACAGGGCCCAGTATTGTATTACCATTACGGTACGTGATGTTGCTGTCTAGAGGGAATCTTCAGACACTAACATTGATCTAGTGGATACCCGTATTGGATACGCCGATGGCCAGAAGCTGTTCGGCATCAATAACATCAACTTCTCAAGCGGATGGCCTGTTGTGTAAACATCGCGCGCACAAGACCCTATTCTGTTATGTCTTCGTTGTAAATACTTGCCTTATGGCTCTTCAAATGTATACATGCCCCTACTACTTGCCGTATCAACACACAGTCTTATCCCTCAAACACCGAATTCACAACTCACTGCAAAATAACAACCCATCAAAACACAAACCACAAACATTCTTCTTCGATCCCCAGTCCCAACGGACCAGTGAATGAATGAAAAAAAAAACCACTCAAACCCACGAGAGAAGGCGAGGAACCGAACCTAGAACACTAGGAATGGTATCTCAACGGCGAATTCCATGCTTACTCTGGTGGCCAATAGCTATATTGCAACCGCAGGTCTGGTCCGCAAACCCGGCGGGAACACGTAAGTATTGTTGATGAATCCTTCAGTTGAGCAGGCACTTGCTAATTATACACAGTCATATCGCCAGCGATATTGATCGCCTTTTCAAGGAAAGTATGAATGGCATCCTACACAATACTACGGATAGTATCAACCAAGATATGAGGGACATCATGGTTGGTACAGTGTTGGGGAACATAGACCTGCGCACTCTCATCGCAAGTGGTGACTACATTGAGCCTCATCCCGACTTCTTTTCCGCGCTCAAGTCTGTTACCGATAGGTATCAATTCGCTGCAGCTGTCAACAGCTTGTGGTAAGGCTCCTCCAAGATCATTATGCTTCCACCTTACTAACGCTTCCAGGACATTCGACAGGCCGTATATACTCGACGTAGATGCCGAGATGGGATGCGAGAATGACCGCCGGGGGCCAGCGTTGAACAAAGTGTGTTTGTCAGAACGTCCCGGAAAATCGTACTGGATATATGCGATCATGCAGGACGAGGAACACAGCAAGACTAATAACGCACACATCAGGGCTCCTACTGGACTATACCGGTTCAGGCCAGACAATAATCTCGACTATAACCGCGACATGCACCGGATAACGATCGAAGATATTGTTCGATCGTCACTTTGGGTGCACGAAAATCATCTGGAGGACGCCATCCGCAACATGGACGCAACGCGCATTGCGGACATGCACAGACATGCATCGACAAACCTGGGCCAGGTCCCAGGAGCCTTCACAATCGCTGTCTGCCGGAATCCGGGCGGCGAGAGCATCACTACCACCAACCAAAACGATGCGCGGAATTATCCTTGCATGTGTGGTCAATTCGGGTGGCGACCTAATGAGAAAGGTGCATGGTCGCCTCAAAACGATGAGACGCCGGAGTTCCTCGTGCGGTCCGGACTCATATTCTCTGGGGAATGGAGCAGGTCCTGCAAACGCGACAACAAGTGCGACGCATCAAAGAAAATTGACTGGGTGTTCGAGGGCCGCTTCCCAAGGGACATAGAGATACCGGAAAAGTCCAAGCATCCGTTCACGGAGTGCAAAAAACCGCGGGCACACCTCACCGAAGTCAGCGGCATGGAATGGCTAGATCTCGGAGGGTGTTGGTGGTGCGATTAAGAGTCACATGTCTGGAGTGTACTCAGTAGATTGGATCTTTAGTATAAAAGTAGCTTTGCATGTTTGTTTTATTTAATTGTGGGTTTTGACTCCTTTTGTCCCATTGCCCCTCCTGCAACAGCCGCGTCCGTTACCTCCTCTGAAGAAAGAGCAAAAGAGAGCGCGGAGACGTTGTCCGCACGTGGTTCATAAACAGATAGGTGCTGGATGGAACGAATTACTATGGTGTTGCTTCGTCCGGCGGCGAGATCGAACCCCACAGAATATTGCATAGCTTGCTGATGTTTTTAGTACATCTCACATGGAAGTGATCGACGGCCATATCTTTACTGCCTTGTATCCTTTTACGGAGTGAGTTGGGGCGGAGATCGAGCTTTGGTGATGATGCTGATGGGTGATGGTGTTTAGTTTGTCCGAACGGGGATCCTTGTTGTATACCTTCGGGGAGAGTCCTGGATCGCGTGTAACAGAGTGTTAGCGAACGGACAGTCGTACCTAGAACCTATCGAGGATCTTCCCATCTATCTAGCTTGGTATGTATTTTCCGCTGCGTAATCGAAATAGTATGTAGCTAGACCTGTTCGCCGCGTGCCTAAAGTATTAATGTTCCATCTCAGCTGAAGCTAACAAGCTAGGAGGTCCAATCTGTATAGTTACAAAGATAAGCATAACGTGCTACAGTCAACGATTGGAACACAACTCAAGTTATGACTAGCAACCGACTTGGATATAATAAGCCAACTAATCTAACAGTCTTCACACAACGAACCAGTCCCATCCTCAGGGCAGCCATCAGCACTTCGCGCAAGAACCCCATATCCCAAAATTGTAAACAAGAAGAAGAAGTCGAGTCGTGGTCGGAGTTGCTAACTTCCGCTAGCACTGGATCATCTTGTCGCCCTCAGGGACGTCGAAGACACGAGGCGTCGAGCCAGCAACGAATTTCGCGATAGGCATTGATCCGCAGTTGGTTCCGCTGTGCACAAGCGGTCAGTCACACGCTCATCTCAGGCATTAGGTCCGAACAGAGGGAAACTTACCCGAAAACTCGGCACTCAATGCATCCCTCGTTGAAGACATCGATTTGCGTGTAAGCAGCGTCGAGTTTTTGGCAGTTCAACGTGTCGATGCTGTCGCCTTGGATGTTGGTGGAGCCTTTGCTGGTGTCTCCGCCGATGGTGGCGCGGGCGCAGTCGGGTGCGCGGCGCTGGATGGCTGGCACGGCGGTGGCGACGGCGGCGAACAGGGCGAGAGCGGCGGTGAAACGCATGATGAGATGGTTGGCTGGTGGTAAGATTGGTGGATTTGGTGTGGGAAGTAAGTTGGAGGTAAAGAATGGAAACGTTCAGTCAATGAGCGTGATTGTGAAATGAGTGTCGATGTCTCTGGTAAGTGTGCTAGAGAGCGTGTTATATACTATGTACAATTGATCAGCCAACATCGTTAACAGTCTGCCGAACAGCCAGAATGTTTCAGTGTACCTACCTTGAATCTCCGCAAACCGTAGACTCGTACCAAGTCGCATCGCTAAGCCCAAGGGAATGTGTTGATATTCATGCATTGCTCTTTCTAAAGACCAACTTTTGATCAGTGCGTTTTCTCCTGGGAATCTAGAGATTTCCATCGAAGTTTTTACGGACTCCATTATGTTCCGTAGTTCGTGTTCGTTGGTCGTTTCAGGTGTTTGTACTTGGGTTACCCGAGTCTCGCGCGAGACCTAAAAGATTAGCCTACCGAGGGTGTGACAACAACCGGGGCGTAGCAAGCACCTAATCCTCATTAGGATACCCGGCTTTCTAAGTTTCGATGATACGTGACCGATAATTTCCGGTTGGGAGTAAACATTGTGAAGCATGAACAGAGAAAGTTTGCGCGAGCAGCTCATAGTGGAGCCTCGTTTGTTTCGAGAAGCATGTGGAAGGACTACCCGTATGTTTCGAACTACTAGATTCAAACAAAATGCAGGATCCTTTCGATTGGTGTTCCGCTTGCTCATCTGTTTAACTTGAGATTTACGGCGGTGATCCGTGACTCGATCATGTCCCGGTATCCGACCTCGAATTCTTCGGGATAGGTTTTTGACCGCCCCTTTTCGACTTGTCAACGTAGTCCGATGATATCTCTGGTCTCGCACGGGTTTTCCACAGCTCTTTCTGATGGACTAATACATCTCTCCGTATCCATTTATTCTGGGATTTTGGCTCGAGAGTGCGGTCGTCGATTCGATTAAGTAGGGGCCGCGTGCCAGTAGATGATGCCGGACTGTAGTAAAGTTCCAATGGAGTGAACCAGTTGCTAGAAATCCCTGACTCTCTGCAGCGAATTGGCTCTTTACGTTCATCTTAGACTAAACCTTCGGCCTCAGCCATTCCCTCTTCCCAATCTTCAAAGACTTCTCCATCCATCTGGCCGTGCAGATAGTAGTTCTCAACGTGTCTCAGAACGAACGGCGTGAAGCCGCCAAAGAGCGCCACTACAATATCACCTGGTTGCAATGCGGCCGGACCGAGTCCGAGCAGTCCCTGGGCTGTCACGAAAACGCGGCGGCCATGTGTCGCAGATCCCAGGAAGTCGCAAAAAGGTCGTCGTCCCATCCTCTTAAAGTCCTCGTTCGAAGAAAAGCCTATTCGTTGCCAACTCTTTGTGGAGTGGCACTTACACAATTCTAGCCACAAATCTTGGAACGTCGCCCAATGATCGACGGCATTCCTCCAGAAATCGTTTCCGCGCCCGACCGTGAGAGTCCAGCAGAGTGTTCTTAATAGCCCGAGAGTCAGTTGCTGGGATTGGCTCTGCAAAATATCTTCTATTCTACTTATTGTGTCGATGGGGTCGATGTCCGTGTCTCCTGGGTTCGGGTATGTCAACGTATCTGTGTGACCAGTGATGACGCCAATCTTTACTCCGCGCAAGTCTAGAGCCTTGCAGTCGGGCGTGAAAATGGACTCGTCCGGCACAGAATATATGGGCATTCGATTGACGGCCTGCCCGATGGGTATAAGCGGTTCTGTGATTGCGCGATTCCACTGCGGCACCCACGATGGTCTCGAGATTACTGCTTCCGCTTCGTGCTGGACAGCGCTAAATATTCTGAGGCTCCTCTCCTTGGCCAGCACCCTTCTAGCAAAGGCAGTATACACTTGGAGGGTCGTTAAAGAATAATCTGGTTCCATGAAGAGCTCTCCTTTGTCTGGATTGCTGTCAGAATTTGGCATCCCTAGCATGGCGAAGATCCTGTCTCGAGGGTCGGTTGACTGAAAGTTCCATGCAGACGCGACTACAGTCAGAAATGAGTGCGCAGGTAACCGAAGCCGTATTCGTACGTTGTCTGCCAAGTGATAGATGTAGAAAGCGTTGAAAGCACCTGTGATGTATTGCCGACGGGCAGGCGGATAATGTAGTTTGAGCCATGCTGCAACCTCTCCAATCTTACGCCATGAGATCTCGCGGTGCCCCCAGATTACCGTAGTTCACGATGCTACTACGACTTCCTGGATGACCCATTGCCGATAGAACCAAGTAAAAGCGAAGAATGTTTCCATAACCTCCCAGGTTTTGTCATACAGCGGACGCTGCCTCCTTTCTTTCCGTCGATTAGCCAGCTCTCTTTCCCAGGCCATTGTTTCTGGCGAACTCCAATCCTTGGCAAGTACCTTATCCAGATCTGCGAAATTTACCGTGATATGGTCGTAGATACGATGGAATAGTTCGAATGTGTATGTGGCTTTTGTCATTCGAGTCTCCCATGGCTCTTTCGGGTACTCCGGACCAATTGATGCGGATACACTATGATGGTAGACGTAAGGCTCATCCTTTCCTATCCACACAAGTACGCCTTTAGCATACTTGTAGATTTTTCTCGTCAATTTCACCTGATGGCCTCGTTCTGCCATGTCTCTCTGGTTGATGCACACGGCATCTACCCATAAATAGCGTGAGCGGTCATGATATCGGACATGTCGAAGGGCAGCGTCCAAATTCTGAGTAATGCCGGTCGTCTTCCCTTCACAATGGAGATCTACTGTGTCTGATACATCTCCCCAAACATATGAGAGTGCTTCATAGGCACTCCCTATGCGGCCGCTCCTCAGGCGACAAGCGAGCGGAGTTGTCTCCGATAAGGCGGGTAGAAGCTCGAGCACTCGGATAGAATCAGGATACCGTAACGCTGGATACCGAAGGCCTTGGTCTTCAATAGTAGTCTCGGTCTCGCCCGGTGTACGATTTTGCGTTTTGTTCTTTTGCTAAAATTATTATTTAGATTGCTTCTTCCCCTACATCGGCCTTTTCCTCTTGGCTTACCAATTTCGTCCATGCTCTCTGTGTGCTTCCCAATGTCTCCTTCAGTGTCGCTTCGAGGGAACCGTGAACCCATGGGTTATGGAATCTATGCATGATCAATTGACAGACAGAAAGTGATGGGATGGGATATTGTGGGGATGTAGAGAGGAAAGTATTTGGGAACCGGCAAGCGGCTGTGCAAGGCTGAGGCTGTGCAGGCATGAATACGAACGCTTGAGGCGCGAATTGATCTGCAGACCCACATCTTGATATTTGGTGATGTGCTTCAACGGTCTCGAATAACTCTGTCAGATGTTTGATGAACAGGAGTTGCGTAGGTGAGTTATCAAACCAGGAATGATGGCCTGATTCATGACCAAAACATGAGCGTATCTGTTTCGAGAAGTGTGATGAAATATATATATATATATATATCTCATCGACTACACAAGCGGCGCAACCTACCGGCTCACTGTGAGGTAGGACCTGAGTAGGTGTCCGAAGACAGCGTACGGCCAGCCGGTTGTCGTCTGTGGTTCCACTTATCTAATTTCGGAGATTGGACAGATCACGCGGAGATAACTCGGAGATTCGCAAAAACCCTTTTCACTTCGATACTTGACGTCCGGCGCATTCCCTACACATCCCTCGGCTTGTCACAGCCATGTCATCGTACATTTCAATCAAAATCCGCAACCTTCAATACCGTCTTCCCAAAATTCTCGCCCGTAAACATGCGGAGATAACACGTTGCTGCGTTCTCAATTCCCACCGTTACACTCTCCTTAGTCTTGATCTTTCCTTCCTTCAGCCAGACACTCATTTTGGTGGAGAACTCTGTCGCATACTTGCCCATGAGCCACGGGTCTGAGATGATGAATCCCTGGATGGTAAGGCGCTTGAGGAATAAGTTCATCATGTTCTTGATGCCATACTTCTCTGCCTGAGGCAGGTTGTACTGGGATATCATTCCGCATCCAACTGTCGTCGACGGTACATTAGAGTCTGAAAATCCGTGGCTGGGCCATCAAGTACGTACCTATTCTTCCATAGTCTCGCATCAAGCCCAGCGCAGCGTCGAACGTCTCACCCCCAACATTGTCGTAATAAATGTCTAGACCTTCTGGAGCCAGTCTCCTCAACGCATCCTCCACTCGCTCCTTCTTGTGGTTGAATACAGCATCAAACCCTAGCTCTTCGACGAACTTCAACTTCTCATCGCTTCCGACACTCCCGACGACCTTCAATCCCTCCATCTTAGCAAGCTGGCCCGCGATCTGTCCGACACCGCCGCTCGCCGCCGAGACATATATGGTCTCCCCCTGCTTCGGCTTGCCCATCTCGTAAAACGACGCGTAGGCACTCAACCCAGACGTCCCCAGAGCGCCTGTAAAGAGGACTAGATCGAGTCCAAGAGGGTTCTCCAACTTTCGCACCATCGGAACCAGGACTGGGGGTACCACCGAGTACTCCTCCGCGCCGAACATGCCCCATACAAGATCTCCAGCACTGAAGCCTGGCACGGCCGATTTAAGGACCTTGGAAACCGCTCCGCTGAGTATGGGCTGGCCGGCGATGAAAGGAGGCGCCCAAGTAGCATCGTCCGGCTCGCGCATGCAGCCTCGCTGGTAAGGATCAAACGAGACGTAGAGGTTCTTGACAGTCAGACCGTCTTTGGGAGGTGATGTTTCGAGATCAAACTCCACAGTTTCGACAGCCAGGTGCTCTCCAATAACCGGGAATCCGACAGGTGTTTTCTTGAAAACCAACGCGGTATTTGAAACCATGATGAATATATCTGATAGGATTTGTTCGCGAGATAATTGTGGTCAGACTCGTTGCTGTGGTGGGTGCGGGGTATAACCCAGTTTATACGGTAGTGTACATAGAGATACGCCCGGGGCGTATGGCCTGTTTTGGCCTATAACTTAAAACTCTGAAAAACGGGGGGGCGTGGGGCGGGGGGCGTATACCGAGAGGGGGCGTATAAACCAGTTTATACGGTATATTACGCTCGTAGTTTATTCTATACTACACTAAGTTAGTACAAGAATCCTTCCTTATTAACATGCAAAATACAAGACATTAAGATACTGCTACTATACTATAGTAATAACGTATTCCACCATCGACCCGGTCAAAAAAGCTTGGCACAACCAACTCATCTCAAAGAACATCAAATTAATCGCTATCGAACAAGGAACCTGCGTACGTCGTGCTAGCCCCAGATTCAAAAGCTTCTTCTGTATCCTTTTGGCAGGTTCGGGCATTGTGCCCTGTATCACCACAGTTTCTACAGCGCCGTAAAGCTAGTTGTGCTCTTTCTTAACTCTCCCCACTAACGTTACGCGCTTTCTTTGATAGCTAAAGTGCTGTAGACGCTTTAGCAGCTACCTGCGCTAATCTGTTACTATACTCTATTGTGCCACCTGTCTGAATCTGCTTCCGTTTTCGTAATTTTCTTCTTGTTGCTTCTTCAATAGTCTTTTCAAGGCTACCCTGCTGCCCGGCCGTCCGAGCCGCCCGGCCGTTCGAGCCACCCTGAACACCAAAACAGCAGCTTAACTTGAGGCTGTAGAGCCACGAACAATAGCTATTATCGCGATATATTCTAGAGTTGAGTTCTATAGGTATTAATTGATATATATAGCTATCTATATTTAGCTGGGAGCTTGATTGCTCGGCCGTGTCGTGATTGAGATGGTGGTGAGCCTGCTGCAGCACCTAAGGCATCATCACCACTCTGAGGCTGCGCAGCTGCTCTCTTTTTTGAGCCTGCCTTAGTAGCTGCCTTGAGGTCTCTCCTCTTGCCTCTTTGGGCAGTTTTTTGAGCTTGCTGGAGTCGTTGTTGAGTCCTACGAGCTGCCTGTCGTGAGGCTCGATCAGCAGCCTTACGAGCCTTTTTCTCCTGCCTTATTATTTGAGCTGCTGCCTTTGCTGCACGCTTCTGTTGAGCTGCCTGAAGCTTCTTCTGCTTTTTCACTTCACGTACGCGAGCTGCCTCAGCTCTCTGGTGTTGTAGTTGCTCTTCTTCAAGCCCTTGTTGAACCTGGCGATCACGTGCCTCCTTCACCTTCCTTGGGGACCAGAATTTAGCTCTACCGTAATACTCCTTCTCTGCCTCTAGAGGCAGAGCCTTGCCTCGCTTTCTACGCTGCCTCTTATTAATGAGAGCTTGCATAAGGCTTTGAGCCTCGTTTGTAAAAAGGCTTTTCTAAACTAAGATAGAATAGAAGGCTCAGCTGAGCTTTTGAGCTCGTGGATTACTCCTATCGTGCACTACCTGGCGTAGAAGGCGCTTAGTTTTCCGCCAGTTAGAGGCGCTCAAGGCTGAGGAGTCGCTATTACTTGATTGGCCTAATTGAGCTAGCTGATTGAATCGTTTGAGTATCACCTCTGGGTTAAGAGGTGAGAGGCCAGTTGCCTCAAAAGCCTTGAGTATAGTCTCTTTCTTGAACGAGGCCTTCTAGGCAGCCATAAACATAGGATAGAAGTCTCTCTTACTCATAGAAGTAAGCCCTTGGCACCTCTCCATGAAAGCAGCTACCTGGTTTGAGTAGGCTGTTGAGAATGGCTTAAACATGACGACGTCAAGCGGCTGGAGAGTGTGAGTTGAATGAGAGGGGTATACTGCAAGGAGGATTCTATTCCGATCGCAGTACTCGATAAAATCCATCGTGAGATGAGATCCATGGCCATCAAGGATTAGTAATCGATAGCTCCGCCCTGCCTTCTCCTTCGTAGATCGATCAAATACTTGTTTGAGCTAGGATAGTCCTATATCGTTGTTTGTCCAGCCAGAAGGTGAGGAGGATATATATACTCGATCCTCGGGCCTCAGAGCCTGCAGCCAGGTGTCCTGTATCGAGCCTGAGGCTGATTGATATATCAGCGCAGGCGCGAGGGCTGATCCATCAGCGCATATGCAGGCCAGCAGCGTTATCCACTCCCGATTGCCATCCTGGATGTGAGCCTTGATCTTCCCCTCCTCATATAGCCTCCTGCTGAACACCCGCTTTGAGCGAGTGAGTATTCCTAGCATGCAGCCCTTCTCATCCATATTGTACATATTACGAGGCTCGATATCGTATTGGCTGAGCTTGCTGCGCAGAAGCTCGAAGTAGAGACTATACTTTGATAGAGAGTCAGCCTGGTGGCGCGAGCGATCGATGCCGGTGGTCCAGCGTGAGATAAGATGGACGTCGTGGCGCTGGATATATCGATCAACCCAGCCTTTTCCAAGCTCTTTTTTCGCGATCTCCGAAGCAAAGCGTCGTATCATAGGCCGTGAGGGAGGCAGGCCTTGCCTTGTAAGGCGCTCAATATAGCGTAAGAGCTCCTGCTCTTGCTGAGAGTGGAGCGCTTGCTGGTTTTCTGCCATAGTACTGCGTGAGCCTGCAATGCCTTGATGCCTCCGCGCGAGCGTTGTACGGTTACAGTGATACTCTGCTGCAACTTGACGATAGCTGAACTGTTCTCCTGGTTCTAGCGATTCGATCGCTGCAATCGCTGCCTCAATTGAGCTCATATTGATAGATTTATCGCGTGTTGAAGTCTGGTTGTTGTTTTGGTGGGGTGGCTCGAACGGCCGGGCGGCTCGGACGGCCGGGCAGCAGGGTAGAGATTCGATCGCGCATTAGCTCAACCTAATAGGCCATCTAGTGGGACCCTTTCACAAGCTGGTTAGCCCCATCCTTTAGAGATAATAGAGAGGAAGCAAGCTTAGTAGTAATAAGCTTTGATTGCGACCCAAATTCAAGCGTATTGCTTAGAGTCTTTAACTGCCACGGCGTCTCTAGTGCGGGTGGTAGTAGCGAGGTACAAAGCCGTACTTCAAGACAATCAAGGACTACCTGCGCGTTGATAGGAACTAGCCTTGAAGCTTTAAAAGCTTTTTTGCAGTTCTCTGTTGTAAACACCTCCAAAAACGCGTTTCTAAAGGCTAGCAGGAAGCCTTCTTTGTTAATGTAGAAAACGCGCCGGCGCGCCAAGTCTCAAACGCGTTGAGAGTACTTCAGCTTTAGCAGCAAAAAGCAGACCACATCCAGCAGCTGAAGGATATGAGATGAATAGGCCAGCATGCAAAGCGTAAATATCTTGTTCTCAAAGCAATAGTCTTTGAAATCCTAAGATTGGTGGCTCTTATGGCCGTCCAAAATGAGCAGCTGATACCTCCCTACCTAACGCGCCTTTGTATGCGCGTCAAAGTGCTTCAACTACTCAAGACCAAGAGCGTTGTTTGTCCAGCCGTTCTTAGAGACTGAGAGCTTCTAATTGCTAGGTATAGAGTCCTCTTCGTACCACGCTAAGATGTAAACGCGCCCTTTGTAGATAATAAAGAGCGGAATCGCGTACCCTGCGGCGCAGATGCTCTGGATAACTGTTACCCACTTCTAATTACCTAGCTAGATAAGATTAGGTCGAGTACGTTTCTAAGAGCCTGTAACAACTTTCATAGACCTAATTACGCCTATCTAGAAGCTAGTTTTGTCGAAGTTGTGCACATCATCATCGTGAATGCCGTACGGAGCTTTAGTATCTCTAACGAGCTTAAACTACGCGCCAATCACCTTAGGATTTTTCTGTTGTATCCTCTGCCGGTCATTTGCTTAATTAAAGGCTATCTTGAGCTCGCCTGAACGCGTTACAAATCTCTTAGCCTAGTTCTTGCCTACTAGCTCTCTACCTTGCGCAGCTACTAGTTTATCTCCTATATCTCCCACCTCAGACAGCCGAGGCGCAAATCCTCGCGAATCGAGGTTAAGAATATATTGAACAATCGTTTGTTCTGTAGTTAAAGTAAGCTTGTGGCGGGCGTTGCGTAAATCTGGCTTAAAGCTAATCCCGTTGTAACAGTCGGTAAGCGTTGACGATAGTACGTTAAAGGCGTTGGAACTTGGCAGCGCGTCGAAGGCTTTTAAACTAGCTAGTTTGATAGGCAATAAAGGCAAGCTCAATTGTGCCTTCTCTATTAGCTGCTATCGCGTTGTGTTGTTAAGACATATCGCGTTGAATAAGTAGTTGGTAGTGCCAAGAAAAACTAACTGGGTCGATGGGTTGACCGGGTCGATGGTGGAATACGTTAAAGAGAAATCTTATTTATATATTTAGAGGTAGCTAACACTAACCGTACTTCATATTCAGAGGATTGATTCCATACTCAATGCGGCAAGCGCACATCAATCACTTCACCTTGCCAAGGCTGACACGTTGGTGACGGTGCACAGCCACAGCCACAGCCACAATCCCATCTCGACTTCAGCGGCTGCCTAGCATCCTGTGACTCAACACCCTGCCCGATAGTATAAATATCAAGATGAATCCCCAACAAACCTCTCACCTACACACACCATAATACAAAAAACAACAATGTCGAGCCAACCCCGCACCACCCCAAACCCAGCCACCTCCAAAGTCCTGGGCGCCCTCCTCGGCGTCCACGCCGGCGACTCGCTAGGCGCAACCCTCGAATTCAAACCCTGGCGCATGATCCGCACAAAATACCCCAACGGGCTCCGAGAAATCATCGGCGGCGGCTCTTTCGGCTGGCCCGCCGGCCACGCGACCGACGACACCGACCTCACGCGCGCCGTGCTCCTCGCCTATCTGGACCGCAGCGCCCACGCGCAAACACACACGACAGCAACCCCGGCCCAACCCTTCGACCTGACCCGCACCGCCGCCGACCACTGCCTCTCCTGGTACAACGGCGACTGGCCCGGCCGCACGCCCGGCAGCTCGCCGCGGGACATCGGCGGCGCGACCGACACTGGCCTGAGCAACTACGAGGCCTCGGGCAACCCTCTGACCAGCGGCGCTGGACCCGACAGCGCGGGAAACGGGAGCTTGATGCGCTGCGTGGCGACGGGGCTGTTCACGGCGGGGCGCGAGGACCGCATCAAGGAGTCCAAGGCCATCAGCGCCATCACGCACAATGATGTGCGCTGCACTATCTCGTGTGCGGTGTACAACGAGATGGTCGCTGCGCTGCTGGCGGGGAAGACGCCGGCGGAGGCGGTGCAGATTGGGTGCGAGGTAGCGAGCGAGTTGGACTGTCCGGCTGTGGAGGCTGCGCTGCGCCGGGGGGAAGAGGTGTCTTTAGAACAGTTCGCGAGCGAGGGGCCGGCGAGCGATTTCCCGGATTGGTCGTCTGGGTATGTGTTGCAGAGTTTGAGTCTGGCTGTTGCGGCGTTGTTGGATGCGAGGTCGTTTGAGGATGTGCTGGTCGATGTGGTGAGGATTGGGGGGGATACGGATACGAATGGGGCGATTGCGGGGGGCTTGCTGGGCGCGAGGGAGGGGGTTGAGGGGATTCCGGAGCGGTGGTTGGAGAAGCTGCAGTTTAGGGAGGAGTTTGAGGAGGGGGTGAGGAAGATGTTGGGTTAGTGGTGGTGCTGGATAGGGGTCATGTAGGCATAAGTCATTTTTGCCTACGTCTTTCCTCTAGGTAATTGAGATGATGACTGCATGTTATCCACTACATAATTGGCTGAATGCATTGGGCTCTGTCTAGACTTACAGTTATCTATTGAACGCAGTACAAGTCAGCTTACTAGCTTTCGGTATCATGCCCCTATGAATCAACATCTTCCAAACTCTTCGAAATGAGGGCCACGCGATCCGTGATGACAAAGTCAATGCCAGCGTCAGCTTGAATCTGCAATCGAAATAGAAATTAGCAACAGGCACAGCCATGAAAAGCTTCGCACAGTCCGAGCACAGATACCACTGACCTTCACATTCTCCGGCTCCTCATTCAACGGCCCATAACTCGCACACACCAACCCCAACCCCTTCACATACCCAATCAACCTAGGACACGCCACCAACGGCTTCGCCGCAACCACTATCCCCGCCAGATCCCACTGATTCACAAACCTGACCGCCATGTCCAAGCTCGAAGCCCTGACATCGTGGTCGTCTTTCGCAGGTGTCTCCGCGCCGGTGATGAAAAGGACAGGGTACGCTTTCTGCTTCAGCGCGAGCAGTATGCACACCTCTGGAGTGAACGCCGAAAGTATGATGGTGCGGGCACCCGCGTAGCGTTCGAGCATGCGGAGAGTCCTGTCGATGAAGGTGTTGAGTTCGAGGGCGATGGGAGCATGGCCTGCTCGGCGGGATTCGCAGATGCGAGGGTATTCTGAAATTGTTCAACATCCAGAAATCGCTCCTTGGGAGAAGTTGACACTTACTGATCTCAACGTTGAAGCCGATGTGCTCTGGAACTTGGCGTAGGACATCTTCGAGTGTGACGAAGCTCCCTTGGATGAAGTCCCCACGGGTATTTGGTTTGACCCCATTTCTGATGTACTCTTCTGTGCATCTGAGTCTTTTGTGTGTATCTGTGCTTTCTTCACGTGCATCAGTGTCTGAACGCGAGCGTTTTATACCTTTATTGCTAGATTTGTCAGGAGAGACCGTCGTAAGGCCGATCGCGGAAGGGGGATGGCTTTGTGGTGATTGTAGTGCGGCTACCAGCATGAACTATGTGTGTCAAACCACCCGTACATGATCACTGGTTTTGTTTACGTACTTGATCTAGATTCACATCGTGGATAGGCACATCCGTTCCCGATTCGGAGAGAGAGTAGTCGTGATATAGTACCGGCACTAGATCTTTTGTAACTTGGACATCTTGATGAAGTGAGTGACAATTTGAGCTACTAGAGTCGGGTTGCTTACCGAACTATGTAGTGATTAGTACTTGAGAGCCCGGAGAAGCAAGACTGCATGTTTGTATTCGATATCGTACCTCAACAAGTTTTGCACCAAGCTTATTCGCTGCCAGAATCGACTGCGGCTGCATTAGACCATAGCCTGCAAAACGTCCATGTACTTGCTTCAATAGTATTCTCCCCTATTTGTAGATGCTTACGGCTTCTAGTATTGATGCCTAAGCCTGCCAACAGTCAATGCTGAGGTTTGGTATAGTGTTGAATGAAGCTCACCTCGATGACCTATTACTCGGACGCCATTTGTCTTTCGCAGTGCCTCAAAGCTCTTCGTCAGTTCGTCTAGGCCCTCGAATGGCTCTGCTACAACGAAAGTAAAGCTAATAGTACCGAGGGCCTTACCGGAAATCGACTGCACAATTGGAACCGACATCTCTCTGATCATGCTGTCATAATTCCTGCCGAAGCGATGAAGATGATCATGTAGCAGCGCTACACCAGTCCCGAGGGGAATATCGTTATCAGCAAGCATATGGTCCCTGAGTACGATAGAAAAATGAAGTTTGGCGCTTTCAACATTGGGAAAAGAGAATATCGAGGGTTGGAAATCGTACGTTTGCTGTTCCAATGAGCGGAGCTCCCGCCAGCTGGAGAATTCTGATGAAGAGATAGCAAGCCATAGACCTGATACCGGTAGTGATGAGTAGTCTAGCTTAACAGATTTCAGTGTGCTGTCTTGATGCATTGTTCCGATATTGATCACAACATGGGTACGTCGACGCGTCGAACGATCTGCAGAAGCGGACTCGAATGCTGGTAACGGAAGAAGTGTATCTGCGAAGTGTCGCAGTCGTAAAGGCCCCGGCGAGACTCCAGTGCTTTCAAGCAGATCCACCATAGCAAGATGGCCCATGAATACAGCATATTCTCTTGCCGTCCATCCATGACTATCCACAATGGTAGAATCGGCTCCGACACCTAGAAGAAGCTTGACTACTCCAACATGGCCTTGCGCACATGCGTGAAATAGTGGCGTCCATCGGTCAGACCCAGTGGCGCAATTGAGTCCATCAGACAAGGAGGTGTCTAGCAGCCTATCGATGGCACCTGCATCGCCACGGTGGGCCCAGTAGTGGAGAAGGCTATTCCGGGTAGTGATGTTGTTTTCGACCTCCCAGTGTCGCGAAGGCGATGCCGCTCCGTACTGAGACAACATAAACGGCTAGGGATCGGCCAGGCTGTGTCAAGGGAAGCAATGAAAACAAGAAAAGAAAGAAGGACAGACAGCCAAAGAACCTGTAGCTACTAGCAAAGATGTACCTAGGTAGCAAAACAGTCATAGCTTAACCTTGCATATAACCATTGCCATGGCTCGTGAATACTGCTTGAGAAGGCATGTACTACCAAGCGCTAGTGTTTCCCTTGCATGTACTCAACATAGTCAGTTTGCTGTGACGTGCCTCAAGTGAAAGTGACGTAAAGAAAGCTAGAGGTGAAGGAAAAGCCACCTGGACTGCCATATCAGCACCAGCTCTTGTCATTCAACTTCTGCAGTCCATTTGTGCTAAAGTGTACCTTCAAGGCCACGCAATGGGTATTCGCACTGTGTTGCTGCAAGTTCATGGAGTCATTCGCGGAAGAGGCTTGTCAGTGCAATCGACAATTCACCCGCTCGCTGCACCGCGTCTCATGGAAGGAAAGATGGACGCTTCGAAGTGAGTTGGGATTTTCTCGGCCGCGGAAGTCGCCCAGATCGGCGGGGCGCAGGCGGTGCATCACGAGGACTCGAGGAGGGGTGTCACGACGAGATCAATTGGGACAAGGACTTCAGAGAGAAGGTCGAGGGTTAATACTGTCAAGACAGACCAGCACAGCGGGTCATCTGAGCAATGAAAGACGTGGGAGCTGGAGGTTTGGTCGTGGTCGTGGTCGTGCTTGGCGCGCCTTCCCCAGCTTTCTTCGCTTTTGAGAGCTTTGGCAGGAGCACTAGGGGCACGGACCAGGGAGCTCCAACTGCATGATGATGAGGGGAAGCTCCCGCTGCAGTGACACAAACCGGGGCACCACCAGTCAGCGGCACACGACGCAGACAGAGAACTATCTAACTCCGCACAGAACGTCAACCGACTTGATTACCCTCGTGCCATTTACCTCCCCGCCGCTCCACCGCTGAAAGCCTATCTGTTGCTTCTCCCTGGACGTCAATTGCTGAGCTCACCACCACCACAATGCTCGCACGCCGCGTATGCACCAGCGTGCGCAGCGCTGTTCCCGCACACCATTCGAAAGCCGCCCTTGCACGCTCTTTCGCCGTGCTCGCTGCAGCACAGGGTCCAGCTCGAGCCCCAGCGATCGCAGACATCACCTCGGACGGAGCTGCCAAATTCAACGAGCGGCAGAAGGAGTTCCGTGATGGTCTCACGGCCGCACACCAGAAGAAAGTGCAACAAGAAAGTCAGTCTGCTTCCTCTACAGAATGTCTGCGTCGGGTACCTCCACCGGCGAGGGCGCGTTTATGTTTTTGAAAGCCCTGGGCTCACTAACCTCTCCCAACACAGAAGACGCACGCGAACGTGACCAGGATGGCGGCAAGAAGAAAGGCGGCGCGCTATCCACTCTTATATACGGCACACCCGAGGGGCGCGAGCTCGACAAGGACATCGAGAGGAGCTTTTCCCAGGTCTTGGCCCGCGGCAAATATGTGCACTCGATCGTTTTCCACGACGTGAAGCCTGACAAGGTTGACGAATACACCGAGCTTGTTGGCAAGTGGTACCCTAAGATGGCTTCTATGCCTGAGCACGGCGTACATCTAGTAGGCAGCTGGAGGACAGAAGTTGGCGATTGCGACACGTTCGGTAAGATCCACTATACCCCTCGACGTACGAGTGCTAACCACCGGTCGCGATGCAGTCCATATCTGGGAATACAAGCGGTATGAAGGCTATCATGCTTCGTTGAACGCCATGCACCACCACCCCGATTTCGCCAAGTTCGATACTAAGCTGAAGACGTTGATCAACTCCAAGCGCAGCTCGCTCATGCAGGAATTCTCGTTCTGGCCCACCACCCCTCCCCGACAGTTGGGCGGTCTCTTCGAGCTTCGATCCTACACGCTGCACCCGGGCAATCTGCTGGAGTGGGAGACACACTGGAGGCGCGGGCTCAATGCGCGCAAAGAGGTCATGGAGGGCGTCGGCGCATGGTTTGTGCAGATCGGCGAGCTGAACACGGTGCACCACCTGTGGCAGTTTGCAAACCTGGAGGAGCGTAAAGTCCGCCGCGAGCAGAGCTGGAGCGTCGAGGGCTGGGGCGAGACGGTCCACAAGACGGTTCCTCTTATCCAGAACATGAAGAGCAGGATCCTGATTCCTTGCCCGTGGAGCCCGGTTGCTTGAGCGGCGGGAAAGAGCGAGGCGGGAAACATGACACTCGAACCATTGCGAAGTCAAGAAGCAGTTTGGGGAATTGGGGGATATCGGGCATGACATGTCTGTCCGACGAGGACCGAGCATTATGCCATTGTAGTATAGAATCACACCCGGGGCCAAACTGCAGACTCGTGCGACACAGTAGTCTTTGGCGTTGGCGTCAGATGGTCGGAACATGCACATTATTTCGCTCGTACACTATCAAGTTGTCTTTTGTGCACCTATTCTAAACCTCATCCGCGTTGGCTGTTGACAACCACCCTGTCATGACTTGTTTCCGATGCGCACCTAGGCGTACCCTCTTACCTCTGCAAGCTCTACATATACAATGCCTGGTATGCTAGATACAGCAGGGCTTTGTGGAGATAGAAGCAGACTAGCTAATTGTTGCTGAAAACTCTTAGGCTGTCAAGAGGATCGCGGAGGGGCACCTAAATATTGTCAGCGGCGGCGATCTTGGCCAAATTTGCCACGGATGTGGCCAGGGATGCCGGAACCTCGAAAATCGTTAGCTAAATCCGCAAAATCGCATTTCTCACCATTTTGGCCTCAACGCCCACAACCAGGCCCTATATCTCGTGTTTGTGAAGCCATCTTTTGGTGTTTAGGTTGCCGTACGCCTGTGACGCGATTTTTCCGCCCTGGATCGGTTTCTCGCCCAAATTAGCTGCGTTTTCGATACAGAATCGTGATGATCGGTCACCGCTACCCAGAGAGCGTTCGAGAGCGCTGCGTACAGCTTTTTACAGTCGGATTGACAGATGAGGAGGTACACCAGCTCACAAAGGTATCGGGGCGTACGCTACGTCGCTGGCGGAGTCATATGGACAAATTTGGCAGTACTCACAGCGAGCTGCCTCGCGGCGGCCAGTCGAAGTTGAGGAAGTACATGGAGGATGTGAGTCGCAATCTACGCCTGTTGTTAGTGCGATAGCTGACAGGCAGGCCTTGTTTGACTACCTGCTCGAGACGCCCGACGCCTACTTCGACGAGATGAGGTGGTTTCTGTTTGACGAGTTTGACGTCGCTGTCAGCGAGAGGACTCTGCGCCGGTTGTTTGAGCGCAGGCGCTGGAGTAAAAAGAAGATGATACAGGTGGCTAAACAGCAAAATCAGGCGCTCCGGGCTGAGTGGATGGCTCGGATAGCAGAGTATACAAAGGAGCAGGTTGTTTGTGTAGATGAGAGCGCCTGCAACTCTCGGACGATGGATAGGAAGTTTGGGTGGTCACCTGTAGGTGAGCCGTGTGTAGGAGTTCAGGCGTTGAGGAGAGAAAAGAGATGGAGCCTGTTGCCGGCGTATACAGTAAACGGCTACTTGCCTGACGCGTTGATTGTACAGGGCTCTGTAACAGGCCAGATGTTCCAGGATTGGATTGAGAGCAGCGTTTTGCCGTACTGCCAGCCTTTTCCGGGGCCTCGATCTGTTATTGTACTGGACAACGCGTCGGCGCACCGAAATCCTCGCGTTCGAGAGCTCATCGAGTCAGTTGGGTGTAGAGTTGAGTACCTGCCGCCATACTCACCAGATTTCAACCCTATCGAGAGATCTTTTCATGACCTCAAGGCGTACGTCAAGCGGCACCGGCGGGAGCATGAACTGTTTGATAACTTTGGCCTGTTTATGGTGTACTGTTTGCAGAAACTCACACTGTTTTCAGCTAGTGCGGAGGGCCACTTTAGGAGGTCATTTATATCGTAGAGCAACTGCTTGATAGCTAGATAGTTTGTATGTACTGTGGGCCATCCTGGCGCTACGTATTTCCGCCGCCGCCTAATGATGTGATTGCCTCCGCCGCCTGCAGGTTATCCCTCCAAAACTCTCGAAACTTCTCACGATAGCTGCCCATTAGCAACACCAATCCGACAGGTACGCCTACAGGCGACAGTACAGCCGCAGCGCGCTCTGGGTTACGCAGCAGATGACTCAGCACCTTCCAGGTAAACTTGCCCTCGTCAATCAACACCAATTCTAACTCTTCTAGCGCCTCAGCGCTGTGTAGCTCTCTATCCGCGATGTAGTGCAGAAAACGCAGCAACTTGTCATCCTCCACCTCCACTCGCACCGGCGACGACGGCAGCTCGCCTTCTGCCTCTGTATAGCGCGCTCGCTTCATCTGGGGAGGAGAAATCTCTGCCGTGAGGCTCTTCGGGAGGAGTGGCTCCGGCGCCAGCTCAGGCAACGGCTGAGGTGTAGGCATGGCCATAGCCGGCAGCGCT
The DNA here is from genome assembly GCA_011032825.1 of Massariosphaeria phaeospora. NCBI lineage: Eukaryota > Fungi > Ascomycota > Dothideomycetes > Pleosporales > Massariosphaeria > Massariosphaeria phaeospora. Next base: position 599,217 of record JAADJZ010000002.1, read on the forward strand.
GCCGGCCATGGCCCCGATTGAGGCGGTGCGTAATATGGCGGCATCTGAGGCGGCATCTGTGGCGCCATTGGTGGCCACATGCCGCCTATACCCATTTGATACGGCATCTGATAGCTATGAGGGTACGCCGTCGGTGTATGAGACTGTGGCGCCTGTGAGTTGCCTCCCGCAATCCTCCCAAACACCTCTACAGCCTGTAGCATCTCATGCCAGCCACTCGCTGGCGGAGCTGCCGGCGCCGGCGGAGCAGCAGGCGTAGGCGCAGGCGTTTGTATGACAATCGGGTGAGGTGCTGCCGGCGCCGGCGTCGCTACAGGTGGAGGTGGCTCATCAGCCTTCCGTTTACGCCTCCTCGTAGACTCAGCGTCGGTATCTATTCGATGTGAGTACACCATCTGCTCTAGCAAATCTGCTCGCGGCTCTTCAATCCCGGCTGACTCCTCATCTAGATGCCGCGCCCAGAGCTTCAAAACAGCTGGGAACAATGGCAGGTGTTTACCGTCGTAATCCAGGCAAGTTGACGACCTATGGGGGCACCTCTCCCTCAGCTTACACGCGTGTGCCTGAGCTAGCTGAAAAATCGCCCTCTCCGTGTTGTCAGCCTCGAGCCGCTCCTCCATCTCATTGAGCATCTTGCCGGTAACTGTATTGGCCCGCTTTGGTTTCTTTACTGACTTCTGTACAGCCTTTTTTGGTGGCGGCGGCGTCGCCTCCTCTACCTCGCTATCGGTTGCTCCTTCAGGTGAGTCCTCTGCCACCTCTGCGCTGCGCTGGCTCGCAGAGTTTTCATGGCAGCTAGCTACCACCTGTAGCACCCACAGCGCCTTGCCAGCGCTGGCCATCATTGCCAGCACCTCCTCCGCCTCAAAAAAATGAGCTGGCTCTTGTATTTGGCCGTCAATCTCCACCTTGTTTTTAGGCGACGCTTTGTGTATCGTGTATCGCACCGATAGCGATTTGAGGGCTCTCATCGAGAGTTGTTTGACGACGAGGCGTATAGTACTCGAGTTGAACTCTTCGTAGTCAAACGTCGCGGGCTCCATTGGCTTCGAATCTGCATACAACTCAGCGCCGCTATCGGTTACTACTCTCGTAATCAACAAATAGCGAGTCGCTGCAGCGGCAGCAGGCGCTTTTGGGGACCTCCTGTTTACAGCAGTTGCCGCAGCCGTAGCAGCCTCTGCTACAGCCTCATCTGTGAGATCCAGTTCCTCGATAGGCGCCTCAGCAGCCGCGGCGGCCTCGTCGTCAAATCTCGCTGCCTTTTTAGGTGCCTTTTGGGTGAGCTTCAGCGTGAGGCCTTTGCGGCTGGCCGGCGCCTGCCGGATGGCGCTTTTCGTCGATTTTTTCGCCTTGGATTTAGCGCCTGGCATGTTGACGACGATAGCTTCAAAAATCGAGAGATAGACGGCTGTTTTGGGTGGGCGTTGAGGCCAAAATGGTGAGAAATGCGATTTTGCGGATTTAGCTAACGATTTTCGAGGTTCCGGCATCCCTGGCCACATCCGTGGCAAATTTGGCCAAGATCGCCGCCGCTGACAATATTTACTTGACGTGTCACGTCTTCGTTTTTCCGACCCCACCCGCACGTCATTCATCACAAGCCGAACGCGAAACCTTGAAATCCGCCAGATTCCATCGCGGCAACAAACTGCAAACTGCGCCCATTTTGTGCATCTTCCCGTCCGACACCTTCGACCAAGCGCACCAGATATTTAGCAGCCATGGTGTACGTTCGCCAGGACAAGCTGCCCAAACTCAAGGAGTACAAGTACCAGGGCGTCGACCACAGTCTTGTCTCGAGATATGTGCTCAAGCCCTTCTATACCCATGTGGTCATCAACTGCTTTCCCATGTGGATGGCGTACGTACAGCCCATTCCCATGTATCCAGGCGCCTGCTAATCCGCTACAGCCCGAACCTTGTGAGTAACCTCGATGCCGATCGAACGCGACGGCTCCCAACGCGTCACAGCTGCATCTACTAACCGCCGCCATGTAGATTACCCTCCTAGGCTTCGGTTTTGTCGTTACGAACTTCCTCACGATGCTGTGGTACACGCCGGGGTTGGACCAGGACTGTCCGCCGTGGGTCTACGCGAGTTGGGCGATTGGGCTGTTCCTATACCAGACGTTCGATGCCGTGGATGGAAGTCAGGCTAGGAGAACACACCAGAGTGGGCCGCTGGGAGAGCTATTTGACCACGGCGTCGATGCCGTTAATACTACGCTGGAGGTCTTGCTGTTCTCAGCGAGCATGAACCTGGGACAAGGGTGGAAGACAGTTTTGGTGCTGTTTGCCTGTACGTCACGACAAAAATGGGATGAGAGAAACGCTGACCCTTGACCAGCCCTCATGACCTTCTACGTCCAGACCTGGGAAGAATACCACACGCACACCCTTACCCTGGGCGTCATTTCGGGCCCTGTCGAGGGCATTCTTACTCTCTGCATCATCTACGCTATGACGGCCTTTTTCGGCGGCGGAAGTTTCTGGGAGCGCTCGTTACTAGCAACGGTCGGTGTCCAAAATCATGACTTCATACCCGATTCCATCTACAATCTGGCGTGGAACGAATGGTACATGATGTACGGAACCATCATGCTTGTCTTCAACACCATCTCGAGGTATGTACTGTCTCTTTCCTTTGTATACTACTAGGCTTACCAGCTACAGTGCAACGAACGTCATGAAAGCCCGGCGTGAGCGCGGCCAGAAGACTCGAGTTGCCCTTCTCGGTCTGCTCACCTTCGCCGCAGCATGGACTCTCATCCCGGCCTACTTGTACCTCCAACCCAAGATCCTTCACAACCACCTCGTGCCCTTCGTCTTCTACGCAGGTCTCGTCAACGCCTTTTCCGTCGGCCGTATGATCATTTCCCATCTGACCAAATCCCGATTCCCGCGCGGCAACGTACTCATGTACCCGCTCATTTACGGCGTCATCGACTCACTTGGACCTTTTCTCCAGGAGCACATCGGCTATGGATGGCCCAGCGCTCTTGGCGACGACGTCTATCAGGTCGCTTTTGTGTTCATGTGTCTGGGACTCGCAATGGGTGTCCATGGAAGCTTCGTTATCGACGTCATCTGGACTATATGTGATTATCTGGATATCTGGTGTCTGACTATCAAGTACCCGTATCGCCCGGAAGAGCATGAAGAAAAGCAGAAGAAGGGGCAGTGAAGATATGTGCACATGGGGAGGGGACAACAGTGAAGAGTGTGTGCGGTGCGTTCGGGGATTTTCTTCATTCTAGGGCGACAATGCTGATGGAGATATACATGATGGTTTAGGTGCTTTCCGCATTGGTATGCCGATTTGTGTTTCTTTTAGAGAATATACCCGGCGTTTGAGTATTTCGCCATCGATCCCAAGTTTCTCTTCGAATCGACGCATAAAACCTTGAGTTCTCTCTCCAACGCCTTTATTCCAGTATTAGAAAATGAAGCTCGTGCTCTCAGAGCAAGGCTGGTTCGAACAAAGAGTACCACGGCCGGAATCGCGCACCGGTGCGAATTCTTACTTGATAAGAAGAGTTGTTGATTCAGCTAGCTAGGTTTGAGTCGAACGATTTCGATAGAAGAGGGTGTGAAAATCAGTCCAGACATTTGGACCAGTTCGGTTTCGGTCATTCGTCAAGACCGGGGCGTTGTCTAGACGCGCGGCTACAGAATTCGTGATGCGTGCATACTTCACAAGTCCCGGTACGTCCACCCATTCACTCTGCGTCGTTCCCTGGATACCATCGGCTTTGATCCATCTGTCTCGGACAACACCAGGTCTATACTCCAGCGGATGCGCCGTTCGTCGTTCGTGTATCGAGTCCAGACTCGCCATGCTGCGCCAGCTCTAGTCTAACGGCGATCTGCAGTCTCCAAGCTGGGCGTAGACAGATACTGTGATAGTGTAACCCTTCTTTCTACCACGCCACGAAATCTCGACGCAGTAGTCGGTTAGACAGTACGTGCAGGATCCGTATGATTTCTCGCACGGTGCGAAATAGTTCGGTGTAGTGGCGTCCTTGGCTAGCTCGGGAATCTGCGTCGGAGCGTAATCAGGATTTCCTTTAGCGAGGCTGAGATGTCTACAGACGTCGTATATCCCGGAGTCGACGTAGTGTCTGAGCGCTTTCGCGTCGCCCCCCGATTGACACATGGTTTTGACGGATAGGACGAGGAGGTTGTCGTCGATAATACGTGCATGCGTGGAGTCGGATTGCGTGATTCCCTCTTGAGGTTGGCGTGACCGGTACCGCTGCTCGACTCTGCGGAGAGGCATCCCGTGGGGAGAGCGGTAGAAATGGCGGTTCATGACCAGGCGCGCGCGGTGGTAAGGGATGTAGCAGGTGCACAAGTGGTGAACGACGCCGAACTGCTTGCATGCCAAATGCCTCGTGCGGCCAGGGAAGCCCGAGCGTGGGTCCCAGCGATGAAGCGCCACGCACGAATGGCAGAAGACCACATGGAGCATGTCTCTTTCCAGCATCAGCAGCAGCTCTTGCTTCTCTGATGGGTTCAGGTGCGGGTGGCGGGGAAAGCAAAGACTGTGCAGTGTGCGGCACGTCAAGGCGAGGGATATGACGGATGCGTCGGGGAGATGCGTAGCGATCATCAGGATGAGCTCGGCGGGAAGAGCGAACGCACCCAAGCTGTGCTGCCGTCGACAGAGCATCGCTAGGCGCCGGAGAAGCCGCTGCAGGTAGGCACCGCCTACGGCCATCTTGGCTGACTGGGTGGATAGAGTAGGGCGAGCAGACAAAGAAGCATCCGCATGGAGTGGCATAGGCGAAGGAGTTGTGCGAAAAGTTCAGACGGGAGAGTGAGTGGGAGAAAGAGACTTAGAGGGAGAGAGGCAGCCATCTGGACAAGGTGTTTCGCAGCGGATGAACCGTGGTTCTGATACCTCGCTCCACAAAACGGAAACCACTTAGGACAAGCTGGAAGCAAATCATGCTCGAAGAAATCCATAATGTGAGGCCGTTACCGCTCGAGCGTGCAAGATACACCGAGCGCTGACAGGGAGGACTGTTCAGAGGACTGTACTCGTAAGCGCACAAGCCACCTGCCAAGCAACCTTAGATCATCAACACAAGATGTCAACTCTATTAGAGAAAGTTTTCGCAAAGCTCGAATTTGCTGCGGAGAGCCTCATTTGTTTTCAGCGTGAGCTGAGTGGGTGTTTCGTTTTGTGACTTTGCAAGCTCTAGAGAAAGCTTTCGCAAAGCTCGAACTTGCTGCGGAGAGCCTCATCTGTTTTCAGCGTGAGCTGAGTGGGTGTTCGTTTTGTGGAGCCGCACTCTAAGAACCATGGTTCATAGCTCTACTATCTACCTACAACGCCTTTTTACGCTAAATCTAATACGCGCAATTAATCTAGCATGTTCAAAGGCAGGTTCCTAAGGGAGTTTATGGAATTGCATTTTTAGTGGTCTGGTTGTTTTCTTGGGCGCCAGAGGCTGATTAGTAGAACTTGTCGGCCAGGAATGGAACAAACAGGACCTATACCAGAAGTTTCATCCAAGGTCCGGTTAACCTTCAGCGTATATCGCACGTCCATGGTTTATACGGTAGCGGCATATATCCAGGCTAGCAGCCGACAGTGCAATACCGTATACGGACTCAGAATACCCACTAAAGCTAATCAGGTAGTTTATTAATGGCACTTATCAGCGTTCAGTGGGTACTATGAGTTGGTAGATATGTTATTGCGTAGTTAGGCGATGAACGTCGGGAGAGCAAGGAACATGTTGAATTCCAAAATGAATAGGGTATCTACAAATCGATTGAACGCCATCATGACCCTGATCATAATATGCACAGCAGTCCCCTCTTTCACGCTGCCAGCCTTTCCAAAAGCCCTTCGATGCGTCCTTTTGCTTTTCGCTCCACGCTGGATAACCGGGCACCCTGCTCTGTCCTGACTGCAGCCATTTCAATATCGCCGTCTTTCGTAACCTTCATGATAGCAGTCTGCCCGTTCGACCAAAGCAGGCTCAGCTCTCTGAAACTGATGTCCGCATCGACGGCAGTGATCTTGAGAGGCCCATTACGACGAACAGCAGCCTCTTCCTCGTCCTCCGAGTCCTCGTCGTCACTCACGAACGCATTCAGCACCCTGCCCTGCGCAAGACCTGCCTTCTGCTCTTCCCTATCCTTCGTCCCCGTTACACCAGCCGCAGCGCGTAGCTTCTCCACAGCAGCACCCCGCAGATGCCAGCTCACCAACTCCTTCCGTAACGCCCTCCCGAATTTCACCAGATTCTGCTCCACCGCACCCTCCCCATCACGCGCCCGCGTCGGTAACCACAGATTCGCAAGCGGCTGCAACGCAACGCACGGCGGAATCGTGTGTTTATGAATCCTCAACAGGCTTTTGTTCTTCGCGCTCGGCCGCACAAACAGTACGTGGTACGTCTCGACGAACTCGTCCCGAATGGACACGTCTATGCGCACGCCGAGGATCATGCCGTTGTCGATGGCGTGCGGATCCGGGTCTTTGACCTTGTAGGCAGTGATGCCGGCGCAGGCGCGGTACACGTTTTCGAGGTTGCGATTGTGCTGGGTTTTGGCGAGTTTCGCAGCGTGGAGGCGGCGGCGCTCGTTGGCGACGGGCCGTTGCGAGAGACGCGTTGGGAGGTGGGGTTGCGAGAGGAGGATCGCGGAGAGGTTGGCGCGTTGCGCGCGGAGGTCGGCTATGCGGGCGTGGATGTCGTTGATTTCGCAGTCGAGGGCTTCCATAGCTGCGGCGGGCTGGTACGGTGGGCGGTTATGATTGTGATTGTGATTGTGGTTGTGGTTGTGGCTGTGGTTGTGGAAAATCTGCTTTCTCGGTGTTGTTGACGGCAAAGTGGAATCTTAGCGTGATACGCGGGGTCACGTGGGAGGCTGCTAGCGGGAATCGTCGGCGAGGCAAGGGTCTCGCTTGCATGTCGATAGGCTCGAGATAATGGCTGCAGCGCAGGTGCATGGCGGCGACAATTGTCAGGCACAGTGCCGCTCTTCATTCCTATCCAACAAGCTTCGTTGAAGTTCTGTCCGACGGAACGACTTACGCATGCCCAGGCTAGCCGCACTGGATCGATCCTACGGTTGGCCGCTCATGCGCTTAGAAGTTAGGACACGTTCCCGTAACGAATCGGGCTCAGCATCATCTTTATTAACCGCACTAAACTGACTCCGCCTGCTCACCTGGATGCCTGCTCCACTCGGCGATTCTCCTGCTACCTACATTGCACCTCCGCTGCCCTCTGCTTTCGAGACTCGCCGCCCATCTACGCACGTCGTCGCCCAACACGAGCAGAACGCGCGCGCCCAACACCGCCGCGCTACCACAGAACCGGACCTCGAGCTCCAGGACCTGGCCCCCGTCGAAGCTAAACAACAACGTAACCTTCCCAGAGAGCCTCGGCCTGCCCCTCTGCACATTGGTGTAGCATCGTCATCGGCAAACGCCCCTGAACACGCACATCTGCTTCGCGACTCTTCCTCCTCCTCCTTCGAGTTCGACTCCGACAACGACACACAAATGAGCAAACGGGCCACCAAGAACTCCAATCGCAAGTCTGTGGTACCGGAGATTTCCACAGACTCGCCTGCAGAGGGCAAAGGGCAAGCCAACTCGAGTGCGAGGATGAATAATATTCTGGAACATCGGCGCAGGCATGGCTCTATTGACAGCCCCGCGTCGGCTGCATCGCTGATGGCGGGGTCGAGTTTTAATTTGGACGATCCAGTTCCGTCACTGGACAAGGAGAATGACGGCCGCTCGACGGGGTTTTTCGCTTTGTCGAAGAAGGACCAGAGGAACTTCTTGTTGTTAGTGCTGCTGTACTTCTTGCAGGGTATACCGATGGGTCTGGCACTTGGATCGGTACCTTTCCTGCTCAAGCAAGTCGTTTCATATTCCGCTATCGGAATCTTCTCTCTTGCCGCATACCCATACTCGCTGAAGTTGTTCTGGAGCCCTATTGTAGATGCATTGTGGACACCCCGACTAGGACGCAGGAAGAGTTGGATCCTGCCCATTCAGACAGTCTCCGGGTTTTCGATGCTATGGTTGGGTTCGAATGTGAATGAAATGATGGAACAAGCCGGCCAGTCGGAAGGCAATGGCATTTGGAAGTTCACTTTCTGGTGGTTTGCGCTTGTGTTCCTGTGCGCTACTCAGGATATTGCTGTGGATGGCGAGTGGCCCGACTCGAAGATTCGGTCTAGACAATGCTAACTGAATGTAGGATGGGCTTTGACTCTGCTCTCAGAAGAGAATCTTGCGTATGCCTCAACTGCCCAAACGGTAGGCCTGACGGCGGGCCAGTTCCTGTCCCACACCGTGTTCCTGGCTTTCAGCTCGAAGGACTTTGCAAACAAATGGTTCCGACCTGCCGATGCTCCCCTAGACCATGGCATTATGACCCTGGATAGCTACCTTAAGTTTTGGGGCTGGGGATATCTGCTCGTCACCCTTGGGCTGGCCATCATGAAGCGCGAGGAGCGCACCAAGAACACGGACGGCATCGCGGACGTCTACAAGACCATGTGGCAGATTCTGAAGCTTAAGAACATCCAGTCCTTTATCATCATCCACCTGATCGCCAAAATCGGTTTCCAGGCTAACGACGGTGTGACTAGCTTGAAGCTTCTAGACAAGGGATTCAGCCAAGAAGATCTTGCGCTGACCATCCTCATTGATTTTCCGATAGAGGTTTCGCTCGGCTACTACATCGGCAAGTGGTGCCAAACGTCTCCCCCGATGCACATATGGTGCTGGGCGTTCGTGGGCCGATTGTTCGCTGCGGGTTTCGCGCAGTTTGTTGTCTCCATCTTCCCAGCCGGCGGTACTACGACGTGGTACCTGCTCCTCGTCATCTGCGAACACGTCATGTCCACGTTTATGAACACAATCATGTTCGTAGCAGTATCGGCTTTCCACGCAAAGATTTCCGACCCGGTCATCGGAGGCACCTACATGACTCTGCTTGCTACGTAAGTTTTTGCCACCGACCAAGCATTCTGATTGCTAATGTCTGTCAGCGTCTCAAATCTAGGCGGGACTTTTCCGCGCATCTTCGTCCTTCGGGCTGTCGACATGTTCACCGTCGCCACGTGTGAGCCTCCGTCCATTCCCCCGAAGTCCGGACTCAAAGGCGACCTGGTTACCAAGGCCTTCTCGTGCGCGCTTGAAGTAGACAAGCACCGGTGCCGCGATGGCGGTGGCTACTGCAATGTGACGACGGACGGGTACTACGTGATGAACATCCTCTGTATCATCATCGGCGCCGTGACGTTCTGGGGATACATCAAGCCGGCCGTGATGAAGGTCCAGGCGCTCCCCCTGCGCGCGTGGCGGTTGAGCTAGTCCAGCTCCTATGCAGCCCGTCTGTACCTAGACTACCCTTGTAGAATAGAGAATAGAGAATGGATCTCCAGCCGTTTCCCCACGCCATGCATCGCGAGTTCTCGTGACGGGGCGTGGATCACGGCAGCCAATCAGAGGCGGGACGATCACCGTCGGGCGCCGTGTGTAGCGCTAAGACCAGAGCCTCTTTTCCCGCGCAACCGTTGATCTAAATGCATATGAAGTGAACAGTAAGCGGGCCCGCCTCGAACTGCCATGTCACGGCCGTCAAACTCGCCGATAGCGGCCGTATCATACGTGACGGCAGTTGATGGGTTGACAGTTCTTTTGATACGGCCGGACGACCACTCTTTGGGGACTCGATGCTTAGTGGTTCGAGCGCTAAGCCCAAAGCAGGTGTGTACTCGGTCGACATCCGTAACAAATATCTGCTGAGTCGACGGCTGCTTGTGCTTGCTGTCTAAACTGCTTGCGACGTCCTGGACCTTGCGTCCATACCGAGCCAGACGTGCAGCATTCTTCAGCGGAAATCGTTGCCCAGTGCTCCGTCATCTCACTTCTCGTGCACCACTTTCGAGTACTCGCGACCAGATACTTTCCCACCAGCGTCCTTCCCCTCATCGCAACTCCACCCACGCATCCGCAGACTTCGTGTATCCGAGGCAATTCACAATGTCCTACACCCCCAAGGCGCGGGTCCAGAAGCCAGCTCCGCACTTCTCGGGCACCGCCGTCGTCGATGGAACCTTTGAAGGTACGCCGTGCACCTCGATGGCCGTGTCCTCGCCGTACACGTACAACACCACTGGCACCGCTACATGCAACTAGCTAACCAGCACGGCGCGCACCACAGAACTCAGCCTCACCGCCTACACGTCGACCAAGCAATGGCTGATCCTGGGCTTCATCCCCATGGCGTGGACGTTCGTGTGCCCGACCGAGATCATTGCCTTCAGCGACCGCGCCGCCGACTTTGCGTCGCGGGGCGCCAGCATCGTCTTCGCCAGCACGGATAGCGAGTACAGCCTGCTGGCGTGGACCAACACAAGCAGGAAGGACGGCGGCTTGGGCAAGATCAACATCCCGCTGCTGAGCGACAAGAACCTGCAGTTGAGCAAGGACTACGGCGTGCTGCTCGAGGACGAGGGCATTGCGCTGCGCGGCCTGTTCCTCATCGACCCGAGCGGCGTGGTGCGACAGGTGAGTGGCTGGTTTCCGCGGTTTGCGCTATCTTCGATGGGTGGCGGCGGCGGCGGTGGCGGCGGGAGTAGCAGCCATGTGCTTGTGCGACTGCTGGCTGCTTGCATGCTGGTGTTTTGCCTGGATGGAAGCGAGCGCGAACCACCGAACACCTCCGATGACATATGCGGCATGGCTAGCTGACACTGTGTCTCAGATCACCATCAACGACCTGCCCGTCGGCCGCAGCGTAGACGAGACGCTCCGCCTAATCGATGCCTTCCAGTTCACCGACAAGTACGGCGAGGTGAGTACTCGCCCATCCCACGCCTCCCACGCCTCCCACGCCTCCCACCCAACATCCATATCCCAACACCCAAACTCTCCCCCCTCCTCCACACACACACGTATGCAGACCAGAGCCTAACACTCCACCCACCAGGTCTGCCCCGCAAACTGGAACCCCGGCCAAACCACCATCAAAGCCACCCCCGAAGGCATCAAAGCCTACCACAGCAAAGTCGAGTCCGACACCAACATGGCCGACCCCAGCAGCAGCAACGCCGCTGCGAACGGTACGAAGGGCCTTGCTACCCTCAACGGTCACTAGAAAAGCGAAAGTAACTAATTGCCCTGTGCTTCGTGAACCACAGATGGCGCATAGACGTTCCTTCCCATACCACAGCCCGTCAAGCCCTGAGCAAGTTTCACTCCGCGAAAGCGTTTTGTTTGGGTTCCCGGGCATGCGGTGAAGTGAGCGAGGTTGAGGGGTTGTGGTGCCCTCTGTGTGGGAAGATGCGGGCAGGGAGCCGGCGAGACGGTGAAAGACTGCATGGGACTTACTGACTGGGCGACACGGGAATTGTTACTAGGTCCCTCGCGCGCAACGCATCTCCGTCCCCGAACCCGCATCACATTTTCTTTCTTTAGCATCGGCATCGGACAAGGGAGTTGAGTCGAGTTTAGTTTCCACGGTAGTTCCCTCCCACCTCTCCGCCTGACTGATGTTTCACTGTCACTCTTGGCGCTAGTGTACGCGCTGGCTGGGTATGTGTCTATCTGGTGATGGATGGCTTGCAATACGTCAGTTAGCGATTTCTACTGCTCCGTTACCATACCCCGACTTAATTGTACTCCGGGGGGTTTTTTTTCTTTCGCTGTCGTTGTAGTGTACAAAATGCAATTCTACTTTCTACATATCTACATTACATTTTTCTGTGATGGTGACGACGGTGGTGGTGGCGTTTACCTATTTACCGCGCTTGCGCAGGTACCCGTACGCCGTACCTCGTATATCCATCCGTGCTAAGTAGAAGACGCTGCAGGGAATGAAAGCAAGTCAAGTCAAGTCAAGCAGGCAAGTATGCACGCACGAAAAGAAGACGTGAAGTGCAAACGAAGAAGAAGAAAACAGAATTCCGGGGTATCTATCATCATCAAACCAACAGTAACTAATCTACCTAGTACGAAAGACGGAATGTCCTAGATTATCTCCGGCACCGCTTTTTACCTTTACCCAGACGTCTATCCTTCCATCTGTCTATCTCCTCTCCCCCACCTGCTCCTCCAACAACCCGCTCCACCACCCACGCCCAGCACCAACTCCTCCCATCGCCCCATTCCCACTCCCACTCCCTCCACCACTCCCAAGCATAGGCGCCAGCGTCGCCGCCGCCGTCCCCGAAACCGCGACCCCGAAACCGAACCCATCGTCCACGATGAATGGCCCCACCGCCGGATGTGGCGCTGATCCTGGTGGCGGTGCAGCATCTGCCCGCACGTCGCCGTCCAGACCGGAGAGCAGGTCTGTGGGCGGCGGCAGGTTGTGCATGGCGCTGCGGGCGCTGGCGACGGGGACGTGGGGGAAGAGGATGGTGGGCAGGTTGGGGGTGCGGAGGAGGGAGTCGACGGTTTGTTTTGCGGATGTGGATGTGGATGTTGATGGTGGGGGCACTGTGGTGTACGTGTACGTGGGTGCTACTGCGGTGCTCACGGGCGCGGTAGGAGTAGGAGCAGTAGCAGTAGTGAAAGCGAACATGTTGGGATTGGGGTTAGTCGAGCTCGAGTACGCAGGCGCGGTGGAGAACATGGGAGCGCCGGGGGGTAGCTCGAGGCTGCTGGCGAGGGGGTTGGTGTGGATGCTGTCTATGAGTAGGTTCATGGACACGTCGGCGCCGAAGCTGGATGCTGGGGGCATGTTGTTGTTGTTGGTGGTGATGTTGGTGGTTGGCAACATTGACGCCGTACTGCCGGTTGCTTGCGAGGGGTGGGCGTCGGCCCATTGGAAAATGTTCCGGTTGAGGATGATGGGGCTGCGCCCGCTTTCTACGTCTTCTTCCGAGAACATGTCGCTGAAATCGAAGCCTGTGGTGAAGGCATTCAGTGGCTGGCGCAGCGCGTGGGGGTGTAGGGTTGAGGCTGTTGCGGCAGACATGGAAGTCGATGTACTAGTGGTGGCAGCGAGCGAGGCAGCGTCGGCGCCTGATGATGTGGTGGAGTCGTGGCTTGCTGAAGGGTCACCTAGAGGCTCTGGATTCTGGGCATGTTCCTGCTCTTTTTCTTCCTGCTCCTTTTCTTCCTGCTCCTTCAGCAGTGCCTCGTCCTTCGGCTTGACCTTGTACCCCGCCTTCGCATAGAGGTCAGGATACCTAATCCTGAATCTATCGCGGAGGTCGGTGGGCTGGCGGTCGTGGAATCCCAGGTCTGCGTCGCTCCTTATCAAATGCCAGATAGGGCCATGCTTGTAGTATCCGCTGATCAGATTGACGTCGTCGGTCTCGGTGAATTCATGCCGTTCACGGCGCGTGTTCTTCGTGAAAGGACCCTGAATGCCCATCTTAGCTAGCTCGACCGGCCCCTTTTTGTGTGAATTTCCTCGCGGCTTGTGTATCTTTTGTATCGGGGCCGTTTCTGCTGGGTCATGACTTGATCTGTGCTCTGGTGATGGTTCGCCCCCACCGGAAGTGGCTCCGCTTCTAGGTTTCCTTAATTTCAGACCTTCGCCAGGGCAGCATGTTCGGAATCGGTCCTTCAAGTCGACGGCTGTTCGTTGGTTGAAGGCGAAATCTTTGCACTTGAGGATCCGCTTCCAATTGCCAATTCCATACATACTGACACCGACGAGCAAGTCCTTCGTCTCTTGCTCAGACCATTTATTGCGTCTCCTATACTCCTTTGTCTTTGTAGCCTGGGTTTGAGACGGCTGTGAGGGCCTTATTTGTCCGCGGTTTTCCTTCTCATTTACAGGCACAGGCGTAGAGTTGCCCTTGTTCCTCCGTCTCCCAGTCCCATTTTCTGCCCCACCAGTTTCACCGTTTGTGGGGACACCAACTGCCGCAGCAACATTCTCATGCGCATACGCTTTCTCTTTGTTCACTTCCAAGCCGCCGGGGCTTCTTAGGTTGGGTCTATCGCCGATATCCCGCCCAAACCCAGCGCCCTCACTCGTGATTGGGGGAAACAACCTGCCCTCTGGCGGAAGGGGAGGCGGCTGGTGCAGCCCCTGAAGCAACGGAGGGATCCTAGGCCGTCTTGCAGACTTCTTGGGCAACTGTGGCAACTTGGGGAGTTTGAGCAGCGAGTTCTCGCCCCCGGTCAACGCAGGCGGAGTGGTATGTCCATCTAGCTTCCTCCGTTTGGTTGAATGTTGCTGGAACGGGTCCAGGAGTATGTCGGCTAGGCGCCCACTGAAAGGGGCCGGTGCGGTCGAGAAGGCAGGGAGGAACTGCGGTCCTGTCGGGGTTCCAGCGTCGTCGTTCAAAACCTCGGCGAGAGGCACACTCGTTTTCTGCCGGCTCGCCAGCGGAGGCGGCTGTGGTCTGGCACCCGCATAGTGATCGCTGGCCGCATACTCATACTCGATTTGCGGCGCGGTGCCGGCGCGCGCGTCGTCGCTGCCGGGTGCGAGTGCGGGCTCAGGTTTTCGCGGGGCAACAGAGGCCGGCGGCGGCGGCGGCAGCGGCAGCAATGCGATGGCGTCGAGGCTGGTTCGAGAGGACGCGGACGAGGCGTCCCCTAGCAGCCTGGCTATTCGGGGCTCCATCTTCGGCCGTCCGCGTGAGGGTCCATGTGCGCGGCGAGTGGAAGCATGGGCGCAACATGTTGCCCGGCGTCGTCAAAAGGTTCGGCGTTTGGCCTTGACGAGTGGCGGGTTTGCCGAGACGTCCCCAGTGCACGAGAACACCAACCCCATCGACCTCCATCCAGCAATAACCGATGCTCTCGAAACAAGGACATGACGACACCGTGATCTACCATGCGCAAATTCATCTTTGCCAAATTTTCCAAGAAGCGGAGCGCGTCCGCTTCGACAAGCCATCGTCTCCCGCCCACGCCAACAGCATGGCCACTACGCCCCGATGGCCCTGCGCCCGCGATATGTGATCAACTACAGTCCCCGCTGTATGGGAAACTCAGCGCTGAGCTCAGGCTTCTGATTTATGGGCTTGCTCTTGGGGATCCTACTCGACTGCTTCACATATGCAAGAATACGTGGAGACGACATCGCCGTGTACCAGTAGCCCACTATCGTTGCACTGATACCGACTCACCTTTCCCAACATGGCAACATACGTGCTTTGACGTAATATGTAACCGTCGTCGAGCCGCAACGCCCACAGAAGACAAGCTCCTGGCGCTCCTGTTGACTTGTCGTCTCGTGTATGCAAACTATCCCATGCACCATCACTATCTGTTAATTTTCCCAGATATCACGACGCTCTCAACATATTGTATGAGGAGAACATCTTCCACTTCCAAGGGGCGCCGGCCGTGAAGCAATTGCGGACTTCTCTATCCTCAGTCCAATGGCGCGCTCTCCGACACGTGCACATTTCCACCGAGTTTGTGCCATTGTCTGCACATCCCGCGCACGATATTAATCAAACTCCCTTGTGGCCGGATGAACGGCTGGATGGCTGGATTGGGTACTGTCAGTGTCTGCGGGAAATACCAGACCTACGCACCCTGAGGTTTGAGATCACGATGCGAGCAAAAGACTACATGTGGGTGCTCAAAAGAGTCCTTGAAGCATTGCAACATCTCCAAGCGAGGGTGTTCGAAGTCGAGCTGAACGTCGACATCCCCGACGATTTATTGCACGAGCTAGGGACACTGAGGTTCCAGACAATTGGAAAAGAGCGGCCCGAGAACGAAGAGGTGGTTCTACGAGCCATGACCTCTTTTCTGCAGATTTGAAGAGGCCAAGGTCGGTTCTGAAGAGTGAGTACTGTTGCTTACTCGTATCAGAGTAGTTCACGGATTCGGGTTGGTGAGCTTCGTAATCTCGTCGTATGCTAGGACCATAGAGTCTCTTTCTACTGAAGTGTACGTCCTAGAAAGCACCGTAGGCGACCAATCTATCTTGATTCCCTATATTCATGAAGCTGAGTCTAGTACAGAGTAGTATCGGAGGCTAGATGACAGTGGGTACATGGTGTCTCGAAAAGCGTAGCAACACTGTATAGGTACATACCACCTGCAAAGGTAGTGACTTGGTGCCAAACGGGACAGGGTCGGAGTTAAGCCAGATACCGGATTTAGAGTCTCTTGCCGAGACCAAGCTCCGCACCTCTCGTCAACACTGTTAGCAATGCCTCCCCCTTTGACCGCGCTGGGCGATGTTGCACTCCCCCTAGCGCTTGACCGACAGCGACTTGCACCCGAGGATGCGTACTATATGTCTCCACCGAGGCGGCCATTTGGGCCTGACGGCGTGGCTTCAAGCGCGCGAAAGTTGAAAGACAGAGCGCGCAGCTCCAGCCGACGCCGAAACGGACACTACAAGAAACTCCTTTGGTTCAAGCAGCCGTGTTAGTATACAAGAAAACAAACAAATAATTACAACTAACAAGCTACAGTCCCCGACAACTACACGGACGAGAAGACGTTCCTCGACCACCTCCAGCGCAATCCCCGCCTGCAGCCCTACGAATTCTGGTCGCTCATGACTGACTCGACCGTCATCGTGCAACACGTCGCTTCTGTGGCCATTTTCTGCTGTTGCTTTGTCGGGATTGCCCAAGAACGCGTCTCCCCTGTGTCGGTGGTGAGCTGGGCCAGCTTCTGTACCGTTCTGGCATGGGCGCTATGGGACTACTGGATGGGACAAGAGGAGGCGGAAGCTGCCATGGCTGCTGAGAGCGAGCGCGACAATGAAGATGAGGACGTATATAGCGGTAGCTCGGGAGGGTCTATGAAGGAGTCCCAGGGATTGTCAGTGGAACACGCGCCTAAATATGGACATTCACACAACGCAAGCGTGACTTCGGTCATCTCAAACATGTCGAATACATCGAGGTCAGCGCATACGGGGACTGTGCCTAGCTCTCCTACTCAACAACACGCTCCGTACGCCGACCCAACGTCGTCCTTCTCGCCTAGAAACCAGCAGCGACTTGCAACGGCGAAATCGGCTTTGCTGATATACGCCGCATTGCTTGGTCTTAGTCCCATACTCAAATCACTCACTCGGTCAACTACAAGCGACTCCATCTGGGCACTCAGCACCTGGCTGCTCTGTGTGAATGTCGCCTTCTTCGACTATAGCGGAGGGACGGGGGCCCAGTAAGTTTGTTATCACATCTGCTAATCTGGTTACTAATGATTCAGCCTTCCGGCATCCATCTCGACCAACTCAGCATTGATGGCGTCTACAGTATTGGCATCGCGACTTCCCTCTACCACGCACGTATTCTCTCTGACGCTGTTCTCCATCGAAGTCTTCGGCCTGTTTCCCATCTTCCGCCGGCAGCTGCGCTCCAAGTCTCTAAACGGCCACCTCATGCTCACCATAGTGCTCATCATTAGCGCGTGTGGTGGCGTGTTCGTTACACTGACCGGCGGAGGCCGAGGTGCCTGGATTGCCGGTGTCATCCTCGGAGGCATCGTCACTTTTCTGTGCATGGGCATCTGCAGCTGGTGGCTCATCGGGCTGCAGAAATACAAGAACGAAATCTACGGCCCCTGGGATCCCGCGCGGCCTATCATTCGGCGACGGTGGGACTGAAAGCTTTCGTAGTAGAACTCCCTCCAATCTTTCGACACAGAGTTGTGTACTCCGCATCAAGTTCAGAGCTCAGCTTGGAACATTGCGATTGAAGGCCAATATTCAAGGTTCAATCGAAAGAATTAGTCATTCATCCCCATATTTATCGCCCAGACCAGGTTTTGAGGCCAGTCGATTTGAAAAGGGTCTGAGTGGAGTCGGCGCGTGTCAACCTCAATTCGTCGAACACATGCCTTGCGCATTTTCGTCGAGGACTGAAAAGAGAATTGCATACGATGCACGATGATCAAGCGAAACCCGGTTTGGTTGAAAACGGCGCTTCGCGAACTACGTAGCGGCATGTTTGACGAAGCGGGACCTAGGTTTGGGCTTTATGCTTCATTCCCCTTTTGCAGCTACCGGCGGAATCGACGAGGTATGTGCATCGAAAAACCAGCTGCAGACGATGGGCTTGGTCTCAGCTAGCAGGTGAATCAGCGGTCACTAGAGTTGGAAGACAGGGCTGGGAGGGGAGACAGTTTGAGAGGCAGCCTGGTTGTCTGAAAGACCGGTGGTTCACACTTTATTTCAAGATTTACTTAGGCAGCGGACTCTCGTCATCCAGCTCCAGGATTCCAGACGGAAATGCACCCTGTGATGTTGCGGTCACGGCGAGGCTGCTGAGTAATCGAAGTCGGGCTGATGGATGATGACGGAGAGTAAGCACACGCACGCAAGACAGCACTAAGGCACCTCTCAGCAAATTCCAGTCACGATGATGTCTCACGCTCGACTCGACGAAGGCGAAAGTGATGGAAGAGGAAGACTGGGCCGGTCAAGATGCAGTTTCAGCCCCCACACAGCATGCAGCGGCTGGCCAATGACGGGAGAGCAGTCGGCGTAAGCGCGGTGGAACGGCTGAGCTCCCGCCATCGCATCCTCAGCCTCATGGCGGTTGGGGCCCTATTTCTTGCGTCTGGGCCTGGTGTCGTGTGCACTCGATTCCGATACAGCATCCTGTCTCACTTCTACACGTATCGCATCCCCTCGAGTGCTGGCGGCGGCATTGCGATTAGCATAGCACCATCAATCCACTAGCACACCAGCCCCCCGCTACCCCTCCGGTTCCCTCACCCGCTCCATGTCGCTGCGGCCCGACGACAAAAAAGGCCGGTCGCGGTCCAAATCGCCAGGACGGCGTCGCGAGCGTTCGCACAGCCATGCCAGAGCCCCCTCGCCGGGGCCGCAGTACCACGGCGCAGCAGAGCAGCATGGGGGAGCTGTGACCCCGCAGTATGAGGTTAGGCAGCCGGGGCAGGCATACGCGCCGTGAGTCTACACTGGAGAGCTGACGCCTGTCTTGCTCTCGTCCCAGCTCTCTCCAGACCGCCAGAACAACACACTAAGACATGGCCACCAGATCCAGCAGCGAGCCCATCACCATGGGCAACTACGCCGACCTCCCGCCCGAGCAGCGGCCGGGCTACATGCACCAGGCGCAAGCTGCTGCGCAATACCAGTATTCGACCGCACCACCACCGACCTCTCCTCCAGCGCAGGGCGGCGTATCATATACACAGCCAGGCGCCGTACAGTACTCGGCCCAGGGACAGTATGGCTACACCCCCTCGGCCGCGAACCAAGGCGGCCCGACGAGGAATCCAACCGGTGCGGCTCCTCCAGGCGGCGGCTTCCAGTATGCGCAGCCGCCAGACAAGATCACGTTTACGGCGAAGCCTATCGGGGCTACGGCGCAACAGCAACAGCCGCATGTACGACACACACCGCAACCCAACCAGCCCCCTACAAGCCCGTATCAGGATCAGCCGCACTACGGCGCAGTGCCGCGAGCTCCCCCACCGCCACCGGCAGCGCCACCACAACAACAACAACAACAACAACAACAACAACAGCAGCAGCAGCAGCAGCAGCAGTATCCACCTCCGCCGATGGGAGCGCACTCTCCTCAGCCTAGCCATAGCAGAGCGGCATCGCATTCAGGACACTCCAACTCGTACGATGGGCGCAAAGTAGTGGAGATGGTGCCCCAAGGCGGAGGCAAGATGAACGCACCACCGTCGCCTAGAATGCGTCCGCCCAGTCTTTCAGTCAGTGGTGGCAGACCAGACGGGCTCTCCGGGCGCATGGACAGACTGTCTGTAAGTGGCAACAGACCAGACATCCAGACCATCGTTCCAGGAGGTATGCCCGGCGGTTTTCCGGGAGGTGGCATGCCCCCACCGAGTCCTCTGTTGGAAGCATATCATGGAACCTACCAGTCGCTGTCCCCTATGCCTCATACTATGATGCTAGATGACGATCTGGATCACCTGCAGCCGCTGGACAATCTCTCACCGAGGGACTCAAGACAGTCGTTCCACGGGGGTAGACAGCGGGCGCATTCATCCTCGAGACGATCTCCAAGCCCATCGCGGAAGTCGAAATACAAAGACAAGCTAGCACTAGAAGCATACGGCGGCGGTGGCGGTGGCGGCGGAGGCGGAGGCGGAGGTGGAGGTTGGGGCCGAGACGAACGCGACGGCAGAGAAAAGGAGAAGAGAAGGGTAAAAATATACGACGCCGAAGACGACGCCCGCGCCCTTGTAGACGCCATGGCTTCGCGCACCCCCGACGTCGATGTGATCATCGACATCATCCCCGCCCTCTCCCACGACCAACTCCTTGAGCTGCGCACCGAATACAAGCGGCATTGCAAGGTCCAAGGCCGCGGCATCAACGTTGCTAAGCACATCAAGCTCAAAACCACCGGCAACTTTGGCAAAATCGCCTACGTAACGGCGCTCGGTCGCTATGAAAGTGAGGGCTACTGGGCCAACTACTGGTATCAGTCCAACTCGGCCCGCCGTGAACTGCTCATCGAAGCCCTCATGGGGCGCCAGAACTTCGAGATGCGTGAGATCAAAGACGCGTTTCGGGACAAGCGGTATAGCGACAGTCTGGTCCGGTGCATGGACAAGGAGCTCAAAGCGGACAAGTTCCGCAAGGCCATACTGATGGCGCTCGAGGGGGAAAGACAAGAGGAGAGCGATGCCTGGCCGACCGAGTACCGTAACCGCGACGTGGACACGCTATACAAGGCGCTGAAAGCGCGTGAGGGGGGTGAGAGCGCGATGCTAGGCGTCGTGGTCATGCGCAGCGACGCCCATCTTCGGGAAGTGCTGCGTACATATGAGCGCAAGTACGAGGGCAACTTCGCGCGGGACGCGTTGCGCAAGAGTAACAACCTTGTCGTGAGTCCCACCCGCCTCTTTTCCCTCTGACTTCTTACATGGTAGATGGATGGCCCAGCTAACGGTATCATGCAGGGCGAACTCGTAGCCCACATCCTCAACGGCGTCATCAACCGGCCCGCCCGCGACGCCATGCTCCTGCACCACGCCCTCATGGACCTCATCGAGCCGCCCACGCCCGACCACCCCCATTCCTCCAAAACCGCCACTGCCGCCAGCTCGTCGTCGGCCACCAAACACGAACGTCAGCAGCGCTTCGAGCTGCTCATCTCGCGGCTCGTGCGCTTGCACTGGGACCGAATGCATCTGGGGCGCGTGAAGCGCGAGTACGAGGAGAAGTACGGGAGGGTGGTTGAGGAGGATGTTGAGGAGGCGACGAAGGGGGATTTTCGCGAGTTTTGTATGATGTTGTGTCAGACGGGGCGGTGAGAAGGGGGGAGGGGGGAGGGGAAGAGGGAAGGGATTGGAATAGGGAGGGTCCAAGAGTGAGTGTGGTTACGGACAGGGGTGGAAGCAGCGTTTTCGTTTTTGGATGTTGTTTGATACCTACCTAATCTGAAATCTAATATGGAAATCTCCACATACAGTGGGCAGCCTCGTCTGCGTATTTGGTCACGATGTGTTTTCTAAAGGAGATGAAAAAAGAAAATAGAAACTGCAAACTGCAAACTTCGGAATACATACGTACATGGAACAAAGATGTTGGGTTCCATGTCCCCTCTCACTTCCGTAGGTAGGTAGATTTATACTGTATCCTGTCGGTTAACGTCTACAGTTCTATTTGGGGGTTCAATGCAGTGCAATTCGTATGCATCTTCTCCTTCTCCATTCTCATCTCCTCGTTCCTGTCTCGATCAACCGGCACGCATATGTACATGGGAAGGAGTTTTTTTTCTTTCGGGGCGGTGGACAAAGAAAGGACAATGGACTCACAGTTGTGCTGTTATCGTTGAGGTATCTCAGCTGTGTATCTTATCACGGTTCGTTTGCTCCTTTCTGTTCTGGGGAGGTGAGGAGGTAGGTCTGCAGAGCAGCAGAGCAGCAGCCAGAGGAGATCGGTCGGGAGGAGGAGGAGGAGACAGATAGATGGATAGACAGGTAAGTAGGTAGGTAGGTAGGTACTCGGCTCGATCGACGTCGCCATGTAATGGGATGTCAGGTGATGTGATGTGCCACAATGTGGTCCCCCGAGAAAAAAAAGGGGGTTTGGCGTGCTGCTGATGGATATACGCAGGCCGACCCATTCACTCATTCACTCACTCACTCACTCACTCACTCACAAGCTAAGCTCTCTCTACATGTACTACAGCAGACAGTATGGTCGTGCAGATGGTGCATGTCATGCCACGTCACGCCATACGCAGATACGTACTCCCGAGCGGCAGTACCTTTTCAACACAAGCTAAGTTAAGGTATTAGTACTTTAGTAAAATGAATCATATTCCAACCGCATATTGATTTACATATTTACAGTTGTGGTGTCGTATCGTATCGTATCAGATCAGTATCGTATCGTTCCCCTTCCATTACAGCCCCCTGTGCCCAAATAACCAACCCGTGGCATCCCTTTGCTGCAGTCTGCGAAAGTCAAATGCCAGGAGCGATCTCTTTCTTTCTTTCTTCCTTCCTTTCTTTGCAAAGTCCAATCTTGGATATTTCCAACATCCACCAAGGACAACAAACAATGCGCCTGTCCACTCTGCCCCAGCATCGAACCAGCTCAAACAGCATTCACATGCTGTCCATCAACACCGTCATTCCCATTCGACACCCCATTCCCATGCCCATTCCCCACCCCGTTCCCCCACTCCTTCTCCCTCCCATCCACAACTCCATCACCCTCATAATCCCGAATCTGCAGCCCCAACCGCGCAGGATCAATCCCACGATGCCCCCAAATCAACAGCGCGCCAAACACCGGCTTGGCCAGGAAATCCAAGATGCCGTAGAACACGGCCTCCGAGTCCGGCGCGATGACGTTGCCGCCCTCGGACAGGCCCCAGGCGATCGGGTACAGCAGCCAGAGGAAGGCGGTGAGCGTGCCGCACAGGAAGAAGCATTTGCGGATGTCGGCGCCGAGGGGCGCGGCGTGGCGGCGCGCGGACCACACGAGTTGGTAGATTATGTAGGTGAGGGCGGCGCAGCCTGCGGGGAGGGGGTTAATAGGTGGTTGGATATGTGGTTTATGTGGTGATGGGGGATGGAATAGAAAAGGGGTTACAGTGAGTGAGAGCCAGTGAACGGAACGCAACACAACGTACCAAAAGCGAAGAACCCCCACTTATACCTCGACGTAACCAGCGCGCCCACCAACCCCGTAACAATCATAATCTCATCCACAACAACCACAAACAGGATCGTCGGCCACGGCATCCCCGCCGTAAGCAGCAAGTCCAGCAGCAGCAGCGGCGTCGTGATGAACCAGTCGACATAGCGCACGTAGAAGATCTCGCGGTACGTGCCGCTGACTTTCGGGTTCGCGCGCGCGTACGGGCCGACCGCAATGGGCGTGAAGCCCAGGTTGGCGCCCATGGTGAAGTACGCGATGGCCGCGACGAGCACGACGGCGGATGTGATGTAGTGGAAGACGCGGTTGCGGCGCGGCTGCCGCTGGCCGAGGCCGAGGAAGATGATGGCGGAGACGGTCATGGCCGCGCTGATGGCGAAGTAGAAGTCGGAGCCGTGGGTCGTGATGGCGATGTCGGCGGTGGCGCCGTTGACGGTGTTGGCTGGCGGAGGGGGGTTAGTAGGGGGAGACGTGTAAGTATGCAGAGATGGATGGGACATACGGTTGGAGGCCAGGGCATTGTTACGCCGTTGGAAACCCATCATGTCGGCCTTTGACGAGAAAGAAATAGATGTCGTTTGTTCGACGAGTGAGCTGAACTCGGTGTCGAAGAAACAGCATCGAGGCGGTAGACATGCCATCTTGATATACCAGCTCCCGCCCATGTCGAGCAGCCCTGTACATGACGAAATGCGGCGTCCCCTCCCGCGGTAATTTCAAATGCCCATCCTCTAGAAAAAACCTCACAGACACCTGCCCTGCAAGTCATTCACGCAAGCTCGGCGCATCTAGACCTAGCCTCGTCCAAATTTCAAACCTCACATGCATCCGCCAGCTTCCACACGCCCTGCTAGATGTCCATCTCACACTTCATCCATCCAATCGCGTACGCTCCAGCGTGAATCAACCATCGTTTCCAGCCGGAAAATCCCGCGCTTCGATCGATGATGTAGCCATTACCAGCGCTATTCATCATCCGCTACCCTGGCTCGCCGCTCGCTAAACACGCTAATGCATCCACACGACTCGATGAGGTAACTGTTACAAGCTTTGTCGGCGTCAGCTCAGAGCTTGCTTCAACGTCACTTTGCGCTGTAGATTCAAGATTGCACCTATAAGCTTTGCCGCCGTTGCACATGGCGCTTTTAGCTCTCGTGACCTGGGTGCCGAGTTACCAATCATGACCGTGCGTACTGAGCTTGACTAACGGCCGTTTAGCAGGGAACAGAGCGTTGAGGTTGAACGGGATAGACGGGGTAAGCGCTGACATTATGTAACTTAGGCGATACGCTTGTATGGTGGTCTCATCTTGACGCGGTGCGGTATATGCTTAATTGGGTTTCGTACCTTCACGCGGTCTGCAAATACTCCTCGCAAAGGTACTCGTGTATGTACATTAGCTGGCAGTGCAAATGTGGTGTCCAGTTCGCCGACCAGATCTTACTTGTACGCCCGTATTGAACGCTACGACGCGGATATCGTAGACGGTGAAAGAAAGATAGGCTATCCTAAAGCCCGGATGAGTGCGGCTTTCCTCCTGAGCCACCAGGTGTCTTTGAGCTCCTGTGGCCGTTGCCTTACGCTGACAATACCTCTCTGAGACTTGATCTGTGCTTCGCTGAACCAATTCCCATGCAACCCATATGGAACCCTCGCTGGTAAGTGGAACTTGCACACAATGGTCTTCATGTCTTTGGCATTGAGAACCCACAGCTCACTCGTTGCATCGTCGCGACACTCGCCATCGTCGTCAAGTTGCGACTCATCGAATACGTAGAAGAGCAGAAACCCGTCATCTTCCGTCCGAGTATCACTGCGTGGCACGAATCGAGCTTCTTGGGCGTAGTGCAAGGGCGGTAATTGGAAAACGGAGATTGGGTCGTGCTTGTCCTTGGATTGGAGCACTTCCGCAATGGACCGGTTGTCGATGCACCCTATGATGCTTTTAGGTGGATTTGCTTCACCGCGAGCGAGGAGCTCATCCACATCCATCTTCACGACAATGTCCACCTTGGTAGCCTTTCCTAGTGCAGCACCAAAATTCTCGCTGGTTGTGCTGCAGCCGTAGATGTAGCGAGCGCAGGACATTTCGTACTTGGGAGCCAAAGTTGGGAACTCAAAGGGAATCGCAGAGAGCGCATACTGATGGGTTATTGTGTTCTCGGTGGCTGATGCGAGGGCGAAACGATAATAGTATAAGCGGCACTGCTCTTCGTCATTGTCCAAGATTAGGGGGACCGGTGGCCTGCTACTTGAAGGCGTGAAATTAGTAGCAAGTGTATCGGTAGTCGATAGTAGAGGTGTCTCCTCGTCTAGAGAGTCCTTTTCTAGATCTTTCACCTCATCATCTTCGTCGTATTTAGCAAAGAAGGACATTGGCTTGCGATTCGCAGATTTCTTCCGATTGGGATGTGTCAGGGGCTGAATGTTGCCAGCGCTGAAAACCATGTTTGCTGACGTCATGCGACACGCCAGGAGATTCACAGCGGTTGTGTGCCCATTCGAATCTATATCGTCCCAAGTATTTGCGGTATGGAAGATGCAACAGCTAGCCGTTTCAAACCACCGTATAGCGCCTGCATCTCGTCGAGGAAAGATACCAAAGCGAGACGGTTTGTGTGGCTGGTACGAGACCATGGGTTCGTTCTTCAGCAGATTGAAAGCCGTCAACGAAAGCGGCAAATCGAGAATGACCGTGTGAGCCAGAGACACTCCGAAATCATGCATCATCTTCCCTCCCGAGCATCCTGGGACTGGTACGTTCACCAGTTTCTTTTGCTGGTTGTCTAGCGGAAGCGGAAGCGTGGGTTCTGGGGGAATCAAAGAGTAATGGACGAATGGGGGAAGGAAGTTGCAGTGGAAAAGCATCATCTCCCCGGTCCTGGGATCGACTTTGGGATGTCCCGTCGTCCATTCTCTCATCCAGCTGGTGAGACCCGTTCCGCCAAATGCGTTTTGTGCCTTTTCCATCTCAGCTAACCCTCCCGCCAGAGGAACTTCGCCCTCGACACTAATGCCGTCGTACCAGCCGACGGTCTCCAAGTTGGGAAGCTGCACGCGCATAGGCGGTCCGCTTTCGCATGTCGCCAATGCGCGCCCGTCATGGAACAGAAAGCTAGTATTCGCAACGCTGATGCGCTTGATTACACGCTGTGAACCTGGGAGATGCGACAAAATGACAATAAAGACGGTCCTGAGAATTGTCCAGAGCAGCAAGAGCAGGCTAGAGGCTGGATTGGACAGTGTGGCTATGCTGGGCAAGATGGGGGTCCGTAACTGCGGGGTCTCCAAACTCGAGAGAGCAACGTCGGTCAAGATATGCTGGCTCATGAAACGTGGAGTTGCAGCATGTGGGGTTGTTTGCGACTTCTCGACATGGACGCCCGTGAGCATGCCATCGCCATCGAACCAGTGGGCCGCGCGTCCGAGGTCGGAGTTGGAGAGGGGATTGCTGCTATTCCGCACATACTGGCCGCCGAGCAGCTCGCTTGGAATGGTGCCAGAGTACGATATCGACGTCGGGGCGTAGTTGGTGGCCACCGGGGCGAAGTTGCCGCAGAGATAGCTATAGGGTGTGAGTGCTTGGTTCCCAGCGATGAACGCTAGCAGACAGGCGATTGCGCTGGTTGAGTGTGGCGGAAAGGACAAGTCATCAGAAAGAGGTGCTTACGGATGCCTGGCGCCTCGCTTCTTGGGTTGTACGGCATTGTACATGACGAGGCTGGCTAGGTCGGACAACACGCGGTGTGAGAACGCCCGGCGCCCGACAGCTAGATGGAGCTATGCAGGTAGTTGCGGGTTAGCTCAGCAGGTCGCAGCAGAGTCCCTCAAGCTGAGCGGCGGCGTCCGAGGGAAAGTCGAGCTCTCCAGCGCGGCCAGGCGGTGGTAGATAGCTGCAGCGGGCGGACAATTCGGCCGAGGATGCGAAGCAAACAGGGCGGCGGCGCGGGGCGGGTGCAGGCAGCAGCATGACGCCCATGACAGCCGCTGGCATTTCGCATTTCGCATTCGCAGCCGGGTGCTCAGTTTCGCCGGGCGCCACGGGCTGCGGACTGCGCGGTGCCTGGATGATGGGGCGATCATCGAGGGGAAATGGTGACGTCGGCAGGATGCGACATATTGGCCGCTAGGCTGCTTGCGGCAATGCACAGGGGTGAGCTCAATTCCTCCCAACGCGTCAACCCTCTTCTAAACACCACCGGCACCGCTCCCCACCATGACGCCTCTCCACTGTGTTCTTCCTGTTTGCGCTCCGCTGGGCTCTAGCACGTTTTCCTGCCCCTCCCCTCCCACACCCCCGGGCGTGCCTCTTCTTCTCTGCTGTTGTTGTTGATGGTCCGCCGTGCAATTGGAACATTTGCGCCGCAATGGGACTCGACTATGCGCTGGTGTAGGCGGCTTGCGACTCCGGAATTGCATGTTTGTGCTAATTGTGGGTGTAGACACGTCAAATACACCATACCTCCTGCCATCCTGCTCACCCTGTTCTACCGCCCGCTCTTCACCAAGCTCGATGCTTACAAGATTGGCTTTCTAATCACCGTGTGTAAGGGAACCCTGAAGCTTGATATTTGCTAACAGTGATAGGTTGCCGTCACGGCTACAATTCCATGGGACTCGTACCTGATCCGCACCGGCATATGGAGCTATCCGTCGCACGTTGTTGTGGGCTGGACACTGTTTGACATACCTCTCGAGGAAGTCTTCTTCTTTGTTGTCCAGACGTACAACACCTCTCTGCTGTACCTGATCCTGAGCAAGCCGACGTTTCAGCCCATCTACCTGCGCGCCGAGCAAGCCGAACCGGGCGCATCTGACAAGTCCAACTTCCAATGGCGGCTCTACAACTACCTGGGCCACATGGCTTGCCTTCTGTTGATTGTATGTGGGTGGGTAGCTGTCATGCGCAATGGGGAAGGCACCTACACGGGGTTGATACTCGTTTGGGCAGTGCCAGTATTGTGGTTCCTATGGTACGTTTCCCACCTCAAATGACCATAACAGAGGTGCTTATTGGTTCGCAGGACCATAGCTTATGAGTTTCTCGTCGGCCTCCCTCTCTCCAACACGCTGCTCCCCATAATTCTTCCCACACTGTACCTGTGGATTGTGGATACGTTGGCATTGAAAAGGGGCACGTGGGTCATCAGTGCCGGAACAAAGTATGGCGTGCACCTTTGGGATGGTTTGGAGGTCGAGGAGGCCCTGTTCTTCCTCGTTACTAATACCTTGATTGTCTTTGGCCAGGTGGCAGTTGACAATGGGCTCTCGATCATTTATACGTTCCCAGATCTGTTCCCCAACCCACCTGTTGTCCCGTCAGCGCGAATGCTGATGCGAGCACATCTTACCCCTGCATCGTCGTACGATCAGGATCGCCTGATTGGTCTTCGAGAGGCCGTTGCTCGACTTCGGAAGAAGAGCCGAAGCTTCTACCTGGCTTCAGCTACTTTTCAGGGTCAGATTCGCTCAGATTTGCTCCTGCTTTACTCCTTCTGTCGCGTCGCGGATGATTTGGTGGACAATGCTTCGTCGACGGAGGAGGCACGGCAATGGATCGCTAAGCTGCATACCTTTCTAGAGACAGCCTACTCGGCCCGCGGCAAGGATCCTTCAGCTGTCAAACATATTCGCGATAACTTTCCCCAAGAGACACATTCGGCACTCATCCAACTCCCGGTTGCAAAGTTATCTCGCAAGCCCCTGCAGGACCTGTTGCGCGGATTCGAGATGGACCTCGACTTCAACACTGCATCTCCAATCCACTCCGAAGCTGACCTCGAGATATATGCTGAGCGTGTCGCTGGAACGGTGGCGCAAATGTGCATTGAGCTTATCTTCAATATTTATACTAGTACCCTGTCTGCCGAAGGACAGAATCGCGTAATCGATGCTGGCAACCGCATGGGAGTAGCCCTCCAATATGTCAACATTGCGCGTGACATCTCCGTCGATGCAAAGATTGGCCGCGTCTACCTCCCCACCACCTGGATCGCCGGCTTCGGCCTTACCCCCGAATCCATCCTGAAAGACCCGCAAGGGCCCAACGTTGAACGCCTACGCTCGAAACTCCTGGACAAGGCCTTCGCCGTGTACGAAGGCTCTCGGGCCGCCATCGAGGAACTGCCCGTCGAGGCTTGCGGACCCATTCGCGTCGCTGTGGAGAGTTACATGGAGATTGGGCGCGTGCTCAAGCAAGCCGGATACACAGTCAAGGCCGGACGGGCGACGGTACCGAAACGAAGGCGTCTGCAGGTGGCGTGGCGGGCGCTGAATCGCCGTTAGGAGTGGAGTTGAGTTGAGTTGAGTTTGGGCGCGCTGCATCGTGGTGGTGTTCAATACCCATATAGTCGGCTGTACAGTAGTAATGCATTTGCACCAAATCGCCAATCTAATGAGAAGTCCTTATATTATCTATCGAGTGCTGACGCTGCTTGACGTTGCAGCTGAGATCTTGAGGAGTCTTGAGGAGTCTGACTGTGCGCGCTTCGGCATTGGAGACCTAGGTCGCAGAGATATTTGCTCTGGACTCGTTCAACGCATCAGAGCGTAAGAGGACTTTTTACAATGAACGGAACCAACACTTTGGAGGACGTTGCTCTGAAGCATAATCTCTCGCTATTCCCGTCGAAGGCACTGTACATATCTAACCTTTCTTCTTACCCTCAATAACTACAAAGGTTATCACTATTGCTATACGCCTTGGAACTCCCACAGGCATCTGTTTAATCCCACTATCTGATCCAGTTCGGATCTATCATCATAGCTCACAAATGCGAAGACAGACATTCTAGCATCTTAGGGAGAGTAATAAGAGTCTGTACTATCTATCATTCTATCCTCTGAGTATGTGAAGCACTGCTAACAGTGCGACTAAAAACTGAAGAAGCCGTCTAACTACATGCGTCAAACAAACGGAGGCTCTCTCGCTATGAGCACGCGAAACTTTTCTAACCTTGGAACCACATGCGTAACGTGACCATATGCGGGTCGGCGTGTTCGGGTCCCGCCCGCAGCTCGCTTCAGCCTTCGAACACGCCATTTTTAGACGTCCATCTCGTAGCTCCTCGCTATCCTGTTCTTGTTCAGGATTCACCGTTACGTGTCCATTACGGGTTTTGGTTGCAGAGAATTCCGATTACCTCCATTTTTCACCTACGTCATGACTTTCGCAAACGACTTGGCGGGTCCGTCGCGTCCGGCGCGCCTCCCAGCAGGCATTCCATAATAAAGACGTGGGCCGCCAGTGCCAGTGCTCGTCAATTCTTGCGTCAACAGTAATAATGGGCAGATCTACGCAGCCTTCCGTCGTTATTGTCGGCGCCGGCGCCGGCGGTGTCGCAACAGCAGCACGACTCGCGCAAGCTGGCATGAAAGTGACTGTTGTGGAAAAGAACGATTTCACCGGAGGCCGTTGTTCACTGATTCATAAGGATGGCTATGTATGTGGATGGGACAGCCTTTGGTGTGCAAGCAGATCTAATGTAGTTGTAGAGGTTCGACCAAGGGCCGAGCTTGCTTCTACTGCCGCAACTCTTCCACGAGACATTCCGGGATTTCGGCACGTCCATGGAAGAAGAGGGCGTCAAGCTGTTGAAATGCGATCCCAATTACAATGTCCACTTCCACGACAACACCACCTTCAAGCTGTCGACCGATCTCGCAACCATGAAACAGGAAGTCGAACGGTTTGAGGGCAAGGACGGGTTCGAGCGTTATTTGGCTTTTCTCCAGGAGTCGCATCGACATTACGAGATCTCGATCATCCATGTCTTGAAGAAAAACTTCTACTCATATCTGAGTATGCTACGACCGGCCTTTTTACCCTACTTGCTTGAACTACATCCGTTCGAGAGCATCTATGGCAGAGCGAGCAAATACTTTTGGACTGAGCGGTTAAGGAGAGTCTTTACGTTCGCCAGCATGTACATGGGAATGAGTCCATTCGATGCACCCGGAACATACAGCTTGCTGCAATATACGGAACTGGCAGAGGGCATTTGGTATCCTATTGGCGGCTTCCACAAGGTGAGTCTTGGCCCCATAGAGACGTCGATTATGGCTGTCTCTTCTGCCCATGGTCTCTTGTACTGACTTTGACAGGTTGTTGAAGCACTCGTAAACATAGGCCAGCGATATGGCGTCGAATACCGGCTCGACTCTCCTGTATCGAAAATTCAACTGTCTGAGGATGGGCAACGAGCTACTGGCGTAGTGCTAGAAGGCACAAACGAAGTACTCGACGCGGATATTGTTATCTCCAACTCTGATTTGGTTTACGCATACACCGATCTTCTACCACCCTCATCGTACTCGAGATCACTGTCAAAACGCGACGCGTCGTGTTCAAGCATTTCTTTCTACTGGGCGCTCGACAAACAGTTCCCCGAGCTCTCCACGCACAACATCTTCCTCGCCGAACACTACCAAGAGAGCTTCGATAGCATTTTCAAGAAACATCAGATCCCCGATGAGCCGAGTTTCTACGTTAACGTGCCCTCGAGGGTCGATCCGACAGCCGCTCCCGAAGGTTGCGACGCTGTCGTAGTTCTCGTTCCAGTGGGTCACCTACTAGATGCCTCGAACAACCACATGGGAAGTGGGAGTACCGCAGGCGTAACTCAAGACTGGGATGCCATGGTCTCCGATGCGCGCCAAACCATCATCAAGACCATCGAGTCTCGGCTGCACATCTCCCTCGGGCCCCACATCACCGACGAAGTCGTCAACACGCCGCCTACATGGAAGTCGACCTTCAATCTTGACCGTGGAGCGATCCTCGGCCTGTCCCATTCTTTCTTCAACGTGCTCTCGTTTCGACCGAAGACCAAGCATCCGAGTATCGAGGACATGTATTTCGTCGGTGCTAGTACGCATCCAGGCACTGGTGTCCCGATTGTGCTTGCTGGAGCCAAGCTTGTCAGTGAACAGATCCTGGAGCATCTACACATGCGGGTTCCTTGGCAAGAGCGAGAGAAAAAGATGGGCGAGAAGGACGTGGCGCCGCTCGACCAGCCTAAGGTGCTGCCATTGCTGAATCGTTTTCAATGGTTTATTGCTTTGGTTATGGGGCTGCTGGTGTCTTTGGTGGGTGCTGCGTTTGGGGGCTGGGATTGGAGGCAAGCGAGTTTCGGTGGGGACTGGTAGTTGCACGCATAATACCACACTCTATCTTTGCCATGAGGAAATTTTAATGTTGATATCTGCTAAGGTTTCGTCCACCCTACGAAGGATTCTCACAGCAGCTGCAGCTCAGTTTCAAGCTACGCAAGCTAACAACAGCAGTAACTGCAAGGGTCATATTCAGCTCATCTTTGAAACGACATAGATAGTAACGACACATTTCAACACTCCCCAAACCATCAACATCTCCCACCCACCTCCCCTCACGCCTTCCCCTCCAACCAAGGCGCCCTATCCACCCCCTCAACATAGTCATGCCCCACGGGCCGCCACATAAGCCAGCCCGTCAAATCCTCAGCCTGCAGCTCCTTCCACCGCGCACTCGGGTCCTCGACCTCGACATCGGCGGGAATCAGCTCAATGCGGCCGAACCCACACTTCTCGTACGCGCCGGCTGCAGACGGCAGCGAGCTGATGACCGTCTCGATACCCAGCTCGTCGGCTTTGGCGGTGCCCCAGCGCAGCAGCATGCGCCCGGCGCCGCGGTGCCGGTGTAAGGGGTGCACGATTATGGAGTGGAGGTCTGGGTGGGGGAGGTCAGTTGGCGCTGTGGTAGGTAGGTACATATGTGTGCTTTCCACACGGCATACGACTCGAGAAAGACTCAAACTCACCCATATGCGGCCCCCTCACCCTCTCCCCCAGAAACCCCCACAAGCCATTAATAAACCGCTCCGCAAACGCGCGCTCCACACTGCCCTCCTCATACCACGTCGCCGCGACCGGCTGCGCTTCCGCCTGCGGCTCCATGTTCGCAACCCACAGCGCGTAGCCAACGACGTCGTCCGTGTCGCTGTCGACGACGTGTACGTGGAAGGTGTACGGGTCGCGCTTCTGCCACTTGGCGATGGATTTGGCGCGCTGGTGCGCGATGGCTTCGGCGGGGGTGGCGAGCGAGGGGCGGAAGTGCTTGAGTTGGGGGTTGTAGGGTGTGAGCCAGGCGGTGTGGTCCATGGGGGCGATTTTGTCGAAGGAGGTGGGGGTGGTGACGAGGGAGAGGGTTAGGGGCATGGTGAGGGGTGGAGTAAGACGGATGGATGTGATGTTTTGGTGAGGTCGTCGGAAGCGAGTTTAAGACGTGGTTGGTTCGGGAGTTGGAAAGAGTATTGGAGTATTGGAGAATTGTGTTAAGTTGTTGACTACTGAAGCAAAGCTTATTATATGTCCCTCGTATGGTGGTGCGTGAGCAGTGAGCACTAGTTCGCCCGTTAGCCCGATCCAGCAATGTGCATGACCCCGCGCCATTCACCGCGAACCAAACCGACGCCTACCCTTGCTCCACCGAGACGTCGCCGCCTGTCGCGCGTAGAAATATATCTCACAACTTACTCGGGCCCATGGTTTCTCCGAAAACTCTCGAGACCCGAGTACTCTGCTGGCTGGCCGTCGATTTCAAAGGCCTCGCGACTGCCCGCTAGACTCTGAGTCCCGCTTGCTCCCCGCCTCGTCTTCCTCCCGCTTCTGCACCACCACCTTCCCCGCCACCCACCTGACCCACCGCCCCCAACTCCTCTTCTCCTTCCACCTTACCGTCCTCACGACCCAATAATTGTACGTCGGGGCCGACGACCCCGGCAGCACGACTCTGCAGCGGATCCGCACCCCGCCGCGCTCGAGCCAGCACCCGAGGATCGGGCTGCGCTGCTCGACGAGCGCATACAGGTCGGGCCAATGGATCGCCGCGTTGTCGGATTCGTAGCAGCAGAAGTCGGAGCCCGTGTAGCGCAGGGAGAGCGTGAAGGACAGGCTGGGGTGCTTGCTTGTGAGGAGCACGGGGAAGGCGAGGGGCGCGCGGCTGGTTTGCGCGTGGGAGAGGAAGAGCGTGGTGAGGGGGGTGAGGTCGTCTTTGGGGATGTGCAGGTGGAGGGTTGAGTGGGTGGCCATTGTTTTGGAGGGTGGGAGGGAGGACGGGAGAGCGGTGGTGTTGGGGTGGAGAGTTGGGGTGTTTGTTTGTTGGGCGTTTGTTGGAGCGGGATGCGGAACGCCGTTGACACGATCGTATCGTACCGTCGCAGTGAGTGAGCATTTATTTGTTCACGCGCCCCCCTGGTCCTGCTTCTTTTCATCGGTACTGGGATCCCCAGTCCAAAGCTACTGATATCCAGATTACATCGTGCGACTGTCAAAAACTACAGGGTGGACATCTATCTTCTGGTACGCACCCCCAGTACAAAGCCATTGATGTCCAGGTTATATTCTGCGCAACTATCAAAAACTACATGGTGGACATCCGCCTTGTTCAAGAATCAGCAGTGGGATGTCTTGATTCATTCACTGATACCTCAGCGCCAAGCAAAGTTGCACCCATTTTATACTTTGAACAACTGATCCAGTCCTATTCTTTGATATTCGTTGAGCTGCGCATTTCCTTGACATGTGCATGTTTCTAATGGCCGTTGTGAACTTTCGTTTCCGTTCTTGTAAGCTTCCATTTCCGTTCTTGTAAACTTTCATTTACCTAGGCAGGTAAACGTTTCTGAACCGCCTCTGCTCTACTACGCAGAGAGCTTGATTGAAGCTGCACCCACAAACTGCGAACTCGAGCATTTGCTGTAAACGCCTCTAGCGTGATTGATGTTTGAGCTCTTTCTTCACGTCCCGACGGAGTGTAGACCATATATCTCGAAAGTAGACTACAAGCTGCTTGTACACCGGGTCCTCGAAATCGACGTTAGCTCGGCTTAGCTCACTCTCTATGCCCGCTAGATCTGCACGCAGATGCCGCGTACGTTCGCGAAGATTCCAGTATACGCTAACTTGAATACCATGCAAAGGCTGAAGCCCCTTGGACGGCCCAAGTACCACGTTGAGGACATGGGGCAACGGGGTTGGCGGCGCATTGTCTCGGCGAATGACATGGAATCGACAGCCGTTGTCCCCGCAAACTAGACAGGCACGGCAGACGGGGCAGGTATACTCGTCTATGCACTCTTCCAACCAGGCCTTCAGGCACTTGCTGCAGAAGTAATGTCCACAAGGGGTCTTGACTGGCGTGCTGGGACCATGTGTGGGCCATTGATCTACCGGGGCGTATGGCTCGATACAGACGGAGCAGTTTGTTGGGAATTCGGGATCGTCTGTTGGCAAGTCATCAAGTGGCTCAAGGCCGTTGCCGTCCCGGAACAACCAGAGATCATCTGGATCTTTCAGCAAGTTACCTAACTCATATTGTTCATCGCTTTTCTCAGCGATCACGGTTTTGCAGGCATATCGCAACTTCGCGACTGGCGTCTGAACATCCTCTGGAAACTCGTCGTCGACAACAGCGCGAAACAGCAGCTGACTAGCTCGACGGCGCTGCGGGTGCAAGAGTATGCAATTGCGAAGCCACGGCTGGAACACGTCTAAGTTCTGGATATCGGGAACGCAGATATGCAGCCAGTACCCGTTGCTGTCGACGAACTCTCGTGCTTCCTCATCTCCGGACTCAATTTGTGCAACGAGCAGTTTGTTGAAGGCTTCGAACTGCCGCATGGCCTTGTCAAAGGGACACTTGGGATCGGTGCAGCCGACGGGCAGGGACGTGAACTTCGGCCGGAGATACTCGAGCCACTCACCGGCATTGTTGGGCAGCTTGGTACGTACGTACTCAGGGAGATGGGAGTTAGCCATAGTTGGAAGTCGTAGTGATTTACTAACTGGTGTGCTGAGAAGATGGGTGGTCTAACGCCTTTATGTAGTAGGGGAGAGAAGTAATACATTTGATATGGGGAAATCATGTGTAGCTACAATAGTACAGTAAATGTTGAACGGTCACAATGTGACTATACTACTGCCTTGGGTTTATCTTAGTTGATACGTTTGCAGTTGATAGAGTTTCTTCATGTGTTGGCACAATGTATCAGCTTTTGATCCCGAAAAATAACTTCATTCAGCTTCCTGATCGTAGAAGCCAAAAATACCGAGTCGTGTAGCTAGATAGAAGACATATGTGACAATGGTCATGTGACCAATTACATGTAATTACACTTCATGCTCCATCTAACTAATCATAGTTTGCTTCAATAGACTGAGCTTTCAGCTTATGTGATTGCATCACTCTCTGTAGGTTGTCCAATCCCTTTGCCGCTTTGCACCAGAATCTTAATCCTAATCTAACAGCGCAGAAACTTGGGATAGGGGATGCAGCTAGGCGTCAAGAGACTTCAACAAACGCCTCCGCGCTAGTATCCCTCGCGATGGACAAAAAAGAGAAACCGCATGCGACCTGCAGCGATCGCATGAATTGCATGAGATTTGGGGCCATTCATCGCATCTCGCGTGGAGAAATACAAGGATGGCCTGTCGTACTTTAACCTTAACCCAGATAAGCGACCACCAATGACATGGCTCGCCAGGGGTTCACGGTGGGGTTCGTTTCCAGGCCTTTTGCCTGTTCATGACGTCTTTCAGCTTTTCGTGGTTTCAGTCACAATCAGGGTCTGCAAGTTCTGCGATCGCAAAGTCAGAAATGAACTGCACAATTTTCGTGCACAACGTTGACCCAGCCTAAACTTGCTGTCCAGTATTCTCTTCTGGGCCACGACAACTTCCCATCGCAGCTTTGGGCCAAGTTATTCGGGTTGATCCAGAAGCCCGGTAGATGGAAGGTTGGGATATTATAGTACAGGGATAAGTACTATATATCTAAAATGTTTCCCTGTTTCGCGCCTGTCGATCCGTTACGCGCTGGGAAATTTTCACGATATGCGTTTAACGGCGTTGCATCCTCATTCAGCCTTACCTCCATGAATGACGATGATGGTGGAGGCGAACAGGAGAGCGCGCGGTTTTTGTATGGTGTAGGTATAAGAACACGCTGGATCACATACCTTTCTCGCACCACCACTGCACAGTCCTTCACACATCTTCTCTCGTTCAATAATAACAATCTCCCAAATCAACAAATCCACGCTTATACATTCAACATGCGTTTCTCACACTTCTCCGTCCTCGCCCTCAGCGGCCTTTCCATCGCCAGCCCCGTCCTCTCGAAACGTGCCGACGCTGTCAGTCTCTTGACCGATCTCTATGCTACCGTGCAGATCTACACTGGAGCTATCAGTACGTTGCTTCTCTTCTCCATCTTCTCCTACACAACCTCTTTGACTTACACAATGCAGATGCAACTCTCGCTCCCCTTTCTGTCACCTCCGGCCTCGTTGAGAAAACCGCTGCAACCGTCGAAGTCGGTGCCCAAATCAACCTGATCACAGCCGCCGTTACGTCGACCACTGCGGAGATCAAGAAACTCCCTCCAGCCACGACTCCCGCCACAAAACGCTCCGCAGATGCCGAAACCCAACAGCCAAAGGAGAAGCGTCAACTTGTTGCCGTTGGTGCTCTCCTCGCTCTCATTATCGTGGAGATTTTTGCCACCGTTACTGCTGCGGTTGCCATCTTAGGTCTCGCTGGCCTGCTGGTTTTCTTGAACCCCTTGACGTCTTCCTTGTCGTTGCTCATTGTTGTGGTAGAGTTGGTGCTGGATGTTGTGCTTGTGGGCGTCATTGCGTTGTTGGATAGCTTGCTCACCGCGTTGGCATTGGGGGTTTCGGGGCTGTAGATGGATGCTAAGTGTATAGAATAAAAGTTTGCGCGAATGCTTAAGAGGAGTCTTCTTTGTATTTATATTTAGCGGAAGCTATATGGGTGGCCATTTTGTGTTCTAAGTGTGTATTATGACCTAATGGGGATTTGTAAATATATCCGTCCTAAATTTATTTCGTGGCGTCAGTAATCTTGAGTTTAATGCGGCTTTAGCAGTGATGAGTTCTTCTAGATACCCAATGGAGCCCAACCGGACAGACGACCCAACAATACTGGCTCGAGGTTGGTAAAGTCAAGATCCATCACAACACCCTATCCTTCACACCAAGGTGGGTATTGTCGAGCTCAGATATGTGATGCGGGCGGGTTCCCACTAGAAGGCAGTCTGCGACGGGTTGATGGACATTGTGCGTATGCGTGTGTGTGTGTAAAGGACGAGAGAAGCGACGATTCTATCAGAGTTATCTTGACGAACCACTGTTCTGAGAGTCCGGCTCCACAAAACGGCAATAAATGAGCCTCCCCTTGAGCATTCGCGCAAAACTTTATCCTATCGGATCACTCACGTGTGCTTTCTCCGGTTTAAGTCATGTGACCTGCATCCAGATCCCACAGCACACAAACAGAGATGTCGCTTGATGCTATACAAAACAGTCTAATCTAGGTCTTTGAACTTTGTCCGGCAGGATGAACGTCGAAGGCCGAAATGCAGGCGCAGGCGCATTCTTTGTACCTGAAGATTCGACATGCGTCCGACAGAGTTGGCGAAAGAGTGTAGTCTTGATCGAGTGCTCGAGTGAGTGTCCATTCTTAGGTATGCACCCCGCTCAGCCAAGCCGAGGCTTGTTTAATCTACAAAAGGTTAGTATCAGTCCTTAGCGCGTGTGCTAAGAAGCCCGGCACCCGGCACCCGGCCCCAGCCGTAACTGTTTTCCTCAATCCTTCCTCATCAGCTCAAGTATGAGCATGGGAACCACGCCAGCGCGCAACGTGAGTGTTCAACATTATAATTTATCTACATGTGAGGCCTGCAGCTTCTAAGCCACTCCAGCGCGTTTCACAGAACGAACAACTCAGCGTACGCTGAAAACGCACGAAGCTCATCGCAGGAGCACGCAAAGGCCTTCCATATACCACCAGAGTCTATTCCAATTTGGAATCGTGACGACTAACTAGTATGCTTCATCTACATAGAAGAGTTGGGAAAGCTTTCATGAATAAGACGCAGAGCTCAGTATTATTGACGAGACTCGTCTCAATCACTTGCCGAGGTAGATCTCTCCACGCCTAGCCGTGCAGCCGTCGCTGACATGAAACAAGGGAAAATAATCTCTCAAGAAAACTTGTTTCGATATACCAATGGAAGGTTCCTTGTGGATGAGGAAAATCAGTGCAGAAAACGCAATGTCCGATTCGATATCAGCAGCCTCTG
Source organism: Massariosphaeria phaeospora (assembly GCA_011032825.1). Classification (NCBI taxonomy): domain Eukaryota; kingdom Fungi; phylum Ascomycota; class Dothideomycetes; order Pleosporales; genus Massariosphaeria; species Massariosphaeria phaeospora. The sequence goes on from JAADJZ010000002.1 coordinate 638,418, forward strand.
TGAGCTAGTTGGCAACCTTTGCGAGACGGCGTCTCCAGTAATCGCCATAGATAAACTGGAGGGCGGCTTTAGCAAAGCACTCCTGATGAAAAGAGCAGATGGTACAGAGCTTGTGGCAAAGATTCCGTGCCGCAACGCCGGCCTCCCTTATTATACTACCGCATCCGAGGTGGCCGTCCTTCACTATAGTAAGGATTGAAAGATATATGCTAGGCACAATACAATCTAATCTGGAATAGTCAGAGAGCACACATCAATACCTGTTCCGAAAGTTTTGGCCTGGAGCTCTAGTTCTACAAATCCTGTTGGTGCCGAATACATCGTTATGGACAAGGCCAGTGGAGTACAGGCTTTCCAAATTTGGTCGGATCTAGATGGTCTGGCTAGACTATCAGTGATAAAACAGATGGTGGATATTGAACGTGAAATGGCCTTGATCCGTTTCCCAGCTTTCGGCCATCTTTACCACACTGAACATATCAGCGACTACACTTCGACCTTCCCCCTGGACTCCTTCGTCGACTCCTCAGGCAAATTTTGCATTGGGCCTTCCTGTGATCGCACCTGGCATACTCAAGTCGGTGTTTCTGGCCAGGATACCAACATCAACGGTCCGTGTATGTCTTATAATATAATTTCATAACTTGAGGGCTTTCATTAACTTAATACGACAGGGCAGACCTTAGCTGAGTACGGTCTTGCACTAATTGACCGCGAAAAACACCGTATCAATAACGAGATCCCACCGGAAATCCCAGGCTATCTCCCGTCGCCGAACCCGCGCAGCAGATCAAAGTTCTCGAGACCGCAGCAAAAGTCATGGAAATACTTCACACAAATAAGCGTCTTTGTGACTTGAGTATTCCCCTACTCTGGCACACCGATCTCCATATGGGGAACATATTTCTATCCCCAGGAGACTCAGCACAGATTGTCTCTATCATTGACTGGCAGTCCATTTGCGTCGGCCCAGCTTTCCTCCAAATTCGATGGCCGGTCTTTTTAGAGCCACCCGCGGATTATGCTCTTGGTTTCGTCAAGCCCAAACTACCCGAAAACTTTGACGATCTTGATGCGATAAACCAGGAAATTGCAAACTACAAGTTCAAAAAAGCCAACAGGACCAAGGCATACGAGACCGCTACCTTTCTCAACAACAAGTTCGCACACAATGCAAGAAATGTCCATGAAATATTCAAGGAGCTATTTGTTCGCTGTGACGAAGCCTCCCAGGACGGCATCATTCCGCTCCGAGACTGCTTGATTAGCATATCCCAATCATGGAATGAATTAGGGTTCACTGGAAGTCCTCCGATCCAGTTCTCACCCGAAGAACTCGAGGCCCATCGGAAGGATTATGATGAGTACCAAGAGTGGCATAATATCCAGCGATTCGCACGAGAGTATCTGGACACTGACGCCGAGGGTTGGATCTCTCCGGAAGTGGACTTTGAAAAGAAACTTCAGCAAAACCGCGAACTTTTTGAGCTCTTTGTAAAACAGATGGCCAATGGACGGACTAGAGAGGAAATCAAGCAAGCATGGCCGTTTGCTGCAGCTTTGTGAGATAATTTATTCAATACGTGAGACTCAGCGCAATATTGCATAGAACCAGGATATGGCTATGGTGCACCTATCACTAATTAAGCTCTGTGAATCGACAGCTAGGTTTCCACTTGGTACTACTGCCCCACCTGGGTCAACCCGCGCTTTCCGAATGGCTCGCATGTGTAGCCTATCTGAGACTAGCATACAACGTTTATTAATCACGTCAAGATGACACCAGGAAATCAACATGACCTCAACACGACGACGGGGACAGCTCCCATGGGTATAACATTGAGGCGCCACATTGAAACCATATCTCCAAGTCCACCATAAAAGCGAAATTAGACTGGGCCCGACGGTACCGCCAATTCGTCTTCTGCCTCATCATGGACACGGATCGCATGCAACATCGGATGGCTACCGTTACTCCCTCGACCGGAGAATCAATTCGAATAAACTATATCGACTGTCCTCCACCTCCTTCGAAAGGCTACAGAGGTGCCATTCTTCTCATACATGGGTTCCCTCAGACCTCATACCAGTTCCGTCACGTCATCATACCTCTTTCCGATGCTGGCTACCGAGTCATTGTGCCCGATTATCGAGGGGCTGGTCTCTCATCCAAGCCGGGATCTGGCTACGAGAAGTCTCAGATGGCCGAAGATCTTCACTACCTGCTTCACCACAATTTGAAAATCCAAGAGAAGGTTCATGTGGTAGGCCACGACATTGGTGGAATGATCGCTTTCGCATACGTCTCGCGCTACGCCGAAATTGTGGCCAGCGTGATCTGGGGAGAGTGCCCGCTTCCAGGAACGGAACTATACGAGCAGATCAAGGGCACGCCAGATGTGTTCCATTTCGTCTTTCACCAAATTTTGGATCTCCCCGAGGCACTCATCGCTGGCCGAGAACGAGAGTACTGCAAGCATTTCTACGACAAGCAGACGTACAATAGCGCCGCCATTTCACCTGCAGACCTAGAGCATTACGCGCTTGCCTATTCCCAGCCCGGTGCTATGCGTGCAGCATTAGGAACATATCGTGCGTTCGAGCAAGACGCAAAAGAGAACAGGGAATGGCTTTCGGCACATGGAAAAGTGAAGGTCCCTTCTATGGGCATGGTGGGGAAAGAGTTCTTGTTTGGACCTCATATCGAAAAGATGCTAGAAGAGACAACCGAAGGGGCGGAAGTGTTCGTGGTCGAAGGAAGTGGACATTATATCGCGGAGGAGAACCCGAAGGCATTTATTGACGGTGTCCTTGAGTTCGTGGGAAAGCACAGTGGCTAGTCTGGGGTCGGATGGATAGTGGATAACCTGAAAACCGGATTCTGGAAGATTGTTAGTGATCACTGCCTCTCGCTTACTGTACCAAACTCTCTGATCTTTCTCAGATCCTTAAACGTCTAGTATCCTGTAGCACAGATATGCAAGCCATAGACTCACATAAATTGGAAGCTATCCTTCTGATATCGAGGAGAAGGTTCCATCCCAATATAAGCTGAAGCTTTCCGTAGCCTTGCTTGAACCTTGAAAACTGAAACTACATACTCGAAAAATCCGGAGGATGCTCAGAACCACTGTCAGTATACACACCAACACTCCACCACATCCTCGCTTGATTGCCACAGCTTGCGCTCCATCTGCGCCTGCACTTCACCGCCACGTATGATGAGGAACACGGTGCATGCAGTGCCGGCATACTCCCTCGGACATTACTGGTAGAAGTCGAAATGACGTGTACGACAGTCAACCCTAAAAGTTCTAGAATCATGCCGTTTCCCACACTGATGGGTAGTTTTCCATTCGCTGCTACTTCTTGACACGCACCACAGATCCTTCGTTTCGAGGTTCTAAACCTACGTGGTCCAATATATCCTTCGTATTCAGGTGCCACGACGACCCGTACTCGAATTTGCCAGCTCGCTGCGGCAAGTGATGCTGACTGTTGATAGCATATCGTGGCACTCCCGTACTTAACAGTTCGAGTATATAAGTCTTTTGTGTGTCCCTCTTTTTTCTCTAGAATTTCATAAAGGATCTCTGAAGAATAGCATCATACTAAAGCCCAATGTCTGTAACCCACAGCCTCCCACAGCCTCCCACAAACTCAACACATACACTTTACCACACTCCCACCACCATGTACGGCCGTGTCCCCTACGGCTACCGCGCAGTCTACGGCTACCGAACCACCTACAACGTCCCAGTACGATACGGCTCCTACGGCAGCTCCGTCGTCATGTCCGCCCCGCGCTCCGGCGTCCGCCGCCTCCCGGCCTGGTTCAACGTCTACGACTCGGACGACTCCGATCTCTGGGACTCCGAGGACGAAATGGACGCATTTGCTCGCGAACAGCACCGTCGCATGCGCAACCAGCGCGACGCCGTGCAGCGCGAGCGCCGCCAGCTCCGATTCGACATGCAGCGCGCGGGCCTCGACTACGCCATGGTGGTCGAAAATGGCGGTCACGTCAACTGGGTCTTGGATCATCCGGGCGTGTATCCGTTGTTGGAGCGCGAGGCGAGGCAGATGGAAAGGGCGGCGGAGCGCGCGGAAATTGAGGGCGGGGAGGAGGATTGGGGTGGCGAGGCGGAGTACGGTGCGCCGGCTGGTGAATTTGGAGCGAGGGGGAGGGGCGGGGCGAGAGGAAGGGGCCGCGGTCGTGGGAGGGGGCGGGGGCAGGGGACTGGTCGTGGAGGTGGCGCTGGAAGTAGCGCTGGCGTTGAGGCGGACGCTGAAGCTGAAGAAGAATATTTGTGAAGCGGTGCCATGAAGCTGCTTCGGGAAGCACACTCGTGGTCAATATCCCTTGGTACTTATTGAATTATCTGCTGTCTGCTACAGAGATGATCACAGCGATTGGAGAAAGTACCAACATTGTCTTACCATTCGTAGACTAGCAAAAGATAACACCTGTTTCATTCAAGCTCTGTGAATTTCGACGGACGGTCTATGTTCGTATATTAGCTTTGTTCAATTACTATTATTCAATCTCTTCCAACGAACCACTCCCTTTCAAACACTGCAGTGTGCGGTGTGCAGTTCTTCGATTCGCTCAATTCCTTCAGCAAAACTTCACACACCCAACGAATCACCGCGCATGGAAGAATGCTACCCCTATATAAGCACCTCTATCCACCAACCTAGTATCCTCAGACAGCTTTCAAACAACCTCTAATTCCAGACATACATCCTTTTCCAAAGACCAGAACACTTACAGGCATACAACTCGGACACCCAAGCAACCAATCAACAACAAAAACAACAGCTTTACAAAATGTTCCCAGGTAGAAGCGGTGCATTCGGAGACCCTGGCGGTCGCCGTGGTGGTGGTAGGCGGGGTCAACGTCCTAGTGGCAGGGGAAATCAGTACTCTGGCGGTATGGAAGATCGGTATTCCGGCGGTATGGGAGGTCAACATTCTGGCGGTATGGAAGGTGAATATGCTGGCGACATGGGAGGTCAATATGCTGGCGGCATGGAAAATCAATACCCCGGCGGTGGAATGGGCGGACAACGAATGGGAGGCCGAGGAGGCCGAGGCGGCCACGGCGGCATGTCTCATGGTCCTGAACAATATTCGGATTCCGACGATGGCGATGACGAAGAGGGTGAGGACCGTCCCGCCCCACAGGGTTGGTACATGGCGTTGATGAGAGAGACTGAGGCCCATCACCGTCAGCATAGTGCGCATATGGGGCCTCTACGCAATTTTCCTGGGGACACTTGGCTACACAAGGTTTTCCATTACTGGGATCTCATGGGCCAAGATAGGCGCAGTGAATTTCCGCTCCCTAACGGGTTTTTGCAGGGTCAGTCTTCTTCAGGCGGCGCTGGATTCGCTGGAATGCAGGGAGATATGGGAATGAGCCGTGGCGGTCGTGGCGGTCGTGGTCGTGGTCGTGGTGGTCCTGGTATGGGCGGTCAATCTGGTATGGGCGGTCAATCTGGTATGGGCGGTCAATCTGGTATGGGCGGTCAATCTGGTATGGGCGGTCAATCTGGTATGGGCGGTCATCCTAGCATGGGCGGTCATCCTCGTAGGGGTGGTCATCCTCGTAGGGGTGGTCGAGGCGGTATGGGTGGCATGAGCGGCATGTGCGGCCGTTCCCGCATGGACCGGTACTAAGTATCCAGACCAGAAGTGACCGGAGAGCTTGATAGATTCAGGCTCCAGCGTAAAGGCGGCACGTATACTCCAGGTTGCTTAGATCCATAGGCGAACTGTATCAATAGAAAGAATGAAGCACATATTGCTGTTCATGCTTTGTCGAGGCAACTGCTTCCTTGAGTGTCGAACAACAGGGTCCGGAGCTCTTTTGAGGATGCAGGTTCATTGGTGAATAGCCGATGCGGTTCGAGGGTTCCAGGGCGATGCGAAGAGGTGGGTAGGCGGGCTTGTGAAATTGAAGGAAGTCTAGCGGAGCCTGCAGCCATTAGCATGTTATCACATTCTTTTCAATGGTATGGTCCTTACCGGTGGAAATTGCAGGAACCTTCCTAGTATATGGAATCTCAGTGGCCAGTGAACAGCAAACGCATTTGGTAGAAAGTAGTATCGAAATATCTTCGAAACTACACGGCACATGACGGATGGTATTGAATACATGAGATATTTGCTGAATCCTAGCAGGTGCGAGCTCCAATGAAATTTCTCCGATTAGTCCTATTTACACTATCCTGTCAATCAGATGACAGATATCCCGCATTAGCATTCAGCGATTGCAAAATGCACAGCAATGCAAGCAATTGGTGAGTACTGATGCTTCGCTTTGAGACGTCTACGCCATTCGTAGCTTGTAATCTGTCGCGTCGAACCTGACCTTGACGTCCGACGGCTGCTGCCCAGACTTTGGATCGAGCTCTAATCCTCGAAGTAGCGACTGCGTAGCATCGTCGAAGCCGTGTAGCAAAACCGGCAAAAGCCCCTCTTTCCAGATTGGTAAGTGAAGCCTTGTCGCTTCGATTATAGTCAAAAGAACATAGACAATCCCAAGTAAGAGCATGGCGAGCGGGAAAGCGAGGAAGGCCCAGTTGACTTTGAAATGGAAGACCCAGCTTTGTACCGTGCCTCGATGGCGATCCGGAGCGACGTTGCGAAGATGTGTCGTGATGCTTCTCGCCAGATTCTCGAACGTGGTTGTAAGGTTGGTCGAGGCCCATAGAGTATCGATTACTGGTGGCATGATGTCAATATGGTATGCTGGATATGCCATCTGATTTTTGGTCGAGTCTGATGGCGCGGCCGCTAGTGAAGCAAAACCTCTGAGGAAATCCATCGTACTCTTTACCGCAGTGTGTGTTATATTGAACTGCCGCGTCAGATTTTCTGGAAGATGGGCCGACTCTTCTGGTGGGATTACTAGACGCAAGTCCGATGCCTTCCAAAATGGAGTCGCAAGTCCTTTGCTTTGACCCCACTCAGATTGCAGTGCGCTCACTTTTTCAGCAAAACCTTTCGCGCACTCTGGGTTCCCTGAGCAATGTGACTCAGGCTCCCACGACTCCGGATCTCTATTGGCCCATGAGTTAATGATTCGTTCCTTGAGTACCCCCTCTCGATCTACAGATTCATAGACATTAGAGCACAGGTAGAGAGCGCATTCCGTAGCACTGGGAGTCGAGTCTTCCCAGGATACTTGGGAGTTACGCCATTCGTCCGAGGATTTGATGGTGGCGAAGCTTATCAGGAGAGTTTCCATGTTCTGAAAGGCAACAGTATCCTCGGGTATGTTCGTGGTATTGGACACCACGAACGCCGTGAGCATCGATTCGCCGGATTTCATCAACTCAGAAACCTCTGCTTGAGGTATGCGCCCATCGTAGTTCGTCAAATTAGCATACGGTAGCGAGAAGGAGGTGTAGTCGCCTGAGGCGCGTATATTAGTCGGACCCACAAAACTGGACCCTGCATCCCCTGAACCCTTCACGCGTTTGAGATGATGTCCAACGTCGACACATGAGCTACACACGGCCGCTGACGAATATGTCGGCCAAGTGCAATTTCCAGTCGCACACTGAAACGAGACTAAGGCTGCTGCATCTTGGAATCCGTTATAGACCGAGCCAGTCAGACCGAAATCGGATCGCGTTGTAACGCCGTAGAAAGTTATGTTGCCAGCAGTGGTAATGACTCTGGCTTCAGGGCCTGTTTCAGCTATGAATAATTTTCCGATATCGATTTTGGATGCTTGACCAATAGTGCACTCCGCGTTCAAGGGCATATCGACCAGTCTTCCGGTAGACGATATAACAGCCTGTAGAAAGGGGTCGAACGCAACAGTGCCGACAGTTACGAGAGCACCCAAAGTCGCCCAGTGTCTGGAGAATGATTAGCAGGGTTCTCCTTTGAATGGGGAATGCAGAGCAGTACCTTAACTTGAGCCAAAACAGCAGCTTGGTTCCTCCCATTGGCCCCTTACTCGCTTCATCGAACCGCTCAAAAGCGACAAGCGAGTCGTTTCTTTTGCGGAGCCAGCTCCATTTCTGCTGGCCGATGCAGGCGCCAACTGCGAAAGCTAGTGTCGTCCTTGCTACTGTACCAAGCGTTGCGATCACAGTGTTCAACGATACGGCGGACGACCATGCCGCTAAGGGTTTCCCGTTATACTGGTTGAGAATAACGATGATTGCCACGTGAGCAACGATACTAAATCCCACCGCGACCAATTCCAGAATCCACGAAACGAACGCACTCCGGGCAGGGGGGAGGCGCGGTGTAGAAGATCCAGCCGGCGTGTCCTTTGATGTAGAATATGGGTCATACTGGTCGGGGTGCTGCTGGGCCATTGTGTAGCTGCTGTGGTGACTCGTCGCGTTGTCTTGGGAGGGTGGCGACTGTAGATCGTCTGGCTCAGCTCTACGAGAAGAGAGAAGCGGTTTATGTTGGTGATACATGGCTCGCCCCCTTTGTATGTATGGTTGAAATGGAGTTCATGGGGTCGAATGCGCCGACAGCAGACTGTGTGCTCTATTAATAAGGCTTGCGCTCTAAGCGCAGCTTCCTGGGGGCCACATTGACCGGCCAGGATATCATTGGTAGGTGATCCATGTGCTTGGCCTGGGCGCAAGCCACCAAAGCGGTATTCCGCAGGCGCGAGGCCAAAAGAGTCGGAGACGGGGGCCAAAGGAATGAAAGCGGGACGAAGACCAGCCGGTTTGGCTACGCACGGGCAAGCTCATGAGGTGGTGTCCGGAGAAAACTGGGGGCATAGGCTGGTGGGGAGGAGGGGCGGACAGCGTGAGGCTGGGGTTAGCGAGGTGGTTGTCGAAAAGGAGGGCGGCGGCAGGCAGGGCGGAGAGTTTGCAGAGCCGCGGCGCTAGTGCTGCCGCTAAAGGCTTGTTTTGCCGATAAGCGGACTGGGGCTGGCGTGCACCACTTCCGGCTAGCCAACGGCAACCAGCTGACCTGACATTAGCCCGACCCCCAACTTGCCTGGAGGCTTCTCCGTTTACAACTAACCTGCAGCTCGCTAAGATGAAACGCATCGTCTGCGTAGGCGCCGTGTACATCGATACTATCCTGACGTAAGGCCTCCGACTTGCCCATGCCAGCTTACTAAGACCCACCTTCTACAGAGTGCCACACTTCCCGATAGAAGACCAGAAGCTCCGCGCAACCAAACTGGCCCGTCGGAGGGGCGGAAACTGTGCGAACACGCTTGAAGTGCTCCAGCAGCTAGTCGAAGAAGCCCCCCACAGCCAGAAGCTACGCAAGTCCCACTCTGCACAGGACGATGCCGAACTCTACCTCATTTCCGTCTTGCCGGCGAGACGATCTGATGCCGCTCGGTATATCTTAGATTCACTCTCCGGTGTTGAGCTCGACCGTGCGTGCATCTTTCGGGAGGGGCCAACGGAGGCTGCGGCGAGCTACATCATCAACAATAAAGAACATGATACACGCACCATCATCAGCATCAATGAGCTGCCAGAGATGACGCCCGATGAGTTCCTACACCAGAATCTCGAGATATCCGCGGACTCGGACAGCACGTGGTATCATTTTGAGGTGCTTGTTCATTTTACTCTTGCATCACCCCCCGTGGTAGCTCACGTCGTCTAGGGTCGCATGCCCGATATAACCAATGTATGCATCCAACAGCTCCGCAGCTCCCCGGACTTTCGGCACTCGAAGATCAGTATTGAGTGCGAGAAACCGGAACGTCGAGGCTTGACTTCTATCGTCCAACATGCAGATGTTGTCTTCTACTCAAGACTATGGGCCGAAGTAAGGAAGAACAACGACCTCCAACTCGCGCTTGCTAACGCAGTATAGTCCTACGGTTATCAGAGTGCTGAGGACTTCCTACAAAGCGAGCTTGGAAAGGAGGATTTGCGCACCAAGTAAGGTCAGACCTCCCTTTAACTCGCTTACTGATAAGGCCGTTAGTGCACTTCTGTGCTGTACCTGGGGTGCCGCAGGTGCCACCATCGTACAGAACACCCCGGGGAGATCTCCAGTTTGGGCGAGTACAAAAGCGTGGAAGAACGGGGATGATACCGAGCAGTCGCCTATAGTGGAGTAAGTTCCATGATGTTCTGAACTTACCACGACTTTCCAAAAGTATAGCTAACCTGCAGTAGTTCCATAGGTGCTGGAGACACATTTGTTGCCGGCATGCTGTTCGCTTTGAACTACCACCAGGACGACTGGGACCTCCAACAGAAGCTGCAATTTGCCAACGAGCTTGCCGGTCGTAAAGTCTACCAAGAAGGATTCAACGGACTTGGAAAGGCGATCTCTACAGCTGCTAAGTCTTGCGAAATTAAGGCGACCTAGGGTTTCACCTTGTTCAGCTCTACCGTATAATCTGGTCTATACGGTCTTATTCGCCAAGCCAAATGGCCATGGGGGTTATCGGGAGATGGCGCACGGGCACCTTTTTGCCTGTTAGGCCATCCTGCCGCAACAGGAGGCGTCTGAGGTGTATAAATACCTTTGTAAGATTTGGACGTCTCTACTTAATAGATCTGAGTGGAAATCAAGAGCCTGTGCGTGCATCTCCTAAGTACCCCCTGCTGGCCATTTGCCTTGGCTAATAAAACCGTATACCGTATAGACCAGACTATACGGTACAAGGATGGGTCGCTTTTACGAGGCCCCTTCGTATCTGGCACGCCTGATCATGGCTTGACAAAGCGAGCTGGAGCGTGGAAGCAGCTCAACACTGCCTTTCCAGCTTGAACCGTGTATTGCATTGGGACTGTAATATTTTTCAGCGAACCTGTAGCTCATCCGCACGATTCGACCTCGGGGGACTCACAATCTCGTATAAAATTCTAGCGTGCACAGTGGCGATTTCAATTTTTAGACCATACCAGGACCGTCCATGTACTGTTCACAATAGCAAACTTCTCGCGAGCTCATTGCAAGAGCTGGCTTCGTTTGATTCTAGCGTGAGCTGAATGGGTGGGTTATCATGTGGAGTTCCCAGAACCATGGATCGTGATGATGACTCCTACACATCGGTGAGCACACATTTAAATATTCCCTTTCTCTTTATTATTCTCTAGAGACACACAAAGCTTCACTAAAATACATAACCACTTTTCAAGCCAAATTGCCGTCCGACCAAGCATCTTCTCCAAACATTCCACACGGCCAAGATGGAAAGCGATCATGAACCCCGACAAGAGAACTCGACCAAACCTCCACCCACCACATCGCTTGGTGCGTCTTCATCGGCGGAAACTCCTTCTATCTCGCATGGCATGCCCACTACATCGGTTAGTGCATCTTCGGCGGATGCATCTTCGACCCCGCCTACTACGCGCACCACGTCGCCTTGTGCGTCTCCATCGCGGGATGCATCTTCGACCCCGCCTAATATGTCTACTACATCGCCTGGTGCATCTTCATCACCGTATGCGCCTGTACCAAAACCGGTTCTCCCCGACTTGAGGCTACTATCAATCTCAAACATAGCCAGCGCCATGTCCCTTTGGGACTTCTCAAAAATTCGTCAATCCCCCGAAGTTATAGACGCAGTTGAACCCATTCTATACGACTCAAGTACTGTACCATGGCCTAGCCCCGCAGTGAAGGCACATCGTATAGAGGTGCAAATGTTGGAGCTGCTTGCCGACTCTCTCACTATGCATGGATACGAGAACCAAGCGCCCGGAGATATCGAAGGTGGATACTCTATCGAACTATTCGAAGAGCCAGGCTGCATTTATCAGCCCCTCCCCGATTGGCTGCCGCGTCATCTCATCCTGATCTCCGGTCCCCCCTTCGCTGAGTGTGAGCTAGAATGAATCATTTCGCAGTGTAGTCTTTTCAAAGAGCGTTGATACCAAGACATCCACCCGAGACATATATGGAAGGTTTCTCTGGCTCCTGCGATACGCTGCACATGTTTCCATCATACGTTGAGTAGTGGGTTTGGTTTTGGAGCGCGGAGGAAGGAAGACTCCGCCTCATGCGACAAGACACATAGTAGTGGTGTCCGTTAATTACTATAATGTTATGCTAGCTCAATTTGTACCAGGTTCAAACCATCCTCAGTTGCATCGTGTGGAAAGGAAGAAGGCGACATCCTTACTCGTTTCTGTGGCAGCCGAACTTTCCTAACATTGTTTCCAATATCTACCCTCATTTATTTCAGAGAGATCTAGCTATCCGACTTCCATCCTATGACCGTCTTAACTACAGCCTGAAAGGCAGGTGTAATCCGGAAGAGGTCGAGGCGCACCCTGACAAAATTCATAGCCGATAAAGATAGACTTAGGCAATCCTCTTGACAGTATAGGATTTTGTAGCAATAGAGAGATAGCTTACCTTTATCTCTGCAAAGCCCTACTGTATCTAGCATACTAGGTAATGTCTGAGCAGGGCTTATAAACGCGAGAGTGCATGAAGAGGTTACAGTCACTTGGGTGCGCGTTCGGAAAGGAATAACGCCAGGGGGATGGGGCTGTCGTGCGAGTGCGGTTCAAGATAGAGCCTCCAAGGAAATATCTATCGAAGAAGCTGGTTTCATCCGACATGCGGGATATTTCATGATTGCGATGTATCATATAGACTCGAATAAAATGCGGGACCCTCGCTGAAAGCTTGAGCTTTGCGCAAAGGTTCTCTGTATAGATTCGCAGGAGGGGGCGGGGAGCCGGGAGTACCCGATTCGTTGATCACTTCGCCACCTTCTGTGATGTCTAATACTTCATTTTAACTTCTCCTCCTCATGTCTTCCAATCGTGACATCCCTAATCTGAAAGTGCTTCAGTCCGGCAAACAAAACTAGCGCCTGCTCTTCCTTTGCCCTCTTCCACGACGTCCGAGATCCATCCTCAACATTCATCATGGCGACCACCTCCTCCCAATGCGCAGCCCGCATCCAAGCTCGCGCCGAAAAAGACAACATCGATCTCTCCGTCCTCCATTTCCTCGCCGAAGCACTCACCTCCATATCCGCCATCTCCCAATCCCCTATCCCGCCGATCCCTTCCTTCGCCAACGCCTCGCGAATCGACACCCACGTGCACCCAGTACCCACCTGGTTCCGTGCCCTGCAGCCCCTCGCCGCAGGTCGCGAAACGCCGTCTTGGGATATTGCATCGCACCTCTCGTTCAAGGCCTCGCATAGCATCGCGAGGTCAATTCTGTGTATCAGTACGCCGCAGGCTAATGCGTTTCCTGGCGAGAAGGAGAAGACGGTCGCGTTGGCGCGGCTGCTGAACGAGTTTTGTGCGGAGCTGGTGCGAGTGTATCCCGAGCGATTTAGCTGGATGGCGGTGACGGCGCTGCCGTATGTGGAGGAGAGCGTAAGGGAGGTGCGGTATGCGATTGAGCGGCTGGGCGCGGTGGGAGTGGGCGTGTTGACGAATCATGAGGGGTTGTATCTCGGGGAGGAAGCGTTTGAGCCGTTGTGGAGGTATTTGCAGAACAGGGCGGAGAAGGGGGATGGGAAAGAGATTGTGTTTGTTCACCCTACGGATCCGGTGATCAGGCTAGATGATGGCAGGTTGATCAATTCGAAACCATGTGAGTAAACGGGCTGCAAGCTGCGAGATGCGAACAGTGAACTTACACATCAGGTCAGCACCGCTGCGGTCCGGGCTTGGAGAGTTCTACTTTGAGACCGCAAGAGCGATTTCGAGTATCACGGCCAACCGCACGATTACGAAGTATCCCAATCTCCACTGGCGAGTCTCTCACGGTGCAGGCGCATTTCCAGACATCGCAGACCGATTCCTACTCGGGTTTCCGCAGGACGCCGAGGAAGCGCGGAGAATCTATGCTTCGAGATTCTGGTACGATAGCGCTGGGCCGGTCTATCCACGTCAGATCAAAGGGTTGTTAGCGCACGATGTGCCGGTATCGCAATTTGTGTTTGGGACGGTAAGCATGAGTACGTGAATCTGGAGTACATGCGGCTTACTTGCAATAGGACTACCCATACGGTATCGGATTCTGGGACGTGGACGCTAACATTGGTGGACTGGTCGATGCTGAGTTCCTCTCTTCTGATCAGAAAGAGGATATATTCTATCGGAATGCTACAAGGCTTTGGCAAGGAAAAGTCTAGTAAGCGCGGTATTAATTGTTGGGCGACACGCAACATGATGCACATTATACGAGATTGGAACGCCCCCAAGGTCGAATCGTATAGGCAAACTGTTTAACGTAGATCCCTGGCGAGTCGCTCACCCAGGCGAGTCGCTCACCTGCGCCAAGCTTTCTCTCTACTACCTACTTCTTTCTCTCTACCACCTTCTCCCTGGCACCTAGTACAGGTCAAGATAACTCAAATAACTCAGAATTGACTGCTGCATCTAACCTACACGTGCGCCTATTGTGCCCTGGCTCGCCGCAGCGTCCACAGCGTCTTGAAGGCTAGCTGCCCTAATTACCAGCATTACTACGAGCTCTCTTCTTCGCTTTCTTTCTATCACTGCGCGCTTTAAACGCTCTAAGGGCTGTTAAGCGCACGCCCTCTTTAACTGTAAAAGTACTCTCCTGCTACACACGCTTTCTCTTGTGCAATCTCCGTCGCAAGAAAGCCTCGTTGGCAGCTTAAAGTTTAGCAACTTGGTTGCGCAGTAGCAGCACAGAAGCTGCTGCATACTCAGCGCCTTTAAAGAGCTTTGCAAGAGCATTAACTATTAAAGTAAAAAAGCTATCTACATGCCTTTGGATTTTCTTTCAAATTAGCGTTAATTGCGACTTGAATTCTAGAGTATTGCTTAGGGTTTGAGACTGCTAGGAACTGTTCTCTACGGTAGGTAACAGTAGAGTGCAAAGCCGCACGTCAAGCTTCGAGATTACTGCCTCTAGGTCAAATAGAACTAATCTAGCACCTCGAAAGCTTTTTTAGATATTGCTCTCTGTAATAGAAGCGTTGTAAGCGCTAATAAAGCATAGCAAGAACTCAAGTTTAGTAATGTAGTTAATCTAGTTGCGCATTAGATTCTCGGCTTAGCAGCCGTACGCCTTTTTTAAAGGCGCAAAACAGCTAACATTAAAAAGCTGTAAAAAGTGCAACAAGTAAGAAAGCATGTAAAAAGTAATAATACTGTTATTCTTGTAGTACTACTAGAAAGCGAGCAAGTTATAGCTTTTATAGCTGTTAATAAAAAGTAAACGTACTATTCTAATAGTACGTTTTTTTGTATAACGTAATCTACTACCAAGAGCAACAAACTACCAAAAGCAACAAAAAAGCTTGGCAGCACCAACTCATGTTACGCATCTTTAATTTTATCGCTATTAAACAAAAAGCCTGCGTACGTTGTGCTAGCATCTAATTTAAAAGCTTTTTCTGTATTCTTTTAGCAGGTTCGGGCATTGTGCCTTGTATTACTACAATTTTTACAGCGCCGTAGAGCTAGTTGTGCTTTTTCTTAACTCTTTTTACTACGCGCTTTCTTTGATAGCTAAAGCGCTGTAAACGCTTTAGCAGCTACTTGCGCTAATTTGTTACTATACTCTATCGTACTACCTATCTAAATTCGCTTCTGTTTGCGCGATTTCTGCTTAGTTATCTTTGCTAATTAATTTTTAAGCTCTTTAATACGGTAGTCCTTAAGCGCGTTCTAATGCAGCATTAATTTAGCTCTTTTTACAAGCTAAGAGAAGCTGCTCTGCGCTAAAGTTAGCAATCTAGTAATAAAATCGCGTACTAGCTTTAATTGCGATTCAAATTCAAGCGTATTGCTTAGAGTCTTTGACTGCTACGGCGTTTCTAGTGCAAAAAGTAGTAGTAGAGTACACAGCTGTACTTTAAAACAATTAAAAACTACTTGCGCGTTAATAAGAACTAGCTTTAAAGCTTTAAAAGCTTTTTTGCAGTTCTTTGTTGTAAACACTTTAAAAAACGCGCTTCTAAAGGCTAGCAGAAAGCTTTTTTTGTTGATATAGAAAACGCGCTGGCGCGCTAAGTTTCAAATGCGTTAAGAGTACTTTAGCTTTAGCAGCGAAAAGCAAACTACATCTAGCAGCTAAAGAATATAAAATAAATAAGCTAGCATGCAAAGCGTAAAAATCTTGTTTTTAAAGCAATAGTTTTTGAAATTCTAAGATTAGTAGCTCTTATGGCCGTTTAAAATAAGTAGCTAATACTTTTCTACCTAACGCGCTTTTGTATGCGCGTCAAAGTGCTTTAACTATTTAAAACTAAAAGCGTTGTTTGTCTAGCTATTCTTAAAGACTAAGAGCTTTTAATTGCTAAGTATAGAGTTTTTCTCGTACTATGCTAAGATGTAAACGCGCTTTTTGTAAATAATAAACGGTAGAATCGCGTACCTTGCGGCGCAAATGCTCTAGATAACTGTTACCTACTCTCGATCGCCTAGCTAAATAAAATTAGGTTGAGTACGTTTTTAAAAGCTTGTAACGACTTTTATAGAGCTAATTACGCCTATCTAGAAACTAGTTTTGTTAAAGTTGTGCACGTTGTCGTTGTAAACGCTGTACTTAGCTTTAGTATTCTCTACTAGCTTAAACTACGCGCCAATTATCTCTAGATTCTCTTGGAGTATTCTCTACTTATTTTTAGCTCAATTGAACGCTATCTTAAGCTAATCTAAACGCGTTACGAATTTCTTAGCTTAGTGTTTGCTAACTAGCTCTTTACTGCGCACACTTAGTACTTTATTAGCTATATCTGCTACTTTACACAGCTAAGGCGCGAATTCTCGCAAATTGAGGTTAAGTATATATTAAACAATTGTTTGCTTTTTGATTGCTGTAAGCTTATAGCCGTTAGCAAGTAATTCAAAGCAAAATAGAGTTTTTTCAGCGCGTTTAGAGAGAGTATAGTAATTGACGTTAAAAGCAGCAGCAGTAGTTTAATAGCTTTAAAATTAGCTAGCTTAAAAAGCTGCAAAGGCAATCTAAAGCTTTTTTTTATTTTGCTGTAATAACGCGTTGTTTAGTTAAAGCATAACAAAATAATAAAAGAAGTAGCAGCTTTAGCAGATTTTGTTGCTTTCGGTAGTTTGTTGCTTTCGATAGTGAATTACGTTAAGCGTTAAAGTGCTTTAACTACTTTAAACCTAGCTCGTTGTTTGTCTAGCTATTTTTTAAAACTACAATAACTTAGTTGCGAAGTAAGCTATTTTTCTTGTACTAGGCAAAGAGGTAGTTTTTGCTTTAAAAAATAATAAAAAGTAAAATAGTTTACTTTATTGCGTTGACGCTTTGTACTACTGTTGTTTACTTTCTATTATCTTGCTACACTATTTTTAGCTGTTTTCAACGCTCTAAGCTAGTAATTACTGTACCTATTAAGATCTAGCCTATTATAAAGCTTGTTTTATTAAAGTTGTAAGTATTCTCGTTTACTACGTTGTACTTAGCTTTTATATTTGCTACAAGCCTAAACTAGTTAGCTACAAGCTTAAAATCTTTACAAAGAGCTTTTTTATAGTTGTACTTTTAATTAAACTTAATTTAAAGCTTAGAGTAACGCTTGACGAACAACGTAACCTAGTTTTTTTTAACTAGTAGCTAGCTTCGCGCTGCGAGCAGTAGGTTAGCTACGCTAGCGAATAAATAAAAAGTACCTATCGTTGAGTATAAGTTAAGTTAAAGTTGCACAAATCTAAAGTTAAAGTTAAGTTAGAGTAATTAAAGCGTAGGTTAAAGTTAGGTTATAGGTACTACTTTTAAGTTAATAAACTTGTTATAACTAGCTATTGTAATTATAAAAAGAAAATATATTAAAATATAAAATTGTAGAAGTCTATGCTAACTTAACTTTAACTCAACTTATACCTATTTACTACTTTAAAGTTAGCTTTATTCTCTAACCTAGTAGGCTTAAGTAGAAAGCTTCGCGCGTTAAAGTTAATAGCATACATTTTAATTACTATGTTCTTTGTTAAACAAAGCTTTATTAAGTTAAGTATGCAATTGCGTTGTAAAAGTTTTTTAGCAAGCTAATTGCTTAGTGTTTTTTAAAAAACGTTGTAGATTAATGCAGCGCGTTGCTAAAAAAGTGTTGCGTTGCGTTAAATAGCCTAAATTGCAAGCTATATTTAGCTTTTGTTTAAAGCGCGTAGCGCGTTGTGTAGTTAAGCTATTGCGTAGTAAAAAAAAAAGCAAGTATTAGTAGAGAGCTTAGCGTAGGTAAGCAACTTGCTTAGGTAAGCAACTCGCTTAGGTAAGCAACTCGCTAGAAATCTACGTTATTTAATTAATTTAAGTTGTTTAGTTATTGCTAACTATGTAAACTACTTATTAATTATAAACGCAATAACGTATTCTACTATTACTTTAGCTAACTTATTACCTCGGCTAAAAAAGCTTAGCAGCACTAACTTACGTTACGCTTCTTTTAATTTTATTGCTATTAAATAAAAAACCTACGTACGTTGTGCTTGCATCTAATTTAAAATATATCTTTGTATTTTTTTTGCACGTTTGCGCGTTATGCCTAGTTTCGCTACAGTTTTTACAGCGCCGTAGAGCTAGTTAAGCTAGTTTTTAATTACTACTACTAGTTACAAGCTTTCTTAGATTGCTAAAGCGCTGCAAACGCTTTAGTAGCTACTTGCGCTGCAGTAGTTTTATACTCTATAGTACTACTTTGCTAGATCTACTTGCGCTTACGCGATTTCTGCTTTGTAAGCTTTACTAATTGCTTTTCAAGCTTTTTGTTGCGAGCAGCAAGAAAAGCGTTTTAGTATAGCATAAGTTTACTACTTTTTATAAGCTGCAAAAAGCTAGCCTAAGCTATAACAAGTAATTAAAAAAAAATTACGTACTAGCTTTAACTAAGATCTAAACTCGTGCGTATTGCTTAGAGTTTTTAACTACTATAGCGTTTTTAGGTATAAAAGTGCTAGTAAAGTACGCAGCTGCACTTTAAAGCAATTTAATACTACCTACGCGTTAATAGAAACTATTTTTAACGCTTTAAAAGCTTTGCGGCAGTTTTTTTTTGTAAATACATTAAAAAATGCGTTTTTAAAAGCTAAAAGAAAGGTTTTTTTGTTAATATAGAAAACGCGTTGACGTGCTAAGTTTCTAACGCGCTAAAAGTACTTGCGCTTTAGCAGCAAAAAGCAAACTACGTTAAGCAACTAAAAAATATGCAACAAGTAAAAAAGTATGCAAAAAGTTAAAATCTTGTTCTTAAAACAATAGTTTTTGAAATTTTAAAATTAGTAGCTTTTATAGCTGTCTAGAATAAGTAGCTAGTATACTTCTACCTAGCGCGTTTTTGTATGCGCGTTAAAGTGCTTTAACTACTTTAAACCTAAAGCGTTGTTTGTCTAGCTATTCTTTAATACTAAAAGCTTTTAATTGCGCGGTATTAAAGCTTTTTTGTACTACAGAAAAATGTAAACGCGTTTTTTGTAAATAATAAAAAGCAAAATTGCGTACTTAGCAGCGTACACGCTTTAGATAACTATAACCTACTTGCAATTGCCTAGCTAAACAAGCTCTAGCTAAGCACGTTTTTTTGCGCTTGTAACAACTTTTATAGAGCTAATTACGCTTATTTAAAAGCTAGTTTTGTTAAAGTTGTGCACATCGTTGTTGTAAACGCTGTACTTAGCTTTAGTTTCTTTTACTAGCTTAAACTACGCGCTAATTATTTCTAAATTCTTCTAAAGTATTCTCTGCCTATTTTTTGCTTAACTAAAAGCTATTTTAAGTTTATTTAAGCGCGTTACAAAGCGCTTAGCTTAGTATTTGCTAACTAGCTTGCTACTACGCATACTTAGTATTTTATTAGCTATATTTACTACTTTGCACAGCTAAAGCGCAAATTCTTGCAAGTTAAAGTTAAGAATATATTAGACAATTGTTTGCTCTTTAGTCGTAGTAAGTTTCTGTTAACTATTACGTTTTTCAAAAATATGCGTAATTCTATTGTATTAGTTAGTTAAAGTAAAAAAAAGTATGCTAAATACTTTAGCAGCATAGTAAAAGCTTTAAAATTAGCGTGCAGTATAAGCATAAAAAGCAAGCTAAATTTTACTTTTTTAATTAGATAGCTGCGCGTTTTGTTGTTAAAGCATGTTACGTTAATAAAGAAGTTAGTACTACCAAGCTTTTTTAGCCGAGGTAATAAGTTAGCTAAAGTAATAGTAGAATACGTTAGAAATAATTCGCAATAATATACTTTTTTGTAGTAGATACTTCGCAACTATAGTTTACAAGTGTTAAAGTTTAGCTTAATAACCTAAAATAATATTTAGAACTATAGATTAGATACGCTTTTGTAAAAAAAGCTTAATAATAAATAAAAAACTTTATAGATAAAGTATAAATCTACGCTGTAACTATTATAAAAGTTATATACTATATTATACAAACACAACTATAACGTTAGTAAATTAAGTTAGCAAAGTAAACGTAGATTTAGCTACATAAAAATAAGCAGCTTCTAATTAAACACTACTTTAGCTATTTAAACACTACCTAGCATTATTTTCAAAAATACGCTTAAAAAGTTAAAAAACGTAGTTACGTAATTAAGCGAAAATCGAGCTAGCAGAAACTAGCTTTTGTAATCAAAACCTAAAGTTGCAACGTTAGCGTTAGCAAAACTGCAACGCTAGCTTTCGTAGAAAAGTTACTAAAACAACTAAGCTAAACTTAAATAAGCAATAACAGCTATAATAACAAGTGTTAGATTAGTTAATTTCTACTTGCGCTAAGCCTAAACAAGCAACTAACAAGTGTTAAAATTAGCTAAAATCGAGATTTGCAAGTAGCAAATCGGCGGCTGCTATTTAGGCCGCGAAAACGTAATGTTAAGCAAAAGCAAAATATTTAACGCTGCGTAGCAACACTAGCGCTGCATTTTATATGCTGCTAGCTACTTCTAGCAAAAGCTAAATTAAAAAGCGTAGTAAGTAAGCGCTAGTTAGCGCTAGACTTGCGCTAGCTAGCGCTAAACGCTTAGCAAAAAACACTAAACCTACGTAATAAGCTGCAAATTGCAATTAGTTGTAAAATAATATTGCTACGCGCTGCAACAATTTACTTAAAAGTTAAATAATACTAAACTTAGCGAGCAAATTTAATTGCTGTTGTTGCTAAATATTTTAAATAACTACTTGTAAAACTGCACTAGGTGCAAGTATTACAAAGCTAGTAAATACGTTAGCGCGCTGCAAATTAGCAGCTACGCTAGTTAAGCACTAGTTTTGCTAAAACTATAGCGCAACGCTAGCAGTTTTACCTAAAGCTTGTTTAAATGCGCTTGCTCTGCTGTTATTTCTACTTAGTTGAATTTTTTTTTTTTACTTGCAATCGACTTTCTTTTTGTGCTAAAACAAAATTTTATTCTTTTATAGTACTTAGTATACACGTACTAAAAAGTAGTTAACTAAATCAACGTAATTTTACGCTCTTACGAGTACTTAGTTAGCATTAAATTAAGTAAGCTTTTTAAAAAGAATAAGCTTGTATAGCTTTAGTGCGCTAAAGAGCGCAAGTTTAAAAGTATAACTATAAGTAGCTAAGCTACTAGCTTCTATATAAGTAAGTGTAAATAAAAAGCTATGCTTTAGCTATTTAGTAGCAGTAGATAAAATTTTATAGTAGTTAATTTTAATTAAAATTACAAGCCTAGCTATACTAAATTAGCGCTGCTTTAGATAAAGAAAATAGATAGTACAATAAAAAGTATTATATAGTATAATTACTAGTTACGCTGCCTATTACAAACTATACTATTAGAACTTATTAAATTAAGCGTTAAAATTAACTTGCGAGACATATACAACGAACGCTACTAGCTAACTTTCGCCTAGCTTAATAGAAAGTTTAAAATAAAAGCTTTTATTAATTTGCTTGTAGCTAGAAACTTCGCAAAAAGTAGGTACTACGCAAAGCACTTATACAACAAAAAAACTACTTAAAGTTTGTATTTTTTGCTTACCTACTCTTACGCTAACTTTAAAAAAAAAACTTTAACGTACTATTACTTAACACTACGTACAAAACAAACTAGTTTAATATGCTACTATTGCATATAAACGGAATTACTAGCGTTAGTACTACGTTTAACGTAGCGTATTGCTTTTTTAGCAGCAAGTTAAAGAACAACTATAGCTTAGCAATAAAAGTGCTTAAGCGCTACGCTAATAACGTAAAAGTATTTCTACTTTGTTTTGTTACTAACAATAATAGCGAGTTGAAAGCTGCTTTGTACTAAAATTTCTTTTAAGTTCTACTATAGCTTTGCATCTAGTACATTAACAAAAACGTTAAAGCTTAAGCAATTAAATCGTAGAATATACGCTAGGCCTATAGAAAAGAATTGAAAAAAATTAAAGCTGCTAGACTAGGCTTTATAGCTTAGTAGTACACTTTTATTAACGCTTTTACTACTAAAGAATTCGAGTTTCGCTACTAGTATATTTAAAACAACTAACGTATTTTACTATTACTTTAGCTAACTTATTACCTCGGCTAAAAAAGCTTGGTAGTACTAACTTCTTTATTAACGTAACATGCTTTAACAACAAAACGCGCAGCTATCTAATTAAAAAAGTAAAATTTAGCTTGCTTTTTATGCTTATACTGCACGCTAATTTTAAAGCTTTTACTATGCTGCTAAAGTATTTAGCATACTTTTTTTTAACTTTAACTAACTAATACAATATAATTACGCATATTTTTAAAAAACGTAATAGCTAACAGAAGCTTACTACAACTAAAGAGCAAACAATTGTTTAATATATTTTTAACTTTAATTTGCAAGAATTTGCGCTTTAGCTGTGCAAAGTAGTAAATATAGCTAATAAAATACTAAGTATGCGTAGTAGCAAGCTAGTTAGCAAATACTAAGCTAAGCGCTTTGTAACGCGCTTAAATAAACTTAAAATAGCTTTTAATTAAGCAAAAAATAGGCAGAGAATACTTTAGAAGAATTTAGAAATAATTAGCGCGTAGTTTAAGCTAGTAAAAGAAACTAAAGCTAAGTACAGCGTTTACAACAACGATGTGCACAACTTTAACAAAACTAGCTTTTAAATAAGCGTAATTAGCTCTATAAAAGTTGTTACAAGCGCAAAAAAACGTGCTTAGCTAGAGCTTGTTTAGCTAGGCAATTGCAAGTAGGTTATAGTTATCTAAAGCGTGTACGCTGCTAAGTACGCAATTTTGCTTTTTATTATTTACAAAAAACGCGTTTACATTTTTCTGTAGTACAAAAAAGCTTTAATACCGCGCAATTAAAAGCTTTTAGTATTAAAGAATAGCTAGACAAACAACGCTTTAGGTTTAAAGTAGTTAAAGCACTTTAACGCGCATACAAAAACGCGCTAGGTAAAAGTATACTAGCTACTTATTCTAGACAGCTATAAAAGCTACTAATTTTAGAATTTCAAAAACTATTGTTTTAAGAATAAGATTTTAACTTTTTGCATACTTTTTTACTTGTTGCACATTCTTTAGCTGCTTAACGTAGTGTTACGATTAATAATCTACTAAGTTGCTAAACAAGAAAATGCTTTTACTTTAGCGTTAAAAGTAATAGAGCATAGCTATACTTTAAGTAAGCTTAGCACATAAGCTAAGAACTTCTCTTAACAACATAGCTTTTTTATATACTTTTTCTAATCTTACGCTTTCTATAGCACTTCGAGAGCAAGAAATTAAAGTGCTTTTATTAATCTATTAGCTTTGCGAGAGCAAGGAGATTATACAAAGCACACCTACGTATATAGTCAAAACAATAAACTTTTATAGCTTATCGTCTTTAATCTCAATTACTTAAGTTAACTTTTACTTTAACTTTTATACTCTTTGCAAAACGAAGCTTGCTACTACTTTAGTATTAAACGCTATACAACTTCTTTAGTCTATTAAACTTATTTATTTCTCAAGAACTAACCTAAGCTTAATAAACGACTTTTTTAAGTTTGCTTAGCCTTTACATATTAAAAACTCTTAAAATAAATAATACTTTAATAACTACTTTTTTTTATACTCGCACTAGTAGTACGAAAGTAGCGAAGCTTAACTTTTACTATAGAAATCGCTTAAAGCTAAAGAACTAGTTACTTTAGTTTAACTTTTTCTTTAAGTTTAAAGATAACTATGTTAACAATATTAACAAGGCATTTCTAATAGCTTTTTACATAAAAAAAATAGCTTTTAAGTAAGTTTAACTTTACTTAAAAAAGTACTTAAATAGTAATAACTGTAATAGGCTGAAAGCTCTATGAATTGCCTTGGTCGTAGAACTTTAGTAGCTATTAACACTGTACGTAACAGCTTCGACGATACCTAGAAGAGCCTCGCTAGTTTCTAGTTAACAAAAGCCTTGCGGTATTGAGTTTTTACATAGCCTTCGAAAGCGCTTCGCAAGTGCTTTAGAAGCTAACTAACTATAAAGTATATAAAGCTCTTTTATCCGCGCTGTAGATAGACTCTATCAAATTTATTACATTCTTTATCTAGAACCTGCTTTCCTAGGCAATTTCTTTTTATTTAAATTCAATTAATCTCTACGCAGTAAAGATCGTAAGATTTTTAAAGAGTACAACACTTTTAGAAGTTAAAAGTAACCTCTAAGAAACTCTACAACGCAGCAAAAAAAGTTTTTAAAACTAAATCGCTACGATGAACGGTACTTAGAATGAGTATATTTAGATGCTAGTTGTAAAAGCTCGCAGGCTAAAAAGCGAAAGCCAAAGTAGCGAAGCAATTAAAAAAGCTTTACAAAAGCTAATAAACAACGACAGAATCGATGTAGAAACTCAAGAAATTCGTTTCAATGCAGCGAAAGCTATATATACGAAAATATTCGTTACAGAACTCGTAATAAAACTACCTAAAAGAGTAACAAACAATTAGCTACTAGCAACAAAGCTAGTTCTTGCAAAACTTTCGAATTCTAAGCAGCTAGTTAATAACGAAAGTGCGAGAGTTTAGGCACTTATCGAAATACTGCAAAATTAGGTTTAGATTCTTTAGAAAAAAAAGAAAGCTGCGCTAGCAACACTGCCAACTTCTTTTAGTATTCCAAAAGCTTCTACGCTAATTACAAAGCGCAACAAAATGCCTAACCTAGCTTAGTTTAACGAAACAAAGTTAGACTATAGACAGTTTAAAGTCTAGGTAGAGAATAAAATGCTTAATAATAGAAACTTAATTAGAAACTTATGCAGCTACATCTACAACTGCCTAACAAAGCAAGCAGCTACTACTAAACTCGCTTAGTATTAGAAACACTGTAACGGAACAGCAAAAAAGTTCTAGAAGTATTTTAATAGGCACTACTAAAACTACATGCGAGCGCAGAAAGCGCTCAACTAACTCTTTGCTCTTAGGCAGAAGAAAATGTTTTTTTAAAAGTATAATAAAGAATTCATGCGCCTTGCGTACAACGCAAAAATAACAAGCAACGTAGCTACATTAAAAAACTAGTACAAAGCAAGGCTTCGCGCCGATCTACAAAATAAAATAGTTAGCGTTATTATCTCTTTAGCATAGCAACTCTAGGACCTAATAAAACGAGTTACCTAAATTGAGAAAAACCTAAACCGCGCGAAAGCAAACAACTAGTAGCAAATAGTACCAAATTAATCAATAAGCAACACAAAGGCTATAGACTAGAAGCTAGCAACTAAGGCTGCTACCTAGGCAGTCCGCGCGGCTACTAACAATAAAAAAAAAAAGCGAGCCAAATAAGCAGACAACGCAGAAATAACGAAACAACAAAAGAATTACCTTTGCTTTTAATGTAGTTTAGTAACTTACATGTTTAATAAATGTAAGCTCGCAGCTTTAAAGAAGCTCGCTACAACTCAAAAAGCAACTTCTAAACTAGTTAAGACAATAGCAAAAGTTAAAAAAGTCTCTAAGTTTAAAAACTCGAAAAACTAAACACTCCTAACCAAAAGCGCGGTTAAAAGTAGTAGAAAAAAAACACGGTTTCTTTATTAGATGAGTTTCTAAAGTTCTGCTAGCGCTAGCTAGACAGGAAACTACTTACAGTACATGCAATTATTAATCAATTTATTTTTGCTTTAGCAATGCTCGACTTTAGGTGCACTACCTATAGTTTTGTTAGCAAAAAGTTTTGTAAAAAAAACTGTTTCTTGCGTATTTTGATAAAAGAAAAGCTTGTAGTAAGCATTAGCGAACAAGTCGTTAAAGTTACAGAAGCTGCTTAGTTTACAATAAACCTAAACGAGCACGAACAAACAGTTTAAGCGTACGTTATAACTAAAGATAACAAATACGATATTATTCTAAAGCGCTTATAAATAAACGGAAGCTAAGTAACGCTAGCTTTGGCAAAGAAATTGATTTTTATCTATTCAACTAAAACACGCGTGCGAAGCTAAGAAAGAAAAAAGCTTAGACAAAAGCCTTAGCAAGTGTTCGCAGCCGCGTTTAGAATAATAATGCAGCAGTTTAAGAAAAAAAACTCTAGCGTTAAAATTTTCGCTGCGTTTATAGCGAACATTTAGAAAGCTCTTTAGACTAAAGTAGTAGTTAACTTACGCTTAACGCTGCTTAACTAGATAAAAAATTAGTATACAGCGTTTATGTAGTTTGAGGCTAACAAATTATTTTCTTACTAAAGCCTAATAGACCACGGCATTAAACTAATTAAAAAGAATAAAAAAAAAGCAAAAGTTCCATAGAGACCTTTGTATAACATGTTTAAAAACAAACTATTAGTCTTGCAAAAGCAGCTTACTGCGCATTTAGATTGCGAGTTTATTAGAGTAAGTTGCTTTTAGGCTAGAGCGCTAGTGTTGTTTGCAAAGAAACTTAGTAAAAGGCTACGCTTTTGCGTAAACTATTAGGCGCTTAACGCTATTACAAAAAAAAACTAATACCTGCTGCTTTTAATTCACGAGACTCTAAATTAGATTAGCTAAACTAAATAGTTTACCAAGCTAAACGTTATCTAGGCCTTTTACAAAGTTCAAATTGCTAAAGAAAACAAGTAGAAAATAGCTTTCTGTACAAGATTTAGATTGTACGAATAAATAGTTTGCCTATTTAGCTTTGCTAACGCTTTAAGTACGTTTTAGCAGTTTATTAACTACACTTTGCGTAATTACATTAACGTTAACGCCTTTGCATACTTAGATAATGTACTTATTTACTTTAAAAATTCTTAAAAGGACTACTAGCAACGTGTTAAAAAAGTTGTTAACAAGTTAAAAAAAGCGAGGTTACAACTTGATATTAAGAAATGCGAGTTTAAAGTAACTAAAACTAAATACTTTAGTTTTATTATCGAGGTAGGCAAAAGAATTAGCAGGGATCTAAAAAAAGTCCGCGCGATTTTTAAATAGAAAGCTCTAGCTTTAGTTAAAAAAGTACAAAGCTTTGTTAGTTTTGCAAACTTTTACTAGCAGTTTATTTGCGCTTTTTCTGCAATTGTTTCTCTACTAACAGAGTTAACAAGAAAAAGCGTTAAATTCTGTTAAGAGCTTAAACAACAAAAAGCGTTTGACACGCTTAAAAAAAAGTTCATATCTAGGCTGTTATTAGCCTATTTTGACTTCGATTTAGAAACCGCTATTAAAGCGGACGCTTTAGGGATAGCTACTAAAAAAGCGCTTTTTTAAAAAGCAAAGAACAACTTGTAGCAGGCAGTAGCTTACTACTTTGCTAAAATGTTACTCGCAAAGTTTAACTACACTATTTACAATAAGAAATTATTAGCAGTAATTAAATGCATTACTAAATAAAAAGCGAAGCTTAAAGTAGTGCCGAAGATTATAGTTTACACTAATTACAAGAACTTTTTGTACTTTACTACAGCGAGGTTACTAACAAAGCAACATGTTCGCTAAGCAAATATTTTTTTTAAACACAACCTAAAGTTTGTGTACTACCTTAAAGCAGCTAATAAAAAAGCAAACGCTTTTTTACAGAAAAAGCAGAATTTTCTTTAAAACTAAAACGATGTTTAGCTAAAAAGCCGTAAATTCTAACTCTTTAAACCAACTAGTGTGTTAAACGAGAATAATATTACAAAAAAAACTTTAAGCGTAATTCGCGCGTTTTCGCTCTATAGCACTTCAATTCCAACGCTAAATGTACTCGCTAGTAGGCTCGATGCTTTTTACAAAGCAAATGTAGCAAAAGCTCTAAAGCAAAATGTTCTTTTCTAAATTAAAAGTAAAAGCTCTAAAGAGCAGAATGCTGCGGGTCTTAGACAAAATGCTGCTAAACAAGAAAAAAATGCTAGCACAAAAAACAATTCTAAAGATAATGCAAAAAAGCTGTTCTTAAATAAACTTTAAGATAGAAAAGTTTAAAAAAACAATTTGTACTAGAAAGCCTTAGAGGCCGTAAAAAAAAGCTAAACTAAAGAAAGTACCCGTAGAAAGTTCTTTTTAGGCCTTTAATTAAAAGCGTTCTTAGCAAATTGCGCTGTTAAAAACAACGCGCTTTTCTATCAAAAAAAGAGATAAGTGCCGAAAACGTATTAACTGCGCACTAGATTGATTTTTGAAGCCTACGACTCGCTTATTGCAAAGCATCTTAGCAAAGAAAACACTTATAATATCCTTAAAAGAGATTTCTTTTAGCTAAGAATAAGCTCGAATATTTGATAGTACATTGCTAACTGCGATGCATGTAAACGAGCGAAACTATAGCAGAAAATAAAAAGTAGTTTTCTCTACTCGCTCTTTGTTCTGGATAGAATCTAGAAAGAACTCTTTATAAACTTTATTACTAACCTGCTAGAAAGCAAAAAGTGCACGAATCTACTAGTTATTACAAACTAATTAAGCAAGAATATAATCTTAATCTCTATAGCGAAAATTAACGCAGCAACTGTAGCAAAGGTATTTATTAAAAGAGTAGTAGCTTACTACTAGCTTTCTAACGCTATTGTTTTCGACTAAAAAGCACAATTCGTAAGTGAATTCTAGAAAACGCTTTGCAAAGAGCTTAAGATTGTAAAGCAGCTATCTACAGCTTTCTACCTAGAAACTAACAAAGCTATAGAAAAAGCAAATTTAACAATTAAAACTATCTTAAAGCCGTTTGTAAATTAAAACTAAAAGAACTAAGCGTAGCTATGTGTTATTAGAGGTGTTCTCTTACCGAAGGTACAAGTTATCGGACTCAGAGATTCCGCCTAAGGAATTGTTCTGTGTTCAAAAGGCTTGGTAACAACAAAAGAACAATCTCAATTCTATTCTAAATAGAATAACAAAGTAACAATTTGTTGCCTATAGATCCAATCTATGTATAAGATGTACTTAAGAGAGTTAACTACAAAGAATCTAAATTGTAAAAGAAATTCTGCTAATCTATATAGTTCTATAATTCTTCGCTAAAAGCGTTCTGCTTAGTTCGCTTAGTGTGCTTAGTTGCTAAGCGCCTTAGGCTAGCTAAGCGCTCGCCGCTTAGTGTGCTCAGTCCGCTAAGGCTCTAATCGCACTAATTACTATTACGTAACCGCTAACCTAATTCTGCTTCGCGCATTGCTGTACTTCTGTCTTGCAAACCTGCAAGCTCTAACAACTTTCCTGCGTCGTTGCTTAGTCTACGATACCTAGTATTGTCTCTGTTTGTAACATTATCTCTTTCTTTAAGAATATCGTTCTAATAGCTGTCTTGCTGTGCCGTGCCGGTTCTTTCTGTGCTTTGCATCAAAAGTGCTCTTTCGTATAAAAGTAAGTTGACTTTAATTTTCGTCGTGTCGTAGCTTTCTCTTGTATTCTTTCGAGTTTTTGAGTTTAACTATGCCCAAGTCTTCGCCTTTCGTAGATTCGTGCTCTAAGTTAACCCGCCGTTGTTACGATCAAGTTGCTCGTATTCGCGAGACTAGTCTAAAGATGCCTGCTCCTTGCGGCCGTTGTTCTAAAAAAAACTTAAAGTGCCTAGTTAATCTTTCGTCGGATAAGTGTGCTAAATGTCTTTAGTTTGGCGCGCCTTGCGGTCTTGCTCTAACAAAGAGAGAGTAGGTAGCTTTTTAACAAAAGCGTTGCAACTTGCAACATCGGCTTTTGCTAGCTAAACAACAAGTGCTATCTGCACGAATCTAGGCTGCTTAGATAGTGTTTGCGGCGAAGTCCTGTGCTGCTACTCTTCGAGTAGAGCTTTCTATTGCTAAGATAAAAAGAAATCAGCGTTTTGCTAATAAGTAGGTGGCTATTGAAAAGCTAAAGAAACTAGAGGCTGCGCAGTCCGGCGCTGCTGTTGATTTCAAGAGTATAGTTTCCACCGATAGTCCTGTACCGCCGCTATTTGAAACGCTTTTAGCTAACTTAGGCTAGTTACAGACTAACTCTTCTCTGTTTGCTTCTTTTTCTTTTGACTTTTTTGCTTTCTTAGAGAACTCGGATTCTCTGCTTCTAGATTTCGCTAGTGATACTTTCGTACTAGTTCCTTGCAGTTCGTAAGATTTCGTATTAGTTCCTATGTGTTCTAGCTCTTTAGCTATCTTTGCTATTTAACTAAGTACTTTCACTAACGTTTGAACTTCTGTAGGTCTTTAACTTTCTCGACTTCGTACTCTTCGTTTTCGAGCTTGATATTAATTGCTACTTCGGCGTTTAGTAGTGCTGGTTTAAGAAGTAATTTGTGAAAAACTAGATGTATGTGCATGCTTGCGAGTAGCTGTAGTTTAAATAATACAAGTTCTTTAACCTTTAAGATTTTGAACGGTTTTATTTAGAAGTTGTCTAACTTGTTGCATGGTCGTTTAGTTTTTAGGTTTTTTTGTAAGAGAAAAACTCTATCTCTCTCTTTAAGAGTTGGTCTCTTAAGCTTTTTCTTATTTGCTAACTTAGCTGTCGTAAAGTTCCTTTGAGCGATTCTTTAGCTTAATTTGTCGTGTAATTTTTGCATTCTAAAAGCCTTGTCGTCTGCTGTTAGCAAAATGCTTTTAATATCTTTTAGATTTTGATAAGCTACTAGCTTATATCTATAGTTTGCGTAGTACGGCGAGTGTTCTATAGTCGTAGACTTTGTGCTGTTGTATGCTAATTGTGCTGTTAGTAGAAGTTTAACCTAGTTGTTTTGCAGCTTGTTAGTGTACATTCGTAGGTACTGTTCTAGCGTTTAGTTTGTTTGTTCTGTCTAGCCGTTTGTTTGCGGGTGGAAGCTAGTTAATAGCTTCTTTGCGACTTCTAACTAGGCTAGAAACGTATCTTAAAACTTTAATGTAAACAGCTTGTTTCTATTAGTAATAAACTGTTCTAGCAATTTGTAATTAGCGACGAGTGTCTTTGTAACTTCGTAAGCTATTTTTTCTGCCGTAATTAACTCTTCTGTTAGTACAAAATGTAATTCTTTGGTTAATCAATCTACGATTACCAAGATCGAGTCGCATAGCCGTGCTAATTTGGGTTCTAACAATTTTAAAAGCTTTACTATAAAGTCTATCGTAACGCTAATCTATAAGCATGCGAGTAGTTCTAGCGGTTAGAGTAATCCGTAGAGCTTATGTCTTTTAAGTTTGTTTTTTAAACAATCTAAATAGTTGCTTATTGCTTTCTAAACTGTGTTTTGTACGTAGAGCATTAAGTACTCGTTTAAGATTTGTTGAACTATTTTGTTAATTTCTAGGTGTCTATATGCTTGTGAAGCATGTAATTCCTAAATAAGCTATATAGCTTAAGTGTCGTTTGTAACTATCTATCTTTGCTAGTTGTCTTTGCTTTATTCTTAGTACATTCTTTCTTTAATGCTTGTAACCCTAGCTATCTTAGCTAGTCGCGGTTTGTTGTATTCGAAGGTTCTGTTAGGATTCCGTCGCAATACTAAGTTGTGCGTAACTGGTTTGTTAGTTTCTGTAAAATCTAATTTTTGACTAAGCGCGTCTGCGGCTTCGTTGTTGGTTTTTTTGCAATAGTAAATCTTGATATTGTAATCTGCTATGAATTCAGCCTATTTGACTTGTCGTTAATTTAGTTTCTTAGTTGTAGTAAAGCTAGTAAGGTTCTAATAATCTAAGTACACTTGTACTTAATGCCTTGCTCTTTTTAGCTGTGCTTTTTATTGTTCAAAGGCGTTTATTATTGCTAATAGCTCTTTATTGTAAACGTCGTAGTTGAGTTCTGCTCTTAAGAACTTTCTAGAATAGTAGAACACTAGTTTCTATTTCCTGTCGTTGCATTGTTGTAATAGTATTGCTTCTAATGCGTAGTCTAAAGCATTGGTTTTTACTTAAGTTTTCTTTTTTAAGTCGTGCATCTGTAGCATTAGTGCTGTAGTAAACTTCTTTTTAAGTTCTTAAAACGCCTGTTCCTGTGTTTCTGTTTATTTGAACTTTCTATCTTTCTTGGTAACTTCTAAGAGTAAGGTCGTGGTCTTAGAGTAATCTTTAATAAACTTTTAATAAAAGTTAGCAAATTCTAAAAAGAACTGCACGTTTTTTACTGTTTTAGGAGTTAGCTATTTCTGTACAGTCTAGATCTTCTTCGGGTCCATAGACACACTTTTTTTTAAGATAATAAATCCTAGATAGCTAGTCTTTGTAACGTGAAATTTACATTTTTTCGAGTAAAAAAGTAGCTAGTACTGCTTTATTTTTTGTAGCACTTTTTTAACATGCTTCTGATGTTCTTCGAGCGTTCTTTTGAAGTATATTAATACGTTGTTTAAGTACGCTGTAACAAAAATGTCTAAATATTCGTGTAGTGCTTTGTTGATTAAGGCCTAAAACGTAGCTAGAGCGTTGGTTAATCTAAACGGCATAACCTAGTACTTATAGAGTCTATATCTAGTTTTGAAAGCTGTTATCTATTCGTGCTTTTTTGCAATTTTAATGCGATAGTATCCGTCTCGTACGTCGAGTTTTGTAATTTATTTTACTTTTTAAAGTCAATTTATAAGCTCCTAGATAAGCGGTAGTAAGTATCTGTTTTTTCGTGTAACGTTGTTGAGATGTCAAAAATCTACGCACAGTCTCAATTTTTTGTTTTTCTTAAGTACAAACAATATTGGCGAAGCTATTAGGCTCTCGCTTGGTCGTATGTATTCTCGCTGAATATTCTTTTAAATGTATTTTTTTAATTTCTTTTGCTAGTCGTAAGTTAGGGAATACATTAGTCTTAGTCGCAGTTTCGTTCCTTCTTTAAAAATAATCTTGTGATTTTATTCTTGGTGGTCTGCTAGGTTGTGCTTTTTGTTTTTTTTAAAGAAACTTTTAAACTCCGCTTAGTATTCGGTAGAGAAGTTTCTAAACTTTTTTTCTTGTTCTTTAGAGAGGTTGGATCGTGGTTTGCTCGTTTCTAAAAGCGCGACTCGTCGTATCCATATAACGCCTATCTGCTAAGAGTTTTTTCTACAGATTCTCGCGATCTTGTAGTGTAAAATTAAACTAATTCTCTCGATCTTAAGTAAGCTTTGAATTGTTAGTTCGTTTTGTTGTACTACAGCAACTTTCTTTCTAAGCCTTCGGCTGTATATTGTTTTGTTTTTCTAATTAATGTCAAAGTTGTGCTTTTGTAGCTAGTTGTACCTAATATACATGTTAGAACTTTTAAGGTTTATAATATTGATACACTATTAGTGTTTAATGCCCGCAACTTCTAACTCAACTTCTTGAGTTTTTAGGTTAATCAAACTGTTTCTATATTCTAGTAGTTGTCCGTTAGCTAACACTGTTTGTATTAGTCGATTTTTAACTTAATAAAGTATCTTGTTTCTTTTTACCTATCTTAAGAAGACTAATGTCTAGGCAGCTTTGCTATTAAGTAGTGCAGTTAGCTCTTAGCCTGCAACTTTCGCTTTTACTTTTATGTAATTTCGTTCTAGTTGCGTTTTTTGTACGCTTCGTACGGTCGTGCTAGAAGCACTCGTACTATTCTAACCGTAGGTCTAGTAGCTTACTAGTTTTTTGCTAAAAAAGCTCTTAAGGCTTGTTCTTTTAGAATGTCCTATTAATCGTGGTATTCGCACTAGTCGATAAAACATTCCTATAGCTGTAGGTGTTTGCTGTGGTTTTAATTCTTAAAATTCTATCTAGTCGCGTATCTCTATAGCTAATAAATCGCGCATTTTTAGGTGCAGAAAGGCTAGCGTGCTGCTTAGCACGTATCGTAGTTTTCTATGCATAATTTGTTGTTGCATTTTAAGTAGTTTTTGTTCTTTAGACCTATAGGCTACTATTCTGTAATATGCTTGCTAGACTAGTGTGTTTAACACTTTTTGTTGTAACACTATGCCTATGCGCAGCTGCTGCCGTAGTTCTTAAACCAATTGTTGTAGTTATGTACGTAGCATTCTGTTACTGTACATTCGCCGTCTTCGAGTAAAACGTGTAATAGTAATTCTAGCTGTTGTCGCGCAAAGATTCTATTGTTCTTGTAGTATATGCAGTTTTTCTCGTTGCACTAGTGCTAAGGCAGGTTTCCGTAATTGTCTTAATTAGCGAACTTTATTTTCTTTTTCGTTGGTTCTTGTTGTGCTATTGCTGCTTTTGCAGCTTTTTATCTCTGTAGTTTCTCAATTTGTAGTTTCTTAAACTATTAATCGCAGTACTAGGCAATGTAGGTAATTCTACCGCACATTTAGCACTCGTAGTTCTAAAGTTAATCTGTAATTTTTTTTGCTTGTATATAGGCAAGCTCTGTTTCCTAGTCTAACAGTTTCTTTGCTATTAGGTTTTCTACCTCGATCTATTCGCTGTCTAGTTCTTTATAGATTCTTGGATATAGTGTAGCTACTCGTTGTAGTTAGACTATAGCAATAGTAGCAGCTTGCGCGCCTGCTACTTTCTGTTGTGTTTCTAAGCAGTTTCTGCAAAAGTGTTCGTCTTTGCTACATTAAAAACATGCCTTATTGTTGTAACGCTTCTAGCGTTTTTCTTTTAACAGCCTGTTTTTAGAGTTTTGTCTTGTTAAAGTAGCGTTTTTTTTATTAAACTGCTTTTGTAGTGGTTTGTCGTTCTAAATTCGTCTAATACTGTTGATATCTATTGGGTCGTAGTAATAGGTTTTTTTAATTGTTGTTACTAGGCGTATGTATAGTTTGACAGTAGACTTGCGTTCTTGCTATTGTTGCTATAGTTAGTTGTCAATTTGTACCGCGGTCTTAATCAACTCGTTGAGTTTCTTTAGTTTTTTGTTTCGACTAATTTTATTCTTTACGTGTTCTTTTAACTTTGCGTAGTAAAACTCGCATAAGCCGCGTTCTCCTACGTTGTCCACTTTAGCCTAAATTTTTTTAAATTTAATTGTGTACTCGCCGGCTAAGCTTTTTTGTCTAAGTAGTCTAAGTTGGTTTATTGCTTGCTAGGTTTCGTCTACTTTGCCGTAGATCGTATAAAGTTCCTGCTTAAAAGACTTTTAGTTCTTAAAAATGCGCTTCGTGTTTTGCTTTATTTTCTTTACGTTTTCTGCGTGCGTAACGTAATTTTCGGCGTATAGCTAAAACTATTCTGCTGCGTTGTCTTTCATGTGCATTCTAGCTGCTAAGATCTTGTTCTAATTCGTGTAAAAGCTGTTGCTATAATAACAGCAGTAAAAGTCTACGTTAGTAAGAAAAAGTTTTAGGTTTCTCTTTTTCCTGCTATATTTCTCTAGAGAGAGTGCTTTTGCTAACTTTTTTTTTGTTCTACCTTAGAGCTTCGTAACTGCTGCTAATAGTTTTTAAATCTATTCCGCTTGCTGCTGTATCTAATTGGCTTGCTTTGCTATTACAGTTGCTAGGTTCGTTGTAGGTGTAGTAACGCTGCTGCTTGTTGTGCGTAAGCTCGTAAGTGTTGCTATATTGTCTTAGTTTCAAACCTAAAGTAGTTAACGTGTTATCAAAAGTGTTCTCTTACTAAAAGTACGAGTTATTAGACTCGAAGATTCTGCCTAAGGGATTGTTCTGTATTCGAAAGGCTTAGTAACAACGAGAAAACAATCTCAATTTTATTTTAGATAGAATAACAAAGTAACAATTTGTTGCCTATAGATCCAATCTATGTATAAAATGTACTTAAAAGAGTTAACTACAAAGAATCCAAACTGTAAAAGAAATTCTGCTAATCTATATAGTTCTATAATTCTTTGCTAAAAGCGTTCTGCTTAGTTCGCTTAGTGTGCTTAGTCGCTAAGCGCTTTAGGCTAGCTAAGCGCTCGCCGCTTAGTGTGCTTAGTCCGCTAAAGCTCTAATCGCACTAATTACTATTACGTAACTGCTAACCTAATTCTGCTTCGCGCATTGCTGTACTTTTGTCTTGCAAACCTGCAAGCTCTAACAACTTTCCTGCGTCGTTGCTTAGTCTACGATACCTAGTATCGTTTCTGTTTGTAACACTATGCTCTATTGTACAAATCGCAATCTAGAAGCGAAAAGCAGTGTTGACAAAAGTAAGCCTTTTCTTTTTCTAGCATAGTTACGAGATGGACTTAATTTAGCTTTAAGCAAAAGAAAAAGCGGATACGCTCTACTAAGCAACTTTAGACCCTTAGCAAAGCGCAGCAGAAATAGCTAAAAAAATAAAAAAAGTTATTAACTTCGCGCAAGCTGCTATGGCAGAGGCCTAATAGAAGCAAGAAAAACAAGCAAATTGACATAAAAAAAAAGCGCCGCTGCTCTAAGTAGGAGATAAAGTATAGTTGCAATACAAAAAACACATCTCTAATAAGCGCCTAAGCAAGAAACTAAACTAGAAAAATAGCAAATATACAGTTTTACAAGTTAAGTTTCTAGGCAACGTAGTTTTAAACACACTTTCTAAGATAAATCTAATATTTCTAATAAATAAGCTTAGACTCGCGGTAGACAATTCTTTAAAAAGCTAGACAGTGTCTAATTAGCGCCTAAAAAGCGTTACCGTAGAAAGCGAGCAAAAATAGCTAGTCGAGCGCATTACAAGCGAGCGCTAGAAGAAAGTTAAAAGAAGCTAGAAGCTAGAATATTAGGTTAAATAGACTAGCTATAACTAGCCTACATAAGAACCAGCGCTAAAACTCAAAAACACAAAAGCTTTATCTACCTAGCAAGAATTTTCGGCGGCCTACTAGGACGCCGATGGAAAATTGCTAAAAAACTTTCAAAACGGCACGCCTTTAGAAAGAACGCTAGAACGCCAACGAAGTAAGTAAATTGCTACAAATTAAAAAAAGAGCTTATGTAATAAGCTAAAAGCCCTATAAATTGCCTTAGTTGTAGAACTTTAGTAGCTATTAACACTATACGTAACAGCTCCGACGATACTTAAAAAAGCCTCGCTAGTTTTCAGTTAACGAAAGCTTTGCGGTATTAAGTTTTTACATAGCTTTCAAAAGCGCTCCGTAGGTGCTTTGAAAGCTAACTAACTATAAAGTATATAGAGCTTTTTTGTCCGCGCTGTAGATAAACTCTATCGAATTTATTACATTCTTTATCTAGAACCTGCTTTCCTAGGCAATTCTCTTTTAATAACAACGAAAACATAATTACACGTATGTTTAAAAATCGCGCTGTGTTTAAAAACAAACTGCAACAATTTTACGCAATTGCCAACAAGCTTACTATTACAAAAAAAACTATTTAATAAATGCGCTAAACTAAGTTAGCTAGAAACTACGCTAACTTGTTTTAGCAGTACTTTATCTAGACTAACTAGAACAACAAAGCACTTATGCGCATGTACAAGCAAAGGCTAAAAAATAACGTTAAAGCAAAACTAATGCGCTTTAGAGCAGCTACAAACACTTTAAGCAATTTAATTAAAAAATAAATTTGCTTTAACAATAAGTTGTACGAACTCGCAATTAAAATGCAAGCTAAAGCAAAGTTCTACGTACTAAAGAGCAACAAAAGTTATATACTTAACACTAGCTAGCGTTAAATACAAACGCAACACCTACGCTTAACAGGCATATACAATTTAGCTTAAAAATATCAACTTATACACCTTAACAACTTTAACAAAAGCAAACTAATTAAAAAACAATTAAATTATAGTAAAGAAACAAGAACTTGCTATAATTGTAGCAAACTAGGCTACATCTCTAGCAACTGTTATTAAAAAAACAAAGTTGTTTAATAGTTAAACGTACTGTCTAATACTACAAGTAGTATTAATAAAAAATAAAAAGTAATTACCTTTATAGATGTTAAGAATTAGAAAAAATAGTTACCTAAAAGAGTAGGTTTAGCTAAAGAAAAGTTAATATGCAACGACTTCGAATTAACGAACGAAAAATACGAGTTGCTAAACGAACAACTAAAACTACTACAAAAAACAAAGCACAGTAACAATTAGTAGATAAAAAAAAAACGAATACAAAGAATCTATTAATCTAACACTTTACCTTAAGACAACGTAGCCGATTACAACGAAGTAGTGTAGAAATATCTTAACAAGCCTAACTAATAGCTTACAAAAAAAACAAACAAAAGATTTATTAAGCTACGAAAAAAGAAAAACACTCTAAACAAAATATTTTACTTTTGAATCTAAATAAATTAGCTACTAAGAAACACTAGCACGATAAAGTAGCAAGAAAATCTTGACAATACTTTAAAAGCAATTGCAAAAACGCGAACTCTTACAAACTATAGTACTACTTAGACTACTAAAATCTAAAACACGCAAAAATGTTATAAACAGTATGCTTTTACAACTACTATTTAACTTATTACTCTAATAAACAAGGCATAAAATAGTTCTTTAAAAAGAAAAGCTAATTCTGCTTTTAGAAATAGTTTAAATGCAAAAACAACACTTGCGAATACTATTTATAAAACAAACGCAACATACTATACTTTTTTAACAAAAACAACTTAGTAAAACTACTTGCAATGCAAATGCTTATAAACAATAACTGCATTTAAGCTTAGTAGCAAACTTACTTACACTCTAACTGCGCACAGCACTAAGCTTTTAAAAAAGCTAACAAATTTAGTACAAAGTTTTTTTTAGGCTAGCAACGCTTAACTCTAGAGTTAAACAAATTAACGTAATTAACTTAGCAAAACAAATTAAGCTCTTAGTAAAGCTTAACAATTATTTAATAAAAGCTTTAATTAACTTAAAAGCTTAGAATAACTTTGTTTTTACTTAAGCAGTATTTGTAGCTAGTTTATACTTACTAAAAAAACAACAGCTTTATTTACTTGCTAGTGCTAACAAATAGCTTATACAAGCGCAACTAGTAGTTATACACAAAATACGTAGTATACTTTTGCACATTAAACAATATTAAAAAAAATTAGCTTTTAACGTTTTTAAACTAGCTATTTACAATATTATTTTAAAACTTTTTTAGTTAAAAAAGCACAATTTTTAGATTAACTAGAGAAAGAATACGCTTTTGCTAGAGTATTGCAAAACTAGCGCTTTTAACACTATGCCTACGCATCGACAAAGTTTAATAGCAAATAAAAAAACAATTAACGTAATTGCATCGACAAAGAACAGCTTTAAAAAACAAAAGTTTAACTTAACAAACACTAACTTAAAGCTTTTAAATTAACAAGTTAAAGTAAAAAAAAAAATTAACGCACTTTTAAAAATACTCTACAAGTATAAAAAGTTTAAATATTTTTTTTAAAAAGTAGTAGATGCAAAAGCATTACTTAAACACAAATTTTAAAACTACAAAATCGTTTTACAAAAAAAAAAGCAACTAACTTTTAACTTAATTTACAAACTATTTAAAAAAAAGTTAAGCATACTTCGCAATTACATTAAAAATAACTTAAAAAAAGTTACATACAACTATTATAGTTACTTGCAAAATACTAAATTATTTTTGTAATAAAAAAAAACAGCGTACTACGACTATGCGTTAACTATTAAAAGCTTAACAACATAATAGTTAAAAATTAATACTTTTTACTAAATATTATAGAATTACAAGATTAATTATTTTACGTAAAAGTTTTTACAGCGCTTAACTTACAAAACAGTTACTACTTTATTAAAATTAAAAAAAAGTAAAAAATAGAAAACAGCGTTTTAAACAAGATACAAATATTATAAATACACTATTATGCTATTTAAGTTTACAAATACTTTAGCAACTTTTTAAAAGCTTATTAACAACGTGTTAAAAATGCACTTAAATATCTTTGTTGTTGCTTATTTAAACAACATTTTTATTTATTTTAAAACTTAAAAGAACTATGTTAAACATGTTAAAATAGTGCTAAAGTGCTTTAACAAGTTTAACTTTTAACTTAAACTAAAAAAGTGCAAATTCTACAAGCGCGAAGTTGTATTTTTTAAGTACATAGTAAAAGCGGACGAAGTACGCATAAGCGAAAAAAAAATTAAAGTAGTTTAAAAATAGCTACAACTTAAGAACGTTAAGAAAATACAATTTTTTTTAAAGTTTTTGAACTTTAACTAACAGTTTATTAAAGATTACTTAAAAATTGCTATACTTTTAACAAAGCTTACGCAAAAAAACACAACTTTTGCATAAAGCAAAAAAGCAAAAAAAGCTTTCTAACAGCTTAAAAACGCAAGTATTAGTTTACTATGCTTTTAGATATTTTAAGCAAAACAACTTTTACGCTTTAAAACCAACGCGTTAGATTTTGCGCTAGAAAAATGTGCTAGTTAACTGCACAAAGGCAAATAGCACTCTATTGCTTACTATTTACGCAAGTTTTTAGAACTTAAAGAACAATACAACGTATACAACAAAAAGCTGCTAGCTATTGTTGCATGCTTATAGTATTAGAAAGTATACGTAAAAAGTTGCTTAAAACTTACAATATTTACAGATTACAAAAACTTAGTTAATTTTACAACTACTAAAGTACTTAACTAAAAACAACTTTAATAGTTAAAAATGCTAGGCTAGTACAAGTTTAAAATTATGTACACACTAAAAAAAAATAACAGCAAAGCCAACGCTTTTAGCTAACAACATAATATTACTAAAACAAAAAAAATTATTAACACTGCGATACTTAAAGTTAACTAAAATAAATTACTAAAACTAGCGAGAACGCTAAACGTACTTTTAAAAACTACAATTACAGTTTTAAAAAAATTGCAAAAAGCAATTATACAACAACATTACAATAACCTAGTTTACAGTTACTTTAAAATAACACGAACAATAAAACTTATTAAACAAAACTACAAGTTTAGCGAAATAAAAAATAAAGTTACTGCAATTGTTAAGAAATGTGTAGATTATTAGAAAAACAAATATAGTACTTATGTACAATACAAAGAAATGCAAGCTCTAAAGCTACTAAATAAGTTTTAAACTAATATTTTTATAAATTTTGTAATAGAATTGCTTTTGTTAAAAAAATTTGCTATAGAAATAGCTTACAACGCTATTATAGTAATAGTTAACTAATTTACTAAGTACGCAAAAATAGTACTTTTTAAGAATACGTACACTGCGCAACAACTAGAATTTATTTTTTTAAATTAACTTGTCTAATACTATAAAATACTTAAATTAATTATTAATAACAAAGACAAGCTTTTTACATTAAACTATTAAACGACTTTGTTAGCTGCAATTAAAACAAAACGCAAGCTATTAACAGCGTATTATCGACAAACAAATAAGTAAACAAAAAAAAACAAATTAAACTATAAAAACATATTTAAGAATATACAGCAATAAACGACAAACTAATTAAATAAAACTTTTACTAATAGCACAGCTAGCGTATAACAACAACTTGTTTAAGTTTATAAAACAAACACTTTACTACGCAAATTACAAAAAACACTTAAATTTCTTTTAAAAAACGTTTTTAGGCGTAAAAGCTAAGACTGCTACAAAAGTAGTAAAAGAACTTAAAAAAATACATAAGTTACTACGAAGTAAACTTAAAATAGCGCAACGCTAAAGCATTTTATATGTTAACTAAAAACAAAAAATAGCACTTTAGCTAAAGAAAAAGAATAGAGTTTATTTTTTTACAAAGAATTTGCGTACTATACGACTAAGCAAAAGTCTAGACAACGTTAAAGTTAAACTATTTTTAATATCGAAGCAACGAGGCTTAGTTAATTACAAGCTAAACCTACTTAAAGATGCAAAAGTTTACTTAGTATTCTACATAGCTTTGTTAAAACTAGCTAACTTACAAACGCTACTCCAGCGAACTTTTCGCTACAAAACTAAAAAGAAAAACGAATTTAAAGTTAAGAAAATTATTACACACTAAGTTGTAGACAATTAGAAAAAGTACCTAGTTAAATAGTTAAGCTATCTAAATAGCGAAGATATATAGAAGCTAGGCACGAACTTTACAAA
Source organism: Massariosphaeria phaeospora (assembly GCA_011032825.1). Lineage (NCBI taxonomy): Eukaryota > Fungi > Ascomycota > Dothideomycetes > Pleosporales > Massariosphaeria > Massariosphaeria phaeospora. The sequence goes on from JAADJZ010000002.1 coordinate 680,538, forward strand.
CTACTACTAACTCTTAGCATAGTATTTTTAGCAAGATTGCTAACATTCTAGAATAGCAACTAATCTACAGTAGCTGCTTTAAAAAAACCTTTGAATTTACCAACGCAATGTTCTGCGCCAACGCTTTCTAAGCTTCAAAAAGCTCTAAATCTTCAACTAACAACATTTCTTTATTAAACAAATCCTGCTTCTAACGACGCAGCAATTTCTTTTGTTTTTAAAGCTTTAAAAGCTTTTTACGCGCTTGCTGCGCACGCAACAATGCCGCTTTAGCAACATTTTCTTTAACTTTAAAACAAGTTTCTTTCTCGTCTTTAAGTTTCTCTAAACGAAACATTTTTTTATTAATCTTTAAGAAATCTAGCAAAGGAACATTCTCTAGCTTTTAAAACAATACTCTAAACTAAACATAGTTTTTACATTTTCAATGCAGCGACAATAGCTTGCACAACAACTAACGCTTTGCGTAGTACAAACAAAACACTATTGCAAAAACGCTAGCGTTATCAATACAATTAGCGAAAAAGCAACGGTATTTAACAAAACAAAAGAAAGTAGCTAAACTTATAAAAACATAAGTAGAAAAGAAAAAAATAGTGTTACAATCTAGGTTCTACTAAGCGAAGCTACGCTAGTTTATTAAAAAACACTAAGCTTACTAAGCATCTAAAACCTAAAGACTATGTGTTAGTAGATTACGTAATAGTTTACGAGTTCTAAAGAGTTCTAAGCAACTCTAGAACTCTAGAACTCTAGAACGTCTAGAATTTCTAAAACAAGCTTAGTATATAGTTAAAACAATAAACTTTTATAGCTTATCGTTTTTAATTTGAATTTTATTAGCTTAATTAGATTTCGATCTACTAGTTGAATTTTTACTCTAACTTTAATACTCTTTGCAAAACAAAACTCGCTACTGCTTTAGTGTCAAACGCTTATACTTTCTTTAGTTATTCGAACTTACTTATCTTCGAGAACTAACGAAGCTCTAATAAACAACTTTTTTAAGTTCGCTTAGCTTTTACACTTCTACGCTAATTACAAAGCGCAACAAAATACCTAACTTAGCTTAGTTTAATAGAACAAAGTTAAACTATAAACAGTTTAAAGTTTAAGTAAAAAACAAAATGCTTAATAACAAAAACTTAATTAAAAACTTATGCGGTTATATCTACAACTGCTTAACAAAGCAAGTAGCTACTACTAAACTCGCTTAGTATTAGAAATACTATAACGAAATAGCAAAGAAGTTCTAAAAGTACTTTAACAAGTACTACTAGAACTACATGCGAGCGTAGAAAGCGCTTAACTAACTTTTCGCTCTTAAGCAGAAAAAAACGTTTTTTTAAAAGTACAATAAAGAATTTATGCGCTTTGCGTACAACGCAAAAATAACAAGCAACGTAGCTACATTAAAAAACTAGTACAAAGCAAAGCTTCGCGCTAATCTATAGAATAAAATAGTTAGCGTTATTATTTCTCTAGCATAGCAACTTTAGGACCTAATAGAACGAGTTACTTAAATTAAAAAAACTCTAAACTACGCGAAAGCAAACAACTAGTAGCAAATAGTACTAAATTAATTAATAAGCAACACAAAAGCTATGAACTAAAAGCTAATAACTAAAGCTACTACCTAAGAAGTTCGCGCAGCTACTAACAATAAGTAAAAAAAGCGAGCTAAATAAGCAAACAACGCAGAAATAACGAAATAACAAAAAAATTACCTTTGCTTTCGATGCGGTTTAGCGATTTACATATTTAATAAATGCGAGCTCGCAGCTCTAAAAAAGCTCGCTACAACTTAAAAAGCAACTTTTAAACTAGTTAAAACAACGGCAAAAGTTAAAGAAGTTTTTAAGTTTAAAAACTTAGAAAACTAAACACTTCTAACCAAAAGCGCAGTTAAAAGTAGTAGAAAAAAAACACGGTTTCTTTATTAAATAAGTTTCTAAAGTTTCGCTAGCGCTAGGTAAATAAAAAACTACTTACAGTACATGCAATTATTAATTAATCTATTTTTGCTTTAGTAATGCTCGACTCTAGGTGCACTACCTATAGTTTTGTTAGCAAAAAGTTTTGTAAAAAAAACTATTTTCTACGTATTTTAGTAAAAGAAAGGCCTATAGTAGGCATTAGCAAATAAGTTGTTAAAGTTACGAAAGCTACTTAGTTTACAATAAACTTAAACGAGTACAACCAAACAGTTTAAGCATACGTTATAACTAAAAATAACGAATACGATATTATTCTAAAACGCTTATAAATAAACGAAAGCTAAGTAACGCTAGCTTTAGCAAAGAAATTAATTTTTATCTATTTAACTAAAACACGCGTGCAAAGCTAGAAAAGAAAAAAGCTTAAACAAAAGCTTCGGCAATTGTTTACAGCTGCGTTTAGAATAATAATATAGCAGTTTAAAAAAAAGAACTTTAGCGTTAAAATTTTCGCCGCGTTTATAGCGATTATTTAGAAAGCTTTTTAAACTAAAGTAGTAGTTAACCTACGCCTAACGCTGCTTAACTAGATAAAAAATTAGTATACAACGTTTATATAGTTTAAAGTTAACAAATTATTTTCTTACCAAAGCATAATAAACTACGGCATTAAACTAATTAAAAAAAACGAAAAGAAAGTAGAAGTTCTATAGAAACTTTTGTATAACATGTTTAAAAACAAACTATTAGTCTTGCAAAAGCAGCTTACTGCGTATTTAAATCGCGAGTTTATTAAAGTAAGTTGTTTTTAAGCCGAAGCGCTAGTGTTGTTTGCAAAAAAATTTAGTAAAAAGCTACGCTTTTGCGTAAACTATTAAGTGCTTAACGCTATTACGAAAAAGAACTAATACTTGCTGCTTTTAATTTACGAAACTCTAAATTAGATTAGCTAAGCTAAATAGTTTACTAAGCTAAACGTTATCTAGGCTTTTTACAAAGTTCAAATTGCTAAAGAAAACAAGTAAAAAATAGCTTTCTATACAAAATTTGAATTGTACGAATAAATAGTTTGCTTATTTAGCTTTGCTAACGCTTTAAGTACGTTTTAGCAGTTTATTAACTACACTTTGCGTAATTACATTAACGTTAACGCTTTTGCATACTTAAATAATGTACTTATCTACTTTAAAAGTTTTTAAAAAAACTACTAGCAACGTGTTAAAAAAGTTGTTAACAAGTTAAAAAAAGCAAACTTACAACTTAATATTAAGAAATGCAAGTTTGAAGTAACTAAAACTAAATACTTTAGTTTTATTATCAAAGTAGGCAAGGAAATTAGCATAGATTTAAAAAAAGTTCGCGCAATGTTTAAATAAAAAGCTTTAGCTTTAGTTAAAAAAGTGCAAAGCTTTGTTAGGTTTGCAAACTTTTACTAGCAGTTTATTTGCGCTTTTTCTGCAATTGTTTCTCTACTAACAAAGTTAACAAAAAAAAGCGTTGAATTTTGTTAAAAGCTTAAACAACAAAAAGCGTTTGACACGCTTAAAAAAAAGTTTATATCTAAGCTATTATTAGCCTATTTTAACTTTAATTTAAAAACCGCTATCGAAGCGAACGCTTTGGAAATAGCTACTAAAAAAGCGCTTTTTTAAAAAGCAAAGAACAACTTGTAGCGAGCAGTAGCTTACTTCTTTGCTAAAATGTTACTCGCAAAGTTCAACTACACTATTTACAACAAAGAATTAGTAGTAGTAATTAAATGCATTACTAAATAAAAAGCGAAGCTTAAAGTAGTACTAAAGATTATAGTTTACACTAATTACAAAAACTTTTTATACTTTACTATAGCAAAGTTACTAACAAAGCAATATATTTGCTAAGCAAATATTTTTTTTAAATACAACCTAAAGTTTGTGTACCGCTTTAAAGCAGCTAATAAAAAAGCAAATACTTTTTTACGAAAGAAGCAGAATTTTTTCTAAAACTAAAACAATGTTTAGCTAAAAAGCTGTAAATTTTAACTTTTTAAACTAACTAGTGTGTTAAACGAGAATAATATTACAAAAAAAACTTTAAGCGTAATTCGCGCGTTCTCGCTCTACGATACTTTAGTTTCAACGCTAAATGTACTTGCTAGTAAGCTTAATGCTTTTTACAAAGCAAATATAACAAAAGCTTTAAAGCAAAATATTTTCTTTTAAATCAAAAGTGCAAGCTTTAAAGAGTAAAATGCTATAAACTTTAGATAAAATACTGCTAAACAGAAAAAAAATGCTAGCACGAAAAACAATTCTAAGAATAATACAAAAAAGCTGTTCTTAGATAAACTTTAAAATAGAAAAGTTTAAAAAAAACAATTTGTACTAGAAAGCTTTAGAAGCTGTAAAGAAAAGCTAAACTAAAGAAAGTACTCGTAAGAAGTTTCTTTTAGGCCTTTAATTAAAAGCGTTCTTAGCAAACTGCGCTGTTAAAAACAACGCGCTTTTTTATTAAAAAAAGAAATAAGTGCCGAAAACGTATTAACTGCGTACTAAATTAATTTTTAAAGCTTACAACTTGCTTATCGCAAAGCACTTTAGCAAAAAAAACACTTACAATATTCTTAAAAGAAATTTCTTCTAGCTAAAAATAAGCTTAGATATTTAATAGTACATTGCTAACTGCAATGCATATAGACAAGCGAAACTATAGTAGAAAATAAAAAGTAGTTTTTTTCGCTTGCTTTTCGTTTTGGATAGAATCTAGAAAGAACTTTTTATAAACTTTATTACTAACCTATCGAAAAGCAAAAAGTACACGAATTTGCTAGTAATTACAAACTAGCTTAGTAAAGATATAATTCTAATTTTTATAGCAAAAATTAACGCTGTCTTTGTAACGAAAGTGTTTTTAAAAAAAGTAGTAGCCTATTACTAGCTACTAAACGCAATTGTTTTTAATTAAAAAACACAATTTGTAAGTAAATTCTAGAAAACGCTTTGCAAAAAGCTTGAAATCGTAAAACAGCTATCTATAGCTTTTTACCTAGAAACCAACAGTGCTACCAAAAAAGCAAACTTAACAATTAAGTTAGTTCTAAGACTTTTTGTGCATTAGAACTAAAAGAACTAAGCAGCGCTATGCTTAATTGTACAAATCGCAATTTAGAAACAAAAAGTAGTGTTAACAAAAGTAAGCCTTTTCTTTCTACAGCATAGCTACGAAATAGACTCGATTTAGCTCTAAGCAAAGAAAAAAGCGAATACGCTTTACTAAGCAACTCTAGACTCTAAGCGAAGCGCAGCGAAAATAGCTAAAAAGTTAAAAAAAGTTATTAACTTCGCGCAAGCTGCTATAGCGAAGGCTTAATAGAAGCAAAAAAAACAAGCAAATTAACATAAAAAAAAAGCGCTTTTGCTTTGAGTAGAAAACAAAGTTTAGTTGTAGTATAGCAAAAACATCTTTAATAAGCGCTTAAGTAAAAAACTTAACTAGAAAAACAGCAAGTATACGGTTTTAAAAGTTAAATCTCTAAGCAATGTCGTTTTAAATACTCTACTAGAAATAAATCCAATATTTCTAATAAATAAACTAAAACTTGCGGCAAATAATTCGCTAGAGAGATAAAAAACTTTTAACTAAAAACTAAGCAGCATTATATTAGAAAGCGAGCAAAAGTAGTTTGTTAAACGCATTACGAGAAAACGCTAGAAAGTAGTTAAAAAAATAGTAGCTTAAGTATCTCGTAAAATAGACTAGCTATAACTAGCTTACATAGAAACTAGCGCTAGAACTTAAAAACACAAAAGCTTTATCTACCTAGCAAAAAATTTCGGCAGCTTACTAGAACGCTAGTAGAAAATTGCTAAAAAACTTTTGAAACGGCACGCTTTTAGAAAGAACGCTAAGGCGCTAACAAAGTAAGTAAATTGCTACAAACTAAAGAAAAAAGCTTATGTAATAAGCTAGAAGCTTTATAAATTGCTTTAATTGTAGAACTTTAGTAAATTTCAAAGCTAATACATAGCGCTTAGGTAAGCTTCGCACTTTTCTAAGTAAACTTCGCAAGCTCGCTAGCTTAGTATATTAACGATATATTGCTTGCAGCTACAAACGCTTTAGGTTTTTAGTAGAGTATTAATAGCTACTTAGCGAGAAGTATATAGAGTTGCTTCGCTTTTGCTGTAAATAAACTTTATCGAATTTATTACATTTTTTATCTAGAACTTGCTTTTCTAAGCGATTCTCTTTTATTAAAACTCTTTTTAGATATTACTAAAAGTAATTGCTGTATTATAGACGCGTATAAAGCATAGTAGAAACTTAAGTTTTATAATATAAATAATCTAGTTGCGTATAAAATCTTCGGCTTAGCGCTCGTACGCTTTTTTTAAAAAAGCAAAACAACTTACATTAAGAAGCTGTAGAAAGTACAATAAGTGCAAAAGCATGTAAATAGTAATAATCTTGTTTTTCTTGTAGTACTGCTAGAAATCAAGCGAGTTGTAGCTTTTATAGCTGTTAATAATAAAGAGCTAATAAGCGCTTACAACTTTTCTTTTTGTATACTTATTAAAGTGCTTTAACTACTACAGCTTAAGTTTATTTATTGTCTAGCCGTTTTTAGAAACTGCAATAACCTAGTTTCAAAGTAGATTTTTTTTCTTGTACTAAGCAAAGAGGTAATAGCAGCTTTTAAAAATAATAAAAAGTAAAATAGCTTACTTTGTTGCGTTAATGCTTTGGATAACTATTGTTTACTTTCTATTACTTTGCTGTATTGCCTTTAGCCGTTCTTATTTTTCTAAAGCTATAACAACTGCTTTAGTTAATATCTAGCTTATTATAAAGCTTAACTTGTTAAAGTTATACGTATTTTTATTCTAGATACTATACTTAGCTTTTATGTTAGCTACTAGGCGAAACTAGCTCTAAATAACTTTTAAATTCTCGCAAAGCGCTTTTTTGTAATTGTACTTGTAATTAAACTTTATTGTAAACTTAGAGCAGTGCTTAACCTACGTACTAAGCTAGTTTAAGCTAACTTAGCTTAGATTGCGCTTTGCGCGCAAAGAATTGGCTATATTAGCTATAGCTGCAAGCTTAAAGAAAAATTCGCGCGTAATAAGCTTAAGTATATGCTCAACAACTACTTTCTTTTTAAGCTTAGTTAGATTTTTTGATTTAAGCTAGCAATTTGCTTGTAAAAGCTATTTAGCGCGTTAATTGCTTAGTGTTGTATAAAAAACATTGTAGATAGCTGCAGCGCGTTGCTAAAATAGTGTTGCGTTTTGTTTAAAAGCTTAAAAAGCAAGCTATTGTAAAGGCTAAGCGAACTTGAAAGAGTTGTTTATCAAGCTTAAGTTGGTTCTTAGAGAATAAGTAAGTTCGATAGACTAAGAAAGTTGTATAGCGTTTAATACTAAGGCAGTAGCAAGCTTCGTTCTGCAAAGAGTATAGAAGTTAAAGTAAAAGTTAACTTAGGTAATTAAAATTGAAAACGATAAGCTATAAGAGTTTATTGTTTTGACTATATACTAAAAAGTGTTCTTGTTTATTCTTAAGCGCTTACTTCTAAGCAGTGCTTATTGCCAAGCGCTTATTATTAAGCGCGCTTATTTTTAAGCGCTTACTAGTAAGCAGTTACGTAACTAAAGTTTAATTCGCTTGCTGTGTAACTCTATTAGTAGCTTATAACTTAAGCGCTTTGCGCTAAGCCTAGTTGTAATACTAAATCGTAACATTATTTTTTTTTTTAATAATTTGTTTTTGAATTGTAGAAGCTGCTTATTTTGTACAAGTAGCTAGAGTTACCTCGCATCTAGTTAGTAGCAACTTGCGATGTTTTTGTTAACTTATCGTTGCTTTTGTTTTAGCTCTAAAATCTGTTAAGCTAATACACTTGCTAAAATTACTTATAATTATTGTTTCTTGCAAAGCTTAGATTGTTTTGTTATGCTAGATTTTTGTTTAAAGTGCGCTAAGTGCACGCGTTTAAGTTAAGCATATGTTAACATGTTGTAAAAGTCGTTAGATCGTACTCGTAAAGAGTATAGAAAGAAAGTAAATAAAAATAAAAAGTTGTTAGCAGAGGTAATAAATTGTTTGCTGCAAAATAAAAAGATTCTAAAGCAAGCAAAAAAGCAAGCGCGCAAAAAAACTCTTTGTCTTGCGTTAAAAATAAAAGCGTTGAGCGAAACTAAGCTAGCAAAAAAAATTAACTATCCTGCAGCGTTAATTAAAATAGAGTTTTCGCTTGCAATGTAGGCTACAATAAGCTTAATTAATTCTTTTGTTACTAGCTATAGTGCTTTTAACGATACTATGCTAGGATCTAGTAGCAGTTTGTAAAATTTGTATTTAGTTTTTATGTATTTTCGCTGTCTAAGTAGCTTAACTATTTAACTAAGTATTTTTCCTAGTTATCTACAACTTAGTGTGCGATAATTTTCTTAACTTTAAATTTGTTTTCTTTTTTAGTTTTATAGTAAAAGGTTCGCTAAAGTAGCGTTTGTAGATTAGCTAGTTTTAACAAAAATATATAGAATACTAGATAGATTTTTGCGTCTTTAGGCAAGTTTAATTTGTAATTAACTAAGCTTTGTTGTTTTAATATTAAAAATAGTTTAACTTTAACGTTGTTTAGACTTTTGCTTGGTTGTTTTGTGCGCAAATTCTTTGTAAAGAAATAAACTCTATTCTCTCTTTTTAGCTAAAGTGCTATTTTTTGTTTTTAGTTAACATATAAAATGCTTTAGCATTGCGCTATTTTAAGTTTACTTTGTAGTAGCTTATGTGTTTTTTTAAGTTTCTTTACTATTTTTGTAACAGTCTTAGCTTTCGCGCTTAAAAACGTTTTTTTAAAAAAATATAAGTGTTTTTTGTAATTCGCGTAGTAAAGTGTTTATTTTGTAAACTCTAACAACTTGTTGTTATACGCTAACTATGCTATTAAAAGAAACTTTATTTAATTAGTTTGTTGTTTATTGCTGTATATCTTTAGATATGTTTTTATAGTTTAATTTGTTCTTTTTATTTATCTATTTATTTGTAAATAATACGCTGTTAATAGCTTGCGTTTTGTTTTAATTGCAGCTAACAGAGTTGTCTAATAGTTTAATGTAAAAAGCTTGTTTTTGTTACTAATAATTAATTTGAGTATTTTATAGTATTAGATAAGTTGATTTAAAAAGATAAATTCTAGTTGTTGCGCAGTATACGTATTTTTAAAAAGTACTATTTTTACGTACTTAGTAAATTAGTTAACTATAACTATAATAGCATTGTAGGCTATTTTTATAGCAAAGTTTTTTAACGCAAGCAATTTTGTTACAAAATTTATAAAAATATTAGTTTAAAGCTTATTTAGTAGCTTTAGAGCTTGCATTTTTTTGTATTGTACGTAGGTACTATATTTGTTTTTCTAATAGTTTGCACATTTTTTAACAATTGCAGTAACTTTGTTTTTTATTTTGCTAAACTTGTAGTTTTGCTTACTAAGTTTTATTATTTGTGTTATTTTAAAGTAACTATAAACTAAGTAGTTGTAATGTTGTTGTATAATTGCTTTTTGCAATTTTTTTAAAACTGTAATTGCAGTTTTTAAAAGTACGTTTAGCGTTTTCGCTAGTTTTAGTAATTTGTTTTAGTTAACTTTAAGTATTGCGGTGTTAATAATTTTTTTTGTTTTAGTAATATTATGTTGTTAGCTAAAAGCGTTAGCTTTGCTGTTATTTTTCTTTAGTGTGTACATAATTTTAAACTTGTACTAGCCTAGCATTTTTAACTATTAAACTTGTTTTTAGTTAAGTACTTTAGTAGTTGTAAAATTAACTAAGTTTTTGTAATCTGTAAATATTGTAAGTTTTAAGCAGCTTTTTGCGTATACTCTCTAATGCTATAAGCATGCAACAATAGCTAGCAGCTTTTTGCGTATACTTTCTAATGCTATAAGCATGCAACAATAGCTAGCAGCTTTTTGTCGTACACGTTGTATTGTTCTTTAAGTTTTAAAAACTTGCGTAAGTAGTAAGCAATAGAGTGCTATCTATTTTTGTGCAGTTAACTAGCACATTCTTTTAGCACAAAATTTAACGCGTTGGTTTTAAAGCGTAAAAGTTGTTTTGCTTAAAATATTTAAAAGCATAGTAAGCTAATGCTTGCGTTTTCAAGCTATTAAAAAGCTTTTTTTGCTTTTTTGCTTTATGCGAAAGCTATATTTTTTTGCGTAAACTTTGTTAAAAGTATAGCAATTTTTAAGTAATCTTTAATAAACTGTTAGTTAAAGTTTAAAAACTTTAAAAAAAATTGTATTTCTTTAACGTTCTTAAGTTGTAGCTATTTTTTAACTACTTTAATTTTTTTTTCGCTTATGCGTACTTTGTTTGCTTTTACTACGTATTTAAAAAATGCAACTTTGCGCTTATAAAATTCGCACTTTTTTAGTTTAAGTTAAAAGTTAAACTTGTTAAAGCATTTTAGTACTGTTTTAACATGTTTAACATAGTTTTTTAAGTTTTAAAATAGATAAAAATGTTGTTTAAATAAGCAACAACAAAGATATCTAAGTGCATTTTTAACACGTTGTTAATAAGCTTTTAAAATGTTGCTAGAGCATTTGTAAGCTTAAATAGTATAATAGTATATTCGTAGTATTTGTATCTCGTTTAAAACGCTGTTTTTTATTTTTTACTTTTTTTAATTTTAATAAAGTAGTAACTATCTTGTAGGTTAAGCGCTGTAAAGACTTTTGCGTAAAATAATCAATTTTGTAATTCTATAATATTTAGTAAGAAGTATTGATTTTTAACTGTAATGTTGTTGAGTTTTTAATAGTTAACGCATAGTTTTAGTACGCTGTTTTTTTTTAGTACAAAAATAATTAGGTATTTTGCAGGTAACTGTAATAGTCGTATATAACTTTTTTTTAAGTTATTTTTAATGTAATCGCGAAGTGTGTTTAACTTTTTTTTTAATAGTTTATAAATTAGGCTAAAAGTTAGTTGCTTTTTTTTTTGTAAAACGATTTTGTAGTTTTAAAGTTTGTGTTTTAGTAATGCTTTTGCATCTACTACTTTTTAAAAAAAATATCTAAACTTTTTGTACTTGTAGAGTATTTTTAAAAGTGCGCTAATTTTTTTTTTTACTTTAACTTGTTAATTTAAAAGCTTTAAGTTAGTATTTGTTAAGTTAAACTTTTGTTTTTTAAAGCTGTCTTTTGTCGATGCAATTATGTTAATTGTTTTTTTATTTGCTATTAAACTTTGCTAATGCGCAGGCATAGTGTTAAAAGCGCTGTTTTTACAACACTCTAGTAAAAGCGTGTTTTTTTTCTAGTTAATCTAAGAATTGTGCTTTTTTAACTAAAAAAGTTTTAAAATAATATTGTAAATAGCTAGTTTAAAGACGTTAAAGGCTAACTTTTTTTAGTATTATTTAATGTGCAATAGTACGTTACTTATTTTGTATATAACTACTAGTTGCGCTTGTATAAACTATTTGTTAGTACTAGCTAGTAAATAAAGCTGTTGTTTCTTTAGTAAGTATAAACTAGCTACAAACACTGCTTAAGCGAAAACAAAGTTATTCTAAGCTTTTATGTTAATTAAGGCTTTTATCAAGTAACTATTAAGCTTTACTAAAAGCTTAATTTGTTTCGCTAGGTTAATTACGTTAATCTGTTTAACTCTAAAGTTAAGCGTTGCTAGCCTAAAAAAAACTTTGTACTAAATTTGTTAACTTTTTTAAAAGTCTAATGCTGTGCGCAGTTAGAGTGTAAGCAGGTTTGCTACTAAGCCTAAGTATAGTTGTCGTTTACAAGCATTTACATTGCGAGTAGTTTTGCTAAGTTGTTTTTTTTAAAAAAGTGTAGTATGTTGCGTTTGTTTTATAAGTAGTATTTGCAAGTGTTGTTTTTACAGTCAAACTACTTTTAAAAGCAAAATTAGCTTTTTCTTTTAAAAAACTATTCTGTGCTTTGTTTGTTAGAGTAATAAGTTAGATAGTAATTGTAAAAGCACACTGTTTATAACATTTTCGCGTGTTTTAGATTTTAGTAGTTTAAATAGTACTATAGTTTGTAGAAGTTCGCGTTGTTGCGTTTTTTTTTAAAGCATTGTTAAGATTTTTTTGCTACTTTATTATGCTAGTGTTTCTTAGTAGCCGATTTGTTTAAATTTAAAAGTAGAATGTTTTTTTTAAAGCGTTTTGTTTTTTTAAGCTTTTAATAGATTCTTTGTTTTTTTTTTTTTGTAAGCTATTAGTTAAGCTTGTTAAAATATTTTTACACTACTTCGTTGTAATCAAGTACATTGTTTTAAAGTAAAGTATCAAATTAATAGATTCTTCGTACTTGTTTTTTTTTAGTAATCTAATTTCTATGTTCTGTAGTATTTGGTAGATTTAGTTGCTTATCTAGCAACTTATATTTTTTGTCTATTAAAGAGTTTAAATCGTTGCAAAGCAATTTTTCTTTAGCTAAACCTATTCTCTTAAGCAATTATTTTCTTTAATTCTTAACATCTATAAAAGTAATTACTTTTTATTTTTTATTAATACTACTTGTAGTATTAGACAGTACGTTTAACTATTAAACAACTTTGTTTTTTTAATAACAGTTGCTAGAGATGTAGCCTAGTTTGCTACAATTATAGCAAGTTCTTGTTTTCTTGCTATACTTTAATTGTTTGTTAATTAGTTTGCTTTTGTTAAAGTTGTTAAAGTGTATAAGTTTGTATTTTTAAGCTAAGTTGTATACGCTTACTAAGCGCAAGTGTTAAGTTTGTATTTAACGCTAGCTAGTATTAAGTATATAACTTTTGTTGCTTTTTAGTGCGTAGAATTTTGCTTTGGCTTGCATTTTAATCGCAAGTTCGTACAACTTATTGTTAAAGCAGATTAGTTTTTTAATTAAGTTGTTTAAAGTGTCTGTAGCTGCTCTAAAGCGCATTAGTTTTACTTTAACATTATTTTTTAGCTTTTGCTTGTACATGCGCATAAGTGTCTTGTCGTTCTAGTTAGTTTAAATAGAGTACTATTAAAACAAGTTAGCGTAGTCTTTAGCTAACTTAGTCTAGCGCATTTGTTAAATAGTTTTTTTTGCAATAGTAAGTTTGTTAGCAATTGCATAAAATTGTTGCAGCTTGTTTTTAAATACAGCGCGATTTTTGAACATACGTGTAATTATGTTTTTGTTGTTGTTGCTATTTAAATACTTTTTTAAGTAAAGTTAAACTTACTTAAAAGCTATTTCTTTTATGTAAAAAGCTATTAAAAATGCCTTGTCAATGTCGTCGACGTAGTTATTTTTAAATATAAAAAAAAAGTTGAACTAGAGTAACTAGTTCTCTAGCTTTAAGCAATTTTTATAGTAAAAGTTAAGCTTCGCTACTTTCGTACCGCTAGTGCGAGTATAAAGAAAAGTAGTTATTAAAGTATTATTTATCTTAAAAGTCTTTAATATGTAAAAGCTAAGTAGACTTAAAAGAATTGTTTATTAAGCTTAGGTTAGTTTTTAGAGAATAAGTAAGTTTAATAGACTAAAAAAGTTGTATAGCGTTTAATACTAAGGCAGTAGCAAGCTTCGTTTTGCAAAAAGTATAAAAGTCAAAGTAAAAGCTAACTTAAGTAATTGAAATTGAAGACGATAAGCTATAAGAGTTTATTGTTCTAACTATATACTAAAAAGTGTTTTTGCTTATTTTTAAGCGCTTACTTCTAAGTAGTGCTTATTGCTAAGCGCTTATTATTAAGCGCGCTTATTCTTAAGCGCTTACTAGTAAGCGGTTACGTAACCAAAGTTCAATTAGCTTGCTATATAACTCTATTAGTAGCTTATAACCTAAGCGCTTTGCGCTAAGCTTAGTTGTAATACTAGATTGTAACAGCTGTATCTAACGTTCGTTAGAAAAGTTTATTTAGTATTATTGTTAAAGTAATACGTAGAAAGGTAGTTTTGGTAGAAATTTAGCAAAAGTATTTAGCTAACTTGTGTATTCGGCTAACTCGTAAAGTACGTTATAGCTTTATTTAAATAACTATTTTATAACGTACTCTACGAGCGAGTTGCTTACACAAGCAAGTTACTTACTTTTGCTAAGCTTCTACCAAAACTACTATATTATAGTGCAAAATAGCTTACTTTAGCCTTGTATAGTACAAAGCAAAATGCGATATTATTTAAAATTTACTTTTGCTATATTCTTGCACGTACGCGCGTTATACCTAGTTCTATTGCACTATTTATATTACTTTTAAGTTAGCTTACTTCCTTTAGCGCGCACTTGCTTTTTTAGCTTTTTTTTATTACTACGCGCTTTAAAGTCTTTCAGAGTAGCTATACGTTTTTTATTTTTAACTATTAAAGTTTTTTTTGCCTAAGCTTGCTTTCTTTTGTGCAATTTACGTTGCGTAGCAGCTTTATTTGCTACTTAAAGCTTAGCAATTTTCTTTTGAGCTAACACTAGCTAATGCGCGATTATTGCTGCGCTTTTTAAACTTTTTTTAAAAGCTTTTACTATAGAAATTAGCGAGCTATTTACATATCTTTAAATTTTCTACTTTACTAGCGTTAATTGCAACTCTAGTTTAAAAGTACTGCTTAAAGTTTAAAACTACTAGAAACTATTTTTAATAGTATGTAGTAGTAAAGTGCGTAGCTATACGTTCAAAGCTATTATAACTTTTTGTAAATCAAATAGTATTAAATTAAAAGTAAAATTCGAGAGATATTAGATAAAGCTACTAAAATATAGCATATAACTTTTTGTTCTTACATAAACTAGCGCGCAAAGCTTTTTTGCGTTTTAACTTTGTTAAAATGCAAGATATAAAATAATACATATATTTTTATAGCACGCCAACGCGTTTTTTATATTAACAAAAAAATCTTTTTACTAGCTTTTAGAAACGCGTTTTTTAACGTGTTTACAAAAGCTAACTGCTAAAAAGCTTTTAAAGTATTGAAAATAGTTTCTATTAACGCGCAGGTAGTTCTAAATTGCTTTAAAGTATAGCTACGTACTTTACTACTACTTTTACTACAAGAAATACTATAGCAATTAAAAACACTAAGCATTACGCATAAGTTTAGATTCTAGTCAAAGCTTATAAGTAACTTTTTTACTTAGTTACTTGTTACAGCGTAAGCAGGCTTTTTCTAGCTTATAAAAAGTACTAAACTAATACTACACTAAAACGCGCTTTAAGCAGCCTAGATTGCTAAGCTTAAAAAGCAATTAGTAGTAATAACTAAAATAAAAACACGTAGACGCAAGCGGATTTAGCAAAGTAGTACTATAGAGTATAGTAAAGCAGTAGTTTAAGTAGTTGCAAAAGCTTTTGTAGCTACTAAAGAGTTTAAGAAAGCTCGTAGTAGTAGTAATTAAAAAAAAGCTTAACTAACTATACGGCGCTGTAGAAACTACGACGAAACTAGTTACAACATGCGCACGTACAAAAAAAAATGCTAAAATATTTTCTAAATTAAATGCAAGCATAACCTACGAAAGTTTTTTATTTAATAGTAATTAAATTAAAAAGTTATTACATAAATTAGTTGTGCTAAGAAAAAATAGCTAGCTTAGTAGTTTAGCTAGCTAGGTAGTAAAATACGTTAAGTAGTTTTAGCAAAAACTAATTTACTTAGTAAGTTAACTCGCTTAGTAGTAGAATACGTTATTATTAGCTTTTTACTTTTATAAAGTTTACTTTTTACTTTATAAATATGCGCGCAGTTGAAAGAAAATCGCCAAAAATAGCAAGTTCTAGATAAAAAATATAATGAATTTGATAAAGTTTATTTATAGCAAAAGCAAAGCAACTCTATATACTCTTTGCTAAGTAGCTACTAGCGTTTTACTAAAGTTTTACGGCGTTTGTAGCCGTAGCAATAAATTGTTAATATACTAAGCTAGCAAGCTTATAGAGCTTACCTAGGCGCTATATATTAGCTTCGAAATTTACTAAAATCCTACAACTAAAGCAATTCATAGAGCTTTTAGCCTATTACAGTAGTTTTACTAAGTACTTTTTTTATTACTAATATACTACTAGTTTTAAACTAAAACGTTAGTTAGTATTATATTATAGTTATTAATTAATTAAAGTAATGTACTCTACGAGCGAGTTGCTTACACAAGCAAGTTGCTTACTTTTGCTAAACTTTTACTAAACTTAATTTACCTACACAATGCTTAAATAACAATACAAAATAAAACTTTTTACAAAACATTAGATACAGCTTGCTTTTTAAGCTTTTAAACAAAATGCAATACTTTTTTTGCAACGCGCTACAGCTATCTATCGCGTACTTTAAAAAATACTAAGTAATTAGCGCGCTAGACAACTTTGGCGCGCAGATTTAACGCTTAATTCAAAAAAACTAACTAAGCTTAAAAAAAACGTAGTTGTTAAGCATATAATTAAGCTAGTTACTTAAGAATTTATATTTAAGCTCGCAGCTATAGCTAATATAGCTAATTTCTTGCGCGCAAAGCGCAATCTAAGCTAGGTTAGCGTAAACTAGTTTAGTACGTTCGTTAAACGTTGCCTAAAACTTTAAACGAAGTTTAATTGCAAGTATAACTACAAAAAAGCTTTTTCTAAGAATTTTAAAACTATACGAGCTTAGTTTTGCTTAGTAGCTAACATAAAAGCTAAGTACAGCATCTAAAATAAAAACACTTACAACTTTAACAAAACAATAGGCTAGATATTAACTAAAGTAGTTGTTACTACTTTAGCATTTTGGGCGCGAAGGTTTCCATTGGAATGTTAGTATGTGTTTTCGGGCTACGAGATGACTCTGCGGACTTTTGCACGAGCTGCTCCTAACGAAGAATTATCTGTTGAACTGTCGCTGGTATATGAGTCTTTCGTAGACTAGGATCTATAGACCCTCGGGATTCGTCTTGTGCAGCCTTATTAAGGGTTTGTTTTTCGAGGGAGGCGTATAAATCCTCGCGGGTTCTTCGCGTGACTTTCTAGCGGGCCTTATCCTCACAAAACTCAGCTACTGTCGCGGGAGTTAGTCTTATACTGTCCCAAAGTCGATATATTCATTTGTCGGTTTAGTATCCCCCGCAGGCTTGTAACGTCAGCGTCGTCTAACGTAGCCCCGCATGCTGACACTAGAACTCGGAGCATCGCTGCCACTTCGATATTGTCGCTCATTTTGTCGCTTATATTTCGTTGTGACTCTTTCGTATACGATCGCTTTGGTACAACTGAGTGCGTAGCGGGCTGGGAATGTTTAACACGTGGCAGGCCAACCCCATTCCTGGCTAGCGCAACCTTACACTAGCCGAGCGACTTTACCTGCACCTCACCTTGCTCAAACGCATTCACCAGGACTCTTCGCATCTGAACTCATCTCCAGCTTTTTATCCTCGGACGCCAATCTCATTGCTGTACGAAAAAGCCGGCCTCGACGGGACCCCCGAGGCCGAATGGTACGGTGACCAACGAGCAAGTTCGCTCGGTGGTACGATCCGTGCTCGCGGCGAAACAGTGGTGGGAAACCAAATGATCTAAACTCGACGAGAACAAGAAGGCTGGCCATCTGGACACGCTTGCCAAACACACTGACCACGTCGATAAAGTACTCATGGTGCAGCCAGCACTGTCGGAGGAGCAGACCAAACTCTTCACCAGTGGAATATCAGCGGAGACTGCATTCAAAGAACTAGCTGAGTTCTATGGCAAATTGATCGAGGCCCAAGGACTACTCGATAGCGGTTTCGTAAATCGTCACAAAGGACCCCATCTATCTTCATTACTCCGGAAGATCCCGCTCAACTGTGTGTGCGTAGGCAGATACGAAACCCATGTCCCGACGCAAGACGACGCAGTCATGTTCCCAGTCTGGGGATCCCAGGGTTGAAACAAGGGTGTTCTCTTTAGAGCCTATCGAGGTAAACTGATTCCGCACAATAAAGTTATATTCTACCCAATAGCCACCATGGACAACATATACGCTTGGGTGTCTCTCCGTTGGGACCTCCTACAGGTAAGTCTCTACAAGTTTATGGTCTACTCAGTATATACTAACTTATCGTAGAAGATATGTGGATTGCACGGTATGAAGGAGATATTGAACACCGAGTTTGCCTGGATCGCTACAAACTTTGCGGTGCTTCCACCAACACTCAAGCTCGTCAGCTTTTACGTCGCTACGGATTAGATTGTCAAGTTCAAGCTCGTTCGTGGCTCAACACCATCAACTGGCCAGGCATTAGCGCAATCAAAAATCAGGTCGGACGCGCGGGAAAGACATATCACTGTGATTTCGGGCCTAGCCAAATACACCAAGAAGGCGTCAGTAGACACGGTCGCCTTTGCGGCAGCTTTCAGACGAGAGTGTAGACCTGTGTGTTACGCATGTCCTGCGAGCCCTAGTCAAGCTCAAGTCGGCTGACATCGACCCGGATGGGTTAACACTGAAGCCCTACCGACCGGAGCACGCAAAGTCCATCGTCACTGTATTCGCCTATGCTATGGATCGTAGCAAACTGGGGCCGCGTAACCGAGAGAAACGCATCGCTATTCTCCGCTTTGCCGACTTGAAGGAACTGGTCAAAATGAGCAAGATCACAACAACGGCCGCCGGCCGTTGTGCCGCCACACTACAAGAGGCGCTGGCACTTGGTTTGTTAGACTCGCCGTTTGTCATGGATCCGAAAAGTCAATTGCCGTTCATCCTGCCCGGTTATCCGTTGTTCAATGAACATTATCTGAAGGCTATGGTGTTCATTTTCGGTGATGACTATACGCATTCTATGCCGACGGGTCTGCGCATACCGCCTCTCCCAACTCGAATCATGTCAAATAACCCAAACGTCAATGTATTGCTTCAGGCCGGACAAGATTTTATCAGCAACTTCTACCGAAAGTCGTGTGCTCGGGCACATAGCGCGATTTTCCTTATTGGACTAGAGAAAATGTGCGAGCTTTTGGAACTTGTACGCGACCCATCGAACCCGAGGGCAGTTCTGCCGAACGTCAGCTTAGAGCACATGCACGCAGCCACTGCATTATTCGACAAGTTCAAGGTTATTGAAAAGAAAGGCTGGATGGATGTTGCAGCGCAAGATACTAGTTATATATCCACCTACCTAGCGGCACATGAGAAGTTTTGGAAGGAGCAGATGAGAATGGCCGGCCAATAGCAGGAGGCCCAAGATGTCCAATCGTAAGGCAAGGCTACTACACACCGGTTATGGGGTTGCATTTGATCGTGAGAAGACTGTCTCACCATAGAAGCTTGTTTTGTCATCGGCATGACAACAAGCCAGCAGAAGGTGCAAATTATTGATGATTGAGCGTGATGTGCTAGGGGATGACTCGCCGCCTGTCACCCAGGTAACTTATAGGCCCCTTTCGAAGTGATGAGGTGTGGCTGTTTCCGGTCGCTGAGGTTGGAGAATTTGGCCCGACTGACCGGGGAGCGCATTGACCAGATCCCCCGATCCTTTGTCTGCCTATTCTTTCGCGAAGTCTTTTTCAACGCCCGCCTGAGCACCCCTACAGAGTCTCCCGCAGGGCTTCCCTCAGAGCGTCTCGCGGGGCTTTTGTTCTCCGCCACAATATCGGCCTGGTAAAGCTAATCCGAGTCGATGTCAGCAACTGTTTTAGGCAGCAGACGCCTGCGCGTGTCGAGCTTGAGCTTAGGTAAAGTTATCTAGCCTAGGCGGTTGCTTGGCACCCGACTTTCTACCTAAGCCTCGCACAAACTTGAAATCTAGAACCTCACTTCTCTTCTGCAGCCTGCCTACTCAACCTTTGCGTCCTCACCTATTTCAAGGCCTCTGGTATTTGCTTGATCTTTACCTCGGACCACGGCGGTCACAGTCCTTTGCTACTCCAACCTTGCCTCGAGCTTCCACGTCCACCGAGCCCTCGCACGCTATATAACTCAAATCCCTCCGGTCCTTTTCCAGCCATTCATCGCATAATGTCGAGTCCGACTTTCATGAGCCTCCCTCGTGAGATCCGTGACGCGATATTGGAGATGACACTGCCGGAGCAACTGTTTGTGTCCGACGACGAGGGCCGGGTCATCCGGGCCAAGTCTCCGGTATTCTTGGTTTCTCATCAACTCTATCAGGAGACCAAGGGTGTGCACCGACTTGTACTCCAGCGAGACACACATATCTTCATGACCAGTGAAGGTATGCAAACGGCGATCCAAGCTACGTCGCCAGAGACCAGAGAGTACATCCGGAAGATTGACCTGGATTTCCGTACGGACGACCTAATCTGTTTCTTCAATACGCGGTGGAAGCAGGAAATCCCTGTGGACAACAACTGCGGGGCTGTTCAGCTGCTCCGTCGCTTCCCCAACCTGAAAGAGGTCACGCTATATCACCAACGCGTCCATCCATTGGAGGACATCCCAGAAGATCTTTTCGGTGGCTGCCATGACACAGTAATGGCTTGGATCGTCACTTTTGCGGCACACCACCTCAAAGACTACAAGGTGACCTCAGTGGGAGAGGTGCGCAATTCGCTGCTTCCATGGGTCCAATCCCAGCTTCAATGGGCGAAGAGCCTGAAGCCTAGAGTCTACTATTGGCATCTGAACAACAGACGACAGCCGGTCTACCATCCGTCCCTGAACTGGGATACCATCCAATAGTATGCTGCTTTAATAATTGGTAATCTTCATCCTACTAACATTTGCTAGTCCCCCGCTTTGCAATCATTTGGACTGCGTCGACATCTCCACGACATACGATCCAAATGCTTAGCAATTGGGAGGACGGCTGGGTGGTGATACATTTCGCGCTAGTTATTTCTGACAGTGCATAAGTCGAGTGTTTTCTTTCATCGTCGTACCAAGGACGAGGCTGGGAGGGGGGTCGCAGTTTCCTAACGTGCCGGGACCTGAGATAGCATGACATCAACGCTTTATCTACCCTGAGAACTTAAATGATATGGCGTCTTCTTCTACAACTTGACCATGTCCTCTATAGCTGGTCTCCGGTCGGCTATGGTTTTTTCTAACTTCAGAGAAACGCTTCCAACTGCACCATTGATTAGAATAGTGAACACAAAATCACGTGCATGCGGATAAGCAATGAGACCGGACTTGCTTCCCGAAAGATCCTTGATGTTCTTCAAAACGTTGTTCCGAAGCCTTTCTTACGATGGTTTAGTTGTTGGGGTATTTTCTATATATTTGAGTGGATTAGCGCAACCTTTCTGTGAAGAAAGAGCTATCTAGCTGTTTAAGGAAAGAGCTGTAATCACCACCACGTGACCCGCCCAGACTTCTAGTCCATCTCACGCCCACACCCTCCTCTGCCACCAAGTATCAACAGCCACATACCACGGCAGCGACACAGCTTCCTCATTAGTGCAAACACCAGAATCCTAAGGCGCACGCGCATGTGCCCAATAGCGCTTCATCGGCACCCCGCGCGCGTACCTGCAGCACCCCCTCCGGCATCTTGCCAGCTTGGCCCAACTCCGCTCTCAACAGCTGAGGCGTGCATTGCATGGGCAGAGATGTTATGTTCGAGAACACCGCTTCTGGTGCGGTGGAGTGGAGGCTTGAGACTACGTGTGTTTCAGCAGTTGTCTTTGCGACCTCAGGATACCGCCAAATGGATCACTGCACCCGCCACTGAACCTTCAATCTCGAAGATGAAAGATTATTGCCGTCTTGATAATGATTTCTTCTATTCATTGTTTGCTCTAGAAGAATGGATATATCGACGCGGAGATGCTCAGGATATCCACCCGTTCCGCACTTTCCGACGGACATCGGAACACCGCACTCTCAACACCACAACCACGCCTTCCTTTCCAACAACTCTGCAAACTCCGAATTGCGCGCCTCACTCGCCGCCTTCACATCATACTCACATACAAATCGTCGCTGCCCAGCCGCTAGCACGCTTGTGTCGCTGTCGCAGGCCCCGACATGGGCGACCCCTGGTGTCAGACGCGTTTCACCACCCATGCGCCGCACCTCAGGCCTCCGCACACCACCAGCATCAAAAGCTCGTGATGGCGCTCTGCACTTCTGCGGATCTTCAGACAGTCAACTCGTCCCAACGCTCACCCGCACGTTCTCTTCGCCCAGCGCGCTCTAGCTAGTCGCCGCTCCCTTTTCTTCACTTCTACTCTAATTGTTAATATCTTTACTTTACGCATTGATTGCGCTTTGTTGCATTTTTTTCTGCCATTAGACCTGCATTCCTTTCTTAGCACAAGACGGCAATAGTTCGATTGACCGAATCTCCCCGTTTGTGCTTCACATCGAGAAATGTGGACAGCCGGCCGCGCACCTTCTCGCTCCCAACCACGCACCCCATTCGGATCGGTGCATTCGGCCAGCCTTTCTACGTCGTCCATTCAATCTTCACCCCAGCATCCACGACGATCCGGCTACGAGTCCGATCAATCCTCCGACACCGCGGCCGAAGACGACATCCAGATCCAAAGCCTCCAGTTCCCCGCAGTCCCCTCGCCCAACATGTCCGCGATGTGGAACACCAGACAAAACTCTGGCTCCGCCGTTTCGCGGCTCAGCCAGAAGTTCGTTGGCACAGTGAACGTGGCGGATATCAACCCGCCGGCTCTACGCACGCAGTCTCAATACCAGGGGGACTCAATGGACAACTCGCCCGATGGCGATGACACACACTCGCGGGCTTCCACCCTTGGTGGCGACGACCACGAGTTCCAGTTCCCCGAGAAGACGCCCACAATGCTCCGCCCCCTGAAGCCCGCAAAGGCCGCCGATGACGAAAAGCCCTCTCTCGACCACTCCTCGCACGTGCCCGGCCCGCTAGAATCCCAACTCGCCGCCCTCATGTCCAAGCTCATTTTTATAGAGCAGAAGAACCCCACCGTGTCCGTCACCCCCGACGAGTACAAAGCCATGTCAGCCCGCGTGCACGCCCTCGAAGCCGAAAAGGCCGCCTGGACCAAGCGCCACGAAGCCATCTGGGCCCTGCGCGACGAAGACGTCGACAACAACATCAAGATCCGCGGCCTGCTAGCCAAAACACGTCGCGACCTCGAATCCATGACGGCCCTGCGCGACGCCGACCTCGAGAACCTGCAGATCGTGCGCGGCAAGCTGTGCGACTCGACGCGCCAGCTCGAACGCCTGCAGACGCAGAACATCAATGGGCGCACCAGCCCCGCACGCGGTGGCCGTCCCGGCAGCATCGTGATGGAGCGCCGCGGCACCATGGACCTCTTCGCGGCGGCCAAAGCCGCCGCGCTCGAGCAGCGCGCGCTGGAGCTCGAACAGCGCAACAGCGACCTGCTCGGGCAGATCGAGACGCTGAAGGGCGGCGCGAAGCCCGACGACCTGAACCGCATGACGGCGCACAAAGCGTGGAAAGACACGGTGTCGGACCTGGAAGCGCGGCTCAAAGCCAAAGACAGCGAGCTCGCGCGTCTGCGCGGGACGTCGGTCTCGTCGGCAGTCCCTTTAGGTGGGACGGCGCCCGAGTGGCACCGCATCGACGCCATTCACGAGGAGCACGCCAGTTATCGCGAGAAAGTGGGGGGCCGGATGCAGGCGCTGCGGTCGGAGAAGGAGGCGCTGCAGCGCGAGGTGCATCGCAAGGACGACGAGACACATGCGCTGGAGGTGAAGATTCAGAGTCTGCAGCGGAGGTTGACGGCCGGGTAGAGGTGGCGGGGTTTGTGCCGTGGACGTGGGTGTGTGTTGAGGGGCGCAGGTGTAGGGAGCGGTTGGGGGTTGTGGTGTGGTTGTGACAGTGGCAGTGGGGAAGGAGAGGAAGTGCGTTGGTTACCGTGTAATCTTGCTATGGTTTGTTTGGCAACCGACCGCAGGGGAAAAGGGCCAGGCTGTTGGAGGGATGGGCGAGATGAGACTGATGGCAGGAGGTTAGTCAGGGCTCTGTATGAACATACCTGATAGCCTTTGGCAACATTGCAAGTTTATACGGTAGATTGCGGGTTGGCGTTCGGGGAGGGGGTTTGATATCCCAAGGCGAGTATTTGGTATTTGAATACATTGAGAGCTCAGATTGAACTTTCTTGTTACCTTCGCTCATGCTCTCAGCCACATTTGAATCTAGCACTTGTCACGTCGAAATAGCAGCTGCAAATTATACAAGTAAACGATACAATTCCGTGCTATTTACACACTAGACTGAAAGGTTTTTGTTTTGATTCGCAGGAAATAAAAGAAATGAAACAAGCCACGTCCGTCAGTGTTCCTTCCGCATGCCACCGGAATAATTCGCCAGTATATGCAATCCTAGATGAAAGAAAGACTGCTGGGTGAGACGCAAATGTCCTTACACGCATTTGAAAATCCCAGTGAAAAACTCCAGCAAGAAAAGAAAGGGGGAAGATGTGCAGAGCTCATAACTAAACCTGGCCTCGATCTCCAAACTCGAAGAGTTCCGGACTGCCGTGAAGTTCCAGAATATCAAAAGGTTCTTCTGCGCCATAGAATTTTTCTGCTGTGTGAAGTTCCTCTTCCACGTCGAGTTTTCCAGGCTCGTCAAGTTCTTCCAGCTCGTCCAGTTTGTCTTTGTCCTCGCCAAATTCCTCCACGTCCTCCTGAATCTGTTGTTCCTCTTCCGGTTCTTTGGTAGCCGGGGGTTCGGTAAGAGGAAGTTCCTCTGGGACGAAAAGACCTTGTGCGCCATGCAATTCTTCTGGAACTGAAACTGGCCCTGAAATAGCCGGTTCCACGGTGCTATTACGTACCCCTGCATCATGCAACTCCTCAGTAATAGAACCATATTGAGTTACAAGCACTCCTGACTCGCACGATGTTCCGTTCATTTTCTGCCTCTTAGCATTAGGCTCCATACCCTCCTCTTCCACAGGCTCCTCCTTAATCTTCAGCACCGTATACATGTTCTGCAACTCGGCAACCTCTTCCTGTAATTCCGGGAGCAGATTTTTCAACTCATTCCGGAGTCGTTGGTCCAGAGAAGTCAGATCGTAGTCCTGGGGAAGGCGCTCGTCGATGTGCTCATCGTACAGCGAAAGCTCTTTGATGAGGTCGGTGAGCAAACCTTGGAAAGCTGTTCGCAAGTGCTTCTTAGCATGCTTTCGAATGTTGGCAGCGATCCTGTCGATGAGGGTCTTGCAATCGACGCCAGGTTCGTTCATTGCGGCGTTCATGCGGTCACGCTGAATGCTGTAGACGCCTGTTCCCCTGGGAATGCTTTCGATCTCATCATATATATCCCAGTTAACTTTTGCTATCATGCACCGCGTATCCGTCTCCGTGGTAGCGAATTGATAGGTTAGCTTGACCGCTTCCCTCAAGATAGCATTAGCGGTCTTCTCTTGTGCGAGAACCTTATCTTGTCGCTGATTCCACTCTTCAATGGCTATACTCTTAAGCTTCGGGGGCAGTGATGATGATGCGATAGACTCGTGGATATTTTCGCAGGCGCATACCGTGGCACTTTCGAGGTCTCGAGCAAACTCGGCAACAGCCTTGTCCATCTTGCGCTTCCAAGTTGCTGCGTCATGCAATATTTCGACCGATATCTCCTCATTCCAGTTGATGCTTCCCCACGTTTTACCTTCCGGTACATACTTCTTGGACTTCGTCCTGGCTACTATACCCTTCTCTCGCAAGACCTTATTGTACGTATTCCAGAAGGCTTCACCCCAGCCGCGTACTACCGAAGCAATCTTGTCTGAGCGTTTCTCTTTCTGGCTAGTGTCGGTCCATAACTTCAGCAGTTTGTTTTGAATGAAATCGTTGAAGGAAGTGTCCAGTTGGTCCTTTAAGTTGGCGACGAGCTGCAAGAATTTGGGGCGGATCACAGCATATGCACTGTCCTTGCTTTCGTGATTAGAAATGCGCCGGACTTTGTCAAGAAACAGAGGCATTGTGTCGAACGCATGCTTTCGATATGCATGTAAGTTGCCTTCTGCGGAGAAACCAAGCAAGAATTTCCGAAGTTGTGGAATACCAGTTTGCAGAGGAGTAAGGAAAGGTCGGGTCTTTTGGCGTGTCTTTAACCAGTCCAGGTACATCGATGCAGACACGGAGAAGACATGGATGGGTTCCGGATCTTCTTTGATAAACCTGAGCCGCATTTCCTGTTCCATCTCTTTTGCACGTTGCTGAATGAAAGAACGTTGGGCCGATTGGGCGAGATATTCATGATATGACATCAATAGATCAATATGGCGATTAACGGCACCGTAGTCCTTATCGCCATTGTCATCTTCCTCGTCGATGACTTTTAGCATCTCTTCAGTCTCTATAGTAAAGCGTTTGATCAACGGGAAGGGAAACTGTGGACTCGTCTGGATCTCATTGGCGACTGAATGGTTGTCTAAGAAGTACTCCTGCAAGACTTATCAGCGCGTTTCTGTTGATGTCCAATGGCATACTGACGTCGATTCTGGTCAAAACCAAGATTGTGTTCTTCGCGCCATGAGCTCGGATAGATTGCTTGATCTGCTGGTCGACAACCTCTTCAGTCGTGACACGGTCGGATCTTGCTACAATAACCTCAAACCCAGCACTTCGACGTATAGAATTTGTGGCAGCCGTGCGGCTCTGGTTCACATCACCCGTTCCTATACCTGTTAGCTTGTAAGTAACAAACTTGTGACCCATAAATCATACCGGGCAAATCAATCAAATGAACGCGATTCCTCGCAAGAACGGAACCGGAGAAGATGGTCACATTGTGAACAACAGGCCACAAAGACGAATGGCCTTTGACTCGGGCCATGTAGTTCTCAACGCGTTCCATCAACCCTTTGATATCCAAGCCACGGAAGTATATGACACCATCTGCGTCCGCTCCAGTTTCTGCAATCCGTTCATGAGCCATTCGAATGGTCTCATTGAAGAGGGCCCCACTCTGGATGCCGGGCTTAGTTGAGAGAGCATCTAAACGAATTCTGGCGTTCTGATCATGTTTCGCATTGAACACGAGATGGAAGAATTCTTTTGCCGTTTCTGCCGCTCGTTCTTCCTCAAGATAGCTGTCCGGATCCACATTGCTAGAGAAATGAAAGTGTCCATAACGGCGGCAATGCTCCGAGATGATTTCCCGGAGGCACTCGTCATCCATGAACGTCACAGCTGCATCGTAGTTGTCTTCGAAGTCGCCGGCACCAGGCTTATAGCGATATATAATTGCGGCAGCTGTGCACGCGCCTCCTTTAGCAGAAGTTTTGGACAGGTCTCGGCGGCTCTTCAACGCATTGACCAGCAGGCTCTTTCCCATTCCTTGCTGGCCAACAAAAGCAACCTCACTGGTGGAGGTAGTAGGGACGTCCCGCATATCTGTAGCGGACTTCTCAAGATTCGCCAGCTCTTTGTCGTCCGGTCTAGAAAGCTGTGTGATGTTGCAAACCTTGTCGACGATGCTTGAGGGACGGCGATCCGCCTCTGTTCTGTCGAGATTGAACCAACGATGTTTCGGCAACACTTCCAATCTCTGATCGTATGCTGGTGGACATTTCGTTTGCTTCTGTAAATACCGAGAGCTCTCGGCCTGGTGTTTGGCCTTGAACTCTTCGAAAGACAGAACGACCAAGATGTCCATGGTGTGCTGTAAATGGTCAGAAAATGGTTGACAGTATGCACGAATAGATTCAATAGATTCAATAAATTTTGCATGCTGGAGTGAAGGATTAATTGAAACTGTTGAAATAAAAGCGTGCGACTACTCGTCGCTCAAAGATGACCCATGTGAAAGAAATAAAACTCAAACTCACTAACGTGTCCCCAGTCTCCAGTCGCAGGGCAGCTTGAACCCACCAGCTATACCACTGATGTAGCTTAGTTGTTGTTTGTCGTAGTCGGGGAAAGACGGAGGGCAAAATATAGACCAGAGCTGTCAAGGTTGAGAAAGATGGTGTGAAGAAGGTTGACGAAGGAAAGGGAAAGATATAGAGGCGGAGGGAGCCAGGTAAAATAAGTAGTTGAGACGAGAAGGCAGAGTAAGTGAGGGTTAATGAAGTGGACAGATGGTGGGCGAGGTAAAGGTGGCGTACTTATATGCTCAACTTGTGCGGGCAGATGCAGTTAGCACACCACTCCACCGCACCCGCCTTCACCTCAACCATCTCCTCCCAGTACAGCACACCCACTTCCCACCCCTCTGCATCAACCACTCACACCACACAGCGACTCAGACACAGATGTCCCAATGCCTTCTCCAACCCCTCACACGTTCGCGCTAGTCGCAGCGCCCTCAATGCGACTTGGAAAATGCCGCCTATCATGATGAGCGTATACCAGTCAAACCCCACGAAACACACCCTGTAGCTAGTAGGAGTCTTGGGAATGAGGGGGCAGGCATGCGATCAGATACGCAAGACATGAAAAATTGCCTAAAGTGTTGAATGGATTCTACAGCTAGCTGATAATAGGATCAACACGTCATAGGCAATAATAAGTAGAGGTTTGCACAGTATACACAGCGTACAGAGAAAGAGAGTTAATATAATAGTATTCTTAGTGTTGCATGCTTTCTATCTACGTGCGGATTAGATAGAAGACTCTCAGCTGCGCATAGGCATTACGTAAGGCAGGCTTACGTTAACCTAAAGCTGCACAGAGTCTCAACCACACTAGGTATAGACATAAAGCTTGATTGAAAAAAGGGCGGATGTAGACATTACTATTAGTCTTTAGTTGTGATATATAACGGATAGTAGATAATCCAATCGACCGCTGCACATTCGGATTCGGATCGAAGCGAGAGTCTGGTTGCACAATAAATTCGATATTGTGCAAAAGCATGTTCGTGGCTGTGATGATTCGTTCGGGCGTGAGTTTGCATAAATTCGAAACGGAGCTTCTTTCCTCGTGGAAAAGTTCCAAGGCGAAAGACGTCTAGCGTGATCATCGGGACTCCAGGGATAAGGAATAGCGGCGAGGCTGAGATGTGGATTATCGCGTAGAGTTCGTTTTCGTGTGCCGTCTCGTGTTAATGGGCAGCATGCTTGTCCCATGGACTGTCTCCAATTCCATCCCACGTCATCGCTTCAAGCGTGACAACACCAAGCTCATACCAGAAGGTAAGGATTACCCAGAACGTGCAACCAGGTAGCGTGGCCCAAACCTTACTCCATCGAAGACGTAGTATCGTATAGTAGATACAGCGGGGCTTTGCACAAGAGTTTTTGAACCTTCTAGATTGTTCTAGAATCTATTACACCGGCCGGAGGATCAGAAAACATGGCCAGAGGTGGACACATGGGTGCCTCGCGATTTGGGACCTGGGTTAATTCCATAAATATTTTGCGCGATTTCCACCAGACTGGGTGTGTTATGACACTAGGCTGCCACTGCACAGTACGCTTTTGGGGAGATTGTTGTAACCAATAGGCTGTGCGGAGGGTTATGGGGCCTAGTAGTACTGTCTTCCGTTCGCTGTGATGATAGCGGATGTGAGACACGCTGCACCGTGCGTAGATCGCCCACGTGGCGTGGCCCTACGAAAAAAGAAGCGGCTGCTTCTCACTCATTGTTGCTGTACATCCTTCTATTCCTTCTGAATCCGTATTTGTAGCGATGCATTGTGGCTTTCCGGGACCGTCAAGATTGCTTGAAATGGTGAGGACTCTCAACCGGGATTTGCAATGCGCCGTACGGCATCGGCATATAGCAAGTCGGTCGCCGAACCTCTCTCCCTTGTGTCAAGCCGTGGATCAAAGAGGATTGACACCGGTTGTATTGTGTCGGGGAAGTAGTCACTCTCTTCCGCGGAATGGGCGGTATCTCGCTTCGCTTGGATCCAGGTGCTCTCAGTCGGCGAGTACATGCTCTCTATTCGCGCAATCCCCGACCGCTCCAGGTCGCCCTTCCACTTTGGATAAGTGTAGAGGCCGCTCGAGAAGGCCGGGGTGAAGCGCGTTATATCCCACACGGTTCTCGTAGGGTCTAGAAATTCATTTGTGTTGCCAAACGTCATGGTCGTAGTCTCGTTGTTCGATGTGGAGAGTTCGACGAGCTTGTTAAGCACCGCGAGTTCGAGTTTGAGTTTGACACTGTATACGAAGCCTTTGATGGTCTGTTGGAGGACGTGCAAGTTCTTGAACTCAACGGTGAGCATGCCGATGTCCAGAACGATAATAATCACGTTGATAGAGAAGAGCTGCCACATGAGGTGATGGGACCGTTTCCGCTCTGTGGCTTTGATGATGTCCAGTGCCTTCCAAATGTATAGCCCGCTGAGGATGAGCTCTTGCGTGCAAAACGCCACCATCTGCACTCTCTCGATATAGTTGTAGGCCATCCCGAACATGGCTTGCTGGGATCCGAAACGAGAACCGTATACTACGACTTTGACAGCATTAGCATAATAAGCATGAACAACAGCGCAGGCACTTACTAGCAGTCGTTGTATGGAATACTACAGCATTAGTTATGATCATCCATTTGACTCCTTGCAGCAACTTGTGATGTCCAACCCCGAACACTAGCCATAGCCGCGAATAGAGAACGACAGACTGTCCGGTGACCATAAGACACCAACCGATGGTATCGATTGCGATTCCCAGGGCGAAATAGCTAAGGCGAAAGTACTCGATCAAGAAACCCACAACATAAGGAATGACGCCGAAGCTGGCAAAGACCAGAGACCAGAAGTAGAGCCCGCGGTAGGCATGGAAGGTGGTGAAGACTAGGAGTTCGAGTTCGAGGGCGTTGTATAGGGCGAGGGCCGAACAGATGATCACAGCCAGGGTATTTGCGTCGAAAGTTCCAGTAAAGTGGTTGGTGGGACTGCTCATGCCACTCATTTTGCCGGTCAATTCGGCATCAAGGTAATTTTCGTCAATAAATCCGCCGGTTCCGGTGCGTCGTTGGGTGCGCGACGAACATATCCCGCGAAAGAAAGCGGTATTTGGGGTCACAATGAGTGAGGACGATGCAGAGGGGAGGAATGAAAGTCCAGCAGGCCGGCCACACCGACAGGACCGCAGAGCCGTCAGGAGATGAGTCCTCTTAAGCTGCCACCCTGGTCTGACTGTCCCGAGACCGCGGGACAGACGGCAGACGTCCTAGCGGAGGGATGCGAGCTGGGGGTTGATCGCAGCCAGGTAACTCGAACAGGGCTAGCATTCACCAGGACTGCGGGGATGGGCCGTCGTCGTGCCGCGAGATCATGCCATTGTACAATTGCAGAAACAAGAAGAGCAGAGCAGGACACGATGCGTTTGCACCACTCGTCAGCACAACACGAGTCCTGCTTGCATGGTGTCACATAGGACGGCAGCCGCTGGAAGAGAGGGTAGTTCTGCGCCGCCACGCAGCCGCACAGCCGCATTGCTAGTAGTCGGAGCCCGAATGCGACGACGCGCCGCCGAGAAAGGTCTTCGCATGTGCCGCGTCGCGCTCTATGGCTGACGGTGCCGGCGTTGTCGCGCAGGATCTGGCGATGTCCGTTATACAGCGCGGAGAAAAGCGGCGTCTCTCAACGCGCGGCGTCGCAGGGCGGTCGGGGAGATCCTGGCGAGGAGAGCAGTGCGCGCGCTGGTGGCCGGAGCATTTCGCACTCGCGGAGGGCGTTTGACGACGACAATCGAGGGCTTTTGCGTGTCACGACGGGTGGTGGGTGGAGGAGGAGCGCGGAGGAAGAGGAGCGCAGGCATGGCACGTCCGGCACACGGCTGGCTGGAGGCGGGGCAACAACCGCACGGCCAGCTGTCATCTGGGCGGCCGTCTCTCCCAGACTCCAACACGGCACTACGCTTCGTACCTGCTGCCCAGCTGCTCCCCCGCATACGCAGTACATACACGAGACTCAGACGCTATTGTCTTGTGCGCCCTCGGACGCGACACTGTACACCGCGTCGGACCGCTCTCAACCCGCGTGGTGGCATCAAGCGGCCGCACCGCCAGCCCGCCATGTCGACCCGCATAGCACCCCTCAGTCCATCTCATTTCTCTACCATCTCATCTCTCATCTCAGCGGGCGACAATCCGTCCATTTCTTTTGCCCAGTAGTCGTCGTTCCTTGAGGATGCCGACAGTTCGCACACCCGTCATTTTGGGTTGGTGGGAGAGCTGAATGCGCCGCTCTCGTACGGCTTGTGTTGCTCGTACTCATCTCTACGTTTCCATAGGCACGACTCCTCCTGTCACGAAGACATGCAGACCAATCCTCGCAAGACGCACACATCTCCTCCAACCAACAAGCACGCGTGACGGAGATCTAGATTTGGCGGACCGACTTCATTTGCGACCCCGGACTGGTTTCTTAGTCGCCCGCCACCAGCCACCATATCTACCGTCTAGTCTAGTCTACCACGAGGCCACTTGGTGAACGCTGGATCCGGGGTTCTGCAGTCGCAAGCAGAAAGTGCTGCGACTACAGTAGGTCTCACATGAAACTGCTCTACTGGTACTTCGTACACTCGACCACCCCGATCTTGTGCCTGACGACTACTTTTCCCATTCCACTGAAGATGAGTACTCGGTATAGTGCACTGTCATGGTACTGGCAGAACGACGTGCCGTCTGCTTGGTTCTCCAGACTCGAGGTCAGAATAGGGTAGCACTCCAGCACGTAACATACGGACTGCTACGTAGCATTATGATTGTTAGACCGTCCGGTTAGTTATCCAATCAAGCCTGAATGATATGCCGCGCTTATGTAGTATAAAAACCCAGCCCCTCGGCTCCTCTCCTGTAGAACAATAGCCTTTCAAGGCTCTTCACACTATACAAAGACAAGCACCTGAGGACCCGTACCGCGATAACTGGACTTGAGGTGTGGCGTAAAAACATAGAGGTAGCCGTATATTCGTCAACCTCCCTCCACCCAGCTAGGCAGGCAATATGGCACCGCAAACCCGCAGCAAAACCCGCAAACTCAGCGCAGCAACCACTACTCGACCCACCACTCAACCCCCATCAAAATTCCTCTCCCTCCCCCCCTCCCTCCGCCTCTCAATCTACACCCACCTTCTCGCCTCCCCCCGGCCACCCCCCTTCCTCATCGGCCGCTGCCAAGACCACCCCCACACCCCCCACAACCGCAGCCCGCGCGACTTCTTCCCCGGCGCGCACCACGTCCCACGCAACGACCGTCCGCACCGCCCCGCGCAGCCGCCCATCACCCGAGTGCGCCGGCAGCTGCGCGCCGAGGCGCTGCCGCTGTTCTACAGCGAAAACGCATTCTGGCTCATACATAATGAGTTCTCCCCCGCCGCCTCCGACGCTGAGGAAGCAGGTGCGTCCGAGGCGCGGCCTCGCCGTAATTTCAATGCGTGGGTGGCGCAGACGCCGGTGCGTATGTTTGATGTTATGCGGCGCGTTTCGCTGTGTGGGTATCAGGCGTGGCCAAATCGCATCATGATCGATGTGGATCTTAAGGATCGGAGTATCGGGGCAGTGCGGGCGTATTCGACGTATGGAGATGAGCTGGAGGTGTATCAGGATTGGGTTGATAGCATTCACGCAGTGCTTGCGGCGGAAGGGCATGTAAATGGGTTGACTGCACTCAAAGCCGTGATGGCTGTATGTGATGGTATTTGGGATTTGCAAACCGAACACATATCCGCGCCTCCTGGCCTGAGCCGAGCCCGAAAGCCACAATCTGGACCAGAGTACGATTGGTAGAGCAAAGCAAAGCAAAGCAGCACAAGTGTAAGTAAATTTTTTCCATTTTGATGGTTAAGATATCTAAGTATACATTTTGGCCCCGCCCGGCAAGACAAAGATACTCAGACTAAGACATGCAATAAAGATATTGAACAAAAGAAATCCCTCACTCCTCACCAACCACCCCCCCCCAACCAAAACAACCCCTTCTCCAACAAAACAAAAACCAGACTGAGAGCGAAGGCGACGCAGAAGGCGAACTAGAACAGAGACTACATCACATAGCACATATAGTTAGCAACAATCACGAACACTGAAGACAGAATGAGGTGAAAGCAAGAGGAAAGGTAGACTTACCATGGTGAAAGTGGGAATGAGGAGGAAAGGAGAATCTGACCAGAGGGAATTCTTTTACGCTCGACCGCGCTAGGCCGCTCACGTCACTGCACGTCACAGCACATCATATGTTCGCAGCATAGGCAGGCACGTCCTGCCCTCACGGCACACGCTCCCGAGCAGGCAGGCTCAATCGCACACTCTCGCGCTAGATGGAGTCTTCAGTGCATTACCTGCTATGGTGGATACGTGAGGTTTGCGCAGGGGTGCAGAGAAGCTATGTGTACATTTCTAGAATGCTATACACTGTCAAGAGGATGGCTTTAAGCCTCATGGTTGACACCAGGATCGTCATGGGGGTGGAGAGCGCCTGCTGGATGTGCACTTAGCCGCTCGATGCAGTGGCGAGAGCATCGCGCACTCTAGTGGGTATGATAGGGGTGCGTGAGGATGCAGAGGAGTTATCTGTACACTCCTATAATGCCCTGTGCTGTCAAGAGGATGGCTTCGGGCCTCCTTGATCGGAACCAGACTCGTCATGGGGGTGGAAGGCGCCTGCCAGACGCGCACTTAGCCGCTGGATGCAGTGGTGAGAGCATCACGCACTCTGGTGGGTACGATGGGGGTGCGTAAGGATGCAGGGGAGTTATCTGTACACTCCTAAAATGCCCTGTACTGTCAAGAGGATGGCTTCAAACCTCATGATCGGCATCAGATTCTTCATAGGGGTGGAGGGCGCCTGCCAGATGCGCACTCTGCCGCTTGATGCAATAGTGAGAGCATAACGCACTCTGGTGGATACAATAGGGGCGCGTGAGGATGCGGGAAACCTGTCCGCACATTGCTAAAACCATGTGTACTGTCAAGACAGTAGCTCAAACCTACCTGAGATCGGAGCGAAATCTGTTAGAGGGGGAGGGTGCATGCTGACTGCGAAGATGCCCACTCGTTGCGGTGCTGAGCGCATTAGGCATTTTGGTGGATACGATAGGAGTGCGTGAGAACGCCTGGGACGTCTCCACACATTGCTGGAACCGTGTACACCGTCAAGAGGATGGCAAAACCCATTTAA
The DNA here is from genome assembly GCA_011032825.1 of Massariosphaeria phaeospora. Lineage (NCBI taxonomy): Eukaryota > Fungi > Ascomycota > Dothideomycetes > Pleosporales > Massariosphaeria > Massariosphaeria phaeospora. Next base: position 715,402 of record JAADJZ010000002.1, read on the forward strand.
GTCGGCAGCGCAGCGGAATTTGGTGGGGGACGAGGGTGCCTGCGAGATGCACTGATGATTACTCGTTGCAGTGGAGGTATTACACACTATGGTGGATACAGTAGGTATCTGTGAGGATGCAGGAGAAATCTTAGTAGGTGGCTAAGATTGCATATACCGTCAAGAGGTTGGCTTGAAACCCATTTGAGTGGCGAGCAGCGCAGCGGAATGTGTTGGGGAGCGAAAACGGCTGCAAGGTGCGCACATGTCCACTCGCTCCAGTGCTAAGCGCATTACCTACTACGGTGGATACGATACGCGCATGTGAGGATGCGGGAAGCATTTCAGTACATTGCTGAAATCCGGTACATCATCAGGAGGATGGCTTCAAACCTGTCTGGATCAGCACAGAACGTGTCAGGGTGGAGGAGGGCGCCTACCCGTTCCATCCACGTTGTCACCTCCACGGTCGCCGCCATTCGGTGAGAACGTTACGCATTATGATGGATACGGTAGGGGTTTCCAACGACGGACGAGAGCTGTTTGCACATTGCTGGAATGGTATGCACTGTTGAGAGGGTGGCTTGAAGTTTGCTTTGCATCAGCAACGGGTTTGCATGCGAAGGGGATGTGCCTGCCAGGTGGGCAGTCGCGTGCGTCGTCACTTCCCTCTCCACGCTCCGGCACATTACATACGTACGTCATGCGAGGTGAGCCCGTACCAGACGTGGAAATGACACCCGTGAACTGAAGAAGAGATTGTCGGCTGTGCTCAATCATTGATGTCATGTATGGTATCGACAGACCGAGAGTTGGTCATGAGGTGGTATCAAACAGCCAACCACACAGAGAATCTATGCAACGAAAATTTCCATGAAGAAGATAGAATTTTCTCCATCTCAGGCTCCTACATCTGCTCCAGGAAACCTCACCTACCCACCTGTGCTTGTTTGTTGTGATCAGGATTCGGTAGGATAGACCGTCGATCCGGTCTGCCACGGTGTCGCTTTCGTGATCCACAAAAACCGATGGACTGTTCGCAGACCTGAAACCGATCGGCTGGTGGCGCTGTGAAGCCGTTGACGTGAAGACGGGGTATCAGACAATCGATTGCGGCAGAGGTGTCAGTAATCTTTAGGATGCCTACCTCCTAAGCAAGCCGATCGTTACGCCGCGGGCCCGGTTGGGCAGGTGTGTTGCTTTGACAACAGTTCCGTCCATGCCGTGTACAATCTCCACGTCTTGCCTGGGACAGTCGTCGACAACATGGCCCGCGGTGAGACAATATACGCCGTTGGAGTCGACCAGAAAGACTGTGGCAGTGCCGAAGATACCATTCAATACCCTGACCCGGTCTCCCGTACTAATGCAAACGTCAGAATCTTGGCGACGGGATATGAAGTCGTGTTCGAAATCAAGTGTTATATCGAGTGGGTTTCGAAGTACGACGTAGTCCGACACGACCCAGTCATGGAGTAGGGTGGAATGAAACCCGTATGCCCTGCACGCGATCAAGACGTTGCCGGTGTCATCTGTAGAGAGCTCAAAAGTGTTATACCTGGTCAGACAGTCAACATTGAAGGCGGTAGAAGCATGTGCGAGATGCTTACCCGAATGATGTTAGGCATTGAAAGAGCCGCAGGTGCACCTCAGCATGTACGATATGCAAGAGCTGCTCTTGGTCAAGGTGCGGTGGTAGGTGTTCGAAAAGCTGCTCAGCGATGGCCTTGACGGTCTCGGACGACTGTGTTTTGTATTCGGCTCGAAAGTCCCACGACGCGAGAACCTGTCGAATGGCTCCAAAAGTCATGGTCTTGGGTTCGGTCACAGTATCGGCGGGATAGACAGTGCGCGGGCTGCTCGGCGGGGTGAGTTGTGCCGGTTCGGTAACATTATCAATGGGGTCGACAGTTCGTGGGCTGCTCGGCAGGGTGAGATGTGCTAAGTCCATGATGGGTCAACGTCCCCGAACGTCTCGAGGGCGGGCCGAAGCCAGGATGAGTGGGATATTCTGAGCGAATGAAGTCGCTGTGATGAGCGTAATAATGGACTCGGCGTCGGAACGGCAAACGAGTAGACATCTAAACACTGCCATGACCAGGTTAGCAGGTGAGCGAGTTGGAGGGTCTGCAAACGTACCTCTGGTAGACGGAATCAAGCGCTTAAAGACAGGAACGACTTGATCAGGCACAACTTGATCGGATTGATGACAAGGGCCGGATGCGTAGATGGATGGCGGTGGCGAATCGTTAATGTACTTACAATAGCCCCTCTCCCAGTGAGCAGGTGCAGTGTTCCGAGAGAAGGGAAGCTGTCGACCCTAGCTTCATCGCTTCTCGAGGGAAGGAAAGCTGCCCGGCTACATCGCGCGTCGAGAGAAGGCGCGTAACTAGTCGTCGATGACATGACCTTGAACACCATATGTGCGTGGCCAGAAATGTGCTTGAAATGGAGACGGCCAATTTAAACTGAAATTCGATGCATTGAATTTGAAGTTGAGCAAGAGGTAGTCGGAGAGTGAAAGACGACGGAGGCCCGGGCGTTGACGACATACCGGTACGCCAAGCCGCTAACACTAGGTAGCTACTCTGGCGATACCCACGCTGCTCATGTTGGACCTGTCTGACCTGCAAACGAACCTGTACACAGTAGAAGATATCAAAACGATAGTATTCTAGAAAGCAAAGCTGCTTCTCGAATGCTTACTTGCCGGAAGGCGAACCTAGCCTAATAGACCCACTTGGCCGCTTGCTCCCGCCCTTTGCCGCCCTTTGACATAGGGCGCAGCTAGGCGAATCCTTCAATTTCCCCTCACTCTTGTGTGATTTTTCTTGCTTCCCAGGGCTGTTGGCTGTAAAACTATAAGAGAAGGGATTCCGCATTGCGAGAAGGTACTCGTACGTTCGTCCTGATCTGTCTTCAGCGCATCATGACCACCACGACGCAAACCATTGAGCTCGAGGCTCTGTCTCACACCACGATCCTCACGCCCATCATCTCCAAAAAGTCTCTGGAGATCGCCAACAATGCGACGACCGCCGAAGACGGTCCCTCTACTCCCTACGCGCCGTCGGCATCAACACTCAAGATTACCCTGACCATCTTCCAGCCGTCTCTCGTCAACTTTGTGAGCAGTTTCGCCACCGCCATCATCACAGTCGGTCTTCCTGTCATCGCGCGCGACATTGATCTCCCGCGTTCGCTTTATCTTTGGCCCTCCTCTGTGTTCGGCCTGACATCTGGTGCCATGCTACTCATCGCGGGAGCCATCACAGACATCGTTGGCGCACGCATCGTGGAGCAAATTGGCATACTATTCCTTGGCGTTTTCACATTGGCTTGCGGTCTGTCTACTACTGGTGTTCAGCTTGTTGTATTCCGTGCCCTTCAAGGAATCGCAATGGCCATGCACCTTCCGGCATCCGTGGCCTTGATCGCGGGTACGGTGCCCTCTGGTCGTTCGCGGAACGTAGGGTTTGCGTGTCTGGGATTGAGCCAAACCCTGGGGTTCGCATTCGGGTTGGTGCTTAGCGGCATTATGATCCAAAGATCTGGTTGGCGGTCTGGGTTCTATCTGTGCGGAGGCGCAAATCTACTTGCTGCAGTCGCCTCGCTATGGCTATTGCCGAAGGTAAATCCTGGATCTGAGTCTGACAGAACAAAACTGCAAAGAATCTTGGATGAAATAGATTGGGTTGGGGGGATCATCTCTGGTGGTGGCCTTGCTATACTGGCCTATGTTCTCGCGTGAGTTTCGGCTAGAAAAATGTCACCTTCTATCATGAACTGATCAAAAGATAGTATCCTCAGCGCAGACCTGTCCACCATCCGATCAGCAGACACGATTTCCCTGCTCTCGGTCAGTATCGTTTTGCTCGTTGCGTTCCCGATCTGGATGCATTACAGAGAGCGTGCAGCGAAGCCAGCTCTTGTTCCAAATTCGCTGTGGAAGAATCTTCCATTCGCAAGTACCTGCATCATGGTCGTTCTGTCGTATGGTGTCGTGAACTCCATGGAGCTCTTCTCGAGCCTTTAGTAAGTATTGACGCTGTCCAGAATCAAAGATAGGCACTGACGCAGGTATTCTCAGCTTCCAGGAGGTGCAAAACGCAACCACGCTCACTACTTCTTTGCAACTACTCCCGAGTCTGGTTGTGGGCACGGTACTCAACCTCGGCATGGGTTTGTTTATCCACCGTATCTCCGTACGCTGGCTCGTCACAGTATCGTCTTTCCTTTGCGCACTTGCACCACTCATGATGGCACTCGTGGATCCTGCGTGGCAATACTGGTATCTCGAGTTCTGGGCCCAGGTCTTTGCACCTATGAGCGTGGATGTCTTGTTTACTATTGGCCTCATCATTGTGAGCGAAAATTTCCCCGAGAAGACGCAGGCTCTTGCCGGCGCAGTATTTAGCACCGTCAGTCAGTTCGGGTTGAGCTTAGGTGTTGGTTCGTGTCAGGTTGTAGCGCTAGGAGTCATGGGGAAAAACGAAGGGACAGAAGGTGGAGATGGCGTAGGTCATAGTGCGGCCTTTGAGGGTATGGATGCGGTGGCGATATTGCGGGGATATCGTGCCAGCTTCTGGACCATGTTTGCGTACATGATTCTATGCGGACTGATCGCCGTGGTAGGGTTGAGGAAAGCAGGGAAGATCGGGTTGAAGCGCGAGTAGATCCACAAATTTTCAATACACGCTGACTTTTGTGTGGGACTTCATTAGCTCGTTTATCGGGCCCGATATTTGGACCATGGTTGAGTGCGCAGGTTGTTGTTTCGCACACCTGGCAAAAAATTACACATGGAGCTACTTAAGCTCCCCATGCTCCTGCAGTTCTCCGCACTGAACTTGTACCGGGTATCAACTAAATCGAGTAGTACACGCACTCTCCACCGCACTAGACGAAATCGACATCAGCATCCGAGATGAAATCGTTCTCTTCCTCTGCCGCTGAGGAAGGCTTACCACCGCAATATTCCGTCTCATCTATCCCCACGAAGGACTTGACACCCGACCAAGCATTCACACAGCTGCAGAAGTATCTTCTCGAGATCATTACCTACGAGCTCGATGCGGACTTCGGCTCCGTGAATCGCGCTTTTAGTGCTAGCGAGTCTACATCATCCATCCTCGCCGACGATGAGAAGCAGGAACTATTTAGACTCTCATCGATCATCAAGAACCTCCATCAATCGCACCTCACGAATCGCTGGCTCCTTACGCTGAACTCTGACCGGGATGATATCTTCAACGCGGTCATTGAACCTGCTCTTCTACTATCAACTGCCGGCTCAACTAACGTGCGCGTTTCTATGAGATCTTGTACGCCATTTCTACTGGACTTGATCTCCACGTACGCCGAGTGAGTAGCATCCATGTGCGGCTAGAACCCTCATTGACCCTAACAGGCATCGGTGCGACCCAAAAAAACGCCAGCATACCCTTCTGTCGCAATACAATCATGTAACAATCGGAGGTATATGGGCAGGAAGGTTGACGTGCGGAAGTGTATGGGCAAGAAGGTTTCACACCATTCTCGTCTGAAAAGCTGACCGCCACACTACAAACATATGAGTGGATACTCTACGCCATGTGCCCAAACGAGAGCGTGCGGCTTATTCTCGGTCAGGCACTTGCAGATGTGCAGGAAAAGATGGGTCTCAAGATAAAGAGCTGCATCCAAGGGGAGACCCATAAGCTGGGCCGCGTTCGAGCTGGGTTCCTGGCTTTGGATACTGCCTTGAAAGCTGCATACAAAGCTCGGGTCGTCGCCGCCGGAGCAAAGCTCCTCTTGCTTTAAATCGCGTGAGACAGAGTTTTACATGTAGTGAAAGTGTACTCAACGGTTAGTTTCGGCTAGCTTTTGATGCGTGGGTTCTTTTGACATGGTTATTCGACTGCTTTTTGTTCTGGTGTTTGCGCGATTGCGTCGTGGTAGCTCTTTACACTTTGGACAGTACAGGGAATTCTAGCACAGTCCGGGAAGTCGATCGCGGTCTTGGCAAAGTCACATGGCGTACGACACAGTACTCAATGCCTCCGCCGAGCATGTTCTTGCTAGATGTGCTGATTCTTGCACATAGCTACTCGCATCGGGCATTGCTCCAAAATCGTGGCCCGTCTTCCAAGCTCCAGACAGCACAGGGTATTCTAGCACAAGGAAGGAGAATGAGGGCTGCCTTCCCAAATCCCTTTGTATCTGTCATCGTGGGTAATGTCTCAGCTGGGTGCATGCTCTTGCCAGAATGTACCGGCTGCATCTCCTGCTGATCACTCGGTAGTGGCTCCCTCTAGGTCCTCGCTTCCCGATGCTCTGGACAGTGTAAGATATTCCAGCGCAACTCAACAGGTTCAACAAAAGCGTGCAAAGCCCTATTGTATCTGGCACAAAGCGTTACGTTCTGAACAGAGCTATGAGATGCATGTGAGCTGGTCAGTCGATTGATCGGGGTAGGTCTTGTCTGATTGATGGTGGGGTAAGTTACAACGAGGAAGTTGCAATGAGGAAAGGCAACTGCGCTGCGGGTGTGCCTGCTGTGTGGGTATCGTAGGTTATGTGTTTCTTCGCGCAAGAAATTTTCTTCTTCAGCCCATCCACTTTTCACGATGGTAAGTTACGGTTTTCTTGCTGTCTCGCCCCCTTGATGGGCACTACTCCGCGTTTGACGACGTTCCCTACCAGATCTGCTGCTTCCTGTTGGCCACAAGCCAGTTCCATCTCGAGTTTCCTTCGTACCTCTAGGAACTGTCCTGTTTTTCTTCCACTCCCGCTTTTTGGCACATTTCGTCTCCGTACTCCTTGTTGGACATCGTCCAAAAGCTCATGATTGTGCTCACTGCTAACCTTTGTCGGTAATCTAGGTTGAACCACTACAAACGCAGACCGCTTACGGGGCCGCTCTCGGGGCCCTTTTGAGCCACGTTTTTACCAAGATTGCCAACGGCAGTGTCGCGGCCCTCCGGGCCTTCGTGGAGAAGTGGAAGAAGAAGGATGAGGAGACGGCGGCGGCGGCAGCGGAGAGGGTGGTGGGCGAGAGGGAGAGGGCGGTGGCGGAGGAGGAGAGGGAGGTGGCGGTGAAGAAGAGGTTGGTGGCGGGGCAGAGGCAGGCGGAGGAGGTGATGGGGGTGCGAGAAGCGGCGGTGGCGCGGCGGGAGGCGGCGGCGGCGGTGCGGGAGGAAGCCGTCTGGGCTTAGGTGAGTATTTTCTTTTCAACATTTCTTATTACAGTATACTTATGGGCCTGGTACCCCACATCCCCGCCAGTCAGGCCTGGGGCCACCCCCCAAACAAGGGTTTGGGGGTGGTGCAAACAGGGTTATTCTTATTCCAAGCCATCCTATCCTGGACGTCGACAACACTCCAGCGTCTCGATCGACAGCACTCAAGAGTCCCGATCGACAACACTCAAGCGTCCCGATCGACAACACTCAAGCGTCCCGATCGACAGCACTCAATAGTCCCGATCGAGAGCACTCAAGCGTCTCGCCGATCAACAACAACTAAGGGTCTCGAATCTAGTTTCGGCTTCCGAGACCTTCACATCACGTTGAATGTATCTTGAGCAGCAGCAGTGGCTTGATCTGAAGATCGATCCCTCCTGTTACCGTTCGCCGGTTCAAACAGATCGACTCCGAATACACACTACAACATGTAACATCGATAACGCTTCAGCCGTACGCCAATCTCTGCGGCAATGGCAACAGCTCCACAAATATTCAAAGCCACACTCTCTTCATTCATCCATCGATTCGAAGAGTCGGGATCCAACCTATTACATCACGCCTCGAACTACGAGATCGTTTGCCCGACCTTTCGCGGCAGCGGAAACTATGTCAGCGAGTGCATCTTTACGAATAGACCCGTACACGCTATCGTCGGATTCTATCGTCGGATTCTTCGATAAGGTCGCGCAGAGCCCAGCTTTCATATTCAAGAAGGGTGTCGTAGCCTACATCCGAGAACCCATTCGCGCGAACCGAACCACGACGTCAGCTGCTCCATCATCGAGCCTTAGAAAGCCACATACCCCGCGTCTCAATGGTACCCTATCTCGTGCCAGAATCCTAGAATCGACATTGGACAGCTTCCGGGTACCGGTGCTTTAATCCAGTTCAGTCTATGCCAAAAACTTCAAAGCACTTTTCCGATTCACACAACGACCCCAACTCCGCGAGGATCTTGCTCTCGATTCTGGTTGGTTCAAATTGCCTCTCGCTGCCTCATGTACATAAAGTTTAGTTAGTGAGCTTTAGATATCAAGATCCAAACAGTTACAAGCATACAATCAGTGTCTGATATCAGTTTATTGACAAGATTCCGATTGCTTCCTCTTCGACTATTCCATGTCGATTAGACACTCTCGCACATTACGTAGTTGCTTGTGCCGGATACGTGAAGTAGAGGACACGTTCATCAATCATCCCCACTTAGTGTAAGTTCTCTAACGAACTACTAGGAGGTAGTATACTAAAGTCCAGGCAAGGAAGCAGCAGACCATCATCACGTGACAGCGCAGTACCTATACATTCCTCATAAACATTCACAGTAGCTAATATCGGCTCCCTTTTTGATACTAGTATATATATCCCTTTACCTTACCTTATCTCAAAAGCAACAACCTTCCCCCCCTCTCTAAACCCCGCTCCATCCTCCGCAAAACCCCCGAACGTAGACGCATAAAATACGTTTCTATCTCTCCACGTCCTCCCTAGCGTAACTGCTGTAACTCCCTCAATATCTTTATTTGCAATAACTGTCCTCTTGCCATCCTGTCCAACTCTCTCTACCACACCCTCCAACGGCCGTGCCATGAAAATTGTTCCATCCTCTAAAACCGCGATTTCATCTGGTGACTCAACGCTCGCTAGCTTTACATACGGAGATGTGGCGGCGCCAGTCGTAGGGTCGACGCGTACGCGGAAAAGCCCAATCTGCGTGTTGGTGTAATACAAATTTGGCGCAACGTATTTCATGCCATCGACGCCAATAGGCAACGCAGCGCTCATGTTCGGCGCGAGGGTCACATCGTTGTGAACCACTTCATACGCTCCTGATTGCACATCCACGCTGATAATAGTCCCGCCAAAGGAATCAGCCGCAAGAAAGGTATCCTTATTCAGCACAGCGATACCATTCAACGACAGCGCATTCTTTAAATCCGCGACCTTGCGCACTGTCGGCGTACCCTCCGCACACAGGGAATTCAAGTCGAGAACCCAGATAGTCGAACTTCCCTGCGTAGGCCCCGTTGACACGTTGTACGTTCCCGTAGCTACAGCGTAGATATCTGGTTCGAGTTCTGAGATGCCGAGGACGGAGTTGGCGTCCGGGAAGGTGTAAAGGAGCGTCGAGGCGTTTGAGGGGGCGGCGAAGGGATCGATGAGGTGGAGTGCTCCGCCGTTGGAGGAGCTTCCCAAGATGCCGGTTAGGAGGGTGCCGTTGCGGGTCGTGACGATGTTCTCGAGAAAGGTTGGGTTGGGAAATTGGTGGATTGTACGGAGGGGGCTGAGGGTTATAGCGGTGGCCGTTGAAGCGAGGAGAACTTGGAGGAGGGTGAGGGAATTGAGAAGGTGCATTTTGTGGGGGTGTAGGAGGAGGAGAGACCGATTTCGGTGGGTTTTGGTGTGGGTTGGTGGGATGGTCTTGCTGTAAGATGAGGGGTTGAGGTTGGGTGTGGCATCGTTGTATACTTGTTTGCTTGACGGCTGCCATGTCCTAGCTTAGCAGTCCCAGCTTAGCAACCCCGTCTCGATTCCCAATCTCCGTGTCTCAGTCCATGAACAATGTTGCGTACGTACCTAACACACGTATCCTTAGCCCCACAACACCTCTCTCCATGGTGCCCTACTATCACGCTATCCCCGGCCTAACCCAATACAGTAAACGATCTCGCGACCCATTCGGCCTAGGCTGAAATCCAATGAGGCGCGTCCCGAGGTCCATGGGAATTGATTTTAGCGCCGCACATAACACACCCCTTAAGGCCGGCCTAATCTCCGAAATCTGTCCGGATTTCGCTCCTTGGCACCACTATACAGTAATCGAAACAACACTCGGATTTAGAAGGCAGAGCGTTAATGGGGGATTCACGATACTGTTCCTAATCGAATGATGTCAGCTACTCATGTACTAGCGCCTCGCTTAGGAGCTTGGCGCCGAGGTGCCTATCTACGTCACGCGATCCACCCTCGACCCGGCTTCTTGATCGTTGTACTGATCCGCCCGCTACGTTATAATACGTCGTGATGACCAATTGCCTACTGCTCTTAAGGGTTGCGATATCTACTGGCTGAGCGCAAAAGGCTGCAGGTAAGTTTATACTCGAGCCCGCGGACTACTTTCTAACAGATTGACAGCGTCCAGTTCTCGTCGGCGCCAGCCGCAGCCGACCTCAGTACCGTCGAATGGCCCACACGGATCAGACGATGCAGTCAGCACTTTCGGATTCCTCGACAACGCAAAGAGGCAGAACGTTGCATTCTCGCGCGCGGCCCAGTACATGTTCATCGTTGGCAACTTGTCCTCATGGCAGGAAGTGAAGGACAAAGATCGCTACTTTGCCGAGAAGAATAAGACGATCTCTAAACTGATGGAGTACGTCCAGAAGCGTGTGGTGGTGGTGAATTATCCCTTTCAATTCCAGTAGAACTCCGGCTATTATAGATTTCATATGTCAATTGTGACGGAGGAGTGAAAAGTCCAGAGAGGTAGCTTACTTGAATTGGTCCCTGGCTACTATCAAAACTAATGACTTGACATGTGCGCATGATACAGTATATAAGGTGCTACGCGGCCTGCTAGGTTTGGGAGGGCTCTGTAAAGATCACTTAATCCTCTCGACGTCAAGTTGGAATCGCGTCAGCCAGCTTTCTACTCCGCTACGTATTGGATAAGAAGATGCTCGAGCGTGAAGAGGTAGGCGAGGGTGGTGTTTGCGAAGAGTTCCCGCGTGGGACTGCGACAAAATTCTGTTTACACGGTACGCAGTCTGGTGGATACAAAAGGACTTTGTATGGAAGACTTGATCCTCTTGACGTTGTGCCGAAACGGCTTTATCTCGCACTGCATATCGCTATATATCAAATGAGCGAGCAGAGGCTTCGGCGTAATAAGACGGATGTGGCCGTGAGAGGTAAAAAAGTGCTGTTTACACAATACACAGCATGGTGGGTACAGGCGGCGTTTGTAGGGGATACTCGATGCTCTTAACGTTGTGCTGGAATCGGTCGTGGAGGGCGCGCCTTCCCCGTCTGCCACAGCGGACGAAAACTCCATCGTCGAGATCTCGACCTGCTCAAGCCCTTCGGCAGACGTTTCGTTGCTTGTCCCTTACTCTAACCCACAAGGCACTCATTGCTCCGGGAAGGCCGCTTCGAGAACGCATCTGCTATCGACCGCCAGGCGAAATGTTGCGCAAAAGTTCTGAGACTCGAGTCTTGAATGGGTCCTCCACCGCGCGTTGCATACAGCCTTACCAGTTCTATATGACCGCCTGCTCCGGAAGCGATCCCCTTGTGCGGCTTTCAAACTACAGAGACCAAAGTTCAAACACACAAGCAAGTCCTAGGGCTTGCTATAGCGGCTGTACTAGCACCAAAGGTGAGTGTAACTGTTGTTATTCAGTCCTGCAAGGTTTTCCATGTTGACGAATACGCGAATCTAGCCGAACTGAAGTTCAGAATTCGCACCATACGCGTGTCGGAGAGCATCTACAACCACGAGAAGAATCTCACGGCCGCTTCGCACATCATGCTTTGGGAATAGACGAGCGAGTAGCATCTGCAGCGCCAGATTGAAACACAGTGTCAAGGGCATAGCCCGCCGCAGAGCATGTTACTCCGACCGACACCCACAACGGGGGCCTCATCAGAGGGTAGAAGGGTTGCTGTCAGAGACCTTCGGTCTACAAAGTCCAAGGACCGCCTCAAATCTGACTTTAAGACCGTACGTGGATCAAGGTACACGGGCTATGCAAGACAGGCAACGCGATGCTCGAGGAATGGAAGCGGGCCTAAGAGACGGCAAAGGCAGTGCCGGACAAGCAAACCGAGCGTTTCAACGCGGATACCCATATCCGTGGGAAATCTAATGCACTGAATGCGCCGCTCAAACATTAGCTCAGTTCTGTAGGTTCTGATCTCGACTTACGCCTTGTCAAGACTAAAGCCAGAAGGAGAAAGTTGATCGAAGCCACGTCGAATCTTTTGACAGACTTGGTTCCATACACGAAGGCATTCACGTGAAAGAGGGAGACAAGCAGCAGGAAATCTTGGCAGCTCGATCCAAGCTTGCTACTGCAGGCTCTATTCTTGAGCCTCTCCTCCTCCAGGCCAATGCCAAAGAGGAGAAATTGACCGAACTTATGTCGAATTTTGACAAGTTTAATACCACGCTCAAGGCCATCGACTCCGGTTTCACCGAGAAGAATAGGCAAATCTTGAAAGCCAGATCTGACCTTACCGAGGCCGGCTCTATTCTTCACGATCTCAACATCAAACTCAAGGCAGGACGACAGGACGTTGTCAACAAAAAGGAGGAGGTGAGAACCCTCGATTCGACACTCCACGATTTGGAATCCGAGCTTCAGCGCATGAGGGATCAAACAACTCAGACCATTTCAGACATTACCAATGCGCAAGAAGAGTTGGATCAGAAGCAGGCTGAGGTCGCGGAGAAGAACAAGAACTTGAAATTGCCCGCCAGAGCCTGGCCGTCATCAAAGACGATATAAATCAGGTTGACATGGATCTGCTAACCAACTGATGGCACTGGGAAACTGCGCGACGAACAGCTTCTGGAACGTGGCCCTAGGTTTTCTAGCAGCGAGAAATCGGCGCCGGACAACGTTACTGCCGCGGATTATGATATGGCAATACAGAACGTCGAGCGCACTGAGATTCAGAAAGAAATCAACGTGCTGCAGAACAAACTACGCGAAAGTCAGCTACTTAGCACCAGCGCGAGCTTGAATTGCGCGAGTAAATCGTATAATCAAAAGAGTTACGCGCAAAAAATCGCATCAAGAGCCCCTCCAAGCGGCCACCCGACATCAACGATGAGCGTCTCGGGAATCTGTCTAAACGCACTCGCTTCACGTCTCAAATCTCTGAAGTCTCCAACAGTAGATCTCCCACCCGGGGCCCCAGTCTATTGCATCATGCTATGAACACACCTTCGCAATCAACGTTTATGCGGGATTTTGTTTCGCTTCACGACTCTCCTAGGGGCACCGCCACCCCCCGCATCTCGAACAGGCCGAACGTCACGTCACGGCGCGCCTCCAAGCGTACAGTTTCACCATCATCGCGTACTAGAGACACTGTCACGCCTCATCAATCGAAAGGGACCCACATGGCAGAGAAACTGCTCCCTGGAAGCTAGACTTGTGAACTAATAGCTCCCATGGCCAATCAACCTCCAGAAGCGGCTCGTCGGTCAGAGCATTACAATATGCCACAGTCCCCTCTAATCCTCGTCTACAAATCGAATGATGCTCTCAGCCTGAATCCAGCACCGTCGAAATTCAGCGGCAGCTATGTTAGACGACGCATTGAAAGAAAAGTCTCCAATGGAATACCAAAAAGGTACACTATTAATCGTACGAGGCCAGGAGCTGTTCGGAATTTGTACCGTCTCGTCCATCCAATCTACCAGCGACACCCTTTCGCCTCGTCGATGCAGCAATCCACCAATACTGCCCTAACCGAGCTACAGGCCCTTCGCACAGCTTTGAGAAGGGGCTCGCCTGATGTTGAGCTTGACGCCGTAATCTGTACCCTGGCTGCAGTTTCGTCCGTGCCGGCTTCTATGGTAGTTGTCGCTAAGTCTGCTGTGCTGTACCAGCATACTGCTCTGAGATGTCTACCATAGCATCATGCGTGATACTCCCAAACATGCACGTTGTACTTTAAAGTATTTTCCAACATACCGCAGTCTCCGTGATAGTGGTCAAAGACCTTCGAGACTATGTTTAGTATCTTGGCGCGGTACTTGCTGTATTGTAGCACTAGGAGCAATGTGAAATTATTCTAGCTACGGAAAAGGGATTGTATCCTACTATAGCGGTTATTGTAGTTTTCTCTCAAGCTGTAGAACAGGTCTTGAATTCTTTGAGCGCGCTGAAAGCCTCTCGACCTTATTCTCTAGTGGCAGTGGCGGCGCCTTCCATTGCAGCATGTGGTCCCGGTCCGTGCGGTTGCCCTATGTAGGACTGAGGTCATGCCAATGCAAGACTTGCGCAGTGACATGCAGTGACGCAACTAGCGTAGGCTAAGCGTGTATGTTTCTTCTCGTGTGAAAATTTCTTTCCTCAACCCACCCACACTTTTCGTCATGGTAAGTGAACCTTTCCCTTTGCTTTTACTTAGTGTTGTCTCTAGTATTCCTGCTAACCACTAGTTCCATATAATGTAGTCTCCGTTCTGGTCCGAATTCTGGGTCGCGCTCGTCTTCACTTCTGTTTTTGTTTTCTTGTTGGAGTTGAGGGTGCGTTGGATGGTGAGGGAGAGGGTGCGTTTGGTGGTGAGGGAGGTGGTGAGAGAGGTTTTGGCGGAGGTTTTGGCGGCGTGAAGATTTTCCTTCAATATCTTTAACTAAGCTGCGCTGTGGACAAGAAAAAAGTATACTTAATTAAAATTGTTTCAGTTGTTGATCATGAGTTCCTCTCCGAGTTTGCTCTTGTGATATTCATTGATGTCCTAGACTCGCGCGAAACCATGGATGCACCACACAGGGATTCCTAAGGCGCGTGCACAGCTGTAGACAATGCTCCTATAGACGATACACCTAATGCAAGCTTTCTAGAACACCCGGAGGATTGCACGGCGCTCCATATAGCACCTCTTAACGCGTTTAAGGTCTGTTGGTGTCGCAGTCGTTTCTCAACCACACCGTTTCTCCGCATACTTGCGAATTTCCTACTTACATCCTACCTCGAACATGTTTTCGGACCTCTTATTATTCACTTGGCTCGGCTTCCTATGCAACCATGCTACCGCGAGCCCTGTCGTCCGTATCGAGAAAAGCCAGATCAGCTATCGAGGTACAACGGTTGATTCGATCGAACACTTCCAGAATGTGAAGTTCGCCCAGGATACCTCTGGGAAGCGTCGCTTTGCCCCTCCGGAACTGTATACTCCGCCCGTAGGCAGCGAGGTGGATGCCTCAACAGCCGGCACTGCGTGCCCCCAGGTGCGCGCCGCCATGCCTCCGTTCTTCGCCGAAACGACAGACATTAGCGAAGATTGCCTCAACCTGCGAATTTCGAGACCGGCGGGTACGACGAGCGATAGCAATCTCCCTGTAGTGGTGTGGGTCCACGGCGGTGGTGTGGTTAAAGGTTCTGCATACGACCCACATTCCGAGCCGGATGAGTTCCTCAAACTCTCCCAGTCTATCAACAAGCCCGTCATTTATATCGCAATCAACTACCGGCTCACGATTTTTGGTTTCGCGCGGCTGCCTATCTTGCAAGATCGGAAGTCGCTGAATGTGGGCATCAGAGATCAAAGAGCCGGGTTTCAATGGTTAAAGACAACCTCGCCTCGTTCGGTGGCGACCCATCCAGGATCACTCCTTATGGGCTCAGTGCCGGCGGGACGTTCACATCTCTACATCTGATGGCTTATGGTGGTGAGGAAGGCGTGCCTTTCACGCAAGCCTGGATGATGTCTGGACCGCCGGGCACTGCGCTCAATATGAGTAGCGATGCCACCACTTTGCACACACAAGCTGTGGCTGAGAAAGTTGGTTGCAAAAGTAGTGAAGAAGTAGAGATGCTGCAATGGAGGACCTTTTGACTACTGCTCTTGAGTATTCAGTTGCCAATCACCCACCTACGGGACTGTTCACGTTTATTCCGTCCGTGGATGGTGATTTGTTTCCGGATCGTCAATCAGTCCTCTACAAAGCGGGTAAGTTTGTCAAAAGTCAGAATGCACTCCTTCACAACGGAATTGTCCTACCCTTCACAACGGAACCGTCCTAACCCATTCTAGACATTCCAATGGTCTTCGGCTGGAACCAAGACGACGGCGCCATGAATTTCGGACCAGCGCACCTCATCCAAACCGGAAACGACATGATTCCAGCCATCGAAAACTTCGCTCACACCCTGACCGCCGAAGACTTTTCTTCTCTCTTTTCCCTATATGATGCAGACGACTTCACCGAAGACGTAAAAAACTACGAAGCGCAGAAAGACGAGTCCGAACTTACCGTCTCCGTTCACTATTTCCGGCTATCCAGAATCTTACGGATCTACTATTCGCGTGCTCGTCCATTGATTTTGGCTATGCAATGGGCAAGCATTCGAACGCTGCCGATCCTACCTTCGCTGGCACTCGACTGTACGTTCTCAATCAGAGTATGTTGACGCCGTTGTGGAAAGGTGCCGGTATGCCGTATGTAGGCGTATCTCATGGGTCTGATACCAACTACATCTTCAATGGCGTGATCCCGGAAGGGCAAATTTCGGAAGAGGACCAGAAGCTTTCGAGGGATTCCGCGGAGGCGTTTATCAACTTTGCCTATACTGGAAATCCGAGTACGCCCGGTTCTGGGTTCGGGGAGTGGCCAGAAGCGTTCCCGGATACAGAATCCGGAGTCGAGGCTTCTGGGCCAAGAGCGATCAACGTTGAAGTGATAGGTGGTCCGTATGGTACGGGCCCTGTTCAGGTGGCAGTTGAGCCCGCGGAAAGTCTGGATACTGAGGGCGAATATGGCGCCGAGGAAGGGCTTGATCAACAAAAGCTTTCGGGCTCCAATGTGGGTGCTATGGACTCACGCGTTGCCAGCGTGCGAAAGAAGGAAGTAGAGCGTGAATTGTTGTTGAAGCGGTGTGCGTTCATCAACAGCCTGGCGGAAAAGCTCGGTAACTGATAATACGTAACCAGCGTGCTAGAAGATGAAGAAATTAGCCGTGTATCATCTCTATATCTGTAGACTGATAGTCCACAGTCTTTGATGATTGATCGCAGCGACTGTGTAAACTCAACTGCACAAAGGTAAGCTATCTTAACCCTGTTTCGATCTGAGCTTGTACAAGCTGGTTGTCTAAAGCGGACTCGGGTCGCCACTCGAACAATACTCGCATTCCTATCGTGCTTAGCGTTTGATAATGGGACGTGATATACACTGTGTACTTACGGCCTGCCTCAGGAAGGATATGCCTCGTCCGACTAAATTGCCTCAGGATAAGCATCACAACCACCGCATCATGCCATGAGTTAGGAAATGACCGATCTATTCAATGAGTGACTACAGTGAGGAAACTATTGCAAAGCGCAAAGCACACATTCAAACTCCGTGGCCATCCCCCAAATGACAAAACAGAACGCAACACCAAAAGCAGAAAGCGAACGCAGAATAGAACAGACGCAGAACACAGTCTATGGAAAGGAAAGGAATAGGGATGCGGAACGCGGGATGTATGAAGCAATGGTCTATGAGAAGGAAAAACAAAGGAGATCTGTGATGGTTGAAAAGGAAAATCGTGATAACAGTGCAAGGAGATCTATCAGGTGGAGGAAATGAAGTCTGAGAGAAAATAAAACAGCGATAAGAAAGAAAAAGGTCTCTGAGACAGTGCAAAGAAAATCAACGGTTTAAAGAAGGGAAATTGAGCAGCAGATTAACCGACCGTAAACTCTCAAAGATAGAACATCTTATCGTCCAGGTTGGAATGCCACGGCAAACTCTTCGGCTGGTCGGGTGGGTCTCCGGCCCGCATCTGGCGAAGAGGGTCCCCATTCAGGAAATCCTGCACATGTTTCAACACTTCTGTGCCGTCCGAAAAAACGCGCTTAGACGCCCTAGCAAGCCCTTGGACGTTGTTCAAGTCCTTGTGCGAAAGATGCCGGAAGTATGACAAGATGCGGCGTGAGAGCTTGGTCGCGTACATAACAGGAAGGGCGATGGATGACATGGGTCCGAATTGGCAGCGGAGATTAAGACTGCAGGTCTGTTTTGGTCAGCTTGTCTTCGGATATGAGAGTGGTGGAAATAACTTACTAATTGCGCCAGTGCATTTGGTTCGTAAAGGAGGTCGTTATGAGCTACGTGATACTGGTACTTCGCGCCGTCATCAGGCGTCAGGTGCTCCTTTCCAGAAGTGAATCCTGACTGCCATTTACTAGTGGTAAAGGTGAACTTGGCGTTGGGATCAATTCCAGTGTGCGGAACAGAGACATCGAGTTTATGATGAATTCGCAGATTTTTTGTGACGACGACGTAAGTGACCCGACAAGAAGTTGCCTGTGGTGAACTCAAAACAGATTCACAAGCATCCCGGATATCTTGTATCTCTTTCGAGGAGGTAGTTTCGCTTACAGGTGAAAATGCATTTCGGTAGAAAAGAACATCTGGGGTAATGTTTTTGTTTTTGTTTTTCCAGGCACTAAAATGTTGCTCCATCATCTCTTTGAGGTTTAGGATCCGCGGTTGGGTGACATAGATATGCTCATCTTTGCATACCTTTTCCTCATCTTTGTCTGCCATTTCCTCGGCCGAAATCTGGATACCGACAGAGCCTGGGTAATCCACAAATTGCTTATCGGTATTTGCAACAACGGCAGCAACTGATGGGCAATACTGTGTTGATCCAGAGCCAGGGTGGGAGATGTGCGCTCCTACAACCATCAGTTTGTCTGCATTCACAGGGAAACTCGGGTTCTTAAGATCCCAAAGTCGTGAACCGAGCATGAATTTGATCTTTCTGAGTATGCCTGTAGGAAAGGCAGTCCTGTTGTCCCTATGCTCAAGCAGTCGTGCAAGGCTCTCTTTCTGCGCACAGACCGTGATAGCACCAAGCTTCCGATCCCCAAATCGTCTTATTTCAGACGCAATCTCCTCGTACCGAGCTTTGTCTCTCCCCTTCTTTTCGATCACCCCTAGAAGTACTTGAGGATGCGTTGAGTAGATATGGCTCATAATAGGTTGACCCATGTCCGTTTGCTGACGGATCAAATCCTGGACAGAACTGGTCACCACAATGGGAATCTGCGACTCAAATTTGATAATGGACTGCTCTGCGAGGCCGTTCCTGATTAATTGTTCTAAGGTCTTAGGGCCAGGACTCCTTTCATCGGCTTTAACATAAATAATCGCAATTTTGTACTTGTCCTCAGGGCGATTCGTGAGCGTTCGCTTTGGGGTCGTTTCGGGCCACTTGGAAATTACCGAAGAGCGGGGTATCGCACAAGTAAATACTGATCCCGTAGTTTGGAAAATCTCAACTTTACTATTAGCTCTCCCCAAAGTATTCTTGGCGGATTTCCGAAGTGCATATTCAAGGCCACCTCCAGAAAGCTCCGAACCTAGCAGCGACAGCTCGGCAGTGAGATGACCGGATTTCTTCAGGATCTGCTCGCGACTAACGTCGAGTAGCTCGAGAGGAACCCAATACGATGCTTTACCTCCGATATCCGCCAGGGGGAAATGTTCGTACGCCGAATTTAAACGACCTTTATCACCAACTATATTAACTATTAGTATCCCATCTCAGTCGACTCTGGTTTATGTAACTTACAATTCGCTATGTATTGTCTTACACTGTATGTCTTCTTACCCTTGGAGATGCGACCAACCTCACGCGCTGGTCTCAAATCTTTGATATAACACGAAGGCAGCATGGGAGTTATCGGTGATGGGCATATGACCTTTGGTCGAGTACCTATGTCCTTGGTCGGTGCGCTTGTGGAACCTCCGCTGTAAGTAACTTGGAGACCACACAGTACTGATCGGATTCTCTTGGGGGTCTTCAGATCATGACTAAGACCAGTGCATAAGTCATGGCTGAGAAGATAGTTCTTCAACACTTCTGCAACGGATGTATCCCTGGTCAAGACTGGGACTAAGTCAAAGTCGAGATGAAGACAATAGATATTATCTGATATTTCCAGAGTCGGGCGATGTCGCATGTAAGCCTCGAAGTTATGTGTGGCCAAAGGTTTGCCATGACCGGTTATTGGGTCAATGAAATCGATGTCGAACTCATATGATGATTCTGATTCTGAATCTGGTTTTCGAGCATACCAGCGAAAGAGATGATCCAAGCTCGCGGTATACAAGCTAGTGTAGTCTTCTGGTCGAAGCAATTTTCCTGCTTTTGGAATTGTGCACACAATAGGCTTGTGACCATTATCCTCGCTAAGCTCGCTTTGCTTCACTTGTTTCTGCATGAATCTAAGCTCCACGTCTTTGCCAAAGAATTTCTCAAGTTGTTTCTCAGGCTCGTCCTCGGTTCGAAGTTGTACAATCAGGTGATTGGTGCTTTTGGCACTGGTCGTGTTATCTTCATGTTGACGCTCAATAATGTTTTCCCTGGCATCAAGACGGATAGTCATTCTATTGGAAAATGGCTCGAAGTCGGGATCTTCAATGAATTCTTTCAGTGCCATCAGCCTCAGCTTGCGACTCCACACTTGCTGATTTTCCGAACTGACCTCAACCTCCAAAACGTAGAGTATGGGAA
This sequence comes from Massariosphaeria phaeospora, assembly GCA_011032825.1. Lineage (NCBI taxonomy): Eukaryota > Fungi > Ascomycota > Dothideomycetes > Pleosporales > Massariosphaeria > Massariosphaeria phaeospora. The sequence goes on from JAADJZ010000002.1 coordinate 735,854, forward strand.
GGTTTTGGAGCTTGTATGTCACTCGTCCGAGGCCAGTCTTGCTTTGCGGTTTCCAGCTACGTATTATTGCGCTGTTTCCATTTTGGGCCTTGGCTTCAATGGGCGTAGGTCCGCTAGCACCGCCTTTGCGCTGCGTCAGTTCCGATTCTTGACTTGGGGAAGATCTTGAAGTTGCTGATGACTCTTCCCATAGGGGTGACGTAGCACGGAGGCTGTTACTGGTGGTGACAGAAGATCGAGTGTCAGAGTTCTCCGTAGTATTCGACTTATCAGATGTTCGTGAGCGTACTGGTAGGAAAGTGCGATTTTTTCCTCTCGAAGAAGGTCGGGCCATAGTGATGATAGAGAGTGTCAAGCGAGCTGGTGAGCAGATAAGAGAGACCGCGACACTTTCCATTCTTATACTTTCTCATTCAATCTCCAGACCACCCGATCACAGCCTGAAGACGTTGTCACCTGGTTCAACTCCTAATTTAATTGGCGGTCCCCTGTGCTCAACTGATTGCAGACACTCTCTGTGACTGTGGCTGACGAGAGACGAACGGGATCACGTTCTCGTGCATTTCTGTTTGTGTGAGTCATTCTCTCTAAGTGAAATGGCCAGAAGGATAGTGGACGCAAACAAGTGCTCAGATATCGAGTATGAAAAGTAGGCATGACTAAAATCAGGAGAAACAGAGTGACACACAGTGGTAATGTGCACCCTACTTTTAGAAACGTGACGGTTGACTGAGCCACAAACTTCGATAGATCGTCTAGTGTACACCGCACCTTCGAGATCGCGCGTGAGGGACTTCGTAGGATAATCTTCATTGGCACATGTGCACGCGTGTGTTAGCTGCAGATCTTCTGTGGGAGAAAATGTTCGCTGGCAACGTTTTTCGAAAAGAGCAGCGTGTCTATCCAACGAATGATCTTATAAACATCAAATTCCTGAAAACTGGATCGGCCAAACTTTCTGGACGTCCTCTCATTTCACGTCGCTGCGGTTGAATGAAAGATTTTGGTGATGTTTTGTTACCAGACCGCTGGATGAATTGAGGGAACGACGAATTCGGGAATACGGCTGTTAAAGCAACGATCAAGTCGCGCAGACGAGGCGCGGACGAGAAGAAGGAGAACCTGCTTGAGGCTGGTCGGACGGTTTCCCCCGGCTCGGATAAATGATGCCGGCGCACGTGCCAGCGCTTAGGCGAAGCTTGGGTTCTGCCCTGTTTTCCTTTTTCCTGGCCAGGCACAGCTTCAATAATGATCAGCCATCGTCATCGCAGCCGTTTTGGTCGCCCACGTCAAGGGTCAGTCTCCCGGTTGCTAGCATGGTTACCGGTTTAGTTGGCCCGGCCATCGACGATAGGGGCGTTTGGTATAACTCAGCTGCTGCTTTAAATTGGGCGCTGCAGGTCCGTCTAAACTACTCATTCCTCTGCCAGCCTCCCAGCGACAATGTTCCATTCACTCGCTCTCTCCGTCACTCTCGCTAATACTGCGCTCGCAGCGTACTCATTCAATCCCCTGGAACATCTCGCTGGCATAGCACCCTACTTTGAGCCTTCCGACCCTCCGCTCGACCCTCAGCCTCCGCAAGGATGCAATGTCACCCGCGCGTCGTACCTGATCCGACACTCCGCCATCTACGCGAACGATTTCGACTATGAAGAATACATCGAGCCCTTCACGGACAAGCTGTTCAACACAACAGCGGACTGGAGCAAGGCTGGGCCGTTGGCGTTCCTTTCCACATGGAGAGATCCCATCTCGGACGAGGAACTAGAAGACCTCACAAAGCTTGGCGAACTTGATGCGTACAAGCTCGGCGTCGATGTGAGCTTGCGATACCCGGGCTTCAAGGCCAAGAAGGTGTGGACGTCGACAGCGGAAAGGACTGAGCTGAGCGCCAAATACTTCATCGAGGGATTGGTTGCGAACAGCAGCGAAACGGAACGCGTCTCTGTGCCTGAAAGCAAGGCAGAGGGCGCCGACTCGTTAACGCCGTACAAGGGCTGCCCCAAGTACAGCTCGTCGTATGGCAGCGAGCAGTCATCGGTAAGCCGCCGTTTCCCACTTCATTCGAGATCGACGCTAACTCTCCCAAGCAATTCAAGCAGAAATACACCCCACCCATCATCTCGCGCTTTCACGACCTCGCACCTGGATTCAACTTCACCGAGGATGATATTGTGGGCATGCAGCAGCTCTGCGGATACGAGACTGTTATTCGTGGCTCGTCCCCGTTCTGCTCTTCCGACCTGTTCACCCCCGACGACTGGCTCAGCTTCGAGTACATGAACGATATCCAGTACTTCTACAACGCGGGATATGGCAACCAGATCTCTGGTGTCCTCGGCTTCCCCTGGGTCAACGCTTCTGCCGCGACGCTCTTCGCGGATGATTCCGAGCAAGATCTCTACGCTTCGTTCACCCACCGCGAACTGCCGCCCACTGTCATTGTCGCCTTGGGATTGTTCAATAACTCTGCTTATTCTGGAGCGAACAATGTCAACGCGACCATGCCCCTGACGACCCAAAACCACGGGCGGGCGTGGCGGTCGTCCCACATCCTTCCTTTCCTCACCAACATTGTCATCGAGAAGATGACGTGCGATAGTTACGGCTACGATGCTGGAGAATTCTACAGAACGCTTGTGAACCGCAGCCCACACCAGCTTCCCGGCTGTGATGATGGTCCAGGCGATAGCTGTACTCGGGCTACGTTCGAGAAGTTCGTGGAGTCTAGGGGAGAGATGTTTGGCGGATACACTGAGAAGTGCAAGCCTGAGTACACCAACTCGACGGACGTGTTGACGATTTACGGTAATGCCTAATGATGATATCCTCCTGACGCTTAACGTAGCAAAATTAATACGGCCTACATGGCACCATTCAATTGATCATATCACTGCACTGTGCGAACATAGTTCGGAGTCGTTGTGAGGCAATGCATCGTCTTCGCATTTTTTAATTGCATCGTCGTCATTGCAGCTGTTATTATTGTGAGGATCTTCGTTTCTTTCTTCGCGCTTTCGCTCTCATCATGATGGAAGCTCTGCAAGCAACTCATTGTCAATTACGCTTCAAGTCCGATCAACCATATGAAGACATCTGTATGCGAACCACTCCGCTGGTGATCGACTGCTTTCCGTCTATATGTTTGCCCGTATACAATGGTCCGCTTTCTGTTTATCGTTCACCTGTTGAGACCCCAGCGATGCATTCTCGCGCCCACTCTACCGCTGTTGCAACTTGGTCTCTTCGCGTCTAACTCCAAGACAATACCGATTCATCGTGGGCGGAGGGAGTCAGTGCGGTTGCCACGAGGTGAGTGGACTGCAAGCGTGCTGACGCATGATTAGCCCTAGGAGGCGCCGGAAATTGTCGACCACGCGACACTACGAATAACGCCGAATCCAGGGGTTCCTTCGCAGTCATTTCGCAGGCGCAAATTGGTCTTCGTTGACAGTTCATGCGAGCTACCTCTCCGTCCCTATATATGATACGGACGGAGGACATAATTCGGCATCCGACCCCCAACGCCGCAAACGCACTGAAACAATTGCGTACTCTGCGGTAATCCTTCCGCCAACTATCCAGCGAATGACATGCGTCTGCGGTGGAAATATGCCTGGCTAGCGCGTGTTTGCTGCGGCTGAGTTGGCCCGCCAAGAACCCGCAGCATCCGTGCGAGAGTGAATGGGCTCCGGCGCTAGGCCATATGGGGTAAGATATCACGACGGAGGCAGGGTTGCGCGCGCCATAAACGGCACGTAAGTAAGCTTTAGCGATAGGGCGGGTTTAGGGCTCTTGGTGTGCTTATGCGGGGGCAGGGCTTTGTTGGCTTGGTATCATTCGGGGGTTTGCTCATCAGGCGTTTGCGCGGCACGGTTTCGTTTCATTTCACCACGACGTCCCGTTCACCGTACCTTGGCGCCAGGAAGACTATGGCGTAGGTGGATATCGTGCATCTCTTTCACTCCGCAGCTTTCACCTCCGCTTTTCCTCTTGGTACACGTTTCCGCCATGCCGAATCCGAGACTCGTATACCCCATCTTCACCTTCGTGTTTCTCTTCCTCTTCTACCAGTTCCTACCGCACGGTGGAGCGGTTCAGAAAACCGCATCCGGACCGTCATACCGCCTCTTCAACTCCTCGTCTCCGCTACCGAGCTCGCGATATGCGATCGCCACGTTCCTGACCGGCCAGTCCGCCGACCCGAACTACTTCACCGCGGCCCGAATCCTCGCATACCAGCTCTTACATGCGAACGGGACGCGCCTCGACCTCGCCTCGAGCATCTCCTTCCTCGTTCTCTGCAGCTCCTCGGTCCCGGAAGAGCAAAAAGTCCTGCTGACAGACGAGGGCACAACGGTCGTAGAAGTCGACGATGTGAAACTGCCCTGGTGGGTCAAGACAGGCGTGACGCGCTGGAAAGAGCAGTTCACCAAGCTGCGCATCTTCGAAATGACGCAGTACGAGCGCGTGCTCTTCATCGACGCCGACACGCTCGTCGCGCAACCCCTCGACGCCATCTTCCACGAACCCGAAGTCAAATCGCTGGCGCCGCGCCTCGACCGCGCGAAGCAGCAGCGCAGAGACGAGGCCGCCTTGCCCGCGTCTTGGTTCTTTGCTGCGCGCTCCGACAATGCGCTCACCGGCGAGCGCGCACACCCGATTCCGCCGCTGCAGACGCCGAATTTCAGCGCGGGGTTTTGGATCGCGGCGCCGGATAAACTGCTGTTCGCGCACATGATGAGCGTCATGCAGCACTGGCGCCGCTTCGATCCGCATACCATGGAGCAGAGCCTGCTGAACTATGTGTTTCGGCGGGAAGGCTGCATGCCGTGGCGCGAGCTGGATTGGCGGTGGAGCGCGACGTGGCCTGGGGAGAGGGATCTCAACGCTGGAGTGCGGACGCTGCATGAGAAGTTCTGGAAGGTCGGGGGCACGGAGGTGGAGGAGTTGAAGAGGAGATGGGTCAAAGAGAGGGAGAGGATGGGGAGGTTTTATCGGGGTGCCGGCGAGGACGGGGAGTGAAAGTCTGGAGAAGAGGAGAGAGGAATACTTTGCACTCTTGCTTCGGGCTGGAAGAAACTCGGAAGGAGTATATCGGAGTCGCACTTGAATGGCTCGCCATTGTGCGGAGGTGCCGCAGGAGGTCGAAGACGGTTGGCATGGCCGTTGAAGCGTCGGATTGTTCGATGCCGAGGGTCCGGAATACGCAGTCAGCGCTACACGATCCGCCAACGCCTTTAGACGACACATGAAGAGATATTGAGGATCGAGGCCGCACAAAGAAATGAATTGGTTGCGAGGAAGCCGCGCTTTTCGCTAGTCTCGGATCGGCTTAGCGCGTTATTACATCATCGCCTGTCGTCCCATCGCCGGCTTCCATCGATCACACCCGCGCTCTCTAAACTTCAGTTGCACTCCCGCTCGCCCCATTGCCACACAGGACCCGTCGTACAGCCCGTGCCACACAACAATGAGGCAGTCCGCGATTCACTCGTCTTCGATAGGCTCTCCACTTCGGTACGACACTCGTCGGCTAGACGTCCTTCTGTCTACCAAAGCTCGTACATGAGCTGCCGAACATAACTTCACGCACTCTTACGGGCGATGGACAGCGCACAGCACACAAGAGGTTATAGGACGAAGCTTCGGCCTAGGAATTGCTCCGCCACATCCGGCTGACGGGCCAGCGCGACACGAGAGTTCTACGGGGCGGAGCGGCCACGACCTGATATCTACACCCTGTGCAACAGAGATAGGATCAGTTTGGATAAAGCAGATTGATTAGGCGGTTCTAAATGTGAGCTTGGCCACCAGAATTATATGTCCTTGCCTTTATTGAGGAACTTGCTAAGCCCCTTTACACAGTGTATCGTTACGTGCAGAATTTAATTTGTAACAGACCAACTGCACCTTCCGCTCGACTCGCCGGATACCAAACAAGTTTCCCCCGATTGGCCACTGAACGGTTGCCCGCGTCGGATGATCACCCTACCAATCATGCCTAATACCCTCTCAGTTTTGTATTCCTCGTTCACCGGCCTCGCGAAGATGCGGTCGACGTGCTACACTCGACGCATATACGGTGTTATCTTGAACCTAAGATAAGATAAAACGCAACGTCTGACAGCAGCAGTAGCTCGATAGCCGGCACAGATGCTAACAATCAAGTCTGTTGCAACCACTTGATTGATCACTTGATTATGTAACAAATCAATCAAATCAATTCACTCTCTTGAGATTTTGTAGGCAAATCAATCAGTGACGTCTTGATTGATTGGAAACTTGGATACAGATTGATTGTTTTCTGCAGGAGATCTCTGAGGTGGCCGAAGACTGTGTATTGTACGGTTTGACGTGTTTTTGAGGCTGTACAGTTTGGTGTAGAGCTAGTTCGTGATAGGATTTTTGGAGTTCGTTTTTGGCCATGATCGACCGGATGTACGAGTCAAGTAGTCAACGCACGCCCCCTGAGTAGCCAGCACCTGAAAATTTGCGCCTATCTCTGCCCGTTGCCTGTATTCACTTTATTGCCCGTATTTATGGCCACCCAATGTTCCCATAGCCGCCGCGGCGCGCGCGCTGCCGACTCGCAGAGCACTCAAACATTCGAAGATGAGATAAGAGAGCGCGTCGACCCATCGCCCGCACCTGCTGCCACCTCTGTTGCCCCGTCTGCTACAGAGGGTGAATTGCCTCCTCCCGACGCCAATTTCGATGCGCGATTCGAGGATAACTTTGATGGGATCGACTGGGCGCGCCTCCCTGATTATATGGCCCCCCTACGTACACAGAAACACAAGAAGTCATGGATCTATCGCCACGGCTATCGCGTTTGCCTCCGCCGGTTGCCGCAGCGTATATTCTTCGTATGTGCGTATTGCCACAGGGATAAAACGATTGATAGAGGAGGCACTGGGTTATATAACGTTACGGCGTCAACTTCTTCTGCTGCCAATCATCTCCAGGCACAAAAGAGAGGCCACCGTCTCACGCTTATAGGTGAACGGATTCCCCTCCTAGGTGGCCAACGTACGCTACAGCAAGTTATACAAGGCGGCATCATTGTTCCACAAGCAGTGGGCAACGCGCTAGGCAACTTTGACGTACAGAGATTTCGGATAGCAGCTATCGAGTGGCTAGTGGCAAACAATCACCCTCTGAGAGAGTTTGAGACGCCTGCTTTCCGTAATATGCTAGAAATGGCCAATCCGGAGGCTCTCGGAGCACTATGGAAGAATCATCAAAGTGTAGCCCGATATACCATGCGACTGTTCAACCACCTGCAGCTCTAGGTTATAGCAGACCTGTCTACGGCGCTGAGCAAAATACACCTATCGTTTGACGGGTGGACTGTAAAAGGAGGCAAGAAAGGCTATCTCGGTGTTGTTGCTCACTACGCGGATTCGGCCGGCCGCATCAAAGATCTCCCGATCTCTCTCCTACAGCTATCTGGTGCCCACACAGGTGAAAAGATTGCTCAAGTAATACAGGAAACTCTCCGGAGCTTCAATATTAGCTCGAAAAAAGTAGGTTACTTTGTATTGGATAATGCAGGCAATAACAATACAGCGGTGGACTGTTTGGCAGAGGTATATGGCTTTGATGCAGATCATCGGCGACTCCGCTGCGGCCCCTATACACTCAATCTCATCGGCCAAACAGTCATGTTTGGGGTGAATAGAGACGCCTTTGAAAACGAGGAGACTTAGCATGCTCTTGAAGAGTGTTTGCTACAGGATTGGCGTAAACATGGCCCCTTGGGTGTACTCATTGATGTTCTCCACTACATCAAAACGCCTCAACAGTACGATTTGCTATACGGCTTTCAGCAGAAGGAGGCAGAGGCTACAGGAGAGCTATACAAACCGATTGAGCTAATCAAGCCAGTAGTAACTAGGTGGAACTCCTTCTGCTCGGCATTTGAGAGAGCCGTTTAGAAGCTCAAGAATCCGCTAGATGCCTATATACAGTACCACATCGAGAATACGCGTACGGCCGCAGCGTACGCCTCTGCCCGCGAAAATCAGGTAGCTGAGTCTCCAATGTGGATGACGTCAACTGGATTGAGCTCATCAGATTGGGCTGTTATTACTCAGTACATTGAGGTTCTACAGCCATTGAAGATGGCTACAAAACGCCTTGAGGGCAGAGGCAACAGTGGGAGATTTGGCGCGTTACATGACGTTATCCCCACATTTGAGTATGTACTCAATGCGTACGAGCAGCTTGCGCAGCAATATGAGGCCGTTGATTACAACGAGGCGGACTCGCCAGAGGATCATCTCGCTATCAATGTACGGGCAGCGTGGCAGAAGCTTCAAAAGTACTGGGGAAAGCTTGACGACTCGCCGGCGTACTACGCCGCCACAGTACTACACCCAAATACGAAGTTCTACTGCCAAAACTCATGGGCAGATCAACCGGCCTGGATTGCCTCATCAGATGCCGCTTTTCAGGCGCTGTGGAGTGAGTATAAACCGGATACCCGGGAGGAGATTCGCCCCCGTAAGAAACTCAAGGTCTCCAATATCCAGGCAAGCATTGATCTCTTCACAAATCTAGTACAAAACCGAGCCACCGTGGATAGCAACGACGAGTTTGAGCTATGGAGAAAGGAACCGCAGCTCCCATCAGATCACCCACACTCTATTGATCCGATAGCCTACTGGATAGGCATGAAAACGCTATATCCTCATCTCAGCCAGCTAGCTATTGACGTATTATCTATCCCAGCATCTAGCTGCGAGTGTGAACGTATGTTTAGCGAGGTCGGCGATCTCCTAGAGCCTAAACGTCGGGCTCTATCTTCTCAGTTACTCGCGGCAATTCACTGTGTACGTTGCTAGCTACGCCATGGCTTCAAAGATAAGGGGACTACTACGCTTACTGAAGAGGCAATCGATCAATTGTACAGCATATGGGACTGGGTGGAGATTGCCTAGCAAACCTTATACAAATATAACCTTACTCCTCTCCGCTAGCAATCTCTCTATTGACTGTACAGTTAATCTCTCTATTTAGTATACAGTTTGCCAATCAATTCACAATCAACCAATCTGATCTCAATCAAGTTGAGAGCTCCGAGACTACCAAATCAATCAATTCAATCTACTCTCCAGAAAATCGCCACCCAAATCAAGTGGGGGGACCCTACTTGATTGATTTGATTGATAGCAACTGTGATAGCCGGAGGAGGGCGACTGTTTGCGTCAATCCACCGTAGCTGGTACTTTACTTCAGTCTTTATATCACGAAGGATCCTGATTGTTCGCTCCACACTTGTTCACTGATCCAGTATCTACTCGAAAACGCTCCGACCAGAGGCCGAGGTCACGAATTTGCGATCATGGGGATTCCCGAGACTGGTACATTGACCCTAACTATCATATTATTCAGTATCATTCTGATGTGTATGATGCAGATCCGACGGAACCGAAAGCCTCCAACTCGCCCGCTACGCGAAGTGTTCCAGACAATGAACCTGCTACAGGAGAGTCGTCCAAAGACGCCCTGGACCCCAGCCTGTCCTTCAAGGAGCTCTTGTTACATCTCGGCAGTATCTCGACATGTCTCGCCTTAATTGGAGTCAATGCCAAGGCATATTACTGGGCAGACTTTGGTACTCAAGGGCCGAAAATATACGGAGACCATCTAGGTTTACTTTCGCAAAATGTCGTCTTCAAATACCTTCAATTCCTGGCCAAATTCCATGAGCTTTTGTTGTTGTTATCAATGTCGTACATCGTAGTTTATAGGCTACAGCATCATCTTCTCAATGATGGATTGCCGTTTGGTTTCTTGGATGCTCCACATCAAATAAGCGCCGGTGGTGGCGATTTGTTATGGAGTCTGGCCTTTTGGAAGGCTACCTCATCATCGTCACGATCCGGTTGTGTGCTTGGGATGAGTCTGTTGTTCGGCACAGTTATATCCGTATCTCTGGGTCCATCTTCAGCGATTGCCTTAATTCCCTCGCTAGACTGGTGGGATAGTGGGAGGCTGTCGAGCGCGAACGCCACGAGAGTCTATTATGTTGACTATCCAGCAAACCATCGCGGCACGAAACCCTGGCCGACAACCGATTTTCCAATGGACGACGATGTTGACCACAGTTGTCAACAATCAATCAGAATTGAATGACTTGATTAACTTGATTGCAAAAATGCAAGTCAATCAATTCAAGCTTTTGTATAGTAGTTTGTTACTCAATTTAATCTACAACAGAAGACTTAATTGTGTAGATTGACGATTTTGTCGCTGTAAAATCTCTGTTTACGTGACGTAACTATAATCCAACTAAAGTAAGAGGTGCCTAATAAGGTAAGCAGGCAGCACTAAACTGCTACACACATCCTTTGATCTACCTGCGCCTCTAACCTTTTTAACGCTTCTAATCTAATTCTTCTATCTACCTCCGCCCACTACACGCTACGCTATTTCTATCGCTATTAAATCTATCGCTATGCCTCCCCGTGCGAAACGCGATTGCAGAGACACTAGCTCTAACAGTGCAACTGTCAACAAGCGCGCTAGAGAGTTAGCTCGCGGCACTGCAAACTAGCCTATCGAAGTAGATGCTACTTTTCAACTACCTTGCTGTCTTTCTCCTCGCAAAGCTATAGCCAACGCTTTGCAAGCTACGCCGTTTTCGCAAGCATCTTCAGCAACACCAACGTTCGAGTCACAACTGCGCGACTCGCAGGCTGAAGCTGCAATCACACCGCCCACCGAGGGCAGCGGCGCTGCTACAATTGCTACAATAAAGGCTGGTGATAAGGCTGATAGGGACTTATTTGACGGGCGCTTTGCAGACAACTTTAACGGCATTGATTAGACTCGATTGCCGGGCTTCATGAAGCCACTAGCGACGCAGAAGCAGAAGAAAAGCTGGATCTATCGCCATGGCTATCGCGTCGCTCTAATTCGCGACCCGCAAAGAATCTAGTTCGTTTGCAAGTATTGCCACCTGCACAAGACTATCGACCTAGGTGGCAGCAGTCTCTTCGACGTAACGCGAGCAACGACAGCAGCGAGCGCTCATCTCTATCAACTAACTCGTAGCCATGGCTACTACAAGGACGGCAAGAGGCTGCTGCTAAAAGCTAGGCAGCGTTCACTAGCTCAGATGCTCGCCGCTAGTGTCGAGGTTGAACAGAGCGCTGCCAATGCGATAGGAAATTTCAACGTACAGCGCTTTCGACTCGCTGCAGTGCTATAGCTTGTCGACAACAATTACCCACTCCGCGAGTTCAAAACTCTAGCTTTCTGAGCTATGATTGAGTTTGCCAACCTAGAGGCAGAAGCAGCGCTTTAGGCAAGCCATGTAAGCGTGTCAACCTTTGTTATGAAGCTATTCCACTTTATGCAGCCTAGGGTTGTTGAGGCCTTGTTAGCTGCTGTTAGCAAAGTCTACGTAAGCTTTGACAGCTAGACTACAAAGGGCGGCAAACGCGGTTTCTTCGGTATTATCGCCCACTTTGCTGACGCAGCCGGAGTAATCAGAGACTTGCCTATTAATCTACCTCAATTGCAGGGCTCTCATTCGAGTGAGCGGATTGCTGAGACTGTCAAGCGCACGCTTGAGACATACGGGATCTTTCCATCTAAGCTAGGTTACTTCGTACTTGATAACGCTACCAACAACGACACTGCTGTCGCCGCAATTGCACGCCTTTACGACTTCAACGCTGCCTATCGTCGCCTCCGCTGCGGTCCTCACACGCTCAATCTCATCGGCCAGGTTATCATATTTGGCAAGAACAAAGAGGCGTACGACAACGCGGCTGAAGAGCATGCTAGCGAGCAGGCGTTCATGGCACAGTGGCGCCGCGATGGCCCTTTAGGCGTCCTTATGGACGTGATCAACTATATCAAAACGCCGCAACAGTACGAGCTTTTTGCAGACTTTCAGCGCCTCGCCAACCGAGCGCTACCTACGCACGATCGACTCAAAATACTCGAGCCTGTTAAGCCTGTCGTCACACGTTGGAACTCGTTCTACTGCTCATTTGAGCGCGCTGCTCACCTCCACGCTGCCTACGACTTATACGCAAGCCACCATATCCGCGCAATCGCTGCGGCCGACGCGCACGCAATTTCAAAAGGAAACAAGCTACCAGACGCGCCAGCTTGGATGAGATCAGACGGCTTATCAGCAGGCGACTGGGCCGTGATCACGCAGTACATGGAGGCACTGAAACCGCTCAAACACGCTACCGAGCGCCTCGAAGGTCGCGGCAAAACTAGCAACTTTGGCGCTATCTACGAAATTATTCCAGTCTTTGAGTACCTACTCAGCTCGCTCGAATTAATCGCGTCGCCGTACGCGCATGTCAACTTCAACGCTCACGCCGAAGCTCCTGAAGACCACCTCCCAATCAATATAAAAGCTGCCTAGCACAAGGCTAATAAGTACTACGGCAAGCTCGACTTGTCACCTGTCTACTATGCTGCAGTTTGCCTCCACCCGTACTATAAGTACTACTGTAACAACAGCTAGCGAGACAAAGCTAGCTAGCTTGACGCTGCAAACGCTGGCTTTTAGCAACTTTAGGCAGAGTATAAGCCGCTGCAGGTGCCTCCAGCTCGCCCAAAAACGATGGCTCCAAGCAGTATAGATGAGGCAATCAGCGCCTTTGTGGACGGTGGCAGCGCTAATGTCAGCGACATTGATGAGTTCGAACGCTGAAAGAAATACGAGCCTAAATGGACGAAAGAGCAATACCTGGAAGAAAGCAATCCAGTCAAATACTAGATAAAGCTTCGGCAAAAATACCCCAACTTAGCGCAGTTTGCTATCGATATTATGACAATTCTAGCTTCGAGTTGCGATTGTGAGCGAATGTTCAGCGAGCTTAGCAACCTCCTTAAGCCTAAAAGACGGGCGATTGGATCAGAGCTCTTGGCGGCTATCCAATTGGTGAGATCGTAGTCAAAAGCTGGATTTGACCTACCTCCGGATAGGCTAGATCACGATGTAACTAATAAGCAACTCATTGAAGAGTATCATGTATGCGAGTAGGAAACTTTGACTAATTAATCAGTATAAAAACTAAGCTTTTAAGCATTCAATTCATCAATCTTCAATCAAGTTGCAAGTCAATCCGCTCCTAGACCTCACCAATTCAATCAAGCCAATTAGAGCTAGCTTACGACTTCAATCAAGCCAATTACGGCGCCCTCGATTGATTAAATTGATTGTTGTCAACATTGTTGACAAGGACTGCGCTCATCCTTGGACCTACCGTTCTGGTTGTCCCAATGCAGGCTCTGAGGAGATCTATGCTTGGTTAATTGGGAGAACTACACCCGCAGCACCTGCAGAGTTGACCTTTGCGGAAACACACACGACTTCTCAACGCATGCTACGATCACTTCCACTACAGCCAGGGACGGGGGCTCGCGAGAAAACCCTGGGACGCACGGTAACAACAGCCACTACTGCTCTCAGCGCGTGTGCTATAGAAGGCTACTGGCATTATCTCCAAAACTCCGATTCTAATTCCAACAACATACTACGTCCAGGTTATGAGTCCACTTTAGACTCTTCGGTCTTTGAGCCATTAGTCTACACACACTGTGCTCCCCATATTTACAATGGCTCGAATGATCCCTCAATCGACGGGATGGATATACCATGGCTCGATAAAGGCATCTTCCCGACTATACACCCTGCCGAGAACGAAACGCTGCTCAAAAATCTCTCTGATGGAAAACATCGGTTCGAATGGAAGCAAGTCCTGAACTATACAGCCGTGTCACAATTTGTTGTGCCTTTCGAAGCTTTCACCAAGCAAAACGAAAGCCGGACACAAGGGTCCATCCTTATTGTCTGTGCCGTTGACGCTCGGTGGTTATCCACCGCAATCAGTACCCAACCCCGAGTCTCGGCTAGGATCGAGACCAACGTCACAGATCTAAGTATATTCGACAAAGATAAGCTTCGTGCGTCTTCTACCAAACGAGCAAATGAGGGCCTTTCACTTGATCTCGGAATCGCACCAGACCGCATCATGCTACCAGAAAAATGGCTAAATTCTCTCACGGCCGCCCATGACTCTGTGAATAACACACGGTATTCCGGTATGGATAAGATTCTTGCAGCACTAACCGTACAAAGCCCGCGTAGCAACCATACACATTTCTCTCCCAAATCGCATTCAAGCATCGTACCTGTCGACTCCGATGAATTTCAGGACTATCTCTACCAGGTTACGACCCTCTTGAGCACTTTAGTGGGCGCCTCTATCGCCGACGGCTTAGCTCGATATACTCTCCTCAGATGGTCGCCAGTGCTCGAAGTCTCCGGAGTAGATTCTCAGAGCAATGAATACCTTCCACTCAGCTCTACGGGGCGTCGTTTGACGTCTGATGAAGTCTGGAGTCAATCGTCCAAAAAATCGGCTTTTTGGGTCGAGTTCCACGAGACACGTTACGGATACGGATTCGGAATATCCCCACGAACTTCCGGAACGTCACTGAAGATTGCCATAACGGTCCTGGGCACTTATTGTCTGATAGTTCTCTCGCATTGTCTTATGATTCTTGTCAAACGGTGGCGCAAGAAGTACGTGCGAAATGAGTCATGGAACCACCTTTATGGGCTTATTGCGTTGGCCGCCACTTCCGATCGGTCACGATACCTGCAAGGCTCAGGCACAGGCATCAAAGAAACGAATATGTATACCTTGCTCGTAAAGATTCGTGAATCGCTTGATGGCGGAGTCACTTTGGTGTTTGGTCGGAAAGGAGACGAGGACTCGTTGAACAAAGTTGTACGTGGACAGAAACATGATTAGGACGTAGGAATCGGAGTTAGTGCATATTTCGTTTCTACTTTATCCGTATTCATGTACTGATATTCATCACAGCCTCGCCTCTGTCCCCATTGCGCCTTCCCAGCTCTCTTTTCCTTTGAAGAATTGCACTTTACGCCCCTGATGTCGTCGCTTCAGCCAGTCTTTGGTACTTTCCTCCACCTCATCGGCACCGTTGTGTTCTATCGCATCCACCAGCCCCCCTTCGAGCCTTCGCATCTTCACTTCATGTTCGGGACGCGAGAAATATACCAAACTATACCGCACCATATCCTCTTGTCTCCCCGGTGGCGCTACGACGCGATGCAGATTACTCCTCAGAATACCGGCACTGAATTTCACCATCGCGTCACCAAGATTGATGATCGCGCACCCGGGCATTGGGCGCACGTACACCCAGTCGGATGTTCCAGGAAGCAAGACTTGAAGACCGCCAATTCGATTGAAAAGTATGGTGAGCGAACCGAAATCGGTGTGCTCTCCTAGCGAAAGAGAACGTTCCGATATTGGTTGTGGCGGCGCGCGAATAAAACGAATGTGACAACCCGAGGATGAAGCAATGCGATGAAGATCTGTAAAGCTTGAGGCGGGAAGCTTGAGGGATGAAGCCAATGAACTAAAAAGCGTTGTAAGGATCTTGTTGTTTGCTTGAACATAGGACGCTGAGCCCTTGCGATTGTTGTTTATCACGTCTGGCGCAGGGATACGGTCGCTGAGGGAAAGCAAGTCGTCTTTGGATATCTAATGTTTGCGTAAGTCCGATTCTGACTGCTTGAATTGGAGGTGCAGTACGTTGTATATTTCGTTCTTGTCTTTCGTCCCCTTTCCATCAATCACCTCCGCACCGATGCCTTTGTACCCAAAGTAACTGCCTTGAGCTGCAAAATCGTACTTTAATTTTTCTTCAACTGGCAAGCCATAAAACTCCTCCATCAAGTCAAACATATCGTTGGCGCCGTCCAGCAGTTCTTCACCCTCCGCACAACCCCTCATGTCTAGGTAGAAGAACCCCAAAGACTTGCTTGCCTCAAAAAAGCGCGCTTTCTCCTCTGCATCTTCCGCGACGAGCTTGTTCAAGCTCAGTGTAACGAGCGGCGCCGTGGGAACGTCGTCGGGAAACGAGTCAAAAAAGTGCATCGTCTTTGCAGTCATATCTGGTGAGGTCATCGACTCCAGCGCAGGCGGTGAAGAAGCCGGTTTTGCACTTCGTTAGAACTCTAGCCACCAACTCTACCTTATCAGTCCTACGCAGCATGTCATTCGGGTGCAAACTACCGTTAACCAGGAAACATAAACGCGTCAAAACTGTTACCGAGGGACGATCGCATGCTCACCAGACATATCGAAGGATTTAGGGGTGGTGTTTCTATTGGTGGATACTCGCGGACATAACACGTTTGGGAGGATGAAGCCAAGTTTTGGAGAAGTTACATGGACCAGTGGCCAGCCAAGTCCTTGGCGGTGGTTGCTTGTGGGGTAACACAACGTTTTCCTCTGGAGACCCCGCATTTGCGGCTCGGTAAGTGTGATGAGAGCAGCGGCAGCTTTCTATGGCATAGACTCGGATGTAAGTACATATTCTGCATTCTCTGCTTGTCTTAAATGTCAGAGCAATTGCTTGAATCAGACCAACCTTTCTGGCTTTATCATTTTTTATTGACTGTTCAAATCGATCGTCTTCTTCATCATGTCCCACGAGAAGGCGGAAGCCGTCGAGGAGGTCGAGCATGTAGCTCACGCTATGCAAGCTGTCGACGAGAAGACAGCTACCCATCTACAAGCCGAACTCCAAGCCTCCAAACAAGGTGGCTACATCCCTGAGACGCCTGAGGAGAAGAAGTACAGCCGTGCGCTCAACCGCAAGTTCGATTTGTACATTCTGCCGTTCTGTGTTATGATCTACATGTTTAATGGTTAGCTCAAAATGAAAAGATCTGATTGATAAAAGTAATTAACGTCGGGAAGGTCTTGATCGTTCGAACTTGGGAAATGCACAAACCGATGGTTTTACAAAAGATCTGGGCATGCGACCTGAAGCGATCAATCACGCGACTACGCTGTTCTTCACGACGTTCGTACCACTGCAGCCATTCTCGGCGGCACTGGGGAAAAGAGTGGGGCAGTCGACGTACTTGGGCATCATCAGTCTGGGATGGGGTATCTTGACGCTGTCGCATGCGTGGGTCAAGACCGAGAACCAGCTCATTGCGGTGCGGCTACTCATCGGCGTCTTCGAAGCTGGTTTCTACCCAACTTGCGTCTCGTTTCTCTCGCTGTTCTATCCCCGATTCGATCTTGCTTTCCGCATTGCGCTGTTCTACGGATCATACGCTATTGCTGGTGCCTTTGGTGGCCTGATTGCTTACGGCTGTTTCCGGATTGATGGAGCCATGCATGGGTGGCAGTATCTGTTCATCATCGAGGGCGCTGCGACGATCTGCCTTGCGGTGGTGACTCCTTTCTGGTTGGCCAAGAGTCCTACCCGAGCCTGGTTCTTGAGTGAAGAAGAGAGGCAGTATGCTGAAAGGCGCATGGTGATTGATTCGGCGGCCAACCTAGACGCGAGAGTCAAGTTGTCGAAACGTGACATTGTCGAGGCGATCAAGGATTGGAAGTTGTGGGCTGTGTTACCATTCAACGTGCTGGCTAGTATCGCGCCGCAAGGGTTTACCATTTTCTTGCCCATTGTCATCAAGGTACGTTCGCCTTCGCCATCTTCGACGTTAGTGAAAAGTTGCTGACCAATATGAAGGGACTCGGGTATTCGGGCCCAACCGCGAATTTGCTGACCGTCCCGCCATACGTCGTAGGCGCAGCCATGCTCCTTCTCTTTGCCTGGTCATCCGATCGTCGCCGCGAGCGTACACTGCACATTTTGGGCGGCATCGCCCTCGTCCTGGTCGGCCTAATTCTCGCCTTCTCCCTACCACTTTCCAACTCAGCAGCCCGCTACGGCGGCATCATGATCCTACTATCAGGCACCTTCATCGCCTCCCCAATCACCGTGGCGTGGCTCGCAGGCAACACACCTGAACCCGGCAAACGCGCCGTAGTGCTCGGCATCAACGGCTGGGGCAATCTCGGCGGCATCATTGGCAGCGAACTGTTCCTGGCCAGGTACAGCCCGGATTACATCTGGCCTCTGAAAGTTACGACTGGTCTCATCGCGGTTGCGTTTGTCGGGTACGCGGCGTATCACGTTGAGTTGAGGCTGTGGAACCGATACAAGGGCAAAAAGATCGCGCAGATGACCCCAGAGGAGATCGAGGACGAAAATCGGAATGATGTGAGATACTCGGATAAGAAGTGGACGTTTGTGTATGGGATATGAAGTTGGCGTGCTCCCAACAACAGGACGTTGATATAGAGCTTGCATACATGTGATGAATAGATATTTGTTTATCTCATAGTGGCGCGGTGGTTGTTCGCATGTGCCCATGAGTATGAAATGGAAGACGTCATTGTTACCATCTGTTCTAGTACCGCCAAGCCGCCTGTCAAAAGGTGCCCGACCGCACGCATTCCGACCTCATCGTTGAACCGAGGTTCCGTTTTGATGATGTCGAGATACTAAGCCTCCAGCTCATCGAAAACGTCAGTCCCACCTACATGCTGCGTTGAACCGGTCAAACATCCGAGCAGCCTCATCATCTACGGCCCGGAGACCGTACAAAGCGACTTCAGAGCTGCAAACATGCCGCTTCACTCCAAAACCGTCCGCGGGACTCTCGGAAACAAGAAGACGCAGGAAGCCATGCAATCAAACAGCAACCGGACGCAACTTGGCGATCCTGAGTCCTTGGAAGTCGAGAAGAGCGACGCGGCACCTCAGGATGGCCCATCAATGTCCGGAGGCGCGGAAAGAACCCCAGCAGCACCCTCTTCATCAAGTCCTCCATCGTCGTCTAACTCATCGGATCTCCCGCACTCCATGAGGGTCCGGGGCACGAAAGCGAATGCCTCCGGATCGAAAACCAACAAGACGATGCTAGGAGACCCGGCGTCGTTGAAGGCCGAAACAAGTGAGATTGGCGTGGACCAA
The DNA here is from genome assembly GCA_011032825.1 of Massariosphaeria phaeospora. Taxonomy (NCBI): domain Eukaryota; kingdom Fungi; phylum Ascomycota; class Dothideomycetes; order Pleosporales; genus Massariosphaeria; species Massariosphaeria phaeospora. Next base: position 754,718 of record JAADJZ010000002.1, read on the forward strand.
AGAAATGAGAACTCGGAGCAGGAGGAGATGCAGAGGGCGGCCGAGAAGAGGAAAGGAGAGAGCAAGTTGTAAGGGTGAGGGAGAGCAAATGCGGGGTAGATTGCGAGACGGTAGAATGAGCAGGGAAGGTGGAAAGGGGTGTGAACAGAACTGTCTGTGTATGCTTCGGAATCTTCCGGGTATCAGAGCTCAGTCTGGATTGCTCTCACCGCGTCAGGCTCGACATGTCATCACACTATGTATGCATTGGGCAAATGATATGGCAAGTCTAACCTCCCATTCGTGCTCGCTTGCCGTAAGGCGCATGACATCAACGTTTGCTTTGCTATGTCTCCAGGGGTGTGAGGATGTTCGTGCGAGTCGCGAGGTAGTTCCCCGCTCTCGACATTTTGCACCACTTGTGCGCCGGGACGCTACTTTGGATCGATCTCATGGCTTCGGTTTGGACCTCTGCATGAAACCAGACTGTAGCCCTTGTATCAGGACTCAGGAGCAGAAGAGTTGTCTTCTATGTACGGAGTATGGGACCGCAACTCTCGGCCGAAAGACCTCGATAGGTTTGTTTTTCGCCTTTGTTCTCTTCGTACGAGTCGTCACACGAAACCCCTTCTTGCTTCTTGCTTCTTGCTTCTTGATTATCAACAAAGGAGGGATGCAATTAGATGTGGCGAGTAAGAAAATTCGAAAAGGTCATACCTACCTATATTCCTCATCTATTCGACCAGAGTGCTAATTCCACTGCTAGATCGTTCACGAGATATGGGATTAGAGGGACTTTTCTGCGACCATCAGGATTCGCACGACTGCATATGTTCTCCCACGTGGAGGCTGAACTACCTAGGCATAGTCTAGATCATGTACGACCGTGCAGTAAACGTCCCGAGCACGCGTGGTAATGTCACTAGCGCGATCTGAGAGGCTTTCAACCACTTTGATTGTGAATGGGCCTGCTCCACTCAATCGTACTCTCTTTTCCATAGATAGTGACGCACTGTTTTTCACCGCGTTCGCAGGGCGTTGCAGGGCGTTGACGGTGGAATATGCATCTTCAGTCACATTCGCGATCAATCATTCTCGACCGCAGCAGGGCTTGTCCATTAATTCCACGAATATCTTCTGAACCATATCGAAGATCCAAGATCAGGCCGTTCTCACAGAATGTTCTAGCGCGCGGTAGAAGCCGCGAGCACTGCGACTAGTCGTTGACAGGCCCACCTGTCAAACGACCCTCCCAGTACTTTCTTCGGTAGCTAACCGACTCCTGCACCGCAGGTTCTAATAAGAGCTAAACTCTCAAAAGGAAGTAGAGGTATGGACCGTTTGAGGACTACAATAGAGTGTGCTCGAGTCCCCGCATTCCCAAGACACGGTCTCGTGCGGGAAGCATGTCACCAAAGGCTGTTTTCGGCTTGCCTAGACTGTCACACATCAAGCCACCACTAGAACATACTCCTAGCACGTTAGATCAAAACAGAATAGGTTTAGGTGAGCATGAAGTCTGTCGTGTCCAATCTACTCTTGTAGCAAACAGTCCGGCCATCGAGGAACGGTGCACATGGCTACCTACACCAGACCTTGGCAAGCTAACAAACGAAACGCAGGACCTCGTTCATGAGTATCCCTAGGCTAGGACGAATCATGACGGACTACGATTAGACTGAGTCCCAGACTTTCATTACCACCAATCGTGGTGCATTAACCTTATCGATATTTCCATCCAACAATCTGTGCGCTTCCTACCGACTGCCCAGCGCAAAGTATCCTAGTCTATAAGCAAGGAAAGGACATGGTGTATGGAGCCAGAATTTGGGAACGATTCAGTAGTTCATGAGAACAGGCCCCTTGAGACACCTGACCCCTTGAGACACCTTTTGTCGCTGGAAGATAAGCAAAATATAAAGGTTTTGCTAGAGACGGATCAATATTCTGAGAAGTTGCGGAGGTATCATAATGAGGTCTAAACAGCCAGAGCTCTACTGTGCGGCCATCATTCCCTATGTTGCTGCTGCCACGGGGATGGCGTTGCGTATCGTAGCGCGTCGCAAGATGAAGGTCAGGTTCGTCTGGGAGGACTACTTGTCGATGGTTTCTTTTGTGAGTTGTCCCCGAGCTCATCCTCAACTTTTCTCTAATGTGATACAGCTGATAGGAACTGCCTTCACAATAATAAGCTTGCTCAGTAAGTAGACTTCCCCCCAAAGCTCAGGTCCCATTCAGTTACTGACGGGACAGAAACGCGATGGGGTCTTGGAAAGCCTATCAAGGATGTCGACATGCCGTTTGACGAAATTCTCCACCATTTCTTGCTCGATCTCTGGGCCGATATGTGTGCGTATGATATCCGCGATGCTGGGGCACAATCTAACAAGTGGCTTAGGGCTCTACACCTTTTCGGTTGGTCTTTCGAAGTTCGTCGTTCTGGGTCTGTACTGGAGAATGTTCAGCCGCTCCTTGGTCCGACAGCCCATTCGAATTCTAGGGGGGTTGTCAGTGTGCTGGCTCATAGCGCGAGTAAGTGCACTTCAAGTCCAAGTATCCCAGTGTCGCTAATATATTTTCTCAGGTAGGCATTATTGTCTTCCAATGTCGGCCCGTTCACAAGTTCTGGGACGTCGAGGCCGACGGAAAATGCTACATTGCACCAAATGTGGGGATCTATGCGTTGAGCATTCCACATTTCCTTATTGAGCTCGGGATCCTCATATGTCCCATGTTTACAATTGGAAATTTGCATCTACCATTGAAACAGAAGATTGCTGTGGCGGGTATGTTCACCGCTGGAATTTTGTAAGTCAAACCGTCCTTCGCATAAGTCTACATACGGATGAAGGAAGAAGCTTACAATCTGTAGTGTGTGCGCCTCGGCCCTCGGAACCATCGTTCATACCGCTCTACTCGATGTGAACGCCCCTGATTTGACATACGATGGCGTCAGTGACCAGATCTGGGCTGTGTGTGATGTCAATATTGCCCATTTTGCCTGTAAGATACCCTCACAACCTCGTACACTACTATGGATATCTCGCTAACACAATGACTAGCGTCATTACCACTCCTCCGTCCTGTACTTTTCTCCATAGGCTTCCGGCTTACCACCTTCACGCGAAGCATCGGAGTCTCGAACAACCGAATCACAAAGTCGATTAGCGATGTACTGAGTCGGAAAGATGCCGAGACAGATTCGCAACATCGCCTGGCAGATGAAGAGCAAATGAGCGATGGAAGTGGACATCACAAAAGAGCAGCTTCGGTCACGGTGGTTGCACTGCAAGAGCTTGGGCATTACAGGGTTTTGGAGGCGCAGGACGGGATACTCGTAGAGAGCGAAATCACCGTGTCAGGAGGTTCCTAATTTGATACCTACGGCGATTGCGTCTTAATATCCCTTGTACGATTGTTTTGTTACGTTGCACCCACGGAACCATCCAGCTAATGACACCCATGTTTTTCTAATGTAGGGCACTTGTCTCAATAATACCTTTAGTTACGAAAGTCACACTGCGCATGGAGCTGGTTCGGTCTGGAGGAGCCCAACTGACAGTTGACAATCTCATACCGTTTACATCCTCCTCATACACCTTCCTCACCGCAGTCGGAAGCTTCTCATCGACCTCGCCGTCTATCTATCATCTCTTTCGCCCACTCCGACAAAGCCAAAATCAAGGCATCAACCTGTTCGATCGTGTTCCCGCTATCCATTGTCACTCAAACTCTGCTGCGTCCCTTCCGTACTATCGGATACTCGGCGAAAAATGAGGGAGACCCTGCGAAGATGAGTTGGCATGCGAAATACATGCTGTTATGGTTGCGAGTCCAGATCGGTATGATGTGCGATTGGGAGGGCCGTCCAGTCCAGTCTTCTGCTAACGTTATGGTCATGATGCCTCTGGAAATGGCTTCTGGCCAAGTGGGGTCTGCCGTGATGGAAGTGACGCAGTAATTGCAAGTGGTTGGATTTGTGCTCGGAGCTACGTCATGCAAGCGGGTGCAACAATCTCGAATCGGCATTTATACACACAGCTTCAATCTCTCCAGCTCGCATTAGGCTCTAAGCAGCGCGGACTGTGGCGACCAGAAAACTTACCGGTGCAGTGGTGTACACCACACATCGCGCAAGATTTATTAAGGCAGGTCTCGGGCAGATCCCCTAGAATAATATCTACAAAGTCATGTCAGCCGTTTTAGCAAAAATGTCACCTTGCTGCGGCAGTGCCGTAAACACCGCAAGATCCGCCTGGTATCCCAACGCCAGAAAAGGCCCCTCTGCACCTTGAAACTCGGCAAGCTCTTCCTCCACAAATTTCATGTAAGCGGATTTCCCGTCCACTGGGCAGGAGCTAGACGAACCTAGTACATAGAAGCTCAGGGTTATCTCCCATTTCCTGCGGAGCATGTCGCCTGCGCCTAGCACTGCGAAACCGGATGCTACGGAGTACGTATAGGTGCCTACTGACTACGTAGTTTGGTCGCTACGGAGCCTCTTTTAGTAAGCAACTTTGGCAGAGGACTTAGAGATTTTCGCTATCTCTCCTTCTCTCTCTCTCATCAACCTCATCAACGCGTAGTCATTAATCTCGCAGTCATCAATCTCATCAATCTCCGGTCTCTCAATCTCATCAATCTCGCAGTCTCTCAGTGGGAGCCGCGCAAGCGTAAATACAAATTCGCAACTTTCTCTAGGTATTCTTTCGTTGCGAGCGGACCCATCCGTCCAGCATCGAACTTTCGTTAGAGATCGAACGGGAGAGGCACCGGTTGAGGATGCGGGGGCGGTAAAATTGACGGGTACGTAAGATGTCGACAAGCGCTAGGTATTGAACACAAGGCGAAGGATAGGCGAAATCGCTCGGTGGAGGGCTTGTGGTTGGAAACTTACCTACTAAGACGTTGAGTCACGTGCCGTCCCTCACACATGTAAACGTCATCCCATCCGCACCACATTCCCACGTTCCCCACCGTCCCGGTCAATCGCGCCCCTGCTCCCCACGCTACAGCACAACGCGCAGCCCCCATGTGCGCCGTCCGAGACATTTGCTTGGTCCCCCGGCGAAGCTTTTGGCTTTACGGTGGCTGAAGCTTGTGCCTGCCATTGGCGCTGTTCCAGTGGATCGGCGAAGTGGAAGAGAAGTGAAGTAAGAGAGTCGAAGCGCCAGACTGTGACGGCCATTATGGCGAGCGGAGCGGAGAGGGCGTGATGACGACGAGATGGATAGGTAGTTGGGAATAGTGAGTATCGATGTTTTGTTTAAAGGCAGTACTGCATACATGTGTAGACATTTCAGAATCTCGTCTTCACAATCCAACTCCAACTCCATTAATATCAAATCAATCAAGTCCCATCGAATCGCCACCACCACCACCATGCTCTCCCTCTCCCTCTCCCTCCCCACCCTCCTCCTTCTTCTCTCCTCCGCCCCCCTCATCTCCGCCCAAGAAGGCATCTCCCTCCAATCCAACGTCGTGCCCGAAACCGCGACCAACATCCCCGAAGCCTCCTCCGCCGCTGCGTCTGCCGCGTCTTCAGCTGCCGCGTCAGTCATTTCCTCCGTCTTGTCGTCGAGAAGCATGTCGGCGGCGACGCAGACTGCGTCGAACACGGCGGCGAGTGCGCCGTCCGGTGCGGCTTCGCGCAATGGTGAGTGGATGTGTTTGAGCAGCAATATTGAGGGAGCGCTAACTTCTCGGTGCTAGACGCGCAATACGCACTCATCATGGGTGCTGGGGGTGCGGCGGTTGTTAATCTGTTTGTGTGAAGAATGGTTTGGGACAGATACCTGACATCGTTGGGCGTCGAAAACCTGTGGCTATACGCTCTCACGCCTCTTTGTACGATAATCGATATTTGGGCGAACAGTTGAAGTTTTTGTTGTGCTTTGTACTTGGTATGGGGCATTTTTGTTAGAGGCGAGCGGGAACAGGTGATGTTAAAGTGGTGTTTAGATGCGATTGTCGGCACTATACAGCAGCTACCTCGAATGTCGCCGTAACCAATGCAAATGCAATGTCTCACCATGCCATCTACCCTCTATATCGTCATTCCCGCGCAGCTCTCCTTCCATCCCCATATTGATCACCCCCTAGTACTGAGAAGCCGACGCCTGGCAAGCCTTGAGCTGGTCCAAGTACCACCCGCAGATGTTCAAGCTGCCCTGGTTGTCGTCCATGCACTTCCGGAAGTTCTGGACGTCGGCCTGGCACGCGCCGCTGCCGCTCTGGGAGTAAGCGGTCTGGTCGGAAGCCTGGTGTTGCTGCGCGAAGTCGGTGTTCTGGGCGGCCGGCTCGGCGGCCGTGGAGGAGCCACCGCCGAAGAATCCGCCCATGGCGTGGCCGATGGAAGAGCCTACGGCGACACCACTAGAGACATTGTTAGTTGGGCTCAAGTGGTTGTTCCGTTTCGTTCAGTGACAAATTTCGGCGGGAGCTTATCGCCATTCGCGATCCTGGGAGAAAACAAAAGACACGTACGCAGCAGTCGAAGCCATCTGTCCGAAGAGTCCGGGGCCCTGGCTAGCCTGAGGAGCAGTCGCCTGCTGGGCCGGTGGGGCAGCGTTCTGCTGCTGAGGATGAGCAGCCGTGGAGGCCTGTCTGGCGGGAGGCGCGGAGGGAGCAGCGTGTCTGGCAGCTGGGGCGGCCGTCGGGCGACGCTGGGGAGCGGGTCCACCACGGGAGCGAGGCATTTCGAAGAGGTTTGGGGTTCAGAGGGTCGGTTGAGGGTGATTGGGTTTTTGCTTGTGGTGATGATAAAAGCGGTGGTGTTGTGTGGACGGAAGAGAAGAGGCAAATGAGCCCCAGCTCGAGCTTTCGAGAAATCGGCGGTGACACGGGCCGAGGCGCGGAACTTCCCGTGCCAGAGGCGTGAAGTGAACCTCATCACCATTGCAGGTCTTCCGTCTTAGGTTCTTACCTTCTGAGTAGCCTGACTGAATGCTATTACGCTCGCTATCATACACAGGTTTGGATTTTGAATATTACAGTATGGATTCAGTGATGTGATCTCCAGCAACGAAGTCAACATCATGCACAAAATCTACACACAATATATACATCACACCCGACACTATCCGCCAGCCTCATCCCCAACCTGAACGTTGCCCTCTCCCTCTCTAGGTTCCACAAACGGGACCCCCTCGCCAATCTCCATCTGAATCATATTCCCTTTGCCCTTCACCATTTGCAGCAGCATGTAATTCATGAGACACCTGACCCCCTGTTCCTCCCCTTTCTTGACGATCCAGCCGTTTATGTAATCGATTTCTGTTCGCCGGCCCGCTCGCACATCAGCTAGCATGCTAGAGATGTTGTCCTTGGTCTTGTGCGCTACGCCGACTACCATGGTTTCCAAGCGTCCGGGGTCGAAGCGCTGGTCTACATTGGGGATATACTGGAGTTCGGGAAGCGAGCGGATAACCAGGGAAATTTCGGATAGGAGGAGTCTGGTGACCCGGGTTAAGGAGTAGTTGTAGATTATGGCGCCATTGCGCGCGTCGAGCATGACTGTCAGCGGATTGACAATGCAGTTCACAGCGAGTTTCTCAAGCTGTAATTGTAGAAGATCTGGAGGCGAGAACGACGTAGCGCAGAGAACAGGGGCACGAAGCAGCGTTCGGAGAAGGTATCGTTGGTTTGACGTCCAGTGGAAGTTCGCAGTTTCTGGAGCTGCGGTGTCCGGATCTGGATTGGCTTTGTTGGTAGGAGTGATTGGAAATAGGTTTTCGATTCCCCAGCCCGCTCTGAATTTCGGGAGGGGTTCATACGGAGCCGAGCTGCGGTCTCGCTCTTGAGGCAACAATCCGAGGGATATGATGCCGTACCCCGCATGGACTGCGGTAAAGGCGTCTTCGCGGCCAAGATGTAGTCCATGGGAGTTTATACCAAGCAGATAATGGGGTCTGGTCGCCGGGTCCGGGAATATCTCACGGTTGACTTCCTCCACTGTCCCCATTCCATTCTGCAAGAACAGAACCACGGACTCTTTATGCAACCGGTGCTTGACTGCAGAAAGCGCTTGCAGAACGGCAGGTGCCTTCGTACAGACAATAAGTGAATGTATTGGTTCCGATGATTCTCCCTCTTGCAACTGCCGCTGGTTGTTCTGACCCTCTGCTTGGCCCGAGGAAAAAGTGTCTCCGCTATTTCCTGTCTGTCCGATCTCTTTCCCATGGTGTCTTGGCCGCGGCACGACCAATTCCGCCTCAAATCCATCATGCTTCTCCGCATGCCGATCAGTGACTAACGTCAACTTCCGCCCCGACTCGTTCCACTCTTGAAATCTTCCCCCACGGAAGAGAAGCGTGACAGGCGGTGGGTTCTGGAGCCCGCGTAGCGAGTGCGCAATGAACGTCCCTACATTCCCCATTCCAAGAACATGGATGCGTTTGTTGAGCACCGGTTGCGCGCGGTAAAAATCGGCAATATTTCGACGGTCAGAGGACGCCGTAGGCTCTGCTTCGGTTTCATCCTCACTCTGGGTACTGTTGCTGTTAGCTAACGGCGACCGCGGCGCTTGGACAGCTTACTTGACTCCCTGCGCGGCCTGCGGCTCCGTGTTTTGCGGGCTCCAGAAACTCCTATCGACTCTTCCTCTATGGAAAGCGGCCGCCCGGCCCGCACAGTTACTACCGGAGGCGCATTGAGGGTGTATGTGCAGTATCCGAGGCCGCAGCCTGGCAACAAATTGTGAAGGACGGAAGTAAGACAGCGTGAAACAGGTATGTCGCTAGGACATTGAGAAGGAAAGCGACCGCGTATATACAGTAAACAAAAAAGTCGAGCAGAGGCGAAATGTGGGTGCGAAATGACGGCGACAATCGTTGACGTCTCGAAGCTCAAGCGCAGCTCTGGGAAAACCTCGGCCCGCAACCTCGTCAAACAAAGATTTCGTGAACTCCAACAACTTTTACACCAACCCCCACACAACAACAACAACAACCCACCCGTCCACCGCGCACCATGGCCGAGCCCGCAATCGACCTCCCCCCTCTAATCGAAGACCTCGAAGCCGAAATCGACGACCTCGAAACGACGCTCTCCCCCCTCCTCTCCACGCCCCTCACCACGACCCTCTCGACACTCCCCCTCCTCGACAAAGCCAAACTGCACATCCTCGTCGCCTACGCCATCGAGTCCCTACTATACGCCGCGCTGCAAGCCTCCGGCGCCAACGCCAAGGAACACGCCATCTTCGCCGAGATCGCGCGCCTGAGGACGTACTTCGGCAAGGTCAAGAACGCCGAGAGCGCGGACGACCGCCCGGACCGGCCGAAGACGCGCGTGGACAAGGATGCCGCGGCGCGGTTTATCCGGCATGGCTTAGCGGGCAACGACCGGTTTGACCTGGAGCGCAAGGAGCGGCTCGCGAAGGAGAAGGCGAGGGCGGCGGTGCTGGCAAGGAAATTGCATGTCAAGTTCGATGAGGCGGGGCAGGCGGTGCGGCAGGACGAGAGCAATAGCAGCGGGAACGAGCCGGCGAAGGTGTCGAAGAAGCGGACGGCGGATGAAGTCGAGCAGGATGAGCAGGGCGAGCAGCAGGACAACACGCACGACCCCACCACCGCCGCCGACAATAACGACATCTCCCCTACCCAAACCACCCCCTCCACCAAGAAACCCCGCCTCTCAAACATCGTCACCACCGCCGCCGCCGCCGCCTCCGACTCCCCCACATCAGCCTCCACCCCCACCTCCTCCTCGACCCCCACCTCCTCCTCGACCCCGCACCCGCGATCCAAGAAATCCGAGAAGAAGAAGAAGAAGAAGCAGCTAGCCCAAGCCCTGGCCCAGTCCCAACCCGAAGAAACCATCCTGCCCACCCGAGCCCCGCGCACCCACAGCGAGGCCTTCAACGCGCTACTGAAGGGGCCGGGCAAGGACGATGCCAAGGGCAAGGACAAAGGTAAGGGCAGAGCGAAAGAGAAGTGAGAGGATCGCGCAGAACGGAGAACCGTTGCGAAGGAGTGAGGTGCACATGGTCGATATATGAGGCTCGGTTCATGCTGCGTGCTACGTGGGTCCCGCGGCCTTGCAAACGTTGAAGGGCACAAAGGACGGCCGCACATGGATGGCAGCGTCTGTCGTGGGTCTCGATTTCAAAATGAACGCGGAACAGCAGCGGCCTCGCTATGCTCTACACGGTACGGTAAGAAGACGCGTGTTTGCAGCTTTCTGCATTGTCATACCCCAGCGGCCGTGCCGTGCATTCATTGCCAGCCCGCTGTGAGCGACCAAAAAACCAGGCTGAGTTCAGAGGGCTCTGTATGCGATCGAGCAGCAGAAATACACACGCCCTTCTATGTCAATCATAATAACAGCAGCAACACTGCCTCACATTCAAAATTCCAAACAAAGCTCCCCCTACTGTTCCCACTGACTGCCTTGTACTCACTCACTCATTTACCAAACCGTCTCCATCCATATCATATGTGAAGCTCACCAGTCAAGCCAAGCCAAGACAAGTTAAGCCCATGCACATAAGTAGAAGAATTTTCATCATATCAACATCATCATCCATCTATCTATCTGTCCCTCTCCCATCCTTCCAACCATCATCGTATACACCCACGCACCCATTCCGAAGCACTCGAGAGAGACAGACAGACAGACACCAACCCCTGCCCACCCCCCCTGCTCCCAAGTACCTCATATCAAATACCAAATATCAACATGATACATACTCCCATACCGCGCATGCCCAGTCCCAATTACCCCATTATGTTACAGCGCGAGGCAAAAAGAACAGAAAAGTAGAACAAACGAGTAGAACAGCATACAGACAATCAAGAAGAACTTGGTGAAAAATGACTTCCTGGTATCGTACTGTACAATAGCAAAAGCAAGAGCAAAAGCAAAGCGAAGCAACTAAAAGAGTTCAATGCGGAAATCCTCCCCCATGCCCTGCCCTTTTGTGTATGTATATATGCAATAGTTCCCCCTTAGTGATGCTGCCTCCATGTATGTGTATGTGATGTGCGTATGTGATGATGTGTGTGTGTGTGTGTGTTTGTGAGCGATCTGTGAAGTGCAACACCCCATCTCCTCGCAGCCGAAGCGAAGCGATAAAAATGCCGGCGTACCGCAAACCCCCATGTCCTCAGTTCATCCATCGTCCGTCAAATAATTATTAAGCGAGCGTCGATATTCTATATAATGTGTCGCTGGTTCGAGTGTCAGCGATCCGAGTCCCAGCACCGTCGAGGCGGACCGTCTGAAAAATAGGGATGCTAAAAGTATCGTGGGCTTCATCTTCATTCAAAGGCTCCCGGGATGGTCAGACTCAGCCGCTCATCCTTAGCCCGCGAAGCCGGTTCCGGGGACAAGGGCGCAGAGAAAGATCGCTGGTGCTGCAGCTTGGCGTTGTTGGCTTCCATAGTCTTGAGCACTTCGTTCTGGAGCTGCAGTTCCGCCTCTAGTTCAGTCTTCTTTTCTTCGTCGTGGGTTAACGTCACCGCGGGCGCAGGGGTGTTCTCGGTTGAGATGACCGTATTTCCAATCGAAACCCTCTTCGTTTGTCCTTCGTCCTTGGCCTGGAATGGGTCGTCGCTGCCTTTCCGCGTTGCCTTGGGTACCTCGGTCATGTCGATAGCTGAATCCAGCGGCTTATCGGAGACAGCACTCTCCTCGCTCTTCCTTGCTCCGTTTGCATTTGCAGCCCCGTTGGTGAGCGTTGGGCTATGAGGACTGCCTCTCATCGGGATGAACGACGGTACGACGCCCCCGCCAAGACGCGTCCAAAACATGCGCTCTCGGAGCTTCACGCTCTCCTCCCATGCTGTTTTCTTTTCTTCCTCGGTCTCAGCCCTCCAGTGCCCGGCAGCAACCAATCTGAGAAAACCGACGTAATCGCAAGTAGCCCTCAATCTACCCAAACACCAATCGCAAAGTGGGTATCTCTGTGACTCCTCGGTTTCGGCGGTCTTGAACCTATATTTCCTTGCGTATTCGTCGCCTTTCCTCCTCTCGCCACACAAAGAACACTCAAAGATAGGACCGCGGAACCTTGGAGGGGGCGGATTGGGCTCTACAACAAGGGAGCCAGTTGTAACACTGTTGAGAACAGTACGTCGCGCCATCCACGAAAGACCAGGGGCGACATCAAGGCGTAGAGTAGGCTCTATATCCTCGGCAAGTGTACGCTTATAGAACTTCTCATCTTTTAAGTTGGTCTTGCCAGCTCCAGCAATAGCGTCTCGTGGAGAGTTGGATCCAATTGAACTAGGCGATCTTCCTGTGGATGGAAGGGAGCTGCTAGAGTTATTCGTAAGAGAACCGAGACCAAGAACATTCAGACCGCCATAGTTGCCGCTCGAGACGCGGCTGTTAGGCGCAGACGAACGGCTGCTGATCTTGAGCATGTCCTGGAATTCTCGAAAAGAGTCTAGATCCGAACGGAGCACAGGGTGGATGAGATGGGAGAAATGCAGCGGATGATCCGGTGTAATCTCGTCGGAGCCCGGAGTGTTAGGCGTTAGATTGGCGGCCTCGAAAAGCTTGTTCATTTTGTCGGCTGGAGTAATACCGGGAGTCGAAGGGGCAGTCGTGGTTGCCAGGGTATTGCTCTCGTTATCGTCGCCATGTGAGCTCATCTTTTCCATGACGCCTTTCAAGTCTTGTAATTGCTCCTGGAGAGACAGCTGGAGCACTTCAGCATCGTTGAGTTGCTGTTTCAGCTGGTCGTTTCGCTTTTCAGAGGCTTCCGTCTCCTTCCGGGCAGCTGCAACCATCTGCACGGCCGTTAGCATCGAAAACACGATAATGATGAACTACTCACCTCGTTTGCCTCTTCAAACAGAGCAGCGGTCAGGGTCTCCACCTCACCGTCGGTCTTCCGCTTCGATTGCTCGGCCTGGATCCTTCGTTTCCGCTCCTCCTCCAACTCGCTGACCAACTGCTTCTCCATCTTAGCGTACACTTCCTTCTCGACCAACAAGCCTTTTGCAACCATTTCCTCATGCTCTTTCACTTGGGCTTCCAACTGTCTCAGTCGCTCCCGAGCGACGTCCAAGTCGTGCCTCGTGTGTTGTAACGAATCGTCCAAAGTGGTCTGGTGGTTGATCGCATTGATCAGCTTGGTGCTCAGGGTCGAAACCTCCTGGCTGAGGTCGGGATGCATGCTGGAGTCGGTCGAGTTGTTCCGAGGGGGGTCGGGCTGCGGTGTGGGAGAGCGGGGGTCTGGGATGGTATTCATGGCCTCGCTATCCGGCCTGCTGGGCGGCGGCTGGGCCAATCTCCCCAGCTGCAGCGTCGATATCGACTTGGTGACTTGCTTGTTCATGGGCGCAACCTGCAATGAGCGAAGCTGGGTGTGCATGCGCGAAGGAGTGACGGTGCCGGACGCGGTCCCAGCCATGTGCACCCAAGGCGCCGTGTGGATATAACTGAATATTGGACGGAATGATTAGTTTGTGTTGTGTTGTACCAGATGGCGGAGCGGAGCAGCAGCGAGGACGAGGGGCGTGTGGGACGTACTCAGCCATGGTTTGACGTGTGATGCAAGCACGTTCGGATGCAGCAGGGTGTGGTGACCAGTGACGACAGGCCGCGGCAGGACGGGGGACGAGGGACAAAGGAGTGACGGCAGGGGAAAAGGAGGGCGGTGGCGGGACAATCAACACACGGAGAGATGGGGCATTGCAGATGGGATGGGCGCTCGAAAGCGGGATGCGAAGAAGTACAAGACGAGCGAGGGTGGAGAGAGTGAAAGAGCGGCGGCAACGGCAGCAACAATAGGTACAGTAGACAGCAGCTGCCGCATGGGGTGGGAAGGCGCGGCGAGTCGTGCAGCCTTCCAAGGTTGATCGTGGTACAGGGCGCTTTGGCTGCAGGCCGCCCCCACCGCCCCCGGCCCAAGCCTCACATCGACGACGACTGTTCAAGCGCGGCCCTCGCACCCACGGCTTACATATTCTCGCCGTCGAGTCCACGGGGCCATTGCACTTGCTACTACTACGGCTATGGACACGAGACACTCGAGCCGGAAAACAGCCTCGACCGAACTCTGCCCTGCTTGCGGTACGTCACTCGTAGATGTGGCACCACCGTCCCGTCACAGGCGACACCACTCCAAACCTGTCAGCGCCCAAACCAGCCGCTGTCAATCGACGCTGTTTCTCATCCCGCACCCGCGCCCGCTACACAGCATACCTAACAAGAAACACTCTCGCGCTCCTTATCCCCACTGCACTCCACTCCCCTAGCTTGCGTGCAATGGCTCAAAAAACCGAGGCACGGCGTAGGTTAGCGCGCATGCTTTTTCCTGCACTGCTGCTGACTGGCCCGCGCCAATAAAGCAGTCATAATCATCAAATCATCACTACCTATGTATGTGCGGGACCGGAGCGGTAGTCAATAATATGCATGCCCGTTGCGACACCTCGTATGGACCGCAACGCCGCTCCGGACTATATCTGGCCGCGCAGGCAAAATACTCCCCGATGGACGTTGTTGTCGTATCCATCTGGCGGGCGTTGCGCAGGCAGGACATGGACCTTATCCGGGGCGCGCGGCGCAGGCGGCGTTGGGGCTGGGGGCTGGGGGTGGTGGTTGCGTTGCGAGCGATCGTTTGGGACGATTGGCTGCCAGTGCGTTCCTTGCTGGCGGGATCCGGCCGACCCCGCCCCGCGCGCGCACGGCCCCGCAACACCATCGGGGGCTTGATCGCCAACTTTTCTCGATAGACTATTGACGCTGCCTGACACCGAACGCGGACTCGGCAACCACACGCACGCACCTACATACACACACACGATGGCCGACGCCGATCTTGAGGAGGTATGTTGCACGGAATACGTGAAGATCGATCTATCTCCTGCTCACACGCTGCACAGATCCGGCGCGCACGCCTGCAGCAACTACGCCAACAAGGCGGCGGCTCCGGCGGAGGAGAAGGCTCCGAGCAAGACGCCAAGCAGTAAGCCGCCCTCCCGCCCTCTCTCCCTCCACCATCTCCACCATCTACAGCACCCAAGCTAACCCCCTTGCCCCCTCCCCAGACAACGCGAAGCCGACCAACGCCTCTCCATCCTCGGACAAATCCTCACCCCCGAAGCCGCCGACCGCCTGGGCCGCATCCGCCTCGTCAAAGAGTCGCGCGCCACCGACATCGAGAACCGGCTGATCGCGCTGGCGCGCTCGGGCCAGCTGCGCGCCAAAGTCGACGAGGGGCAGCTGAAGGAGCTGCTGGGCGCCGTGGCCGAGCAGAACGAGAAGGAGGAGGCGAAGATTGTGGTTACGCGGCGGGGCGGCAGCGGCTGGGATGATGACGATCTGGATGACTTGTTGGAGGGTGTGTGAGGGGGGTATGGAAGGGGAGGGGAGGGAAAACTGCATTGGGAGGCGTTTAGGGGGAGATATTAGGACCCCAATGGCTACGGGCGTATAGGCGTATAGATTCCGAATAAGACTAGACAACAGAAATACATCTGTCAGCTGCGAGGAGATGCCCTAGAGACTAGTGAGTAGGAAAACACACACGGGCATGTTACACGCGAGGGCCAGGACTTCGAAAGGGACAGCGGGTTTGAAATATACCCTCGCACACATCCAATGTTTGCTAACCGCATAGTCATCCAGCCATGCGTCTAAATGCCCGATTCATAGCCCACCCACCTCCTGGCATAATGCTTTTCCGATGCTCACCTAGGTAGGTAGCAAGCCTACCTCCTTACTTCTGCAAGCAAAGCCCCACTTAGACATTACCTAGTATACTGATACAATAGGGCTTTGTAAAGACAGAGGTCGACTATCGACCTACTGCCGAAAACCCCCTAGACTGCCAAGACGATCCCCTAAAGCCTGTCTATTTCCGCAATAAATTCTGCCCAGAGGTTGTCGAAATGCCCGCCCCCAACACAGTCCTCGCACCCACCCCTCACTCATCCGCCTTCTCCTCCTCCTCCTCCTCCTCCAGGCCCTTCAACCCCTCCTCCGCAACATCAAACAGTCCCGCCCGCTTCACCAACTCCGCATCCACCATCTCACCCGCAAACGGGATCTTCGGCCCCGTCTTCTGCGGCACCCACCTATCGCGCTCCGCCACGCCCACGCCCTTAGCCAGCCCGCCCGTCGCCAGCGCCTTCTGCGTGAGCTCTTGGACCTCGCCCTTCTGCCTCGCGATGCGTTTCTCCAAGCGCGCGCGCCCAGGCGCGAGCTCCGCGTCGCCGGGCGCCGTGGCCTCCAGCGCGGCAAGCATATCCGCGAGCTGCTGCTGCGCGTCCTCGAGAGCTTGCTGCTCAGCGGAGATCATGGCCACGTCGACGGAGCCGCCGAAGGCCGCGGCTTCGGCTTCGTAGGTGTCTTGCGTGAGCGGGTTGTCCGGCGAGGGCTGCGGCACGTGCTCGAGGGTGAAGGCCGGGTTGCAGTACGCGGCCGGGTCCTGGGCGACGGCGTCGAAGAAGGCGAGGATGGCGTGCTGCACGGGCTTGGAGGTGAAGACGCATTCGCCGACGTCGTTTTCGCCGCCGCCGAAGGTTGGGCAGATGGGCTCGTAGTTGCGGTTGAGGGGCGAGGGCAGGTCGACGCATTGGAGCGGGTCGCGCGAGAGGCTGGATACTTGCCATTCGCGGGCGCGGCGGTGCAGGAACGACTTGAGGGCAGGGTGGCTGATTTGCGGGCTGCTGACGAGGGAGTTGATGAGTGCGAGGGATGTGATGCGAGGGCTGTAGGTGTCCCCTAGGTATGTGTAAGTGTGCTGCTGGAAGCTGCTGGTTGAAGGGGAAACTCACATTCTTCGCCCAGGATGGTCATTAACTCCTCAGCGCCGGTCTCGATCGCGATAACATAGATCTCCGCATCGGCAGAAACGAAGTCTGGATTGTGGATGACCTCTTTGAACACGGACTTGATGTGTTCGTTCCTGCCATGATGGCCCGCAACGTTATTCTCGTCGTGGAGCTGCACCTGGTCGTGGCTGATGGACTTCCTCGGCAGAGCGCCCCAGCTAGTAAGCGAGAGCGCCTTGTTGAACTTGTGCGAGAAGTAGAGCTGGCCAGGATTCATGACAACCAGTCCGGGAGCGTCCTTGTCCTCGACAGCAGCACCGTCTTCGAATATGTCAAAGTGTTGCGGGAGCGCGGTGGATCGCTTGGTGAGTTCCTTGGCAAAGTCCACGACGGATCCCCCGTTGAGACCAAGCTCGCGCTGAAGTTGACGGTATGCCAGAATGCCGAGATCTTGCGAGTCGCTGTTGATGACCACATAGACACGCTTCTTGGTCTTTAGCACCTCGGCTGGAGGAGCGAGGATTGGGATATGCGGGCCAGTGGGCTTGGTGTACGTGAGGGCGGGCAGGTACAACTTCTTGATACCGAGTGACGTGAGGCGGGTCTCAACCTCCCGACGCTGGCACTCTGTTTAGGTTGTCAGCCTCCCATCGACGAATGGTTGTAAGCGTTGGGCGACTAGCCTTGCATTGCTTCCCGGCGAACGACATTGTGCCGGTCGATGTTGGTGTAATTGTATATGAAGTCCTTGTCGGGATACTTGATCTGGCGGATTTGGCCCTTTCGATTCACGAAGAAGCTAGAAAGTGTGAGCTTGGTCGGTTCAGGTGGTGCAGACGCTGCCGATCGATACTTACCCCAATTGCTTCAGATCCGCCGGATACTGAGCGTCGGCGTCGAGACTGTCCTCCGCACGACGGAACATTGTAGTGGTATCGACTTGTGATGTTGAATTAGAGAGAGAGCTTTGGTGTTGTTGTCGGAAGGTTGGCAGACGAGAGTCGGGTAGTTATCGCAGGCTAACTCGAGGGTTGCAGGCGACTTCGGGAAAGATTTCGGGTGCAAAGGTACGAGTGAGGTAAGTTCGTTCGTTTGCTCGCGAAAGTTTGTGTTCGTGCCTGCGCAAAGCGGTGAGAAAACGACCTGTATTTGCCACGAGCTCTGACAACGTCCCCGGCAAACTTGTGAGACGCGTGCGAGAATAGAAAAAAATGAGAGTAGTGCTAGCGCGATTTGTGTCCCCTCGATATCGCTACAGCGAGTATGTACATAACCCTTTTGACGCCACCCAATGCCGTTATTTCATCTTCTAGTGTACATTTATCTTCCCATAGCCTTGCGAGACTGCATGTCTGTGTGTGGCCGCACTCTACCAACTAGCCTTCTTGACACCTGGTAGATGTCCAGCTAATGCGTTGAGGCGGAATTGATACTACGAAGCAGCAACGTTAGCCAATGCTACATTCCGAGCAAAGACCTTTCACCCAAAGCTGCCGTTTCACAACGCAACGTCAACAGACGGAGAACTTACCCTGCCTAATCGGAAGTCGCTGAAGACACCTCTGCCCTTTCCTCCCATTATGCACCTGTTCTTCACCTGTGTGTACCTGGTATAGCAGTGCATCTGCGCAAGCTGCAGTTGGGCCTGAGCGCGGACTCGCTGGGGGAACGTCGTGTTGCGGATGATGTAGCGGAGGGCTTGTCTATAGCAAATTATACCGTTAGCTGCGCACTGGCTATCCAACCGCGCGACGTGCGCTGGATGATGCCGTGTAGGAGGTGACTAGTGCGTACCTCTCTGGCTCATTTTCCGCAAAGACCTTCCGCTTCGTGTGGTCGCGAATGTTGCGGATGTTGATATAGCATCCGAGATCGAGTTTTTTGGCGCGGAATTGAGACATGGTGCCAGGTCGGTGGGGGTTGCGAACAGTCGATCGAAAGCCAGAACGAGTCGAAGTTGAGATGGCCGCTGAGTCGGATGATACGAAGCGCGCTCGGAGCAACTACGGAGCGAGCAGTCCTCGGCTTACCGAATTTGTTCGCCGCCACTTTCATTCCCACGCCATGAGACGCGCAACAACAATAAATGGTCGGGAATTCTCACGACCCTGCGTAGTATAAGACTAACAGAGTAGCTCATCTTGTGACTAGCAAGACCAAGTACGTCGCGAGGCTATTAATTGATCGTGGTCTACTGGACAACTCAATCGAGCATGCCACTGTACAACGACGTCGGTATGTTCTCTAGTGAGGATATCGAAGAAATATTTCGGACGGTTGCTCCCAGGAAGCTGTCTGGAGCTGAGGCTTTGCCGCCGTTAAACACCTGCTCCAGCCGTCAAGAATTCCTAACTTCGAAGTACATCACTCATAAGTTCGAACACCTTGCCACCACTCGTAAGTCGTACATCATGGTCATATCATTGCCGCTGATCCAAATGTCAGAATCTCAGAGAGTTTCGGTCTCGTCCTTTGCCAACGAGCTAGGCATAAGCTCAGAGGTCGTCCTTCAAATCACTCGTGCTCACTCTGATCTGGCACTCCTCAGCGAAGACGGACTCAAGATAGTTACCCTGTACGTCTATTCCCTCTAAGTTTCACCCATTATATTCTGTCAACTTGGTACATACCTTTGGCAGATCAGTGACTGATTAGTGTAGGCATGAGAGAGATTCAATATTGGACCAGTTCCAACAACTGATCACTTCGAAACTAGTATCGAAAGCCTCCTTTGCGCACGACAGTGATATCTCCATCGAAAGCTTACAGTCTCTACTTTATATAGAAGCAAACGGCAAGTTATCCCATGATGACTGGATCACGGCCGATGATCATGTCACTAGCAAAAGTTACGAAAAGGAGCTCCTCAAAGCCATAAATCAATACTTGGATGATGCCCTCAGAGACAATACGTGAGTACTAGCTGAAAACTCAAGTGTCTTTACTAACGACGTCCAGGACTATTACGATCTCGCCCGCGCATTTGCCAGGCTCACCTCCACCTTGGTACATGTCACAACAGTTGGAAAGACTATTGAAGGATACAAAACTAGACGCACAATTTCACATTGACCGCCATACCGACCATATTTCCTGTGTCCCACGGCAACATTTTGTGCAGAAGAGAGATGCTGAGATCGCGCGGCTTCAAAATGGGGACATCCCATACCTTGCTATTGATACTCTGTCTAAACAATTTCCTGGACTCCATCCGTCCCCCGAAGCTGTGAAACAGCACCTTTCCGCATTTTCCGAGATCTATCTGAACACGTCCTATGCGATATCCCAGCCATGGTTCTCCCATCGCGCGGATGACTGCGTG
The DNA here is from genome assembly GCA_011032825.1 of Massariosphaeria phaeospora. Classification (NCBI taxonomy): domain Eukaryota; kingdom Fungi; phylum Ascomycota; class Dothideomycetes; order Pleosporales; genus Massariosphaeria; species Massariosphaeria phaeospora. Next base: position 774,752 of record JAADJZ010000002.1, read on the forward strand.
CGTACCCTGAACAAGTATGGGCATGCAGACTCCAAGGCAAGTTTCGCAATGCTCAACATATTTTTATCAGTCACACAAGCGTCGACTAACACCAATCGTAGACAGAGATCGAAGAAACTTTTCCCGAAGACCAGCGCATGGAGTCATTGGCCAGGCTCGAGAAACACATTATCACTGCCTATGCACAAGGTTCAGACGAGCAGTTACGTAATTTAGGCCGCTTTATCTTGACCGCGTCCAAGTACAATGACGAGCAGAATCTTCTTCTAAATACAGGGAAGACTGTGGCAGCAAATCATTGGCAGCGTCTCGGAGACGCACCTGATAAAGAGATAAGATTCCAGATTGCCGATGTCGTGGCATTGCTCCCGAGTGATCAGCCACTAATCCAAGCCTTGCTCCAAACCAAAGATATGGAGAAGATGGTTGAGGAGCATTATTGGTCTGCGATCAAAGACATGGAATCGCAAAACGAAGCTCGATTTTCCTCATACTGGGCCGAGCGTGTGGTATCACGAGTTCGCAATTACACAAAGGGCTTGGATGCAGTCGACGAGGTTAAGCTACGCGAACAGCTTGCCGATCTACTATCAACGTACTTTCAAAAGGAACTTCTTCCAGATTCGATTGCCAAAGCTCGCTCACAGGGCGTTATGTTCAGTCGGAAGACCCGGAAAAACATTCAAAAGCTGGAGGGTGTCCTGAAGTCAGGCAAAATGGATCTATCCAGCGCGGTGACTGCGATCAACAGGTTTGACAAAAAGGAGGGTATCCAAGAACCCGACGATGCAGCGATTGCAGAAACAAAGCGGAGTCTTATCAGCGACATGGTCCGTAGGGTACAGAGGCAGAAGCAGACGGACGGACCACTCCTGTTCTTGACACTGGTAATCGTTGTATTTGCGCGGCATCATTCCGGCGTGGTTTATGCAACAGGTAAATTCGCGCCTAAGTTGCTCAAACAACTGAAACCATTGATCGATACGGAGCAATACGAACAACTGGAGACTTGGAAAGACCTGGCTAAGGCCGGAACGCTCTCTACGGATGACAAAGACAGCATGAAGCGCTTGGCCGCAGAAGAATGACTGAAGGTGGTTGGCGTACAATTATTCACGAGTAAGACACGCAAGGCAAGTTACATATCCATCCTTTTGGTTCGTTATAGCGTCTCGGTATGCATTCCAACAATAGCAGTGGTACTTCACCATCCGCCTCGATCTTCCCGACCTCAGGGTCTCAACAGGTGAAGATCGCTCCTAGCCAGGGTGGTCTGTAAGAAGATGTGTACTGTGCGAGGAAAGGGAGAGAGAGGGAATCATTGTATGACAATGCGTAGTTTGTAGGTTCTATAAGAGACTGATATGTCTACAGCTAATCCAAGTACTTTCCGTCTTCGTTCCATTGGAATAGCAACGATGTATGCTATCCTGATTAGGTAACGCGGCTTCACCGAACAATGATGAGAACCGCCACCCCACCCCACGTCGCCACAACACCAACGACCGCCCACCAGATCGACACCTCAGACAAAGGTCCACTGCATCGTCCAATCCTCACAATGATCCCGCGACAGTACACAATCAGCCCACTGATACCGTCGTGATTACTTGCCCTCCCGGTACAGCTGCAGGTATGGGAGTCGGAATTAGAGGATTCCCCGGACCGGGCAAGATGCAGCCTGAGCCCATGTAATAACAGTCTGTTTCTTTACCCTTCTCTCTATGGTCATGCTTCGCAGTCATCATCTCTCTCAGGCAGTACGGAGTATATGTCATCAATCTTCTGGAAAATGCTCCAAGGCGGCAAACACCGTCCCAATGACAGCGTGTCCAGCGCACGTCACAGCGTACTGGCACCCGCGGAAAAACCTTGGAAGTGATGGTCAGGTACGGTGCATCGTCTCCGATCTCTGCTGCCGCCATCTGATTGGAAAGCGATGGCGTCTTCTTGCGCAAAAGATGCTTCGGGCCTAGCGCCGATTTAGCGCAAATGGCGTGCTCGATGTCACCTTTTGAGGATGATTTCAAAGACGAGCTCAGTCGGAGCCAGATATATCCTCTCCGCGTGGGCTACCGTTGGCTTCTCCTCGATCACCTTTCTCCGTCACCATTGACTGCAAATCTACGTTTCGGTTCTCAAAGAAGCTACAAAACTTCCCGAAGCAACCAATTTCCTCTACTATACCACTGCTCACGTGTCCCGTACAACTCTCACATTCGAGGTCATAATTCCTTTTCTTCATAGAATGTCGTCACTCGGGTACGAAGAGGCGTTCGTGAAGTCCCCGTTGATCGAAGGCACCGAGTCTGGATATGCCTCGGGCGCCTCAAACGCCTCCAGCCACGACAGCCTCCCTGAAGTTTACTTCAGCAGGCCTCACCTCAAGTTCTTGAATTCACAGTTGCAGCTGCTTGAGCCTCAAGGTATGGCGTAGTCACCCGGCTCCGTTATCCTGACTCGACTAACGTTCCTTAGATATTCTCCGATGGTGCCTTACATCCCTGCCCGGTCTTTACCAAACCACAGCCTTTGGCTTGACTGGTCTGGTCACCTTGGATATGCTCTCGAAGCTGGATGGTCCGCTCAAACGTAGCGTTGACTTGATCTTCCTGGACACTCTTCACCATTTCGACGAGACACTTGCTCTGGTTGACCTCCTCAAACGACGATACGGCAACCCTATCCACATCTACAAGCCCGCTGGTGTCGAGACCACCGAAGAATTCTCTGCAAAGCACGGCGCAAAACTCTGGGAGACGAACGACGAGCTATACGACTATGTCGCCAAAGTCGAGCCAGCACAGCGAGCCTACTCGGAGCTTCAAGTCAAAGCAGTGCTCACTGGCCGGCGGAAGAGTCAAGGAGGCAAGCGTGGAGACCTCGACATAATCGAGATTGACGACGCCGGGCTCATCAAGGTCAATCCCCTTGCCAACTGGTCGTTTGCTCAGGTGAAGGAATACGTGGACGCGAACAACGTCCCGTACAATGAGCTACTAAACAAGGGCTACAAGAGCGTTGGCGATTGGCACTCGACTCAGCCTGTTGCTCAGGGAGAGGACGAGCGGTCTGGACGTTGGAAAGGACGAAACAAAACCGAGTGCGGCATCCATAACCCTCGGTCCAAGTACGCTCAGTTTCTTCGGCAGCAAGAAGCAAAACGACAAGAGGAAGAGTTAAGCCAAGCGCTGCAACAGGTTACTATGGAGGCGTGAGGCGCATTTCGTCATCGGGAAATTTTCTAAGTGGTCAGGTTCTGGCATTTTAGCATTGGCGTTCGGTTCGCATACGTGCATGGAATTATAATGAACTCCCCCGCCTGTCATAGTGTAGATTAATGCAGGCCTGGGGTTGAGATACCAAACATTGGGGAGTTTAGTCCACAAGAGAATGAAATGAAGAAATAACACAACTATCAATTGTAAACTTGTGGTGATGGCGGATACAGGGTTCCAAAGCCATGGTCATACACGCCCATTGTTGAAGGGACGGGATATCCATGGATGACAAAAGGCCTCGTGCAATGGCGCAATCGCTTCCAAGACAATCCTGACCAGACAGCCGGCCCGGCCATGGCTAGGCCTGCAGCCAAAGGCCGTAGGTGGATGCCGTGTGCTCAACAGTGGGCGAAACTGGCCGTGGGAATAAATAGGTATTGGCCCACCCTGAAAAGTTTGACTCTCGCGTTTGCTCTTCTCCCTCACTCCTCGACAAGTACCTCCACGGCTTCTGCACTCGACGACGTTTGCGGCATTTGAGCCAGTGGTAAGGACACCTTCACCCTCCGGAAAGGAAGACCTTCGATTTGACGCGATTACCAGCTTCCAAGTGTCCTCTCTTGTACACCATCTCTAGCCCTCGCGCCCAAAGTCTTGAATAATGGCAAACCCACCCCATGGTACGCGGCGCCCTTGCACAATGGCACAAAGGGAAGAAGGCTGACCAGACAACTAGGCGGAGAGCTCAAGGACCTCATCGCGCGCGACGCGCCTCGGCGGAAGGAGCTATACGACGAGGCTGAGAAGCTGCCTGCCATCGTGCTCTCGGAGCGACAACTCTGCGACTTGGAGCTGATCTTGAGCGGTGGCTTCTCGCCGTTGGAAGGTGCGTCATCTTTTGTTTGCTTGGCGGGGCTGACGTCAGCGGCTCCCCTGTCTGCCCCTCGCCGTCCGCTCTGCGCACGCGACGCGACTCGAACACTGCAGTTGGAAGTCGTTCTATGGCTGACTGTGGCATCACCAGGCTTCCTGAACCAGAAAGACTACGAGGGGTATGTTACTGGGCCTGCTTGTCCGCGCCCCGAACCTAACGTCCTCCAGCGTCGTCAACGATGTCCGGCTTGCCGACGGGAACCTCTTCAGCATCCCCATCACGCTCGACGTAACGAAGGAGACAATAGACGAGGTCGGCATCAAACCGAGTGCGCGCATTGCGTTGCGCGACTTCCGCGATGACCGCAACCTGGCCATCATCACCGTCGACGACGTCTACCAGCCCGACAAGTATGCACACCGTCACAAAGGAGGCAAGACCGTCACTGACGAGTCTGCAGGAACAAGGAGGCCAAGGAGGTTTTCGGCGGCGATCCAGAACACCCTGCGGTCAAGTATCTGTTCGAGCAGGCACAGGAGTACTACGTTGGCGGCAAGGTCGAGGCCATCGACCGGCTGAACCACTACGACTATGTTGGCCTTCGATGTATGTCTGGAAGTTGCCCTTCTTGAGACTTCAGCTGACAGAGTCTACAGATACACCCGCAGAGCTCCGTCTACATTTCGACAAGCTCGGTTGGTCGAAGGTCGTCGCGTTCCAGACCAGGTGAGCTTCTTCTTTGCTGAATCACGACTTATCTGATTACCGTAGAAACCCCATGCACCGCGCTCACAGAGAACTCACTGTTCGTGCTGCCCGCGCACGCCAGGCCAACGTCCTCATCCACCCCGTAGTCGGCCTCACCAAGCCCGGCGACATCGATCACTTCACCCGCGTCCGCGTCTACCAGGCTCTGCTGCCCCGATACCCCAATGGAATGGCCGTCCTTGGCCTCCTCCCCTTGGCCATGCGTATGGGTGGACCCCGTGAAGCCATCTGGCACGCCATCATCCGCAAGAACCACGGCGCTACACACTTCATCGTCGGTCGAGACCATGCCGGACCAGGCAAGAACTCAAAGGGCGTTGATTTTTACGGCCCCTACGAAGCGCAAGATGCCGTTGAGAAGTACCGGGACGAACTCGGCATCGAAGTGGTTCCTTTCCAGCAGATGACTTACCTCCCAGACTCGGACGAGTACAAGCCGAAAGACGAGGTCGAGCAAGGCATCAGGACGCTCGACATCTCCGGCACAGGTAAGCGGAAAACATCCACTTCTCATCCACGAGCCCCTTAACTGACTCTCTCAGAACTGCGCAAGCGTCTCCGCACCGGCCAAGAAATCCCCGAATGGTTCTCATACCCGGAAGTCGTCAAAGTCCTGCGCGAATCCCACCCACCCCGCAACCAACAAGGCTTCACCGTCTTCCTCACAGGCTACCAGAACTCGGGCAAAGACGCCATCGCGCGCGCCCTCAACGTGACGCTCAACCAGCAAGGCGGGCGCTCCGTCTCGCTCCTCCTCGGCGACACCGTGCGCCACGAGCTCTCCTCGGAACTGGGCTTCTCGCGCGAAGACCGCGACAAGCACATCGCGCGCATCGCCTTCGTAGCCTCAGAGCTGACCAAAGCCGGCGCGGCCGTCATCGCGGCGCCTATTGCGCCGTTCGAGCAGTCGCGCAACGCGGCGCGCAGCCTGGTCGAGAAGTACGGCACGTTTTTCCTCGTGCACGTCGCGACGCCGCTCGAGTACGCGGAGAAGACGGACAAGCGCGGCATCTATGCCAAGGCAAGGAAGGGCGAGATCAAGGGGTTTACCGGCGTCGATGACCCGTATGAGGTGCCCGTCAAGGCGGATTTGACGGTCGATGTTGCGAGTAGTAATGTGAGGACGGCGGTGCATCAGATTGTGCTGTTGCTGGAGGCGTCGGGGCTGCTGTCGCAGTTGTAGAGGGAGGGCGCTGTGAAGGTATTGGATAGGTTTTCTGAGGAGGACATCATACCAAGGCGATATGGGTTAGTTCTACGAGCGAATTGGATAGATATGCATGCACATGCTTCGGCATATGAACGAACGGGGCTCGCCCACCATGACGAGAATATTCACATTCACACTGTTCCTCTTCTTCTTCCTCTATGTATCACAGTACTTACTATAGACGTATAGACGTTGCTGTATCCTGCAACAGGCTTTGTTTCTATAATGACGTGACTGGATAGTTGCGCAAAGTCAAGCCAACCCCTTTTGCTCAGTGAGTGACACTTGTGCAGTGACACTTATGCAGTGCAGTGAATTGCAGTGTAATTGCGGGTACGAACAAACACCAGCGTCATGCATGTATATACCCTCTCAAATACTGCGCGAAGATATGACCTTGATAGTTGAGATGCGCTTGGACGTCGCCCGCCGCGTGCGGTTTTTGCGAGTCGGGCATGCGGTCGTAGAGGAGAGGGAGGCCCTGGGAGGGTGCGTTGAAAAAGTGAGTGAAGTGTGCAAAATAAGATGGGAAGATGGGTTACGGGTTACGGGCCGGGATTGCGTGGAATCAAGTGGAGTGGAGTGGAGTGGAGTGGAGGTGATTTGAGGCGGAGTGGAGTGAAAGGAGAGTTTCTCGGGTGTAGAGTACGGGGGTGCTTGTTGCGGGTTATGGATGTGCATATGGATATGGATATGGATATGGATATGGATATGGGCACCGGTACAGGTACTACTACGTATGTGGTTCCACGGCTTCGTTGATAGACGTACGTACCTGAGATCACCGTGAGGGTTTTCGTTAACGACATCGCGCTCGTGGGTGGGTTGTGGCTAGCTAACTGCTTGCCCTTTGGTAAGTAACTGAACCGCACTGAACTGAACTGAACTGAACTGACTGTATTGGGCAGACGTAGTAAGCGGACTCTACGTCTCCTAGCCGGCGCATCTATCTATGATCCGCATATTTTGACTTGTGTATTGCATCCAAGGAAGGCCAGACCCGTCTGTCATATTAGCCACCCAGAGCCTCTACACCCCGATTCACAATGCCGCGGATCTGTTTCCAGCGCTTGAGCAGCACGTCCTTGTGTTGCGCCTTCACGCCCGCCTCTCCGTCTTCCCCCGACTGTGCCAATGACAGAGACAGAGACCGCCTTGCCTTCTTACTCCGCGTCTGCACGCCCGCTTCCTCATCACCCTCACCCTCGACCTTCAGGCCCTCGACCTCCTCCAGTATGTCGCCAATCTGCCGCGCGTACTTCACCAGCAGCTCAACGAGATACGCATTCACGCGCGCCTGGTCCGTAGCGCCTTCGTCGCTGCCAGACACGAATGCGGCGTAGCGGCGCGACGGCAGCGTCACGAGGCGCAGCGCGGCCTGCGTGCGGTGGCAAATCGGCAAGGTGGAAGCTGTCGTCGTCGTTGAAGCGGAGAGCGTGTACGACCCGTAGAAGCCGTCTTCCTTCAGCACCGCCGTCTGCTCCTTCGACAGCACCGGCACGATCAAATGGTCCAGCAACACCGCATCGCTCGCATTCTCCTGCAGCACAAACCCGTACTCCACAAGCAAGAAGTCGTTCGTGTGCGCGCCATACGACACAAACACCTCTTCGCCGGCCTTGTAGGCGCGGTCCGCCGTGACCGAGTAGCCCGTCGCGTCGGCCTGCGGGTCGCAGCCCACGTCCGAGTGGTTGAAGTAGTCCATGAAGGGGCACATGGCGTAGCAGTCGTCGCTGGTGAGTTGGCCGCGCTTCTTGGGGAGCCGGGGGTGCGAGGCGGGGAGGTCGGGGTAGGCCCAGTAGAAGGTGCGTGTGTTAACGATGAGCCAGGTGTAGGTGAAGAGGGGTTTGGGGATGGAGGGGAGGGAGGGGTGAAGGTCGTGCCAGTCTCGGGTGAGGTTGGATTGTTGGTTGGTCAGGGTTGCTGGGGGGGTTAGTGGGGGGTTTTGTGTGTTTAGTATGGCCGTTGTGGGTTTGGATCTGGAGATGTTTGAATGTGGTTGACATACTGGTTGCGGCATTTGGTAGCAGTTCTTGCAGCTTCTTCGGCCAGTGGATAGGCAGGATATCACGGAAATCTTGCTCCGTCGGCCACACATCTTGCCACAGCTTATACTCCGAGTCCTTCGCCTGAAGCTTCAAAGCGAGAAACGCAGCAAGCTTCCCGTGCACTGTTGCGTTGTCGGGGAACTTGAGCACTCTCACGGCTGGCAGCGCGACGGTTATCAGTGAAGTGTTGCGGACGTGCACCAAGCGCTCTCCTTTCTTGTTGATTTAGTAACGGTTCAGAGTCAAACAGCGACTCCAAGATGGCCGTAAATGGGGATGGTCATGGACTGACCTTCAAGTCTTTCGCTGCCACAATGCCCATGCCTCGGTCGAGGAACTTCGCTGGGGCGATGCCATTGATGTCTACTCCGTTGCTCTCGGCCCAATCAACGAACTGGGTGTGTGCCTCTCCTGGATCCAGAGCTAGAGCCATGTTGAAGACGTAGCTGTTAAGGTGCTCACACGAAGGTAGTGTTATGAGTCAGGAATGGAGGGACGGTTGAGGTGGTGTGTGGCGGTGCGCGTGGCGTCATCTGTGGCGCAAATACTGAACACCAACGATGATGCCATTCATACTTCGACACACCGCAGACATCCTCAATTCCCCCTTCCCACAGCCTCTCCGCAACAATGGCTACACCACTGAAACGACCTGCTGCGGCTGCCATCTGCGCATTCAGCACCCGTCTCGCAAAGCCGCTCTCCGTCCCCTTCAGCTCCAGAAGCTTCTCCGTCCTCAACCGCCCTCCGCCCAACTACGAAGGCCACGTCCCATTGACACGGACCGAGAGGCTAGGCCTAGCCCTTGGATCCGGCCTACTAAGTTTCCTCGACCCCAGAAGAGCAGGTACGCAATGCTTCCTACCATCTCCTCGTTCCCAAGCCCCGTAGCTCACCACATCCCCGCACCCCCACAGACCTCATCGCCGCCTTCGGCGAAGCCACCGCACAACCCTACTTCATCTACAACCTGCGCAACCGCATGCTGCTCGACCCCATCGGCCGGCGCATCCTGCGCGACCGCCCGCGCCTAACATCGACCTCGCTCGACATCCCGCGCCTGCGCGCGCTCCCCTCCAACACCCTCGGCTTCGCCTACGCCGCATGGCTCGACGCCGAAGGCGTATCCCCCGACACGCGCTCCGACGTCAAATACATCGACGACGCCGAATGCGCCTACGTAATGCAGCGGTACCGCGAGTGCCACGACTTCTACCACGCGCTAGTCGGGCTGCCCGTGTTCCGCGAGGGCGAGGTCGCGCTCAAGGCGTTTGAGTTTGCGAATACGGGGTTGCCGATGACGGGGCTGGCGGTGTTCAGCGCGCTGACGCTGAAGAGCGCGGAGGGGCGCCGGTTTTGGGATATTTATGGGCCGTGGGCGGCGAGGAATGGCGCGCTGAGTGGGGATGTGATTAATGTGTATTGGGAGGAGGAGCTGGAGACGGATGTCGAGGGGTTGAGGTCGAGGCTGGGGATTGAGAAACCGCCGGACTTGAGGGCCATTCGGAAGGCGGCAAGGGAGGCGAGGAAGAGGGAGAAGGAGGCGGCTGCCATGGGGGGCGCGCAGTGATAAGTGAAACTATGCCGTGTGGCAATTTGCCCCTTGGACTACTCGAGCACCGTCACGTTCGAGCACCATCCCGTTCAAGCTACACATCGCCGGAGTGTACAAGTCGCAAGTCTAGTACACGAGATATCCACTGGATGCCAATGAGGTTGTATTTTGCCGGACAGCAAGGCCAGCTCTGTCGTCTAGTATGAAAGACCTTCAGGAACAGCTACAGGTAAGCCAAAAACATTCTGCACTATTCCGACATGTCGACTAACAGCAATACAAGGCGCGCGCAACGCAATGTACCCCTATACAGAGTGATATCACAAGTCCCACCCTCGTCCTTGCACCCTCTACCATCTTCGAATAGAGAGGGGTGGAAACGGACGGGCGGGCCCACTATGTCACATCGGTACTGTGACGAGAATGAACGAACGTGATTCTCGGTATCAGTAGCATTGGCGTTGGCATTAACAGCGTTATACCTAGAGCGAAGTCATGCAGGCAACAACAACAATGAATGTGTTTACTTGTCACGGCGGACACACAAATAAATCAGCAACAAAAACAACAAGCAAAGGGCGTTGCATTCGTAGATGGTAGATATTGAGACATGCCGCAGCTGCTGCGGAAGCAGAAGCGAACCTGGAGGACCTGGAGCGCAAACACCTTTGTAGCGTACGTACGTAGCGTAGAATAGTGTACAACGAAAAGCGCGGAATGAATCGTACGTAGATAGCTTTAATGGCGGGTTTGGATCCACTGATATGCTGGCGCCAAGTAGACAATGCTGATGTGTGTTGGTTAGAAAGTCGTCATGCTGCCTGACCTCCTAGCTGGCGATTCGATTCGGCGCGTCAAAAAGGCAATCCAAGTGATAAGCATGGTACTGCTCCCTCTAGCTGTGTTTATAATCTCACCGGCGGTTAGCATCCTCGTCTCGCGGCTCGAAGTTCAACTACAAATGCCCCTATTAGCCACTCCCCCAGATTAGATTTCAAACCCAGAAAACGACTCACCTGATTCCCATTATACAGCTGCTGGCTTCTCGGCTCTCTAGCCCTCTGGTCTGCAATGGTCCGCACGCGGATGCCTGCACCAGAGTCGTCCGGCCCGGGTTGCTGCGCCTCGCTAAGGGTCCTGCCTGCAGGTGGTCGCTGCTCGGGCTGCTGCTCGTTTGCTGCCCCCGCTGCTGCTCTTCCGTAGCCGACGACTGAGCCGAGCGCATTGCCCACGAGACCGACAGCGGAGGATGCGAGGCCGAATGCGCCGCCGACGAGACCCGTTACGCCGCCTACGACGCCACCTACAACGCCGCTGCTACCACCGGCATATGCTTCCGTGTAGCCCTTCACGGGTACTAGAACTAGTGTTGCTGAGGGCGCTAGGTCGATGTCTCCGAGCGTCTCGCTCTCCTCGCCCGCCGACAGTTCGCGACTCGGCAGCGGCGCGAGGATCTGCCGGAAGAAGTACGGCGGGTGCGTCTCGTTCGGCGACTCGGCCTTCGCTGTGAACTCCTGGTCTACCCACGAGCGCACCTCCTCTTGTAGTTTTGCAGTGCGCTTGAACGTCGATTGTATGCGCCGGCCATCGAAGAGTCGAACGTTCAGATGCACCTCTTTAGCTTGCCATCTGCTGTTGCTGGTAGATGTGAAGGACTGGGTTTGCGGTATTGGCGATGACTGGGCGGCCTGCTCTCGTTCGGCTTTGCGCGCTTCGGCTTGGGCTTTGCGTTCGGCCTTGTCGGCTTGGATGCGCGCTTGGATGCGCGCGAGCTCGTCTTTGTCTTCCTGCTTCTTCTTGCGGAGCGCATCCTGCGCGGACTGCTTTGCGTTTGTGAGGGTTGATGCGGCGGGTTTGGGTTCGGGGGGCGTGGCTTTTTGCTTGCCTTTTGCTTTCGCCGAGGGAGCGGTTGCGGGGGCTTCGCGCCGTGACTGTTCTACTGCCGGCGGGGCGGTCGCTTGCCGGGAGGGAGTCGAGGCTTGTGCGGGTTCTGTTGGGGGTGTTCGCTGGCTTGCGCCCGCTGACTGAGTGGTGGGGATGGCGCTTGCTCCGAGGACTACTCGCACCCTATTAATGAACTCGTCTTGGCCGATGCCACTGACAAGCTGTTCGCGCAACTGCCCGTTTCTACGGCGATGTCAGTTTGAGGTAGAAGATGCTGGGAGCGGTAGAACTACTCGATGACAACGAAGGCGGGCGGAGTCGATATCGGGCAGAACGCGGAGAGGAACCCGGCCTCTGTTGAGCCAGCCTCGATGCGAAGTAATACCGCTTTCTGGGCGAGCAGACTGGATACCTGTTGGCGGCGTGAGACTAGTCACTGTGATATGGATTTGTGCATACCCAGCCACTTTGAAGCCACTCACTCTCCCATGCTGTGCTCTCTTCTCCGTCGTCTGTCAGAACGTAGTCAGTATCTGCCTTGCTGCAACGCGCCTGGTGGATGTCTACCTCTCACGAAGCATGCTACAAGCTTCTTCTCTTGAATAGCAAGAGCGATGCCACTCTGCAGGCTTCCTTCATGGAACATGGTGGTTGGTTGAAATTGTGAATTATGAACTGTGAACAGATGTCGCGGGGAAGCTGGAGCTGGAGCTTGGGCGATCACGGTTCACGACAGGGGTGCCCACCTGGGCAAGCTCCGAGGCGTTCGCGGGGAACGAGGCCAAGAGACCAACCACCTCCCTTTGGCTTGTCTACCTTTTAGAGCTGCATACCGGCAACATGTGGCCATGAGCCGGGTTATACTGCCGATGCACAATAGTCCTACCTATATTCTTACCTAGGGGTAGCTTGAACAAACTCCTGTTGGCATAGCATCGCCAACGCACTGCTCTCCGCTATCCTTCTCCTGTGAAGTGTGCTGGGCTCCAGCTCGTGCAGCTTCACGTGAATACATGCACGCCATTGCATGAGAGGCCTATCGCGTAGGAAAGGGGCAAATGCAATCGTTGGCGGTATCAGAAATGCAAACATCTATCGGAAACACCCCCGAGCCAGAGCAAAGCACCCCACCGCCATAGCTGCTCCGTTATCTACACGCAGACGCTCATAACATGCTTCACGTTCGGTGCTGGTCTGTAGTAAATGGAACAAGAAGTGTAAAACACAAGGGACCTACTCCCCGCCATTCCTAAGCCACGTGTTGCTGCGCCCAGCCTTTGCGGCGCAGTCTGGTTTTGCGTCTGCAATGCTGTGCAGCCCTACAGCGTCCTCGTCCGCCTCCAATATGGCTAGCAGCCATTGACATGATCGTCGAGTGTTATTCAAGCCCCGATGCTTTCCCTACGTCAGACTACTACCCCCCCACACCCCACTCATTACGACTTGTTGTTTATAGGATTTGGCACTTGCGGGGCGGCTTCTTTCCACCGTCTCGGGGACGTGGGCTAAGCACAGCGCTGCAATAGTGTCAGCATAATGCTCCACTCGAGTGGGTTCGAGACTTACCGAATCGCCTCGTCGAAGACACTCTTCAGGTTGCGCTGTGTGAGCGCCGAGCATTCTAGGTACTTTTGTGCCTTGATCTCCTTCGCCACCATCACCGCCTGCTCATACGTGATGGGCGTCATCTTCTTCTGTCGGAGGCTCTCCTTGGTTCCTTCGTCGTCCCGCAAGTCCAGCTTGGTACCGACAAGAACGATAGGGACGTTCGGGGCGTGGTGATCGATCTCGGGAAACCACTAGAGTTTGACTCAGTACTGTGTCACCGTGCAGGGCTTCGACGGCGCCTTACCTTGGCTTTGACGTTGTCAAACGATGGAGGGCTGACGATGGAGAAACAAATCAGAAACACGTCTGTTTGGGGATATGAAAGCGGCCGTAGTCGGTCGTAATCTTCCTGACCAGCAGTATCCCACAGACCGAGACTTATCGGCTTCCCATCGACCATTACATTAGCGGAGTAGTTGTCGAAGCTTTGCCCGAGTTAGCACTTGTTCCACCGCCTGTGCGCCGCGGGACCAACTCACACGGTGGGAATGTATTCGCCCGGGAAGGCGTTTGTCGTGTACGAGATAAGGAGACATGTCTGGGCGGTATTTAGCAATCGAAAGCGCAGGCGGGGCGGGCTTCTTACCTTGCCTACGGCACCGTCACCGGTCACGACACACTGCAGGTTGTTAGCAGGAAAGCCCTCCTGGGAGAGCGACGCGGGGGCACGGGAATCGCACCTTCAACGACTGGGTAGTGGGTTGAGCCATGGCGAGGGTGGCTCGTTCGGGAATCTGGGGAAAGCTGGGTGAGCGAGGGAGGAGATGCGGCGCCGGAGAGTATAGCAGGACAGCGCTCTATAGCGGAGACAGGGCGCCGGGTTGAGTGAGTGAAGACTGGGAGGGTATCTGGAGCAGGTGAAGCGCGCCGATGGAATTCTGGCAGAGGCAGCAGTGGACGGACGTGGGAAAAGCTCTTTGCAGCGGAGAAGGGGCGTTTTATCGCTTGGCTGCGAGGAGGTGAGGCGCGAGTACCGAAGCTTGGACAGCAAGGCGGGGGTGTAGTGGCGGCGGGCAGTGGGCGCACGGCGAACCGGTGCGTGGACGGGCTGTTCGGCGAGCTGAGCGTACGGGTCTGGTGGATATCTACGGTGAGAGGCAGCGTCGAGCAGCAGGAGGACGAGGCAGCTGTGATGGCCCGTCGACTGGCTTTTGGAGCGGCCGAAACTCTCCTGCGACACATGGCCCGCCAAGCATCTGCGAGGCCACTCACCGCGCGCGTCACCTCTGCGAGCACCTCCTCCCACCAGTGACCACCTCGCGCCGGCTGCGATACCTGATAGGCAGGTCGCGTCGCCAGGCTCGTCCACGGCGGACTGGGCTGGGGCTGGTGGGAACGCTCGCCCACGCCTATAAGCCCCGAAGCCCGCTCGGAATCGCCCTGCTGCCGCCGCCTCCAACGACTGCCACCACCGCCGACCGCCCACCGCCGACAGCTTCTGCCCGTCACGGCCTGCCAGGTTGGCGCTGTGATGCGTCTGCGTCTGCGTCTGCGTCTGCTGCGCTGCTGCTCCTGCATGCTACTTGCCATGTGGCACAGGATCCACTCCGGTTGGCCTCCCGCTAGATTTGGGACGTGTTGCATCAACACTAAATACCGCATAATCCGGGAAGTAAGAGTATAGCTAGGCCTAACTAGGCAGTTTAGTCGTATTAGTGAAAAATTTATCTGCTTATTAGATCGCTGCGGTAGAGCTAAATAATATATCTTAGTATTAGAACTCTTTTTATCTAACCTAAAACTAACGTATTCTATTATCGAGCTAGTTACGTTATCGAGCTAGTTAGTTTCTATCAAAACTATATACTTTTTTATCAACGCAACATGCTTTAACAACAGAACGCGCTATTAACTAATAAAAAAAGCTAAAACTAGCTTGCTTTTTCTGCTTAACGTAAACGATTACCGAGTAGCTAATATTACCAAGTAGCTGGAAATCTCTCGGTACAACCAACTTATTCTAAAGAATATTAAATTAATTGTTATTAAACAAAGAACTTGCGTACGTCGTGCTAGCTCTAGATTT
Source organism: Massariosphaeria phaeospora (assembly GCA_011032825.1). Lineage (NCBI taxonomy): Eukaryota > Fungi > Ascomycota > Dothideomycetes > Pleosporales > Massariosphaeria > Massariosphaeria phaeospora. The sequence goes on from JAADJZ010000002.1 coordinate 789,946, forward strand.
AAAAGCTTTTTTTGTATTTTTTTAGCAAGTTTAAGCATTGTGCTTTGTATTACTATAGTTTTTACAGCGCCGTAGAGCTAGCTGTGCTTTTTTTTTACTTTTTTTACTACGCGCTTTTTTTAATAGCTAAAGCGCTATAGACGCTTTAGTAGCTACTTACGCTAATTCGTTACTATACTTTATTATACTACCTGTTTAAATTCGCTTCTGTTTGCGCAATTTCCGCTTAGTTATCTTTGCTAATTAATTTTTAAGCTTTTTAATATAGTAGTTCTTAAGCGCGTTCTAATGCAGCATTAATTCAGCTCTTTTTACAAGCTAAAAAAGCTACTTTGCGCTAAAGTAAGCGATTTAGTAATAAAATCGCGTACTAGCTTTAATTGCAATCTAAATTCAAGCGTATTGCTTAGAGTTTTTAACTGCTACGGCGTTTCTAGTGCAAAGAGTAGTAGCAAAGTACATAGCTATACTTTAAAACAATTAAAAACTACTTACGCGTTAATAGAAACTAGCTTTAAAACTTTAAAAGCTTTTTTGCAGTTTTTTATTGTAAACACTTTAAAAAACGCGTTTCTAAAGGCTAGCAAAAAGCTTTTTTTGTTAATATAAAAAACGCGCTAGCGCGCTAAGTTCTAAACGCGTTAAAAGTACTTTAAATTTAGCAGCGAAAAGCAAACTACATCTAGTAGCTAAAGAATATAAACTAAATAAGCTAGCATGCAAAGCGTAAAGATTTTGTTTTTAAAGCAATAGTTTTTAAAATTCTAAAATTAGTAGCTTCTATAGCTGTTTAGAATAAGTAGCTAATACTTTTCTACTTAACGCGCTTTTGTATGCGCGTTAAAATGCTTTAACGTACTTTATAAGTTCGCCGGACACACAGGTTCACCGAACACTTGTTTTTACTAAAGAAAATCAATAATCTAAGGCTTAATAACTTTAGATCTACTTTATAGAATTCTCTAAAAGATTTACTACTAAGCTGCATCTATATAAACTTTAAGATTCTAAGGTTACTAAGCTCTAGCCTTAGTATTTAAAAAGCTATTAAAGAAAGCCTAAATTACAAGAATTATTTTAGCGTATTTTCTGTATCTCTAGAATTAGACTAGGTAGAGCTTAGTAATATTAGAATTAAAAAGTTAATGTATACAGAAATAACATATTAAATTTTTAGAAAATTCTATAAAGTAAATCTAGAGTTATTAAGCTTTAGATTATTGATTTTCTTTAGTAAAAACAAGTGTTCGGCGAACCTATGTGTCCGGCGAACTTATAAAGTACGTTAACTATTTAAAACTAAAAGCGTTATTTGTCTAGTTGTTTTTAAAAACTAAAAGCTTTTAATTGCTAGGTATAAAGTTTTTCTTGTACTATGCTAAAATGTAAACGCGCTTTTTGTAGATAATAAATAGCGAAATCGCGTACTTTGCAGCGCAAATGCTTTGAATAACTATTACCTACTCTCAATTACCTAGCTAGATAAAATTAAGTTAAGTACGTTTTTAAAAGCTTGTAACAACTTTTTTAAACCTAATTACGCTTATTTAGAAGCTAGTTTTGTTGAAATTGTGCACGTTATTCTTGTAGATGCTGTACTAGGCTTTAGTATTCTTAACTAGCTTAAACTACGCGCTAATTACTTTAGAATTTTTTTATTGTATTTTCTGCTAGTTCTTTGCTTAATTAAAAGCTATTTTAAGCTCGCTTAAACGCGTTACAAATTTTGTAGCCTATTTTTTGCCTACTAGCTTTTTACTTTGCGCAGCTACTAGTTTATTCTTTATATCTTTTACTTTAAACAGCCGAAGTGCAAATTCTCGCAAATTAAAGTTAAGAATATATTAAACAATTGTTTGCTATTTAGTAGCAGTAAGCTTTTAGCTATTTAGAGTACAATCGCGTTGTGCAGCAATTTTTTTAACGCGTTAACAAAGAGTTTAAAAAAGTACGTTAAAAGCAGCAGCAGCAGCGTTAGCGCTTTAAAACTATTTAAATTAAAAAGCTTGTAGAGCAAAAGTAACTTTTCTTTTCTATTAATTAGATTGCACGTTATTTAATTAAGGCATCGTAGATCAAAAGTAAACTAAGTGTTGCCAAGAGATTTTCGGCTACTTGGTAATATTAGCTACTCGGTAATCGTTTACGTTATAAATACAATAAAAGCAATCTAAGCGTATTTTAAAAAGTTTTAGGTTAACTAGTAGTATTTTAATAGGTTAACATTAAATCTCTATAATATTTAGCTCTAGTATGCGACTATCTAATTAGCAAGGCAAACTTTTTACTAATACGACCAAACTGTTTAGTTAGGCCTAGCTATACTCTTACTTCTCGAATTATGCGGTAGAGATTTACGAGTTAGTAACTGTTATCGAAGCTGCTATCGTGGTGTCTGAATAGACATGGCCGTCCTACGTGTCTACGTTACCGGCTACACCACGCTGTAGGCTGCACTAGACGGATAATGCCACTGATTGATACTATTCCTTGCCGTCCCAAATGATTCGCCTACGCAGGCCTATTTCTTATTTGACAGGCTGCGAGTGGCTCAGCTGCCGACATTCCTTTTTGGACTCCCCCAACCTATCTAGCGTCTGATATCGGCTTCGTTAACCGGATGAGTAAGGCAGAGAGTAACATCGTGAAGATGCGGCCAAAGAAGCTGCAAATTGTGCTTATTTCGGTAGGCCAAGACCTGGTTGATGGAGCATGGCTCTGGTTTCCAGACAGGCATATTGTGACAGTAATTCTAAGCTATATCAGAGGAAAGGAGGTATCATATGGTTCGTTACGTCGACCATATACTACATACGGACCAGTATGCACTTTGACACCCATGAGGTCCTGCCCAAGGAGAGAGTACATGGACTGCCCAACATCGCTCGGGGATCAATGCACTATTGGAAACTCCATCAGTATTGTCCTTCAAGAACGAAGAATCAGGGCTCACCAAGTTCATCCCAGCAGCACGAACTGAAGCCATCTTCAGCTAGCTTCCCTACGTTTGCGCCTATCGATCCTGCTCTTTTAGTAGAACAGGAACAGCCCGCGTGCCAGCTTCTCGTCGCCTAGGAACTCTTTTCTCAGCAGCAGACGTATCAAAGATTCGTGCAGCTCCTTCATGTCCAGAATCCCGCGCTTCTTCTGGTCGATATACGAGGTGTCAACAATGATGTGTTCGAGATTGGCCGTTGAGAGAGCCTTCGCATCTAGCAACGCCGATAGCCGCTCTGGAGTACCAACGCCAAGATCGGAACTATGCTGCTGTCAGTCCAAGTATTCTGATGGGTGATGCCCCCAATACTCACTTATTGCTCTTTAGCTGTGTTACCTGCTCTGCTAACTTGATATGCTTCGCAAAGAGCTTATCGACTTTGTTCCTCTTGATGCCTTGCTTTGGCATGTCGGACTTCAAAGCTCGACAGACGTCTGCAGCTCGGATTCCGGAGGCAGTGATGACCAGAGTATGTGGAGCTCCCCGAGATGTTTCAGGACTCGGCTCCAGTTTGCCAGCTTGGCGCTTCAAAAAAGCTGCAAAATTATTCAGGGTCCGCGGCTCCTTCCAGCTACTGCTGTCTTTGATGGTGTAACCTAATTTAGGTCAGAAAGGATCATTATAGACTCTGAGGGTATACATACTGGGAATGAATTTATCCTCCAGTTCAACGCTACTCAAGTCCTTCCCATATAGACGTGTGCGGGAATTGATGTAGTCCGCAAGTAGTTGACCATCCATTTTCTCGAAGGCATGGTTAACGCCCAGCTCTTCATCTAAGTCGTCCTCGTTGATTTCCTTTAGCTTTAGCTTCTTCTTTTCCTTCCTCTTCGCCTTTTTGCGAGCTTTCTTGCTTCCATTGGCGTCCGCCGACTCCTGGTCCCTCTTCCGCTTTTTGAGAGTTGACTCAGTGTCAAACTCAGGCTCAAGCAGGGGGACGCCTCCTTCAGCGTCCGAATCTGACATGGTGTGGAATGTGTTTGAGAATTTGCAGGTGCAACAGCTGCAGTCGGCGCTAGTATTGCAAAAAGTATTATCGATAAGTATCGGGCACTACCGCTAATTTAGCCTAGCGCCTAACGCGCAACGCGTCCGACCTCAACGTCAACAACATCCCAACCCACCAAAGGAAATCTCGTTGAGTGGAATTCAACGGCCAACTTTGGCGCTCGATTATGTCGGAATCAGCGCGTAAGAAGCAACGCACCTCTACGCGTGAATCGGAGGGTCAGGATGGCACCGAGGGAACACTATACGCAGATGTGAGCGCAATTCTGAGCTTGTGTGTGTACCAAACTAATAAGTGGACAGCTACATGCTCATGCTCACCTTAACCCCAAACCTGTTACCCCATTTCGACGCGCTGCCAGTGCTGGCGTGACCCCTAATAGTAGACGAACTCCAAACGTCCCGATACGAACACCAGGCACCGGAGCTCGAACGCCTCGAGGAGGACCAGCAACACGTCCCATTCCGAGTCGGAGAACGGCGCCTACTACTCCACATGCGATTCGAGCCTTGAGAGAGCGTGCACATGCGGCAAGGACACCAGGGCACACGAGGCGGAGAAGTGGGAGGATCCAGAGGGAAACCCCACGCGATATTCTGCGGGACCTGAGTAGAGGTGTGTATTGTCATGGCAGCATGTCGAGCTCGTAGATCGCTGACTTTCCATAGTACTTGCCCGCAACACGCAACCGACTGAGCCACATCTCCAGGCTCGGCCGCCCCGCAACTCTGCTCTCGATTTTCCCGAAATTGAAGATGGCCCCGACCCTGCTGTCCCTCGTCTGTCGATGCCTCTGGAGGACATGTATGACGACGATAGTATCCATGAAGCCCCACCTCGGCAATCATTGTTACCTCATCTCCCAGACGACGTCGATAACGGAACAATACAGTCGTTGGAATTCGGAAGACGAGCTATCAGTGAAGATCCCCGGATGTTTGGGACAAGGGTTAGCGAGCGATTCGCTGACTTGACTGAGCTGGGCATGGATGGCGAGGAATACGAGATTGATGGGACCTTCATTAATAGGAGGCAAACTCTCGATCCGCAGCACGCTTTCCAAGAAGGTACTGACGACGACACCACTACCGATATTCGGGCATTGACAGGCAGAAGAGATGGACGACCTAGCGATGTGGATCTTGGTGTATTTGGGGACCTGGACGACGAAGTAGATGAGCCGACCTTCCGTTTCACGATTCCGCAGCGCATACAAGCTGCGGCTCCAGAAGATCAAGACGAGGAAGAAGGGCTAGACGCGTCCGCTTACGACGAACGTCAGAATGGGGTGTACAATGATGAACCACTCATAGATGAACAAGCCGATGATAACGAAGCCGGCGAAGCAGCCGCCACAGCCGAGGGCGAAGACGCCACAGGAGTTTTCGAAGCTATAGGATGGGAATCAGAGCATGACGTCGAGGACGATGCTGAGTTGGAAGCTTACCGCGAGGAGACTTCTGCCATCGACCGCAGTCTCCAGACGCAATCCCCAGAGCGGCCTACTGATGCTACAAAAGCACCACGCAGACAACGAAGAGAGTTGATGGTGTCGGCGCACGGCCTTGAATATCCTTCATTTCCAGCGGCTGTAGTCAAACGTCTAGCAACTGGCTTCGCAAAATCTCAGGGCAGCAACGGAAAGTTGAGCAAAGACACTGTGGCGGTGCTTGCGCAGACCTCGGATTGGTTCTTTGAACAAGTGAGCGAGGATTTAGCAGCATATGCACGACATGGAGGACGAAAGATGATTGAAGAAAGCGATGTCATCGCTATAATGAAGAGGTATGTTACATTTCCCATGTTTTAGCGATGGCCATCTACTAACATCCCCTTAGGCAGCGTCAGATCACCAGTAACAGCACAGTCTTTTCGCTTGCCCAGAAGTTACTTCCACGGGAATTGCTGCAGCAGCTTCGCATGGAGCCTTTGCCCAAAGCCAAAGGCCAGAGGCAAAAGCGGAAACGCATGGAGACGATTGACGAGGAAAGTTGAAAGCGTAGCAAGAGCATGCTTCACACTGAGCTATCAGGTCCATTGCGTACTATGTCTTACCCGTTGTTGGGTCCCCGACAAAGGCTTCTTGACCACCATCCAGAACATGATCGAGGTCGCGAAACTCAGCGCGTACCTAGTACGTTAGTGTCGAGCTCTATAGGGATGCTGCGGGATACCTACCAGGTGACGATGTACTGGGTGTGGCTGTTCCTCAGATGTACTGCTGCGGGCCTTCCAATCGGAATTCCTTTCGGCTCTCTTTCATAAGAAACGAGTAAATCCGGCGCTGTTAGATGATTAGATACCCCATGCATTTTATGAATACCACCACGTTCTACTCACTCATTGTCTCCTCGACCCATACTGCCTGACTGCCAGTATGCTCTGCCATTTCCTGAAGGTCCGGGAAGAACCATTTCCCTTCTTCTGGCTTATTGTTTGGCGTAAACATATTCTTCTTCGGCGGCTGTCTCAAAAGCCCTTCAACTAGCACCTCGCCTTCCGGCATACCTCCGGACTTCTTTCTGAACCATTGCCTCTCCACGTTCTTGTTGATCCATCCCCTCATGCAGAGAATCTTGTGCACATTCCCCTTCTCATCAGTCCGCTCCAGCGGAGTCACGACGTTATATCCCTCCTCCCCGTCGAGCATTCGTGGCCCAATCAACATCTCTTGATCGTGCCGGAAGACGCCCCTCGCCCACACCCGCCTATAGTCGAAGTCCTTGATCGCGTCCGGATCTATCCGCAGCGGCAGCTCGAGCGGCGGAAACGTCAACCGATCTTCAAAGCGCGCCACTAACTCCGTTTTCCAGCCCAACCGCTTGACCTGCCAGCACCCCAGGCAAAACGCCGTTATGGGGATTATGGCAAGTATGATCAGCCCCGGGCCGTGCTGTTTCCCCACTCTGGCCATCTTTGTCGGTCGGTCGAGGATCGAGACGAAGTTCGGGTCAAGGCCGCCGTCGGGTCCGCCGCTGATGCGTCGCCGGAAGTGCGTCTGGTGCTGCTTGAACTGATCGCGCAGCCGTTGCTGGAGGCATTGGGCGCGAGGCCATGTACGTGGGCGGGTTTGTGGGCTTGATTTGAGGCCATGATGTGAATAGTAGCGCCGGAACAGGTTGAGGAATGGATTCGGTTTCGCCATGGCGGCTCAAGTGGCCTGGATGCATCTCGAGCGAAGTTGGCGATTCTCGGAGGGTTGATGCGGCCAGTCTCGAAAGGGCTTAGCTTCCGAGGCTTCTTCCTTCCCGCAGCCAGCCTGTGCCAAACCAACTCTCCATCAACGACCGGCCCGCAGCATCGCACTCTATGGCAGAAGTACAAGCTCGAGTGATACCGGATCCTACCGGCTATGGGACTGAGAAAGAATCCCTCCTCGACCAGCTCGACCAGCTCCTGGAACAATATCTGAACACGCTCGATCAATACCAGGTGGCTCAGCAGCAGCTGACGACGACCCTATCCACAGTAAGACTTTCACGGACTTTACTGCTAACCTTATACTTGCTAATATTAGATGCTGATAGGGGTTTCTCTCATTGGCCCAAGCAAATTTCAACGCTGCATCCCGTACTCGTTATGGTCAGGACTATTACGACGAGAGGATGCAAGCAACACGGAAAATGTATGTCTGGAGTCCTAGAAACCCACCCATCATGTTCTCTAGGGGTTACATTGTCCCATTAGCTTCCCGATAGTTGACAGTACCAGCACTCTGACGATGGAGGACACGAATGTCAGCTTCTCAGTTTCTGAGACGGAGCTTATGGCCCGCGGTGATCCGGAGCCTGATGCTGGTGAGCCTACAGCTGATGTAGGGCCACCTCAATCTTCAGACAGCCTTCCTGCAGAAGGCGTAGGGCAAACAGCGTCGTCGCCGTCAGAAAAGGCGTCTTCCATCAAAAGCAAACAGCACACGGATCCGCTACGTTGGTTCGGGATTCTCGTTCCACCTGCATTGCGCTCTACGCAGGCTTCGTTCGTATCTGCGGTTCACGGCCCCATTCCGCGGTTGGCCTCGCTAGTCAAAGACCTTAGGAAGCAAGAGGTTGATATAGCGCGGCTGAGGAAGCAGATGAAGAAGCTGTAGGAAATTATGCCACCGAGTCGTAATATCTGCTCTTACAGGCTACGGTATGCAGTGCTTTCCTAGCATAGCCGAAGCCGTGCTCAGTCTCCACCTGGAATCCGGCCACGTCAAACTAGATTCACCGTCAGGAGGAAATCGGAAGTATGCCTCAACGGAGCTTGCGGTATGGCTGTGCATCCCCACACCGGTTGAGTGCGCCGTATTTCGAATACCTAGTCTGTGTCAGGCCCCAACGCCCCGAAAGAACCGAGTCGTTTCTGCATATCGCCTTAGGTCGGCGGCGGGCATCCGCATTCAGCAATTGATACGGTTTCAGAATGATCTCTAAATCATGAGGAACCAATGGAAACCAATCGAGGTACCCGTGTCGTCCAAGAATGTGGATCGTTACGGTTTCCCGCCCCTGAAAGGCAGCGATCTGCGCTTACTCATATCTCACCTACAGAATACGGCATAAACGTGCACGGAACCGAGTCGCGGGAACAGTCGTCGCACCCCTTCGTGCCTTCGTGCATTGGCTCAATGACTCTTTGCTAGACTTATCATGTGCTTCATGGCTCCATATTTCCAAAAGTACGGATGGCGACAGTGGGCACATCCAATGCGGACAGTCGCCAGGATTCTGTCGTGACCGCCTCAGTAACCTAACCTCACAGCCACAGCTATGACCTCCACACATTACTCTTGTGCACTTGGCACGTTGATATGCAATGGCCTAATCGGTTCAGCTCTCCTGAACATAAACAAATGCACAGACATACTAATGTCCGAATATGTAGCCGAGCATATATAGAATAAGCTACTGTCGGGCTTCCGCAAGTCGCACACATATATATACCCCGAGGACGACCCCCCAGAAGTCTTCAAGTGCTTTCTTACTTAATCTTCTCTTTCCTAGATTCGCTCGTTGAGATTTTATTCTCTAGTCACTCGCTTGATATACCACGACATCATGTCTGGCAAAACTCTTCTCGCCCTTTCTGCCTTGGGCAGCTTGGCCGCTGCTCTTCCTCGCGCCAACTTCTACGAAGAAGCCCCTCCTGCGTACGGCGAACAGCCAAGTTCGGATACCGGCTATGGGCCTCCCGCCCTTACGACTGTTATGACTGATTCGACGAGTTCTCCTACACCTGTACCATCGTCCGGAGATGAGCTCTACATCATTGAAGACAGCAGCGCCGGCTATGGGCCTCCCGCTCTTACGACTGTAACTGATGCGACAAGCTCCCCTTCGCCCGTGCCATCGACTGAGGAAGAGCACTATAGCAATGAGGACAGCAGCACCGGCTATCCGTTTTACTCTGTGGACGTCCCGCCTACCTGGCCCACTGGTACTGGCGGCATTCCTCCAATTGACATCAGCGCTACTGCAACCTACTATGTGCCTTCGGGCCCGGGATACCCCAATATCCCGCCTTCGATTCCAACTGACGGTGTCCCGTATCCGCCTATTCCGGGTGTCCCAGGTGAAGGGTCGGGATGCACTACGACAGCTACGGAGATTGTGACTTCGATCTATACTTCTACTCAGATCATCACCGTCTCGTACACTGAGCCGGCTCCAAGCTGCACTTACGATGTCCCGGCTGGAAACCCCAGCTCGCCGCCTTACACTCCTGAGACTCCGTCCCTTTCTGAAGAAGTCCCGCCCCCAAATTATACTCCTGAGGTCCCTTCAATTTCTGAAGTAGAAGTCCCGCCCCCAGGTTATACTCCAGAAGTCCCGTCAACTCCTGAAGCCCCGGCCCCGAATTATACTCCGGATGTCCCGTCAACTCCTCAAGAAGAAGTCCCGCCCCCAGGTTATACTCCTGAGGTCCCGTCGAATTCTGAGACCCCGCCTCCGCCAGGTTATACTCCTGAGGTCCCATCGAATTCCGAGGTCCCGCCTCCGCCGGGTTATACTCCAGAAGTCCCGTCGAATTCGGAGACCCCACCTCCCCCGGGTTATACTCCTGAGGTCCCGTCAGTTTCTGAGATCCCGCCTCCGCCAGGTTATACTCCCGAGGTTCCATCAAATTCTGAGGTCCCGCCCCCGCCAGGTTATACTCCAGAAGTCCCGTCAACTCCTGAAGTTCCTTACCCAGATTACACGCCAGAAATTTCGTCAACTCACAGCGTGCCCGCTCCATACCCAACCGGCGGTAACTCCACTTACTCTATTGGAACTGGATACGTGTCTAGCTCAACCTACTATCCGTCAGGCGAGAGCTCTTTCGTCTACAACCCGTCTGAGACACCGTATGTCCCTGGACAGCCCAGCCCTTCGACTGACGTGCAGTCATCGGAGACCCCTTACGTGCCCAGCCAGCCAAGCTCTTCGACAGTCGTACAGTCGTCCGCGACCACCCCGTGCACCACGAGCGCTAGGCAGCCTTCAGAGACTCCCTACGTTCCGACCACGCCAAGCTCCGCACCAGCTGTCAGCAGCTCGGAGGTGCCGTATGTGCCAGGCTCAAGCGGAACCCCCGAAATCCCTTACCCTACCCCGGAGCCTTCTGCATCTGCCCCTACGCCCGAGCCCTACAACCCAGCTCCTACGCCCGAGCCGTATAACCCAGCGCCTACGCCCGAGCCGTATAACCCAGCGCCTACACCCGAGCCGTATAACCCAGCTCCCACGCCCGAGCCATATAACCCAGCTCCCACGCCCGAGCCGTATAACCCAGCACCAACGCCCGAGCCTTACAACCCAGCGCCTACACCCGAGCCATATAACCCAGCTCCTGCGCCCGAGCCGTATAATCCAGCTCCTGCGCCTGAGCCATACCACCCCGCTCCCCCGCCTGAGAACAGCTACGGTCAGGGCAGTGACGGATACGGGTACTAGGACTCGGAGCCTCGTTGCGGTTCCTAGTCGGACGAACACAAGGATGAATAGTGATGGAATGGTTTGAAGTTTCGTATGTCAATTGGGGGTCACTAATTTATGTTTTTTGTCGAGCATCGTCTTTTCGGGCACTTCTATCAGACTGGTTTATTCACGTCTAGATCTCTATAGGGTTTTTTTAATGCACGTATAGAATTCAACTTTGTGTTTCTGCGCCAGCTAGTCGGAGTGTTTATTGCGGGTGTGTTGTGGGGCTGTTTTTTGCTGTCCTTTAAGCAAAGGGGAGGTTCGATTGTGTTGTCGTCGTTGCAGTGTTGCCGTTCTTCGTCTTCGTCTGCGTCTTCGGTGCCGCCCCAAGTCGCTCTTGTCCAGCAATCTAACAATCAGGGATGCTTGCCTCTCGGCATATGGTCAAGTCAAGCTGGACACTATGGGTTTCTTAGGTTCTGTTATCTGGACTTGAGGGCGGGCTTTCATGAGTGGCACTGCGGCTGGAGCGCTGGGGGCGAGCAAGTCTGTGGGCTACGGCACCACCCACTCATTATGCACTCCAGTGCCGCTGGGGTTGGGTGAGGGGAGGGCGAGGGCGATGCGGTGAGAGGAGGGCGAGGGCGGTGAGAGGTGGAGCTAAAGGGCGATGCGGTGAGATAAGGTGAGATAGAGATGAGATAGAGTGAGGTATATAAAGGTATCTCCTCTCTTGACTTCCTCATCCGTAGTTCCTTCCCTGATCTTCGGTATCGGTGTACTCTTGTCTCTTCTAGAACATGGCCGGCCGCTCCTTCCTCTCGTCATGTCGCGACGCTCACGCGTCATCGCTCCTGCCTTCTGCCTCCACAGCCTGCTCGGGCAAGTCAAGTTCCCCTCCCCACGCTCAAACCCCGTCTTGCACTCAGCGCACGCGGAAATCAAATGCCGCTTCTCGCAGGCGCCGCGGAAGCCCTTCTGCATTGCCTCCGTCTAGTCTCTGTCTTTTCTTCTCTGCAGCCTGCCTGCCTGCGCTTTTCGTCTTCACGGCGGGAGTGCGAGAGTGCAGAGATGAGTTGAGTTGAGTTGTTTCTGAGCTGTGTCCGCTTGTGTGTGTGAGTGAAAGCGACACACGCGTCTGGGTCGGGGTCTGGGTCGGGGCAGCGCAGCGCAGCTGGCTCACAAACACCACCACGCACCGTCGCTTGGAATTTTGCCCACGCCAACTTCGACACCGCACCAGCTCGCAACCTCCGACGACACGCTTTCCGCTAGCTGGACACGACACGCCACCGCATACATTGCAGCAACGACAATGAAGCTTGAGGGTTGCCCGTCGCCAAAGCCAGAGCTAGCAAACATGAGTGGACGTCGAGGTGAGTAGCTACGCGTCCCTTTTATTGACGTGCGGCTTGTCCGCTGCCACGCTCCGGCAAACACATGGAAATCATAGAGGTCGTTGGCTGAACAGCTTCTAGGTTCTCCAGTCTACGATAGCGCGAACGACGCGGCCTGGGGCAGTATCAGCGTCGTGCCGACTGCGCCAGCCCGTCGAAACTCCAACGCAACGGTGAAATCGCACACGACAGACGGTACGTTGTTCACTCGCGAGGACGGTACCTTAATCCTCAATGGCAAAGACATGACCGGCAAGACCGACGAAGAGATTGCGTTTGAGATGCAGAAGGCTGAGTACGGTGGAGATGTCGACGTAAGTTGTAATTCTAGTTCAAGACGCCGTTGTAGCTGACAAAACACCTTGTAGGCGGCGCAAGACCAGGAGCAAGCTTTGGCGCAGTTCCGGGCGGAGAAACCCGACACGGTTGGAGCATCGCAAACCAAGAAGCCCGGCACGGTTGCAACAGCGGACGCAGAAGATTACAATCGATACAAGGACATCCTCCAACTCAAAGGGATGGAAGAAGACATGTTCATACAGGCGAGGAACCGTTACACTAAAGAAGAACTGATGAGAATGGACACTGCGACATACGACATACAGTCCGCAAAGGTTAAATCAGCGCACCAAAAGTGGTGGGAAGATCGATGCGCAGAGAAAGCCCTCAACCAATTCGCGGCTGATGAGCGTGCAAAGTACGGCGGCAAAGGCGCTGTCAACTATCGACGCCAGCCCAACTTGAATCTGACCGACGCCGACCTCTACAACTCCGATCCGGAAGAGGACTTTGACTTCGATGGCGATGAGAACGATGCTACCGAGGTCGCGAGCGATATGGAGGTCGTGGACACGGCTGAGGAGATCAAAGAGGACGCTGTTGAGAAGATTGAAGCAGACACCACTGGGAATATCGAGAAGAACATCAAGGAGACTAAAGATGATGACGACGATGTAGTAGTCTTCCGGGGCATCGCTCGCTACCACTACTGATGTAAATCATGCAGCAAGAGTTGTGGGCCCCAGTCTAACATACACAGACATGCACCAGTCGTCCGCCTTTGGAGTCTCCGACCACGTACCTTGAAGCGCAAACATCATCGTTCCGAAGCACGGGTTCCTGAGGGTTGACAAGACAGAATACAGAGTGGACTATCGCGGGCATATGGCATATTTGGTTTCTTTTCTTGGACTGGCGTAATTATGGCGGGACCTTGTGTGGAAGAGCTATATGGCCTGTATTTGCAGCTCGTTGCGGCTATCCTATGCGGCGTTGAAATCAGATGTCGAAGGATTGATTCTCAAAGCCATGTTATACGCACAATGAATGAACATTAGGACACTGGGAAAGCTCTTTTCAAACCGCTTACATTTTCTCGTGAGATCCTGGGAATCTAGGGCCTTAAATGAGTAGATATTGTTTTGTGGGGTTGAGGTTCTTTAAGAGTGCTGTCTGTTACTCTGGTGCAGGAGATTCGTCTGATATCGTGATAATTTGATTGAGATGGTTTTGGGGTTTGTCGCGTGTAGTATTGATGAATTGAATGTGAATGTGCAGGCTCGGAAGTTGTTCGTTCGTCGCATGCGAGACGAGATACCTAGGTACTTTGGTTGACTAAATCTAGTGTACCATATCCATGCATCAATACCGTAGTGCCGGCACCCCGCCGAGCATAACTCGTTGCCGAGGCGCCCCTCCAAACTACTTTGTTATGTCCTCGTACCTTCTATACTAGATAAGATAGAGCTTTGTAAGAATAGTACGTCGCTTTCCTGTTGTTAATATCTGCTATACGGTTAAGAGCATGGCCTAAAGTCTGAACAAACAAGCATTGAAGTATGCCATACGGGTGTACGTCGAGTTGACGCCCTACCTTACACCTACACAGCAATTTCGTAACAGTCCTGTCATCTCTCTTTACTAAGCTTCTCACGCGTTATCTTTTTATCTATAGTGTCTAGTCCGCGGGGTGAGTTGTGTACTACCTATGCGATGTCTACAGATTAAAGTTTCGCAAATAGAGACAGTAAAAAGAGATAGTTCGGTGTGATGCAATGGTGCGTTACGTCATGAATGAGAGTGAAAAGATAGGAGAATAGGGAAAATGTAGGGAGGTTGGGATTGAGATTAGGTGGGAGTTGAGGGATAGAGAAGCTTGAGTTGGGTTGTTTGCATGTGCATGGGTTCCCTGCCGGGGTTTACTTTATGCTTGCCTCTGGTTTGAACCTAGGTAGGGGAGTGGAGTAGAGGGATTTCTTTTTGGCAGTTTAGTGAATACGTGGGCAGTGGCACAGGATATGACGCTGGTTCTAGGAGTATAAATTGCACGCAAAAACAACACAACACATAGTATACACCACACCACACAAGACGCAACTCTCAGTCAACTCAAAATCAACTCAACACTACCCAAAACCAACCAACCAACAATGCCTCCCATCTACAGCTTAACCCCCCCCTACAACCGCGCCGCCTCCCCCTCTACCATCATCCCCCCCGCCATCCTCATCCTCCCAGGCCCCTCCGACCTCGGCCCGATCATCCAACAAGCCATCCACTCCCTCAACAACCTCACCACCTCCAGCCTCCACACCTTCACGCTCCTTCCCCGCACGCGCACCCACCACACCACCCGCATGCAATCCACCCCTCCCTTCCTCGCCTCGCTCTCCCGCCTATCTGCGCGCCCCCTCGCCCTCACCGACTCCTTCGCGCGTCTAGAAACCAGAATCGCGTTTCGAGACGTCGTGCGCGAGCGCGAGACGCAGGTGCGGGTGGTGGACAGCTTGCTGGACGAGCTGGTTGAGGCGCTGGATGCGTTGAGTGCGATGTGTGGCGAGGCGCGGAAGGCGGCGAGTGCGTTGCAACATTGTGTTGGTGTGGCGAGGGCGGGGGGTGTGCCGGCGGAGAAGGATCATGGTGGAGTGGTGGGGTTTTGCGTTGGGTTGGGGGGGGAGGGCGGATCAGGGGAGGAGGTGAGGTTTCAGTATGGGGGTGGGAGGACGGTGTTTGGGGGGGTTAGTTTGGTGGTAAGCGCAGTGTTTCTTTCTAACGAGCGACTGACTGACTGACCGGCCGCAGCGCCTGCAATCCCTAATCCAAGAACTCGACCGCCGCATCTCCATTGCGCGCGGCCATGTCGTCGGCGGCCTCGTCGAGGTAATGGATGCGAAGAAGCAGTGGACGAAGTTCAATGCAGACGTTGTCAAGGCGGTGGGAAAACTGGAGTTGAAGGTCAATGGGGTGGTATTGGAGGGAGACAATGAACGTGAAGATGACGGTGAAGAGGGTGAGGGCAGCGACGAGGAGACGCGGGCTAAGGAGGTTAGAGACGCGTTGGACTACTTTCGATGAGATGCATTGTCGATCGTTGGTGTTGACTGACGTTGGATTGGCGCACGGCTTTGTGCGGTTAACACGTCTTGATTGACGGGTCTGCTTGGGATTGGGATACGCACGTAGGGAAGCAGGTTAGAGGGCGAAAGGTTGGAAGAGGCCGCGTGCGCGGGCCCAAGCATGTACCTATATACAGTAGACTTCAGGCGATCCTCCTAACAGCCTAGGAGTTTTTATGTTGCAGTGTAGAATGCAGTGAAAACAAAAGTATTGTATATTGTTCTGTTGTGTTCGTGCTGCCCTCTCGAAGGGCCAGCAGCAGGGTCTATTTACATGACGTATCTATGATACAGCTGAGGTAAGAGGTACTCGATAAGTGAGGAAGTAGCACTAGAACACCATTACGTGATCTGCTTCTCCTCATAACCGCAACACACCCCCTCATCCTGTAGTCGTCTCACGACGTAAGGATGAACCTCTCAGGCGTTGTTCTCCATCGCACGAACCTTTGAATGAATGTCGATCTGGTGGAGTTGCTGTACAAATTCGGCGTGCTTCTGTCGAGGAAGAATCTTCGTCATGCCGTCAGCAGGAATTTGGTTTGTGGGCTTCTAGTGTACGTATAGGCGGCTCTCCTCGACCTCCTGGCGAATCCAGTTCTAGTGGATATCGACGTGTTTGAGCTTAGTGCTAAGCTTGTCTTGCTCCTTCGTGACTATACCTACAGTCTGTTGGTTGTCACACTAAATAATAGGCGTTTGGTTGAGCTTCAAAGACAGTCCTTTAAACAGGCGGCACTACTCTTCTATCTCTGATCTAGCGAGTAATAGAGCGAGCAGTTCTGCTTCAGTCGTAGATTTCGTGACCGTGCGTTGGAGTGTTGACTTTCAGTCAACTGTCATGCCAAACAGCTGAAATACGTATCCTTGAGAGCTTCAGCGCGTCTCAACATCGTCAGCAAAGGAGGCATCAGATGCTCTAAAGAAAATAGAATCGCGATAGTCCTGTGGTGTAGCGAGGTACTCTTGTATCTCTGCTTCGTCAATAGCTTAAGCCTGCAGAGCTTGGTACTTTGTTTCAAGAATATGACGCTACACCCTTCGAATAGATTCGACGTGCGCTTAACCAAGGTTGGTTAAATGTAAAGCGTAGATAACGTAAGCGCGAGCTAGATTAGGTCGGGTATACTGCGTTAAGTAGGCAAGGTAGCTTACAAGCTCTTAATAGGTCTTCGTCCGAGCTTCATTCGATTTCTCAAGAGATTGTTCTAGGTAGCTTACTAGCATAGGCACCTTAGAAGGGCAGCTAGTAGAAATAATGTTGTATTTAGCAGCAACTTTGTCGATGTAGGCGTTCTGTACCAAGTGAATTGTACATGCGTTAATGTCTCGAACAACGCGTATGCCTAAGAACTACTTAAGTTCTCCAAGGCATTTTAGGCTATAATGCTCTTTAAGCTTTTTCTCAAACTTTTGGTGTAGATGCCTGTTTGATAGGTGGAAAGCCATAACGATATTGTCAACGTAGACGAACAGGATCAACTAGCTGTTAGCGTAGACGCATGGAAATTCTGATATAGGCGTTAAGCCCAAAGACTTTAGTGTCTCTCTTAGGTCCTTGTACTACAAAAGCGGTAATTTCTTTAGTCCGTACAAGGCTCTTAGCACCTGTAGTAGCTCTCTATTTTTCTTAAAACTATCTAGTGTCTGGGCGTAGAGCTTTCGATTGAGTGTAGCGTTGAGAAACGCGTTCGGTACGTCGTACTAAAGTAGCTCTAATTCAAATTAATTGGCGATTGCAATAAGTGCTCGAAATGTTCGTGCAGCTAGTGTAGCAGCGTAGGTGTCTTCGTATAGCTGTTGTAAGTTGCCACGAACAACAAGTCGTGCTTTAAATCGATAGAAGTAGCCGTTTTTATCGAACTTGTATGTAAATACCTACATTAGAGGTAGCACCTTTGCGTTAGCAGTTTCTGCTGTTTGTGTCGTTTTAGCGAAACAGCCTTTGCTTTATATTTTACGAAACTCTTTCTAAGCAGCTTGTCAAAACAGCTCTCCAAACGGATAAAATTCGAGCTCTTAATATAATCGAGGAGCTTTTGGCACCTGCGAACAGTGTATTTTCGTTGTCAGCTTAGCCTTCAAGGCCGTTGAGAAAGCCTTAAGGTAGTCGTTAACTAATTCTTTATATAAGACGGCGTAAGAGTGCTATCTCTCTAGTTTCTAGAGATTAGCGTTTCGTCGTGTACGTCGTAAGCTTTCGATAATATTGTCAGTGCTAAAATCGAGGTTTCGACGTCTTGGAGCGTTGTTCTTATGTCGATTAAGTGTATAGCTTTTAATCTGCGTTGCTAACAGATTTTAAGATCCTTGCTCAACGTTGTGTTGTTCTTGAGCTAGCTGCTTATCCAAAGCACGTTGCTTTTGTTCTAAATTAGTAGAGAGAGTATCGTCTCGTCCGCCTTGTGTTGAGATTTCTAGAGTTAACAAACTCGTGCTAGGCTGCTCTTTATTCTGTTCTATTACTTTACTTTTTATTTAAAACTTCGTAAGCACAGATGTAAGCTGTGATTAACGTCGTTGTCGAGTTGTCAAAAAGTCTTCGATTGCTATATCGTCAGATTCAAACTCCTTAGGAAATGCAAGAAGCTTAATAACTTTTTTAATTACTAATTTTTAAGCGTAGCCTTGCAGGTTTTCGTAGAATTTTGTAAGTTCGAAGACAACGTTTCGTATGCGTATAACCTAGTCCTTAGTAAGCAGCTAGATCCTAAATATGTTGGTAGAGTCGTAGCCAACTAGGTAGCTAATAAGCGCTCTTAATTCGAGCTTGTCTGCGCGCTTGAGTAATCGGTTGAAAACGTAGGCTCGACATCTAATTGGACGCATGTGCTAAACCTTCGGCTTTGTCTTCTATACGATCTCGTACGGTGTTTTCTACTGCAGCGCTTTAGTTAGTGTCTAGTTAAAGACGTATGCTGCTGTTCGAAACAGCTTATAAGCCAAAGACTTTGGCAGTCCTGCTTGGATTCTCATAGCTCTGGATCAGACGACGAGAAGCGATCCCGCTTGCTTTGCTAGTCTATTCTGCTCTTCTGTATACTCAGCTCGTGCCTCGTATCGAATACCTAGGTCTCTGCAAAGTTCTTCTAGAAAGTTTAGCAACGTGCCGTATCCACGTTCGTTGTTTGTCTTGATAGCTGTTACGTCATAGTTAAAGATACGCTGTATGCTGCGAATATCTAAATCAACTATCGACTTAGAAAGGGCTTCGATCGCTGTGGAAAAGTAGACGCTTTGTGCTATTTCGAGTATTAATCGACGAAGTGTTCAGCCCATCGATCACCGTTTAAGCAGGCCTCTTCTTGTGGTACGAGTTGAATAACGTCAACAGAGATTCGATAGAAGAGTCTCTAAGCTTGGTCCTTCTGTTGTCGTCGCGAAATCTGCTTCGTTAACTTTAACTCTGTACAGACAGTACAGAACTCGTTAGTGTCGCTTTTAATAACAAGACCGTCGACGTTTGCTGTAAGCTTCTCGATTGCTTTCTTGCTAAGATAACTCTATATCTAATAAGCTATTCTAGCATCGACCGTCTAATCTAGGCGTAGAGCCTTCGAGGGTTAGTAGGTAGTGCCAAAAGATAACAGCATAATCGGCTTCGGTCGGCGCGAGGCTTCGGCGTCTACTAGCTAGTGTCCTCCGTTGTGCTCTAGGTACGTAAAGACGTTTCCTAGATTGCTCTTGTACAGGAGATCCCGTTCTAAATCAAAGTGTATGCCTAGCTTCTTGCAGCGAGCCAAGCCAATTAGGCTAGTAATAAAACTTTCGACGTAGGCGACGTGAGTGAGCCTCAGCGATCGTGCGCTTGCGGGCGTGTTTGCTATAAGCTCCATGCTTCCCTAGGCCGTAATTTGGACACGTCCTGTTCTAGCACTGTCGCGGTGAATGCAAACAGTGCGTAGGGAATTGAGAATTGAACTAAGGTTGTATTATCTAGAAGCTACAGAATTTGTAGGTGCGAAAGCACAGACAGCGCTAGTCCTAGATAAGCGTAGTACTCTTATCCATCTTATAGAGTAAGAGCTATAAACCGTAACACACTCTCTAGCTAGCGTAGACTCAAAAGCAAGAAGTCAACGACAGCTAATTAGTATTAGTATATATAGAGGGCGTTAATGTTGTTCCAATTGGCCTAATGTAAGCCCTTTAGGCGCTTAGTGATATCAACGAAGCTAAGTTAGCAAACGAACTCTGTAAACTTCTGCTTTAGTAGTATCTTTGTAAGTCCATTAGCAGGCATACGATTAGTAGAAACTTATTGAACGTTGATTCGTAAGGCAGTGACTTTCTGTTGAATCTACAGCTAGTAGATGTTAACGTGCTTAACCTTTGTATAAAGCTTGTCGTGCTTTTTTGTAACAATACCAATAGTCTGCTAATTGTTACACCAAATTGTAGGTGTACAGTCGAGCGTAAAGTTGATTCTAGTAAAGAATCGCATCCATTTCTCTATTTGCGAGGCAGCGAGAGATAACGAGAGCAATTCAAACTCTGTAGTTGATTTTGTAACTGTGCGCTGTATAGTCGATTTCCAGTCAATCATAAGTCCACCGAATTTGAACGCGTAACCTTGAGAGCTTCGGCGAGTCTCAGGCTCGTCAGCGTACAAGGCGTTAGATAATCCAAAAAAAGAGAATCGCGATATAGAGGATCGTTAGAGAGATACTCAGCCATGTTCTGTGCGCTAGCAGAGGCTTTAAGAGCGAAAGCCTTCGTGCTAAGCAGGTAGCGCTAGGTTTAGCGAATCTTCGAGACGTGTAACTGTTCTAAGTTGGTAAAGTAGCAAGCAAAGACAACGTGCGTTCGAGCGACGTTAGGCCTGCTCTAGACAGCAATGTATGCTAAAGAGCTAACTAGTTGCTAATAAAGCTTCGTTCGAGTAGCGTTAGGCTTCTCGATAGACTGCGGCAGCTAGTTCTCTATTAGTAGAACGTCTAAAGCCTTGCCTATAGCTTCAATACTAAATCGAGCGCACACTTTATTAATAAAGGCGTTTTAAACAAGCCAAGTCTTGTGTAGAGCTTGATTGCGAACAATTCAAATGCCAAGGAACTATGTAAAGTTTCCTATAGCTTTGATGTTGTATAGGTTTACTAGATTCTTCTCAAAGGACCTGTAGAGATAAGCGTTTAATTGATAAAATGCCATAACGATGTCGTTAACGTAGACGAATAGAATAAGCCAGCAATTCGTGTACAGACACGAGAAGCTCTCAACTAGTTTTAGGCTTAGCTTAATAAGCTTGCGGCGTAGCTCGTTGTACTATAGTACAAGTAACTTCTTTAGGCCGTAAAAAGCGCGAAGTACTATTATAATCTCGCTTTTGATTTGGCGAAAGGCCTTAAGTGTTTTAGCGTATAGCTTGCGATCGATCTAAGCGTTTAGAAAGGTAGTAGAGACGTCGTACTGCTTTAGCTCTAGATCGAAGTAATTAGCGATCGCAATTAGAGCGCGAAAGTTGCGAATTGCGAGTGTAGCAGCGTACGTGTTGTTAAGCGAAGCTTTAAAGTTTTCTCGTACTACAAGTCGAGCCTTAAATCGTAAAAAATATCTATCTTCGTTTGTTTTGTAGGTGAAAACTTACATTAGAGGTAGCACCTTAGCGTCTGCAGTTGCCTTCGACTAATCTGTCTAGCCAAAAACGTTTTTAGCGCGTAGGTTTCGCCATTTGATTTCTATAGCGCGTTGAAATTGATCGCTAAACATGTGTGTAGCAAGCTGCTTTACTGCCTTCGGCAAAAGCAGCAGCTGCGATTAATAAATTCGCAGTATCTTATCTACCCTAGCGGGTATTAAGTAAATCTTAGTTGAAAACGCTCGCAGGTAATCAACTAGAAGCTTAGGTCCTAGCTTCGTAGCGTAAGACTAGATAGCAAAGTTGTTTAGATTCTTTGGTTTTTAACTGCGCTTGCCTGTAATAATAAAGCTTGTGTTATTTAAGTCGAGATTAACGTTCTGTAGAGCTCTCTAGCCTCGTCGGCGATAGTTTTTAGGTACTATTAGAATTAAGTCAACTTTAGAGAGTTTAGGAGTTGGCAGCTGTTGCTAAGTTAATTCGAGTACGTTGTTAGTTGTTTTACTTTCTACATAAGAGCTTCTAGCTGTTAGAGCTAAGGTTACAAGTGCTGTTTAGCAGCTGCGCTAACGAGCAGTTAACAAGTTTTGATGCTAATATCGTCGTTCTGTAGCATCTCTAGATATTCGAGTAGCTTAATTACTTTTTTAATTACTAACGTAGAGGCGTAGCTGTCTATTCTCTTAAAAAAAAGCGTAGGTTCGAACACAACGTTACGTGTAACAATAACAGTATTCTTTGTAAACAGCTATATACGGAAGATATTAGTGCTTTAGTAGCCAACTAGGTAGCTAATAAGAGTACGCGATTTAAGCTTGTTAGCAGCTCTTAGATTACAGTTGTAGACGTAGGCGCGACAGCCGATAGGCCTTATATAAGCGACGAGTAGCTTTTGTTTCTATACAACCTCGTACGGTGTTTTCTAACCTAGTGCTTTAGTAGGCGTTTGATTAAGAATGTACGCAGCTGTGCGATACATTTTATGTAATAGATTCTTTAGTAGGTTCGCGTGTATGCGCATAGCGCGAGCTCGCTAAGTAAAAACTCCGCCTGCGCGCTTAATAAGTCTATTTAGCTTCTTTGTGCTAGGTAGAGCTGGCTCGTACAGCATTTTCAGTTCGTTTGTAGTATTAATTAGATCGTTGCTAAATCTCTTTTCGTTGTTGCATTAGATAGCGACTACGTTAGCATTGTACACGCGCTGAATCTTGCGAATCAAAGCTACTATGCTCGTGCGCGCAGTGCGCCAGGTCGCGTAACGCGCCACCCTAACAACATAAAATAAACAAGAAAATAAAGCTGTACAGCTATCTACAGTCGCTATTATTACAAGATTACATAGTTTTATAGTAATTATAGCATTGCAATTATAATAAGCTACTTGTATTTACTTAGTAGCTTAGTAGTGCAGCTGTAGCGAGTAGTCTAAGTTAAAACAGCTAGTGCAGCTACTTTAGCTTAAACATAAAATAAATTAACAACAACACGTTTTTAACGCTTCTGCTTTTAAAAAAAACTTTGTAAAACTTTGCGCTTCTTTTTTTAAAACAATTGTATAGCTTTTTAAGCGTCGTTAGCTTTGTTTTAAGCTTTCTTTTTAGCTACTTTAGCAGCTTTCTTTTTTTTTTGCACTTTTTTAAGTTTTTTTTTTTTAACACGCTTTTCTTTAGCTTGTTGAAGCTTATATAATTAAGCTTGCTCTTTTAGCTAAGATCTCTTAGCTTTTTGTAGTTGTTGTTGTTGTTTTTTTTGCTTTTGTATTACGTTATTATTTTAAGCCTGTTAGACTTTACGAAAGCTCTAAAAGTAAGCTCTTTTATAGTACTTTTTTTAGCAGTTGAGTTGTAGAGTATAGCTTTTCTTTTTGTACTTTTTTTTTACTAAAAGAGCTTCTTTTAGGCTTTAGATTTTATAGTAAAAAAGCTTATTTTGTACTAAAATGTAGTAGAGCGATCGGCGGAGCTTTTTAAACTTTTTTGAGCTTTTATCTTAAGTCGATTAGCGTATAAGAAACTCTATTTTAAGCTAATTCTTTCTACTAAGTACTAACGTTAAGCTTTTATTTAAACTTAAAGCTTTCTTAGTAAATCTTTTAAGTATACCGTTCTAGTTATGTAGTACTATACTAGTAGCTTTAAAGCTCTTTTTAATAGTTTTAAAAATAAAAGCCTTGCTTTAGGCAGCTTAAAACAACGAGAAAAAGTTTTTTTTGTGTACTAAAAAAAGCCTCTAACTCTTCTAAAAGTAAAATAAAAGCTTTTTTAAGTAAGCGTTTAATAAAAGCTTAAACAACGCTACATTTAGTAGCTAAAGCGTATAAGTTAAATAAAAAAAAAAAACAGCTAGTAGAATCTTGTTGTTGTTGTAGTATTTAATAAAATCTATTGTTACATAAAATCTATAGCTGTCAAGAATAAGTAACTAGTAACTTAAGCGAGCTTTTTGTTTTGTTTTTTAATTAAATACTTTTTTAAGCTAAGCTAGCTCTATATCGTTGTTAAACTAGCTAGAAAAAAATAAGCTAACAAAAACTAAGTGTTGTTTTTGTTTAATAAAAGCTATCTAGCTTGATTGTATAGTGTTGTTAGCTAATTTAAATATAATGCTTAGCAACAAAGCTTCTTTATTTAAACAAACACAAGCTATTATTATTACCTACTTTCTATTGCTATCTTGAATAGCTGCTTTTACTACTTTTTGCTTGTATAGTTTTTTATTAAACACTTTTTTTAAGCGTCCTGTTACTTTAATTATAAAGCTCTTTTTATTTATATTGTATATTTACTAAGCTTTTACTTTATACTCTTTTATTTTATTATGCAGAAAATCAAAGTACAAGCTGTACTTAGCTTTAGAATTAGCTTTGTAGCAATTTTAGTTCATTTTTTTTTGCTAGCGTAAAATAAAATAGCTTAAGTTTTTGCAGAAAAAGTAGGTAACCTAGCTTTCTAAAACTTCTCTACTAGCTAAAGTAAACGCAAAGCTGCGTATTATCTCTCTTGTAGAGAGTGTACGCTTTTTAGTTAAAGTTTTAATATACTATACGAGCTTAGTTTCGCGTTGTAAGTTAAAAAAGAGGTAAAAATTAGTGCGAGTGCGCATTTAATCTTAGTAGCAGCGTTGCAGTGTAGACTGTACAAC
Organism: Massariosphaeria phaeospora; assembly: GCA_011032825.1. NCBI lineage: Eukaryota > Fungi > Ascomycota > Dothideomycetes > Pleosporales > Massariosphaeria > Massariosphaeria phaeospora. Next base: position 814,351 of record JAADJZ010000002.1, read on the forward strand.
ACTATACTTTTTTGCAATTTAGCAGTAGCTAAAATTATTTTCAGCTTTACGCGATTCTATTTCTATAATTGCTTTTTAAATTGGATTTATATTGGTAGAGTTATAGAGCGTCGCAGTTACGTGTAATTATGTTAGAGTAGCGCGTTACGCAACCTAGCGCACTGCGCGCACAGGCATAGTATGAACTAGCGTGTAAAAGTTAGCTTGTTCTTTCGCTTGATTGTAGCTATTTTATGCTATTTTGAGTACTCGTCTATTGAGTAAAGAGCGTATTTGCTACCGTTGATACACTTCTCTCTTATAGAGATAATGTAGATCAAGTTTATTGCAACTCGATAGAATAGTCGTTGTGCACGGCTCTCAGCCAAGCGCTTTAAGATAATATAAGTTATTTAAGCTTTGATACACGTCTAGCAGAGACAGTTTATATAGTCTTCTATTAGTTAGACACTAGTAACGTTTAGTTTAAGTTGATCGATAGCTTTCCGGCCTAGGTGGCTCTATATTAGATGAGCAGAACGTTGATTGACGACGTTGGTAAGCTTTGGCGCGTACAACAGGCAGTACGATGCTCTAAAAGTACTTAATCGTAAGTATAAAAGTAATAGAAGCGGTCGGCGTAATAGCTTTGCATTAATTAGCTAGTGTTCTCTATTGTACTTGAGTTGCGCGATGACGTTTGATGTCTGTCGCATGTATAGGACGTCGCAGCTAGAGTCAAAGTAAATTAACTTTGTACAGCAGCGAGCGAGTTTTAGGACGCTTGTAAGAAAGCCTTTGACGTACGCAACGTGCGTTAGCTCTAGCGTTAGCAATTCATGTAGCGTACGGGCTACGAGGTCCATCGTGCTCCAAGCTGTAATAGAAATACAGCTACTATGCTCGTGCGCGCAGTGCGCTAGGTCGCGTAACGCGCTACTCTAACAACATAAGATAAATAAGAAAATAAAGCTGTACAGCTACTTACAGTTGCTATTATTACAAGATTACATAGTTTTGTAGTAATTATAGCATTGCGATTATAATAGGCTACTTGTATTTACTTAGTAGCTTAGTAGTGCAGCTGTAGCAGGTAGTCTAAGTTAAAACAGCTAGTGCAGCTACTTTAGCTTAAACATAAAATAAATCAACAACAACACGTTTTTAACGCTTTTGCTTTTAAAAAGAGCCTTGTAAAGCTTTGCGCTTTTTTTTTTAAAACAATTGTATAGCTTTTTAAGCGTCGTTAGCTTTGTTTTAAGCTTTTTTTTTAGCTACTTTAGCAGCTTTCTCTTTCTTTTGCACTTTTTTAAGTTTTTTTTTTTTAACACGCTTTTTTTTAGCTTGTTAAAGCTTATATAATCGAGCTTGCTCTTTTAGCTAAAATTTCTTAGCTTTTTGTAGTTGTTGTTGTTGTTTCTTTTGCTTTTGTATTACGTTATTATTTTAAGCTTGTTAAACTTTACGAGGGCTCTAAAAGTAAGCTTTTTTGTAGTACTTTTTTTAGCAGTTAAGTTGTAAAGTATAGCTTTTCTTTTTGTGCTTTTTTTTTACTAAAAGAGCTTTTTTTAGGCCTTAGATTTTATAGTGAAAGAGCTTATTTTGTACTAAAATGTAGTAGAGCAATTGGCGAAGCTTTTTAGACTTTTTTAAGCTTTTATCTCAAGTCGATTAGCGTATAAAAAACTCTATTTTAAGCTAATTCTTTTTACTAAGTACTAACGTTAAGCTTTTATCTAAACTTAAAGCTTCTTTAGTAAATCTTTTAAGTATAACGTTTTAGTTAGGTAGTACTATACTAGTAGCTTTAAAGCTTTTTTTAATAGTTTTAAAAATAAAAGCCTTGCCTTAGGCAGCTTAAAACAACGAGAAAAAGTTTCTTTTGTGTACTAAAAAAAGCTTCTAACTTTTCTAAAAGTAAAATAAAAGCTTTTTTAAGTAAGCGTTTAATAGAGGCTTAAACAATACTACATTTAGTAGCTAAAGCGTATAAGTCAAATAAAAAAAAAAAACAGCTAGTAGAATCTTGTTGTTGTTGTAGTATTTAATAAAATCTATTGTTACATAAAATCTATAGCTGTTAAGAATAAGTAACTAGTAACTTAAGCGAGCTTTCTGTTTTGTTTTTTAATTAAACACTTTTTTAAGCTAAGCTAGCTTTATATCGTTGTTAAACTAGCTAGAAAAAAATAAGCTAACAAAAACTAAGTGTTGTTCTTGTTTAATAAAGGCTACCTAGCTTGATTGTATAGTGTTGTTAGCTAATTTAAATATAATGCTTAGCAACAAAGCTTCTTTATCTAAACAAATACAAGCTATTACTATTACTTACTTTCTATTGCTATCTTAAATAGCTGCTTTTACTACTTTTTGCTTGTATAGTTTTTTATTAAACACTTTTTTTAAGCGTTCTGTTACTTTAATTATAAAGCTTTTTTTATCTATATTGTATATTTGCTAAGCTTTTACTTTATACTTCTTTATTTTATTATGCAAAAGATTAAAGTACAAGCTGTACTTAGCTTTAGAATTAGCTTTGTAGCAATCTTAGTCCATTTCTCTTTGCTAGCGTAAAATAAAATAGCTTAGGTTTCTGCAAAAAAAGTAGGTAACTTAGCTTTCTAAAACCTCTTTACTAGCTAAAGTAAACGCAAAGCTGCGTATTATCTCTTTTGTAGAAAGTGTACGCTTTTTAGTCAAAGTTTTGATATACTGTACGAGCTCGGTTTCGCGTTGTAGGTTAAAAAGAAAGTAAAAATTAGTGCAAGTGCGCATTTGATCTTAGTAGCAGCGTTGCAGTGTAGACTGTACAACACTATACTTTTTTGCAATTTAGCAGTAGCTAAAATTATCTCTAGCTTCACGCGATTCTATTTCTTTAATTGCTTCTTAAATTGGATCTATATTGGTGGAGTTATGGGGCGTCGCAGTTACGTGTAATTATGTTGGAGTAGCGCGTTACGCGACCTAGCGCACTGCGCGCACGAGCATGGTATTGCTAGCATTAACAAAGCGGCGCTCTAGGTTGTCGCTCGTTCTCTTCTAGCTTTTCTATGTCTCTAAGTTGACAACGTGTGTGTTAAATCTAGGATCAACAATTCATCGATTAAGTAGGTTAGTCTAAGTAGTGTTATGAACAGCTATTGTTGTAAGAGTTCCGACAGACTTGGTGAGAGCTTCGATCGCGATACTGTCATGACCGTCGTAACCGTCGTAGCCAAGTGTTATAAGTAATAGGCTAGTTGATATTACAAACGTGTTAGTGTTAGCAGGTAGCTTGCTGTTGTTAACTCGTAGTAACCTAGCGTTCTGTTCAGCGCTCTGAGGTTAGCAGGCTGCTTACCTCTCAAGAGCAGTTTTGATGCGCGCGTTGATCTTGGAATCTTTCCGCGCTTTCTCAATCTTGCGTATAGCTTTAGCTGCAAGCTGATAAAACTTCGAACGCTCCGAGTAGCGGGTATTCAGAATAAAGCAGTTAGTGTACCAATGCTTCTTTTTACAGATACAAGTTAGCGTTGGTCGTAGGCTATTACGATAACCTCGACTAGTTGATGTAGCCTTAGTTAGCTTCGTAATTCCGAGCTTAGCAGCAGACACTGCTAGGCTAGTAGAGTAAAGCTTCGTACGGCGTAGATATGTAGTTATCTCGGCGACGTAGGTCTCTAGAGATAAAATCTTAGCAGTAGTGCCTCGCGCTTTATGTTTGAATATCTCGCGCAGGCAAGTTGTAGCGTATTCTTGATCAAGTGCTTTGCAGGCGATTAGAAAGTCCTCTTGTAGTCAATTGCCGTTAGTTTCTAGCAGATTAACAGCCTTGCCTTAAGCTGTAATGAATATCTAGTTAGATAGCTATTGTTCGACTTTCTTTGCAGCTTTCGAAGCAGTTTTGAGTGTGTTGTATTTGTCAGCAAGCTTGCAGCAGCGAGTTGCGTTAGTTGAACAAAGAAACTTCTTAAGAGCAACTAGTCGGTCGTAGAGTGTTTCGTAATCTTTAATTAGGTGTATGTAGCGTACAGCAATCGTCTTGCTAATGTTCGTGTTCAAGTTAGCTAAAGCCTTCTTCTAGGTGCGGTACTTAGAGCGGCGTCGCTCCTATCAATCGCATTTCTATTGGTAAGACTCTTGGTTGTCTGCAGTTAGGTTAGAGAGCCTAATAGCTCTAGCCTTGTAGTTGGTAAGTTGAAGCTTAGTAGCCTTCGTTAGCTTAGAGAGAAGCTCTCTAGCTACGTTAGAATTGATATACTGCCAAAGACCGTAGCGATTGGCAACGTCTCGGCGAATAAACAGCTAGGTAAACTAGTCGTTAAGCGTGTTTAGTATAACTGTGACGCGCGTTACAGCGAGGTTAGACTTAGTAGTTATTGTAGAAGCTATAGTCGTATGTGATTGGATTTAGGCTAAGATCTAGGCAATGTGCGTTGTAGGTAAACGCAGTAACAAGTGCGCTGTAGTAGACGCGGTAACAGGTGCGTTGTAGTAAACGCGGTATAGCAACGTGCGACTTAGAGTAGAGTAACAATTGCAGCAGTAGGTAAGAACAATTCTAGGTTGCAGCTAGGCTCATAACTGTCGCGGTAAGTGCAAACAGTGCGTAGGAAATTGAGAATTGAACTAAGGTTGTATTATCTAGAAGCTACAGAATTTGTAGGTGCGAAAGCACAAACAGCGCTAGTCCTAGATAAGCGTAGTACCCTTATCTATTTTATAGAGTAAGAGCTATAAACCGTAACAAGCACCAACAAAGTTAGTAGAAGCAGCGTCGTACTCTTTCGTCTATTTCTTTTAGTTCTTAGTGTTTATCACGTAAGTGTTGGAGCTAGGGTCAAGAATCCATCGGTTGCTAAGCTTGTTAATATTCTCTTCTATGCTCACTGCTGTGTAGAGGTTGCCTTCTAGCTTCATGTCGTCATCTGCGATCGTTATCGTTTCGACTTGATCGTTGTTATTATCTAGAGCGGGTTGCTCTAGGTCTTGTATTATGTACTGTACAGTGTTAGCTGTAGGTCTAGTAGAGCAGCTGCTATCGTCTATAGCAATGCTTCTTTCGTTCTTTTGCTGCTTCGCGCGCTACTTGTCAAGCGCCTTGTTGATCTTGTTTCTTAAGTCGTTGTCGGCAGCTAGGGCAGCGTCGAGCTTCTTTTGGCCAATTGCATTAGCGTAGGCCTTTGGCCTTCGTAGGTGCTTAGTGTTAATCAACTAGCAGTTAACCCAGTAATGTTTTAAGCTACATAGGCATTTCGGTTTCGTCTTGTTGCTATTCTTGTTGCTTTTCTTGTTCTGCTGCTAAGGTTTAGCAGCGTCGAGCTTTGCAGCTATTGAGCTAAGTCCTGTCAACAACGGTAGCACACGCTTTAGGTACGTAGTAAACTTGCTAACGTAGTCTTCCACTAATGGGATAGTAGTGCTAGCATCCTCTAGGTCGATTAGAGCTCGCAGACCTGACGTACTATACTCTGGATCAATTGTTCTGCAGGCGACTAGGAAATCTTCCTGTGCCCGAGATCCCGTTGTCTTTGGAATCTCTGCGGCTATGCACATGTTGGTGATCTCTACCCAAGAGCGTAGCTACTCCTCAGCCTTCCTGCCGCGTGGCGGCGTCTGGAGGGCTTTGTATCGTGCGATAAAATCGCGTTGTCGTGTCGCGTCAGACGGTGCAAGGTGCTTCTTAAGCGTTGTCAATCGATCGTGCGGCGTGTCCTTGTTCTCGATAAAGTAAAGGTGCTTTGCAGCAATTGTCTTGCTAATCTTAGAGTTGAACTCAGCGAGAGCCTTCTTCTGACGCTTAAACTTAAGGTCCTTCCGCTCCCATCGCTCGTACTCTCACTGAAACAGCTTCTGCTGTGCTGCAGTGAGATAGGCAAGGGACGTCGCGTCATTGTTGTAATCCGTCAGTTGAAGTTCGACTGGTGCCAGTAACGTAGGCAGATCTGCTGCCTTCGTGGCAGGGTCAACGTACTGCCAGAGTTCGCTCTTCTGCGCAGTATCCTTTCGAATGAACAGCCACTTGTGCCAGTCGTCAGCTCGATCGAGGACGACGGTCACTCGGGTGACTGCAGGGTCTGATTCTGTAGTCATTGTCGATGGTGTATCGGTAGGTTGGCGGCTCCGCACAGTATGATCAATCGTGATCTCGATCGTGGGTGCCAATCAGTTGGTAGGCGGCTCCGTACAGTATGATCAATTGTTGATCTCGATCGTAGGTGCCAATCAGTTGTTGTGAGTGAGCGAGCTGTCTAGTCGCAATCCGGGCTCATAACTGTTGCAGTGTAGAATGCAGTGAAAACAAAAGTATTGTATATTGTTCTGTTGTGTTCGTGCTGCCCTCTCGAAGGGCCAGCAGCAGGGTCTATTTACATGACGTATCTATGATACAGCTAAGGTAAGAGGTACTCGATAAGTGAGGAAGTAGCACTAGAACACCATTACGTGATCTGCTTCTCCTCATAACCGCTACATTTTAGCAACAGGTAGGTTGTCTACTCTTGTCTTTAACAAAGCCCTACTGTATCTAACATACTAGGTATTGTCGTGTAGGGCTTGTAGAGGTAAGAGAAGAGAGTAAGCCTACCTAGCTGCGCATCGGAAACGAATTATGACAGGGCGGTAAGCCAGACGCCCTAGGCCGGCTATTTCGCAGCGCTTCACATACACACACACACACACACACACACACACACACACAAATACACACGCCAATAACCAACAAGCCAAACCACAATTAAGCAAGCATAAGCAACGATGGTCAAAGACACATGAAATTGGATGCCAAAGCAGTCATCTAGCTGAGTTGAGCTGTGCAGCCGTGACACCGAGAACCCCGCCGTCGTTAATCACCCACCATTGACCCTCCCCAAACCGAAACTCCGATTCATGTAAAGCCCCACACCCCCAAAGTATCCGTTGCTACGCCACGCATGATAACGAAACTCGCCTTGAGGAAGTAGAGTGCAAGCCCAAGTGCAAGCCCAAGTGCAAGCCCAAGTGCAAGCACGGTCGGTGTAAGAAAAGCCCGGGCTGACCATCCACGCGCAAGCAAGGCAAGTAAGCAAGCAGCAAGCAAGAAGCAAGCAAGACGCAAGCAAGAAGCAAGCAAGACGCAAGCAAGCAGCAAGCAAGCAGCAAGAACGCCCTAGATGTCGGACTCGCCGGCACGGAACAGGTCATCTGCAGTGCGCAGAATATCGTCTTTCTCCTCGCCCTTGATCTTGAAATCACCGAATTCTTCGTCGTCGTCGCTGAGGTTGGCGGCGGCACGCTTCTTGGGAGCGGCGCCCTTCTGCTTCTTCGTCGGGCTGGCGTCGGCATCTCCAGTTGCGCTGGCGCCACGTTTGCCGGTGGACTTGGGCGTCGTTTTGGGTCGGCCGCCGGAGGATCCCTTCTTCGGTGTAACGGGGGCCCCGCCGACACTCGCAGCGTGTTGTTTGAGTTTGCGCTTTATGTTGCCCATGGTGACGCTAGCAGAGCCGTGGGTGTAGCCAGTCAGGCTGGCGAGCTTGTCGATGTCGATCTAGGGGAGGCAGGGTTAGATGTGTGGGATTCGGGTATCGTGAGAGGTTGGCTTACCTTGGGCTCCGATTCCATGCACTGCCAGGCGAGCGCGAGAACCTCCATTTCGCGAGCGGAGAAGCTCACAGCTTCAGCCATGTTGATGATTGGGTAGAGGAGGTGGGATAGTGTAGAAAGAGTGGGCAAAAAAGCTTTCCAAGCAGGAGGGTTGATGGTCGCTGTTGGAAGTGGGGTGGAAGAAGAAAGAAGAAAGAGAGGCGAAAGAGCAGCGATGGCTTTACTTTATATGCCAAGCCGCCCCCCCAAGAGCGGTGAAATTGGCAGATAAGAGGTCCTTTCTAAGAAACCAGTGAGGACAGGGAGACTCACCGCAACCAAGGTGAAAAGTGGTGAAAATCCATTTTTTTACCTTTTGATTGGTCTTGCGCTGCTATTATTGGCGACAAAGCCTGGCAAAACCGGACATTAAGCTGTGTGGTGAAAAACGACCTGTCGCCTACAGCGCTCTTACAACGCGTACCTATTCACGAAACCACGTGACGTCCATTGACCCATCCCCGTACTTCGGAGCCAAACAGAATGCGGGGTCCGGACCAATAAAATGATACCAGCTTGCACATGCGAGATGCGCCGATACACTGAGAAGATTGCACCGAAGATTGTAGCCTTGTCGCCTGTCGCCTGTCGCCTGTCGCCTGTCACCTTGTCGCCTTGTCGCATTGTCCCATTGTCGTACAGTTGACTAGTAGCCTGCCAGGGTGCCTGGTCGCGAGCCAACAGTAGACACAGCCGACGCAATTCACTCGCCTGTTAAGGAGTCTCGAGTTCTTCGTGTTGAGCAGGCACATCACAGCGCAGAGGGTGAGCTAGCATAGGCATGGGAAGGCGCAGTAACAACCAGCCTTCATATTCGTTTTACCTCTTTACCCCGCAATTCGGGCCTGTCCACATCTAATTCATCTCGCAATGCGGCGTATAATGAGTCGCCAACGATCACAGATAGTCCCAGGCTCCACACCAATGTGATTGCGTAGAAGAAGTTGGCATTCCCGGAGCCGGCATATATCCAAAGGTGATAGAAGGCCGGCCCTAGGAATGACGTATACAGTATGCTAGATGATGCTAGGAAGGTGTATCGCATCACTGCGAGAGTTAGTTGGGCATATGGTTCGCATAAAGGCATATACTGACCGGGAAACAGGTGTCGGAACAATGGCACCAGCGATAGATATAGGGAGGCGTCGGCGATGCTGGGATACGGCGTAAAGATTGCAAAGATGCCGGTCAACGTAGTAGCAACGAACAGGGGCTGTCTATACAGCCGTATCGTTAGGCCGGGCATGTATGAGGCCACATGGAGCCAAAAGACGCCCAAGAAGAACTCTCGGAATGAATCGAACATTTCGGTGAAAAAGTACCACCAAAGACCCACATTGGGTGTTAGATCCGGAAGTAGGAGCCGCACACCGTACGTCGCAGCAAGAAAGTCCCATGAGCCTGTGAGCACTGCCGAGACAACCAGTAGCGCTCCGGAGGCCACTGCCAAGCCCAGTGTGTGAAGAATGGCGAACATCCAAGGATTTGGTGCGTGCTTCGTTCTGGCTGTACGAGTGTCATAGCAGAGAAGGGCAAGCGGCGGGAAGAGAAGAATCGGGTGGAGGGCAAGGTATGAGGCGAAAGAGATAGCTAATATAAAAGTGATGCTGGCGCCTTGAGACGCTTTTGCCATGGCAGTCAGAATGCAGAGATTGGTCAAGGCCGAGGTCGAGCGGGCAACACAGGTTGCGACGGTGAAGGGATTGAAGAGGAAGCTAATGCAGTTAGCGCAGTAGACAGAAGCCGTGTGTTATGCCTACCCAGCTGCGATTGCGGCGCTGCTCCAGCGCAGGTCCTTTCGCGAAGACGTGAAGAGGCGCGTAACTGCCGCCTGCCCACTCTCGGCCACTTGGGCCAATGCATACGCACTCAGCAGGTCAACCACGGTGAAGACGACATTTGTAGCGAACGGGTGGTACGACGGGTTCGGGAGGAGCGAGAACAGCGGGAGGAGAAGCGGGGCCTGGTGGAAGACGCCGCCGTCGTAGGGCGAGACATTGTGCGTGTAGAGGAAGAGGCCCTCTTGGACTGAAGGCATAGTCAGCGGCCATTCTGGATGCAGCTGGAGGTGAAGGTGGGGCAATTCGCACGTCTCTTGAAGCTCGTCACCGGCGTGGACACTTCGACGCGGCCAGCGAGGAGGCTCGGTAACGACGGGAAGGCAGTGAACAGCAGCAGTCGCACTGCGGCAGCAACCCCGAAGAGCAGTGCCTGCTGTTGATCAAGCGCCATGCAGCCACGGGGGATCAGACGGCCGGCGACAGAGGCGGGGCGTCCGACGAGCAGTCTGGCATGCTCTTGGTGTTGACCTGACTGGAGTGTGCCTGAGGTGTGGACCTGCACGCCAAGCCGGCGTCCGGACAAACTTTACGCCTATTCCTCGGCCAAAATTGCTTGCTCGAACTTTTTTCTGTCCCGCAGCGCAGAGTCGAGGGAGAGTGCAATCGCCCGACTTCTGCATTCCGACTTCCCATACCCTCAAGATGGGTCGCATCAAGAAGAAAGGTATTGTTCATCTTTCGCGAGCGCTTGCCATTGCTAACAGGCGACAGGCACCGCCGGCGCCGCCAAAAACTACATCACCCGCACACGCGCCGTGAAGAAGCTGCAGATTTCGCTCCCAGATTTCCGGCGATTATGTATCTTCAAGGGTCAGTTCCCGACCGCGTGACGGACACGGCAACTTGTACCTGACGTGACATCAGGCATCTACCCTCGCGAGCCCCGCAACAAGAAAAAGGTGTCCAAGGGCTCGACCGCGGCGACGACCTACTACTACACCAAAGACATACAGTATCTGCTCCATGAGCCGCTGCTTACCAAGTTCCGCGAGCACAAGTCTGTGGCAAAGAAGATCGGCAAGGCGCTGGGCCGGGGTGAGGCTGGGGATGCTGCGCGACTGGAGAAAAATTTGATGCCGAAGCTCAAGCTCGACCACATTATCAAGGAGCGCTATCCCACCTTTGTCGATGCGTTAAGAGACCTGGACGACGCCCTCTCGATGCTGTTCCTCTTCGCCAACTTGCCATCGAGCGACCACATACCTGCCAAAACCATCGCCCTTTGCCAGCGTCTCTGCCACGAGTTCGAGCACTACCTCATCATCTCCCACTCGCTGCGCAAATCCTTTTTGTCTATCAAGGGCATCTACTACCAGGCGACCATCCAAGGACAGGACATCCTCTGGCTCGTCCCATATCGCTTCGTGCAGAGGACGGCTGGTGACATCGACTTTCGCATTATGGGTACCTTCGTCGAGTTCTACACTACACTGCTGGGTTTCGTCAACTACCGACTATATACGTCGCTTGGTCTAGTGTACCCTCCCAAATTCAACGCCAAGAGCGACGAAGAGGGTGGAGAGCTGGGCGCTTTCCAGCTAGAGGGCTTGAGTCTTACGAATGGCGAAGAGACTACTAACGGAGAGCAAGCCAAACCTGCGTCAGCCGAAGCCCAGGCGGTTGCAGACCAGGTGGCAGCCCTAGTAGACCCCGACGAGCAGGATACTACTGCCAGTGCTCAAGTCGACGAACTGGATAACACCGACGCGATCGACAAGTTTGAGACTACAGCCCCAGACGCCGACGTCCTCCCCCAGCCACAAGCGAGCAGTGCCGAAGTAGCTTCTCTGTTTGCTTCTTTCACCTTCTACCTATCTCGTGAAACGCCGCGTGCGCCCCTTGAGTTTCTACTCAAAGCTTTTGGCTGTAAGAGGGTTGGCTGGGATGGAACCCTGGGCGATGGCGCTTTTACAACGAACGAGTCGGATCCTTCGATTACCCACCAGATCATAGACCGACCTGCACCCGCCAACGACTCGCTTCCTGAGGTTGCCGAAGCGACCAAGGAAGATGGTGCCACTCCAAAAGCACAATGGCCGAGATCGACGATGCCCGGAAGAACTTATGTACAGCCGCAATGGGTCTGGGACTGCATAAATCAGAGCAAGCTTCTTCGTCCTGACTTGTATGGACCTGGTGCTGAGCTTCCACCCCATCTTAGCCCCTGGATCAAACCAAAGAAGGGTGAGTATGATCCAATGGTTCCTCTCGCAGCACAAGAGCTTGAAGGCGAGGCAGAAGCGTTCGAAGACGAGGAGGAAGACATCGACGACGAAGACGTCATGTTGTCCGATGATGAGGCTCCGGTCATTAATGGCAAAGACGACATGGCGGCCATTGTTGATCGTGATAACTCAGTGGAGGTGGGAGAGGGTATGGATGTTGCCACGTCAGATTCCGAGGACGAAGAAGACGATGATGCAGGCGCGGCCGCCGATGATTGGGACGGCTTTGACTCTGATGCCGAGTCTGATGTCTCCGACGGCGAAGTTACACGTAGGCGGCATCAACGTGAGCTTGAAGCCGAGGCAACGGGTGTTGCGCCTGAGCCTGTGATTGAGACAAACAGGACCAAGAATGCTGCCATCCGCAAAAAGGCGGACAAGAAGCGTAGAGAGGAGGAGGAGGAGCGGGCTAGGCAAAAGATGATGTTGTCGAACAAGAAGAGGAAGCTTCTTACACGAATCGAGCATGGCACCAACAAGCGCGATGCTGAATCGGAAAAGCTGAGGAAGAAGCGCAGAAAGGTTGAGAAAGCCAAACAGGCTGCTGATGCTCTATAGCGGCTCAAAAGTCATTGCGGCGTTCAGTCTGGCTGGTGTTCTTGGAGTCTTGCGCGGGATATTCCAGAATTCCATATCTTTTCCAGCCATATATTCAACGGCCTGGTCTATCGATGCAAGCTGCACATAGACCTGGACACTGACACAGCCATTGAGTGTGTTTCTGTCCCATTAGGTACGTGACCAGGGGTAGTGGAGGATTGTGGCGCAAGCAGCACCCGTTAAACGAATGAGTCAACGAAATATTTGAGCTTCTTAAAGTCCAGTCACATCCACCTCCGAACCATCCCATCAACACTCCGTTTTCATTACAACCGCGAAATATTATATTGTAGCTCTACCGTTATCCTCGTCGCTTCAAACTATTTGCATAATCATGGCGGTGTAATAGCGCATCATCCAGACATGCAGAAATAAACTCTCTGCAAGCGCTTTCGCGCTTTCGAGCTAATAACTATGTCGTAAATAAGGCATTCACCCTGGCGTTCAGGGTGCTGTTCGTCTTGGTAGGAGACTGTTTGCCACCCGCCTATGCGCTTCCGAATAATAGCAACAAACTGACTAATTTCATACCAGGTGTTGGACAATGACCATTGTGAACAATCCTGGAAAATAGTTTATTGCCTTCCGACCCGCAGGAGTCCTAGGGAATGCGCGCTGCCGAAACGCTACCGAGAACCACTTCGCCAAGAGCACGGATGGGTGAAAAATTTGCTGCACAACCTTATTTTGTAGGGCAAATTTTTTCCCAAGTGAAACCGTCTTGCTGTTTCACAATAAGACTTGACTGATGATTGGCTACAGAACGACGGAAAACGGCACTATTGTGGGCGAAAAACAATAGCAACGTCACGTGCCCGTCTATCCACTTCCAACCACAATAGCTGCTATTGTGCATCACTCGACAATAGGGCCGGACCAGACTAGGTGTATATAAGTTCCGCCGCCAGCCATTTCAAACCTTCAAACCTACATCTCCGAAGACATACTCGACTCAACCTCTACGAAGCTCACTGTATACATCAAATCCCACTTCACGCCTCACCCCTCTATCTCCCAACACCTCCTCAACCCGCCCAAGACGTCCAGAGCCTCATCCTCCACCTATCAAAAATGGCACTCATCCAGCTCCTCCCGACCCTCTCCCCCGAACTCCGCAACATGGTCTACGCCTCCACCATCAACCCCTCCAACCCACGCACATCCGCCGGCCTCCCCTTCCCCTCGAAAACCTACTCCTGCCGCCACACCACCACCACCATCACGCCCCTGCACCGCGGCAACCCAAGCCTACTCGCCCTGCCCCGCGAATCCGTGCTCGAAGCAGCCGAATACGCCTCCTGGGTGCGCGCCCACGCCACCACGCTGCACATCGCCATCGTCTTCTCGGGCCACCTGCACACGTTCGAGCCCGCGGACTGGGCGCGGAAAATGGAGGCGCATTTGCGTAAGCTGGCGAGGCTGCATCCTTGGCTGAGGAAAGTGGCGGCTTATGATGTGTGTGTGAGCTGGGAGCCCGATATGGCGGGTACGCTGAGGGCCAGGAAGTGGAAGGTTGCGGGGGAGGTTGTTGAGGGCATGGTGAGGGTGCTGGTGGGTCAAAGGAATGAAGTGGCTTTGAGGGGCAAGGGGGAATTGAAGGTTGCGTTGTTTTTTGAAGAGGGCGCTGTGGAGAAGGTACATCGGTTGTGTGCGAAGCCGATGGGGCTGGGCCTGTTCTTTGCGCTTCCGTTTGCAAGCTACGAGCCGGGTTTCAAGACGCAGGCAAGAGAGACGTGGGTTGTAAGGAGGGGGTGTATGGGGAAGGGGGTTGAGGGGACCAATGGCGAGCTGGTTATGAGGAAGGTGGTGCGTGGAGGGGCGGTGGTGGAGAGTGCGATTGGAGACGTGGAGAATCGGCGGATTGAGGGGCTTGTGCGGGAGTGTATTGGGAACTAGCTTTTGTTGTCTCAGCTAGGCGTGGACGGGAGGCATTCATCATGGGCAAAACATGGCGTTGGAATAGATAGGTAGCCCTAATGCAGGCTACGGCTTTTGATTTGATAGAGATGATATACATGAAAGTGCACGAGCATTAGGCATATGGGGTCCGCCAGCCCAGCCCAGCCCAGCCCAGCCCAGCCCAGCTCCGCTCCATCTCAGTAGTAAACACGCTTTTCCAGCCCAATCAAGCCCTCCGGAAAGCCTTCCTCCTCCATCTTGCTCACAACCTCCTTCACCTGCTCCATCTTCGCGCTGCCCACCCCACCCGCCAACCGCTCATCGCCCAGCCCATCCTTCGCAGCACCCGCCACAACCGCCGTCCCAACCACAGCGTTCGCACTGGCCGCCTGCGCCCCGCCCGTGAAACACTTGATGCCGCCAAACGTCGGCGGCGACGCGCCCACGCCGGGAAACCGCACCGTTTGCACTTCCTTGCCCGCGCACGTCGCCTTTTCGTACAGGATGCAGTAGCCGCCGGGGTCCGGGCCGATGGATTGAGGTGCCTTGGAGCCGGTGCCGGGGATGCGGCACGAGTCCGAGGGCGCGACCCAGCCGCAGTCGCCGCGGAAGTTGGGTGAGGTGCAGATGTAGACGGCGCCGGGGAGGCCGCGGCGGTGGAGTTGGGTGTTGGTGGGTGAGGTTGGGAGAGCGATGGTGGGGGAGATGAGGGTTAGGAGGAGGGCGAGGTAGAGGGCGATGATGGGGAATGTGGGACGGTAGTCCATGGTGGTGAGAGGTAGTATGTCGTGGTTTGATGGCAAGAGGTAGTATGCCGTGGCTTGATGGCAGGAGATCGTATGCCGTGGTTTAGAAATTACTTTATTTGGGTAGACTAGAAGTGAAGTGAAGTGTAGGTGTGCGACGGTCTAGCGCTCCCCGTATCGTGTCGTGTGCCGAAAAGCCGTGGGTGAGAGAAGCCGTGGGTGAGTGAGAGAAGTTTTTCCAAGCTCAAAACTTCAGTCAGAGAGTGTCGTCGACGAGGATGTAAAAAGATTCAGGGTGTCTGTTTGCCTGTGTCAGGACACACCATATTTTATCGACGCCCAAACAAAGCATCAAAGAAACAACATACCCGCTCAAGGAACCACGCGCGGAAACCCGCCTCGCGCAGACGGACCAGCCCGGTTTTCTTTGTCGGTCGCGTTGTTAGCGTCGTCTGGGGCGTCGTCGTCGTCAAAGAGCATCTGCCAGAGATGCAAGTCTTTGTTGCTCAGCCCCATTGTTTGTCGAGACCACGGGCCGTCGATGCTCACGAGTGCCAGCGCGCCATCAAGCCGATCGATCGGGAATCAAGTTTAACGAAAGTAGATAAAAAAAGAGACGCGGCGTTTGTCAACAACGGGCCCAGCAGGAAGCAGGGGGCACAGCGGACAGATATGGTGGGCGGAAGTTCAGTTGCGCTGCGCGACGGTGTTGGGAGCGAGGTTATGCGTGATGTGGTGCGTGAAACGGGTGTCTGACTCTATGATGCGACTGAACGGGTCGCACACATAAGCCCGCGTCCGATGCCTGCGAACGGCCCAACCGCCACTTGTAACTCTTCTGGCATAAAAGGTGTGGATCGCCCAGAGTTTGCGGTATTCTTGGAGGTGTGGTCTTTTCCGTTGAGAGGGGGTGCGATGCCCGTATTCTACCAAATTCGCGGAGACTTCGTACGCTGGATGCATATCAGTCGAACTCATCAGCCGGATAGGCGACTAAATGCAAAGGCAAGTTGTTCGAAGGTAGAATGCGCACGTTGTTTTACAGTCTTGTCGGCTAATCCATCAACACGACACTGTGCTGAGGCCGAAAGAACAGCGGAGCAGGCTCCGAGATCTGTAACATGTGCATTTGGCGTCAGCTGGGGTTGTCTGCAGAAAGGCGGGGGCGATGGCGTTCCGTCTTCAAACGTCAAACTTTAATGCGTTTTACCCTAACCGGATCAAGTATGGAGGTATTTCCAGTATCGGAAACAAGCGGAAGACTACTCCGTAGTGTGGGGGCATCTTGAAGTCGAAAAAAAAAAGAACAACTCCATTCCACCTCACTACTTCCTATGATTGCGCCTGCATCGCGCGCTCGATGCGTGCGCCTCAGAACAGGCGCTTGTCGTACGTGCTTGCGGATGCTTCCATTTGCTGCATTTGCTGTACTGGTAGACTTGCCACCTTGACACCGCGACTCCCCGGTCGAATGCAGATCGAGTGCCTTGACTGCTCTTCGCCGGCTAGCTTGACAGGCACAGGCGACCTGGTGCACATCTTGAACCCAAAGGGCCTACTGTGTACTCCTTTAGTAACTAGCTGGATCTCACGAACAGGCGGAAGATTAGAAGATCGGCAAAATCCGAGTGCGAAGGTTAGCAGAATTGCATCAACCAATCCCAGCATCCTCGAATGACGCTCTTCACTATCACAATACTATTAAAAGCGCCAACCGCAAATCTTCGACTGCAAAGCTGCAGCAATCACGCCTACCGACGCCATCGTCCTGATCGCCCACGGTGCTACATCACGGTCTCGCCGACTGTGATTGGGTACACGATTGCGACGATAGAGAAAGGCAAGCTCTCGTGCACCAGAATAGTTCTAGAGGGAAGTGGTAGACCTGTTTCTCGTGCGAGGGCCTCGGAGTTTATATGCCTACTAATCTACTCAAGTATATAGGCGGGGCCGGGTTCACATGCACCTGCTTCCGCTTTGGACATCCCCAACTCCCTAACTTACGGATCCACTTCCTAGTTCTCCGCTTCACCTCGATCGCGGGCAGGTGCCAATGCCATGTCGCTCAAGGATGAGCTTGACAAAATTCCCCCAGATATGCTCGACAAGCTACCAATCCTTGCACCGCCGCCGGGCGTTCAGTCCAATTTCATAGATGCGCCCAATGTGAGCGGGAAGATCCTTGCTGTACTGACTTGTCTCTTTGTCATAATGTTGGGATTCTCAATGATACGGATCTATGTTGCTATCCAGATCAAGCGCAAGATGGACCCGGACGACTGGATGACAGCTGCTGCTGCTGTTGGGGTCTGCTTATACTATATACTTGCGTGCCTTTGTAAGTTTTCTCCGCCTGGCCATGTTGTAGGTCTGTACTTGGGACAAAAGTAACAGAATTTTAGTGATACGACTGAAAGTGGGGTGGCATGGGTGGGACATAAGCGTCGCAGAGGTGCTCGATGACCGTTATTCCGTGGTGAGGACTCAGCCAGAAACACATGTCTTGCGAGGACAACCTCCACTGACAACCATGGATAGCGGACCTCCCTGGCGACTGGTCCACCGAACTTCGTTTGGCCGTTACCAAAAACTATATTCCTCCTCATGTACCTGCGACTCTTCCGCCTTCTGACCTGGCTCCGCTGGTGTGCCATAACTGGGATCGTTGTAATCTGGATATGGTACTATGTGACTGGAATCATTCTGATCGCCTACACCGCTCCAATGCATGGACAATCCTGGAGGGACGCCGTACTGTCACCCAGACGTCAGAAAGCCTTCGATTTAACGATACCGAATGGGTGCTTTGGCCTCGTTGCCGACATTTTCATACTCGCTCTACCGCTCATCGCCATCTCACATCTGCATTTGACCAAGAGGAGGAAGCTGGCAGTTGCGGCTATGTTCTCAACGGGCGGTATTTGCTGTATCGCATCTTCCGTGACCCTCTATTTCCAACATGTTTTGAAGAAGTTTCCAACCGACTCAACTTACTGGCTGTCCTTCATCCTGCTCTCATACATGACCGAAACGTGCGTCGGCATTTCAACGGCGTGTATGCCATCGCTTGCGCGGCTGTGTAGGCACCACAACATCGACATCGGGTCTATCATCTCTCGTGTTAGCTTTCCGCGCAAAGCACGCACAGCGCCGATGGCTGCGGACAGTCAGAGACCCCCGACCTTTGGAAGTCCTGCTGTGAGAAGGCCGTGGTCGAGTATCGTGGATGCGGAGGGGAATGCTTCGCACAGCATGGAGAATATAGTGCAGGCTCCTAGCGAGGCCACGCTTGTGAAGAAGCCTTCGTACGAGCCAGCACATCATGGCAACGTGCACATGGAGAACTTCGATTATCGAGGGCAGCTGTAGTCGAAGGCTCCATTAGCGAAGGGACATGGAGATATGCCTGTCGAGAAAGAAGACCAAGGTTTAAGCCAGAGAGTAGTAGTAGCATCTAATGAAGCCTGCAAAACGATAACGTTCCGTTCAATGGCTTCTCCTCCCTGATGCCGCAGTCAGCGTCGGGCCATCTCATCCAACATTCTATATCGATCATCCAGGCGAGGTCTGAAACTTATTCACTTCTCCAAGCTTAACATACGAGTGATGCTCGCCCGGGAGCTCGACGATGAGTTGAGCTGAAGTGTGGACTGCATTGCTGTTGGTTCGCAACAGCTCGTGCAGGTGAAGGTGGTGAGGGCTGATTCCCGAGTCCGTGCGCACACTGCGTCATCTGTCGGCTAGCAGCGGACGGAATAAAAGTCTCCGAAAAACATTCACACCTCCGAACAATTGCTCACGGCCGGTGCCAGCATAATGCCCGTATGTTTGTAGCCCGCACACGCCTGTACTCTAGGCGAACTGTAGCATCCGCTCGTGCTGCCAGCAGCCTATCTGCCATGGAGCGACGTGACTATGGGGTAGGCTCGTGGCTACCGTTTACCCCGTTTTCTGTCTAATCGAGCGCAGGCTGCTGTTGCGGCGCTCAATACGCTCCAGTCCAATTTCTCCATCGTGGATGCAATACGCAAGTCGGGAAAGGGCATGAACAAGCAGGCGATCCCCGAGATGCTCGAGTGGTCCAGAAAGATTGGATATAAGGTGTGCGGGCTCCCCTCCGGACTACGAATTGAGCAGCAGCTAATCTTCATAGTAGCCCTCCGATTTCGACCGATTAAAGCCTATCCATATCGCTGGGACAAAGGGGAAAGGGTCCACGAGCGCCTTCATCTCCTCCATTCTCGCCCAGTACCTCCCCTCATCCGCCTCACCTGCCGCGCCTACGAAGATTGGCTTATATACGTCGCCCCACCTCCGATTCGTCCGGGAGCGCATCCAGATTGACAACGTACCTATGTCCGAAGACAAGTTTGCAAAGTACTTCTTTGAAATATGGGACCGGCTGGAGGCCGCGGCAAGGATAGATGCGCCTGCAGACGCTCCGACCAAGCCCATTTACTTTCGGTATTTGACCCTGATGGCGCTGCATGCGTACCTAGAAGAGGGAGTCGACACGGCAGTCATAGAATGTGGCATTGGTGGGGAATACGACAGCACCAACATCCTTGCGAAGCCGACCGTCACAGCCGTTACGAGTTTGGGAATAGATCACACGGCAATGCTGGGCTCAACACTCACCGAAATTGCATGGCACAAAGCAGGCATCTTCAAGGAAGGGAGCATGGCATTTACGGCGCCACAGAAAGCCGAGGCTATCACGGTGCTGCAGCAGCGAGCAGCGGAAAGGGGAACTGCTCTACATGTTGTCGAAACTCACCCTTCTCTAGCGAACGATGAGGTGAAGCTTGGCCTCTCTGCGTCCTTTCAGAAGATCAACGCTTCAGTCGCTATTGCAGTTGCCGCAGCCCATTTGCGGTTGCTGGGACACACATCTATCCCCGATCCTACAACAGTTCCACACATCATACTTCCGCCAGAGTTTGTCCGTGGTCTCGAGCAGGTCAGGTTGCCTGGGCGATGCGAAATTCGACAGGAGAAGAACGTTGCCTGGCATGTCGATGGTGGTCATACGCTCGAGAGCATTGAGGTGACTGGTCGGTGGTTTGCAGAGCAGATTGCGTACTCTGTCGCTGCTTCCTCTACTAAAGCGCCCCGCGTTTTGATCTTCAACCAGCAGACAAGAGATGCGAAAGCGCTCGCCAAAGCTCTCTACGCAGCCCTGCAAGTCGGCATTTCCGGCGCCACATCCCCTTTCTCCCACGTCATCTTCACGACCAACCAGACTTTCTCAGAGGGCTACAGACCCGACCTCGTGTCGATCAATACAAATCAGCAGGATGTGGACACTCTCGCTGTGCAAAAGGCTTTGGCACAGACCTGGTCTGAGATCGACCCCGCGGTGGAAGTAAGCGTGGTAAAGACCATCGACGAAGCCATCAACGCTGCAAGGGCCGTAGCTCACAGATGGACTGAGCAATCGGATGAGCACGTTGAGGTTATGACCCTGATTACGGGAAGTTTACATCTGGTAGGCGGTGCTATTGAAGTGCTAGAGAGTGGGCAGGTACGATGAGAGTAGCTTGATACCCCTTCGCGATAGAACAGGTGCTTTTCAACACGCGCCAGTGTTGTACATTCCTCCTGCCACTTCCTTTCTGTTGCGATTCCAACTGCCGTGACACTATTTTGCAAGAGGTTAGACTTGGTCTTTTGCAGTGTTGGATCTGATGTTCGCTTACATGAGCGCTCACGAGTTAATGCATGGGCTGACTCAGCCACAATCACTGTTAACCACTAACCGTGTTTGCTTTTAGCCGACCTAGGCTGCGATCTCAACTGGAACGTCGAGATGGGTGCTAGGCCTCTTCTCTACCTTACACCTAAGAAGGCGTTTCTTGTGCACACAAGCTTTGCGCGCCTATGCTTCGTCTAGTCCATTAGTATGGCAACTGAGGCTCGTCCAGCGCTATACTTTTTCGAGGCCTGGGAGGATCCAGCCGCTCACGTAATTACTCCAAAAAGCCTTACCTGTCCACTTACTGATGGTAGTTTCTTAGAACCATATCAGATTCCGGAGTGGACCTCTACCTTACGAAAAAGTTGAGGATTGGCTACAGCTCAAGGTATGGTTGCTCGCAGGACGGCGTGCAATACTAAACCATCTGTGCAGGGTGAATATGGCATCGTCGCGGGCAAGAATAAGGTGTTATCTTCTGACATGTTACTACTTCGGTTCACGTATGTACACATTTTCCCTATATCTTTACTGAATCGCGGGCCTGCAAGTCCAACCATGATGGCCATGGTTCCTTATTGATTCACCCCTTCGCACTTCACCCATAGTGGATGCGAGCAGTATTGAGTAGTCTTCAGACTGTTTCACTAACTTCTCGACCGCAGCTCTTGCGACTTAGGCAGTCATCCTTTCAAACTGTCCTGTGGCCACCGCTTGTTTGAACAGATACGCAAAGCATTCAAACTGCACGCAACCTCTGAAGAGGTAATACTTAACAACAATGGCGCCTTTGCTAGACATTTCTTCAAAAGTCGTAATACTTTAGGTACACCATAGAGATCTAAGATATGCTCCACACGCTGACCCCTACAAAGCAATTGTCTTGAAAGTGCCGAACTCCGTCAATTTCGGCTACGATGCACTATCCATGGTCTTCGACGGGACAAGACGCAGTACTCGTGCTTTCTTCCATGGTCAACTGGGTGATGAGTACGAGCGCCTTGTCAGTTCCTTCCAGAGTCAGAAAGATAGGAGTTTCTTCACGCAGCCAATGCTTCTCCCTACTCGCCTTCTTCTAAACCACCGTCTAAACACAGAACGCTACCGGTCCAAGATCGACCACACCCTCCACAGCACAGAACGCGAGATAGGCTATGCCATTCCAGGCCTGCTGCAGTACAACCCATCCAGAGACGCGGATGCAGAGTCGAAGCCGGATTTCGAACGCATCGTTCGCCAACTGCACTCCTGCCAGACCGAACTCAGTCAAATACCGTATCAGGGACAGTTTGGCTATGATTTTGGCGTGTTTCTGGGAAAGACTGCGCTGGAGGTCAAGGACTGGGGGTTTCTGCCTCCTAACGACGCGCATGATTATAGCGAGGGTTTGGTGCATCGTATTGAGTTTGCGACGAATTTGTATTCGACGATCTTGATGCAGAGTTCTATCTTGAAGTCTAGGGTGCAGAACCATATAAACCTCGTGAGTGGCCGCTATGTGCGCTGTAAATTGAGGGGCTTATAGCAAACTAGACATTCAGTCTCATCGCCCAAGACGAGAACAAAATCAGCCGATCGATAGCTCAGGAAAGCGCCTTGATTGCAGCGGCTAGTAAACGCGACAGCGCAGCCATGAAGACCATCTCGGTCCTGACCATGGTCTTCCTGCCGCCCACTTTCGTCGCCGTACGTCCTCTCTTTCCCATCCACCCCCGTCCATCTAACCGCCCCTCCAGACCTTCTTCAGCATGACAATGTTCGACTGGACGCCGCCCTCGCCCCCTCCCTCTCCCTCTCCGAGCACCAGCCCCAACCCCGGCGTCACATACACCTACCTCTGGGTGTACTGGGCCGTCGCCCTCCCGCTGACCGCCCTCGTTCTCATCGTGTGGCGCGTATGGTGGAGCATAGCAGATAGGCGCTACCAGCATGAGATGCGCAAAGAAAATCCGGAGAAAAAGAAGAGGGGTAAGCGGGCGAAGAGTCCGGAGAGACCTGCTGGATCGGCGGATGGGGAGGACGAGGAGCATTGGGCTGTGGGGAATAGGACGGCGCATCGCGAGTGGGCGTTTCCGCTGTTTCGGCGCGGGAAGTCGTTTGAGAGGGAGAGGGGGGAGGAGGAACAGGGGGATGTGTGAGATGGGGTGTGGTTTTGTAAGTCATAATGCGCATTCTGCATCGTTTCGGACACACGGATCATATGCTCTATTATATCAAGCATGCTGGGTATGGTTATGAACAGAGTTGCCGGCGGTGAGGATCAATATAGACTAACATTCTACAAGGTTGTCCACAGTGTCTCTATGTCGCCTAATCTTTACGACGCCGAGGGCAGGGTACGGTGTTTCAGTGGTAATATTAGAGGGTCAGGCTGTTTTGACAAACATTTTTGTATATAGTACACGTGGTAATATTCCCGCTGGCTAACCTGCGGACTCTAGGCCCGTATATTCACATACGGCATGTTCGTAGACGAATCACCTCATGTGTATTCCATTCCGCCATAGAACTAACCACCCACTTATCCAAGCGAGCCGCCCAGTTCAGCCATCCTCCTTCCCACCCCTTCGCATTCGACGCTCACCATCCCAACCACATAACTCCTCCCCCATTCGCCTGGTCGTCCTCGCAGTCCACAGCGCAGCGTATCCCACACTCTATCGCTTGAACCAACTCCGTTTCGGCGGCTTGTACGGCTTCTTGAACTGCTTCGGCTCCTCCCTGAGATTGGCGATATGTTGCTCATAAATCCCCATCTGATCCTCGTGGAGGTACGGACACGCCTGACGGTTCTTGCACGGCTGGGGAGGCAGCATCAGTGTTTGCGGACACCATTTCTTGATCTGTGGCTTGGGGAGGGCGGGGTTGGTGGAGGCCATTGCGAGGGGGCGGTGCAGCGGTCGAGCCTGGCGGTTTGCGCGGACAACGTGGGCCCGTGAGTGGCGGTGTTGGATGGTGCGTTTTGGGGGTTTGTGGGGGTGGTGGGCGATGTGGGTGGTGGAGAGTCGGGTGGCGTTGTAGGAGTAGAGAAGGAGCGGAGAGGTTTTTGGACGTTGCGTATGGTTTTTCATCTGCATGATGGTCGATAATAGAGAGTTGGGTGTGGGGTGTTGTAAGGATGAAGACAGCAGCATAGAGACTCGCGGTGCGCTTCCTTTTTATATGAGTGAGCGAGCCCGTGAAGATAGGAACTGAAGGGTGTGGAGTGAACACCTGCACTTGGAGACGGTCTTAGTTGTGTCTTAGTCGGCGAAATTATGTCCCGCTACAATACGATGCCCTAGACATGGCGGTGAAACAGTTCAGCGGTGTCGCGACACCGCCCGCGCGCATCCCACAACATGTTTGGGGACGGAAGTTGCTATGAGTTGGTTCGTCTGGTCAATTGCGAGTAATCACAGAAAGTTGCTATATTTGTACTGAATTGAGCAAGCTGACTACTGAGTCCGCTGTATGAGCTGGTAGTCATCCCGACCACGTAATTCCGTCTGCATCTGCCTAGTGACCCTCATACGGTGTTGTGCAGGCCAACGCGTTCTGACACAGCCCTAAGTAGCAACCAACCAGCTAGTAGTGTATCAAAATTTTACGCTTTGTCCTCTTCCATGGTTTCTCGTATGGCTTCGGCTCGTTCTTGAGATTGGCGATTTCCGCCTCGTAGATATCCTCCTGGTCCCTGTGTACGCACTTGCACGCTTTACGATCGGTGCAGGGCTGCAGACTGAACTCGTGCGGACACCATTTCTTGATCGTCGGCTTGGCTAGCTGAGACGCTGGCGTGGTAGAACGTTCACTCTTAGCTGCGCTCCTAAGTGAAGTATGGTTAGCGTTTTACCTAGAGTAAATTTTGCAGTACGTTCGCGCTTACTTCTTGCTGGCGACGGTACTGGCAGTAGGGAGCAGCTCATTTTTGGCCTTGGGGTTGTTTGCACCTTCGATCTTCTTGGACGCGGTACCGCCTTTGACTGGTTAGTACAAGAGCTTCATGGAGTGACGGGTAGTAAGCACCTGTGGCTACATGAGTAGCCGCCTCAGCCGACTTGACCGGCCCAGCAGACGCGAAGTCTTGGTCCCCGCCACTGGTAGTTGTGGAATTGACAGGTTCGACACCTTCCTCGTCGTCCATGCTCATCTCGTAACGATGAATCCTCCTCAAAACAGATTCGTAGAGGGCTATCTTGCGGTCCTTTTCCTCGAGCTCCAGCACCAGCTGAGTTACTGGAGGCAGCGGCGACCTCGGCGGGTGAACGGCATCGGGGAGGTTGAGTTCCATCCTATAGCGTCGGTGGAGGTTGGGTTGGAGTGGCTGGGTGTAGACTGTTGTGCGATGGAGGTCGGTGGCCAGCAGCGGGGTTTTATCTGTGTCGGGGTATCAGCCCGCAAAGGCATAGCTAGAGTCTGGTGAATAGCCAAGCTGCGCGGAAGCGCCAGATGGGAACATTTTAGGGCCATGAATTTGTCCATGCAGCCCAAAGCTAGGACATGAACACCTTGAGGTCTTGGCGGTGAGATGACGCAGCGATGGAGTCTCCGTCGTGACGCTGAAGAAACGTAGTCTCAGGCGATATTGAAGCTTTCACGTGAGGCGGCTTTTCACTAAATAACTAGGTAGCTTGGCGGGGCGGGGCGCAGCTCGGCTAGCGCACGGACACTGACGCGGGTGGTCCGAGCGTCTACTTCCTCAATATATATCCCTCCGCTGCGCCCTCACTCCGCACCCAACTTCTATTTGTCGCTTTTCTCACCACCTCCACCTACTTTGTTTTCACTCCGCCCGCGGTCTGAGCTGCTGATCCCAGTCTCAGCCGTCTTCTCTTTATCTTCACTCCCACGCGCAAAGGGTCGCTCCCTTTGGTCTGCAACCGCGCGCAGGTCAGAGAAACTTTGCTCTGGCCTGCATAGCGCAGAAGTCGGAGAAACTTTGCTCCGGCTTCACCCGCGTAGGGATGAGAGAAATGTTGCTCTCGTCTCTGCAGCTTAGAGAAATGTCGCTCTATTCTGCATTGCGCACCCGCGTAGGAGGCGAGAGAAATGTTGCTCTCGTCTCTGCAGCTCAGAGAAATGTCGCTCTGTTCTGCATTGCGTAGAGGAAGTTTGGAGAAATGTTGCTCCATTCTTCACCCCCTGTGTAGGAGCCGAGAGAAATGTTGCTCTCGATCTCTGCAGTTCAGAGAAATGTCGCTCTGTTCTGTGTCGCGCAGAAGGCGTAGGAGCCGGGAGAAACGTTGCTCTCGGTCTCTGCAGCTCAAGGAAACGTTGCCTGTGCCGCATTGCGCAGAGCCTTGAAGAAATTTGCTCCAAGGCTCACCTCGCGAACGCTGGAGAAACTTCGCTCCAGTTAGTCTGTATGAGCAGCATCAGAGAAACGTTGCTCTGGTCTGTTTGCGTGGGAGGTATCCATTCCTCTAATAGTATCACGCACAGGGTTAGTGTACTCCGGTTCCTCTCCCTGTTTGCATACCGCGCAGCACTTCAAGGGTCACTCCTTTTGGTCTGCAATCCCCGCGCGAAAGTGAGAAAAATCCTTCGAGCTTTCGGTTTGCGACCTGGGCGAAGGGTTGGTACCCCTTCGTTCAGCAATCCCAGAGTGATCTGATTGATCTCTGGAAGAGAGCTAGAACTCTCCTGTCACACCTCGCGGGTGCAAGTCTGCCCGAGGTCCCTCACAGGCCTCAACTTTTTTTCGTTGAGTTCCTTTCCTACATGGCGAGGGCTTGAAGAAGATTGCCGTATACTTATGTCTGGCGTATATGGATAACGTAGCATGAACACCTTCGTCGGTAAAGACTTATGGTGAAGGCTTATGGTGAGGGTGACGACGTTGACATATGTGGAGTTGTCCTATGCTTCAATGCACGGGAACATGCGAACCGCTCACACGATTTGAGATGCGCAGTCAGAAATTCAAGATTTTGGCATTTCAATCAGATTATAAGAGAAGCCCGGTAACCCTGAATGTGCAGTGGACTTTGAAAGTCACTGCCGTCCCACTTCCGTCGCTTTTAACCCCATGCATGAAACCATTTTGAGAAACGTGCCAGTCGAGCCTGATAGCAAGCTATTTGCACCAGCCGCACTTCTGCTTGCACTGTCATAGCATGTATCAGCGCCTTGAGAACCAGAATATGCGTTCAGAATACTCACGTCCTCGAACCTGCACACGTCGTTCCTGCAAGGCCGGGTGCATGCGATCGGAATGATGAAGCAATACCATTTCTACAGAGCCGTTAGCTGAATGTTTTGTGCGGAGATGATGGGCCCTGGACCCTCTTGCAGTCGCGGAAACGCTTGTCGCACTTGTCGCATTCTGCGTTGGCGGAAACTTCGTCGTTGTCGGGTGTGGCAATGGCGGTAGGATCCTCGTTCTGGATTGCTGCAATGGCAGTAGGAGCCTCGTTCTGGATTGCGGTACCGATCGTGGGAACCTCGACCTGGGGTTTTCCAATGACGAGGGCAGCGATGGCCGCCATGATGAAGATGGAGAGCTTCATGGTTGCTGTGGACGTGGAAGTCGGATGAGGTGGATGCTTTGTTAGGGCTGGAGTGTTGAGAGGAAGAGAGAGAGGAAGAGAGGGAAGATGACCGACTCTTATATAGGGTAAAGCTGGGCCAGCGGCTGGGTGAAGGCGGTAAGAGGGCCAGCGGCGGGGTGAAGGCGGTGAGAGGGCCAGCGGCGTAGGTAAAGTTGAAGTGACGGTGAGAGTAAAAGTAATAGAGGTCCGCACGTGCGAAGTGATGAAGGCTTTAGAAGTGAATGTGAAAGACTAGTATATTTTACTCAAGTGAAGGTGAATATTGGGCACCGAACTTTCGTGCACGTGGCAACTCCCACAAACCAAATCTCTCCGCACAGCCACTCAATCAAAGCGAATTACATACGGACATGCACTCTCATCCTAGCTCTTGAAATTATCTTTTCGAATCTTGGTCCCAGTCTTCAAAGCATTCCACATGGTGTGTCCGTCATCCATCATCAAGCCTACATGGTGAATACCTTCAGGGTTGTTGGCACAGTCGCATTTGCCGCCGAAGAAGACCGCATCACCAGCGCGTCTATTCGCCCATTCGATCTTCCTATAGCGCATGGTTAGCCTCAGATGCGAAGCTACGTACACACCGGGAGATATGAGATCATAGCCCACGACAACCACTGGGCCTTTACAAAACGCCATGGTATCTACCACACCAGGTAATGTCCCAGTAGAGCGAGTAGAAGCGTCGGACGTAGGTGCACTTACTTGTACTTTAGCTTGCTCTCTTTCGCACAGTACATTGACCTTGTCACCCGAAGACCCTCGGAGAATAGATCGCGCCCAGTCACCTTGCATACAGCCCATGAGACGAGGCCGGAGCAGTCGAAGCCACCACCAGTCGGGCCCTTGCAGTTTCCTCCGGCCCAGTGATCTAGTGGTTTCGTCAGTAGGGACATTCACTAAATATCATTTGAAAGCTACTAACACGGTAGCCCTTCCGCTTCCTTAGCCTTCGCCAGGATCTTCTCTCCTATATTGGGTGTCGGCTTTGGTTTGGAGGTTGCGCTGGGCTTCTCCGGCGGAGGGCTCGACTTTGGCGGCTCGCTTGGCTTTGGCTCTTTACTCGGCTTCGCGGTGGTCGTTGAATTGCTGGTAGCGCTTGGTAGCGCCCCTGTAGGAATCTCGTTCGTCACGCAGCATCTGAAGGCATCCGGCCCCGGGCAGAGGTATTGAATGAGGCTTTTCCCGCCCCCACATTTATCGACCCATCGACAATCACCCTTTCTCGCCTCGAGCTGGCACGACGTCTTGGTACAGCATTTGATGTCTTCGGGCGTGCCTGGACACGCGTTGGAGATATATGTGCCGTTATCGCGTGTGCATGAAGCTGTTGGAACGCAGACTCCGACAGCACCGTTTTCACCGGTACAAGGCCCATTGATCCTCGCTGTGGGAGAAGCGACGTTGGCGTTGACTGCCGTAGCTGCGAGAAGGAAAAAGGCAGCTTGGTATGCGCGCATTTTAACAGAGCGGTGAAAGCACTAGAATATCGGAACGAATGACTAGGGTAAGGAAGGTAGGGCTGGCGAAAGGGACATTCACATCGGCACTACGAAGATCATATATGATCCATCGAGGAAGCAAAAAAGGAGAGATTTCGCAAAGCTGAGATCTGAAACCGTAAAGCTGTACAGCTGTTCGTGTTAGTCGCTCTCACATCTAGCTTCGGGAATCGTATCTGCAGATTCATCAAATTGCCGCGCGGGCAAAAGGCTTTCCATCATGTTTAGCGGGGCTACCCGGACCATTTGCAGTCGTAATTCGCATTCGCAGCTCTGTTGACCGGTTGTGCCTCAAAAGTCTAGGGGGAAACGTCGATGTAAAGTATGTACAGCCGCGGCGCAATCACCGGATACGAGTCCGGACTTGCCAAGCCGCGCCGCTGAGATGCACACGATGATGCCACGACTCTGATAGCGAATGGAAAGATTTCGTGAGATGTTGCGTGGCGTAGATCGTGGTTAGTACCTGCATCTGTGCCTCGTAGCCCCAGATGAAGTGTAACGGTGGCGTAGCCAGTGCTTCGTGAGCCCCAAGTTTAGATGTTTGTGCGGGGTTCAAGAATTGGCTGAGATGAAAACTTTAGGTTGAGAACGATGCTATCCAGTAGGTGTATAGACGAAGAAAGGTATTCCAAGGTTGGGAGGGAAGTACTGATGTTTTCCGGCTCGACAGCAGTGACGTGATCCTTCCAGGCTTAGTTATAGCTGACCCCGCACCCACGTGATCAACCACAATCACGTGCGCAAGCACCTGCCGCTTCAATCTCGCTCAGATACCTGGGTTGCGTTTCGATATAATGGTCAAGAGACTCTAGATAAAAGCCTACAGAACTGTACCACTTTGTCAATACAGCGCGGTCGAGATTTGATGTGACAGGGCTTACATAGCCAACAGGTTCGCAGCCGGTCTCTTCACTTCCCCTCAATGCCAGGTGCTTGAGCAATTTCATCGTCGCAGACGCTGAGAAAATGTGAAGATATCAGAAAGTTGGCGCCAACTATGGGTGAGGGGACACGTTGGTATTTCGAGAGACGCAGAGGTAAGCCCGCACCCTAGTATTTTCCCGGGCAATGCCTCTTTCGTCAGGTACACGCAGCGCAACTCCACGATACAAAAACGCCATCCCACTAGGAACGGTCCGACCCGACCACATGGTGTGCGCATGCACGCTCCTTCACTGTGCACAACCCCGTCACCGATAAACCCGCAGACCAGCGATAACGGATATGCCACTCTCAAGAATGGGTGAAGAGTAATAATTTGTGTTGAAGCGAGTCCGAAGTTTATCGCTGCATTCAGAGGGCTTTATAGTGCTGACATGCATGACACGGAGACATATCAGCCCTAAAGACGCATCTCCGATCATTTGCAGAAGGCAGCGTGGAGAACGAAATTGAATTGTACTGGGATATGATGCATGACGAGTTAGGCAAACAATGGTTTTCATGAAGATTCCATCCGCGATTAGCGGACCCTGGGGACAGGTTTGGGGGCGGGAAGGAACAAGCCTGCACACTAACTCTCTAGCCGCCTGCAAACAGCTGGCATTGTCTGATTAGTCTGCGGGAAGGGCCCGATGCGTCTGTGACGCCCACGCAGATTACACTAGCCCTACCGATCGCGCATGATTATATGAGGTGCATGTTCGTCAACGGTAACACAAGCACGATGATCCAGCCTTATTCCAGTTGTTTATGCCACCCGCTTACTCACTCTAACCCCTTCGGCTCCACCGAAACCCACGCCCTTCAACGCGTCCACCCCACAAGCAACTGCTGACTCTCCGCTTCTAGACTGTCCCCCTGCGAACACCCCACGGTGTCAAACCCCGCGCGCCGGAATGTCGCCATCCACTTCTCAGCAGCCTGAATCGGGTATCCCTTTCCGCCCTCGGCGAGCCACCAACCATCCAGTAGTCCGAAGCAGATATCGTACCAATTAACTGGCCGTGTGACTTCTGCAAGTACCATGAATCCTCCCTCGCGCAGCGTCCCATGGAGTCTACAACAGGCGGCTGTGCGGTCCGACGCTGCGTGCACTGCGTTTGCGCCGATAACAATGTCGAAGTGGTTGCGGAATGGTTCCGCTGGGTCTTTCTCGAAGTCGAAAGTGCCGAAGGATACCCACGGGTACTGCTTGAAGCGGCGTTTTGCTTGGGCGACGAATGCTGAGGATATGTCTGTGATGGTGTACTCGATTGCTCTATCCGTTTGACCGAGTCCTTCGACTAATCGAGCCGTAGCACTCCCGGTCCCAGCACCAACTTCCAAAATGCGCAAAGGCGTGCTCTCATCGCTTCTGCGCTCAGTCGCAAAATTGACTACAAAATGTACGAGTTGATCGTTGAGCGTGGACAGCATGGGCGAGTCGGCGTAGAACGATTCCATAATCCGCAGCGACGACAAACTCCCGAACATGACTGACGCAGCATCCGTCTTCCCGCTCACGCATTCGGCCAATCGCGGTCCAACGAGTCCCAGCAAATCTGTTTCACGCTTGTATTGCGGGAAGCGCTCTCGTAGAGAAGCGTTGAGCTTGGAAGAGCCATCAGTCTCCAGTGGAGCGTTGCCGCGAACGAGTCCATCGCGGCCTCGAACGATGATGTGTATTTCGACGAGTAAGTCCCACATCCGGTCGAACAGTTTGTTGTACTTCGGCAGGTGCTCGACATCAGAGAAAATGGTACCCGATGGAATATCAGCCAAATCCACTCCCAGAGTGGAAAAGCCTTCTGTTACGTAGGCAAGCAGCAGTTCGTCAAATGCAGGAGCGACGTCATCCCAATAATTCGAATAGCCTCGTTTCTGGGCCAATGCGTCGAATTCATTGTCAGCTTTGGCGAGAGCCCTGAATGGATCCTGGAACTCATCTGGGGTTGTGTCTGAGGAATCATCTAGAGGTGTGTCAATCGTTGGTGAGGTATCGACGGGAGAGTCTTTCCGCTCTACAGCCGGTCCATCCGACCTGAATTCGAGGCACTTCCTGAGGCTTCCAACTGTCGTATTCTCATTGAATAGGCTTTCAGCAATCGTCGTCGCAAACGCCTCTTCAAGATCTTGTCGCAATAACAGCATCGCCATAGGATCCAATCCCAGCCCGCCCAGTGTCTGAGTGTCGTCAATTTGCGTAACTTCAAACTCTGCGGCTTGTGAAATCAAGCGTATCATCTTCTCGGACCCAGTGGCATCTGGCTCTTTTGGGATGTTTACAGCAGGTATACTGATTTTGGCCTTCTCCACTGCAGCTGTGTTGGCATTTTCGTTGGGGAGTTGCTGAAGAATATGTTGCAACGTAGAAACCAGAAGTGCGTCCGCCGAGATTTGGAGTGCAAATCTGCTCGCCAACTCCGCAGCTAACTGTACTGCCTGCAAAGAGTCGAGTCCCAAATCCTCCAGAACGCTACGGTGAGCGACATCAGCGTGAATACCTGTGTAGCCCGCGACGAGCTTCGTAACAATGTCGCTGTTGGCCATATTATCAGGACAATAGTAGAATAACGTGCGGAACGGGGTGGTCTGTGAATCCGAGATTGTAATGCGGGTGTCTGCAACTCCCCCCCAAAACAACGGCCTTCACTGGCCAGTATTATACGCAGCGCATGCTCAAAAGTACCCCTCCAACCCCGCACATCAAAAAGGCAACCTCCACGGTCCGCCCACCGCCGTCGACCGGCTGAATATCTTCGGAAAACGAAACCACGCAATCACTCACTCCGATACCGCAAATCCGCCCATCTACAAGCAGACATGGCCACATGAAACCCCCCTGTCCTGCATCCAACGGGAATTACTATCTTACCGAGAATCCGGTAATAGTGAGATGGGATCAGATGTGCATATCCACGTCCAATAGGAACCACTCCAGCTGCGCATACACTCACAAGTGATTGGCGGACCAAAAATGACGGGTGCAAGCGTGACTGCTGCCGTAGGTAAGATTCCTAGCTTGGCTACATACATGCAGACCGATAAGCAACTGCCAGCACTCCTGTGCGACATCGCGTAGACCAGACCACAACCACCACCTCGAAAAACTATCGGATAACGCAAGGGGAAAACGGGGTTCGCGAGCATAACTGTCCACCGCTCCGCTCGTGCATCACGCATTTACGGCCAAAACTAGCCCGTCCACACCACCTCGACGATGTGCATAGTGCGTCCGGAAGCCATGCGCACTGCATTCAGCACGAATCGGGAGTCGGCCGCCTTGAGCAACTTCTCGAAGTCGACGCGGCGCCGCTCCTTGCCGTTGAACATGGCCGCCATGATCATGTCGAGCTGGAAGCCGAAGCGGGCGGAGAGATCCGTAACCGGCTTGTCTTCCAGGACATACTCGTAGATCAGGATCTTGGTTCCCGGTCTGAGTGCCGGTCGCAAGTTTTGCAGAATCTGGACAGCGTACTTGTCGCTCCAGTTATGCAAGATGTACCGGAGGAGGAAGGCAGCCGGTGGATCCTCCGTGGCCTGTTGCGGCTCGAGGAAGCTGTGGGCTAGGAAATCGACACGGCTCTTCAGCGTGTCGGAGACCTGGCTGCGTTGGCTGCGCCCTACCTCGACAACTTCAGGCAGATCCTGCACCACGAAACGGACATGTTTCGTATGCTGCGCAAGGAAGTAACTGATTTGACCGTGGCCCCCACCGATATCTACAATCGTAGCGCCAGGATAGTCGAGTTCGGGTGCTGTCCAGTCAAAGGCCGTGAGGATATGACGAAGATCCCAGCTATCGCCTTTAGTGTAGTGACCCATGGCACTGCCGAACCGGCGGCCTCTCTCAGGCTCCGCGGCGTATATCCCAAAGGTGGGTAGATCACTCTGGTTTTCCATGCTGAATGCGGTCCTAGACTGCTCGCCCACATCGTGGCCATGTCGGTTCCAAACTTTAGGGAGCCTCAATGCGGCCGGCGCAATATCTTCGAGCTGCAGCCCCACGGAATCATGCAACTGGCTGTCGGTCGCAAGCTTGCGCGAAGAAGCGGTATGGCGGACACGACCTGTCGCAGGATCCTCATCGAACAGATTGCTACCCATGGCGCAGCGAATGAACCTACGGCACAGATCCTCGTGGAGACCAGACGATCCCGAAATCTCGGCATAGGAAGCAGTTCCTTCAAGCGGGACAGCCTTGGCAAGGTTGTAGTGATAGATGACCAGAAGGGGCACTGCATCAGTCCACTGATAAGAACCGGAGTTAGCCAACTTCAGACCCAACTACAGAGGCAATCCGGGAACTTACACAGAACGTAATGTCCATGATATCCATAACCGCGCCACGTGCCAGTTTCTTCAGTTCATTGCTCCCGTTAGCAAGCGAAGCTCGCAAGTCCTGATACTCAGCCGGCAGGTCGTCCAGAGGATCGACATGGATGGATGGGTATGGCAAGTTCTTCTCCTCCAGAGCTGCATCGAGCTGCTTGGCATGTGCGAGGATAGCTTCGGCTTTGGCGGTCAGAGATGCCATGATGTGAACGAGTTGGCGGCAAACAAGTGATAGTGGTGAAACAGATAAGGGTGATGACTGCAGGTTTTCAAACGGAATGTTGGTTCGATTATTTCCTTGACTGAAGGCCTGCCTAAATAGCCAACTGACGCGGCTTTCACTGGACGCATACAGGGTATGGCTTACGAGTGCATCCCGATCCTTTTGGAGATTGAGTCAGTCTGCGCTGTTAGTCCGGAGGTACTAGGTTGCATTTGTGCCTTATGCCTTATCAAAGAAGGCAGCGGACCGGCCCTTGGATCTACATTACGCTGCATAGAAAGGCTTACGTTCATTTTATCCAGAACCACCTCATCCTGGTTTTTGATGCCCGTGGTACAATCCCCACATCCGGGCTGCAGGAGTGGCTGTTTGAGGGAACCCCGAGCTTATCGACATCTGAGCTGCGTAAGCCCACTATGGACGGGGTATCAATCCTGATTTGTGAATTTGGCAAGGTAGAGTCTGTCCTCTCCCTGAAGTTAAAAGTCCAGATCCGAAGTTATTTGTTCTCCAAACCAATATTCAACATTTTACTTTCACCATCATGGCATCCCCTATTGATGTTCTGTACTATGGCGACCAGTCTGTCGAGCCCTTCGTCTCGATCGAAGAGCTTGTCGGCGAGAGCCAGAAGTCTGAATTGCTCGATAGGTTCCTGCACTCCGTGTTCAAGGCGTTGACTTTGGAGGTCGCTAGTCTTCCTTCTCCAGAGAAAGACTTGTTCTCTGGCAGCTCGTTTGGCGCTCTTGCAACGTTGATTCGTTCGAAGAAGACCCAGAATGTTGCTGTCTCGACGGTGTTCAGTTGCGTGGCTCAGCTTGGGTGGACTATCGTGTAAGTTTATCTGTACGCTATGTGATCGATCAGGTGATGATAATAAGACAGACATCGAGAAAAATATCCAGAGAGATGGTCCGGTTCTCTTGATCGGGCTTTGGTGGGGGTGTGCACGGGTAGCCTGGCTGCAATTGCTGCCATCGTTGCCCGATCTGAGACCGACCTCCTCCGATTAGCTCCAGAGTTTGCTCTCCTAGCTCTTCGACTTGGCATCGAAGTCTCCAGGCGGAGTCTTAGCCTCGAAAATTCGTCTGAGCCATGGTCTGTTGCCGTCACGAGGGTGTCTCGTGAGGATCTTGAAGCTGCGCTTGATGCATTCAATCGCTCGCAGGTATGTAGAATGTCACAATTCTGGCATCCAGGAAACGGTTAACAATGTCGTAGAACATCCCTGCGTATAAGAGGGTTTACATCAGCGCTCAATCTTCTGCGGGTATCACTTTAAGCGGCCCGCCGACCATACTTCAGTCATTCTTTGAGAACTCGCAGGCCATGAAGGCCGTTCCCAAACTTACTATGCCAATTTACGGATCTTTCCACGCATCTCATCTTCCACTCCCCAATGTCGAAGGAATTGTCGGCAATTCCGAATTCTGGAAGCGTCCCATCACCGGCGATATGAGGAAGTCGCTCCTGCTTCCTAGTTCAACCGGGGAAGACCAGAATACGTTACATGAATTACTGATCAGTGCCGTAACGGATATTCTGCAGAATCCAATCGACTTTGAATCCTTAGTCAAACGGACTCAGTCAAAAACCCAAGGAAAGCTGGTTCGTTTTGCTTCAATCGGACCAGCACACACAGGTGCGCTCAAACGCGCTCTGACCCCCACGGAAATCGAACGTTTCGGCTCGCTAAGCCTTCCCTCCTCGGAGCAGCTTTCACCCAAAGACGACTACAAAGACGCCATTGCAATCGTCGGAATGGCCTGTAGATTGCCCGAGGCCCAAACCTTGGACGAGTTCTGGGAAGTGCTCATGCAGGGCCGAGATTTACACCGGCAGATACCTCCGGATCGCTTCGATGTCGCAACCCACTATGATCCCAGTGGCAAGATCCCAAACACCAGTATCACCCAGTGGGGTTGTTTTGATGATAATATCGCACAATTCGATCTCTCGTTGTTCAAGATGTCGCCTAGAGAGGCTATTCAAACGGACCCGTGTCATCGCATGATGTTGATCACGGGCTATGAGGCGCTCGAAGCAGCTGGATACTATGATCCAGGCAGTCCTCGTCCGAAGTTTGGTACCTTCTATGGGCAAGCTGGGGATGATTACCGGATGGCCAATTCGGGCCAGAATGTCGACACAAACTACATCACCGGTGGCATTCGTGCGTTCGCGCCAGGCCGGGTCAGCTACTTTTTCGGCTGGGAAGGCCCAAGTATGAGCGTTGACACTGCATGCTCATCGAGTGCAGTTGCAATCCATCAAGCATGTTCTAGCTTGCATCTCCGGGAATCCGATATGGCCTTGGCAGGTGGAGCGAATTTGTTAACGAGTTCTGACTTCTTCGCTGGACTCAGCCGAGCGAGGTTCGTATCTACGACAGGCCCCTGTAAAACGTTCGACGAGAATGCCGATGGCTATTGTAGAGCGGATGGCGCTGGATCGGTAGTGCTAAAGCGATACGAAGACGCCATCCGCGACAAAGACAATATCCTGGGAGTCATCCGGTCCATCGAAACCGGCCACGCAGGCACAGCCATCTCCATTACCCACCCAGACGCCGACCATCAATACGCTCTCTTCTCAAGTGTTCTCGCCAAGGTGGGCATGGACGCCCAAGACATCGATCACGTTGAGATGCATGGTACCGGCACTCAAGCTGGAGATCTTGCCGAAACCTCGTCGGTAGCGCGATTGCTGCAAGCAGCGAATCGACCACGACCAAATAACCAACCGCTAACTATTGCTTCCGTCAAACCGAATGTGGGACATTCCGAAGGCGCTTCTGGCGTCACGTCTCTTATCAAAGCGATACTAATGATGAAGCATCGCGTCAACCCTCGCCACATCGGTATCAAGACAAAGATGAATCCGAAGTTGCCGCCCCTGGCCGACTTGGGAATCATTCCTCCACTAGAACACAGGCCTTATGTTCCCATTGGTGACAAGGCTCGAATGTTAGTCAACAACTTCAATGCCACCGGAGGCGCCACGACCATGGTTCTGGAAGAGCATACGCCTAATCAAGAGCTCACAATTGATCCCAGAGGCTATTATCCCATTGTAATTTCTGCTGCGACTCAAAAGTCTCTCACCAAAGCCATGTCTCGTCTGTTAGATCATCTCAAAGCCGAACCCGATGTTGAACTTTCGCATCTTTCATACACCTTGACAGCGAGAAGATTGCATCACAGCTATGGCTTTTCGTGTGTTGCGAGTGGCATCAACGATCTCGTACAGCAGCTGCAGAGTGCCGGGGCGAGCCCCAGTCGCACTTCCATAACCAAGAGAGGCGCTTTGAAATCGGTAGTGTTCGCGTTCACCGGGCAGGCCGTGTCTCATATCGGTATGGCCAAGACTCTATACAGAACGAACGACATCTTTCGTGGCCATCTTGTTCAGTCCGATGCACTATGTCGAAACATGGATCTTCCTTCTTTCCTGGAAGTGATAGACAATGACAGCTCTGAAGATCTGTCCAGATATGGCCCGACTAAGGCCCAACTAGCCCTTGTCGCCCTGGAGGTCGCCCTCGCACATCTCTTCAGTTCGTGGGGTATTCGACCTGTCGCTGTCATGGGCCACAGCCTAGGCGAGTACAGCGCTCTCTGTGTTTCGCAAGCTCTCTCGGTGGCCGACACTCTGTACTTGGTCGGGAGGCGCGCGCAGTTAATGGAATCGTTGTGCCGTCCAAAGGAGTATGCGATGATTGCCACATCGCTATCCGCGAAGGACGCTCAGAAACACTTGGCCAAATTCGATACATGTCAAGTCGCATGCCTTAACGGGCCATCGCAGACCGTGATTAGTGGACCTGACGCTGCCATCGATGACTTGTCGGCGTACCTAGAGCGCCAGAGTGTCAAGATTAAGAAACTTCCAGTGGATTATGCCTTCCACTCTGCGCAGATGGATCCTCTACTTTCTCAATACGAACGTATTGCTGACGGTGTTTCGTTCCACGAGCCGAAAGTACCCCTGGTATCCACATATCTGGGAAGAGCCGCGAATATCGAGGACCTGAATCCCAGGTATGTATGCCAGCAGACCCGCCAGGCAGTTAAATTCCAGGAAGCAGTCGAAACTCTCGATTTAGAATACTCTCCTCTTTGGATAGAGCTGGGCCCGGCGCCCACGTGTTCGCAGTTCATCTCCCTGATTACAGGCACTAGAAACACTGTGGCTGCTCTCGATCCCCGAAAACCCAATTGGCGCACGATCAGCGACGTTGTCACGAAGCACTACCTCGCTCATGGTGACCTCCGGTGGGATGAATTCCACAAACAATATCTTGATAGCCTGCGTTTGGTGCAGACGCCGTCATATTCTTTCGATATGACCAAGCAATGGATCCAGTATGAAGGAAACTGGGGGATCATCAAGAATCATGGACCCACAGTTCAGGCGGCCACAACATCTCCACCGACTGAATCTCTTATCAGCTCAACATTGACTCGGTTGGAGAGTGCTTCGGTCAATAAAGATGCCCGAAAGTTAGTCTTCAGCTCAGACCTCAAGGGCCATCGGTCGCCCGAGCTGGGTTCTGTCTACAGTATCGGCAATGCCACGTTTACTGCTGGATCCATATTTGTGGACATGGCGCTGACAGCAGCTTCGGAACTCTGGAAACGGGTCAACATCGACGTTGCGTGCCCGGTCATGGAAGTCGCGTCCCTTGAGCTACTCGATGGTGTTCAACTCGGAGGCAGCGATGGCCAGTTGAAACTCACAGCGACACAGCAACCATTCGACGAGAGTATGGTGCAGATCACCATCTCTAATGTCGAGGCTGGGGGCAAGTCTCGTGACCTAGCGAAATGCAAGGTCATATACGGAGATAATGACGAGTGGACGGCTGACGCAGATGTCACTTCGTTCCTCTACCAATCTCGGATGGACTTGCTGGAGATGGTCCATAAGAGCACATCTGGTCTCTCAACCCCTGCCAGCACGAATACGCTGCAAAGCATCCAAGAACTGATCCTCGCCCCGGGTACTTCCGAAGCAGTGGCCAGAATCGTGCTGCAGGCGAGCCAGGGAGACTTCAAGTGCGATCCCCAGTGGTCCAATGCAATCCTTCAGCTGTCAAGCTTCGTTCTAGCTCGAGAGGACATCTGTTACTTGCTCAGCGGATGGCAAGCTCTGCGAGTGCTGCGGCCTCTGCAGTCTGGTACCCAATATCGCTGTCATATCCGTGTACAACAAGACGACGCCACGGGCTCGATGACTGGGAATTTGCATGTCTTTGACTCCGAAGGTCGACCTGTTGCGAAGGTCAAGAATATTCGGTATCAGGCCGCTGGACGGGTCAACAAGCCCTTACTGGGAAAGCCAAAGGTTCTGCCTCAGGTCGCATGGTCTGATACACAAACGACAACAGTGGTAAACTCGGCCACCAACTCTCCAGCAAGCCCCGAGAAAGCGGCATTCACTGAGTTGGACCTCACTACCCCGCGCAAGTCTCCGCCGGTGGCTGTCATTTCTCTTCCTCAAGAAAAGACAGATAAGATGAACGGTGTCCCGAAACTAGCCAACAAAACACAGCCGATGAAGCAATCTTCAGAATCCACCGTCGACATTTCGCAAGTTTTGTCCGTGTTGGCATCTGAATTGGGGATAAATGTCGAAGCATTAGATGACCAGGAGCTCCTGGAAGATATGGGTGTAGACTCGATCATGGGGATGACGCTATTGGCAAAGATGCAAGAATCTTTTACGGCGAAACTACCCAGTCAGTTGCTGGTTGAGCAAAATAGCTTTGGGAAACTCAAAACCTTCTTCGGAAACTGGTCTGCACTACAGGTCCCGATGACCAACGGCGCTTAGTTATGAAACAACGTCGGCAAATGTATTTACCAATTTGATGGCCTGTTTAGGTTGACAGAAGTAGAGTCTTTGCTAGATTTGAGGGTTTTCTTCGCTTCGTCGATGATCTGATGGATGGTCTTAGAGATCGAGTGTTGATCTTTCGCTTTTCGTAATATTCGCATATCACCATCTTATTCCCCTTCTCCAACAAAACAAATCCATATCTGCTGCTGTCCGCTCTTTCCACATCGCCGTGCGCCATTGCAATGCTTCTGATGCCCGCCATGTCGTTCAACCCGGTTGGGCTGTTCCATCGTCCGACAAGATCCCAGAGAGCTAGCAACACAAAACGATCGCGGCAGGGCCATTTTCGAAGACTTGCAAGATGTCTGTAACATGACCGATGATTGACGCGTCTTTCTCGAGGTCGTGAGGAGAGGTTGGTGGCGGGGGCTGGTTGGGGCTGGAAACTTTGCACTAGCGCTTGGTCAGAGCTTTCCCGCGGGGCAAGGACGTTCCGAGACCTCTTCTTGCGTCTCCCTCTCTGCTAGAGGCGTGATAGGGTCTGGCCACACGACTCGTCCCCTCATTGTTTCTACCCAATGTTTGTCTTCGTTGTGTTATATTGGTCTAGAACATCGGGAGCTTCTTGGAATTGATTCACTGTCACTTTGGCCCAGATCAGCTTATTACAGTCACGAATATACGGAGTATATACGGAGTACTCCTATATGCCTAATGAATCCTAACTCCTCCAGATCTATAATCTCTCCAACGAACGCCTGCGAACCCAGAATCCCAGCGAGAATAATTATTAATGCAAGGGGTATAGTATGCAGGTAAGCTCGAACAAGACGCCGAAGCTAGACGAGACGAGAGCCAATGTGAGGGCGGCTTCTCTCACTGAAGAATAAACGAGGCAAAAGCAAGCAATGTGTACCATGCAAAAGCAACAGACGCGGAGAAATAAAACGGTCTTTCATGCACCATGCATCATGCCCAGTGCTCAGCCCTACCGGACCCGGTGCCGGCAATTACGCACGTGAATGTAAGCTGAGCGCAGCAACATCCAATCGAGTGACAGGTCAGACATAGACCCGAATACAACCTCAACCTCACATCACCGCCTCGCGCGCCTGGGGCGAGTGCTAGACTCAGCATACCCAGCTGACGTCTGCGAACTGCTCACACAGTCCCAGTTGAAGGGGATAGACGAAGTTGGGATAGTCACGCCTTGGTAACGTTGCAGTCGCTCCCGTCGCGGTGGTGGCGATGGTTGCGCAAATGCTTCGCGACGAACATTCTCGAGCGCGTGGTTCGTTGCGGCGAGCACGGCGAAGCGCCTGTCTGGCACGCGACGAGCGGCTGTGTTCGGCGTACGCGAACGAGCCTGGCGACTAGCTGAGGCTTGTCGGTCGGGCTGACGAGAACGGTGGTGGCGAGGTTGAGACCGAGATGATTCGGGAGTCTCTTGATGATCCGGCTCGGTCTCGTGACGGCGGGAAGAGCGCTGGCTGCGAGGCGAGGAATCCAAGGTCTGATAACGATGTTCTCGTC
Source organism: Massariosphaeria phaeospora (assembly GCA_011032825.1). Classification (NCBI taxonomy): domain Eukaryota; kingdom Fungi; phylum Ascomycota; class Dothideomycetes; order Pleosporales; genus Massariosphaeria; species Massariosphaeria phaeospora. The sequence continues at coordinate 855,829 of JAADJZ010000002.1, forward strand.
TTGAGGGCGTCTTTGGTGGAGACGGCGCAAAGAACGACCACCCTCTTGAACTCTCCGGTTTGACGCTTTTCTTTGATTTGGAGTGTCGCAGTGGGTCGCGCTTGGCCCCGCGACCATGCAATGTGGTTTGCGACGTGCGTTTGGGATGGCGTTGTCTGTGATGTGGGCTTCGATGTGGGCGCGGGTTCAATAGCGTTTCCTGAGATGAATTGCCACTGTCTTGAGCCACAGAACGATGCCACATTGCAGGGACTTGAACATTCAGGTCCGGTCTGTGCTGTCCCCTACTTCTGTGCGCATCAGGAGCCTGGGATGGTTGTCGAGGGCGGCGCTCTTCCTTGTCCCGTCGCGGGGAGCGCGGGGTCACAGTTTCTCGGGATCTCTTCTTTCTGGGCGTCTCTTTCGACCTGCGCTTCTCCTCAACCTCCGCGACAACTGGTTCTCCATGGCCGTGGAGTGAATCCGATACCGGCCGCTCCCGTCTCTTTTTCTCGCCCGACGACGAACTCTTCCGCTTTTTGCCGCCAGGAAGACCGAAGGGGAAACACCAGCACATAGCGATCCTAGAACAAGTCTCGGATCGCTATGCGCTCAAGTATTGCGTCCAGTATGCAGAAAGTAGGTGTGTTGTGACTCCGCGCATATAGAGGCCCGAGAATCGGCGGTACCGGGATCTCCACAGCAGACGGATGCAAGGTGGTACTTATGGATGCGCGGGACAAGCCAATAGTCACGGATCAAGGAAGGCTGGCTGTTTCAAGCAAGGACGGTCACGGTATAGGGTGATGAGAAGGGCAAGAGAAGCAGATGGGGTAGTAGTATGATCTCATCCGAAGGGAGCGCGGTTCGGGATGCCTGATAGCAGCGGGCACTGCAGCGCGGCGTCGAAGTGCCAATAGCTGCATGGCGACGAGCTAAAACAAGAAAGGATTCATACAAAGTACCTTGTATTGTGGAATGCGCCGGCCAATCAGGGCGGGGCCGGCCTGATGGTGTGTGGGAAAAGGACGGATTCGTAAGTTCGCGGAGGGGTGGCTTACGGGCCATGTGATCATTCACCCCTCCAGCTGATCGACTCATCGTTCCGGCGCACCGTGGGCTGCCCGCGCCGGCAGAACGACGCGCAGAGCGCAGCGCGGTGGATATGCTGTGCGGGCGGCGGCGGGCCTCTTATAGGCACTGAGCAGCCCGTTTGAGACGGTTTTATGCCCATTCTGTGCTGATTCTGAGCGTACCTGCGCACTGCAACGTGGCACCTGTGCTGCTCAGAAGAAGGGCGGGCCGGTGCGCGGGAGGATCCTGGGCAGGGCTATCGATGAAGCTGCATGTGCCCTAGCTGGGCGTGCGAGAGAGACGGCGAGTGACGGGAGTCTGCTAGCTGCAGATGGGATGGATGGTGGAGTGCAGCAGCTGACGTCGTCGGGGTTGTGGGCTTATCGTTATCGGACCGGCTCGACGCGATTGGCCAGACGCGCCCCACTGCCGAGCGCCGCCTAAGCGAGAGTGAATGTCCAGTGCAGTCTCCGTTTCAGCCCCCCTCGATCCAAGTCCTGCGACTCAAGCTAACGTGCCTAGATGCGACGCAAAAGGCGCTGCTGCGGACAGTACCTGCTTTCCCGGTTTCCTGCATTTCAGGTGCTGCTGAGACAGGCTGCCTCGCCGCCTCTGATGTGCCCCTTGCTGGTGGCGTCGGTGGCGGCTTGGGCTACGCGCCAATAGAGGGCCGCAGGGGCTATTCTCCGTCGCACGGAAGCACGATGGTGTGCAGGGCCCAGCTCGGGGCGATGCAGAAGGGTGGCACTTGTGCATGCAGACGCAATGACGCGTAGACTATTGGACATCGCCCTGAATTAATAGCCCTTAGTCGCGAGTTGATAGAGAGTTCATTGGTATGTAGACCCCGAAGTATGTCACTAACTGATTTCTAGAGAAGTTGCTACCTGTAAGTAGCCCAAACCAGAGATGCGGCACGGCATCTCCCTTTCGGCCCAGGCGGACGAACTTCTGATCGGCGCAGTTCTCTCTCGCAGCGCGCTCCGACAGGTCAACTACGTATTGAATCTGGTCAAGTCGGCGACTGGACCGGAAGCCCCACGTGTCTACCGCTCAACAGGTTATGTCGATATGTGCCGCTGAGCCTCACTTCTAATGCCTTCATACATAATTGTTCAGCTCTCCTGTTGTTATCTATTCCAAAGGAGGCCCGATAAGTGTGAAAGCAGGAATACATTCAGATGATGCTCTCACATGAGACTAAGTACTACGAACAAGCGGTTTGCTAACCGCTATTCTAGCAAATGCAGAGGGTGAATGTCAGACTGCATGTTTGCTATTCGAACATTATCATGATATGTATTAGCGAGCCGCATACGTTGACAAACTACAGCCTCGAGGTACAAATACCTGAGGACTCCGTGCCGCTGAAAGACTCTATGCGCCGGGCTTCTTTTCGCAGCAAAGACATCTCAATTACTACCCGGTCCCTCAACGAATCATACATTGAAACCTTAGCGATCGCGATAGAGAAGAGCCGAATGGTACTTTCACCCAGCTCTTACGGAAACGGGATCTCCGGTACTAAATAGATAAATTTGCGCGCCTCCAAAAGGATCAACTAACGCATCAATATACCTGTTAAAAAGCTATAATTCTCTACACAGCGTTTACTGAATGTTACAAAGACAGAACATCAAATCTAAATCCTACATAGACAGGACTTCAGTTACAAACAACGTAGCGTGTTCAGCCTTAGTTCCGGAGATTCTGTTTCCGTAAGAGACCCCGCTATCGGCCCTAACATCATCTTTCGAATGAGTCCAAACTGCAGAGTACCTCGACTCACCCAGGAAGAGAGCAACCCTTCCACACCATCTACAGACGAAATAATCCATCCAACATGCCTCTCATCGCCCAGAACCCCAAAGACCGAGTCATCCTCGGATTGATGACCTTTGGTACCCCCTCCTTCTCCTACCCTCTCGCGTAACCACCCCAACATACACACTCACTAACGCCTCACCCCAGGCCCCAACGAAGCTGCCGGCGCCCGCATAACCTCCTTCCCCGAATTCACCAAATCGCTCGACTACTTTCAGTCGCAAGGCTACAATGAAGTCGACACGGCACGCATGTACGTGGGCGGCGCGCAAGAAGCCTGGACGCGCGACGCAAAGTGGCAGAATCGCGGCCTGACGCTCGCGACGAAAGTGTATCCCTACGAGCCGGGCGTGCACAAGCCGGATCGCCTCAAAGAGCATGCGTACAAGTCCTTGAGCGAGCTGGGCGCAGACACTGTGGATATCTTCTATCTGCATGCGCCAGACCACTCGGTGCCGTTCGTGGAGACACTGGGCGCGGTGAATGAAATGCACAAGGAGGGCAAGTTTGTGGAGTTGGGGTTGAGCAATTTCGCGGCGTGGGAGGTGGCGGAGGTATGGAATATCTGCAATGAGAGGGGGTGGGTCAAGCCGACGATATACCAGGCCATGTACAACGCAATCAGTACGTTGCCCGCCCTCTACATATCTCGATGTTTGACTAACCACCACCGCCACAACAACAGCCCGCTCCATCGAAACCGAGCTCATCCCCGCCTGCCGCAAATACAAAATCGACATCGTCATTTACAACCCGCTCGCCGGCGGCATCTTCTCCGGCAAGATAAAATCAAAAGACATCATCCCGCAAGAAGGCCGCTACTCCAACACGTCCGAGAAATTCGGCCAGATGTACCGCGAGCGCTACTTCAAAGACGCCACCTTCGACGCTCTCCGCATCATCGAGCCCGCCGCGCAAAAGTACAATCTCACACTGCTAGAGGTTGCGTTGCGCTGGACGGTGCACCACTCTGCGCTGAAGACGCGGGCCAAGGGCGGCAACGACGGGGTGGTGATTGGCGTGTCGAACTTTGCGCAGTTAGAGGGCAATTTGAGGGATCTGGAGAAGGGGCCGTTGCCTGAGGATGTTGTGAAGGCGCTGGATGAGGCGTGGTTGGTGGCGAAGGCTACAACGCCGAACTACTTCCGTTGATACGTGGACGACTCGAGAATAGGTACATGGAATAGGTGCAATACAGGATATTTGCTTGTTCAAGGTAGTCTGCCTTTTTCAAGGAGGAAACTTCATTCGTGAAGATGTTCTCTTGGTTTAGAAGTGTATATTGTAAAGTACAAAGATTAGTCTTGGATCCGGTAAGAGCCTCATCCCAGTCCATGAGCAAAACGTTGCTGGCAAGCTCATAGCATGAGTAAGATACCAAGGTACATTCTGTCACCTTGTTGTTCATAGACCGAAACGCTTGGTATTATGGTCTAAAAGTTCCCCTATCAACTCCGTCTGCCGCCATCGTTTTGACAAGGCATTAGGTAGATGACGCTACTCGTATACCAAGATGGATCTTCACATTCTCCATCTAATCAGTCCTAATCAGTCTCACTCCCTCGTCCCCAGTACTCACGCAGAAAGCTCGACCGATCTTCCCGCAGTCTCACCAACCGGCTCCTTTTTCGCCTCTTCCACCTCCCCATCTCCCCCCCTCACAACCCCCGGCCCTCTCCGCACCATATTCACCTCCCCCAACGGCACAAACCCCACCCGCAAATACAAGCCCCTCCCCGCCGGCGAAGCCTCCAAATACAGCGGCGTAACCGGCACCATCGCATCCGCCCGCTCAAACGCCCACTCCAGCAACATCTTCCCAACCCCCCGACCCCGATACTCCGGCCACGTGAACAGCGTCGTCAAATACCAATGCTTCTCCTGCCCCAACACCTCCGCACGCACGCGGTCCCCCTCCGCGAAGTTCCAGCTCCAGCTCTCGGCCGTCACGCCCGCCCACATGTCCGCCAGCTCCTCATCGCTCCACCCCATGCGCGCCTGCCAGCCGTAGAATTCGACGGCGTCGCGCCGCAGGATGTTCATGATGGGGGTGCCGGGGCCGGTCCAGCCGGCGATGCCGATGGTCGCGCCCGTGGAGGGCTGCACGGCTTTGAGCCAGTGCATGTGCGGGAGCGTGAAGCTGGGGCGGAGGCGCGCGGCGAGCCGGTTTTGGCGCGTTATGTAGTTAGGGGGGCGGAGCGAGAGGGGTTCTCGTCGGGCCCAGGCGCTCTCGGGCCAGCAGGTGTAGAGACCTTCGGCCTGGGGTGGGGTGTTAGCGGGAAGGGAGGTTGAGGGAGGTGGTAAGGGTAGGGTAACGCACGATTTTGTCTGCGTCTTTCTCGTCGCACCGCTCAATTCTAATCGCGGAATCCTTGACACGCTGCTCGGGTTCGACTGGCATTGTGTGTGACTGGCCTGACGCAGCGCTCGTGATCAATTCCGCTTTCTGGTCTGGCATGTTGCGTTGTTGTGACTGTGCCTGTGCCGTGCTCTCACCGTTTCTATAATCAGAGTTACTGGAGGCCAGAACAGATTATATACCAACGCAGAGCCCTACGTAGATACAAGAAGCCCAGCGCTCGTACGGGGTTGAACTCCGATGACGACCCCGGGCCACCTCTTATACGGCGTTGAACACCGATCAGGAGAAATCGCTGACTCAGCTAAGAGTCGCAGGCACACAGTTATCCTCGCGCTGTTTCTCTTCTGATAGCTTGAAGTATTCGTATTCGAATAAGTCTTCGCATATTATTTATACGGCATGATTTGTTACTGCAATAAGAGCAGATATAGATTATTCTTTGCACGTTTGATCAGTTCAGCGACGATCAATCCGTCAGCTTATCCAGAATGACGTCAATGGTGTTGGCCCTAACTGTAATGGATAGCGTAACCTAAAATCCGTACGCCGAGACGAAGAACAGCAAACGAACGCTCATTTTGTGCTCGTCTCCGCTTTACCCTCTACGGGAACACCTGTAGACCCCACCACAATTTCATACGCCGGCGGACTGTCAAGCACCACCGCATCATGCTGCCTATAATCCTGCGCAGTACCATAAGCCCCAACACCTCGTCCCTCTTCCGCCCTCAACTCAATCCTTTGCGCAACCCCGCTCTTCCCCGAATTTCTCCGCGCACACCCACCCAGCCTCGCAACCGTCAAAACCGGCAACAAGACCGGCAACAGCGGCGGCCAAAAGAGCGTGTGTTCTTTATGCGATCTGGGCAGCGAGCGGTTGGACTGGGCTAGGATGATATCGACGAGCGCGCCTAGCCACGCCGTGGATGCGCAGGCAAAGGGAAGCACGCTGAAGATGGCGAAGAGCGGCCAGGAGGGGTAGATGTTGCTGCTGAGGTATTCGAGACACTCGGGGCGGACCTTTAGTTCGTACATGCCCATGACGCGGAAGGCGAAGGCGATGCACAGCGGAAGCATGAGCAGGGTTGTGTAGGTGAGGCGGATCTTGCGCGCGTGCGCTGACGGCACGTAATCCCTACCGCCGTCTAGAATCCGGCGTCTGCCTCGTTGTTGTTGTTGAGCGGATGCGACAACCGTAGTCGTTGTCGCTGGAGCCTCTACATCCGCGGTCGCATGGTGGTTATGATCTTCGCCTGAAAAGGGAAAAGAACGTGCTGTTACTTCGGTGATCACGGTCAGGATGACGATTAATATGCTGAGGCCGATGCTTTTCGGGTTGAACGGCGAGTCCTGGAAGTGGTATTCAAACTTGCAATCGAATTCGGCCATGGTGCGAGCGTAAGTTAGGTTCTTGACAGCGGCGATATGGACGGCGGGTCGAGGAGGAGTGTTTGCCGTCGGAGTGCGAAGTCGCGGAGCTTTGTAGTGTTGAAACATGTGGCTATGCTTCACGGGTGAACATTCCTGGTACGCCCTGCAAAGTCCGAGTAGGCCTTCCAAGGCGGGCAACGAAATGCGCTGCGGCCAGCGGCGCAGACTATTGACCAATAAGGCTATTGTTCACCGAACGACTCAAAGAGGCAGCTGGTGAGTGCTCCTCAACACGTCACCTGTTGGTTTTCCACAAGCTACCAAACCCAACTGCTACCCTATTTATCGCTCAAAGGCTAGTACCACCTCTTCCCGCGTGACACAAGCAACGCTGGATGGATGACGTCATGCGCTGTAAATCCAAACGGGTGCGAGCTCAAGCCTCGAAAGTTGCCCGGTGATGGTTGAGGACGGAATGTGAGTGACAGCCGGCCCAAACCATCCCATCGTGATCGAAACCGCTAGTTAACCGACAGACTAACCGTTTTAGTATTAGCAGCCAGCTCCTTCCTCTGTCTACCACTCACGTAGTCTCCTTTAATCAGCACCAACAAGACCGACGACGCCACGACAACAACATCAAATTCAAAAAATAGCTGAAGCCAGTTCCCTACGGAGATAAAGCGGAGAAGATACAAATGAATAAATAGAGTTGCTCTAGGAGCGAAGAAGTGAAGACCAATCCTACTGATCCCCGAGCATTATAGATCCCACCATGTCCCTCTCTTTAACATGTCCAAAAACTCAAAACATCTCTACAGCCCTCCTGCTTCCACATCCCGTCCATCTCAGCCCCTCCGCGCCAACACCCCCATCAACCTCGTCGCAAACCCCATCGGATTCACCGCATAATCGACATGCTCCCCGGGCACCATCTGCACCTCCACGCCCACGCGCTCCGAAATCACGCGGTTCGCCCTAACATACAGAGCCTCCGCCGGCGACCCTTCCCCAATAAGCAACACCAGCTTGGCCTTCTGCTTCGCGATGGCGTCGATATCCAGGTCGGCCAGCGGGTACGGCAGGAGCTCGCGCTCAAACCACAAGAGACTGTTGCCGGCGACGTCAGGCGCGATTTTCGCATCCATGCTGCTGATGAGGCCGGCGACCATGATGGGGTGCATGTTGTTGACGGCCGCGAATTGCAGCAGTGCAGGCGGGATGCCGCCGGCGCGGTAGGTGGTGTAGACGGCGCGTTGGGCGGCTTCGAGGGCTGCGCTGTCGGGGAGGACTTTGATGGCGGGGGGTTCGTGGGCGATGAGAGTGCGGAGGCAGTCCGGGTGGCGCTGGAGCAGTTGCAGTGCGACGATGGCGCCGGAGCTGGTGCCCATGACGGTGGCGGGGGTGCCGGGCGAGAGGTGTTCGACTAGGAGGGCGGCGTCGTCGGCGTCGGTGTCGAGTTTGTGGGCGTAGTCTTGCGGCTGGGTGCTCGACAGATGGCTACGCGAGTAGCCGCGGCGGTCGTACAGAGCGACGGTGTAGTTCTGGGCGAGAATGGCAGCCATCATGCGCCAGACATCGGCGTTACCGTTCGCTCCGGATATGAAAAGTACGAGGGGGCCGGAACCTTGGACCTCGTAGTAGAGATCCGCACCCGGGACAGGAAGATATCCGAGGCGAGCGGTAGGCATAGTAAAGTTCTGGGCCATGACTCCGGTGAGAAGTTGGGCGAAGAGCAAGGTAAAGGAGGAGAGGAGCATTTGAAACACTTGAAAGAGAGTAGGTGATTGAGGAAGTACTTATTAAATGAAAGACGAGTGTGAAGGTGAGGTGAGATAGTAGTCGAGCGAACCCATCCTTATATACGCCCACTCCCCATAGCATGATATTGCTAGGAAGCTCGAACTTTTCCCGCCAGTCAAATCATACGCGTCGCCAGTTCAGACACTTAGCTGCCTCGAGGCTCGCGTTGCTTCCGAAGGATTCCAAGCCGGGCTCTCGGTGTATCGACGTCGCTCAGCCATCGGTCTCTCGTCGAGTTGAAGTTGGGCAGCCACTAGTCTCAGCGCGGCTCTCTCGTGCATTCATGATTCAACCCCTCTGTCGATACAAATATTTTATATCTTGACTCTTTTGAGATGCTACCTCGCGTTTCGGGCCGAAAACGGTTTAGCGGGTACAAGCTCGGATCCTTAGACATCCTGTAGTCCCGGCCTCGTGGAGTCTGAAAGCAGCGGACCTGGGCAAGAATCCCTGCGGTCTGGTTTGAAGTTGAGCGGAAACATATCACATCCGGGTCCCTGGCTCGTTACTAATTTGATTGTGCGCCACGGTGAGGTCTTAGTCTCCGGATACGTGTTATGCCGTTCCTGATGTCAACTAGGATTTTCGACGTGACTCTGTGTGTAGTGATCGAACGGAAGTCTGAGCTGTGCTCGTTCCCGACAATTCGTCCAGGATGTCATATCGCCTACATCGAAATTGACGTCAGAAACCCACTTTCGTACAACGTTACACGACGCCTTACCTAATGCCACAGAAACCTCATCCGACGTGTCAACACAAACAAACCCAACATCCCTCAAGCCACCACCCCGCCGTCAATGCAGCTGCTCGACATCCCCCCAGAGCTGTTCGCCCGAACGATACACCTCCTGGTAGACGAAGTCGGCATCCGCCAATCATGCAAATACCGACATGTATGCCGTAAGTAACGCGTAACAACCACTCCGACGCTCTGTGTTGATAGCAGTAGGACTGTTCGCATCGGAGATACTGAATAATATCATTGCCTGTCAGCCAGTCGAAGAATTATTGCGTAGCGATCGAACGGAAGCCCTGTTCCTTCGCCACGGCGGTGCGATTCTACGATCCAGAGTCCTCCAGACACATCGGCACGCATCGAACATGGCTGTATTCACGAGGCGGCTTATCGATGCGATAGTATCTCTAGAGGGGTCAGGGTTGGCATCGCTGCGGCAGCAATACACGGCGGATATCTGCAACGCCCTGGCGTGTGTCCGCAACTACAGGCTCTATGCCCATGTCTGGCAGCCCGAAATTCCTATGGAACAGGTTGCTCAGGATAGACTCATATCGGAAGGGTTGCCTGCAGCCGCTGCTGCTATCGGAAACATCGAGCTTTTCACAAAACTGCAGCCCGCGGGGGTAACATTGTCAATTCTTACATGGAACCATGTATTTTTGCCCAACGCACTGTTTGCCGCGGTTGGGTCAGGCAAGTCCAGCATGGTCCGATTTTTGTTGGACCACGTCTCTAGAATAATTCGGAAGGACTCCAAGACAGGCAAGTGGTTATCTCTAGACGAGCTTGCAGAGTGCCTGGAGAACGATATTTTGGTAGCAATCAGGAGCCATCACAATGACCTCGGAGTCATGATGTTCGATTTCCTATTGGAGCAGAAAAAAAAAGTTGACGCTCACATTGGGTCGCTGGTGGATGGCGTTGTCAGAGAATGCATCCGTTTCGGCAATCCGGAGTTTTGCTGCACCGTGCTCAAGTACAGAGGGAGTAAAGTCTCCCGCAGCTCGCCCGTCATAACTTCCAGCTCGTCCTCAGATTCCAAAGAGGCAGTCAAGGAGAGAAAGGAAGTGAAAACATGGCCAGGTGGCCAATATCTCTTCCGATATGGAGACGGAAGCGTCCTCCGAGCTCTAATTCAACAAGGCTTTATCGACCCCAACCACTCTCACGTTTCAACACCACTTGATCTGACGCTTTACTCCAGAAGATACAATCTTGCCCACATCTCTGCTCCAGAACGGCGCGGCAGTAGACGGCAGAGCTGGGGGGCTCTCTGCACTCTGGGGTGCTGTGAAAGACGAGCGTTTATCTGAAGTTATGTTCCTTCTGGATCACGGTGCAGACCCCGACTTGCACGGAGACTGGAGATCACCGATTCAGGCGGCGAGAGCGGCTGGTCGAACAGACATCGTCAGTCTGCTTGAGGACGTCAAACAGCATGGGAGGGCGGCGTTGCTTGGCTAGAATATTGTGACCAAAGTGCGAGATCCTCCGTCGGTTGCTCGGCTGGAATTTGCCGTTGTGGATGGAAGCGGAGAGGTGAAATCTTGAGAATGTGTGATTTAAAGATATGGTCGCCTCCAACGCGTACAACAATCATTCTGGGTCGAAGACCGGCCATTCAGAAGACCTCGCAGAGGTAGATATATACAGCGAAAGAGCGGGTCTGCGGTGCGCGTAAGGAGAAGATCGCCTCGGATGCCTTCCTGAACATACAAGTTATCGACCAGGAGAATAACAACGTAATTACAAATAGTACTGATGGCGAGTAATCAAGAGCCATCTTCAGACGCGGAAATGCTATGCGATGTGGTGACGGACACAAATCCCCCATATAATGCAACCCAAAACGCCAGACAATGCTGCCAACGCCGAAAAATTATTACAGCATGCCACCGGGGTATAAAGCGCTGCGTGAACCATAGATGCCGTCGGGTATAGAACGCCGTCCGATGCCGTCAATCGTACAAATAGCCATCTTATCTCGTATCGTCATGTCGGTGCTTCAACGATCGCGATCGCTTATGGATTTGGATGAACAAAATGTGCGCCCTGGCATGGCGAGTATCGTGCTTTGAAGGACTTGATGCGCTCCATCATCCACCCCGACGTCCACTTTCTGTCGCCGTCTGCAGGCTGCTGGTGACCGAGCCGGATGGTACGAGATAGCCTGCAGGTATCCCCGAAGTGCTCGTACTGAACGCACTTGGTGTCTTTGAGGCAGGCGTTGAAACAGGTGTCGAAGGATATGGCCGCGGGGTTTCCCTTGTTGTACGTGACGTCCTCGGACATGTTGGACCAGTCGTCGACCTGGTCTGCTATAATGGTTTCGATAAAGGAGAATAGCTCTTCGAATATCAGTGGCCGCGAGGGATGCTTGCGGGCCTGTTCCCAGCGCTGCAGGGCATTGAAATCATCCTCGCCCAAATGGTGGAGCGTGAGTATAGCCTCGCACCACTGCTCCCAGCCAAAGTGTACGGTCGTGGGCCTTTCGCCATTGAACATGGGCCAGTAGCCCTTGATCGGGACTCCGCTCTCCTTCAAGACTTGAGCGAGGATCTCATCGCCGCAGCATTCCTTGGAGACGTCCTTTCCGAACAGATGCGTGCCCGGGAACTTGTGGTTCTCGGCAAACATGCGGCCGCGCGCCAGCAGCTTGTTCAGGGCGCCGCGCGACAGGACGAAACCGCTGCCGCCGTGGGCAAAGACGGTGCGGCCGGTGGGCCACACGGGCGAGCCGAAGTAGTAGGGCGTCATCGGGTTGAAGTTCAGCAGGAAGCGGTACATGTTGTCCCAGTTGACATAGGTGTCCAGCTCGATGAAGACGAACCAGCGCGACTCGGGCCGCAGGTGCGCCGCGAGCTCCACCATGGGCAGGAACTTGTACCGGTCTAGGCGCCAGCCCTCGTTCGACTTCTCCTCGGTGGTGTTGGCCTGCTGGATGCGGTCGTAGATGTCGAAGTCGGGGTTGTTGTAGCGGTACTCGGGACGCAGGTTGGCGAGGGCGTCAACGATGTCGAAGCCGTTGAGCTCGGCCTCGCGGTCCGAGAATAGGAGCAGGTCCTGCTTGCAGCGGCCGAGGCGGTTGAGGTAGGCCGGCAGCTGCGCCGCCACCTCGCCGCTGCCCATCTTCAGCACGACCGTGGTGTCCTCCATGACACCGGCCTTGAAGGGCGAGCACTCTTCGCCGAAGGGCACGTCGGGCGACGACGGCCGGGAGCGAGCGGGCGAGGGGCGCTCGTGCAGCACGTCGTAGCCCCGCTCGCCGAACAGCGACGACGAGACGAAGGAGGTGACGGCAAAGAGGCAGAGGAAGACGGCGGCGCACAGCAGGCGCGTGGGCGTCAATCGCACCATGATGGCTGGGTGTGCGAATGTCGGGACGCTGGTGTTGTGGAAAAAGCAGGCCCAGGGCCCTCGGGGGAGCGCGTAGATGGCTAGCCTGCATCGGGCTAGCCGGTCCTCGAGGGAAAGACGGGACGACCGCGCACACTTCGCCTTCGGTTTCGCCCGACCTCGCACGCCCACCAACGCCTACGAGCAAACAATATGCTGACACTGCTCTGTCGTGGCCGGCTTCGTCGCGGTTCAGCCCAGCACATTGCGATCCCGCTATTTCCTTCTCTCGGCCGCCGGCAGGTTCCGTCCACACTCCAGAGCAGACGTCATGATGGCATCAGCATTCTGATGGTCAGTTCACGATGAGACGAGCAAGTCGAATATGGTACCCGGGCTTGCAGCAGTCGACCACATTCACAACGATTTCTCAAGCAAAAGAGTCCACTGAAACGAGTCGGGGAAGCTGCATCGATACTTGATGCGAATCACTGCTTGGCACTAGCCTCCTCACTCGAGGTTTGATATGGTGTCATTTGCAGTCTCTCGGGGATGCATGGGGATTACGCACTCCTTTTGCCTGCAATTTTACCAGCACATTGGTAACTATATTGATACCACGAACTTAAATGCTCTATGGACAGCTATCGAACAACCACTCTACTTTGGTTGATACAGGCGACCCACGGGACCATGGATGATTCTCCTGTGGCGAGCCCCCACCGAGCTCAGATACTGTTTCTAAATCTTGTCATCTAGCAGTTTGTTTTGGAGAAAGAAACCGCGGCAATCCCCTCCTATAATCTCCACAGCAATGACTCCACATTACCAGCCGCATCTCTCTGGAATCTCAGCACGAACTGCTCCCATTTACACCAGTCGATGTATTCGCGCAACTGCGCCTCTTCGCGAGTTGGGGGCAGGAATCCGAGCATATCAAAGTGGTAGTGGTGCAGACGGTGGTGTTGCTTTGGCCGATGGTTGATCAGCAGCTTGAGTGAAGATTCACTCAGCTCCTCAGTATCATGGGTGATATCAAGCGTCATCAACAGCCCGTCGTTCCTAAACACGCCGAGGAAGTCCTGGACAGGTGCCTGAGGGGTGTTTGGGGTGCGGTGCAAGTTGTACTGATGTGTAAGAGACGCGTGGAAATGGTATTGGAACTCCGCACGAGCACTGGCCAGGGACACATAGTCTCGCTTGGGTTGGAGATCGAACAGGGCTTCCGCAATGATGTGTGCTGTCCAGTCGGGTGCATCGCCGAGGCCGTATGAGTTCGCCATCCCACGATAGCTGTTCTCGTCTCTGGGAAGAGGTAGAATGCCGACAAATACCCCGATTGGCCGCCATTGTGTTATAGCAGCTGGCGTGGTCGTGAGTCGGCCCCAAGGACATGGTCCCGCTGAAGTCCATTGTGAGAAATGAAGCCCAAGCCCTTCGACGGCAGGAGAGCCCGTATCCAGCCCATGGCATAGCTGTTCTCGTGCATAGACTGCTCGACCGCAATCTTCGGGGAGAATAGCGTCTCAACCTCTTTGAGAAGCGTTTGACGCTCGGTCCCGATCGCTTCAATGCCGTCTAGAAGCGCCTTCGCCCACTTGAGCATGTCGGGAACCGTTGACCAAACCGAACCGGCACCCCCTACTGCAGTTCGGTCTGACATGTCGGTCGGAGGTATCGTTCGTAGCGATCGATCATCAAGCACAACATGTCCCTCAGCCAGATTGGATGTTGACAGGTCGCCGCGATATGTGGCCGTTCGCTGCATTTCAAGCGGCTGAAATATGCGCTCTCGCAGATGCTCAGCCCAGGTCCTTTTCTCTCCCTTCTCGATGCGTCGACAAGCTCCCTCGATGATCTTGCCTGCAAGAGCATACATGTAATTGTTGTACTGAAACCCGGCACGCAAGTCATGCTTCAGCGGCAAGTGGCCGATAACATGCAGCAGATCGCTCTTCTCGACGATAGTTTCAGACTCCACACCGAGCCACGTAAGATCCAAGTGCGCGCGGCCTGTCGAATGTGTTAACACATCCCGCAGGGTAATTCTGCGCCCTCCATCCGGATCGATCTCCCACTGTATCGGAATGTAGTCCGAAATGGGTGCATCCCAATCCAGAATGCCTGCGGCGACAAAGAGGCCGCACAAGGCTGCAACGAAAGCCTTGGTCAGTGACGCGAGGAGGTATGCTGTGTCGGTATTTGCCTCGAGGTTCTTCTCAACGTCTCTCAGACCTTCGGCGTGCGTGAACAGCACCTCGCCTTCGCACGATAATGAAGCTGAGCAGGTGATCTTGCGTATCTTTGTTAGGAGCGGTAGGGTTGCCTAAATTCTGTTGCTATGTTAATATTTCGACCGTTTGGACCGGGTAAAAAGACTTGGGCATACTCGTCGAACGCAGTAGGGGTACCTTGTTTTCCCGTTTTCTGGAATGAGTTTAGTAGTATCTGAGGCTCCTGGTTATCAGCTCGCGAAAGGCTTTTAGGCTTGGAGTAGTAGGTTGTGGTTCTGAAAGCAGGGGCCACAACTTGCCTCAGCTCGGCCCGGTCCCCGCATCGGTCCGTTCGACGTACTACGTACCTACACACCTTTTCGAAAACAGGCCCAATCACGGGCTCCTCACTCGCTGGAAATCAGGAAATGTTATTTACTCTGTCTAACTGCTACGGCTCCCCCTAGAGCCCTCCTTACTTACTTCCTCCTTGATACCCTTCAATCACTGGAGCGCGGTTGGCAAGACCGACACATGATCCGATGCCTTGCAGCAACTCTGTAGACCAGCATCTAAGAGGTTCAATGGTCTCGTTGGCTCGTTCGGTTGCGAAACTGCTTGTGGCGCAGACGAGAAACCTGCTGATTTTATTCATTTGATAGGCATTGCTGACGATGTTGACTATGACTAAGCCTGCTGACTAGTCGCTGTCTGTTGCCTTGTCGCTGCCGTCCGCATGGCAAGGCTGAAGACATCTCAACCCCGCATCCAGACAGAATGAAAACCAACACTCATTCCACTTGCGCTGCCTACTCCGTGCTCCGCTCGTCTCAGTGGGAAGACCAGGACCTAATTAGTTGATCGCCGGTGCCAAAGCCACACCTAAATATGGCCGACCCACTTTCCATTGCTGCGGGGGTTGCGGGGCTGCTTTCCCTTGGTCTTCAAACGACCGAAGCTCTCGTCAAATTCTACACTTCCCACAAAGGCCGAGATGACAACATCGCGCGGACTACGCAACGACTCAAGACACTGGGGAGTGCTTTCGATGCGCTGCAGACTGCGCTACAACAGCGCAAGTTCCAGCCTGACGAGGAGACGCTGATCGACAGAATCGAATCGTCCATCCACTCGTGCTCCGAGCTCATCCAGGAGCTGGAAGAGGAGTGCACGAAACTCACGGGACCACGGTCCGGTTCTTTCAAAGATGCTGTCAAGGTTGCTGGACGTCGTGCTGCCTACCCCTTCCGCGAGAGCACGTTGAAGAAGCTTGAAGAAGATGCAGGCGAAATGCGAAACCATCTGTCACTCGCACTAGACATTCTACAGCTTCGAGATCACAAGACGGCTCAAGATGAGCTCGCCGAGATGAAATCGCTTGTTGAGCTAATGAGAGCGACTCAAATCTCGTCAGAGATCCAATACTGGTTCAAAGCCCCGGACGTCTCAGTTAATCACAACGCCGCATGCGCGAAACGCCATTCGGGGACGGGCATGTGGTTCGTCAAATCTCCCGTCTTCCACAATTGGATCAACCAGGCCAACTCATTTCTCTGGCTCTATGGCTTTGCGGGTTGTGGAAAGTCGGTTCTTTGCTCTACCGCCATTCAGTACGCCTTTCGACAACGGGGAGCGGACCAGAATATAGGCATTGCCTTCTTCTACTTTACTTTCAACGACGACTCGAAACAGGACGAGTCGGCAATGCTCCGAGCGTTGCTCTTGCAACTGGCCGGTCAGCTTTCTGATGGGCATTCCCAACTGGGGCGCCTGCGTAACTCTTCGGGAAGCGGGCTACCTCCGCCAGCAGTATTAATCCAGTATCTCCGCGACTTTATCAAACGATTCCACCAGGTATACATTTTGATAGATGCTCTAGACGAGAGTCCTCGAGGGAACCGACGAGACGAGATCCTGGGTTCAATCATGGCCATGCGGGGTTGGTCGCTGCCCGGCCTGCACCTTTTGGTCACCAGTCGAGACGAGCCTGATATACGCGAATCCCTTGAAGTCGCTCCGGACGAAAGGGTCGCAATGAAAAATGATGAAGTTGAACAGGATATCAGCAACTTCATCGCCGAGAAACTAGCTACGGACCCCAAGCTTCGAACCAAGTGGCAGACTCATCGAGCTCGAATCCAAGAAACTCTAGCTAAACGAGCTAACGGAGTGTGAGTATTCCATGGAACAAGTTGAATATTCCCTGACAAACTCTAGTTTCCGTTGGGTTGAATGTCAATTTGAAGCCCTCAAACATTGCCCCAAAAGCGAGCGCCATCTCGAACGGTGCCTCCAGTCCTTGCCCCGAAGCCTCGATGAGACTTACGAAAGAATGCTTCTTAATATCGATGACTCGTCCCATGAAGAAGCTCGACGAATCTTAACGCTGCTGTGCTTTTCTTCGCGACCGTTGAAGGTGTCAGAGCTCCTCCATGGAATCGCTGTGGACCTTAATGAACCAGCCCATCTTGATCGGAAGAGTCTGCTTCAAGGAACAGATGACTTACGCGAGATTTGTCCAGGACTGATCGACTTCGGGCTAAAAGCTGACGAGGATACCATTTCTGGGAGCCCCGAAGTAACTGTCCGCATCGCCCATTTCTCGGTCCAGGAATACCTAGAATCAGACCGCATCCGTCAGCAAAAGGCAGGATTCTTTGCAATGTCGAGCATTTCCGCACACCAAGAAATCGCAACAATCTGCTGCGCCTATCTTCTAGAACCTGAGCTCTCCAGCGCAGACTTCACGCCAGTAAAACTTGACGATTTTCCATTTGCTCACTTTGCTGCTCAGTTCTGGTACCATCACTATCAAGCGGGCAAAGGAAAAACGGCACAACTCAGCACACTTATCATGAAGATTTTCAAGCAACCGCATGATCAATTCGCTACCTGGGTCAAGCTCCACGACCCTGTTGACCGACCATGGATTACCGGGGTCGACTTTGAACGCATTTCAGACAACGTTGCACCTGCACTGTACTATGCTTCCTTTTTAGGACTTGACTGGATTATTCCTGAGATACTGCTGGCCGGAAAGACGTCTGGTTGCAAGGTTGAGGATGTGGTCAACGTGCAGGGCCGATGGTACGGCAACGCTCTCCAGGCTGCTTCAGCTAGAGGCCACGTCGAGACCGCTAGGATACTCGTTGAGCAGGGCGCTAAGGTTAATACACAAGGTGGGCCTGAAGGCAATGCTCTTCAAGCAGCCGTGCAGTATGGTCGCCGAGAGATCGTAAAGTTGCTAATCGAGAAGGGCGCCGATGTCCATGCACTGGACGGATTCTCTGGCTCCGCTCTTCACTTAGCTGCATTGCAGGGTCACCGAGAGATTGTGAGGTTGCTGATTGAGAAAGGCGCCGACGTCCATGCGCTGTGTGGATTCTATGGCTTCGCTCTTCAAGCAGCTGTATGGGATGGTGATAAAGAGATTGTGCAGTTGCTGATCGAAAAGGGCGCAGACGTTCATATGCTGGGCGGACGGTCTTGCTACGCTCTCCAAGCAGCTGCAGAAACTGGTAATCAAGAGATTGTGAAGTTGCTGATCGAGAAGGGTGCTGACGTCAACGCACGGGGCGGAAGATTCAGTTACTCTCTCCGAGCAGCTGCAAGACACGGACACCTAAAGATTGTGAAGATACTAATAGAGAAGGGCGCTGATATTAACGCGCACAATATAATCGGCACCGCTCTGCAGCTTGCTGCTTCTGGAGGATATAGCGAGATTGTAGAGGTGCTGTTGGAGAATGGCGCTGACATCAACGCGCAGGATGCAAAATACGGCGACGCTCTTACGATCGCTTCATTTAAGGGACATAGCAAGGTTGCAAAGTTACTGCTAGAGCGTGGCGCTAATGCAAACGCGCAGGGCGGGCGCTACGGCAACGCTCTCCTGGCTGCTGCGGAGGGAGGCCACGTTGAGATTATAGAGATGCTGGTAAAGAACGGTGCTGTCCTTGATAAGGAGCTGGCACGAAATCAAGAGAACCCATTCTACATTCAAAGAGAAATGGGGGAAGATGCATCGGTTCAAGCATCTCGCTGTCTAGGGATTCTCGCTATACAGGAATAGGGGTTACTACTGGAGCGGCGTTATTACTAGGGGCTCATGTGCTCCCAAAAGCCCATCCGGCAAGCATGGAGGAGCTTTCTCGTTGGCAGCCACGATCCCATCGTCTTGATGTGCTCCGCCGCATCAAGGGTCCAACATGCCTAACCCAATTATTTGGACGGCCACCCCACATATGTCACCCGACAGAATCTCATTGGCTAAACTTAACCGCCCTGTTAGCTCGAGGTCAATCGCTCAGCTTTCATGGGATACTTGCCTTCATCACGTATCAACTCTTCAATGTCGTTGTCCCATCCGAATACAACGTCCACAACTATGGTAAATTGATGTGCGCGATAGTCCCCGAACTTACGAACTTACAGGCGGTTGTATAAAGGCTTGCGCGAATGCTCAAGAGGAGCTTCATTTGTTTTCAGCGTAAGCTGAGTGGGTGGCCATTCTGTGGTACAGG
The DNA here is from genome assembly GCA_011032825.1 of Massariosphaeria phaeospora. Classification (NCBI taxonomy): domain Eukaryota; kingdom Fungi; phylum Ascomycota; class Dothideomycetes; order Pleosporales; genus Massariosphaeria; species Massariosphaeria phaeospora. The sequence goes on from JAADJZ010000002.1 coordinate 875,056, forward strand.
CAGTTGTAGAACAGATTTTCGGCCGATTTCCTATATGACGCCAAGGAGGTATCTGAACGTAGTAGTACTGTGCCCGTGCGCACCGTGCCCGGAGTCGGCCCGTGCCCCGCAACAACAAACTCGCGTCCCAACTCACCTTCTTCAACACGCGACTACTCAACCACCATGGATCTGATCGACAAGGCGATTGAAGATTTGAACTCGCGCGAACCAGGCGCAAAATACACCCTTCAACAGGTTGCTGATCAATATGGCGTCAACCGCTCGACGCTAGGGCGAAGGTGGAGGAGCGTGACAGCTTCCTAGGACGCCGGGAACGCGTCGCACCAGAAACTCAGCCCACAACAAGAGTTAGAGCTTGTGCGGTATATAGTAGGCTTAACAAAGCGAGAGCTACCTCTTACAAGAGATATAGTGCAAAATTCTAGGTTTAAGATAGCCAAATCACCTGTCTCTGACAGCTAGGTCACGCGCTTTCTTCACCGAAACCAAGGCGATCTCATCTCAAAATAGACAGCTGCTATGGACTCTAACCGCCACGCAGCTAACTTAGGAGATAATTACAAGCTATACTTTAACCTCCTGCATAAGAAAATAAAAGAGTACAACGTTCAGCCTAAGCAAACGTACAATATAGATAAAAAGAAGTTTATAATTAGTGTAATTGGCCGCTTGAAACGAGTGTTCTTCCGACATTCATAAGAGAAAAAGGAGGTAAAGGCAGCCCGCTAGAATAGCTTACGTAAGTGAATAACCCTCGTGGCAGCGGTTTGCGCAGATAGAACGTTGTTGCTGCCTAGCCTCATTTATAAGAGCGCATCAAAGATACTACAATCGACATAGGTGGCCGATATCGAAGCTAGAAAACACGACGTCTTTGTTACCTCAACTCTCTCTAGTTAGAGCAACAACGACGTTAGATTGGCATAGCTTGAGCAGGTGTTTGATTGCTGTACAAAGAAGCAAGCCTAACGAGCTTACCAATTGCTTATCGTTAACAGCTATAAGAGCTACCTAACGATAGAGTTTATTAACTATTGTAACCGCAATCGGATACTCTTAGCTATACTTCTTCTTTACTCAACTTACACGCTCCAACTCCTCGACGTTGTCATGTTCAAGCCCCTATCTAACTCCTACGGCAAGGAGCTATCGTCTTATATCCAGCGCAGCCAAGGGCTAGTCCCAATTAAGAAAAGAAACTTCTTTCTGTTGTTCTAGAGATCGTGTCAAGCCTCGTTTAAGAAAGAAACTGTTCTTAAGTCTTTTGAAGCTACTGGTATTTGGCCTATAGATCTAGACGTTATACTCAAACGCTTTACCCAAAGAGCTTCGAATAAAGATAAGATAGATAGAGGTAAGGTATCTGCCTTTAGGAATGCTAATTGGCGTCACCTAGATCGCCTCGTACGGTCTGCGGTGAAGGATAAAAGCGCAAAAGAGTTAAAAGAGCTTGGCCTCACAGTTCACTACCTTCAGGTCTAGAACGAGCTTTTTAACCACGAAAACGGTGGCTTAAGAGAAGCTCTATTAGCTAAGAAAAAGCACAAAAAGCATAGCAAACTTTTAGATTTGCAGCAGCGCAAGGAGTATTATAGTGGAGCTAAGTAGTAGTTACTTAGCAAGGTCCGTAAGGCACGTGCTCGAGAGATGGTCAAAGAGAAAGATAAGCATATGCAGAAGCTCGCGCGAGCTAACCGAAAGGAGCTTCAAGCCTTAGCTAAACTCTTCCGTGAAACTAAGGCCGAGGAGAGACGCGTAGCGCGGGAGGCAGCTAAGGTAGTCAAAAAGAAGGAGAGAGCCGAGAAAGCAGCTGAGCGCGCACGCAAGATTGAAGCTTAGAACACTAAAAAAGCTCTACAAACGTTCTAAACAGGCAATCGCAAAGCCTTACGAGCATCTTTACCTAAGGATAAGCGTTAGAAACGTACGGGTGGTGTTGCAGCTCGCGCAGCGTCGCCTGAAGCTGCATCAGCTGCTCCACCCAGAGTGAACAGCCGCGGCCGCGCCATCAACGTTCCATCTAAATGTAGATAATACAAGCTGCACAAAAGCCTCATCTCAATTACTCTAGCAAAAATCCTCGCAATAATAGCTATTGTGGCTGTTGCAATAAACTCATGTTTGTGGTGGTGAGCATGTTGTTTTTGGGGCACGGGCCGACTCCGGGCACGGTGCGCACGGGCACAGTAAGAGGTTAGTAAGATTATATTACTCAGTCAATATGCAAGGGGCTACTATGTAATGTTAGAGGCATACTATCGCTCGTATCACAGTGCAACGCTATTAATGTGATTCTGACTATAGTTCTCTTCGTCGCTAGTGACTTAGCATTAGCTCCCACCGCTCCTTTATGCGTTGTTGAAATAGTCCTTCCGTGTACAGTCGCGTACCCATTCCAAAAGACTAGGACGTTTTTCCGCACCTCGTTTCTGAGCATCAAAGTGCAGAGATCATCTGTGAAGTCGGTTCATGGATTGCCGATATTATGCAGTGTCCGAACCTGATTTGCGTGAGCATCTCTCACCTCCTAGTCACTACTGCTCCCTCCAGACCCCTCCTCACTAACCTCTTCCTCAATATCTTTCATTCGCTGGAGCGCCTGCCTCGCCACACTCCTCGCCTGATCATCGTACTGGACATTCTCTCCAACAAGCTCAAACTCCCTTTTCCACTGCTGCCATTGGTCCTTAGCCCATGGATACCAATAAAACGTCGCAGTCTCCTGCTTCAAGCACTCCTGGTAGACGTAGCTGCATTCCGTAGGCCATATGACCCACTGTGCGGCAGCTATTATATCGTACTCAAGGTTGGGCTTGCTTTTTGATGCGCTGGATGGCTCGAGATCGAAGAGAGCATTGAAGGGGGCACAGTACACAAACTTGTTTGCTGTGAGGCGAGCCATTATGTGCTGAAAGTTTCGCCAACGATTGTGTGCGGCGGGGTCACGATAGTACTTTGGCTTGACGTCTGTATTCTCTCATGAGTATATGACACTGGCTAGGAGTCTGTTTAACGACATGTGTAAAGGTAGGAGGGAGCAGAAACGAACGAAGATGCAAGATTGATAAAGAGACGAAGATAACCTACCGCCAAGCAGCCCTCGGAACTCATCTTCATGTCCGACCCAGTTGTATCCAAAAGACCAAAACTCCGTGCGAGAGCAATCTCCATTCTCATTAGGGTAGCCTTCGGGTGCCATCCATCGCGGCAGGTTCCGCAGCTCCTCCAAAAACTGCATGAATCGATTCTGGCTTTCACTATATGGCGAGAATGCCATGCAAACTCTGCCAAACCACCTCATAAATGTGTCTGCAATTGGGCCTGCATTCGGGGGACCAAGACCCCCAAAGTCAGGCAACCCGTCCTCTTCCACGGTCACATCATGAGAGCTGGCGTATTCGATAAGTTTTTGAAGCCGTTCCGTTGTCGCGGCGCGGACTATGTTGTCGACAGTTTGGGCTGCTTGGAGAGGCGTTTGAGTGTTGTTGATGAGCGCATCGAGTGGGGCTTTCCAGCGGAGATCCTCTTCGTCATCCCAGTGTTCAAAGAGTTCGGGAACGAGCGTGGGCGATGCTAGGTTTTCGGAAGTCATTATGGTCAGGATCCTTAGGACAATATTTGCGCAAATATTTGGGGAAGTATGGAACGTTCAATCAATTAACCAGGTGTAGGTGGATCCCGATGGCTAGTTAAAACCGGTGTGGGTTTTCGCGGGGTGCGGCCGACGCCAAAATCCTCCACCACGCTATGTCCTTCTAGGATTAGAATCGTTTGGTAACAAGAATCCTCTGTAGCATAGGGAGATTTCACTGATATTCGAACCAAAAGCAAGCATCTGGTAATGTCACATACCGGGATTACATGAGATGCTAAACGTGACCTTTTCATTGTAATAACATCCTAGAACGCCAAAACACACACTATTTGAAAACAGTTCCGTTGAAAAGATAGGAGTCCAGCTCTTCCCACCAAAGAATACATGGGATAAGACCAACTCCAAATCACACCTTGGGTCCTTTAGTGCTTGCAAATCCATCTGTCTACCACTCACAAAAGACAACCGGATGATGTTTGGTAGCGTAAAGAGGACCATCTTCACATTGCACTGTACCACTCTCACCAGCGCCCTTCTTCGAGTCCTGGTGGCATGCCACATCATTTTGCATGCTCGGGCATCGAAGCCTCGGCGTTTTCTCCGTTGCTCTTATATTCGCAGTTGTCCTCGCCGTGAAGCGTCATCTTATATGTGCCACCAGGCCAAGGTGGGTTGTGGACTTCACCCGGTTGCTCTGTGGATACTAAGCTAGTTTGGGTGGCCTCTTTACTAAAGCGACATACTGCGGATTTACCGGCGTCGGTGCCGAAGAAGAGGAATGTGTTTGCACTGCCGCCCTTGTCTACTTCATATTCCAATATGATGGACAGAGCTTTGGTTGGTGGCGGTGGCGGCGGCGGCGGCGGTGATTCGGGGGCAGGTGGAGGAGTCGGCTCGTTCTTCGGGTTGAAGTCGTTCTTGAGACGTTCGATTATGGCATTGGCCATGGACTCGTGACCAAGTCTTTTGGGGTGAAATGGTCGGAGGGCAAAACCGGGCCAGCCCCCAACGTCTACGGGACCAGGCCATGCTGGAAATATACATTAGTCTTGTTCTGCTTGAGTACGTCAGGCTTAATACATACACCATTTTGCTCGAAATTCCTCGGTAGCATTTTTGGTCAATGCTGGGGTGATCTCGTTAGGATCATCGGTGAACTTGGTCATGCCACTGTCCAACCAATGCTGGAACTCCTCCTCGGTGAGCTACCTCTCAGAAAGCTTTCCTCAATTTCTAGACAGAACACACAACAACGACTTTCTGATTTCTGCGCTACTGCGCTACTGCACCTGTATAGGCATTATTTGGCTTTCGGGTTCGCTACATGATGCTTCTTCTTCCAATCTATGTTCTCGCTGTGGCGACTTGGAAGGCGCAAGCGATTGAACCCAGGTCCAGCGATGAGATTGGGGTGGGGATCTATCTTGGTCATTCGTACGGAACGGTGGCTATAAGCTATCCCAACGGTACGCTGGTCAGTATAGCCCGGGTGAACGCAAAAGCAGAGTACCAAGAGATGAGACTTACAATAAAGGAATTGCAAGCCGCAACAATAGCTAATATATACAGACCTTACGACGGATGTCCACTTGGTCATCGACACATCCGGCACCGCCTTACAACACACCAGGAGAGCGGTGGGGAGATTGGCGCCGTCAACAGAAGCGAAAGCTGCGTAAAGCTCTGGGTACGACATATCCCTCGCGCATGAGAAATACTCGATGCTAGCGTCTTGCGGCATATGCTGAGAAATGAATCATAGGTCTGTCGGCTTCCGATGATGTCGCCAACCTTAGCACTTTGGTCGTTGCTCTGAAGAAGGCAGCCGAGGAAAGCCCTGGTTTCAAGATCGAGAAAGCGGCTGGATCAGTACCACATATACCCGGAGTTTACGACGAGGACTTGTACGACTCTTTCGAATATTCTGGCCTAGTCTACCTCCAAATCATGGGGTACAGGTATCAGCAGACATTTCTGACTTACGGGACTGCGGCTGCTTTGGCGGGTCACGGACTTTCAATATGCCATAACATCACACATCCTATGGTATGTCGAACAGATGACCCTAATGTATCGATTGGGGCTTACTATATTGTCGATTACACACGAAGCAGTCTCCTGGCGTATCATACGGAAACCTATGGCGCGTCCGGTGCATATGCCGTCGTCGATTATTCGTCACTGGGTATTCAGTTCGGTAGCGATGAACGTTACAATAATCCAAGTGAAGAGTACTACTGGGAAGAGGTACGAAAGGTACTGCTTCGACCTTTGCTGCACGAAGCCTCGCAACCTCCTACTGCGGTTATACTTGCTGGAGAGAACTCAACCGATCCCACGTTCCGAAGGGTCCTAGAGGACATTTTACATACCTTCTACAGGGACAAAAGTGTCGTTCCTCTCATTTTCGACCGCGATCCAGAGTACATACAAGCCAAGGGGGCTGCAGAATTTGTTCGACGCCGGCCGTATCTGGATGAGCCCAGGAGGCCTGAAAGAACGCTAGGTTTCTGGCAAGATGAAACAAGCCGGAAGACACAGGTACAAGTTGATGAGCAAATGGATTTATGATGACGATAGTCAGTCAATAGATAGGATGGATGAGGTGTCGGTTTACAGAATACGGCGCGTCAGATGTTGCGTGTTGCGATTGAGAATGTGAGAAGTCCGAGTAGCCAGTCAACGGTTCAGCTTCGATAAGAAAGATTGAACAAGTCAAGTGTTTCGAGGCTTTTTTTGGAAAAGCGACATGATTTTCAAGGCGTGAGTGTTTGAAGTGTGAGTGCTAAACTCCCGAGGTCCGGAACGAACCAAACTGAGACTGTCTTACATAAGCCACACTAGCGCTCCACGTGATTCGGCTCTCTCCACGCGTCCCGAGGTTCTGCGGTGGGAAGCCAACGCCCCACACCTTCGCATGCGCGCGTTACGTGCCCAACCACCCCGATGGATATATTGCTGGACGGCCTCAATGCCGCGCAGAAGAGCGCCGTAACCAGCCCTGCCTCGGTCGTCCAGGTTCTAGCTCCGCCAGGCTCCGGAAAGACGAAAACACTGACGGCGCGCGTCGCGTACCTCGTCAATCACGAACGCCTCCAGCCATGGAACATCATCGTATGCACGTTCACAATCAAAGCGGCGCGTGAAATGAAAGAGCGGATACAGGGCATGGTGGGAGACAAAGTCGCGGCAAAACTAATTCTTGGGACGTTCCACTCGGTCGCCAGGCGCTTCCTCGTCCGATATGGCCAAGAGATAGGTGTCGCTAAGAACTTCGGAATCGCCGACACATCAGACAGTAAGGCTATAATTAAGCGCATTATAGATCGGAATCAGTACGGCGTCGAAGCTTCCCAGGCTCGTGGCAGAATATCCGGCTTAAAAGCAAAGGGGATTTCGGCTGAGCAGTTTGCCGCAACCACCAAGAAGGTGGATCAGCATGAGTTTGCATGCGTATACTCGGAATATGAAGACACGTTAAAAGTCGAGAACCTGCTGGACTATGACGACCTTCTCCTACGATGTGTAGATCTTCTCGAAAAGGCCCCCGCCTCCGTCTCGAGCATACAAGCGGTGCTGATCGACGAGTACCAAGATACCAACAATGTACAATATCGGTTGATGAAACTTATGGCTCAGAAGATGAAGCGCGTAACAATCGTGGGCGACCCCGATCAGAGCATATACAGCTTTCGCTCTGCAGAAATCAAGAATCTACTCCGTATGCGAGTGGATTATCCCGAGTCGGTCGTGATCAATCTGGAGCGCAATTACAGATCTTCTGGATGTATATTGAGTTCAGCGATGGCGGTCATAGAACAGGACGAGAGTCGGCCCAACAAGCCAGTGATCGCGACCCACTGTGTCGGAGAGCAGCCTACCCTTCGTCATTTAGCGACCGCGCACATTGAAGCACAATGGATCGTGGAAGAGATACATCGTACCAAAACGCTCACATCCGGTCTGTTGAACTACAGTGACTATGCCATCCTCCTTCGATCAGCCGCACTGTCACTCTCCATCGAGAGAGCGCTTGGAAAGGCTGGCATTCCATATCGGATGGTGGGCGGGAAGCGATTCTTTGACCGCGCAGAGATCAAGATTGTACTTGACTATCTGCGCGTGATAAACCAGCCAAACCACAATGATGCCCTTATAAGGGTGATCAACCTTCCGTCCAGAAAGATTGGTGACACTACCGTGAAGGCTATGTTGGAAGAGGCGGAAGTTCGCAAAATTACTCTCTGGAAACTAATCTTGGATTGCGCACAAGGGAAGAGTACCCCCAAGTGCAAGATCTCGAAGCCAGCACAGCAGGGAATCGACACCTTCGTTAACATCATCCTCACTTCACGCCGGAAGCTCCTCCCAGCAGACAACGAGGAGTGCAATCTACTTGACCTTATCAGCTATATTCTGCAGAAGATTTCTTTCGAAGCTTACTTGAAGAGCACACATAAGGATAATTGGCAAGAGCGGTGGGCGAACGTTGAGGAGCTAGTGGTGCAGGCGACGCAGATGGCTGCAGCGCTAGCCGACGGGGAAGAAGTTTCTGACGATGCGTTGCCAGTCGTGGAAGGCATTGAGCAACGGCAAGACACGGCAGCTGATATACTGTCGAAGTTTCTGGCCAATGTTGCGCTTTCCACTGAAATAGAGAAACCGGATGGAGAGGAACCGAACCAGGTCACAATTTCCACTATACACGCGGCTAAAGGTCTCGAATGGCCTATTGTGTTCATCCCAGCAGTCTACGACGGATCGATCCCCCATTCAAGAGCCGAAGATCACGACGAAGAGCGGCGGTTGTTGTATGTGGGAATGACCCGAGCACAAGCACTCTTATACCTGAGCTGCCCTGTCAAGCAATCCGGTCAAGAAGAAACGGCTCTCTCAAAATTCATCTCGTCGCGTAGCATCCAGAAATTCTTTAGCCAACGGGGCCCGTCGATTGGATGCTCGGTCATACAGGATTTGGCCCAGATTCTCCGCCGTCCATGTCCGTCGGGACCCGATGTGCAGGTTGCCGGGACCCTGTTAGAACGCATAGACGACGATAAATTTCCAGCAAGTCGAGAAGAAATAGATGGTGAAGATACTTCGTGGAAATTCTCCAAAACGAACGGCGAAGGAGGAACACAATCATCCAAACGCCGGAAGATAGAAGCCTCGACAACCTCCTTGACCGAATACTCTATAACAATGCAGGAATCGACTGGCTTCACTATAGCCTCGACGACGCTGCCTAGCGGGAATGGTGGATTTACCAGTGCTCGCGTTCTTCAAGAAGCCGTCCAGGAAGCAGAGGCAGTCCGGATGCTCGCAAGTGCAAACGACGCCGCCTCGGGCAAAGCAGCATACGAACAAGCCAAGCGCACTGAAGTAAAACCTGCGCGCACGAAAGCAGTGAAGCCGCGCGCTGCAGGCCAGGGCAGCATCACCAGTTTCTTCACGGGACCCGGTCGCACCCTCTCCTCGGCGCCAGACATAGCAGCAACTCGGGTCCCGTCTCTGAAGCGTTCCCAATCTTCAGTTGTACAACACAACCCACTCACCGATATCTCAAACGTGGCAAACCAGACATCGCGGCCTATGCTACCTTACCAGCCACCGTCCCTCTCGAGCTACCGACCGCGCAGCACGCCGATGGCCGGCAAGCCGAAGAAAACGGAAGCCGAACCAGATGCCGAAAACACGAAATATATCCTCCTATCCAGTTCTCCCGTCAAACCGGTCGACGATAGCGGCGCTGGTCCGCCGAAAGATGTCGAAGAGTTGGTCAGAAAGGAGGCTCCCAGTCCCACGAGGCAAACATCCGGGTTTCGACCAGCCTCGACATTCCACAGCACTTCGGTGGGGCAGTTGCAGAATCAAATTGCGCCTCAGCGGAGGACTTTGGGTACGCGGAGGACGTTGCAGCCGTGGAGTGCAAAGCACAATCCACTCCCACGCCCCGGCCCGCGGCAGTCGTGATAGTTGGTCGTAGTGTGTGGTGTCATGGGCGCCTGTGGAGTTTCTCTAACATAATCCACACACCGGATTGAGTTAAATCCTGGCAGCGCAGCAATACGTATAATTTCTAGAACCTGTAGCATTTAGACGAATTGACGATACAAAAAATACAAAACAAACAGTAGTTAAACATTCTTCCACCTCGCTTCTGTGCTTGGTTGATACTGCAACCCGCACACATACACACAAACCTTCCACACACGCACACAACCCTCCCAACCCCATCACCAGCAGCAAAAAGTCCATATACCCAGACCAAAAAATTGGCAAAAAGTATACGAGAGGGGAGGATCGAACTCCCGACCTTCTGCGCTATTACATTCTTGAGTAATGTAAAGCAGACATCATAACCACTAGACTACCCTCGCGGTGATGCAAAATTTGTAACATGTGATAGTTTTTCCGTGGTTACAGTATATATAGTTGGATGATTGTGAGAGCTGGTGCAGAGAGCCTGGGGCTACGGGATAGCGCCTAGGTAAAATTAGTGTGTGCCGCGGGGTGAGTGGGGATGTGGGGTTCTGGGGGTCTGGGCCCGATGTCAGGCAGTGACGAAACAGGTAGTGCGGGTCTGACAAAAGCCAAAGCGGTTGAACTTATTTACACTTTTATTCAGTCAGGATCCTATTGCAATTTGTTTGCCAACTTAAACCTACCCCTGACACCTTCCCAACGACCGGGAATCCATCAAACATCTCTACAGATTGACTGTACTGCCCGCTTTTACCGCCTTCCCCAACGAGCGCACTCCCGCACTAACTCCGGTGCGTCTCGGAACCTTTGCATCATCATATCGCATCCCATCTCGATTCCACACGCACCACAGAAGTGCCGCTTCCGCCAATTGTTCCGCATCATCTCCACGAGACCCCATTTTCCATGCTCCGAGTCGCTCTCTGGCTCTGATAAGCAACAATGCCGCCCCGAACCGCGCACCACCACCTGCGCGCCCTCGTCCGCACCACCACCACAGCCCTCACGCCCTCTCTCCGCACACCGCCCGCGCAGTTCGCCCGCGCATACTCTCGCTACTCGTGCCGCACGCCCTCGCCCCCGCCGCCGTATACACGCTATCCGACCTTCTCCGCTACCACCGTAACCGCAACGGCAACCGCGCCGTGGACCGCAACCACCGCATCCCTCACCTCTACCTCCACGTCCCCTACCGCGCACTCGCACTGGATCCACACCCGCACGACCTACGCCCTAACCTCCACCCGCACATTCACATCCTCGCATCCACGCCCGTTCCCCCCACTACCACCGTCATCGTCACCCCACCCCACCGCTTCCTCCCCACCGTCCTCCTCCCCCGCCGCGGCCCAACAAATCGCCGCCACAATCGAGCACATCACCGAGCTCTACGGCACCGCAACCGACGAATTCGAGATCGCCGCCGAGGAGACGGCGAAGAACACGACGTACGCGCCCGACGACCGGGCAGCGGCGCGCGAGGAGCTGGACAAGCTGTTGGCGTACTATGAGGAGGTGCTAGGGGGCGGGGATCGCGCGGTGGCGGAGGAGGTGAAGAGGAGGGTGGGCGGCCGGATACGCGAGCTGGAGCAGGGGGTTTTGGCGATGGAGGAGAGTGCTTTGCATGGGGATTAGGGGGTGGAGCGTTGATGGTAAGGGTGGGTGGGTGGGTGGGGTTTGTACATGACGTGTGTAATATAGAGGGGTTAGTTGGGGTGTATCATAATGGTATCATGTACGATATGGCAGGCAGTTGCAAATACTAAAGGTATCATTTGTGGCAAGACTGAGGCTCCAATTAGCTCTAATACGGCCCTATGGAAGGTGGCGGCAGTCTACGCATTGTAGTAGACCTCGCCATTTACTGTAGTACGGCGAAAGCACTGCAGTACGACACACTGCTGTCCTCCACATCCGTCACTAAACCACTCCTGTCATACTTGACAAACTTGAACCTGCCCATATCCCCCTTTAGAGCCTCCACGGCCGCCATGAAGACGAGAATGGGGTGCCTTCCGCAGACCGTGTTCGCAGTATTTGCGATTTGTTCGTAGAACTGCGTATGTGAGCCTGATTCCACGGCTGCCATGCTCTCGAAATCCACCGCCTTGATGCTCTCATGGATGGGGTAATTTCTGGGCGTGTGCCTCTTCAGATTGACGGCATGCTGGCCTGGGGCCTGGTAGTGCGTGTATTGGAAGCGCGGGCCCCAGTGACAGAAGTCAGAGCTGATGACGAAGACGGTGTAGGGATCTGAGAGGTAGGGGCAGAGGAGGCGGCCGAGTTCTTGCTCTGTGGTGGGACTGGTGCTGCCAACGACTATCGGGACGAGTTTGGTGGAAGTCGGGTCTTTGTTGAAGTCTGGGTTCTGGCTGCGTGGCGTTAGGTGCTAGAGCGGTGTATCAATAGGAGCTGGGCGTACCTCGAGAGCATCTTGTAGATGTACGGCAAATGCATCTCCAGGCTGTGCTCGCGCTCATCCACCTGCTTGCTCATTCTCTCAATCTGCCACTCATGCGCGATCTCGTCCACGGTATCCTTGTCAATGATCAGGTCGCCGAGCGGGGTCTGGTATTTGTCCATCTGGGTAGTGACGGCCCGGTCGAAGTACTTGTGGTGCGAGGGGCCGATGAGGAAGACGCGCTTCCTACGTATGCCAGTCAGTCTCGGATCTTTACGCCTAGGGTACGAAACTTACACAGTCGACCAGTTGATGCTCTTGTAGGCCCACGCAGCAGTAGGGCCAGAGTACGCGTACCCAGCATGCCTGCGTCTCATGAGCCTCGCTAGTCAAGGAGTAAGTCTCGGGACACGAAAGCCTACGGTGCAATAATGGCCCTGGCATCCGGCACAGGATATGAATACGGGCTTTCCGTCGCCGAGAGTTGACCGATACCTTGCACGGAATCGGGAACCTCGGCGAGCCAGGCGTCGAGCTCGTCGCTCAGCGTCTGCTTGTCGTCCGAGTACCACGAGCCGGCGTGGGAGGCCGCGCGAGTGCCCATGTCGCGCGTCTGGTAGGTGAGCGGGACGAACAAAGGGCTGAGAAAAGACGGCGGTGCTCTGTCCGGGCCCGTGGTGATGTGAGGGCCGTTGGGGAGGTGGCGGTGGTGGAGGCAGTCGGTCAGGGCGGCAGCGGGGTAGCTCTCAGCGCCCTACAGCGTGTTGAACCGAGCCAGCCGATTACTGGTATCATCAAGGTAAAAGTCGTCGTCTGGCCCGAGGAAGTGCACCGGATGGTAGTGGCAGTACGCAGTCCTGGGGTGGACACAAAAGCGAAAAGCCATTGCATCAACGTTCCATGGCGTCGTTGCAGCGCCATCGCTCAGCCAGTTCTATGCACTGCATGGTGCGTGGATGCTCTTGCTTTGGCGGTACGAAGCTTTCCTGCAGTATGTGGCAGATGCAAGCCGGAAGAACTCCATGGCGACTACAATGACCAGACTGGGAAGGAGAGGTGTTGAAGAAGGTCAAAACGATGGTGGTGGACCAGATGCGATGCCCCCGTCCAGCTGATACCCCACAACGCGCCAAAGCGCGTCTGGCGATCATCGCGTCGTGGCCAGCTCCAGCCATCCCATCCCATCCCATCTCACTCCCGCCTCCACTCCACCATCTTCCTCCACAGTCTAAATATCCACCCATCGTTCACCGCGAACATATCTACCACAGCACCGCATACCGATATCCCTCGCATCCATTACACCCATCAATATAAACCACATCCTCCACCATGGCCCACAAACGCAAGCGCTCCACCGCCGACTTCTCCCCCCTCAGCACCTCCAGCTTCAGCACCCCCGAAGCGCAATCGCCCGCGTCCCTGCCCTCCCATAACCTGCACACCCCAGACGCCTTCCCCTTCCATCGCCGCACCACCCCGTGGTCACTCGGCGATGCGCGACGCGTCAAAAGCAGCGACTTGGGCTGTCGGACGCGTAAGCGGGTGCGCGACAACCGGCCGGATGAGCGTGAAGTGCATGGTATGTATCCTATCTCCTTGTTCTCTCTCTCTTTGACTCAAGAGACTAACGAACGTCCCCGCAGAGCACACAATCAACAAGCTCTTCTCCGCGCAACGCACCCACCCACAACCCATCCTCCTCGCCCCCCCATCTCCACCCCCACCACAGCCAAAAGTGCAAAAGTCCACCCTACACTCCTTCTGGAACCTCCCCGCGCCCCCCGTGCAAGCCCCCGCCGTCCCCATCTTACTCGACCGCCACATCTCTACTACCGCGCCACGCTGCGAGGACTGCGAGGCGCCCCTCCGCGAAGACGGCGACAGCATGGACATCGACATGGATATGGATATGCATGTAGCTGGCAGCGGGGGCGTGGGCGGGGGGCAGGGTGGCCAGTTCGCGTGCAATGGGTGTGGGAAGCAGGTGTGTGGAACGTGTGCGGTGGTGGCGAGTTCGAGGCATTGTCTGCAGTGTGCGACGACGGGGCGGAATGCGAGGCGGTGGTGGTGAGGCGTCTTTTTCCAGCTGTTGATATCTAGGGACGATTGGATACCGGCGTCGATGCGCATGAGGTTTTGCGGCGTTTAGGGCGGCCCGGTGGGCATGTCCTAGGACGGGGAGTTGATATGGATAGCTCCGATTGTTGTATTCAGGGGTGTATTGGATCATGAGACTTGGGACGATACAGGCGCTGTAGTAGCGACATCCGGAGTTGAATCCCGCATCGTGTTTATTATTCGGTAAAAATCTATCATTATTCTACAGCCTAGTCTCAGCCTCTATCCAAAAGTCGTGTTATTACAGCACAGTCAAACACTCCCAGTCGGAAGCGCCACCGCTCCAGTAACACTCCCATTCACACCCTTCACCGTCTCCAGCGCCTCACCCCAAACCTGGTTCACCAACTGCTTCTTATTAATCTTGCCCATAGCATTCCGCGGAATACTCTCCACCACGCGCATCTCCTGCGGGATCTTGTAATTAGCAAGAATCTCCTTCAGCGCTTTCCGCATATCCAACGCACTCCACGGCTTCCCTCCGCGACCAGCCGTCATGCCCGCTTCCGAGAGCACCACAACCGCAGCAACCTTCTGGCCCCAGGCTTCGGACGGAAGGCCGACAACAGCAACTTCAGAGACTTGGGACAGGGACAGCATTTCGCGCTCGATTTCCAGTGCGGATACTTTCTCGCCTCCGGTCTTGATGATGTCGGCGGATTTGCGGCCCTGGATGAAGTAAAGCGGTCCCGTGGCCCAGTCTTGGTCCGATTTGCCTGTTCCGTCGACGTATCTACGCACTGCGACGTCTCCCGTCTTGAACCACTTCCCCTGACCGTCTGCATCATCTACGAACTCTTTCGCTGTTGCTTCCGGGTTGTTCCAGTATTCGCGGAAGACTGTAGGACCGCGCAGGTGGATTTCACCATGGCGTTCGATTCCGTTGGCTGGGTCCACTTCCTCGCCTTCCTGTATTATCTCCCCGGTCTCTGTGTCCTCAAGCCGCGCTTGCACGGAAGGAAGTGGCCAGCCTACCGAACCGTCTACGCGGTCGGTGAAAGATAGACCACATGATATTGCCATGCCGACTTCGGTCATGCCGTAGCGCTCTAGCAAGACGTTACCCCCGCTAAGCTCTGTCCATGCGGACTTCACCGGAGTAGGTAGTGCAGCGGATCCAGATATGTTGAGGCGGAGGTTTGATGGATGCAATGCAGTTTTCGAAGCCGCTTGCAGTTCGGGAGACAGTGTCGCATGTGTAGATAACAAACGGGTATATATCGTAGGGACGACGGTGAGAAATGTGATCTGCTTCTTCGAAGTATCGGAACTCGGTAAAAACGGGGCAGCTAGGCGCTCCCATACTGCGGTCGCGTTGAACGGGAATTGGAACTCTATTGTACTTCCAGCGAAAAGAGGAGTCAAAAGCGCGTTGACGGTGCCGTGGATATGGTGCAGTGGTAGAACGTGCAGGAGCACATCTTCTCTACTATACTTCCAAGCCTTTAGCAGCGACAGTGATTGCGCCGTAAGCACCTCTTGAGGGAGCAGCACGCCTTTCGGTCGATTTGTAGTCCCAGATGTATACAGCATCATGCCTCCCTTATCGCTTGTTGGGTCCTCTAGGGTGACACCATCGTCCGTCTTGCCCAGCATGATCTTCTCTTGTTTGTAGTTGATCGGCGCCGTCTCCATGCCTTCTTTCAGCACATCATCAGCCTTGTCCTGGAACTTTTCTGACGAGAGAAGCATGAGCGATCCGCTCTGGTCGAGGATGTATCTCAGCTCATGAGCGGGGAATGTGGGTGAGAGCGGAACGGCGATGGCATGCGCAGCGAGGATGGAGAGTAGAGTGACTATCGCTCGGTCAATTGCTGTCCCTGTTGCAGGTAAAGATGGGCTGGAATCGGTGCGCACCCACATAGTCATACCCGTTCTCGACCAAGAACGCTATTCTCGCTCCCTCGGCGCTCTGCCCATTGGTATTGCGCTGCAGTCTGTCCTTCGCGGCTGCTACATCGTTAACTAGCTCCCCATACGTGAAGCTCCGCCCGGACAATGAATGCACGACAGCTGTTGACTTCGGGCTGTGTGCCTTGATAGCTTCGAAGATAGGAAGGCGGGGCAGAGTAGAGGCCATCCTGGATGACGCAATCGCGAGTGGGAATCGAGTAGAATAATGGGTGGCTTGCGAGAGGCACGTCTGTTTGTGGCCGGCGAGAGTGCGTGAGAAGAGTCTTCGCACCCACATGGCAATCCAGCCGGGACCGATTGAGGAGTACGGCAGTTCGGGAGATTCGCGTCTGGGGTTGGTCTCCGGAACTGTTCAGGCCGTCTGACGTCTGCAACATTCGGCAAACATTCTCATGCTTTTCGGTCGCCGTTCCTCGAGCTGTGGTGTACCCCAAAGAATATGTGTAGGCGGTTTTGTGGAGTATACTGTAAGTTTTCGACTGCAATTGGTGTTTAACGTCGCGGCAACAGATCTGCAAGCCTCCCAGTCGAACAACGCGAGAGCTGTCTTGGCACTCGGCTCCGCTTTCCGTCTAGAGTTCGCCGTCTTTTGTCAACGAATACCACGGCTTTTCAATATTCGAACTAAGAAGTGAATCAAGGATAGAGTCTCGTCGTTTCACACATAGCTAGTACACTGGCACAAGCAGAATCTTCCCTGTTTTCTCTAGTTTCTGGTTTCTGACAATAACAACCGGGCGTCCGTATTAAGAGGCACATAATCCTCGAGTTTGTGACCAAGCTTGCTACCCGTTTCATACGTACATGTCTTATACGTGCCTAAGTCAAGCACTCGGCGCTCTATCGCACATAGCTCAAGCGCACGTCCAGCTTAATGCCAGCCTGACTGAAAGTTTCCACGATATCATCTGGTGGGCTCCACTGCGGTCGCAATGATTCTGACTGCCCACCGGGTCTGGGAACATCAACCATGATAACTTCTTTCAGCTCTGGAAAGCTCGTTGGTTTCTCAATGGGCAGCTCTAGCAGCCATGATTGACTGAGCGTGGCCTGATCTACATCCCCTGGCCCAGTTCCAATGATGGCTGCGCGTGCTACCTTTTGGAATTCAACCTACTCAAAGATTAGCATGGGAAATCAAATCCAGATGCTCTATTCTTACCCGAAGCCGTCTCAGGCATCGCGGGAGCATTTTGTGCAATCCCTCGCTGCGGTCAAAGGAGTTTCTACTCAGAAATAGATAGCGAGATGGTATGTGTAACTCCACCAAAGTCGGAAACCATGAGAAGTTCATGAGTACGCCCTCTCCAGAAGTGGTCGGGCGCGGCTGGTAATCCTGGAACAACTCTAGGCTTTTGAGACTTTCGCGGATGGGTTCGAGCATCGTATGCAGACCAGTCTCAGACTTCAAATGTGCAAAATAACTAGGAGTGTGACATCGAAGATGTTCGAGTCGTGGACAGCATGAAAGGATATGCCACAGGGATGTCGGGGCTACCGACCAGAAAACGGTATCCCTTCGGCCTCTTATGTCGAGAGAAGTCAACGCCGTCTTCACTTCGATAAAAGCAGGTTGTAGAAGCGGTGAGACCCAATCATCACAACCTGCTGCCACTATATTCCTGACGTCTGGCAGGGACATAAATCGTACCATGTCAGTTGGGTCAAGTACAGCGATTGAAGGTCCAGTAAGATTGATCGTATGAACACCAGCAAAGGAGCAAGTGTCAAAGATATCGCATTCGAAGTTCCAGGTGACCGGTCTTTTTGATATATCCACTGGAAAAGACGTCATCTGCACGGTTATCTCGCGGAGATTGGGAAACTTCTCGAAGTCCAAAGCCTTTTCGGTGCCATAGTCGAAGATCTTGCCCCGGTATTTGACGCAAAATGATCTGCACGATTTAACACTCGAGCGCAGGTCAGGATCCTCAGCGAAACTCCTGGTGAGAAGGTGCTGTTTCTCTTGTCGAACCCCACCCACGTGTCTGAAGACCAATTTCCTTGCCGCCTGGTTGAAACTACGACATACTCGGGCAAGGCAACAGAGTGATAACAAATCCCGCTCCAACTCGGAACATACGATGTAAAGTATGTCGTGAGGTAGTTGACTGAGTCCCGTCATTGTTGCAGTGGTTTGTCGTGTGTCGAGGCTGACCTTGGACTTGTGCCGCAAAGCCCATGGGAGGATGTCTTGATGGATAGTATAGATAGTATAGTCTTCGTCTACTCGGATTGAGAAGATTCGTCTGGTTGAGCCGGGCGTGCGCACAACCGTTGGTGACGCAGGCTGATCCGATGGAGTGAGGTGAGGGTGAGGTGTTTAAATGATTGTTGGTGCGCGTGCTTAGGTAAGATTCCGTACCCAACGCTAGCTCGAACCGGACATAGCGGCTAACCAAATATCCAAACAGAATTCCAGCACCAAATAACCGCGCCGACCATTCAATCGCAAACACCAGATACATTCCCGAGTCATCACCACGCCATCGCCACGCCGCTAGTCAAAGCGCGCGTGCTTTAATGTACCTCCGGTGCATACCAGTAGTCGGCAAGCGGTTCATATCAGCCATGGCGCAGTCAACAACCCCCATGGAAGATGTCATGCGATCAAAGGAAGGCCGTCCCGAGATCCTATAGCAATCGCCGGCGTTAGCACTTGGCACAATAAGCACCAGCCTAACTGTGTTACAGATCGCAGAAGCATTGCAACCCACAACCCTAGAAATCCACAACGATTCACATCTACACTCCCACCACAAAGCCATGCAAGATAGCACCAGCAAAGAGGTACTACCTATTCCCTCTTTGAAATTCGCCATCATCTTCTAACTATCACTAGACACATTTCCGGTAGACCCCCATATCAAAATGCATGGTAAACCAGACCCGACTAACCACCACAGCGTGATCATCACCTCCGACGCCTTCAAGTCGAAAATGCAGCCCGCTCGTCACCGCATGGTGTACGCGCTACTGAAAGATGAGCTGGCGCGCGAAGGTGGCATTCACGCACTGCAGCTGAAGACACGGACGTCCGAAGAGGAGGATAAGTTGAGGGAAAATGAGGCGGCGGGACGGTAAAATGCGACGCAAAGCCATGCGACGGGAAGGAAGCATAAGAGCCGGAATCTATTACTGTATATGAACGCGAAACGATATGAGTTGCGGTGATCTGTACATTATTGAGCACACCCGTCGTCACAGTTACAAAAGATATATGAACCAGATGGTCGGTATGCGCTACCATCCATTGTGTTACCTAGGTACCATCCCATGGACATGTCCAAGATACATCAATCCTAACACTTCGTCTCAGCATAGCAAGAACCTGAAATCATCACTCACTTCTAACCCATATAACCAACACCCCGATCATGACGGGAAAAGTATTTTCAAGGTCACGAGCAAAATATTAAAGCGAGTGAAACATTGGTTGGGATCAAGAAGCAATTACAAACCACCAAGCGATCCGAAAAGCCGTCCAGATCAACGCCTGTGACAGCATCCTTCCCCGAAAACAAATCCGCCTCTTGCGAGTTGAGTTGCGCCCTCTGACCTCATATCCCAAGGACCAAGCACTGCCCAAGCCCTCCACCGCATCTTCCGAAAAGCTTGTCTACGCCCCAAACCGTCCCAAGATCGCTTGCAAGGCGTGGCCCACGTCAGCCGCGCGAGGGGCGCAAATGCGAACTTAGCTGTCACATACAAACCCCCGAAAAGATGGAGAAGATGCGGGTACCTGCCACACGCACGAAGTAAATAGGTATCCTTTCAAGAGGTGATGATATAAGAGAGATCGCAGGCATCAAATGTACCCCAGACTTTGCATTTTGACGTGGGATGCGGGGGGGGGGGGGGGAGCGGCAGCGGCTACGCGGGCAAATGCGGGGTAAAACTCTACCGACGCATCATCGATGGGATGCGACGCGACAAGTCCGATGGATCGCGAGTGCGAGGGCAAATGACGTCGTACCTAAGAAAGATTGACAAAAACGGTTACATGGTGGACGAGATTGGACTGAACATTGGCATTATGATTGACCGTAGCTACAGAAACGACGTCATCGTTCGATTGAATCGACGTCAATTGGTGCAACGAACTGAACCTTCCGTGATATTTTCCGAGCCCCGATAACTTTTCGTAATATGGGAAAGGGTATACCGCACTTAGACCGCTTCACGCGCGGCGCTGTTGTCCACCTTCTGGCGCATCTCGCGGCCCTTCTCGCTCCATGGGAAATGTGCGACGGGGATGACGAAGAAGCTGGAGGCAGCAGTCAGTACTTGTACAAAGTGGAAGGCCACATGTGAAACTATAGTTTGATAATCCGACTGACCTGTTGGAGTTGTCCGCGATACCAGCGAGAGCGTTGTACCAGGCCAGGAATGCGGCAAAGAGGCCGAAGTAGCCGCCAGCCTTAATGCAGCCGCTCTGGGGCACAGCGCCATCGTTCTGGAGATATCCGATACCCAGCAGCAGGAACGCGATGTCCAGGGTGAAGAAGAGCGAGAAGAATGCCACTGTAGAGCGCAGCGTGCAGATGAGAAGGATGGTCGTGAAGATGAACCATCCCATGAGGAACAGTCCGAATGAGTTGAGGAAGGTAGCGACGCCGTGCTCTTCGAGGTCCGCAACGATGGAAAACCCGCCTGGCGTAAGGATGATGGCGAACGAGAGCCAGAAACCACCGTACGAGGACAGCGCAGTAGCACCGAAGGTGTTTCCAACGGCCATTTCCCTAAACAGCTGTCAGATCCTTGGGGTCAATAAATTTGTTACATGGCGTCACGTACCACATGCCAGCAAGTAGCTGGACCAGTCCACCGTAGCCGAAGGCGAGTGCTACCACGATATTGGGATGCGTGATATCACGCGTTCCGACGTTGATGAGTGATAGGACGAACGTAGTCAAGGCGAACGCAGAGAGACCAAGTGGAGCTGGGTTGGCGAATTTTCGATCCGGTGCCCTGTCCGAGATCAGATGTGGAATTGGTGAACATCACAATCGTAGCGGCCTTACCTGTAGAGACCGGGTTGGAAATCACCACCGAAAGCAGTCAATCGAGCTTCGGGGTCGTTTGTGCGGTAGTGCGCAAGAGGGTTGCCGCCTATGTTGATGCGTTAGCGAGAACTAATGTTAACATACGCTGATATAATACGGACCATATTCATAAGGCTTCCTCTCCCTTCCTGCTTGGGCATGGTCAACGGCGCTCGAGCCATTGGTATGCTGCGCCGTGAATTTCTCACCATCAGCAGTCGCCGTCTAATTCGATTAGCGATTAAAACTTTGGCAGACACAACTTGCAAGGCGCAAGATTGTCAGCGGAACGCAACATACAGCGTGATGAGTCTCGAGAGCAGTAGCCATTGTGGTTGTCAGTTCAGACGAGAAAGGATGGAAGAGGTATCAAGCCGAAGAGGTAAATGTGAACCGCCACAAGGCCTAGATGACTTCAGAAATATGGGGAGAACTGGAGAGGTAAGACAATATGGGGAAATGGGGGCTCATATATCTCCAGACCAGGCGGGCCGGAGCTCTGAACGAGCTACGTGTGCGAGGATTAGATGGAGCAAGGACAGGGTGGCCTTGTAGCTTCAGGCCAAGTCATGGAAATTAGGACAAACATGTCTTAGAGTGGCCCACTCCAGCGACTTTCCCCAGCGTTTCTACCCCAGGCCGGTTAAAGCGTCCGTCAAGTGAACTGACGCTTGCCCATGGATCCGTGCATAAGCCACCTGCGCGGTGGATCGGCGCCAAAGCACGGTGCCGAGGCCCCCGACAAGCAAGACGATGTTTTGACGCGTGTTCGTGCTGTCCCGTCTGCCGATGCTCTCACCCTCACTCTCACGAGGACTCCTCGTTGCGGAGTAATGGGGGCAAATCTTTCCAAAAGTGGTCGCCGTCTCCCACTGGCGAGCTACAACTCCTCGGCTCGGAGGGTAGCGTGTGAAGTCACCTAAAAGACGTGTTGTTGTACGGCAACAATCAAATTGCAATAAGAGCTCGAGCTTGGGACAGTAGGTACAAGCGGGCGCCGCAGAATTAGATTGTTAACCTGGCATGTTGAGTCGCGATACTCTTACTGCGGACTTTCGAATTGCTCGGCATAGCAGAGCACGACGATAGACTATACCTGACGAATACACATATCTAAGGTCGTCTGTCTCCGGTGCGGATGCTGCGGGCGATGACAGTGTCGCGTTCGATGTTCTCCTCACGGATCGACTGCTTGGAAGCCGAAAGGGAGACTGACCCGTGGCCTGCTTGACCAGTCGCTCGATCAGAAGAGCGATCGGGCGGGAATGGCGGAATTGCGCGGAGGCAAGCTCGAATCAGAGGAGCGATGATGGCATGCATGGCTGAGGTGTGGTGGAGCAGGGCTTTTGCTGACGGCCGAGCGCTAAGCTTCAACCAAGAGTCTCGGCGCCAGCCACCGGTGTCTTGCCCGAAGCATTACCTAAACGTCGCTTATTGACTGCAGACACTACGAAGGCATCGTGTTTGCTCTCGTCTGACCGGCGCAAACAGTCCAAGTCATGCGAAGAACGCCGTATGCAGAGGGCATCGTTAAGTACGCGTCTTACGGCACGTCAGAAGTATGGAACCACGATTAATCTTTCTAGCTTTCGAGCCACGCGAAGGAAACAAGGACGTCCGCTTATTACATGGCGTTTCCGTCGGCCGAGCCATGTCGCTGTATTTAGTCTACCTGCTCGGACCAGCGGGAGGAATTGCATGCCTGGTCAACGGAAACGGACTGCTTCCAAATCCTCCAGTGTCCTTTCGGATTGACACCAAAGCTGCTGACTCCCTCGATTTTTCATGCAAAATCCAACTGGAATCCGGAATCCACAGTCCCTTTGTAGAGCCGGTAGGTACAGGTCTCTCGTCGATTCTCCGTACCAACATCAACAGAACCTAGGAGCTCTGTTATGCCTGTTGGGGGGTTTTGGTCAGCGTGATTGCGGTCCCGGTGGCATGGTATCTACCAGGGCCCTGCATGGATGGTGCTATGTTCTTTAGGCTAATCACTCTGGCTGGCGTGAACCATCAAATTTAACTTGGGTGATATCTCGCGATGCTGCAGGTGCATCCAGTGTGTTGTTGATCCACGACAAGTAGATGAAAACACTCCATGGGGTGAAGTACCCTGCCTTCGACCACGACTTGGAAACTACCGCGCTAATTGGTTCTTTACTAGTAGGTGATGCAAAATCCTACCGGATCAGCATTTAGTCATTCTTCTCCTACAGTGGAGGAGAGGCTCAACAGTGAAGAGTCTATCTTCCAAGACCTTCGAGTCGTTACAGGACACGCAGTACAGTACAAGCGCCCAACAAGAAGGACCCTGGAGGTTCTCAATCTTGACAGTCCCGACCCGGCTTGGGCCTTTGGTGGGTCACATCGTGCAAAAGTGGTGGAATTGGAAGGTCGATACCAGGTTTTTGCGTTGTCCCTGCTTCTAGGTGTCTCCACACGCTCGTGACGATCCATCTGAAACCCAAAGACCAGAGGCCGTCCCTGCGTGTTGCCACTCGGTCAGATGAGAAAAGTGGTCCACCGTGGGGACGTCGTATAAAAGTACCAGCGCCGAGTTCTGGGGAATTGCTGTGAAGCGGTTATCAACAGCGGCTGTTATAAGGGTCGACGGAAGTCCTGATAACACCCTACATCTTTAGATGTCATTGAAAGGTTGGATGAACTATGTGGATTACTACGACCAAAGTCATCAAGCGCCAACCTCCTGACAACCTCGCAAGATTCCACCTCCATCCATTGCCCGCCGCGAATGTGGAGATCGATGAAGTGATGTTGACGAGCAATGCGTCCAAGAAGCTGGTGGCGCTGTTCCTCCCGGCTTGGTAACTTGGCTCCGGCACCCGTCCAGGTCGGGTTCGGCATCCTGAGAAGGCTATCTATGTATAACTCTGGCACAGCAAAAGGTGGTGAGACGATGATCCAGGGGCAGAGTGGCGAAGAGTTCGTGATGCTTGCGGGAGGTTGAGGTTCGCGCAAGCCTCCCCGCACGCGTCCCCGTGGGGGAGCGGAATCCTCCGTTTCAGCTCCGCCCCGACGATGACGCAGCAGGTAAGCGCGTTGAGCTCCAGCAGCTCCAGCTCTTCCAGGCACCAACACTGCATCACTCTTACACAGCAAGAGACGCACCTTCTCTTGCTCCTCCAACCACTACTGCTTAGATCAGACTCCAACCATGACCGGCAACAGCTTCGTGATGGTCTCCAACGAGGACGACACATCCCGCGAATACTTCGAGCACTCCTCCGGCAAGCGCGTCAACACCGACATCGTCATCGTCGAGGCCCTCCGCAAGCAGTACCCCGATCTCGAGCTCACTGTCACGCCGACGCGAAACGCCAACCTCCTCGCCTATGCCTCGGCGGGCTTTGCGACTGCCTCGCCGCTCGAGGACGCCGTCAACGACCCCGTTTACGGCGTGTCGTTGAAGCAGCGCGCCTATTGGCCTCCTGCGCGCAGGCTCGACAATAGCTCCGGCGTCATGGCCGACAGCATCATCTTCGCCAAATACATGTACGCGTGGAAAGGGCAGGAGCTCATACTCTATGTCGCAACCACGAGGGATGGCGTGATGAGCTACCCGTCCGTCTCATACAACTACATCCTCAGTCGAAACACCCACAAGGTCGACGACTTGATCAAAGACGCCACACTATGGGGCATGGAGTTGCACGACGAAGTGTGGGTGTTCGACCAGGGATTCTGGCAGAAGAGCAGCGAACTGTTCCAGTCGGTCGAGAAGAGCTCCTGGGACGACGTTATACTGGACGAGGACATGAAGAAGGCCATCATTGCCGACGTCGAGAACTTCTTCGACAACCGAGCGACGTACCAGAAGCTGAAGGTTCCGTGGAAACGCGGCATACTCTACCACGGTCCTCCCGGGAACGGCAAGACCATTTCCATCAAGGCCATGATGCACTCGCTCTACAAACGCGGCCGGAATGGAAACCCCAAGCTCTCAGTGCCCACTCTGTACGTGCGGACGCTGAGTTCGTTCGCGGGGCCCGAATACAGTCTGCAGGCTATCTTCGGCAAGGCTCGCGCCGTCGCACCCTGCTATCTCGTTTTCGAGGACCTTGATTCCATCGTCAGCGATCGTGTAAGGTCCTACTTCCTCAACGAAGTAGACGGTCTCCGCTCAAACGACGGTATCCTCATGGTCGGCTCCACCAACCACCTCGATCGCCTAGACCCCGGCATTTCCAAGCGTCCTAGCCGCTTCGATCGCAAGTACTTCTTCTCAGATCCGAACTTCGATCAGCGAGTGCAGTACGCCCAGTTCTGGCAGCACAAACTCAAAGACAACAAGGATCTGGATTTCCCGGATAAGCTATGCGAGGCTGTCGCCAAGATTACGGATAAGTTCTCGTTTGCATATATGCAGGAAGCTTTTGTGGCATCGTTGCTGGCGATCGCGGTACGTGGAGACAAGGACAAATATACATCAGAGCAAGAGACACGGCGATGGGCCGGACCCGAAGACCCAATGCTCGATGCTGGAAGACTCACATGGCGGGAGCTTGCTCGCAGTGAGGATGACTACCCAGATCTTAAGGAGCTCGAGTTGTGGATTGAGATCCAGAAGCAGGTGAAGATCCTGAGGGAGGAGATGGACAAGAGCAATAAGAAACAGGGGACGTGGGCGTCTGGGTGGGGAGCACCCGCTGCACCCGCCGCGCCGCCAGAAGAGACATTCACATCAATACTTTCCAATTTTGTGTGATAACATTATGAAGGACTAAATACATCAGGCTATGCCACGGCCGGGCAGTGTATAGTATACAGGTAGCCGAGTCGTCGACCAGCAAAGCTATCAGAGTCGACTGAAGGAGATCTTGCGCAATGGGAAAGTTTGGCCTGTCACATCGCACCGATAATTCTTTCAATAGCTAGATCTCGGAGTTCGGGGCGTACATAGTGTAGGAGTAACCCGCGCAACAGGAATGCAGACAGGACACGGTATCACACCATCTCCAGTCCTTTTTCTCTGAATATACAATAATCCTACAAGCGTCTAGTCAGACACATCGTCATACACGTCGCTCGTAAATGAAATCTACCCAGTGTCCTTGACCGTCAGCCTCGAACAATCCCATTCATCCCCCTCGCAGCCCAGCAGACCGATTTCCAAAACCCCCTCTCCACCCTCTGCACGCCTCCTGCCCTCGCAAACCAGAAACCAGACCCAACTAGCGACACCACCGCCAACCCCACCACGAGATTCAATATCCGCGCCTGCCGCTGCTCCGCCTCGCGCACCTCCGAATACCGCATATTGCTGAAGGTAACGCGCGAATACTGCGTCGCCCACCCCGCGCCCGGCACATACAAGTCCAGCGTCTCCTCGATCCACTTGCGCAGCAGATACATGGGCTTCTTGACATCGGTGGCCATTTCCTGGTAGTTGCGTAGCGCGAGGTCGTTGATGGTTTGCGCGTCGGGGGTGCGCTGCTGCGAGTACTCGCGCAGCGCCGCGGCGCGATCATGTGGGTGCTTATCGAGGAAGTCGAACAGCACGCGCACATCCTCAAGGCCGGCGTTCATGCCCTGCCCGTAGAACGGCACCATAGCGTGCGCGGCGTCGCCAACGATGACGCCCGCGGCGCCGAAGTGGTACGGGCTGCATTTGATGGATATCAGGGGTAAGTGCTGGTTCGTAGCGTACTGGGTGCGCAGCGCGTCTTCGGTGATGAGGTCGGGCACGACGCCGGGGAACTTCTGCGCAAAGTACTCGACGACGGTGCTGGAGGCGTCGAGCTGCGCGAAGTCGGAGCGCGCGAGGAAGAGCGTGGCGGTGAAGGTTTGGTCCAGGTTCGGCAGCGCGATGAACATGGCGTTGTCCTGCGGCCAGATGTGCAGGTAGTTTGGCGGGAGGCGGAAGCCGCCGGAGGCGGTGGGCGGGATGTGGAATTGGCACCAGAGCTTGTCGATGTATTCTTGCTGGTAGGACATGGGGACGAATTTCATGAGGTGGTAGCGCACGGCGGAGTGGGCGCCATCGGCGCCGATTAGGAGGTCGAATTTGATTTCGGTTTCTGTCGGGGAAGATGATGATGGAGTGTGGTGTTCTAGCCAGGCGGTGTGATTTTTGAAGTCGGCGCCTACGAGTTTGTGGTTGAAGAATAAGTGGACGTTAGGGAGAGATTCGAGGTGATCCAAGAGGGTTTTGTTGAGGACTGTGCGGTCCATGGCGAGGAGGCTCTGGTGAGGTTAGTATATGGTGGTCAGGTCATTTGTTTGCTTAGGAAGGAGTTACTGACTTTGCCTCTGGCATCATAGAGCTGTGGTTCTCGGACATTTTGGCCTTGCTTTCGAGTATGGATCATGCGGCCGTGCATGGGGAACGTCTCGCCAAGTACCGCGTTTGTGAGGTCTTTCAGGCCGGTTTGGCGCAGAGAGTTGATGCCTCGTTCGGATAGCGCGAGGTTTATTGATTTAGCGAAGTTTAGTGGCACTGTTTCTGGATCTCGGAGATCTGTGCATAGTTAGTGTATTGCAACACAGAACTGTGAGAGGCAAACATTTCCATGACGTCTTGGATTTGAAGAAAAAAATGAACACAGAAGTTGCTTCAGATGACTAGCTGGGTGAACGAACAGCAGAAATCAGGTATAGCATCGGGAACGTGACTGTGAATCTGGTACATTGCTTACCAGGTCTGAATTCGTAGACTTCCACATCATGCCCTCGTACTGCGGCGTAAAGTGCCGCAAGGGACCCTACTGGACCGGCACCAATTACAACCACTTTCTCAGGCATAGCTTGTAGGGGAATCGAAATGTATATGAGTAGCGAAATTAAATGATGATGGTGAACAGAAGTAGATCTACGTCTAGTTAAGGTACCGGTGGAAACAACAAAAAGTCCGCGGCCGGAAAGAAGTGGCTGATTAGTTGAGGCCCATATTCGCTAAAAGAAAGTGGGAAATTGAAAAAAAAAATAACGAAGAACAGCATGTGTCAGGCCGGGTGCTTGCAAATGGCCTGGCGGGTGATACTTGCCCAGGTGTAGTAGGTACCTCGGTTGAACCCTGCACCGTGCGCTAATGACATAAGCGACCATCTAAGTCTAAATGAGTTAGATTAATCTCGACTCCGATCTTCAGATTCGGCGTTGCTCTTCCTGAAGAACCCACCACCAGGTTTGCGCGGAGCTCGGAGTCGTGCTGACCACCTTATCTAGCAACTATAAAAGTCGCATTCATCCGTAGTATAGGATCCTACGTCGGCTTGACTCCCCTAGTCCACTTAATAGTACCCTCCAACCGATCAGCTTTCACGAACGCGATGGTAGAAGATGCGCCCACCCCGCGCAAGTGTTCGAGCACAGACTGCTCAAATGACGCAAGCTCCCTCCAGTGTCCAAACTGCCAGAAGATAGGGAAGGAGAGCTACTTCTGCTCTCAAGACTGCTTCAAGCGTAACTGGGTACTTAGTACGACGATACGAAGACAACAGGCTTAAGAATCTAATGTGGCAATAGGGTGAGCACAAGAAATTGCACAAGTCACAAAGTAACATTCTCCAAAACATTTTCACTCCAAAGGTAGTTTCTCACCCGGATCCAGCGACCGGTCACTTCAACCCGTTCCCTACATTTCCCTACACCGGCAGCCTACGGCCCGTATACCCACTATCGCCGAAACGACAAGTCCCGACGAGTATTACCTACCCAGATTACGCGAAGGATGGCATACCGCGCTCGGAACAGGTGTTTGTCGGCAAGCACAAGATCACAGTCCTCGATGCGACACAGCAGGAGGGTATGCGCAAGGTGTGCAGGCTGGCCCGCGAGGTTCTGGACATCGCCGCGAAGGAAGCAAAGCCGGGTGTGACGACGGACTACATCGATGAGGTTGTTCACAAAGCATGCTTGGAGCGAGAGGTAAGCGGACGAGTCCCGCACTGAGGACTTTAGACTTACCGACACCAGTCATACCCCTCACCTCTGAACTACTGCCATTTCCCGAAATCCGTATGTACGTCGCCGAACGAGGTCATCTGCCACGGCATCCCGGACCAGCGAGTCTTGAAGGACGGCGATATTCTCAACATCGATGTCACGCTTTACCACGGCGGTTTCCACGGCGATCTCAACGAGACATACTACATTGGGGACAAGGCGTTGGCTGACCCGGACTGCGTACGCATCGTGGAGACGGCGCGCGAGTGTCTTGACCGGGCGATTCAGCTGGTCAAGCCAGGAATGCTCTTCCGCGATCCAGGCAATGTCATCGAGAAGCACGCAAAGACACGGAACTGCAGTGTGATCAAGACATACTGCGGCCACGGCATCAACCAGCTATTCCACTGCGCCCCCAACGTCCCCCACTACGCCAAGAACAAGGCCATAGGCACAGCGAAGCCCGGAATGTGCTTCACGATTGAGCCGATGATTAGTTTGGGCACACATAAAGACAAGACATGGCCAGATGATTGGACGAGCGTCACGACGGATGGCACTTTGACTGCGCAATTCGGTAGGTTTTCTACCTGCAGTGTGAGCACTCCTGCTAATTTGTCGTAGAACACACTCTTCTTGTAACCGAGGATGGAGTCGAGATTCTGACTGCAAGATTTCCCGAGTCGCCTGGAGGTCCAGCTGCTCTGCCCGCAGACGCAAACGGCGAGTCGACTACGCCTGCCTGAACGTAAAAGTAGGTACGTGTGGTATTGGGGTGTTGTGAGAAGCTCGGAGATAGTAGATACGCTTGACGATAGGTTGGTCTATTAGCTGTCCGTTGGGTCTTTCAATCCTTGAAGGGTAATCGGTACTCCGTAGGGAGTTCACCAATGCAACTGCTATGAAAGTTTCTGAGGATCATGCAGGTGTTTAAGTGACTCGTGGTAGCTCGTTGAATGCCATGTTGAAAGAAGAAGAATCAAGCTTGACGAATATGGAACGAAAATCTACTTTTAAGCACTGGCAACAGTCGTTCATGTAATCACAGGTAATCCAAATGAACACCTGGTTGAAAGCGTGGCTTCTTACTCTTGTGTACTGGTCGACATTCATCCGCGCTAGCATTATTTAGCGAGCGCATGGGCCCCAACTGGCCGCCAAACAGCAAGCATCCCATCTTTCGGCACCCCGAACGTCATCCAAACAACTTTCGCAGCCTGCCCGCTCTGTCCTCGATCTCAGCGTTTGCCTTGCAGTGGATTCAGATACCTCGATTACACCCTCGTAACACCCCACTACGTACTACGCTATCCAATATTCCATCCGGCATCGCCCCGCCTCCGAGCACGAGCACGAGCAGTTTTCCGCGCCTCGCTCGATATCCGCAGCACCACACGACCGTCTCCGGCCCACAGTCTCGCGCCCGCCCACGGCAGCTCCGGCAGAGATCTTTCCACGCTGTATAGCTGGCCGTCTCCCGAAACTCGAATAGTCCACAAGTCGGTGCTACGCAGCACAACACGATCCCATAATGTCCGGCGAAGCGTGGTTGTACCTTCTGGCGGTGCTGATAAATGCCGTCAACCTTTTTCTCCAGGTCTTCTTCACGATTATGTACAGCGATCTGGAATGGTGAGTGCCTAGTCTTGAGCCCTCGCCATTCACGCTCTTCCAGGCGCACTGGTCCCCGCTCTCCATCTCGGTGCTGCTCCGCTGCTGGTTGGCTGCTAATTTGCGCGCTAGCGACTACATCAACCCTATCGACCTCTGCAACCGTCTCAACACCTACATTGTCCCCGAAGCCGCCGTACACGCTTTTCTGACGTTTCTCTTCCTGATCAACGGGTACTGGATCGCGCTGCTTCTGAACCTGCCTCTGTTGGCATGGAACGGCAAGAAGTACGTTGAAGCTGCGACATGAACTCAGTATGGACGGAAACTGATTACGGATTTAGGATATTTGAGAACCAACACCTGCTGGATGCGACCGAGATCTTCAGGAAACTCAACGTACATAAGAAGGTATGTCTTGCGCCCATGTCAAACTGGCTTATCGCATTTTGATGATAAGCCGGCGTTGCAACTCTGGTTGTGGTCATGCCAGATCACTGAGAGGCATACCTGGCTAATAACGGACAGGAATCATTCATCAAGCTGGGCTTCCACCTGATCATGTTCTTCTTCTATCTCTACAGCATGATCGTGGCCCTCATCCGCGACGAGTCGAACTAGGAGTATCGACAAGTGCCATAAAGATAGGGAGCACCGGTCCGGCCCCCATAATGCTACTGTACAGCTCCCGGTCAACTGGGAGTCCGAGCTCAGTCAGTGGCTCCTCGGTACGAGCGATTAGGCGGGGTGTAATGTTAGGAAATCGACGAAAGATATTCATGTTGGAGCGGACTGTTCTTAGCGACTGTATGAATGGTCTGGTCTGGGTTTAGGCTTGGATTGGATAAGAAGAACTGTCTATTGCAGGTTAGTCAGAGTGGCTGGAGGACGTCTTACGTTTTCATGGGCCATGATAGCGTGTTTAGTAATTATCATTGTATATGAACCGTTCACTTTCAGTCGCTCTTGTAGCTCCGTAATGCATCATCTACTAATGTAATACTAAGTCTATCCAAACTGGGTGGATTGTAGCTTTAAAGCTTGGGCGCAGTGGCAGCCCCGCCATTTGCGATATCTGCTTAGTAAGCGCCGTTCCCCATACAATTTTCCGTGCTCCGACCTTCCTACACTACCAACCTTCGACACAACCCCACCACCACAACCTCACTGCACACTCCCGGTAGTTTCAGAACATTTGTCGCATCATGTCCGGCTACGCAAAAGGTGCGGGACGAGTTCCAACTGGATTCGCGGCCGAAACATTCATCAGCGAACACACCTTCCGCGAAGGACACCGAGCTATCGAAGGAAACGCCGCCGGCAATACGAAAAAGAGGAAGCGCGAAAAGAAAGGAGACTCCAGCATTGTGTCGGGAGAAGGAGCCTATAAAGGGCCGTGGGCAAAATTCGAAGAAGAGCGACCGGACGCTGCCTCGGACGACGAATTTGGGGACGACGTAGAGGTGGAGATCATATACGAGGAAGACGAGATAGAAGCAAACCCTGCGCCTGCGTCTAAGAAGCTTGCCGGCACCGACTACCACGACACCGAGGTAGAAGGCGAAACTAGCGAGTTTGTTGGGAGCCGGCAATATGATTATCAAGGGCGGACGTATATGCATGTTCCTAACGGTAGGTTGCCATTCTTGGTACAATCGGACAATACTGACCATTCTCTAGACCTCGATATCAAGCTGACGGGCGACCGTGGCGACGCGAAGAACTTCATACCCAAGAAACTCGTCCACACTTACAAATATCATACCAAAGCCATTACACAAGTCCGATTCTTCCCTGGCAGCGGCCACCTGCTATTGTCTGCCTCGGCGGATTCTAAAATTGCTCTATGGGATACATACCACCAACGAGAGCTTTTGCGGACATACTCTGGCCATACCAAGTCTGTCAACGACATTGACTTCAACCCGAGCGGCACGCAATTCGTTTCTGCTAGCTACGATCGCTTCATGAAGCTCTGGGATACGGAAACGGGAAAATGTCTTAACAAGTTCACTACTGGGAAGACACCACATGTTGTGAGAATCAACCCCAGCAAACCGCACGAGTTTCTGGCCGGTATGAGTGACAAGAAGATCATGCAATATGACACGAGGAGCGGCGAGATGGTGCAAGAGTATGACCATCACTTGGGACCAGTGAATACTATTACCTATTGTGACGAAGTAAGTCTAGCCAGTTGAGTTGTAGTGAATTTTGCTAATCCGTGCTAGAACCGCCGCTTCATAACCACATCCGACGACAAATCGCTCCGCGCATGGGAGTACGGAATCCCTGTCCCTATCAAGTTTATCGCCGAGCCGTACATGTTCTCCATGGTCCGGTCAGCACCACACCCGACAGGCAAATACGTTGCTTTCCAATCGAGCGACAACCAGATCACCGTCTACTCGTCCACAGACAAATTCCGGCAGAACCGCAAGAAGAGCTATCGGGGTCACAATGTGGCTGGGTATGCGCCGGATGTCGCCATTAGCCCTGATGGACAGTTCATCAGCTCTGGAGATAGCGGAGGCTATGTTTGTTTCTGGGACTGGAAGACGTGCAAGATGTGGCACAAGATCGAGGCCAGTGATTCACCCGTCTTGGCTGTGCAGTGGCACCCTAGGGAGACTAGTAAGGTGATTTCTGGCGATCTCAACGGTGTTCTGAAGTATTGGGATTAAGGGCGTGCCAAGTACGAAGGAGTTCTGTAGAATTGATACCCGGTCCTCTTGCGGGACTACACAATCCGGGTGCCTGGACCGTAAGCTTGGCCCTCATGTACGCGCCGGCCCGCTCTGTGTTCTGTCGCAACACTGCGTCGTCATCAAGCGTATGCGACATGCTCAACGGAGACGCCGCCATTGGGCGATCTAAATGCTAAACTGTCTAGGTGAAGTCGGTGAAGCAAAGGGGTAGTCCTTGCTAGATGGTCCTGTCAATCAAGTTCACCGGTTCCCAGTGACTGTCATCTGCGCGACTGCGCATTTAGCGGAGTCGGTAGGTATCATGGCCACGGAGGACTCGCTCAGACTCACGGATTGACTGTGCTTCGGACCGTGAATGCCCGTAAACGGCGTGTCAGCAGCCAAGACTTGCCTATCGCGTATCGCGTACCCCGCCATGCACCGTGACCCTCTGCCCTCCGCCTTTCATCCTCACTCCGCCGTCCTGCAACACCGCCGCCCTTTGCCTCTTGCCTGTCATCCATCCCACCTTGTTGCGTCGTGATCATGGCGAACTGTCCCGTTCTTCACCGTCGTTGCGCCGCGGACCCCTCTAGTCACCCTCTTAGGTGCCAGGCACCAATCTCTCAGCCCCCACGCGCTGTCCCGCTTTCGGCTCTCCGGTGACTTCAGTCACCCTCGCCCTTCAGTCCCATCGCTGCTCGAATGCTTCAGCCTGGCGCGCGGAGACAGTCACGCTTCTTCTGGCCTTCCTACTGGCTCCTGCCTGAGGTGCCTTGCAGTGACCAGTCATCGTCCCTGGGGCTCTTCGTCAGAGATGTCGTAGTTGCGGCCCTGGCTCACCGAACATGTTCCTTCGGTGAAGCCGCAGGTGACCTCAAGCGGCTCTGATGACTCTTCCCCGACCTCTTTCAGAACGCAGGCGCGAACTGCAGCCTATAGTCCCTTGCGAATTCTGCCTCAGGGCTTTGACCGGCCCCAGGCCAGAAGTATGGCCACGGTGATTCATCGCCTTCCCGGACACTCACTCGCCAGCGCCCACCTTGTTATCCAGGCACCAACGTTTCCATAGGCAGGACTGTAGGAGTTCGCCGATGCGTGAACAGTCAACCATGAGTTCACAGTCACCGGCCTCAGGTATCTGCCTGGAATATAAATCACAGCCATTGATGGTGCTTCGGACTTTTCTTTTCATCCTCCCAGTCTTCCATCTGATTCATATCTACTACCAGTCATCGCTGTCTCGTGCTCAAGTTCAGTCAACCACTCTACTGCTTCCATCTTCGCTGCTTCAAACGCCCTTTTCAGCACTTTGCCGTCCAGCAAACTCCAAGAATAGTCCCTGAAGCTTGCCCTTGCCGGCCGCAGCTGTCTCCAAACTCGAACTCCACAAATCAAACACTGGCTCATCAACGCCAATCAACGCCTCAGCATCAGTCAACCATGTCTGCTTCACGATCATCCTACGGCTCGTCCTATACCCAGGACAAGGGCGCCAGCTACGCCCCTCGGGCCTCGTCACTGTCTTCAGCTTCATGTAGGATGCCTGTTCACCCGTATCTATCTCGACTACGTTCTGACTCTTCTGTAGCCTACTCAACCACCTCGTCTTCCTCCTCGAGTGTCTACGCGCACTCCGGCCAATCATCACGCAACTCGCGCTATGGTAACAAGCCGCCAGTAGTCCACAACGGTGGCGGCCAGTCGAACGACCCAAACACTAGCACCTCTGCACCGAACGCTGGATACTACAACTAAACCTCTACACTGCGTTATTCCTCTTTCCGACTCATGACCCACGACTCATGAGTCATGGGAATCTGGAAGGGTGACTCTCCTGCCGGGCAGTTGCCGTCCTCTACCATATTATCGGCGTTCACGTATACACACTGGAGTTCGGGTCTACAGTATTGGGTATTAGACACGCATCGGGTCAAGCCGACGGCCAGAAACAGAATGCGCATCTGCTTCTTCGCTGGACTGGGAATAGTTTTGTCGTTTCGATATGGGCATGAGTTTCTTTCAATCATTCCTTTCTTCAGGCGTTGCGGGTTGAGGATCCTTTATCATGAAGTTGAATCTCCCCAGAAACGTCCCTCTGTATTATCTATCTACCATTGATTTATCCATCTCCGAGTCCGCAATAGCTAGCAATGACACGAACGTGATATTTTTGGTACACTCTTGACTTTGACTTTTCGTGATGAGATGAGGTGAGGTCGTGACGGTATGCTGGTGGCAGTGGTGCCGCAACTATGCTCCTGATTGGTTGGTAAACTTGGCCCGGCCGGCTACCACCAAATAATAATTGATCCTTGTTTTTACGGACACACGTAGGTAGCCTTATGCAGGCACACTCCACCCAGAGGTACAGTACTCGGTTTGCGGGGCGGGGTAGGGGGTGGAGTGTGGGATGCAGACTGCAGGTACTTTCAAGGCTACCGCATTTTCTCTGCGTCTCTAAATAGTTAAGACACTGCTGCGTACGCCAGCTTGCGCGTACGGCGTAAGACCCACTTGGGGAAACTGAGGTTACTGGTTTTGCTTTTGGTTTTGGCTTGCAGCGATGTGTGTGGTGAGACTTGCCTATGCAACTCCTGTTCTCGTTCTGGGCGGTGAGGATGAGGATGAGGATGACGACGCACTGCACTACATTGCACTATTTGGTCAGGAGAATCAGGCAGACAACCTGACATCTTGGAGGGCTGGAATCAGTAGGCGGATGGTTAGGTAGGTAACTCTTAAAAGTCTCGCGAACGCACGCTATGTGGGGAATCTGATCTGGGAAGGTCGGAGCCTAACGTCCCATTCCAGGCCCCCTCTATTGCAGTTGCTGCATGCATATATGGTAGATGTTGACTCCTAAATCGCGAGAGAAGAGAACCTGTTAGGGGCCTTTGTTACATATCGCGTGTTGGCGAGTATCCGTTTGGGACTGCCTATTGAGACGTGCTTGCTATCCGCCCCGACATACTCGCACACGCTAGGCGGGGGAAAGACGTCAATTGCATCGCCAGATACGCGAATCGAATTCATGTGTCGGCGTCGAAAATACGAAGCCAAACTAGGCGCCAAAAGCACTACGTGATGTCATCGTTCTGACTAGAGCCGAACCGCTATCGTAAGGGTATCATAACGCAACGCAGCACGTATATCCAGCAGCCGCGCGAAAACAAAGTATCAGCCAAACCGCACCCGTCAAACATACATCTCACTAACCAGGCAACTGCAAAACAACGCTAGACATGAAAAGCAGACATACATCCAACCACAATCCTACCCACTACCCAGCACATCATGCGTCCACGCCAGCACATCTAGCCTCCGGCCCGGAACCGCTACCGGCGCCCTGCTCTCCGCATCCCACTGCGAGGGCTGTTAGCCACGGTCTCTAGACGCGGAGTGGCGGGAAGAGGGGTGTGGACTTGCCCGCTTGCTGCCCGTCCAGGACGTCAGGCGCTGGTGGCGGAGGAGAAATTCGCGGTATTTGTCGCCGGAGTTTTCGGTCGTGTCGGAATCGTTGTCGGCGTCGGCGTCGGCGTCAGGAACGGGGGCGAGGCTGGCGGTGGATGTGCGGGGTGTAGGTGTAGGTCTGGGGTTGGAAGGAGGTGGTGGTTTCGTGGTTGGTGCGGGGGTGGGCTTGTGGTTTGATGCAGGCGGTTTCTTGTTGTCTGGCAGCAAGGTTCTATTGCTCAATATAGATGTTGAATTATGATTCGACGTATGCGTCGGTATGGATTTCGAGACCGGTGTCGACTTTGCTCTCGAGACTCGCGTCGGTGCAGCGTTGGGAATTTGCCTCGATGTATCGGTAGAATGGCGCTTCGTGGTGCTTTGCAAAGTGGTTGGCGCCTTGCTCGTTGAGGCAGAAGGCCCGATCGATTGCTTGAGAGCTCCCTGGGCAAGCTTTGAGCCTGTGGAAGAGCTAGGAACCGCCTTGTTCCAAGACGCAGGCAACGAGCGACGCGGGCGGTCCTGTTCTGGGGACAATTGCTTGCGGGTTGAATTGTCAACCGGGCGCACCTGTCGGGACGGTAACGATTTTCTCGGGTTGCTTTGAACTCGTTCCGGGCTAGGATGACTTTGAGAAGGAAGAGCATCGAGCTGCTCAAGAGCAGCAACAAGCGTCTGCACACTTTCTATAATACCTTCCCTGTACTTAGTGTCGCGGATTTTGTCCTTGTAGAAGCGAATGTAGGGTTCTGGATCTTTCCCGTTGTTCAGACACTTCGTAACATAGTCTATGTAGTCAGTCCTATTGCGAATGATGAAATCATCCCATTGCCACTTTGGAACCATCTTGTCCTCCAACTCGAGTTCGTAAACCTTTTGACACTGCCCAATAAAATGCTGTGTGCCTCCAGTGTATTCAGGATATGCTTTCGTGAATTTATCGTAGACCGTGAGGGGGGTGCTCTCTTGTACAGGAATGGTTACGGGCGGCTGAAATGGTACGTGGTTGTTCGATGTACTCGGTACGACGACAGCGATAGGATTGCCTGTTGACTGAGCGTCAGGTAGTGCTAACCCCTCCTTGGAGACTGTAGTATCGATCCCATTCTGGTGACTTGGACTAGCGTGCCTCTCTTTAGAGACGTGCGGAGGGTGGTCCGTAGCGAGTAGGACCGTTTCCTGTCTTGTCGAATCCGACTTAGATCTCGCCGGTACATCGGCAGGGTCCGCATCGCGTTTGGCTTCCGAAAGATTAGTTTTCGATGCGACTTTACATTCCGCAGTGCGGGATCCAATAGCATTGAGGACTTCCTCGCCCGCCCCCACACCAGACTGCTCGCACTCCTCACGTGTCTTCTGTATCCATTCCTTCTTTTCTATCCGAACTCTCGCAACTGGGTCTTGAGACAGTGGCGAACCTCCCCTAAATGACACGATCTTGATCTCTCTTCTCTTTTTGGGACGAGCGCTCTGTTTGGGAGAGAAGATTTCCAATTTCCGTTTCGTGGGAGGCACGCTAGGCAACTCTGCTCCGCCACTTGTGGTCGGATCGTTCAGTGTCTGCGCCGTGCTTAGGTCGGCTGTTTGAGACACGACTTGTTCGTTCGAGGAGCTGGAATCTACAAGCCCAATCTGAAAAGAAACGGGCGTCAAATTAGAGTTCTCGATTTCCCTCTCCGGGTTCGCGGTATCCGTATGTCCAAGCCTATCGTTTTGTCGCGGTAAAAACGAATTGTGCACTGGAACCGAGGTTGGCCCCGCATCTTTCATGGTTACGTCATGAGAAGGGAACCGCACCTGTTTCGGCTGGAGAGCTACTTTCTCGGGAGTAGATACCGATCGGACTGGGCTAGTCAACCGCTCGTGTGGTGCTTTTTGCGATTTTAGTCGACGTTCAGCCTCAACCTTAGAGGTTTGTGCGTCCATGGTGTAGAGATGGTCGCCATTATAGGTTCCTTCCACAATTGACCCCGAACCGCTCGAAGTATTGGGTTGAGTCGCGGATGATGTGTTGGCTAGAGGAACAGAGTATCCGTTTTTACCCTTAAAGTATGGTGTTTCCTTCACTTGTATCACTGACTTATGACGAAGAGGTTCTGGTTTCGGTACAGGTTCGAATTTTTCTAAGATGCTCGGCGGCTGCTGTATGTCTTCACCTAATCCTTGAGGTATCGAGCTATCCAACTCCGTATCGTCGTCATAGTCTATCCCCGACGCAAGAGGTACTGGAAGCGATGGTATTAGAGGGCTTGGAGGCGATGATCCGATTTCAACAACGGGCGACTCTGCTGTTTGAGTCGCGACCTTTTCTTGCTCTAAGACACCATTACTGAAGAGACGCCTTCTAGTCTCATCGATAGAAGAATCTGGCGGAAGGCTTTCAGCTTTACGAGGTTGTGAGGGTGGTGTTATCGACCAAGCAATTGCGGGGGGACTACTGGCAACACCTTCAGATATGCTTGCAACGACGTCTTCATTGAGTCCACCAGTAGCAATGGGGCCTTCAGACTCCTCATTTGACGATGAGTCCGTGGAGGAGTCCATATCCGTATCACTGGAGTCTTCCTCCCCTTCTTCAGCCTCGGCTAGGTTCTTGGCTGTCTCTGCGCTCGTACGTAGCTGAGTCAGTACCTGTATGGGGATGTTCCCTTCCGGAAACTCGTGGTGCTTGTACCAGCCTATAGTCGGTAAGTTCAAATCTAGATTACTAAGGGGTCTACGCACTCTTTTCTTTCATCAAGATACTTCTTTGCTGCGAGCCTGGGTCTGCTGAAGTATGGGTAAATTCGAACCCCTAGGCGGCATTAATTGATGATCGCTACGAGAGTGTTCATTGGTCTTACCTGCATCCAGTCGGAATCGGCAGTATAGATGTCACCCTGTTCAGGACTAGAGTATACTTCCACCGATAAGACAGCGATGTCCAGATTAGGAGCGTGAGGGCTTGCCGCATTACCCGCATGATACGGCAGCTGAGAAGATTAGCATATCGAGAGGTTAACAACATGGGCCGTATTTACCTCCTCTGGGACATCCACTCCGACGAAATTATCGTCCTCATGAACAGCATCCATCATTGGGGGTGAGCGCTGCTTTTTACGCGGTGGAGAACGGCCGAGTTGCTGTGAGGTCAGACTGGTTGGACTCCGAGCCATTCCACTAGGAGATTTTCCGCTCTGGTGGACTTGGTCAGAATAACTAATGGATGGAGTCTCCAAGCCCCGCATCAACTCTTTGGCTAGCCCCGTAGGGGAATCTTGTTGCTTGGTATTCGTTTTAGTTTTTAGAAGGTCAACTAAAGCACTACGTGGGTCCAGATTCGGCCCGCGCACGTTATTGGGCATGGCCAATGGTGTATTCTTGTTGCCAGCGGGCCCCGTACTGAATGTATGCGGGGCTTGAGTGCCGAACGCCATCTGCGAGTCCGGCATAGTTTCAGCAACGGCATTGTGGCCGTTCATACCTGTGGGTCGAGGCATTGTATCAGTCGTGTGATCAAGAGCCAGACCCCACGCGCTGTGGTCCGCTTGTATCCTTGTATCGTGTAGCAGCTGCAGGCCTAGTTGAATTTCCTTGCTCGACTGCAGAGGGTTTGGCTGTCCGAGTGGGGCAGTGTCGCCTTCGCCTTGCCAATCGATGGCGACGAGGACCAGTCGAAGCTTGTGCTGAGGCGGACCGTAGGAGGTATGTCGGATGGCGTATTTACGGACAGCAACGATGGTGTTCGTGGTCACCTGGGAGCTGCTCTTGCCGTCGTATCGCGTGTAGAAGTCTCGGGCGCAGCCACTTGAGATTTGGGCACTGACGTACGACTCGCCGTCGGTGACTAGGAGAGGTTCTTGCTGTAAGGTGTAAGCAGGGCGTGGGATATGCAGCGACAGAAGCGGACGCACCTGGAGAATGACGATGTTGGCGTTTTGCGTGGGGTGGATTTCGTCAATTATGTCCAAGCAGCTACCGCTGTCCTCGTACAGTCCGGCCCACTCGCGGTCCGGGTCAGGCTTGATGCCCGCCTGGGAGTTGCTGGTCTTTGCTTTCAGCCAACGGTTCCCTAGCAGCAGCTGACACGCGAATGTTTCTTCTAGCCACGGTGTCAAGCGATTTGACATCGCCCGACGCGACTGGACGTGTCGCGTGTACGTGTGCGACTATGGAGAGAGGGCCCAGAGAGGGGCAAGCGGATCGACGACAGCCCGGCGAGGGACATGCGGAGGGCCTGTGGTGTGCACCAACCCACTGCGGCGGACAGCGGACAGCGGACAGCGGACAGCGGACAGCGGACAGCGAGAAGAGGCCGCACGCGCCGAACCGTCTGTGAACGGGAGAGACGGCGTCGGCGGGGCTGCAGCGGCCGGGGGAGACGCAGTCACGAGTTTGTCTTGGCAGCCGGTGGGTGGGTGTGGCGGTGGTGGCGCAGATACTCGCGCCACAAAACGTGACGTGCACAGCGCCCAGCGAGCGGCAGGCAGCAGTACAGTAGTAACTTGCTTAGTAACTTTAACTTTTTTTTTAAACTAAGTGCTTTAAGTGCTCTAAGTGTTCTAAGTTGCGCTAAAAGTAATTTAAAAAGCGCTTTAGCAAGTAATTTTAATTTTAATTAAATTTTAAAAGATTACGCTGTAGAGCGCTAGCGTTTGCTACTATTAATTTTTTCTTTTCTTTTTAAAGCGCTCTTTGCTGTAATAAGCGAATGCTTAATAAAATGCTTTAGCTGCTAAGCTTCGATTAGAGCAATTTCGCACGAAATTGCTTTGCTAACTTCTAGCTAAGCTTCGATAGATTCTAGCGTAGCGTAGAAAGTATAAAAAGCTTTTTTATTTTATAAATAGAATTGCATTAATTTATTACTTTCTACATTAAAACTTGCTTACTCTAGCAATTCTTTTACATTTGCTTAAAGTAACTACTACAAAATCTCGCAAGATAATTAGCAAAAAAGCTTTTTTAAAACAAACTAAGTAAAACTACTAGTGTTACTCTACTCTATTTGCTTCTAATATTAAGTTAAATAACGTAGTTTAATAAAGTAGCGCGTAAAGCACGTGTTTGCAAAGCATTTAATACTTAATTTTAAACACTTTAAAACACTTTTTATCTAAACAATACTTAAAAAATTTAGCAAAAAAAAGTTGCTTTTTTAGAAAATGTAAGCTTTTAAAAGTAATTTTGTAATATAGCTTTTTAAACTTAAGCAGTTTAACGTTGTTTGCTACTTAAGTGTACTTTTAAAATGTTTTTTTAATACATTTTTTTTAACGCAAGTTAATTAGTAAATATAAAGTATAGTATAGTAAATATAGCTAGTTTTGCTTATAATAGCAAACTTAAGTTAAGTATAGCTACTTTTTAAGCAAAAAGTAACGCGCTATTAAAATCTAAGTTGTATTTACAAAAATACTTAGCTTACTTCTTTTTTTAAAGCATTACATAATTTTTGAGATAAGTAATAAAAGCTAAAGCTTTACTATACTTTTTTTGTAACTTAATTTAATGCTTTTTAAAATTAAAGCGCTACTAGCAAGCTACTAAAGTACTTTATTTTTTTATATGTAATAAGCTAGAAGCTTTATAAATTGCTTTAGTCGTAGAACTTTAGTAGATTTCGAAGCTAACACATAGCGCTTAGGTAAGCTTCGCACTTTTTCGAGTAAACTTCGCAAGCTCGCTTGTTTAGTATATTAACAATATATTGCTTGCAGCTACAAACGCTTTAGGCTTTTAGTAGAGTACTAATAGCTACTTAGCGAAAAGTATATAGAGTTGCTTTGCTTTTGCTATAGATAAACTTTATTAAATTTATTATATTCTTTATCTAGAACCTGCTTTCCTAGGCGATTCTTTTTTATTTAAATTTAATTAATCTTTACGCAGTAAAGATCGTGAGATCTTTAAAAAGTACAATACTTTCGAAAGTTAAAAGCAACCTCTAAAAAACTCTACAACGCAGCAAAAAAAGTTTTTAAAACTAAATTGCTATAATAAACAGTACTTGGTATAAGTATATTTAGATGCTAGTTATAAAAGCTCGCAAGCTAGAAAGCGAAAGCCAAAGTAGCAAGGCAATTAAAAAAGCTTTACGAAAGCTAATAAACAACGACAAACTTAATGTAAAAACTTAAGAAATTTGTTTTAATGCAGCAAAAGCTACATATACAAAAATATTCGTTGCAAAACTCGTAACAAAACTACCTAAAAAGGTAACAAACGATTAGCTACTAGCAGCAAAGCTAGTTCTCGCAGAACCTTCGAATTCTAAATAGCTAGTTAATAACGAAAGTGCAAAAGTTCAAGCACTTATTAAAATACTACAAAATTAGATTCGAATTCTTTAGAAAAAAAAAAAGCTGCGCTAGCAACACCGCTAACTTTTTTTAGTATTCTAAAAGCTTCTACGCTAATTACAAAGCGCAATAAAATGCTTAACCTAGCTTAGTTTAATAGAACAAAGTTAAACTATAAACGGTTTAAAGTTTAAGTAGAGAACAAAATGCTTAATAACAAGAATCTAATTAGAAACTTATGCGACTATATCTACAACTGCTTAACAAAGCAAGTAGCTACTACTAAACTCGCTTAGTATTAGAAATACTATAACGAAATAGCAAAAAAGTTCTAAAAGTACTTTAACGAGTACTACTAAAACTACATGCAAGCGCAAAAAGCGCTCAACTAACTTTTCGCTTTTAGGCAGAAAAAGATATTTTTTTAAAAGTACAATAAAGAATTTATAAGTTTTGCGTACGACGCAAAAATAACAAGCAACGTAGCTACATTAAAGAACTAATACAAAGCAAAGTTTCGCGCTAATCTACAAAATAAAATAGTTAGCGTTATTATTTTTCTAGCATAGCAACTTTAGGACTTAATAGAATAGGTTACTTAGATTAAAAAAAACCTAAACCGCGCGAAAGCAAACAACTAGTAGCAAATAGTACTAAATTAATTAATAAGCAACACAAAGGCTATAGACTAAAAGCTAACAACTAAAGCTGCTACCAAAGCAGTCCGCGCGGCTACTAACAATAAGAAAAAAAAGCAAGCCAAATAAGCAAACAACGCTAAAATAACGAAACAACAAAAGAATTACTTTTGCTTTTAATGCGGTTTAGCAACTTACATGTTTAATAAATGCAAGCTTGCAGCTCCAAAGAAGCTTAGTACAACTCAAAAAGCAACTTTTAAACTAGTTAAGACAACGGCAAAAGTTAAAAAAGTCTTTGAGTTTAAAAACTCAAAAAACTAAACACTTCTAACTAAAAGCGCGGTTAAAAGTAGTAGAAAAAGAACACAGTTTCTTTATTAAATAAGTGTTTAAAGTTTCGCTAGCGCTAGCTAAATAGAAAACTACTTATAGTACATGCAATTATTAATTAATCTATTTTCGCTTTAGCAATGCTTAACTCTAGGTGCACTACTTATAGTTTTGTTAGTAAAAAGTTTTGTAAAAAAAACCGTTTCTTGCGTATTTTAGTAAAAGAAAAGCTTGTAGTAGGCATTAGCGAATAAGTTGTTAAAGTTACGAAAGCTGCTTAGTTTACAATAAACTTAAATAAGTACAAACAAACAGTTTAAGCGTACGTTATAACTAAAGATAACGAATATAATATTATTCTAAAGCGCTTATAAATAAACGAAAGCTAGTGTTATTAGAAGTGTTCTTTTACCAAAGGTACTCGTCGATTGAACTCGAAGATTCTGCTTGAGAAATTGTTCTATGTTCAAAAAGCTTAATAACAACAAAAAAACAATTTTAATTTTATTTTGAATAGAATAACAAAGTAACAATTTGTTGCCTATAGATCTAATCTATGTATAAAATGTACTTAAAAAAGTTAACTACAAAGAATTCAAATTGTAAAAGAAATTCTGCTAATTTATATAGTTTTATAATTCTTTGCTAAAAGCGTTCTACTTAGTCTACTTAGTGTGCTTAGTTACTAAGCACTTTAGGCTAGCTAAGTGCTCGCTGCTTAGTGTACTTAGTTTGCTAAAGCTTTAATCGCACTAATTACTATTACGTAACTGCTAACTTAATTCTGCTTCGCGCATTGCTGTACTTTTGTTTTGCAAACTTGCAAGCTTTAACAACTTTTCTACGTTGTTGCTTAGTTTACAATACCTAGTATTATCTTTGTTCGTAACATTATTTCTTTCTTTAAGAATATCGTTTTAATAGCTATTTTGC
This sequence comes from Massariosphaeria phaeospora, assembly GCA_011032825.1. NCBI lineage: Eukaryota > Fungi > Ascomycota > Dothideomycetes > Pleosporales > Massariosphaeria > Massariosphaeria phaeospora. The sequence goes on from JAADJZ010000002.1 coordinate 919,961, forward strand.
TATGCTGTGCTAGTTCTTTCTATGCTTTGCATTAAAAGTGCCGTTTTGTATAAAAGTAAGTTAACTTCAATTTCTATCGTGTCGTAGCTTTCTTTTGTATTCTTTTGAGTTTTTAAGTTTAACTATGCCTAAGTCTTTGCTCTTTGTAAATTCGTGTTCTAAGTTAACTTGCTGTTGTTACAATTAAATTGCCTAAATTTGTAAAACTAGTTTAAAAATGCCTACTCTTTGTAGTCGTTGTTTTAAAGAGAATCTAAAGTGCCTAGTTAATTTCTTGTTAAATAAGTGTGCTAAGTGTTTTTAGTCTAGCGCGCTCTATAGCCTTGCTCTAACAAAGAAAAAATAAGCAGCTTTTTAACAAAAGCGTTGCAACTTGCAACATTAGCTTTTGCTAGCTAAGCAACAAGTGCTATTTGCACGAATTTAAGCTGCTTAGCTAGTGTTCGCAGCAAAGTCTTGTGCTACTACTTTTCAAGTAAAACTTTCTATTGCTAAAATAAAAAAGAATTAGCGTTTTGCTAATAAGTAGGTTGCTATTGAAAAGTTAAAGAAACTAGAAGCAGCGCAGTTTAGCGCTGTTGTTAATTTTAAGAGTACAGCTTCTACTAATAGTTCTATACTACTACTATTTGAAACGCTTTCGGCTAACTTAGGCTAGTTACAGACTAACTTTTCTTTGCTCGTTTTTTTTTCTTTTAACTTTTCTACTTTTTTAGAGAACTTGAATTCTTTGCTTCTAAATTTTGCTAGTAATACTTTCGTACTAGTTCCTTGCAGTTCGTAAAATTCCGTATTAGTTTCTATGTATTCTAGCTTTTTAGCTATTCTTGCTATTTAACTATGTACTTTTACTAACGTCTAAACTTTTGTAAGTCTTTAATTTCTTCGACTTTGTACTTTTTGTTTTTAAGCTTAATATTAGTTGCTACTTTAGCAGTTAGTAGTGCTAGTTTAAGAAGTAATTTTTAAAAAACTAGATGTATGCGCATGCTTGTAAGTAGCTGTAGTTTAAATAATACAAGTTTTTTAACTTTTAGAATTTTGAATAGTTTTATTTAAAAGTTGTTTAACTTGTTGCATAGTTGTTTAGTTTTTAGGTTCTTTCGTAAGAGAAAAACTTTATTTCTTTTTTTAAAAGTTAGTTTTTTAAGCTTTTTCTTATTTGCTAACTTAGCTATCGTAAAGTTTCTTTAAGTAATTCGTTTACTTAATTTGTTGTGTAATTTTTGCATTTTAAAAGCTTTGTTATTCGCTGCTAGCGAAATGCTTTCAATATTCTTTAGATTTTAATAAGCTACTAGCTTATATCTATAATTTGCGTAGTATAGCAAGTATTCTATCGTTGTAAACTTCGTGCTATTGTATACCAATTGTGCTGTTAGCAAAAGTTTAACCTAGTTGTTTTGCAACTTGTTAGTATACATTCGTAGATACTATTTTAGCATTTAGTTTGTTCGTTTTGTCTAGCTGTTTGTTTGCGAGTGAAAGCTTGTTAATAGCTTTTTCGCAACTTCTAACTAGGCTAGAAACGTATTCTAAAACTTTAATATAAACAGTTTGTTTCTATTAGTAATAAACTATTCTAGCAATTTGTAATTAGCAACGAGTACTTTTGTAACCTCGTAAGCTATTTCTTCTGTCGTAATTAACTTTTCTATTGGTACAAAATGTAATTCTTTAGTTAATTAATTTACGATTACTAAAATCGAGTTGCATAGCCGTGCTAATTCGGGTTCTAACAATTTCAAAAGCTTTACTATAAAGTTTATTGTAACGCTAATTTATAAGCGTGCGAGTAGTTCTAGTAGTTAGAGTAATCTATAGAGCTTATGTCTTTTAAGTTTGTTTTTTAAATAATCTAAATAGTTGCTTACTACTTTCTAAACTATGTTTCGTACGTAGAGTATTAAGTACTCGTTCGAGATTTGTTAAACTATTTTGTTAATTCTTAGGTGTTTATATGCTTGTAAAGCATGTAATTTTTAAATAAGCTATATAGCTTAAGTATTGTTCGTAACTATTTATCTTTGCTAGTCGTTCTTGCTTTATTTTTAGTGCATTCTTTTTTTAATACTTGTAACTTTAGCTATTTTAGCTAATCGTAGTTAGTTGTATTCGGAAGTTTTGTTTGAGTTTTATCGTAATATTAGGTTATGCGTAACTAGTTTATTAGTTTTTATAAAATTTAATCTTTAACTAAGCGCGTTTGCAGCTTCGTTGTTAGTTTCTTTGCGATAGTAAATCTTAATGTCGTAATCTACTATAAATTCAGCTTATTTAACTTGTTGTTTATTTAATTTCTTAGTTGTAGTAAAGCTAGTAAAGTTTTAGTAATTAGAGTATACTTGTACTTAATGCTTTGCTTTCTTTAGCTATGCTTTCTATTGTTTAAAAGCATTTATTATTGCTAATAGCTTCTTGTTGTAAACGTTATAGTTAAGTTTTACTTTTAAGAATTTTCTAGAATAGTAGAACACTAGTTTCTATTTCCTGTCGTTGCATTATTGTAAGAGTATAGCTCTTAATGCGTAGTCTAAAGCATTAGTTTCTACTTAGGTTTTCTTTTTTAAGTTGTGCATTTGTAGCATTAGTGCTGTAGTAAACTTTTTTCTAAGTTCTTAAAACGCTTGTTCTTGTGCTTTCGTTTATTTAAACTTTCTATTTTTTTTAGTAACTTCTAAGAGTAGTATCGTAGTTTTAAAGTAATTTTTAATAAACTTTCAATAGCAGTTAGCAAATTTTAAAAAGAACTGCACGTTTTTTACTGTTTTAAAAGTTAGCTATTTTTATATAGTTTGAATTTTCTTCGAGTTTATAAACACACTTTCTTTAAAAATAATAAATCCAAGATAGCTAGTTTTTGTAACGTAGAATTTACATTTTTTTAAGTAAAAAAGTAGCTAGTACTGCTTTATTTTTTGTAGCACTTTTTTAACATGCTTTTGATATTTTTCGAGCGTTTCTTTAGAGTATATTAATACGTTGTTTAAGTACGCTATAACAAAAATGTTTAAGTATTTGTATAGTACTTTGTTAATTAAGGCCTAAAATGTAGCTAAAGCATTAGTTAATTTAAACGGCATAACTTAGTACTTATAAAGTCTATATTAAGTTTTAAAAGCTATTAACTATTCGTGCTCTTTTGCAATTCTAATGCGATAGTATCTGTTTTGTACGTTAAGTTTTGTAATTTATTTTACTATTTAAAGTTGATTTATAAGCTCTTAAATAAGCGGTAGTAAGTATTAGTTTTTTCGTGTAACGTTGTTAAGCTGTTGATAGTCTACGCATAGTTTCAATTTTTCGTTTTTCTTTAGTACAAACAATATTGGCAACGCTATCGAGCTTTCGCTTAGTTGTATATATTCTCGTTGAATATTTCTTTAGATGTATTTCTTCAATTTCTTCTGCTAGTTATAAGTTAGAGAATACATTAGTTCTAGTCGTAGTTTTGTTCCTTTTTCAAGGATAATTTTGTAATTTTATTCTTGGTAGTTTGCTAAGTTGTGCTTTTCGTTTTTTTCAAAAAAACTTCTAAACTTTGTTTAGTATTTAGTAGAGAGGTTTCTAAACTTTTCTTTTTGTTTTGTAAAAAAGTTAAATTGTGTTTCGTTTACTAGAAGCGCGACTTGTTGTATTTATATAACGTTTATCTGCTAAGAGTTTTTCTTACAAATTCTTGCGATTTTGTAAAGTAAAATTAAACTAATTTTTTTATTCTTAAGTAAGCTTTAAATTGTTGAACTATTTTTTAGTATTACAGCAACTTTCTTTCTAGGCCTTTAGCTGCGTATTGTTTTGTTTTTTTAATTAATGTTAAAGTTGTGTTGTCGTAGCTAGTTGTACCTAATATACATGTTAGAACTTTTAAAGTTTATAATATTAATACACTATTAGTGCCTAAAGCTTGCAACTTTTAACTTAAGTTTTTAAGTTTCTAGGTTAATTAAACTGTTTCTATATTTTAGTAGTTGTCTATTAGCTAACACTGTTCGTATTAGTTAATTTTGAGCTTAGTAAAGTATTTTGTTTTTTTTTACCTATTCTAGAGAGACTAATGTCTAAGCAGCTTTACTATTAAGTAGTGCAGTAAGCTTTTAGCCTACGACTTTTGCTTTTACTTTTATGTAATTCTATTTTAGTTGCGTTTTTTGTACGCTTTGTACAGTTGTACTAGAAGTACTTATACTATTTTAACCGTAGGTTTAGTAGCTCGCTAGTTTTTTGCTAAAAAAGCTTTTAAAGCTTGTTTTTTTAGAATATTCTATTGCTCGTAGTAGTTGCATTTGTTAGCGAAGCATTTCTAAAGCTTTAAAAATTTGTCGTAGTTTTAATTCTTAAGATTCTATTCTGTTGCATTTTTTTATAGCTTATAAATAGTGCATTCTGTAGTGCAAAAGAGCTAACGTGCTTTTTTACACGTTTTGTAGTTCTTTGCGCATAATTCGTTGTTGCATTTTAAGTAGTTCTTGTTTTCTAGACCTATAGGCTACTATTCTGTAATATACTTGCATAACTAGTGTATTTAATATTTTTTATTATAACACTACGCTTATTTGCAGCTGCTACTGTAGTTTTTAAACTAGTTGTCGTAGTTGTGTACGTAACACTTTGTTACTATGCACTCGCTATTTTTAAGCAAAACGTGTAATAGTACTTTTAGCTATTACTAAGTAAAATTTTTATTGTTTGCGTAGTACACACAGTTTTTTTCGTTGCACTAGTGCTAAAGTAAGTTTTTGTAGTTTTTTTAATTCGCGAACTGTATTTTTTTTTTTTTAGCTTTTGTTGTGCTATTGCTGCGTTTGCAACTTTTTATTTTTGTAGTTCTTCAATTTAAAGCGTATAAAACCTGTTCTCGCAATACTAAGCAATGTAGGTTTTTTAGTTGCACATGTAATAGGCGGATGCCCAATGAAATGCCTTGGCCGCTAGGCCTCGGTTAGAGCAATCTCGTACGAGATTGCTTCGCCAACTTCTAGCTAAGCTTCGACGAATTCCGGCGTAGCGTAGAAAGTATAAAAAGCTCTTTTATCTCATAGATAGAACTGCATCAATTTATTACTTTCTACATTAGAACCTGCCTACCCTAGCGATTTCCTTACAGCACATTTAGCATTTGTAGTTCTATAGCTATTCGTTAATTTCTTAAACTTGTAAAGTTTATAGTTTTTTGTTGTTTTTATTTGTTAGTTTTGTAACATCTTTGAAACTTTCTATTTAGATCTAATAGTTTTTTAATTCTTCGAAGTTTGTTAAGTATAGTGTAGCTACTTGCTGTAGTTAAACTATAGCAATAGTAGTAGCTTGTGCACTTGCTACTTTCTATTGTATCTTTAGGCAGTTTCTGCAAAAGTGTTTGTTTTTGCTGCATTAAAAACATACTTTGTTGTTGTAACGTTTCTAGCGTTTTTTGTTAGACAACTTGTTTTTAGAGTTTTGCTTTGTTAAAGTAGCGTTTTTTTAGTTAAACTGCTTTTGCAGTAGTTTGTTATTTTAAACTTATTTAACGCTGTCGATATCTATTAGGTCGTAGTAATAGGTTTTTTTAATTGTAGCTACTAAGCGTATGTATAGTTTAATAGTAAACTTGCGTTTTTACTATTGTTGCTATAGTTAGTTGTTAATTTGTACCGCAGTTTTAATTAATTCTTTAAGTTCTTTAAGTTTTTTGTTTTAACTAATTTTATTTTTTACATGTTTTTTTAACTTTGCGTAGTAGAACTTGCATAAGCTGCGTTTTTCTACATTATCTACTTTAGCCTAAATTCTTTTAAACTTAACGTAAACTACTAGTAACCTAGCCAAACTAGTAACCTAGCTAAAAAACGCTAAAACTACGAATACTAACTTGCTTCTACTATGCTTACACCTACGAACGCGCAATTACGTAAATACAAAAGTAGATTTCTTTTTGCTCTTAAAGCTTTTAGAGCTAGCAAATTCTAAAGCCTTCGCGCAGCTGCATAGTTTTTTACTATTAATTACCGTTAACTTGCTAAACGCAATGAAGAAATACTTTTTAGCTTAAAAACTACGTTTACTCTTCGTAAGCTTACAAGCACTAAAAAAAAAACAATTGTCTAATACATTTTTAACCTTAACGCGCGAGAATTCGCGCTTTTTCTATCTAAAGTAGCTAATATAGCTGATAAACTGCTAGGCAAGCGTAGTAGCAGGCTAGTAAGCAAGAACTAGCCTGCGCGCTTCGTAACGCGTTTATCTAAGCTCAAAATAGCTTTTAATTGAGCTAAAAATAGGCAGAGAATACTCTAAGAGGATCTAGAGATAATTAGCGCGTAGTTTAAGCTAGTAGAGAATACCAAAGCTAAGTACGGCGTCTACGACGACAACGTGCACAACTTTAACAAAACTAGCTTTTAAATAGGCGTAATTAGCTCTATAAAAGTCGTTACAAGCTTTTAAAAACGTACTCAACTTAATTTTATCTAGCTAAGCAATTGAAAGTAGGTAATAGTTATTCAAAGCATTTGCGCCGCAGAGTACGCGATCTTGCCGTTTATTATTTACAAAAAGCGCGTTTATATCTTAGCATAGTACAAAAAGAACTTTATACCTAGCAATTAAAAGCTCTTAGTTTCTAAGAACAGCTAGACAAACAACGCTTTTAGTTTTAAATAATTAAAGCACTTTAACGCGCATACAAAAGCGCGTTAAGTAAAAAAGTATTAGCTACTTATTTTAAACGGCTATAAGAGCTACTAATCTTAGAATTTCAAAAACTATTGCTTTGAAAACAAGATTCTTACGCTTTGCATGCTAGCTTATTTATTTTATATTCTTTAGCTGCTAGATGTAGTTTGCTTTTCGCTGCTAAAGCTAAAGTACTTTTAACGCGTTTGAAACTTAGCGCGCTAGCGCGTTTTCTATATTAACAAAGAAAGCTTTCTGCTAGCTTTTAAAAACGCGTTTTTTAAAGTGTTTACAACAAAGAACTGCAAAAAAGCTTTTAAAGCTTTAAAGCTAGTTTCTATTAACGCGTAGGTAGTTCTTAGTTGTTTTAAAGTACAGCTGCGTACTTTGCTACTACTCTTTGCACTAAAAACGCCGTAGCAGTTAAAAACTCTAAGCAATACACTTAAATTTGAATCGCAATTAAAGCTAGTACGCGATTTTATTACTAAATTGCTTACTTTAGCGCAGAGTAGCTTCTCTTAGCTTGTAAAAAGAGCTAAATTAATGCTGCATTAGAACGCGCTTAAGAACTACTATATTAAAAAGCTTAAAAATTAATTAGCAGAAATAACTAAGCAGAAATTGCGCAAACGGAAGCAGATTCAACATAGCGGTACAATAGAGTATAGTAATAGATTAGCGCAAGTAGCTACTAAAGCGTTTACAGCGCCTTAGCTATTAAAGAAAACGCGTAGTAGAAAGAGTTAAGAAAAAGCACAACTAGCTCTACGGCGCTGTAAAAACTATAGTAATACAAAGCACAATGCCCAAACTTACTAAAAGAATACAGAAAAAGTTTTTAAATCTAAAGCTAGCACGACGTACGCAGGTTTCTTGTTTGATAGCAATTAATTTAATGTTCTTTAAGATAAGTTGGTTGTGCTAAGCATTTTTAGCCGAGTTACAAGTTTAGCTAAGTTACTAGTAGTTTACGTTAATTGTGTATTCGCTTGCTAATTTTTTCTGTTGTAATAGTTTAAGTTTGTTTATTGCTTACTATGTTTTATCTACTTCTTTGTAGATTATATAACGTAAACTACTAGTAACCTAGCCAAACTAGTAACTCGGCTAAAAATGCTTGGCGCAACCAACTTATCTTAAAGAACATTAAATTAATTGTTATCAAACAAGGAACCTGCGTACGTCGTGCTAGCTTTAGATTTAAAAGCTTTTTCTATATTCTTTTAGCAAGTTTGAGCATTGTGCTTTGTATTACTATAGTTTTTACAGCGCTATAAAGCTAGTTGTGCTCTTTTTTAACTCTTTTTACTACGCGCTTTCTTTAATAGCTAAAGCGCTGTAAACGCTTTAGCAGCTACTTGCGCTAATCTATTACTATACTTTATTATACCGCTATGTTAAATCTACTTCTGTTTGCGCAATTTCTGCTTAGTTATCTTTGCTAATTAATTTTTAAGTTCTTTAATACGGTAGTCCTTAAGCGCGTTCTAATGCAGCATTAATTTAGCTCTTTTTACAAGCTAAAAGAAGCTACTTTGCGCTAAAGTAAGCAATTTAGTAATAAAATCGCGTACTAGCTTTGATTGCAATCTAAATTTAAGTATATTGCTTAGAGTTTTTAACTGCTACGACGTTTTTAGTGCAAAAAGTAGTAGCAAAGTACGCAGCTATACTTTAAAACAACTAAAAACTACCTACGCGTTAATAGAAACTAGCTTTAAAACTTTAAAAGCTTTTTTGCAGTTCTTTGTTGTAAACACTTTAAAAACGCGTTTTTAAAGGCTAGCAGAAAGCTTTTTTTGTTAATATAGAAAACGCGCTAGCGCGCTAAGTCTTAAACGCGTTAAGAGTACTTTAGCTTTAGCAGCAAAAAGCAAACTACATCTAGCAGCTAAAGAATATAAAATAAATAAGCTAGCATGCAAAGCGTAAAAATCTTGTTTTTAAAGCAATAGTTTTTAAAATTCTAAGATTAGTAGCTCTTATAGCCGTTTAAAATAAGCAGCTAATACTTTTTTACTTAACGCGCTTTTATATGCGCGTTAAAGTGCTTTAACTATTTAAAACTAAAAGCGTTGTTTGTTTAGCTGTTCTTAAAAACTAAGAGCTTCTAATTGCTAGGTATAAAGTTCTTTTTGTACTATGCTAAAATGTAAACGCGCTTTTTGTAGATAATAAACAGCAAGATTGCGTACTCTGCGGCGCAAATGCTCTAGATAACTATTACCTACTCTTAATTGCCTAGCTAGATAAAATTAAGTTAAGTACGTTTTTAAAAGCTTATAACGACTTTTATAAAGCTAATTACGCTTATTTAGAAGCTAGTTTTGTTAAAGTTGTGCACGTTGTCGTTGTAAACGCCGTACTTAGCTTTAGTATCTTTTACTAGCTTAAACTACGCGCTAATTATCTTTGAATTCTTTTGAAGTATTCTCTGCCTATTTTTGGCTCAATTGAAAGCTATTTTGAGCTTAGATAAACGCGTTACGAAGCGCGCAGGCTAGTTCTTGCTTACTAGCCTACTACTACGCTTGCCTAGCAGTTTATCAGCTATATTAGCTACTTTAAATAGAAAAAGCGCAAATTCTTGCGCGTTAAAGTTAAAAATGTATTAGACAATTGTTTTTTCTTTAGTGCTTGTAAGCTTACGAAAAGTAAACGTAGTTTTTAAACTAAAAAGTGTTTCTTTATTGCATTTAGCAAGTTAATAGTAATTAACAGTAAAAAACTATGCAGCTGCGCAAAGGCTTTAGAATTTGCTAGCTCTAAAAGCTTTAAAAGCAAAAAGAAGTTTGCTTTTGTATTTACGTAATTGCGCGTTCGTAGGTGTAAGCATAGTAGAAGCAAGTTAGTATTCGTAGTTTTAGCGTTTTTTAGCTAGGTTACTGTTACAAACAAAGACGATACTAGGTATCGTAGACTAAGCAACGACGCAGAAAAGTTGTTAGAGCTTGCAGGTTTGCAAGACGAGAGTACAGCGACGCGCAAGGCAGAATTAAGTTAGCAAGAGTTACGTAATGCGCTACGTGCGCTACAAAGCAATACAGGATCTTAGCACGTAGCACACCGAGCAGCGGTTGCTACGGGCGCTACGGACGCTACGGCGTAGCAGGACGTAGCAAGCAAAGCAAAACGCTTTTAGCGAAGAATCATAGAACTATATAGATTAGCAGAATCTCCTTTACAGTTTGAATTCTTTGTAGTTAACTCTCTTAAGTACATTTTATACATAGATTGGATTTATAGGCAACAGATTGTTACTTTGTTATTCTATTCGAGATAGAATTGAGATTGTTCTTTTGTTGTTAGCAATCTTTTTGAACACAGAACAATCTCTTAGGCAGAATCTCCAAGTCCAATAACTCGTACCTTTAGTAAGAGAACACTTTTAATAACACGTTAACTACTTTAGGTTTAGAACTAAAACAACATAGCAACACCTACAAGCTTACGCACGACAAGCAGCAGCGTTACTGCACCTACAACGAATCTAGCAACTGTAATAGCAAAGCAAGCTAATTAGATACAGCAGCAAGCAGAACAGATTTGAGAACTATTAGCAGCAGTTACGAAGCTCTGAGGTAGAATAGAAAAAAAGTTAGCAAAAGCACTCTCCTTAGAGAAATATAGCGAGAGAAAAAGAAACTTGAAACTTTTTTTTACTAACGTAGACTTTTACTGCTGTTATTATAGCAACAGCTTTTACACAAATTAAAACAAAATCCTAGCAGCTAGAATGCACATAAAAGACGACGCAGCAAAATAGTTTTAGCTATACGCCGAAAATTACGTTACGCACGCAGAAAACGTAAAAAAAATAAAGCAAGACACAAAGCGCATTTTTAAAAACTAAAAGTTATTTAAGCAAGAACTTTATACGATCTACGGCGAAGTAGACGAAATACAGCAAGCAATAAACTAACTTAGACTACTTAAGCAAAAAAGCTTAGCTAGCGAGTACACAATCGAATTTAAAAGAATTTAGGCTAAAGTGGACAACGTAGAAGAACGCAGCTTATGCGAGTTTTACTACGCAAAGTTAAAAAAACACGTAAAAAATAAGATTAGTCAAGACGAGAAACTAAAGAAACTTAACGAGTTAATTAAGACTGCGGTACAAATTAACAACTAACTATAGCAACAATAGCAGGAACGCAAGTTTACTGTTAAACTATACATACGCCTAGTAGCAACGATTAAAAAAACCTATTACTACGACCTAATAGATATTGACAGCGTTGAACGAGTCTAGAACAACAAACTACTACAAAAGCGGTTTAACAAAAAGAACGCTACTTTAACAAAGCAAAACTCTAAAGAAAAGCTGTCTAAAGAGAAACGCTAGAGGCGTTACGACAATAAAGTATGTCTTCGATGCAGTAAAAACGGACACTTCTGCAAAGACTGCCTAAAAACACTATAGAAAGTAGCAGGCGCGCAAGCTGCTACTATTGCTATAGTCTAACTACAACGAGTAGCTACACTATATCTAAAAATCTACGAAGAACCAGACAGCAAGTAAGTCGAGGTTGAAAACTCAATAGCAAAGAAACTGTTAGACTAGGAAACAGAACCTGCCTACCTACAAGCAAAAGAAATTACAGATTAACTTTAGAATTACGAGTGCTAGATGTGCGGTAAGACTACCTACATTGCCTAGTACTGCAACTAACAGTTTAAGAAACTACAAATCGAAGAACTACAAAGATAAGAAGCTGCAAAAGCAGCAATAGCACAACAAAAACCAACAGAAAAGAAAATAAAGTTTGCTAATTAGAACAATTACGGAAACTTACTTTGGCACTAGTGCAACGAAAAAAACTGTGTATACCACGCAGACAACAGAATCCTTGCACGACAATAGCTAGAATTACTATTACACGTTTTGCTCAAAAACGGCGAATGTACAGTAACAGAATGTTACGTACATAACTACAACAATTAGTTTAAGAACTACGGCAGCAGCTGCGCATAGGCATAGTGTTACAACAAAAAGTGTTAAACACACTAGTCTAGCAAGCATATTACAAGATAGTAGCTCATAGGTCTAAAGAACGAGGACTATTTAAAATGCAACAACAAATTATGCATAGAAAACCACGAAACGTGCCAAGCAGCACGCTAGCTTTTCTGCACTTAAAAATGCGCGATCTATTAGCTATAGAGATACGCGATCGAATAGAATTTTAAGAATTAAAACCACAGCAAACACCTACAGCTATAGGAATGTTTTATCGACTAGTGCGATTACCACGAGCAGTAGGACATCCTAGAAAAACAAGTTTCAAAGGCTTTTCTAGCAAAAAACTAGCGGGCTACTAGACCTACGGTTAGAATAGTATAAGTGCTCTTAGCACGACTGTACAAAGCGTATAGAAAACGCAACCAAAATAGAATTACATAAAAGTAAAAGCGAAAGTCGCAGGCTAAGAGCTTACTGCACTACTAGATAGCAAAGCTGCCTAGACATTAGTCTCTCTAGAATAAGTAAAGAGAAACAAGATACTTTATCAAGTTAAGAATTAACTAATACGAACAGTGTTAGCTAACAAACAACTACTAGAATATAGAAACAGTTTGATCAACTTAGAAACTTAGAAAGTTGAGATGAAAGTTGCGGGCATTAAGCACTAACAGTGTATCAATATTATAAACTTTAAAAGTTCTAACATGTATATTGGGTACGACTAGCTACGAAAACACAACCTCGACATTAATTAGAAAGACGAAACAATACGCAGCCGAAGGCCTAGAAGGAAAGTCGCTGTAGTACAAAACAAATCGACAATTTAGAGCTTACCCAAGATTGAGAGAATTAGTCTAATCGCATTCTACAAGATCGCGAGAATTTGTAAAAAAAACTCTTAGCAGATAGGCGTTATATGAATACGACAAGTTGCGCCTCTAGAAAAAAGCAAACCACGATTCAACTTCTCTAAAGAACAGAAAAAAGAGTTTAGAAACTTCTCTACTAAATACTAAGCGAAGTTTAGAAGTTTCTTTGAGAAAAACAAAGAGCACAACTTAGCAGACTACTAAGAATAAAATCACAAGATTATTCTTGAGAAAAGAACAAAACTGCGACTAAGACTAATGTATTCTCTAACTTACGACTAGCAGAAGGAACTGAAAAAATACATCTAAAGAAATATCTAGCGAGGATATATACAACTAAGCGAGAGCTTAATAGCTTCGCCAATATTGTTCGTACTTAAAAAAAACAAGGAATTGAAACTGTGCGTAGATTTTCGACATCTCAACAACGTTACACGAAAAAACTAATACCTACTACCGCTTATTTAAGAGCTTATAGATTAACTTTAGAAAGTAAAATAGATTACAAAACTCGACGTACAAGACGGATACTATCGCATTAGAATTGCGAAAGAGCACGAATAGATAATAGCTTTCAAGACTAGATATAAACTCTACGAGTACTAGGTTATGCCGTTTAGATTAACCAATGCTCTAGCTACGTTTTAGGCCTTAATCAACAAAGCACTATACAAATACTTAGACATCTTTGTTACAGCGTACTTAAACAACGTATTGATATACTCCAAAAAAACGTTCAAAGAACATTAGAAACATGTTAAAAAAGTGCTACAGAAGATAAAGCAGTACTAACTACTACTTTACTTAAAGAAATGTAAATTTCACGTTACAGAGACTAGCTATCTAGGATTTATTATCTCAAAAGAAAGCGTGTCTATGGACCCGAAGAAGATTTAGACTATACAAGAGTAGCTAACTCCTAAAACAGTAAAAAACGTGCAATTCTTCTTAGAATTTGCCAACTTCTATTGAAAGTTTATTAAGAATTACTCTAAGACCACGACACCGCTCTTAGAAGTTACCAAGAAAGATAAAAAGTTCAAATAGACAAAAGTACAAAAACAGGCGTTTTAAGAACTTAGAAAGAAGTTTACTACGGCACCAATGCTACAGATGCACGACCTAGAAAGAAAAACTTAAGTAAAAACTAATGCCTTAGACTACGCATTAAGAGCGATACTCTTACAGCAATGCAACGACAGGAAATAGAAACTAGTGTTCTACTATTCTAAAAAGTTCTTAGGAGCAAAACTCAACTACGACGTTTACAACAAAGAGCTATTAGCAATAATAAATGCCTTTAAACAATAAAAAGCATAGCTAAAAAGAGCACGGCATTAAGTACAAGTGTACTTAGATTATTAGAACCTTACTAGCTTCACTACAACTAAGAAATTGAATAGACAACAAGTCAAATAGGCTGAATTTATAGCAAATTACGATATCAAAATTTACTATCGCAAAGGAACTAACAACGAAGCTGCGAACGCGCTTAGTCGAAAATTAGATCTTATAAAAACCGACAAACTGGTTACGCATAACCTAATATTACAACGGAACTTAGACGGAACTCTTAAATATAATTAACTACGACTAGCTAAGATAGCTAGAGTTACCAGCATCAAAGAAAGAATGCACCAAGAATAGAGCAAGAACGACTAGCAAAGATAGATAGTTACAAACAACACTTAAGCTATAGCGCTTATCTAGAAATTACATGCTTCACGAGCATATAGACACTCTAAGATTAACAAAATAGTTTAACAAATCTCGAACGAGTACTTAATGCTCTACGTACGAAACACAGTTTAAAAAGCAGTAAGCAACTATTTAGATTGTTTAAAGAACAAGCCTAAAAGACATAAGCTTTATAGATTACTCTAACTGCTAAAACTACTCGCACGCTTATAGATTAGCGTTACAATAGATTTTATAGTAAAGCTCTTGAAATTGTTAGAACCCAAATCAGCACGGCTATGCGACTCGATCTTAGTAATCGTAGATCAATTAACCAAAGAATTACATTTTGTACTAATAGAAAAGTTAATTATAGCAGAAGAAATAGCCTACGAGATTACAAAGACGCTCGTTGCTAATTACAAATTGCTAGAACAGTTTATTACAAACAGAGACAAGCTGTTTACATCAAAGTTTTAGAATACGTTCTTAGCCTAGTTAGAGGTTGCAAAGAAGCTATTAACTAGCTTCCACCCGCAAACAAATAGCTAGACAAAACAAACGAACTAAACACTAGAACAGTACCTACAAATGTACACTAACAAGCTGCAAGACAACTAGGTTAAACTTCTGCCAACAGCACAATTAGCATACAACAGCACAAGGTTTACAACGATAAAACACTCGCTATACTACGCAAACTATAGATATAAGCTAGTAACTTATTAGAATCTAAAGAATATTAAAAGCATATTGCTAGCAGCAGACGACAAGGCTTTCAGAATGCGAGAATTACACGACGAATTAAGCTGACGAATCGCTTAAAGAAACCTTACAACAGCTAAGTTAGCAAACAAGAAAAAGCTTAAGAAACTAACTTTTAAAAAGGGGGATAGAGTTTTCCTCTTACGAAAAAATCTAAAAACTAAACGACTATGCAACAAATTAAACAACCTTCAAATAAAACCGTTCAAAATCCTAAAAGTTAAGGGACTTGTATTATTTAAACTACAGCTACCTACAAGCATGCGCATACATCTAGTTTTTCACAAATCACTCTTTAAACCAGCACTACCAAACGCCGAAGTAGCAACTGATATCGAGCTCGAAAACGAAGAGTACAAAGTCGAAGAAGTCAAGGACCTACAGAAGTTTGAACGTTAGTGGAAATACTTGGTCAAATGGCAAAGATGGCTAGAGAGCTAGAACACATGGGAACCGATACGGAATCTTACGAACTGCAAGGAACTGGTGCGGACATATCACCAGCGAAGTCTAGAGGCAGAGGATCCGAGTTCTCTAGGAAAGCAGAAAAATCAAAAGAAAAAAAAGCGAGCAGAGAAGAGTTAGTCTGTAACCAGCCTAGGTTAGCCGAAGGCGTTTCAAATAGCGGCGGTACAGAACTATCGGTGGAAGCCGTACTCTTGGGATCGAAGAAAGCGCCCGACTGCGCTCTCTCAAGACGTTCCATCTCTTCAATCGTCGCCAGCTCACGAGCAAACAACTCCTTCTCTTCACCCACAGCAGCATCCATTTGAGTTTGGAGCTAAAGCACGCGTCAACGAGCAGCGCTCAAACGATCGCGCACCTCTATCTCTTAAAGCTCAGCAGCACGAAGCTCCTAGCGCAGAGAACGCTGTTTTTCAGCAACAGCAGCAAACTCTTCCTCGGAAGGAAAGAGACTGCACACCGAGCCAGACAAGATACAGTCCAAACAAGTCCCTTCAAGCGAGAGAAGACACTTTAGACCCTTTGACAAGCAGCGACGGCAAGGCTTCGCTACAGAATAATCCATCGCACGAATACGCGCAAGACGAGCGTGTTTACAAACAGTCGACTTCGCGGAAGAGGATACAGGGACCTTAGGCATGGTTAGACTCCGGGACTCGAGGGAATACAAGAGGAAGTTACGACACGACAGGGATCAGGGTTGACCTACTCTTATACGAAAGGGCACCTCTGATGCAAGGCGCAGAAAGAACCGGCACAGCACAGCAGGACAGCTATCAGGACGATATCCTTAAAGAGGAGGATAATGTTACAAACAGAGACGATACTAGGTATCGTAGACCAAGCAACGACGCAGAAGAGTTGTCAGGGCTTGCAGGTCTGCAAGACGGGAGTACAGCGACGCGCGAAGCAGGATTAGGTCAGCAAGAGTCACGTAATGCGCTACGTGCGCTACGAAGCAATACGGGATCTTGGCACGTAGCACACCGAGCAGCGGTTGCTACGGGCGCTACGGACGCTACGGCGTAGCAGGACGTAGCAAGCAAAGCAGGACGCTCTTGGCAGAGAATTATGAAACTATATAAATTAGCAGAATCTCCTTTACAGTTTAGATTCTTTGTAGTTAACTCTCTTAAGTACATCTCATACATAGATTAGATCTATAGGCAACAGATTGTTACTTTGTTATTCTATTCAAGATAGAATTGAGATTGTTCTTTTGTTGTTAGCAATTTCTTCGAACACAGAACAATCCCTTAGGCGGAATCTTCGAGTCTAATAACTCGTACCTTCGGTAAGAGAACACTCCTAATAACAGTTACTAGTTTGGCCGAGTTACTAGTAGTTTACGTTAAAGCTTTTTTTTAAACAATTTCTAACTTTCGAAAATGCGTTGCGTGTTTTGCTTTATTTCTTACTTGCTATTGCATTTGACATAGTCGTTTGCATATAGCTAAAACTACTTTGCTACGTTGTTTTTTATATGCATTTTAGCTGCAAAGATTTTGTTTTGTTCTATTAAAAAGCTTGTTGCATAATAACAGCAGTAAAAGTCGATATTCGTAAAGAAAAATTGTAACGTTTTTTTTTTTCTGCTATATTTCTCTAGAAACGGTGCTTTCGCAGCACTACTAGTTTTTTAACTCTTTAAAATTGCAACTGTTTCTAACAGTTCGCTAATCTGCTTAGTTAGCAATTTGATTTAGCTAGCTTGCTTAGCTAGTATTGCGCTAGCAGTGCGTTGAAGTGCTTTGGCACTGCTACTACTTAAGCTTGCTAAAGTTGTTATATTGTTTTAGTTTTGAACCTAAAGTAGTTAAAGTGTTATTAAAAGTGTTCTTTTACTAAAAGTACTTGTTGATTAAACTTAGAAATTCTGCTTAAAGAATTGTTCTATGTTCGAAAAGCTTAATAACAACAAAAAAACAATTTTAATTCTATTTTAAATAGAATAACAAAGTAACAATCTGTTGCCTATAGATCTAATCTATGTATAAAATATACTTAAAAAAGTTAACTACAAAGAATTCAAATTGTAAAAGAAATTCTACTAATCTATATAGTTTTATAATTCTTTGCTAAAAGCGTTCTGCTTAGTCTACTTAGTGTACTTAGTTACTAAGCACTTTAGGCTAGCTAAGCACTTGCTACTTAGTATGCTTAGTTCGCTAAAGCTCTAATCGCACTAATTACTATTACGTAACTACTAACTTAATTCTGCTTTGCGCATTGCTGTACTTTTGTTTTGCAAACTTGCAAGCTCTAACAACTTTTTTATGTCGTTGCTTAGTTTACGATACCTAGTATTATCTTTGTTCGTAACAGCTAGGTAACGCTAGCTTCGGCAAAAAAATCAATTTTTATCTATTTAACTAGAACACGCGTGCGAAGCTAGAAAAGAAAAAAGCTTAAACAAAAGCTCTAACAAGTGTTTGCAGCTGCGTTTAGAATAATAATGCAGTAGTTTAAAAAAAAAAACTTTAGCGTTAAAATTTTCGCTGCGTTTATAGCGAACATCTAGAAAGCTTTTTAAACTAAAGTAGTAGTTAACCTACGCTTAACGCTACTTAACTAGATAAAAAATTAGTATATAGCGTTTATGCAGTTTGAAGCTAACAAATTATCTTTTTACTAGAGCATAACGTACCTTACGGGTAGTTGGGCTACACGGGTTCGCGGAACACTTTTGCCAAGCAAATTATCTAATATTATAACCTTAATACCTTTCTTAATAGTAGGCCTATTAGAATAATTTATACACTGTTATAAAGCTCTAAGCTAGGACTTTAAAATCTACTAAAAATTACCTAAATAGGCTAAGTACTACTAGAGTTTTTAAAGTTTAAAGATAAAGAGCTCGCTTAAGCTCTATACCTAGTATCTAGTAGAATTCTACTATAATAAACTTTTATATTCTAAAATATTCTTATTTATACTGTAAGTTAGAGTTCTAGAAAGTTATATAGTATATAGCTTAGAATCAAAGCTATTAGATAGAATTAGAGTTTATATATAAAACCTACTAAGTATAAAGTATTAGTACTATTATAACTCTAAATAATACTACTTTTTTAAAGCTTATATAGTATAATTATACTAAGTACTAAATTATTAAGTAGTTTTACATTAGGTTTTAATAGTTATATATAGATATTTATACTTAGCTAGTATAAAGAAAGTAAACTACTTTCTAACCTATCTAGTAGCTTTAATCTTAGGCTACACGCTATAAAACTCTCTAGTACTTTAATATATAGTATAAATAAGAATATTTTAGAATATAAAAGTTTATTATAGTAGAATTCTACTAGATACTAGGTATAGAGCTTAAGCGAGCTCTTTATCTTTAAACTTTAAAAACTCTAGTAGTACTTAGCCTATTTAGGTAATTTTTAGTAGATTTTAAAGTCCTAGCTTAGAGCTTTAAAACAGTGTATAAATTATTCTAATAGGCCTACTATTAAGAAAGGTATTAAAGTTATAATATTAGATAATTTGCTTGGCAAAAGTGTCTCGCGAACCCGTGTAGCCCAACTACCCGTAAGGTACGTTAATAAACTACGACATCGAACTAATTAGAAAGAACAAAAAAAAGCAAAGATTCTATAGAAACCTTTGTATAATATATTTAAAAACAAACTATTAGTTTTGCGAAAGCAGCTTACTGCGCATTTAGATCGTAGGTTTATTAGAGTAAGTTGCTTTTAAGCCAAAGCGCTAGTGTTGTTTGCAAAAAAAACTTAGTAAAAAGCTACGCTTTTGCGTAGACTATCGAGCGCTTAACGCTATTACGAAAAAGAACTAATACTTGCTGCTTTTAATTTACGAAACTCTAAATTAAATTAGCTAAGCTAAATAGTTTACTAAGCTAGACGTTATTTAGGCTTTTTACAAAGTTCAAATTGCTAAAGAAAACAAGTAGAAAATAGCTTTTCGTACAAGATTTAAATTGTACGAATAAATAGTTTGCCTATTTAGCTTTGCTAACGCTTTAAGTACGTTTTAGTAGTTTATTAACTACACTTTGCGTAATTACATTAACGTTAACGCCTTTGCATACTTAGATAATGTACTTATCTACTTTAAAAGTTTTTAAAAAAACTACTAGCAACGTATTAAAAAAGTTGTTAACAAGTTAAAAAAAGCGAGGTTACAACTTGATATTAAGAAATGCAAGTTTGAAGTAACTAAAACTAAATACTTTAGTTTTATTATCGAAGTAGGCAAAAGAATTAGCATGAATTTAAAAAAAGTCTACGCGATTTTTAAATAAAAAGCTTTAGCTTTAGTTAAAAAAGTGCAAAGCTTCGTTAGTTTTGCAAACTTTTACTAGCAGTTTATTCGCGCTTTTTTTGCAATTGTTTCTCTACTAACAAAGTTAACAAAAAAAAGCGTTAAATTTCGTTAAAAGCTTAAACAACAAGAAGCGTTTGACACGCTTAAAAAAAAGTTTATATCTAAGCCGTTATTAGCTTATTTTAACTTTAATTTAGAAACTACTATCGAAGCGAACGCTTTAAGAATAGCTACTAAAAAAGCGCTTTTTTAAAAAGCAAAGAACAACTTGTAGCAAGCAGTAGCTTACTACTTTGCTAAAATATTACTCGCAAAGTTCAACTACACTATTTACAACAAAAAATTATTAGCAGTAATTAAATGCATTACTAGATAAAAAGCAAAGCTTAAAGTAGTACTAAAAATTATAGTTTACACTAATTACAAAAACTTTTTGTACTTTACTATAGCAAAGTTACTAACAAAGCAACATGTTTGCTAAGCGAATTTTTTTTTAAAATACAACTTAAAGTTTGTGTACTACCTTAGAGCAGCTAATAAAAAAGCAAACGCTTTTTTACAAAAAAAGCAGAATTTCTTTTAAAACTAAAACAATGCTTGGCTGAAAAGCTGTAAATTCTAACTTCTTAAACTAACTAGTGTGTTAAACGAGAATAACATTATAAAAAAAACTTCGAGCGTAATTTGCGCGTTTTCGCTCTACGGCACTTTAGTTTTAATGCTAAATAAACTCGCTAGTAAGCTTAATGCTTTTTATAAAGCAAATGTAGTAGAAGCTTTAAAGCAAAATATTCTTTTTTAGGTTAAAAGTGCAAGCTTTGAGAAGCAGAATGCTACGAGTTTTAAACAAAATGCTGCTAAACAAAAAAAAAATACTAGCACAAAGAACAATTCTAAAGATAATGCAAAAAAGCTGTTTTTAGATAAACTTTGAAATAGAAAAGTTTAAGAAAACAATTTGTACTAGAAAGCTTTAGAAGCTGTAAAAAAAAGCTAAACTAAAAAAAGTACTCGTAGAAAGTTTCTTTTAAGCTTTTAAATAAAACTGTTTTTAGCAAATTGCGCTATTAAAAACGACGCGCTTTTTTATTAAAAAAAGAAATAAGTGCCGAAAACGTATTAACTGCGCACTAGATTAATTTTCAAAGCTTACGACCTACTTATTGCAAGCTACCTAAGCAAAAGAAACACGTACAACATTTTCAAACAAAAATTTTTCTAGCTTAAAATAAGCTTAAACGTTTGATAATATATTGCAAACTGCGACGCATGTAGCTGCGCGAAGCTATAGCAGAAACTAAAAAGTAAATTCTTACGCTCGCTACTCGTTCTAGATAGAATTCAAAAAGAACTTTTTATAAATTTTATTACTAACCTACTAGAAAGCAACAAATGTACAAACCTACTAGTTATTACAAACTAATTAAGCAAGAATATAATCTTGATTTTTATAACGAGAATTAATGTAACGTTTGTAGCAAAAGTATTTATTAAAAAAGTAGTAGCTTACTACTAGCTCTCTAACGCTATTGTTTCTAATCGAAAAGCATAATTTGTAAGTAAATTCTAAAAAACGCTTTGCAAAGAGCTTGGAATTGTAAAGCAGCTATCTATAGCTTTTTACCTAGAAACTAACAAAGCTACAGAAAAAGCAAATTTAATAATTAAAACTATTTTAAAACCGTTTGTAAACTAAAACTAGAAGAACTAAGCGCAACTATGCTCTATCGTACAAATCGCAATCTAAAAACAAAAGTAGTGTTAACAAAAGTAAGCTCTTTCTTTCTGCAGCATAGCTACGAAATAAACTCAATTTAGCTCTAAGCAAAAAAAAAAGCGAACACGCTTTACTAAGCAACTTTAGACTTTAAGCAAAGCGCAGCGAAAATAGCTAAAAAGATAAAAAAAGTTATCGACTTCGCGCAAGCTGCTATAGCGAAAGCTTAATAGAAGTAAAAAAAACAAGCAAATTAACATAAAAAAGAAGCGCTTTTGCTTTGAGTAGAAAACAAAGTTTAGTTGTAGTATAGCAAATACATTTCTAATAAGCACCTAAGTAAGAAACTTAACTAGAAAAATAGCAAGTATACAGTTCTAAAAGTTTAAATTTCTAGGCAATATCGTTTTGAATACTCTACTAGAGATAAATTTGATATTTCTAATAAATAAGCTAAGACTTGCAGCAAATAATCCGCTAGAGAAACAAAAAACTTCTAACTAAAAACTAAGCAGCATTACAGTAAAAAGCGAGCAAAAGTAGTTTGTCGAACGCATTACGAGAAAACGCTAGAAAGTAGTTAAAAAAAATAGTAGCTTAAGTATTTCGTAAAATAAACTAGCTATAACTAGCTTATATAGAAACTAGCGCTAGAACTTAAAAACACAAAAGCTTTATCTACCTAGCAAAAACTTTTAGCAGCTTACTAGAACGCTGATAGAAAATTGCTAAAAAACTTTCGAAATAGAACGCTTTTGAAAAAGACGCTAAAGCGCTAACAAAGTAAGTAAATTGCTACAAACTAAAGAAAAAAGCTTACGTAATAAGCTAGAAGCTTTATAAATTGCTTTAGTCGTAAAACTTTAGTAAATCTTAGAGCTAATACATAGCGCTTAGGTAAGCTTCGCACTTCTTTAGGTAAACTTCGTAAGCTCGCTAGCTTAGTATATTAACAATATATTGCTTGCAGCTACAAACGCTTTAGGCTTTTAGTAAAGTACTAATAGCTGCCTATTAAGAAGTATATAGAGTTGCTTCGCTTTTGCTGTAAATAAACTTTATCGAATTTATTATATTCTTTATCTAGAACTTGCTTTTCTAGGCAATTTTCTTTTATTATAAAACTAATTTTTTTAAAGCTTTTTGTTAGTTTACAAGTGTAAAAGAGAAAACAAGTGCACAAGTAACTAATTTTTGTATATTAGTTCGTATGTGTTCTATCTACGATAGGACGAAATAGTTTTATATACTCTTTCTAAGCTTACTCTATGTTTGCTACTATACAAAGTAGTAGTAAAAAAAACTATATGCTTGCGCTGTGTGTACGTTACACAGCACTTAGCTATGCAAAAGCAAAAAAGTACAAACACTAGCAACTTTTTTTTTTATAGTAAAGAAGTATGTGTAGTCGTAAAAGAAAAACAAGCGTTAAAAAAAAGTTGTAGCTACAAGCGTAAAAGAAAAGTTGTAGCTATAAGTGTAAAAGAAAAAAAAGTTAGTTTGTAAATGCTTTGCGTGTTACTTATTTGTTAACTCGTACGCGTAGTAAGTTAGTGTTAACAAAAGTTTCTAAAGCTTTGTTTAGTAATGCCTTTGTTATAGCATTAGCAGAATTGTCTTAGCTATTTACCTATTGAACTTTAAATAACTTTTTTTTTGTACGATTAGCGAAGAGCTATAATATCAATTATTAGTTAATTTTTTTTAGTTAATTCTAGCTTAACAATACACTCGTATAGTAAATATAAGTTTGTACAAACTACTAGTAAAAAAGAAAATAAACTAAGCTGCTTTGTAATTATAGCAAGTGTTAAGGTAATAGAGTAAGCAAGATTAACGCTTTTTACTATTGCGTAGATCTTTAACGCAAGTACGTTTCGAGTTACGCGCTTGCTTTTTGTAGAGCTTTAGTAGATAAAATTGCTGTAAATTGTAAACTTAGCATTAGTAGTATTTTCTATAGCGAGTATAATTGTGTAGCTAATCTAGCTACTTAAATCTTTGTTGTTAGCAAAAAAGCTGTTAACAAATACAAAGACTTTAGTCTAAAATAAGTTAATTTCTTTGTAAGTAAAGCTACGGCGGAAGTTGCTTAACTACTACTATAAGCGCTTGTTTAAAGCGTTGATATTATCTTAGGTAAGCTTCTAATTTTGTGCAGCAATAGAAAAGTTAAAAGTAGTTTCTAGTTAGCAAATGCTTGCGATATAAGCGTTGCAAGCTTTTTGTTCGATATACTAATGCCTATAGTTAGTTAAGCCTGCGTTAATAAACTAAATTTTACTACCTTAGTCTTTTTGTTGTAGTAAAAGCTTGCTGTTATAATTAATTAAAAAAACGCAGCTGTTAAAGATTAATAGAGTACAAAGTGTTAACTTTTACTTTAGCTTTGCTATAAACGTTAACTCGTTTTTTTTTAACTTAAAGAAACGTTTATTTGCAAGGATAAAAGTATTGTTAGTTTGCATGTTTACTACGCCGAACGTGTTTTAAGTAGTAGTAATAAAAAAGCATAGATTGTACGTTGAAGTTTTTATATAAAGCTTTTTTTGTAATAAGTACTATACGTTGCCTACTAATAGGTACTAGCTTTAGCTAAGCTATACAAAAGCTTTTTAACTATTATAACTATGTTAAGTAGGTACTTATAAGCGATTTCTTTAAGCAAGTAAGTAATTACTACTTAGTTAAGCTTTGTGCGTAACTAAACGTAAGCTTAAGTAATATCTCGTAGCTAAAGCGAGATTCTATTGCGCATAAGTAACAAAGCAATTAATAGAACAGCTTGCTAGCTAGCTCGTTAGATAGTTAGCAATTAAGTAAGAATTATTGCTTTACCGTTGTTCTAGTAGCTTTGTACTACTAGCTAAGATTTCTCGTATAAAGCAGTAGTAGCCTTGCTTTTGATTTTGCGTACTAGTTGCGATTTGAAAATTTGTTCTTAGTGCTTGTAAAGATTGTACTTCTTAAAGCAAAAAACTCTATTAGCAATAAAGCTGTTAATTTCTTTGTTATTAAATTGCTTAAATAGTTTACTAGGTGCTGTTATTCTTTGTTCTTGTTGCAGTTAAATTGCTAGTAGCTAGTTAGTATTTTCTTTGTGCGTTATAAAAATCTCGATTATATAAATTTCAATAAGCTAAGTTGCATAGGCTATATAAAATTTAAGCTTGTTTTTACTTTCTTTCGAGCAGCTGCGTTTACGTTTAAAAAGCTCGTAAATTAGTTCTAGTTCTAGTTTCTAGTAAAACTCGCTAGTGTTACTATTCTAGTTTTAATAGGCATTGTTGTTGCTGTTAATTGCTAAAGTTGCAGCTACTTCGTTGTTAATGTAGTAGAGTTTTACTACTGTTAATTAAAAGTTTGTAGGTTCGTAGAAAAGCTGTATTGTATAAGTTTCGTTAGTTACAGCAATAAGTTTGTAGAAGCTTATTTATCTATTCTTCTCGCGCTAAACGCGTACGTTAAAGTTAATAAGCAAAGTAGTTGTTTTAATTATTGTAGGTCTATTGCGTGTTGCTAGCGCGTTACTAATTTAGCGCATGTTGTGTATTTTTTAAACTTTGTTTATAGCTTTTCTAATAGCAGCAGCGCGTTGAGTAATTAATAGCAACAAGAAAAAAGCTTCTGCTATACGTAAGTAAGCGCCGAAAACAAAAAGTGTTAGTACTAAGCTATTCGAGCTTGCTGTGTTGTTAATAGCTTTTACTGCTATTTGTAGAATAAGCCGTTTATTTGTCGCAAGTAAATTACTTTAAATAGTTTCAAAAGCGCGTTGTAATAAAGCGTAATACTGCTTTATTTTGCCTACACTATTGTAAGCTTCTATAGGTACTTGTTTAACGTTAATTAACATTGCTTTAGCTAGTTGCTTGAACTTAGTAGAAACGAAATTCTTGCTAGCATTATAGACGAGATACTTAAAAAGTTTAACGTAGGTATTTATCTAGCAGTGCCGTAGAGCGTTTTAAGTAGTTGCTACTAATAGATTTTTTAAAAAGCAAGCAGCTTAAAAGGCAGTTGCGTTGTTAACTACGTGTAAAACAAGCTTGCTATTTAAGTACATAACGTTAACAATTACCTTGTAGTTAAAGTTTATGTTTAGTTTTTTAAGCTTGAATTTGAAGCGTCTAGGTGCTTTCTAGTTTAATTAGCACTATTAGTAGTGCTTAACGAGCTTGTTAATAATTTCTTTATAAACGTTGTTATAGCTAGCGCGTATAAGCAAGTCGTAGAGCTAACAAGCTAATAAGTAGCTAAATTGTTAGTGTAGCTAGCGTAGTTTAGTTTTTGTAAAGTAGCAGCTAGCAGCTGCGATGCGCTTAGGTTAATTGATAAAAAGCTAAAAATAGCTTTATTTGCGTACAACTAGGTGTAGCTTGCTGCTCTAAATTAATATATTGCGCAAGTTATTGAATTTAACACTTAGTTTGTTTATATTAGCAAAACAAAGCAAGAATAGCGTATTAGTAAGTAGTACGTAGAACGTAACGTTTTTAATTACTATGTTAACGTGCAAAGTGCCTATAGAAGCAATTTTCTAGCTTCTGCTAAAGCAGATTTAGTACTGTCTAACTATTAAAGTATTTATCTACAAGCTTTTTATTTCTTGTAAAGCAATTGCTTGCAATTCGCTTGCTATCGAAACGCCTAAGGCTTTTGTATTAGGCATAATACTCTAGAAAACTTTTTTATTGTATTAATTCTTAAACGTAAACACGGTAGTAGGCGTTTTGTTAACTACTCTAAACGTATTGATTTTAGTAGCTGCGTAACACACAGCTTGGTTGCTTAAATAAGCAATTATTTAGTTGCTATTAATTGCACTAGTTAGTTTAGTAAAAAACTAGTTTCTCTTTACTATTTTAGCAACGAGCATTTGCTAGGCTTTTTTGTTAAACTCGAAGCTTTCGTAATTAGCTAAGAAAGCGTAGAAGTTAGCAATGCTAGAGCTAAGTTGTTTTTTGTATAAGTAAACTAACGCCGTTTAGCAATACCTGTTATAGAATTGCTTGCGTTTGTTTTTAAAATTCTTTGTTAACTAGTATTTAGACTTGCTACAAATAAAGTACTTTCTCTAGCGTTGCTATCGTTCGAGTAGCAATAGTCGTTAAGAAAGTAATTTTTAAAAGTTGTTTTAGTAGGCTCTCTCGTTAAGGCCTTGTAGCAAAAAGCGTAATAGAAATTCTTGCGATCTATTGCTTTAATTTCTCTATAAGCCTTGACTTTTATAGATTCTATTAGTTTAGTACTACTTATAGCTATGCTTTGTGTTGTTATCGAAGTTGTTTCTATAGAAATGTTAGCTATAGTTGTTTCTATAGTTGCTGTTAGTAGTGTATTGCGTTAAGTTTAAGTTACGTACTTTGCGCAAGCAAGTAGCAGCGCTAATAAACAAGCGTAGAGTAAAACAAAAACTTTCAAAAGTAGGTGCTAGAGCAAAAAGTGCAAAGTTGCAGTTCTTAATACTACTACACGCGTTAATTAATTGTTTACGCAGCACGTTGTTGCTTTAGTAGTTATAGCCTAGTTCGCGTTAAAACTTTTAAAGTTTGTTAATAAAAACTTGTAGAGCTTTAAAATGTAATTTGTTAGAGTATGTGCTAATTGTACGAGCTAGCGTAGTTGTTCTCTACTCGCTAAAGTACAGTTAACAATTTTCTTTAGTGTAAAAATAGCTTTTTATTATGCTTATTATCGTTTTAAAGTTATAACTTTAACCTGCGAAGCAGTCGTAGTAGTAGCTAAACGCTTTCTCTTTTAATATAATAGAAAAAGCGCGATTTTAGTACAGTTTAAGTAGCTTTATTTTGCTGTAGTTGTTGCGAAAAATTCTAAATTTAGTATTAAACACGTTATATAGCTTACTTTTAAAGCGTTTGTTATTGTCGTACAACTTGCAAAAGTTTGTAATAAGTTAATAGATATTGTTAGAACGGTTCGCAAAGCTTTTGCGTTGTAAAAAGAAGTTGTACTGCTACTAAAACGCGTAGAGCGTAGGTTGCTACTGCGGCGAAAATTAGATTTAAAGTAGGTAGTGCTTTTCTAGCTGCTGTAATCGTAGACGCGTTTTAAGTTGTAGTACAAGTAGAGCTAAGCAAGAAAAAAAAGTAAATAAGCAAAAAGTTGTTGAAGAAACTGTTGTAACGAGAAGCTGTCGTATGTAAGCGCTAGCAAACGATTTTACTTGCTCTAGCGCGCACTTGCGTTTTTAGCTTTTTTTTATTACTACGCGCTTCAAACTTCTTTAGAGCAGTTAAACGAGCTTTATTTTCAACTATTAAAGTTCTTTCTGCTTAAACTTGCTTTCTTTTATGCGATTTACGTTGCGTAGCAGCTTTATTTGCTACTTTTAGCTTAGCTATTTTCTATTGCGCTAACACTAGCTTGTGCGCAATAATAGCTGCTTTCTTTAAAACTTTTTTAAAAGCTTTTACTATAGAAGTTAGCGAGCTATCTATATACTTCTAAATTCTTGCTTTTACAAGCGTTAATTGCGACTTTAATTTAAAAGTATTGCTTAGAGTTTGCAACTGCTAGAGCTTATTGCTAAAAAGTAGTAATAATAAAGTACGTAGCCAAACGTCAAAAGCTATTATAACTTGTTCTAGGTTAAATAGAACTAATCTAGCGCTTCAAAACTTTTTTTGGATATTACTAAAAGTAATTGCTACATTATAAGCGCGTATAAAGCATAGTAGAAACTTAAGTTTTGTAATGTAAGTAATTTAGTTGCGCATAAAATCTTCGGCTTAGCGCTTGTACGCTTTCTTTAGAAAAGCAAAACAACTTATATTAAAAAGCTACAAAAAGTGCGATAAGTGCGAAAACATGTAAATAGTAATAATTTTGTTTTTTTTGTAGTATTGCTAGAATGCAAGCGAGTTATAGCTTTTATAGCCGTTAATTGCAAGTAGTTAGTAGCTGCTAACTACTTTTTTCTTTGTATACTTATTAAAGTGCTTTAACTATTGCAGCTTAAGTTTATTTATTGTCTAGCTTTTTTTAGAAACTGCAATAACCTAGTTTTGAAGCAAATACTTTTTTTTATACTAAGCAAAGAAGTAGTATTAGCTTTTAAAAATAATAAAAAGTAGAATAGCTTACTTTGTTGCGTTACTGCTTTGAATAACTATTGTTTACTTTCTATTGCTTTGCTGTATTGCCTTTAGCCGTTTTTATTTCTCTAAAGCTGTAACAACTGCTTTAGTTAATATCTAACCTATTATAAAGCTTGTTTTGTTAAAGTTGTACGTGTTTATATTCTAGATACTATACTTAGCTTTTATATTAGCTACTAGGCGAAACTAGCTCTAGATAACTTTAAAATTCTCGCAAAGCGCTTTTTTGTAATTGTACTTGCAATTAAATTTTATTGTAAACTTAAAGTAGTGCATAACTTACGTACTAGGCTAGTTTAAGCTAACTTAGCTTAGATTGCGCTTTGCGCGTAAGAAATTGGCTATATTAGCTATAGCTGCGAGCTTAAAAAAAAATCCGCGCGATATAAGCTTAAGTATATACTTAACAACTACGCTCTTTTTAGTTTTTGTTAGATTTATTAATTTAGGCTTATAATCTGCTTGTAAAAGTTGTTTAGCGCGTTAATAGCTTAGTGTTGTTTGAAAAACGTTATAAATAGCTGCAGCGCGTTGCAAAAAAAGTATTGCGTTTTGTTTAAAAGCTTAAAAAGCAGTTTGTATTTAACGTTTATTAGAAAGTTTTATTTAGTGTTGTTGTTAAAGCATTGTGTATATAGGTAGAGTTAGTAGAAGCTTAGCAAAAGTATTTTGCAAACTCGTATAGCTTAACTACTCGTAAAGTACGTTATGCGTATTACTTTGTTTAGTAAACTTTTAGCTACACGCGTAGCATAGTTTAACTTTTGTAACTTTTGCTACAAAACGTTTTCTACTTGCGCAGCGTTTAATTAACTTTTTAATAAACGCTTTATATTTTTAAGTTTTAAAAAAGTTGTTTAGTAACTTAACAGTTACATAATAGTTAAAATTGTAAAGCAAATATACTAAGAGATTTACTTTTAAATTGTATAACGTACCTTACGAGTAGTTGAGCTACACGAGTTCGCGGAACACTTTTGCCAAGCAAATTATCTAATATTATAACCTTAATACCTTTTTTAATAGTAGGCCTATTAGAATAATTTATACACTGTTTTAAAGCTCTAAGCTAGAACTTTAAAATCTACTAAAAATTACCTAAATAGGCTAAGTACTACTAGAGTTTTTAAAGTTTAAAGATAAAAAGCTCGCTTAAGCTTTATACCTAGTATCTAGTAGAATTCTACTATAATAAACTTTTATATTCTAAAATATTCTTATTTATACTATATATTAAAGTACTAGAGAGTTTTATAGCGTGTAGCCTAAGATTAAAGCTACTAGATAGGTTAGAAAGTAGTTTACTTTCTTTATACTAGCTAAGTATAAATATCTATATATAACTATTAAAACCTAATGTAAAACTACTTAATAATTTAGTACTTAGTATAATTATACTATATAAGCTTTAAAAAAGTAGTATTATTTAGAGTTATAATAGTACTAATACTTTATACTTAGTAGGTTTTATATATAAACTCTAATTCTATCTAATAGCTTTGATTCTAAGCTATATACTATATAACTTTCTAAAACTCTAACTTACAGTATAAATAAGAATACTTTAGAATATAAAAGTTTATTATAGTAGAATTCTACTAGATACTAGGTATAGAGCTTAAGCGAGCTCTTTATCTTTAAACTTTAAAAACTCTAGTAGTACTTAGCCTATTTAGGTAATTTTTAGTAGATTTTAAAGTTCTAGCTTAGAGCTTTAAAACAGTGTATAAATTATTCTAATAGGCTTACTATTAAGAAAGGTATTAAGGTTATAATATTAGATAATTTGCTTGGCAAAAGTGTTCCGCGAACTCGTGTAGCCCAACTACTCGTAAGGTACGTTAGCTAGTTTAAAGCATTACTATTAAACTTTAAAAGCAATCTAAAGTTAATTTTGTTAAGTTTAAAAGCTATTTAGCGAGTTTAAAATAAGTAAAGAATTAAGCGCTAAAGCTTTGCATTTGTTGCTTATTTAGAATAGTTTTAAAATAATTGCTTTTAACGCTAAGTAGTGCGAGCTTAAAAAGCGCAAAATTTTTAAGTAAATGCGTTTCTACTAAAAGCAATTAGATTTTTCTAATTCTTGTAGCAATTAACTTAGCTCGTTAAGCTTTATAATATTAACTAAACAAGTTATTGTATTTCGCGTGCAGTTAGTAAGTGTAGTAGGTGCAGCAAAAGTATTTAAGTTTAGTAAAGCAACTAGCAAAGTTAGATTTGTAGTTAGCTTGCTTAGAGCTTAGCGTAGCTAGAAATAAATACGCTATTGCGCTTAGAATAAAAACTAGGTGCGGTAAGTAAAAAAAATTTGCTATGCTAGCTAACGCAAAGATTGCTAATGCGCTAACGTAGTAGTGCAGCTATTTTATATTTTAGTATTCGTTAGTAAAACGTTAGTTGTACTTAATAATACTACGCAAAAGCTGCACGCGTAGTTTTTAAACTATAGTTCTACTTATTTTTCGCTTTTTTTTTTAGTGCTCGTAAGCTTACGAAAAGTAGAAGTAGTTTCTAAGCTAAAAAGTATTTTTTTATCGCATTTAGCAAGTTAATAGTAATTAATAGTAAAAAACCGTGCAGCTACGCAAAAGCTTTAGAATTTGCTAGCTCTAAAAGCTTTAAAAGCAAAAAAGAGTTTGCTTTTGTATTTACGTAATTGCGCGTTCGTAGGTATAAACATAGTAAAAGCAAGTTAGTATTCGTAGTTTTAGCATTTTTTAGTCGAGTTACTAGTTTGGCTAGATTACTAGTAGTTTACGTTAGAGTTAATATATATATATATAACAACGTTAGAGTTAGAATAAAGTAAAGAGAAAGAAATAGTTATATTAAAATAGAGTTAAAATAGAATTAGAGTAAACACGTTTAGGACACGTTTAGAACATGTTCAGAACATGTTCAAGAAAACTGTATTAATTAGACGAAACTGTTTTTAAAAATATAAGTTAAAAATCTAAACGTGTTTAGATAAGAATTACTTAATTAGGACTAGTTAAGGGTCGGCTGACTTGGGCGCTGATCCCGAAGTCATCTCAAGTCATCTCTCGCTACCCAAGTCGGGATGACCTGTACCCTCGGCGGGCGGGGAGGAGCTTCGAGGTCGTCCAGAGCTGCCTCGGTCGAGTGCCTACGCCAACACCCACCTGATGCCCTTTCGTCCTTCGCGCTTCGCCGCCGTGCAACCTGTGTTCCCAAGCCCACGCAGCCCAGCCGCCCCGTGTGGCCTCCTCCACCCAGTGAATCCAACGCTGCCGTACATTCAAGCACTACGTCACTGCCTCAGCGCTGCCTGCCCCCATGCCGACGGGCGCCTGCTGATGAAATACAACACGCGAATCCCTTCACCTTGCCTAGTCCATGCCTCCCCGCGCACAGCGACGTCTGCTGCTGCCCACGTCGTACCTGGCTCGCCCCGCCCTACCCATTACCTAGGTAGCTGCCACGCTGCCGAGCCCGATTGTCTTCTTCCACATCGCCATGCCCAAGGACACTGGGGAACCTCGGAAAGATGCGCTGCACCAGATGCACGCCGCTGCCTCACGCTCCGAGACCCTCACGACCTTTGACGACTTGACGACCCCGCCAGCCTCAGCCTCGGCTAGCGAACCGAAAGGCATCGAACTCGTTCCTGGAGGCTTCAGTGGGTTATACAGTCGCATAAAAGCCTCGGTGGGAGGTGTCAAAGAGGGGGTGCTCGAGGCCTATGACGACGGTGCCCGGAGCAAAGCAGTCGCGAAGGCGGCCGCCCATCCTCCGAAAAGTCCTGCGGGCACTGCCGTATCGTCGCCAGTGATAGTCTCGGTGCCGTCGTCCAGATTGCAGTCGCCCCTCATAGCGAACTTCCCCGAAAAGCCCCTGCCTCCGTCTCGCGACTCGAACATCTCGACCTCCGCAGTGTCGGGCCGGCCTTCGTTGAACGAGTCCAAGGTCTCACTCGCCACCACGCGATCAAGACCGTCGATAGCGCCAAGCATAGAGCATGCCAAGTCTTCCAGGGAAGACGAAGCCTTCTCTACAAGCCCTGTGGGTAGTAGCTTGAGGGCTCACGGCAACGCCACTACAGCGTCGGCGTCTAAGAACAACCCTTCTGGCAAAGGCAAGGACTTCTCCAAAATCCCTCCGGGTCGAGACGAGCTTTTCCGGCAACAGAAAGGCGATATAGATCCGAGAGACCAGGGGAGCGATACCGCCGAAGATGAGATCGTCATGATCGAGAGCGGAGGTTTCCCGAATGACAATGCGAAATTTGCGTTCGCGACAGACCCAGACCGGACGTCTCGGGCCGACAGTCACTACATGTCTGCTGCTCCGCCTAGTAGAGACACAAGGAACCATTCGGACAATAGCTCCGAAACTACACAAGTGCCGCATGTTACTGCCAGTGCTCAAACGTCGGTTCTCGCGCCAGCACCACAGCGGCCCCCGCTGGTCCACGTTGGCGCTTCTCACCTTCCAGGTTTTCGCCCTTCTAGGGCATCCTCTTCTGACGCTTTGAGTTCGTCCATCACATCAAACGCAGTCAGAAGTAACAGTATAACCCCTATCCAAGAGACTCGCGAACAGGTCTCAGCCAATCGCAACCTGCCGAAGAATACATTCTCTCAAATACGGAGAAGAGTACTGGATCGGGAGTTTTGGATGAGGGATGAAAATGCGAAGGATTGTTTCAATTGTGGTGATACGTTCTCCACGTTCAGGCGCAAGCATCACTGTCGTACCTGTGGGCAAATATTCGATGGTAAATGCACCTCTCTGGTGTCAGGCCAGGTTTTTGGGCTGTCAGCAACCGTACGAGTCTGCAAGCCATGTGAAGCTATAATATACGGCAACGACCAAGATTCTTCCGACTACACAGACGAGGGCTCCATCTACGAGAAGGAGGGAGTATCCCAGGTGCTTGAGGCGGGTCACTTCGACCTTTCGGAGAGCGACCATGCAAAGATTGGCACCCCTACCATCAGTATTCCAATGTCTCGAAAGGCTGGCAGTGAGAAAAAAAGGCGATCCGCCGTCATTGAGGTTGCCGCACCAACGTTGGCACGGCCCAGTTCCTCAAGGTCACTCCGGTCGCTCGGTGGAAGACCGCGGTCGTCAAGCCACAAACGACATCATTCCCGCCACCAGCATATGCGCAACGTGAGATACGAGGACCGAGCACCATTTCACCAACACGAAACTGATCATCGCAGTCGGTCCACTCTGCCTGCATTCCACCATGACAATATTATTGACCCAGACCTTGCGGCTTTCATGTCTGACGAGGATTCTAGTGAAGATGAACAAGCAAGCATATTTGCTACTATTCGAGGAGATTCCCCTTCGCATACGAGTATGGAAGGTGAAAGGAGCGGTATCGGTGGTCTTCTGGCGGCAATGAGGAAAGGAAAGTCCAGGGCTGGTGAAAGGAGCGTTATGGGTGGCCATACCCGTGATTCTGATAACATCAGTATCACGAGTCGTGTCGCAACCCGTCATACACGGCGAAGGAATCTTAGTGTGAGTAGCACTCATAGGCCATCACCCAAGCGCACAAAGAGCAACAGTCTTTTGAGACCTTTCAGCGCTAGCTTTGGTGGATCTTCGTCGACCATGCAACCCAACACCCCACAGGCTCAACCCTCTCCCGCTCCTCCCACCGGTTTAGAGATCACCCGCAGTGTCTCTATGCAAAGTGGACAGTCCTCTAGCATTGAATTGAATGACGTCAGCTTGAACCATGTTCGCCAGCTCCTGAGGCAAATGTTGCACGATGCCGCTATCAGCCACGTGTCGAGTTGGGAAAAGGCACTGGTTCCCATCCTGCTACAGTGCACGGATGATGTGAATCCTGATGTTCACAAGACCGATGACATGGACATTCGACACTACATCAAGCTGAAGAAGATTCCTGGAGGCAAACCCCGCGACACGCTCTATGTCTGTGGCGTTGTCTTCACGAAGAACATTGCTCTGAAGAGCATGCCCCGCCTTATACGGAATCCGAGAATAATAATTGTTACGTTCGCCATCGAGTATGCTAGACACCAACAGCACTTCATGAGCTTAGAACCAGTGATTGCACAGGAGAGGGAATATTTACGAAACCTTGTCAGCCGAATCATCGCTCTACAACCGCATGTCTTGCTTGTGCAGCGCAACGTCTCCGGGCTTGCTCTCGAGTTCCTGGAACAGGCAGGGATTGCGGTCGCTTATAACGTTAAAGAGACAGTGTTGAACGCCGTTGCAAGGTGTACTAGATCACCAATGATATCCTCCGTGGACAAGCTTACAATGAACCCACACCACCTTGGGCGGTGCGAAAGCTTCGAGGTGAAGACATATCTTCACAAGAACATCAAGCGCACGTACATCTACCTCTCAGGCTGTCAACGAGACCTAGGTTGCACTATTGTTCTACGGGGTGCAGAGACAGAAAGTCTGATTCAGCTCAAACGCATCGCTGAATTTATGTGTTACGTGGTCTACAACCTAAAGCTAGAGACATGCCTCGTACGCGACGAGTTCGTATTGATACCCGCCGCTTCTAGTGATGGAAGCCCAGTTGCCAACCAAACGGCAGAGCAGTGTACCCAATGCGCCTCTGCTAAACACGAACATGAGAATCATGGTGTTGTAGCAGGGGTTTCTGCGGCTCCAGGCCCATCTCCGCACACCGTAGAAGATCATCTTTCGTTGCATGGTACGCCAGCCCCGTCATATTACAGCGAAATGGTGGAGAATCACCGCACAAGAATTCTCTCGGCCTCCCCTTTTGTCAAATTCTCACAGCCATATCTACTCAATCAGGCCCGCGAATACGAAAAGAAGCTTGGACTTCTCAAGAAGTTACGTGACCAGTATACTACCGACGAAGGCGAGGGAAGCGAACAGTCTCAACTAGTGTTCAACCTAGTACAGCCCGAAATGGTACACACCATGCCGGAACAGGCCTCGAAGCAAGTCCGAGAGTTCCTACATGCGGTGCATGCTGCTGAGTATGACAAAGCATTACACAATTATCAAACCCAGAAACGACAATGGGAAGCTTATCTGTCCGGTAACATGGACTTATTTGATCCTTTCAACCACCAGAAGATCGCCGTCCTCTACAGTGTTGTGAACTCCGTCACCTCTACTCCTTGCATTGGCCCGGAGATCATTGCCCTTGGTTTCTATACTGAGCACGACTTCGACGATGGGTTCACTCCCGATTGCACGCTCGGGCAGTATGTCGAAGATCTCTGCCACTCAGCTGGTGTACTCTGCGCAGCAGTTGATGGTTGTAATCGCCGCATGCTCGATCACCATCGTCAGTACGTCCACGGCGAAGGACAAATGAGCGTCATTGTCCAGAAATGTCCGTCGAAAGTGAAAGGCCTCGCTCAAACCATCCTTATGTGGAGCTGTTGTCGACTTTGTAAACAGGAGACGCAAGTGATTCCCATGTCGGACAGCACATGGAAGTATTCTTTTGCCAAGTATCTCGAGTTGACATTTTTGAGCAGCGAGCTACATCCCCGAGCTGACGTTTGTCCCCATGATATTCACAAAGACCATGTTCGTTACTTCGGCCTTAACAATGTGGCCTTACGCATCCAGTACGATCACGTCTCCCTCTACGAAGTCACAGTCCCCAGGCCCATAGTCGCCTGGAAGGTGGACAGCGATTTGAAGTTGAAGAACGACCAATATTTGAGAATAGAAGAGAGGCTAGATTGTTTCATGACTTCTGTGCTTGCCCGCATCAAATGCATCCATCCGGACAGCGTTATCCCGGAAAAGATTGAAGGGTGCAGGACAGAGGTGGAGAAAATGATGAAGCGTGCAAATGATGAGCACGAATGGTTAAAGCGGAAACTGCAGAACAAGTACATGAACTCCAAGTACTACGAAACCATTCCCCTCAACCGAGCCATCCGTGCTATACAAGAAAAGGCTATCGCGTGGGACGAAACGTTTACGGATTTCGAACGTCAATTCTTCCCATCGGAGAAAGACATCAGGAGACTCGCAACACTACAGCTCAAGAAGCTCTTTCTAGAGCGCGACGAATCCACCAGCTCTTTGGCATCGGTTGAAGAGGATGCGGAGCCAGGCCTGGAAGAGTCTATCATCAGCGAGAAGGATGATTCCCTAACCTTGACACCGATGCCCTCGAACATGTCTCCGGAGCGTGCGCACGACATGCTAGCTTCTGTAGTTGAAGAAGACCAATCACTGGGAAACAAGTCGTCCGATGTGCTCAACAGCGCACTTATAGAACAAAAGCCGATGCTCCTTCCACCTAGTGCACTTCCTGTGCAAAGCCCCGTTGAGGCCGTGGAACGGGACGATGTCCGTCATCTGGACCTTGCAGTACCATCTAAACTACCGGAGAGTTCCTTGCCCCAAGATAAACAGCTTGTCCAGACGCCAACACAGTCTACCGATATGCTTCAGCTTGAGCCAGGGTCTCCTACACCTGTTGCTCTGCCAAAAGTAGACCCTATCGATCAGAGTGTTGCCAAAGCGATCGAAAATATGCCGACGTCCCCAACTCCAGCACAACAACCACTGACTAACATTCTTGAGTCTAAGATCCCAAGGCTTGTTGACAACATCCGGCGTGAAACACCGCAGAGGCCTGCTACTGTCGTACGGACGCAGTCGCAACCTGGGGTTATCCTGAAACCTACTGGTCTACCTACAAACAACAATAACGTACCGATCACCTTAGGAAGCGAGGACTCTCTAAAGCTATCATTATCTGATTCCACCAGGGCGCTCGAGCGAATGTCCGAACGGCTACGCTTGAACGCTTTCAAGCCATCAAAGTCCGGTTCTAAGATTCCTCGATCTGTGCCTTCAGGATCTGCGAAGGACGCTTCCAAGGTTTCTAAACTGGCTGAGCACTTTGAGCAACTCTCCCGGGAGTTCCAGAAGGAAAGGATGCGCGAGCGACGGAGCGAGCGAAGCCGACAAGTCCGCGCATATCCTCTTGCCTCTTCCAAGCCTATCGTTGAGGTATACCGAGATGTGCATGAAGCTGTTCAGGAGCATACCCAATCAGATGATGATATTCGAAATTCACCTAACCGTGTGAGTATAGACAATAGTACTCTTGGGGACAGTACATTCACAGAGACACCTATCGCCACGACTGCTTCCCAGTCCCCGGTGGATGAGCGTCATCCGAGGGACACGATAAACCATTCGCATGAGGTTGAAGAGCAGCATAGCAACCCAAGTCATCCTACATCTGACGTGGAGAATGAAGCGAGCGACGTTGACTTAGCCCCCGAAGATCTACCCTTACCCGATAGTATTGCTAGCTCACAGCTGCTCTCCATGACCGATTCACAATTGGATAGTTCGCTCGAGTTGCCCAAGCATGAGAAAACAACCCTAATGAGGATGCTGACAAGTTTCTGGTCTGAACGATCCTCCAGTGGCTGGTCAGCTCTGGATTACCCTTTCGCTCATACTGAGCATGTGTGGGAGGATTCAGACATCATCGTTCGAGAAGACGAACCGAGTTCCATCATCGCTCTCGCGCTGTCAAGTCCCGATTACACGACCAAGCTTCACTCATTCCGCGGAGATGCATCGGCAACGGAAAAGGGCGGCATCGACCTCGAAGCGTCGGAAGCGTCTATTGAGAGGAACCTATTGCATGAAAAGAACACAAATATCCGGTACAGTTTCACGAACCGTGGCGTCAAAGCCCAATGCAAGATCTTCTACGCGCAATCTTTCGATGCGCTACGACGGAAATGTGGTGTCGCAGACCGCTTCGTCGAGTCTCTCTCCCGCTGCTCAAAATGGGACTCCAAGGGCGGGAAAAGCAAATCCATCTTCCTGAAGACCCTAGACGACCGCTTCGTCCTCAAGAGCCTCTCTCCCATCGAAGTACAAGCCTTCTTCCGCTTCGCGCCCAACTACTTCGCCTTCACGCACCAGAACCTGTTCAAGGGCCTGCCCTCGGTCATCGCCAAGATGTTCGGCCTCTTCCAAGTGCAGATCAAGACGCCGACGGGCCGCGACTTCGACTGGTACATGCTGGTCATGGAGAACCTGTTCTACGACCGCGAGCCCAACCGCCGCTACGACCTCAAGGGCAGCATGCGCAACCGCAAGATCCAGTCGACGGGCGAGCGCGACGAGGTGCTGCTCGACGAGAACCTCGTCGACATCATCTACAGCGAAACACCCATCTTCGTGCGCGAACACACCAAGAAACTGCTCAAGGCTAGCGTGTGGAACGACACGCTGTTCCTGAGCCAGAACAACGTTATGGACTACAGTCTCATGGCCGGCTTCGACGACACGCGCCGCGAGATCATCGTCGGCATCATCGGTACGTTTTTCTTCCCCCTCCCCCCTCTACTCTACCTTGGCCCAACCTTCTAAAAGTCTCTAACTGAATTTCTCTCTCGGCAGATTGCATCCGCACCTACACCTGGGACAAGAAACTCGAGTCGTGGATCAAAGACCGCGGCAAGAACAAACCGACCATTACGTCCCCCAAGGACTACCGCAACCGCTTCCGCATCGCCATGGAGAAGTACATTTTACAGGCGCCGAACTGCTGGCACCAGTTTTCAGGGCGCGCTGTCGTCGCCGGTGGGGGCGGTGTACCGCGGCGCACAGTGGTGTTGCCGGGCGCGGGGGGCAAGGTCCAGGTTATGGAGGTTGAGGGCGGGGAGGTGGAGAAGGCCGAGGGGAGTAAGCTGTAGTGTGGGGGGAAAGATCAGGAAGGGGTAAGGTGGGCGTGGCGGTTTTTGGATACTACATGGACGAGTCGCGGGATTGATTGTGGGGGATACGTATATGTCTATGTTTTGGATGAACTGAACTGGGTGGCGTTATTCCGTTTGGACGGCAGGCATAGCGAAGGCGTTTCATCGTAGCATATGGGTCTAGGCTTGGGCTGCACCAAGTTACCTGCATATTGCGTGGAAATGGATGCATACATGCATGTATAGCGTGTTTTGGAAATTCATCGGCCTGCTCTTTTTGTTTTGTCATGCGATCAGTGGATCTGTCATGTTGTGTCATAAACAGCACACAGATGGATATCTCACTTGCTTTCCGCCTTCCACAACTTCAAGTGTCTTCAAGAACTCAGTCACTGCGACAGATCAAACAATGGGCAAAATAAACACGTGCAACGTCCAGCTGATAAATAACATCCCGCAACCTTGATATGGCCGGCTCGGCCCGGCTCGGGTTCGGGTCAAGTCAAGTCATGCCAACCTATCTGTCCATCTATCGCATACCCCCATCCCACTCAATTGCATCCCCTCAAGCGCCCGCCCAGGTGCAATAACGTCAAGCCGCGGCCGCTCAACCAATCAAGCAATCAATCAAGCGTTCAGCGTCCTGTACGCGCAAAATACGAAGGAAAACAAGATTCACTTGACAACGTTGAGCTGTGCAAATCAACTAGTTGTTGCCCATCAAGATAGTGTAGGGCGCTCCAACCGCGCGGGAATGCGACTCGCCACGCCGTCGCTACTGTTGCCCGCTACGCCGCCGCCGTCGTCGTCGTCGTCGTTGTTGATGGCTGCGTCGTCAGAGTGCGGAGGAGTAGGACGAGCACTAGGACGAGGTGTAGAAAGAAATGGAGGGTCAGGACCAGGAGCAGAGCCAAGATCAGACGCGCTCTATACACACGTCATCTTCATTAGTCACGCTCCGTCTCTGATACATGTATGTGCACTAGACTCGGCATTTAGATTCGGGGGGAGGGATATCAAAAGGAAGAGGAAAATGGAATGGTATTTGGTTGGGGGGGCATGTTTGAAAGTGGCGAGATTAAATGCAAGCAAAGGCCAGAGAGAAGGGTAGAGACGAGGGAGGGACGAGGGGGAGGAAGCTCATGCCTTCTCCTTCTCCTTCTCCTTGTGCTTCTTCTTGTCGTGCTTGTTCTCGTGCTTGTTTTCTTTCTTGGCGGCGGCTTCGGCCATGAGTTGCTCAAAGGCCATGAAGTCGCCTTCTTCGTCGGGGTCGCGCTCAGCCTGTGGAAAGTTAGTAAATGCCTGATTGGATAGCTCACACTCTCAGGTTCGGTAGTCAACGGCCGGACAAACAGGGTGACATAACGTACCTTCTGAAACATCTCTCCGATGATGACGAGCGCATGTGCGCGCTCCACCCGCTTCTCGAGCTTGACCCTCTTGTCGTTGAGCACTTCGTCGCACACGTCGCGCAGCACGCTCTGGATCTCGAACTTGCTGCCTCTCCATGCAGCAGCAAGGATCTTGCCTGTGACCTTCTTCTCGTACTCTGCCTTTTTCTCGTCAGTCCAGCTCTCGCCGCCAGCCTCTTCCAGCTTGGCCATTTCCTCCATGGTCATCTGTGCGTCGATGGCGGCGGACATTGTGTTCCACGTCTCCTTCACGAGCGTTCCCTTGTCCTTTACTCTTGAGAAGAAACCGGAGATGCCGAGAAACTTCTGAGACTTGATCAGAGAGCCGCCTTTTGACAGGTATGTTGAGCCAATAGCGTGCATGATCTCCAGACCAAAACTCTCCATCTTGAGGTTCTCGATTTCGAGCCGTGTCTTCTCCCTGAAAGCGGTCGTGTGGTCGGGATCCTTGTCTGTTTCTGTCCATATTGAGATGCGGTCTATCAGTTTCTTCGCCAGCGTTTTCACGCGTTCGTCTCGGATCTTCTTGCGCTCTAGCTCATATGCGGCAAGCTCTTCACGCTGTTCTTTGGTTAACCCGCCCTTCTTCTTCTGCTTCTCACGTAGCTCCTTTTCTGCGTCAGTGACCCCTTGTGCTTCCAGCCTTGCATCCTCTTCTGACTTGTCCATGATAGCAGGCCGCATGGGAACTGTGCGACCACTCGTGCGAGGAGCGCTGGTCCCCGATACGGGTGTATTAGGTGTAGAGTGAGCAGTAGCCTCTGAGTGCGCTGGTGCTGGTGTCTCTACGTATGCCGGGGGCGGAGCATCAGCGGTGGGTGCTTTCGCAGTCTCGGTCGCAGCTTCGGCTTCTTTCGCTTTTGCAGCGGAACTCGACGGCTCGGTAGTTGCGGTCCCAGCTGTTGTCCCGGTTGTGTGCTCTCCGGCGGTCAAGTTTGAGGCTTCAGGTTGGCCGGTAGCGGCAGCGGCTGCAGCGGCCTCCTCCTCCTCGACTTCCCGCATAGATATCTCCATGGTCCTCGTGAGGTCCTTCATTAACGTGATCTCGCCGATCCTATCCATTTGTTAGCCTCTGATCTCTTCAGCAGACTACGTTGGGCCTTCGCACCAGTCTGTGAAGGCATCACCACCAAATATCATCGTGAAGAACTCGGCGGGGTCCTCTGTGGATATGTCAGCGCTGCTTACATGCCACGTCGGCCAGAGCATCTGCATACCGAAACCACTGCTAGGCACAGCACTCTCCTTTCCATATTTGTCGTACTGTTTGCGCAGCTGCTCGTCGCTGAGCACCTGGTATGCCTCGCCAATCTACACGTTGTGAGCCCCGCGCGCCATAAGAGTGTACCGGACCGGAACTTGGACAGTGGGCAACATACTGCTTGGAATTTCTCGTGTGCCGTCTCATCGTTCGGGTTCTTGTCTGTGCGCACATCAGTTGGATTGCCTGGTGGTAGCTGTGGTGGGGGTACCCACCCGGGTGAAGTTTTATCGCGAGTTTGCGGTATGCTTTCTTGATTTCTAGCTCGGTGGCTGTAGGGGGCACTTGGAGCGCATCGTAGTAGATAGTATCCACGACCATATTTGCGGAAGCTGTGAGTGGGGTGCGCAAGGAAGAAACGGGTGGCTGTCCGTTGGATTATTATCTTGAGGCAGCAGATGTTCGTCGGGACTTCGGCGGCGGCGGTGCAACACGGCAGCCACAAGCCGACGTCACCGGGCCAAGCCACATCACCCGGAACTGTTCTGCATACGACCACGACCACGACGCTTCAGCTGAGCCTCTTCTTGTGTCAAATATTTCACTTCGTACGCTGAAGGCGGTGCAGAGAAATAGCTCTACCTGAATGCCATACTCATCACTTGGCACGCAACGTCGAGAATGTAAATCTCCAATTCATAAATATGTTAAATGGGCCAACCCAATCTATCGAACGCAGCACTCAGACCTCCCGAGTTGACATATACCCGTCGTGGCCGGCTGTGTCATGTCAGAAACCCAATATCACCCATTTGCCAACCCATGCAGACGCCATGCTAGAACCCCGACCCAGTTGGAATACACGGAGAATGAATTTTTTCTTCGAAGCCCATCCAGAAACCAGTGGATGGGAGCCATCTGCCGAGAGTAAAGAGAAGTATAGTGGTGACTGGAGAGGCATGAAGCTGCAACTGCCAATCCAAGCGCCCGCGGACCGTCGCCAAGAAGTCAACTCCATGACCGACCGCGTACTCCTCAGACGGTGAACTTGGCCTTGGCACGAGTGCTACCGGCATTGGCAGCATCCGTGTGTCCAGAAAACTCGACAGCTTCGTTCTCCTTGAGCTGGAGGGCCTGTTTGAAGCGCTTGCCGATCTTCTGGAGCACCTCCTTGCCCTGCTCGAACGACCTGCCCTTCTCTCCGGGGAGAGCCTTGCCGACGGTACGAGTCCACAGGCCAATGCGGTAGAAGCCTCGCCTAACGTTCACGACCACGCCCATGACCTCTTTGTCCTCCTCGTCCTCGAGGTTCTCCCCGATAGCGGCGAGCATGACATGGAGCCAGAGTGCATCGATGTTGACTTGCTTCTTGTCCTTGAATTGAAATGCCCACTTGCCGCCGTGCTTGTTCTGCGGGTCTTCCCATTCCGGTCGGACGCCCTTCTTGAAGAGGTGGTAGTCGGACTTGAGTGCGAGGTCGGACGTCGGCGTGATGTTGTTCTAGGGCGAATGGTCAGCGACGTCATAGTCAGTGCGGCCTTGCAAGTGCTTACGTAGATGCCCCAGAACTCCTCCACAGAGTCGAACGAGATGACTTCCTTCAACAGCTCGGCCCAGTTATCGCCCTATGCAT
The DNA here is from genome assembly GCA_011032825.1 of Massariosphaeria phaeospora. NCBI lineage: Eukaryota > Fungi > Ascomycota > Dothideomycetes > Pleosporales > Massariosphaeria > Massariosphaeria phaeospora. Next base: position 963,437 of record JAADJZ010000002.1, read on the forward strand.
GTTAGCCGTGGACCTGGGCGTGGTGCGCGACTCGCTTACCTTGCCGCTCGGAGGCTTGGTGAACCACAATGTCCAGGTGTTCATGAGAGGATGCTTCACGTTGAAGTTCTCTGCATCATGAAATACGGTCTTGATGTCGTTGTCGCCTGCGGGGGGGTTGGAAGAACTCTGCTCGTTGGAGCCTGACTCGTCGGTCGGCGAGATGGGAATGGTGTCCAGCGGTACCGGCTGCTGGGGATTTGGTGCGCTCGCAACGTCGGCCATTGTGTGCGGTTGAAGGAGTGAGTGTTGGGGAAGGAGGGGTTTCGGATACGAGAAAGGTGGTGGACGGGTCGGGCGAGACAAAAAGGTGAAAGGTGACTGGAGGTGGGCGGTGAGATTTCTGGAACTCGCGCCGGGCGAATCGCGAGAGCAGCAGTCGCGGAGGAGGTCGATGTCGTTTGTCGTTTGTAGGCGGAAAGGGTAAATATGCGGTGAGGCGGTCGCGAGAGTCGGCTTTCTGCGCTCTAGCCGTCGCGCGCTGAAAATGGAGCCGCTTTCTGCCGCCAAGCCCGCTAGCGAGCATTGCGCTTGCTGGTTTCAGTTCACCGCTGAGACAACTGCCTCGAGCAGTTGCGTATTGTGGAACACCTTGGCAAGAGACAGAGACAATTTGCATTGGTTGCGCTTGATGCGATGGCTATCCATTGCTGAACGCCGTGAACGCATTAAAGTGCATATATCATTGAAGTACATATATATGTCCACGCCGCCGCTCCCAGCTAGCACCCACAATAGGCACAAGCCGTGAACGGCCTCGTCGCCGAGCAAGGCGCGTTTTGATATAAGCACATCTTCGGCACAGCAACAGGCCATTGAACGACCGAGGCTGCAATTTGACATCCGTGCTATGACACATCACATGGAACAGTACGAGAGAGAGCAAACGGGCTACCCGCTCATGAAAACTATGTATTAGTAGGCTTAGATTAACAGCCGCGCTTGTAAGAAGGAAGCCGACGCTATTAGAATTACATATGCACATTATATACGTACCAACTAGCCGCCATCATAGTTCGCTGTGTCCAGAGGCATCCTTGGCGACCTCGGCGATTGTGGAATTCGAAGACCAGCTGAACAAATCGCCCAGCTGCTCCTTGAGCTGGGCGAAGGCAATGTCGAACCGCGCACCAGCCAGCCAAGCAATGAAGATCTAGTGACGGTTAGTGCGAACACCAAGTAAGAATCACGGATACGTACCATGGAAGATGTGATGACCAGGATGGTACAGACAACCGCAAGGATCAGATATATGGTGTCCCATTTGGCCTCCGCATCCTCTACCTTCTTCTTTGCCGCCTCTTCGATGCTAGCGGGCGACTTCATATCGACAGGCTTTGGATGCGAAGGGAATATCGACTCGATGAATTGTTCAATCTGTGCATACGTGTCAGTGGCGCCAATAATCAGGTGTCGGAGTGTCTCACCCTTCCGCATGTAATGCTGATCTTCAAGAAATTGGGATCGTGTGGGTTGTTTTTGTGGTGAATCTTCCGAGTGTGCCTCCGGAATACCTCGCATACTAGCTGGAGGTTCTGCGATGACTCGGTCATGAGTTGACAGGCCGAGCCCTTGGTGATCTTGACGTTCTTCTTGAAAATGTCGTGGTTCTGGAAGCAGACGTCCAGGGTAGCGATGGCCATGGATTGGGGGATCGCGCAGAAGTTGAACACACTTTGCTCCCGAAGGCCGGCGAGGTAGTACAGGCAGTCGTCGGCGCGGTTTAACGCGTTGAGAATCATCTCAGTACTAGTGTTGAGGGCAAGCTCCTTATTTTCGGGCTTGAACAAGTCCTCAAACTTATCCACATGCTTGGACCAGATTTCTTTGGGCCAAAACCGTCGCCCGTCGTCGTGGTCCTCTTTGATGTCGCGAATGATGTTGACCTGCTGGAGCATCTGGCCCATGGACTCCATCAGCTCAGGCCTACTCAGCAGCGCGGCATTAGCCAAGCCACCCTCAACGAATAAGCGGGTGCAGCCCTCGCCCACCAGACCGGCAACATAGTGGCAATAGAGCTCGTAATCAGCAACCGTGTCAACGCCATTGACGTTGAACTCTGCGTTCTTCACGTAGTCGGCCATGCCATTGCCCATTCGTTTGGTTATATCCTTGATGATGGCCTTGTAGGCTGGCTTGATCTTCTTGAACTCCTCCACTACGACGTTGAATTCGACCAGGAGCTGCCTGTCCTTCTCGTTTGGGCCATTCCCATCGAAGTTCCACCCGTCTTCTTCCAGTATGTCATGGAAGTTACGGAGAATGGGCTCCTTCGTGTCCAGCGATAGTGTCATGTCATCCTCCACTGTATCGAGGCCGCGAAGCGCGAGATAGAACAGAGCAACAGGGACCAGCAACTCGGGATGCAGTTCCAGAATGACGGCGGTGAAGCTGCGACTTGTGAGGTGGAGAAAGTCGAAGCATCGCTTGAGAGACGCGGGGTCTTTCGTCTCATCGCGCTCGTGGACGGGATTGTGCCAAACTTTCCTGTTCGGCGCATCAGCAGGGCGCTCGTCTTCAGCTCTGGGCATGGAGCACCAGGAACGGAATCCTCACCATTGAATGATTTGGCGAAGTTCTCGAGGGTGAATTGCGTAGTACGCCAAACTCGAAAGACTGGGCATGGCTGCGAATTTTTAAAAGGAGTCGTGATGCGAAGGGCGAGGGAATGTGCAGGTGGCGCGGGATGAATTTATACAGTACAGCAAGACCAACTGAATGGCTCGAGGAAGAAGCGAAGGATCAAAGGAGAGGCAAGTAAAAGACTGGCAGTTGAGTATGGGCGGCGTGGGTGGTGTGTGCAGGTGGTCGTGTGGTTTGATCGTTTGCGCGACCTCCACTCCACACTTTGCGCAGAGCCGTCCGTGCGCATCGCTTCCAAATCTCCGGGGTTTTTCCAGCCAGTCATCGGCCTCTAGCGTCGTCACCCAACGGCACCACCTAGCCTCAAGCATGGCCGCAGTGCGAGATTCAGAGATGGATCTCGCACCACACCACCCAATCCGACTCTCTAACCACAAGCATGACAGCAGTGCGAGTCCCCTCTATGGTTTCGCACCACATCACCCAATCCTACCTTTAGCCATAAGCATAGCAGCAATGCGAGCTCTCATGCTATACCGAACAGTCGGATGGACGCGGATGTGGAGTGTACTGGTCTGAAAATGCTTCGGGGAGGGGATAGTTCGCAGCTACCAAAGACGTCCAGCTCAGGACCGGATGCAAGAGGCCGCAGATCATATATGCAGGTACTTACTCCAGCTGCAGTCAGCATACCATACATCCAGACGCCATTGAAGCACGACTCATAGAGACGTTTTCGCGCGCTCAAACATTCGGCGAGGGGGCCTAATTTGATAATCGAAGAGTCACATCAAACTTTCTGAGGGTTGATAAGATATCACGTCCTCATTCTTGTACACAAGTAAAGAGTAAACAGCGGAACGTAGTAATTTCACGACTTTCTTGAAACCCAGAAACTCTTTATTCTTCTCCAGCGCGATTCCTATCCCTTTTCGCCTTTATTCATTCTCGTACTATTCTCGGCCGATTCGTGCGACAGACGGGTTGGAACCAACAAGCTTGGAACCAATCACCAACGTTACGTTCCTACGGCTCATGTCAGCCTCAGCCTCACTTACAATATTTAAACCACGCCCTTCCCCATACTTTCTCCATACCAACACCCCGCATCCGGCATCGTCTGTTTCACTGAAACACTCCAACCCAAACACAACCACAACCCACCACCCAAACCGCCATGTTCGAGCACTTCGCCTACCGCCACCTCCCCCCGCTCCTCCTCGCCGCCGTCATCACCGTCGGCGGCGCCCGCCCCTACACCCACGGCTGCGAGCACGCGCTCCTCGAATTCGGGTTCCCCAAAGCTATTGCCGTTAACAAAGCCGCCTGGCCTGTCATCAAGACGGGATCTGCCCGCGTAACGACTATCGGCTTGGCTCTCTTGGGGATGTATGCAGGCGGGCATTTACAGGCTATGGATATCTTACTAGCTGCGCTGGGGTGGACTGCGGTGATTGATGGTATTGTGTGTGCGAAGGAGGGGTCGCCTGGGTCGGCGAGGTTTCGCGTGCTGGCGACGGTTCCGGTGGCGGTGTGGGGGGCGTTGGGTATGACGACGGGGAAGTTCTTCTGAGGGAGGGGTGGTGTGTCTTTAAAGGAAAGCCGGATTTGCCAAGTCATATTTCGCGTCGCGAAAGATATCTGACTATAGTGGTATCCTTGTGTACGCCAACCATGCAGACAAGCCAAATGCAAAATAAATCCGCCAAAACGCCGAACAGTACCAAACGAAGAGATACCGTCACCTCAATTCCAACCAACAATCCCCTCCGCCACCGTCAGAGACTCTTCCCTCTCCCCTCTCATGACAGACACCCTCCGTCCCACAATCCCTACATCTCCCACCCCGAGATCCAGCCGCTGAGATAGCTGCATCACAGCCGCAGCATCCGTCTCGAGCGGGAACGAGAACAACGGATCTATTTGCCGTATTGGTGGAGGCGTTGTAAGGTCGCCGTCGCGGCTGCTGCAGTATTAGCGATTGTGTGGCTAGGTAGTTGTAGCATATACTTGCTGGATGATGACCCAGTATCCGGGATCCCGAAGCATATGCAGTTTTTCGCATCCCCAGAACTCCACTTGCGTCCCCGCATCTAGTAGCCCGTCGGCTTGGTTCGAAAAGAGAATGCGCATGTCATTGGGAATGTGTGATGCATCTAGTTCAGAGTGCTGAGTGGGTCGCAAGATAGCGATAGAGCCGCCTTGAGCGGTGCGTGATGAGGATCCGTTGCACATTGTAGATTGGGCTTGGATTTGGATTTGATGGAGAAAGGAAAATGATTAAAAGCGAATAAGAGTGTAGCTATAACGGGTCATTCACGTCTTTAATGATGTGGTTGTTCGAGCTTTGGAGTGTGTATGAGTTATTTGAGCATGTTTGAGTGAGTACCTGAGTGAGTGCCAAGCATCCGGCGTTGTCACACCATGGTAACCCTTGTGTTAGTGCTAGAGCTACATTTCAAGCGTGCAATGTTAGTTGGCGGGGAAGAATAAGTTACATTCAACTTGGATTACAATCTTGTTCAGTTCGACTTTGATAACAGGCCGTATTTCTAGATAGAAGCCTTCAAAAGCTTAAACGCATCTGCACGAGTTCCGAGATAGCGGTCTTCCGCGGTCTTCCAGTTGATGACGTTCCAGATGTTCTCAACATAGGCTGCTTTGCCGTTCAGATACTTGATGTGTGGTTAGTTTGTGAGAACTCGTAGTAAGGTCTTGCTTGACTCACCTGGAGATAGTACGCGTGCTCCCACATATCGACCCCGAAGATTGGCACCTCGCCTTTTCCGACCACGGGGTCTTGGTCTTTCGTCGTTACGATCGTCAACCTCTGTTCATTGCCTGTCTCGACTTTGACCAGCCATCCCCATCCGCTACCTTGGATGCCCAGCAGAGCCGTCTTGAAAGCATCGCGGAACTTGTCTTCATCGCCCCACGTTGCTTTGATCTGTTTGACGAGTTGTGGTGCCGCCGACGACTTCGCATCTCCAGAACTGGCTGGCGCAAGATTTTGCCAGAAGAGCGAGTGGTTGATGTGTCCACCCGCATTGAACCTGATGCCTTGCTGGAGTGACACCTGGGTGGTGATATCCGATGCGTGAACGGCCTCGGCTTGAGTCTTGAGCGCGGCGTTCAAGTTCGTAATGTACGTCTGATGGTGCTTGCTGTGATGCAGCTCCATGATCTGGGCTGAAATGTGGGGTTCCAATGCCTGTACTATGTGAGTCTCCGGTGCGCGGGGTAATCTGATGGCAGGAAAATGGAAAGACTAACATCATAGGCATACGGGAGCGGGGGAAGAGTGTACGTGGGTGCAGACATTTCGCTGAATTCGATAGGCTGTTGTTCCGCTGTGTATTGGAGTGAAATGGAAGTAGAGAAGAAAGATGAGAGCACTATCAAAAGTCCTGAGGAGCCCCTCATTGTCACGCGTTGTCGATATGTCGAAGATGCTTTGTAAGTGACTGTGCCAACAGGGTGCTCGTCTCGAAAGGGTAATTAAACTGCCTCAATCTGACGCAATCCCAACGAAAGGTGAGAACAGTGAACCTAGACTAAGCAGATGATTTCCTTCTCGAGAGATGCGTTCAGTGGTCTCAACGCATATAATAAAATCAGTGGGAAGCTTGACGAAAGCCCGACTGCTCTTTCTCTGCTGCGACCGTGGCAGAAAACGGCAATACAACAGGCGATTGCTGGATCGTGAGGGGGCGGCACAACGAAAGTTCAGGTAACACCTTTGCAACGTAGAAGAAAGGGTTCTTCGCTGTGCTTTGCCGGCAGAGAATGTGATATTGCTGATGTATCTGATGTGGTCTCGGAGTCTCACTCAGTTCCGCTAGATCCGAGCCTTGGCAGATCGTGAATTTGCTAGACCATCTTCGGTTAGCTCTCCAGATACCTAAATTTGATCCATCTGAATTGACAGCGGCTCTTCTCCACACCAAGACCTGTTGTTGCACGTCTAACTTAGTCTAATATCATTTCGCGATTGCATTTGACATCTCAGGTTGTCCACTCGATGTTTGCCAGGCCCTCTCCCCATTTGTAGCTGTCTTCTGATGACCCCATGAGTCGAAACGACAACAGATGGACATCTGCAGACTGCACTCTTATCATATCTCCTCAGCTGAAAACAGTACACTCTCAAACTTAGAATCACTCCGTACACCTCCAGAACGTAGTTTACCCCTCAAAATCCGACACTGGTCTAGTCTATGCACCTCACGTACCTACCTTTGTATACATCTAATTGAGGAACGGTCGTGAGTGGAATTTGACTGCTAATCCAAAATCTGCTACCTGCAGGAGTAGAGTCTTATCAAACCTGAAGGTGCTGTCGCGGCTCTCAACTGACTTGGACTGTTGCCCGTCAAGACGTCACGATGATGGGTTGAGGCGTTGCCCGGAGATGCGCGGATACTTGGACTCGTAATGAGGTTGAAGACCATCACTCAACTAATGCCATCTCGACATAGTCAAGCTGACAAAGTCCACCACCTATGCATTTACAGGAAGTCCTCCTTGAGACAGAAGCGAGAGTGGGGGCCGAGACCGCAGATGCCTAGCCCGAAGTAGGTAGCGCCATCGTCTGCAGTTCGACTCGACCGTTTCCAACGTTCTCTCTGACGGTAGACATTCACATCACACTCTCCAACCAATCCGCTTCGGCCTACAACGCCCAACACAGTATCTAGCTCCCATGACCCGGTGTGACCGACTCTTCGACCACATCGACGGGCCCAGCAGCCGAACAGTGAAAGTGCATTTAGGCAGAATTCTTAGATCGGTGCCTAGCTCCCGTTCTCCCCACCACAGAAACGCGGGGCTACGGTAGAAACCAGTCCGGGGTTGCCGCTCAACGCTTACCTGTTCGATAGGCCTGGTAGCGAGGAGTCGTCCGAGGACAGCAGACGAAGCCACCAGAATGGCAGCGTTTCTGCCACGTTCTAATATCCGTCTACATCTCTCACTTACCAAACAAAGGACTCCTCTGATTACCACGCAACGCCCCAGCAAGCCCTAATTGTTATTTCCGACGAAGTTGATCAGCTGCCGACGAGTTGAAGGCCATCTACCGCCGTTATGGTGGCTTACGCCAATGAGCTTAACCGCTGATTTATCCGGCTGCAAAAAGCTTCTGTGTACGACTAGTGACATTCAATCTCGTGCCTGCACGCGTATGGTCGTATGATGCATACCCGAGCCCAGATCCCCATAGTGCGGTCGGCAGGGTATACATAGCTCTGCCCTGGCTGCTTCTCTTCCCAAAGTCCGGTCGAGGGGCTCTTTCGTTCCACACTGTACTACTGTTTCTCTGCGACTAGCACTCTTTGTAACTGAAGAAAACTGTCGGCATCATGGCACCAGTCGGGGGCACCAGCGATTTCGAGGCAGCTGCTCTAGCTCGCCGTAGAGCGCTGTCTGGAAAGTCGGGACCGCTGGCATTGGTACACAACTTGAAGGTGTTTGGCATTGCCTGCTTCGCATGCCTGGGTGGCCTTCTCTATGGCTACAATCAAGGTCAGTATTGCGTATCACAATAGTTGCCTGGTATCTAACACATGTTTTAGGTGTCTTCTCTGGAGTCTTGACTATGACATCGTTCAAGGGCCGTGAGTAGTTCCTCTCCCATAGAGAATACAGCTCGATAGCTAACAGTCTTGCAGATATGGGTAGCTACATCAAGGACCAAGAAACACTCGAATGGGACTCTTCCAAACAGGGCTGGCTCGTCGCTATTCTCGAACTGGGCGCTTGGGTCGGCTGCCTTTACTCTGGATTCCTCGCTGAGATTTTGTCTCGAAAGTACGCCATCTTGGTTAACGTCGGTATCTTCATTGTCGGTGTCGTCGTTCAAGCGACCGCAATCACTGGAAACGGATCGAACGCCATTCTGGGAGGTCGATTCGTTACTGGTCAGTTCTTCCGCTACTACATGGTAATGTAGAATGATGACTGACAAGACTAGGTATGGGTGTCGGTTCACTCTCTATGATTGTTCCCATGTACAACGCCGAGATTGCACCTCCAGAAGTCCGCGGTGCGCTGGTCGGCCTTCAGCAGCTCTCCATCACCCTGGGTATCATGATTAGCTTTTGGATCGACTACGGCACAGTAAGTGGTCTCCGTAGCGCAACTGCCTTGTCTAACATTCGAGGTAGAACTTTATCGGTGGCACAGGCCGAGGCCAGAAGGATACCGCCTGGCTCCTTCCCCTCTGCCTCCAACTTGTCCCAGCCGTCGCCCTCGGTGTTGGAATGATCTTCATGCCGTTCTCACCTCGTTGGCTCGTCCACCACAATCGCGAGCCCGAAGCCCGTCAGGTCCTCGCCCGCCTGCGAGATCTGTCCCAAGACCACGAACTCATCGAGCTCGAATTTGCCGAAATCAAAGCACAGTCGCTGTTTGAAAAGAAGTCGTTGGCCGAAAACTTCCCCCATCTGCAGGATATGTCCGCCATGTCGGTTGCCAAGCTCCAGTTTGTTGCCATCGGGAGCTTGTTCAAGAGCAAGGCCATGTTCAAGCGCGTCATCGTGGCTACGGGTACTATGTTCTTCCAGCAGTGGACGGGCATCAACGCTGTTCTCTACTACGCGCCCACGATCTTCGGCGGTTTGGGCCTAGAGTCCACGGCTGTCAGTCTGTTGGCGACCGGTGTCGTCGGAATCGTTATGTTCATCGCGACTATTCCTGCCGTCATGTATGTCGATAGCTGGGGCAGAAAGCCTACGCTCATCATTGGCGCTATTGGCATGGCGCTTTGCCACTTTATCATCGTAAGTTGACGCCCGTATCTGCGTGCGAGAATGAGCGACGACTAACTAGACCAGGCTGTCATCACCGCGAAGAACCAAAACGACTGGGAACACCACCAAGCCGCTGGTTGGGCCGCCGTCGTCATGGTCTGGCTGTTCGTAATCCACTTCGGCTACTCGTGGGGTCCCTGTGCATGGATCGTCGTCGCCGAGATCTGGCCGCTGTCTAACCGCCCGTACGGAATTGCTCTGGGCGCGTCGTCTAACTGGTAAGCCACGCCCTGACCCCCCCTAAAAACCGTCTGCACAAAATACTGACTTCACTTCCCAGGATGAACAACTTCATCGTCGGCCAAGTCACGCCCGACATGCTCGAGCACATGACATACGGCACCTACATATTCTTCGGCATGCTGACCTTCATGGGCGCCGCCTTCATCTACTTTTTCTTCCCGGAGACCAAGGGCATCTCGCTCGAGGAGATGGACATTCTGTTCGGCTCCGTCGGCGTCGCCGACCGCGAGAAGGAGCGCTGGCGCGAGGTGCATGCTGAGGTCGGCTTGACGGATCTGCTCATCCGCGCTGGCGTGCTCAATGAATCGGAACACGGCGGTAGTATCTCGAACGAGAAGCCGGTTGTGCAGCCGACGTACACGGAGAAGACGGATGTGACGGATATGGGTGTGCAGTAAAGAGGTTTGACGAGGGTTGATCGTGGTTGGAATGCTGATGAGGAGCGCGTGCGCCGGTGCGGGGGTTTACGTTTGAAGTGATTCGTCGCCGCAGATGTATTCGCTTTGTCGGGGTCATATTTCCCGTTGACAGAGAGTTGAGCTGTGGCAACGAGGTTGAGCATGTCGGTTGCTAGCGTTTGATCTTTCGTTGAAATTGATACCAGAAAGTTTGCGGTTTGGATCTTAGGTTAGGTATACCAAGTACCAAGTGTTGTAACTCATAATCAAGTATAATATACTACATGTTGTGACATCGCATTGGGCGTCCCACAAGAATGCATATACCGACCGGTATCCACCGTAGCAGAGTAACAGGGTTGCCGCACTCACTGCGTCGGCCATTGTGCGTTGTGTTAGACTACTGTAGGCTCGATACCATTTGTATTGGATTTAGCATTAGATAGCTTAGGATATATGTCGTGGAAGGCGAAGATGCAGTCAACGACTGCATTTCACTGCAGCAGCCACGCGATACCCGGTTTCTCGATAGAACATATTGTATTCAATGAGATATCATCTGCTTCCCCTATGCTCAACTGCCTACTCTCGCACGCTAAGACCTCGTTCGCTCGAAACATCAAAGATGGAAACGTCACAGGAAAAGATGAAGACACAAATAGAGACAACGAAAGAGAAATGAGATACGATGAGAGTAGAATGACTGTCCTATGCTACCACCGTCGCCCCGTCACGCGATCCCCCAGCATGCTTCCCACCGGGCACGAGAACACACAGCTTGTCTCGCACTCTAGAGGCCGGTTGGGTTGGGTTGAGTTCGGCTAGCCGTGCCTGGAGCTTTTTCTTGTCCACTCCACTCAAAACTAGATAACTTTTCAACGCTCAGAGCTTGATTCACATAGGCTCGCGAGCAGGAATATTCGCCGCGCTGTTGAACCCCCGCGTCTTGAGCGCTTCGAGCAGGCGGTAGACGTTGCGCGCGATGGGGTGCGAAGTGGCTTTGGCTTCGACTGCGGGCTCAGCGGCGTCCTCGTCGCGCTTGTGGTTGCCACGGTAGACACCGCGGGCCTCGACCTCGACCTCGTCGTCGTCTTCTGAGCGCTTGTGGTTGCCGCGGTAGACTCCGCGGGCCTCGACATCGTCTTCGGAATCTTGCTCGCGCTTATGGTTGCCACGGTAGACTCCGCGGGCCTCGACGTCGTCGTCTCGCTTGTGGTTGCCACGGTAGACACCGCGGGCCTCGACCTCGTCGTCATCCTCTTCACGCTTGTGGTTGCCGCGATAGACGCCACGCTCAACAACCTCGTCGTCCTCTTCGCGGCGGTGGTTGCCGCGGTACACACCTCGCTCCTCGACCTCAGCATCCTCACGCTTGTGGTTCCCGCGATAGACACCCCGCTCGACCACCTCGTCTTCCTCACGCTTGTGGTTGCCCCTGTACACTCCGCGTTCCTCGACCTCGACCTCAGCATCAGCCTCGCGCTTGTGGTTTCCCCTGTAGACACCCCTCGCTACAACCTCGTCCTCTTCTTCCCGCTTGTGGTTGCCCCTGTAGACACCTCGCTCGACCACCTCATCTTCCTCGCGCTTGTGGTTGCCCCTGTACACTCCGCGTTCCTCGACCTCGACCTCAGCATCAGCCTCGCGCTTGTGGTTTCCCCTGTAGACACCCCTCGCTACAACCTCGTCCTCTTCCCGGCGGTGGTTGCCCCTGTACACACCGCGTTCCTCGACCTCGGGCACCTCGCGCGACGCAATCAAACCGCCATCGCCAGTCCGGATGTAGCGCTTGTCGACGACCGGAGCAGCGGCTTGGCCCTGCCATCTTAGTCAGCATTGTGAATATCTCATGTCCAGCACACGCATGCAGCATACCTCAGTTACCGGAACCGGAGCGGCAAGCAGAGTGAGCGCGAAGGAAGCGATGATAAGAGCGGAACGCATATTGTCGGTTTGTGTGGTTGGTATGGGTATTAAGGTCTGAACTGTGAGTGTGTGATTGTTTGTTTGTTTGTTTGTTTGTTTGATTGGTTGTATAGTGGTGTGATAGTCGAGTCAACAAAGAGTACTAGTGCACAGCACGTGTAAGATTAAAAAGAGGCACAGCCTAAAGAACGATGAAGAAGCTGGGGAAGGAGGGAGGGGTGGAAAAATTAGTTGCAAATGGGAGTGATTCCGGATCCTCTGGCCCACCAAAGTCTGGGGGCACGCCGTCACTTTTATCTGTGCGAGCGCGCGGCGCAGCGAACATGTGCCTGGCTACCTACTCCGTACAGCATAATATTGATTTGGCGCACCGGACCATTGGTCTCGGGGCCTGAAGCGCTGTGGCATTCGTTGGCGTCGTGGACAGGCACGGAAGCGGATGAAGATGCGGGCAGCTGGGCAGTCGGGATGCTACGCGCCGGTCTAGGCTGAGTTGAGGTTAGCGCGGTCCGGCTGCGGGTCATCGTTTGGCGTTGGGGCGGTTAAACGCTGAGACTGAAACACCAATCCGTTCATGCGCTGTTAGATAGAGTGGTCGTGGGCCAATGGAGCGTGGAGCCAGCTATTGGCCCCGTGGTACAGGCGCGTAGGTGCTGTGATGGCTGCAATCCGAATCGTTGTAAGCGCTTGGCTTTTGTGGGGTCCTTCAACGGTTTGCTGCTGAATCTATGAATAGGTACCTATGGCGATGTGATGTTTGTACCTTAATATTGTCTGTCTGTTGGTCATGCATTGCGAGTCACATCAGGCAGGCCGCATTCGTGATCTCCACAACCGAGACCCTTCGACGGATTCTAGAAACGCGTGCTGTCATAAACGTTCATTACTAACTAAGCTATATACAGTGAAGTGTTCATATCCATTCCGCAGGAGGCGTAGGAAGGTCTTTCGTCAAAGAAGCCGGCGAAAATGCAGGATGATCCTTTTTGGGTACTGACGGGGAAAACGTAGCGTGGTCCTTTTTCGAAGAAGTTGGAGAGAAGTTGGGATAGTCCCGCTTGAGGGCCGTTGGAGAAAAAGACGCATGTCGAGACTTTGTAGAAGTCGGGGAGAAGCCGCTGTTGCCGGAGAACCTCCATCCGGCTCGTGGAAGCCATTTGACTCTGACCTCCTTCGCCTTCGCGCGTGGTGTCCCCATGCCTTGCGACGCTGTCATCTTCTTCTGCATCGCATCCGGCAGCCCGTAGAGGAGCGTTGCGATGGCTGAGGTTTTCCACACTCCGACTTGGTCCTGCTCCATGGAGCTTCGGATTACCGTTGCGATCAGGAAAAGGAATGTAAGACCGAGGAGGCCCAGCGGAAGTGACAGCCAGCCCCATCGGACATCCACAAAGCTCTCTTTGTCGTATGCGGGACCGGTTATCATCTTCGTATTGCTTGGTGACGAGCGTATGACATTTGTCATAGCAGTGGCTAGATTATCCATATGCTTTGTGACGTTGTCGAACAACCACGGGTTTCGAGTCAAATTCCGGGTGTAGACGTCGACGGTGATATACTCCTTATATCGCAACATACCATCAACCTCATCGGTGCTGTTGGAAAGCGTGTAGGACGAGGGGAAGATGTCGTCGAATAAAGATAAGGTGAGCACTTGGGTGAGATTGTCGATGTGGTATTCGTTCCCGCCTTGCCCTTTTACGGTGATGTTCTGCACATATGTGTATTCGGTACCGCTCGGCTCACCCTTTTCGTTGAGAATCTCGCTTGTTTCCCATGGCGAAGGCCCCTGCGTCTCATTGACAAAGATGTTGGTGACGTTTTCGGTATATCCTCCTTCCGAATATGTCGACAGCATCGTCTTGGCGCACCACTGAAGGACACATTCGTGGGCGATGGGGGTCGCATTGCGCTGGATATGGTCTACGGTTCGGCCGGAAGCGACAACAAAGTGTGCCAACGGGTTGTGCGTGGTATTGAGCCTGGAGGTGTATCCTGGCAGTCGTTCTCGGGTGAACAGGTCGTAAAGAGGCTGAGCGCGCATCATGAGAATCTCTCCTGCAAAACTCGTGTCGCTGTCGACATTGTAACCGGTCATGAGAACGGGGTCGTCAGATTTCAGGTACCATCCACACGACGTTCCATTTGGAAAGACGGCTTCACCGCTTTCGGCGTCCACGTCAGGAACCTGGATCCAGTCGAGCGTTGAGTTGACGCACTTGAACTCGAGGAGGTCACCCACGTCCGCACACTTGCTGCAGATGCCGAGTGTTTCATACTCGGGCCATGTACAGTTGCTGTTCGGACACACCAACGGGATCTCAGCTCTGACGCCTTTGCCGAAGGATATTGGCAGAGTCCCGTCTTCGTAGAAATGGTGGTACGTGGCACCTAACATGTTCTGGTCAAGTTGCAAGCTTTCCATGCCTACGCGGTACTCTTTCCCAGCCGAAAATGGTTCGTAGGTTATCGCTCGTGGGATCGACCCAATCCCTTGCTGGATCCAACGTTCCGGATACTGGACGACTTGCTGGAAAAACGGATCGAGAGCAAGCGCAAACAGGGTCACTGCGGCGCCTAATGCCGCCAGTGATTTTCCTTTCGTCCTAACGAGTAGGAGGAGCGAGCCCCATGGCCCTCGGGAAGCGTTATCAAACAGCTCGAAATCCCACATCTTTTTCGAGCTAGACCCCTGGAACCAGCTCCATTTCAGTTGTCCGAGGGCTTCAGAGACAGGCAGAAGAAGAGCGGCAGACGCAATTCTGGACAAGACCGAAATATAGGCGTTTAAGGTGAGACCCAAAGGCCAGTTCGGTATCCGTTTGTCCTTATAGACCACCAATACAGCCAGAATACCAGCCATACATGCCGCGCTCAACAACCAGCTGATTATCTCGATCAACCACCTTTTGACAACATTTCCAGAAGCACTGTATTTCCACAGCTTTTCCTCGATGCGCTGAGCGAAATTCGAAGCGCTTTGTAGATTCTCTGGCCGTTCCTCGCCCAACTTTTCTGCTGTCGCGGGGGTGATTGGGCTTATGTCAGGCATAAACGGGGCGTCTGGGATTCCAAGTCCAACCTGGCTTTTCCGACTCCAGTCGATGTCATCTTTCGTTATGGAGTTCGCTATCGAGGGCGGGGAGAGGGGGGAAAAGGCGTTCCGACGAAAGCGTACATGTGGCCTTCCTTCGGGGTCGAACTGCAGGGTTCGGATTGGAGGCTGAGGCCTTGTCTCCAGATTAAGACCTGGCACGGTCAAATTTCTGGGTGAAGGAGCCCTCGGGGTTATCGAGTTGTAGGACGGAGGCCCTGGTGATGCAACTAGAACACAATGTATTGGCTGGTCTCTTGAACTGGTTTCGCAGGCTGGACATATGTGTTCGGAAAGTCTTTTGGGCTCGAGGTCGGTGCCGGTATCGAGGTATATCGGAATGTTGGCATTGGCGGGGGAGAGCGGGAATTTAGACATGGAGTATGAGGGCGCCACGAACTCTGGCCGGGATCCTCGGTGGAGGTTCAACGATATGGCGCAGCGTGGACTAAGTGGAAACCGAATGCCGGAGTAACGGACCACGGGTTACCTACACCGATCATATGGTATTTGGCTGTAGAAGCAAATTGTTCTTACAGCTGGCTATAATTAGAATCAAACCACTCCACGGAAAGCGTCACGAAAGAGCGCAATGGTCCCTTAAGGCGGCCAGTCACGACAAGGCTCCGGCAGCAGCGCGCTCCATTGCTTCGTCCGACATGCCGGGCGTAGAGACTCTATTTACCATGTCATGGTCGCGATAGGTAGAAAGTCTACGGTGGCGGCAGGACGAGCCGCTGATGGCGTCGACCCCTGCAGGAACACTGTGTAAGCGCCAGGATTGAGGTACGTGGGCATGGATCGGACAGTCTTTGCGGGCCTCACTCATGGTCCCACAGGACTCGGGTCAGACTAATGTCTACAGTCTTGCAGTATCTCAGGCCCGGCGGCTACGGCCAAGTGCTGCTATAGGTGCAATAGGTGAGGAAACCCACGCCATGGGGGCCTGGTAAGACATGCGTGGCGATCTAGCCTGTTGCGCACGAGGCATCGGGACAGGCGACGGATGTAGTTCTTGCGGCGACCGTGTTGATGATAGGAGTACATTATTTCGATGATGATGTTGTTGTCGGGATGGAAAGAAGGAGGAGACGTGGGAGCTCGAAAGGATGGACTATGCCAAGACATGCGCGATAACTAACCCTGGTGCAGCCAATCACGGTTGTCGACGACAAAAGCCTTGAAGGGGGCATCGGATATGCTCAGTATAGAAGTGAACTGTACAGGAGTGAAAGTTTAGAGTGAAAAGGGCGAGAGAATAGTGAAGAATGGAAGCGATGGATACTACTGGCCGATTATCTACTCACATGAGAGTTTTCTGGATTTGATGGCTCTTCCCAGAGGGCACGCACTTAAAGGTGGTCGTTTCCGGGAAGGCAGGCTTTGCATTGGAGGTTCATCGAATAAAGGGACGTTTACCGATATTTCCATAATAAATGCCGTACCGAGAAAGCACCGGCGATGGTCCTCGGTCCCGTTCGTCGCCCCGCCTTGGTTGGATCGAAAACCTTGGAAATTCGATAGTACAGAGTTTATCGGCTTCGTGAGACGGACGCGGTGATCTTTTTCAAAGTTGTGTCAGGTCCAAGGCTCCTCACCAGACATCGTATTTGGAGCTGACGTGCACGAGGTCTGTTCAGCGTGCGCTGGATGTTGGTGTCTGTTTTCGCGTGTGGCAGACGCTATGGCGTCATGACATTGTCTGCCGGTTTGGTAGCGAGCACGTGGAGTTCCGTTAGTAGCAAACACTAATCAAGCTTCCTGCTGGTCAGCTACCTCAATTGATCCTCCCGTCTGATTCCCGAGCGCGGGACCTGGCCGTTTACCTCCCGCCTGTGTCTTCTATGCGGTCTCAAGATGGCACCGGCATGTCTCCACTTCGACTCAAAGTAGCTCGAGATACTACGGGGCTGCTCCGGCGCCGTGCAGGCTTCCCTACGACGGCGTATGTCAAGACCCCAGTGCGTCATTGCTAGGAGCTAATACTAAGACAGAACCAGTTCAAATACCGCCAGCCCATGCCGAATATACCGCTACTAGCTAGCATGCGAACCCAAGAATCTAAAGAGCACTTTCTGAAACGGATGGGACTGTGACTATGATGGCATCCAGGGCCCGGGCCAAACCTTCTAGCCGCGGTGCTGCATCCTCATAAATCGGACCCTCACCTCACACCACTTTTGATAAATCTCCGTCCTGACGCTCCCTTCAAGCGAGCACAATGGCGGCTTCAATACCGAACCGGGGCCCCGAGCTGCTGGCAGTTGATATCCTTTTCTTGGCTGCGGCTGTGATTGCGAATCTGTTGAGATGCTACGTTCGGATTGCTATGGTGAAGGCCTTTGGTGTTGACGATTGGCTGATGGCAATTGCAACTGTAGGTTATTTATCCAGAT
Source organism: Massariosphaeria phaeospora (assembly GCA_011032825.1). Classification (NCBI taxonomy): domain Eukaryota; kingdom Fungi; phylum Ascomycota; class Dothideomycetes; order Pleosporales; genus Massariosphaeria; species Massariosphaeria phaeospora. The sequence goes on from JAADJZ010000002.1 coordinate 980,925, forward strand.
CTTCCACCGCATGACCATATAACTAACTGCACCCAGCTTTTCTTCGTCGCTTACTGCTCGTCCTCAATCTCAGGCGTTCGACATGGTACGGGCCGGCACCACTCTGATCTATCGCAAGAGAACATACACAAAGCAAAGCAGTCTTGGTGGTTATGCTACCTCTTCTACTGTGTCTCAATGATCTCGTCCAAGGTATCCATCGGTTGCTTCCTTCTTCGGATCGCTGTCAAAAGGATACACACTTTGATAATATACGGAGCGATGTTCATCTCCATCGTCGCTGGGGTTGTGTTCTTCTTCGTCACATTGTTCCAGTGCCATCCCATCTATTACTTCTGGAATAAGACAGAACCCGGGAGATGCATCAGCAATGAAGTCATAATCGGGCTCGGGTACCTCTATAGCACCTTTAGCATCATCTCTGATTTTACGTTTGCGCTCCTCCCTGGTTTCATCGTATGGAACCTTCAACTCAATCGGAGGACCAAGATAGCTCTGGTACCGCTGCTGACCATGGGATGCATGTGAGTCTATATATCACGCTGTTCACAACTTTTGTTGACCGGTTACCAGTGCAAGCTCAGCAGTCGTGGCTCGCACACCCTATCTCCCCAGTTTCAGATCCGCCGACTTCTTATGTATGTGTACACCCTCGCTATTCTGTACTATCTAACATGGCCCAGGGGCAACCATAGACATCGCAATATGGTCCTCCGTCGAGCAAGGTCTCGCAATTACAGCAGGCAGTCTGGCCACACTTCGGCCACTCTTCCACCTCATCGCTAACCGCTTCGGCCTATCCACAAACCCCACCAGACCACTTCAATCGAATTATGCCGGGGCATCCGTAGAAGCTCTAGGCGGCCGCCGTAAAGCAAACCAGACCGAGCTAGATCTGTACAAGCTTTCAGCGATGGTCGAAACCAGAGTTTCTCGTAGAGATAGAGATGAGGAAATGGAGAACAATATCAAATCACCGAATTGGTTTCAAACCGGCTTTCCGAGGTCAAAACGGAATTCCGTTTCAGAGAGAAAACCCGTCGAGGATACTGAGAGTCAGAAGAGTTTGCATGCTAAGAGATCGGACGAGAGCCTAGACCAGGATGGCATGCAGATCACGGTTTCGAAGAGCTTCTTTGTGACGGATGAGCGTCGGTGACGGAGGCGTCTGCAAGAATGACTACGACCTTTTACGACCTTTTGCATTGGAAACCCTAAGTGGCCGAGCACGATTGCCTTTGAGCTCCACTTTGATGAAGCATAGCCTGCGTTCCAGACACTAAGCTGGGGACCCGCCTCAGCAATCTTTACGTGAGTCCCCGAATTGAATCCTATTTCACAACAACTCGATAACAATCCCTTTTAGTCCGATTGTAATACCGTCTTATCGCGAAACTCTTTCCACTGACTACAAATCGGCAGTATCTCCCCATCCCCTCGTTAATGAAGATATACTCTGTATGCCACCTGCTGTATCATATCAATCCATACCATTCACACGATCTTAACGGTCTTCTTTTGCCAAGGCGCCTTCTGAAACTCTTCATTGACCTTCACCTGGTCTTCCGCAAGCTTACTACCAAATCCAGTAACGACTTTGAATCCCAGACCCGCAACACGCCTCCAGATAGTCGCATCGTCGTCATTGCAGCTTTCCAGCAACAAGCAAAACAAATCTGAAGGAGGCTGCTCCCAATTCAAATCCGTCCACGAACATAGATGCAAGAGTGCGAATTTCTGTCCCGCGAAACCACGATGCTGCTGCCGGTATTCAGAGCCAAGTTGTCTGTTTTGAAGAAGTCTTGATATCCATGCCAGCATATTGGGAAACTTGGATGACGGCTGGTCTGGCTGCTCAACGTTATCAGTGTCGAACGGTAAGAGGAGAGCGCGCAGTGTGATGTAGCCGCTTTTGACTGTGCCGTAAGGATCCCCAGTTGCGAGTACGACGCTTGTGTTGAGAATCTTGGCCGAATACGTCAACTTGTTCCACGAATTGACACCTATTGCGAATGCAACTGATGCTCCAGCCACCGAGGCCCAGCTCCAAGATGGCGCAAGATACACATTGTTTTGGCCTCCCTCTTTCGCATTTTTCGCCAACGTATGCCTAGACCACGCGAGTGAACGAACCATATCGGTCTTCCACATTCCGGCAATGTACTCATCACCCGTCGCGCGTTGAAACTCATCCGCCAAGCCAGATAGCGCAGGCAGCACATCTGTTGGGTTCGTGAGCGAACGCGACGTATAACGCCTCACGATCTCGTTCCAGAAGTCAAAATACGTCATGGTCATGCCGCCGGGTGTCTCTAGAAGGCCCCGGAGATAGAACGACGTGCCTGCCGTCAGGGCAATGCGCCACATGGACCGATCTTTGGCCCGTAACATTAGCCTTGGGGATGGATAGCTAATGTTGATTATCGGCGGTAAGCGCAAAGCGGAGAAGAGCTTGAACCAGATCGCGTTACGATGGGTTGTCGCTTCCATGGAGATATCCCGGATGAACTTCTTGCTGCGGTATTCTTCAATGACTTCTGTGGTCCGGCCAGCTTCGTCTACTGTGCCGTTGGAGCACTCGAACGAGATTTGCTGTGATCCAAACCATAGTGTGCGAGGTGCCAGTAAGGTTTCTTGGAGTGTCCATCCGCGGGTGTTGAGTATGCTGCTGCGCATTGTTTCGTCCCAGATCTCGGAGCCGGGTCGCAGGAAGACGGTGGGCGGAGTCGGATCTCCGTTGCGCCATTCCAACGAACATGTCATGGGAGACTGCTGGCGATGCTGGAAGAAACCTGCGGTGGATTTCGGAGCAGCCGCTGCAGCAATAGTCACGATAGCGCCTTTGTACACGTTTCGCATCCGAGCAGCTTCGTAGGCCCAGTCTTCAGTGGAGTCTTGAACGATACAGAGCGCATCGATCCACAGGTATGAGATGTCCAGTTTCCTGGTGACGATTATAGAATCGCGGAGTGTAGCTGGAAAGTCGGCCAACGGCACACCTTTGCGCAGCATTGCTTGCGTATCCTGGGTCATTTTGAAGTCGGTATTGCCGCCCCAACAATACGACAACGCCGCATACTGCTCACTGATCCCTTTCCCATCAACAACCTTCGGATTCTCGCTCTTAACGTCGATGACTCTAGTCGGCAGCTGTGCCAGACTCGGCCCATACGGTTTACACCCGCCATGATTCTCCACACAATCGTCCAACCACCGCCGCCCCAGCCCTAGGCATTCGTTCGACCCCGAGTAATCGTAGATCGACCTCGCGAGCAGATCCGCATGGTCACGTGGTTCACTCCCTAGGTATCCTCGTCAATATCAATCTTCATTCCAAGTCGGATACCACCCACCTCTCTTCGCATAAACTTCAAACCACGCAATCATCTTCCCACCACTGCGCTCGTCCACTACCAACGACACAGCAACATGCGGCAGCGCATGCAGCGCCATATCCCACTGATTCGTGCCCACATACAACCGACCCGCAGCGACGCCCACCCCGTCCACGCCCTCCTTCAACACATCCTCTTGCAGCTCGTAAGGCTGCGCATTCCGCTCGTACACCGCCCAAATCGCACGGCAAAGCTCACAACCAACATTCTTTGCAGACTCGCGCAGCGCTAGTAGACTGGCTTGGTGCGCGAAGAAGCGCGGGATACCGGGACGAATGGCCTTAGTGCTGTGGGTTTGGCCGGCTGCGGGGGTGTAGAGGTAGGTGCGGTCCTCGAGGGGCTGCGAGCTGGATGTTATGAGGAGGGTGCGGATGTCGAGGGTGGTGCATAGAGAGCAGAGCATGGTATGGAGTTTAGCGTGAGTGTATGAGTGCTAGGGAGAGTTGGGAGGGAGGGGTCATCCATGGGAAGAGGGCTGGGCTAGGCTGAAACAGGAGTTGGTGCACGGTGAAGAGGCTGAACTTGGCGTTGTTGAAATCCTTCGGAGTCGGAATCCGAATCGGAGAACCTCAGACACGGCTGATGAACTGCAACCAAGCTCAAACAAAGGTATATCCGAAAAGCCGTATTTGTTGTCTTCGATAGCGAAACCGTAATTGGAGTAGAAAGTTGGAGTCTTTTGACTAGACACTATTCCAGCACCTGGACTTGTACTTATCAGGTCTGTATCGCGTATACGGTTCAAGAGCCGGAGCAGTGGAGATAAGTATTGGGCACGTGATGCATCGTTCACTCTCCTAGTTCCCAAGGTACTTAAAAGTTCGCCGTGCACAAGCGACTATCCGACTGGACTTACGCTAGCAATTTACGAACTAAACACCAAATTCTAGCTTCAACCGAAGCCCCAACGCCTGCAACTCAGAGCACATGCCTAGTAGATCTCGTCTTCCCTCCAAGGCATCCGTCCGTCAAGCTTAGATTCCAAGCCCCGACGAACACTCCCACCCACTCTGCAGCCCAGATCGGGTCACGCAGCCCACCGCCTACCGGCATCTCAAGTCGCACGCCCCGGATTTCTTCGCACGACCCCTACCCGTAGCATAGAAACAATCTACGCGGGGCGCTTGTGATTGGCTGCGACGCTGCGTGTGCGTAAGCGAGAAAGAACATGCGGAGAATTGAGCCTGCGGTATAGTGGCTTCATCTATCAGCGCGGTGCGGCGCCCGTGGTTCCGCGGCGGGACGGGTATAGTGCGGCGGCTGGGTGGTGCACACTCTACGGGGTGGAGACCGGTTGGTGGAATTTGGTAGCGGTGGCAGACGGGCGTGGGAGACGATAAACCTGGTTTGAGGCTGTACGCGCTACACTGTACTTACGTGCCTATACGTAGTTGGATTTCCGGCTTGGGGCTCTAGGGGAGAGATGGTATATATATCGTGGTGGAGTGAGTTGAAGGAAACCTTGTTCGTTGTTCACTTCGTTTTTGCAATAGTGTACGTCTGGAAATATCAAGTGACGATGAAGTTCTGCACTAGTCTTCTCGCTGCTGTTGCGGCGGCTGCGTCGACGGCATCCGCGCATACGATCTTTCTGTCTGTGAATGGCGGCGCGGTGGGCGATGGCGTGCGGGTGCCTTCGTATGATGGTGTACGTATTTGCTCCTTGCTTTCGACCTTCTAACCCCTTCCACCCCCACCGCCTTTCAAATCCAATACTAACATATTCTTTTTCCACGCAGCCCATCACTGAAGTCACCTCCAACGACATCGTGTGCAACGGCGGCCCGAACCCGACGCAAAAGACCAACACCGTCATCACCGTGCAAGCCGGGTCCAAAGCGGCACTCACGTGGCGCCACACACTGACGTCCGGGCCGGACAACATCATCGACGCAAGCCACAAGGGCCCGGTTATGGCGTACATGAAGAAAGTCAGTGATGCGAAGACGGACAGTGGTGTTGGCGGTACGTGCACCTCCTCTTCCCATCCACCCACACAGACTCAACCCCTCACTAACCCCCTCCCCCTCCCAGGCGGCTGGTTCAAAATCTTCTCCGACGCCTTCGACGGCTCAAAATGGGGCGTCGACCGCCTAATCGCATCCAAAGGCGTGCAAACCGTGACGATCCCCGCCTGCATCGCGCCGGGCCAGTACCTGCTGCGCGGCGAGCTGATTGCGCTGCACAGCGCGGGGAGCAGCAAGGGCGCGCAATTCTACATGGAGTGCGCGCAGCTGAACGTCGTGGGCGGCAGCGCGAGCGCCACGCCACCGAGCGTGAGCTTGCCCGGCGCGTATAAGGCGGATGATGCGGGGATTTTGTATAATTTGTATGGGGGTAGTAAGACGTATACGGCGCCGGGGCCGAAGGTGTTTGCGTGCTAGATGGGATGGGATGGGATGGAAGGGTCGTGGGGCGACGACTTTGGTAAAGGGTGTTTTTGGAGATATATGGCATTGATGTCTGTGTCGGCGAGTTTTGGTTCGAGCATGTGATGGATAAGTATGCGGCATGCGCATAGTATACCTGAGACAGTTGATGTCAGTAGGTTGGTCAGCATATTAGCACAACGCAACGACGTTCGCGCCTGGTCTTGTGGCGTATGAATACCAATTACGTGTATAGAATACAGAGCAAGTAGAGTACCTAGATACGGGTATCAGCTCAAGGTATCTGACAAGGACTTTACTCGGGTGGCTCAAGTTTTCCCAACTGTTTCGTGTCGTTGTAGCTCAGTTCTTCCGGACGGTTTCAAGTCTATTTCCGTAACCGTGAAGTCTGCCTCTTAACCACCTTCTGCTTCTTCACATCCTCCAATAGTCTGGTAGGCCCAGGGGTCGCAGTCGTGCGAACCTTACCCCCTTTCCCGGCCGCCGCTTCACTTGCCATCGTCTGCTGCTGGATCGCCCCCGCCACACCCTCCCACACGCCCGGCACCCTCGTCCTGATGGTGTACGACTGGCCCTCCTTAACATAAAACTTGAACCGCGGCTCGTTCATCATCTGGAACACGCGCTCCCAAAAGCCCTTCTGTTTCTGCCTGTCATGCCAGGCTTTCGTTTTCGGTAACTCGATATTGGCGAAGCGGCCGCGTTGCGGAGCCAGGGCGCGCAGTTCGGACAGATAGGTGGTTGTGAGTTTGCGGGCGGGGAAGATGCGGAGCGTGGTGAATTCGAGGAGCGTAGAGGGCGGCGGGTTGCGGGCGAAGGATATGAGAGCCTCGCGCGTGTATGCGGCGGTGGGCGGGACGCGAAGGTGAATGGTGGCGACGAACGGCGCGGTTAGGTAGGACATGGTGACCATGGGGACGGCAGAGAGGACTGCGACTGTGGGGTGTGAGGGGTGGATTGGAAGGGTGGGGGAAGAATGGCAGATGAGATGGAAGATATGGCAAGTTTATGACAGAGAATATGTGGAGAACGGAAGCAATATATAAAACGGGTAGTACATGAAAATCTCAAGATGACGGAGTATGAACAGATACCTTTTCAATCTCCTGTAGAGATCAAGAAGAACTCAATGTAATACAGGAAAAGAGCAGGATGAATCAACAACAAAAACTTGTCGTACCTCCTATAGCCTGCAAGAGTCGGACATTCGGGTCCGGCTGGTTCTCGTTCTTGTACAGCACAGGCACAGCCCAGACTGCAGTCACGGTGAACTGGAAAATTGCGGTTGCTTTCCAGAAGGACACCCACGAGGTCCGCATTTCTCCGGCATCATAGATCAACAGCCGCGAAGGATATCCTACAGTCTGTCAACACATTGTCCCAGCAATCCGGTAAGTGTATCTTACTTTGCTCCCTGCGTTTGGCGCCATTTTTGGTCGTTGCCTGTGCGATCTGACGGAGGATGGAGGACGTGGAGAACTTGTACTGGCAGGTTCTGCACACGGACTGGGCTAGGCGGACAGTTGAGCCCGGCGACCTAGTTCTCGCCCATAGCCCGGAGGTCCTCAAGGCTTGGGCGAAGCCGTAGAAGCGTGTGTGCATGGCAATTGATGGATTGGTTGATGGGAGGGTTGACGGGACGCGTGGTGAGATTCTCGGTCGGCTAGACTTGCCTCTTCCGGGTCTTGGCACTAGGGCATCTCGCACCTTTGAGGCACAGTAACCAGACAGTAACCGTGTGTGTGAACTCGAGGTATGACGCGTAGACAACTTTGCAGCTTTGATTAAAGAGAGAGGCAGTATGTGTTTCATAGACACGTCCTGAGTACGCCAACGGAATGCGCCTTCACGTGCCCTGTTGGGTCGGATCGGCGAAACCGCGGACGGTCCATGCAGGATAAGACCACGCAACCCTCAACGACGTCGCCAGCGGCAGAAAGCAGAACACACTCAGCATGCTCGGTCAGCGATAAATTTGCGCCGTTTTGCTTCTGCATAGCGTTCCTTCTTCCATGTAGCCGCTGCCCGCCATGGTACTCATCGTGGCCCTCCTGTCGCTCCTTTCCTTGCTCTCCCTCGGCGCAGCGTACGGCACCCTCAGCGACGACACGCTGAAGAAGCTCCCCAGCCCGGGCGACGAGTTCGATATCAAGAACGGCGCCATACTAGCACCCATACTGCGCACGCGCGTGTCCGGCACACCAGGCAACGCCGCCGTGCGCCAGCACTTTCTCGACTTCTTCAAGTCCCAGCTGCCGGAATGGCACATCGAGCTCCACAACTCGTCTTCGGAGACGCCGACGAGCAACGGGAAGAAGGTTCCCTTTGTCAACATCATTGCGACGCGCGATCCGCCCGGCAGCCACCCTGGCGAAGTGGGCAGGCTGGCTTTGGTGGCGCACTACGACAGCAAGTTGACGCCGCCCGGCTTCATCGGAGCGACGGACAGCGCGGCACCCTGCGCGATGCTGTTACATGCAGCCAGGACGCTCGATGCGGCGCTGACAAAGAAGTGGGAGGCCGGGGCGGCAGACGACCTCGAGGAACAAAGAGGGCTGCAGATACTGCTGCTGGATGGCGAGGAGGCCTTCAAGGAATGGAGTGACGCCGACAGTCTGTATGGCGCGAGGTAGGCCTAATAAGCTCCCGGGCTTTTTACTAGCATACTGACAGTGCAACCAGGGCCCTCGCCGAAGACTGGGAGTTCTCGTACCACCCTGCCGCTTCCACCTACTGCACTCCGCTCGACTCGATTGATCTCTTCGTGCTCCTCGATCTGCTGGGCTCTGCTGCTCCCAAAGTGCCCTCCTACTTTGCAACCACACACTGGGCGTATAAGAGCATGGCCAAGATCGAGCAGCGCCTGCGTGACTTGCGCCAGTTCAAGTCTTCGCCCAACCACCCTGCGAGGATGGCGAAGCGCAAGAACAAGAAGCCTCGGAAGGAACCCAATTTCTTGCCCGAAGCAGCCAAAAGCGATCATGTCTTCATGGGCGGCATACAGGACGACCACCTCCCATTCATGGCACGGGGCGTGGAGATTCTGCATGTGATACCGTCGCCCTTCCCGGTAGTATGGCACAACATGCGAGGCGTGGAGGACGATGCAGAACACTTGGACATGGACACAGTCGAGGACTGGACAAGGTTGGTTACGGCGTTTGCGGCTGAATGGATGGAGTTGGAGGGTTTCTTTGACCCCAAGGCACAGGGACGGGCTGCATACACGGACAAAACGGAATTGTAAGTAGACTCCTCGCGAGCAGTTCTTGTCATGTTAACCCGATGCAGCGAGATACCCTAGTTTATTTCAGGAATACAATGAATTCTGCATCCGATCTGAGAGCGGATGCGCTCACATTCCTCGCTTCCTGTGGTCACTGTCTTGCACAATGTACTAACCGAATCGGTCAGCAATGAACAAAGATGCTGTCGTTCTCAATGCAGATGTTCGCTATCGCGTACAACGTGCCCATCCACATGCGGAATATGAAAGAGACCGAAAGATGTGCCTCCAGCTCTAAACTTGCGGTCTGACCTCGCCCTTTCTTCACATCACTTGTGCTGTCTTTGCTTGACTGGCTCACTGAAAACTTTGCAGAAGTGTCCAACTGCCATCAATCAACATGCCGAGAGGATACCCAAAACGCAAATATGACGAGCTCTATCAAGAGGAAGAAGACCCCGAGGAGGTCAAGCGCCGCAAGACGGCCCCTCAAGCTGCTCCACACAGGCGAGGCGGTGTTCACCGTGTTAAAGACCAGCACAGAACGAACACACATTGGGACCAGAAGACTTATTCAGAGCTCAAGGAAGCAATCACAGAACGTGGTGCCTACATCAAGGATATGAAGAAGCACGAAATGGCGCAGAAAATGGCAGATCTGGACAGAGAAGAACGCTCTCAGGAGAAACGTCAGGAGAAGGAGAACAAGAAGAAATTCGAGCGCATCAAGAAGCTCAGGGAGCAAGATAAAGAGCGGAGGCTGCGTAAGCAAGTAGAGAAGCAGGCCGAAAGGGAGAAGCTCGGCGAAGATGCGGGCGAAGACCTGAGTGATGCTTCTGTGGAAAACCGGTACGCTGTCGAGGTCCTAGGGGTCGAAGCATTTGGCAAGTTAGTGGACGAGGCATGGGAAGGCAGCACTGAGAGCTCCACCACCCAATCGCGGTCCTCTGTTTCTCCCATGTTCCCCCACCCGAAGTTAAGGCTTTTCGAATGGCCGTATGCCGACCTTCCGCCCCCCGACCCACCGGAATCTTCGTGGTCTCCAAACGATGGCGTTTTCGAGGAGACGCTACCGAAGAAAATTCCCTACGCGGCCATGGATCTCGTCACCAGTGCATCCGGCGAGACCGTTGATTTGCCTGGCCGCACGTACCCCGAAGCTGTAGGTGCAGACTTTACGCCGAAACTGTCACAACACACAAAAGACTGCGCACGAAACGGAGTCTTGGTTAGCACGCTGCGGAGGGCTATCATCGAGCCAGCTACAGAGTGGGCCGAACGCACCCGAGTGCAGTGGTGGAATGGGCGAATGTACTTTGAACTACCCCAACGCAGATCATCCGAGAGCCTGGCGGATGTGTACGCGAGGTGGAATAGGAAGAAGGCGAGGGGAAAATACAAGGGCAAAGGTAAGGCTGCCGCAGTCAAGATCTCGCAGCTGAGCAAGCAGGATCAGAAGCGAAAAGACAAGAGGGATATGATGCTGGATATATATGCATCGTCGAAGTTCAGGCCGCCCATCTGCTACTTGCCAGTCTACCTAGACTACCCGCTCCAAGACGAAGAGGATGAAGAATCCCATTGTCTCGAAAATCTCTACTACATCCGCTTCCCAGGAATGGACCTTCCGCACTACTATTTCTGGACGTTCAGTGGCGACTGGGAAGATCCGACAGTTCCAAATCCAGAGTGGCTAGACAGCAAGGCACTGGACGAGGAAGCTGAACGAGAGGAAGCCGTTCGACGCGAGCAGATATCCAACGAAGACCAGCATAGGCTAGGCCGTGTTGATAAGACAAAGACGAGAATCAAGAAGCTGGCTGTCCCTCGCAAGTTTCAGTCGAACCATCAGCTACCACAGACTTCAGAGCTCAGGACCGCCCTATGGAATATAGAGAAAGAGCTGTACAACGACGGGCTAGCAGCTACCCTGTACAAGTACCGCACGCAGTGGCGAGCCGATGGCAAGGACGCGCAATGGGAGCGCCTGAGTCGAGTGCTGCCTGATCTCTTCCCCAGTGGAAGACTCCCCGACGCACCGCCAGTTCACCGTGGGCGCGCCCCAACAAGCTTGGCGGAGAAGTTTATCACCGTGGAGATGCCGAGCCGAGAGCGACCGATCTCTCCTATCAGGGGTGACGAGCCGTGGACACGCGACGATGATGCGTATTGGGATGTTGTCGATGTCCACCAAACGACCGAGACTGAAACCGAGAGTGAGGACGGGTTGCTTCGCAGCGAGAAGGCCGAGCTCAGCCCAGCGGCCTTCCGCCGGCCTAGCGATGTCTTCCCGCAGAGCCATAACGAGTTCGATACTTGGCTCAGCCATCTCAGCCCATCGTATGGCCCACCGACTACCTTGAGTACGCCCCGGACTCCGAGCGGTACTAGCAAGGGACTTCGAGCTTTTGAAAAACAGCGTTGGGAAGAGATGTTCAAGCAGCACGCTGAACTTCCAGCCACCAGCAAAAGGTCACGGCGCTCTAAATCGGTGACGAAACCTGAAACTGTACCGAATTTGATGTCACAGATTGAGCAGATGCCAGTTGCCGAGCTGAAATGGCAGCTTTATTCTGTGATTAACGAGCGGCTCAACGATGACCAATCCTGTAAGGTTTGTTGGGAGCCACTTGATGAAGGTAATCTAGACGCAATCCGACTTCACTATCATACGCATCACGAGGAGGCGGATGTGCATTGTCCATTTTGTGGCATGGAGTGGGGCGGGCTGGACTCTCAGGTGAGTCGCGTCGTTGTCCAACTCTGAAAGTTACTAAATATTGACATCAAGTAGTGGAAAGCGTCACACATCTTCGCACACAACGTGGATGAGTCTTCCCGCCACTATAGCTCAGCTAGTCATTCCACTGTTCCACTTTATAGCCTCCCGACTCTAAACCGCAAGGCTAGCCGTGGCACCCAATCGACAAGACGTAATTCAAAGGTCACATTCTCGCCCAAGATAGTCGAAAGGCGGATTGCGTACAACGACCAAACCGACACGGGCATGGATGGAGATGTTAGCTCAATCGCGACGATGAGCCCGCGTAAGAGTAGTCTGAGAAGCGGCACCCGCAGAGCCAATCTAAAAGTTGATACGTCTGCTAAGCCAAAGTCGAAAGTGGGCAAACGGAGGACGACTACTGGTAGAAAAGGTACCGGCACCGGCACCGGTCATAAGCGCAAGGCTGACGGTACGTATCACAGCCCTTCGGCGTCCTCTAGCCACATAGACAGCCCAGAATTTCACCTCATGCACCGCTACCCTGCGGACGACCCACGAGCGGCTTGGGATCCGAGGAGAAATCCGAGCTCATCAGACAATGTCGAAGTCCCCAAGTATCGCGGTGTTCGCCGATATCGTCCCAACCACGATCTCGCTCCTTGGGACCCTAGAAGACATTCGACCAGTGCATCGGATCATATTCCAAGTCCGTATCTGCCGCATGTGACCAGATACCCGCCGCATCATCCCGACGCTCGCTTCGATCCCCGGAAGTTCAGCAAGAGTTCCTACGAGAATCTAGAGTACTACACTGGAAGAAGGGGGCCTCGGTCGAAGGCGGGAAAGGCCCAGGCTGGGTTCTCCTCGACGTCGAGGTCCTCACGGAGGACGACGGCGCCCGAGAGAATCGGGATAGGGGAAACGCCTGGGGTCTCGCAGGCTCTGGCTCCGGGGCCAGAGAGTGACACGCATCATTCGTCGACGGTGTCTAATGCTTCTAGCGCGAGCGTGGAGAGGAGAGAGAAGGCGCTGCAGAGTGCTGCGCTGGACATTGTCGAGGTGCCGCTGGGTATGCCGAGGAAGGGTTCTGTTTTCGAGCCTGCCGTCAAGAGGCGGCCTTCTACGCCGGCTAGCTCTCGAAAGCCTAGTGCTGCATCGCAAACGGTGTTCTCTGCGAAGAGCGAAGCCTCAGCACCCAAGCCTGACCCTCGACGACGGTCTTCGGCGACTCTCGCGGCACCTAGGAATGCAAGTAAATCCTCACAGGCCTTCAAGAAAAGGACATCGTCCGCCTTCGTCCCAGAAAAGCGCCATCGCCCATCCGACACACCCGCTGCAACATCCTTCTACCACCCCAAAAAGTGCCACGTCGCTCGCGCCCGCACCCGCAACAACGCTCTCACCGGCCGCGCATCCAGCATAGCCAACGGCCACGACTTCATCCCCTTCGACACCTCTTCCACCCCGCTCCTCTCCGACCACTCCACCGACGTCCTGACCGGCAACCCCTTCGGCCCCGTCCCCCTCAAGAAGACCAAAGCCACAAAAGCGTCTCGCGTCAAGAAAGCGTCGCCGAAACTCAAAGCCGGCAGAGCTAAGACAGCCACGCTCACGCCGAAACAGGCTGCTCTCGCCGCGAAGAAAGCGGCTGCTGTTGTGGAGCTGACGGAGCGGCGCGCTCGACGCAGTGCGAGTGCGAGTGGTCTGAGGACGATATCGGGGAGGGCGTATGTCGAGCCGCTACCGCTTGCGCCCGCGCGGCGGCTCTCGAAACTTGCCACGGCGGGTTTAGACACGCCGGATTCGGACTTGTTCGACCCGGCCACACCGCCCAGCGAGTTCCTTGAAGCCAGCCACGCACATGCACGCGGCCGCCGCTCCTCAGCGCCTACGCCGTCGCCGTCGATGGCGTCGTCCAACCGGCGCCGCTCGGGCTCTGCCACCGCTCCTGGCACTCCTGCATCCAAATCCAAAGCCGAAGCCGTGTTGCGCAAAGCGTCGTACGGCACCGCGGCCTCGGATGTTCGGCCTATGGTGCCGCTGAATACGCTGGCTGTGGCTGCGGTGCGGGTGAAGAGCAGGTTTCGCGTGGAGAATGAGGAGAGTGGGGAGGATAGCGAGGGGGTGGGGTGCTGGAGTTGGATGGCGGGGTGTTGGCGGAGAGGATGGGGTTGGTGAAGGGTAGGGGGGTGGGGAAGAAGGAGAGTGGGAAGAAAGGGGGTGAGGGGAAGAAAGGGGCTAAGGAGAAGAGCACTGAGGAGGTGAGGAGCAAGGCGGTTCAGGGTAGGAGGGCGGGACTGAGGGAGAGTACGAAGAGGGGGACGCTGGAGAGTTTGGCGAGGGTGGGGAAGGTGAAGGGGAAGGGGAAAGGGAAGGGGACGGCGACGGCGAAGGTGGCAGTGAGGAAGAGGTAGCGACTAAGGGGAAGCGCATGGGGAAGAAGGGGAGGTAATGGGTGTTGAGCTGGCGGATGTAATGCCCGGTTCAGGATATGTTTGCTGTTATTAGAGTTTCATATCTTGCTATATCTCTTTCTACGATTAATTCTATCTTCTGCTTGTCTTAGTAGCCTGTTCTCCAACTTCCCAAACCGCCTTGCGAACCGCACCACGACAGCTCCAGAACCGCATCCCTCTCAACAGCTACCTTACTCTCCGCCCGTGTCTCCAATATTCACAATTCCAGACCCTTCATCAGATTCTGGTAGCCCATGTCCGTCCGCATAGGAAAGAGGAAGGTGTCAAGTGCACACCAGCTGGGCAGCGTGGCGCTATACCCGGAGCGGCAGTACAGCCGAACACACGTTTTCGCGTGATAGGTGCCGAACTCTGGGACGCCGTCTGCACGGCATCATCATCGACGGTGAGGGTGATGCTTGAGCAACCAAGCCAACCGAATCGGCGCGGCGGCGAGATGCGGCTTCATAAAGGGAATACGGGTTGCTGGAATTTGGGGGGGGGTGCGCTGCTTCTTCGTCCTCGCCATACTCGTCCCACGCACTTGCTCGCTTTCGCTCGCAAGGACGTGAAGCTCTGCTCTCGAAAACCAGGTCACCATGATCACCTCAACGCTCCTCTACGGCCTGCTCGCCCTCAGCTCGACCGGCGCCGCAAAGCCACGGCCCACGTACACGACCTACAGCGTCGTCCCGGGCATCTTCCAGCAAGACGACCCCGCCACCGACGCGGCGACCTTCAACTTCACGGCGGCGAACTTCGGCCTCATCGCGCGCGACTACCCGTCCGACGCGCCGCACGACAAGACGAAGAAGACGCAATGGCAGCGCCTCGCCCAGCACATCAAGACCCTCAACAAGCACGCCCCGAAAGCTGAGCGCTACGCCCTCCTGTTCCTCGGCCGCCACGGCGAGGGCTACCACAACGCCGCGGAATCGTACCTGGGCACCCCCGCCTGGAACTGCTACTGGAGCGAGCTCGACGGCAACGGCACGCACACGTGGGCCGACGCGAAGCTCACCACGCAGGGCGTCGCCCAAGCGCTGCTCGTCAAGTCCTTCTGGGCGCACCTGCTCAAAACCGAGAAGATCACGCCGCCGCAGTCCTTCTACACCAGCCCGCTGTGGCGCTGCCTCGACACCGCGCGCCTCACCTTCACGGGCCTGGCCCTGCCGCCCCACGCGCCCTTCACGCCCATCATCAAAGAGAACTTCCGCGAGGGCATCAGCGCACACACGTGCGACCGGCGGCGCCCGCGCTCCGCCATCCACGCCGCGTTCCCGACTTTCCGCTTCGAGCGCAACTTCGCAGAGACGGATCCGTACTGGCGCGCGCTGTTCGCCGAGCAGCCGCAGACGCAGGATGTGCGCAGCAAGGTCGCGCTGGATGATGTGTTTGCGACGGATAGGAGCACGGTTTTGTCGGTTACGAGCCATTCGGGCGAGATTGCGAGTTTGCTGAGGGTGTTGGGGCATCGCGAGTTTAGGCTTGCGACGGGGGCGAGTTTGCCGGTGTTGGTGAAGGTAACGGCGATGTGGGGGGAGGGGCCGCCGGCGAGGACGGTGCCGGCGAAGGCGCAGCGGACGTGTGCGGTGCCGCCGACGATTCGCGATTCGTCGTGTAATGACTGCTTGTGCTGTTTGTGAGGGTTGGTGTGTGTGTGTGTGCCGTTGGTTCTCTGAGTGAGCTGATATGAAATGAGGCGGGGGTTGTAGGAAGGCGTCGTCAGCATAGCTAGTTTTTAGAAATGCATATCTTTTAATCAAGTCGTCACGATTGCGTATTTCAGCAAACGTAGCGTCCCACACCATGGATGGACGGGCGATGATGTCCAGGTTAGTATCCTGGGAAGGGAAACCGACTAGGTAGTCCGCACTACACTACCCTTTGAGGCATTTGCATCGATTGTTTGATATGCTAAAACTGTAGCACGAATGGAATGGCTACGTAGTGTGTAAACGAGCCAACTCACACAGACGACTATAGGACGTTGAGAACGTGGTTACAGTACAACTCTGCGAGTCCACCGGGACCAAATGCAGTTAATTACATGTCCTGGATGCAGACTCCTGGGGAGAAGGGTAATGGTGCCCGGCAGAGAAGGGCACAGCGGGCGTTTCGTTAGAGCAGCAGGTCAGTCTACGGCTAGACATCTAGCTGGTTAGCTGGTAGTATGGCGAGGTTTTATTGTGCTTTTGGGTATCTAGGGGGCGGGTGATGGAGGCTGGGCGGACCTCGAGACCTGGACTAAGTTATGAAAATGAAGTTATGTAAGACATAGCTAAGTAAATAGTTCTTGTTGAATACTAAGATTATAGAATGAAAGTAAGAGGCCGTTTCGTAAAACAAGGAGAGATAGCAAAGAGAAGAGGTGTATCATATTCGATTGCTGACAATACTCAAAGTTCGCCCATCCAATCGTAGCTGAGACTCAAAGACTATAGTAAAGACCGAGTTAGAAAATAACATAACTTGACAAGGACAAAAGCCGGCATCTCGTTCAGCAAGCTAAGCTAGTAGAGTTCATCTCGCCCTATTCGCAGTCTCGTACTGCTACTTCTCTAGCACACAATAATTAGCTGCTGAGTCCAACGCGTGATGATGCTGTGTGTCTCCTACCATCATGCATGTTTTGAATATTCATGCTCACATGTGGCTTCGCCCTTTGCGTTGGCCGTGCGACAGAGATCCTTCGATGCCGGCCATTCGCTCCCCTCGAACGCTTTACAGCTACACTTGTTGCATGCGCCTTTTCCGAACTGGGTCGCGGGACGTTCTTCTGGCATGCCGAGGGGCGACGGAAACGCCAAAGCGCCGTGATTTGGTGAGGCGGACTCCATGATGGGAGAAGGCAAAGGTGACGAGAGGAAGGTGAGGTGGTAAAGACGTCCCTGTGGAGTTTCTTAACGGTGTTTTTGTAGCTAAATACTAAACTCGGGTGTTGTATATGTACAGTTTTGGTGTGAGCGTGCTGAGATGAGGCGGTGGATCGCGACGAGATGAGGTAGTGGATCGCGCGGCGTACCCGTGGACGCACTATATAGGCAGCTCTATCCCCTCATCTCGTCCCTCGTATTGCCCCTCATCTCGCCCCTCATCTCGTCCCTCGTATCGCCCCTCGTATCGCCCCTCATCTCATCCTTCGTCTCGATCATCTCATCCGCCAGCACTACGGAGAGTGCTAATAATACGGAGTACATACAGGTGCCTACTAAGTACATAGTTTGCTAGCTACGAAGCAGAGCGACTCTACAGTGTAGTAGCTACAGAGTTGCAGAGTAGGCTATAGAGTACGTAGTAGCTATACGTACTATAGAGCCTAGTTTAGTAAGCAATTTAAGTAGAGGACTTAGAGATTTTCGCTATCTCTCTGTTTCTCTGTCTCTCTCTCTCTAGCAGAAGTGTGCGGTGCTGCTGACAATTCGGGACCTGTCGTGTAGTGACTGCTCGTGCTGTGACGGTGCTGTCGAAAGGTGTCGTTGGCATAGCTTTCAGAGCTAGATAGTTTTTAATCGAGTCACGATGCTAAAACAATCGCCTAAAGTCTTCTTCATCAGTTGTAAATTATGTATTGACTTGGGAGACGGGAGTTGATATGGCCCGGAGGAAAGAACGGCCCGCGTGCGCTCCCTCGGCTCCACCTGCCGCGGCTTCACAAAAAAAAGTTTAGCGCAGCCTCAACACCACCCGTCCATCCACAACTTCAACATCAACATCAACACCACCATCACTACCCCTCCGATGTTCGACACCGTGTGCACCATCCCGTTAGACCACGAGCTTTTCACACAGGCGATCCACCCCAACGAGCCAATCATCGCCGTCGGCCTTGCGTCGGGCCATGTCCAGACGTTCCGCCTGCCCCCCGGCGAGAGCGATGCCGACGACGTAGAAGACGCCTCACTAGCTTCTAAGAGCGGCTACGGGGCGATTGAGACGGCATGGAAGACCAAGCGGCATAAGGGCAGCTGTAGGTCGCTGGCCTACGGCGTGGATGGCGCGGCGCTGTACTCGACGGGCACCGATGGGCTGGTCAAGGTTGCCGACACCCAGACGGGCATTGTGACGGCCAAAATCGCGGTACCGTTCGACTCGTATGTTGCTACCCGAAACGAGACATTTATTGTGCAGTCTTGCGTCGGCTAACACAACAAAGTCTTACAAATGCCGTCGACTCGCCCTCGCTCCTGCACGCCCTCTCTCCCCAGACGCTTCTCCTCGCCACCGACTCGTCCGCCCTGCACATATACGACCTCCGCGCATTGGGCCCCACGGCGTCCCCGAAGCCGCACCAGACGCATCGGCCGCACGATGACTTCATATCCTCGCTCACGCCGCTCCCCGCGACTGCCGCAAGCACCAGCGGCTTCAGCAAGCAGTGGGTGAGCACCGGCGGCACTACACTGGCAGTCACCGACTTCCGGAGAGGCGTCATGGCGAAGAGCGAGAACCAGGAGGAAGAGCTGCTGTGTTCCGCCATGGTGACTGGCCTGGGATCCAGAGGCACCAGCGTGGGGGAGAAAGTGCTGGTCGGCGGCGCCTCCGGCGTGCTCACGCTCTGGGAGCGCGGCGTCTGGGACGATCAAGACGACCGTATAATCATCGACCGCACGCCAGGTGGGGGAGAGAGCTTGGACTCGCTCACCATGGTCCCGGACGGCATAGGGCCAGTAGGCGGCAAGATCGCGGCCATAGGCCTCGGCAACGGCAGAATCCGCTTCGCTCGCATCGGCCCCAACAACATCGTCGACGAGGTCCGGCACGACGAGTTCCAGAACGAAGGCGTGATTGGGCTGGACTTTGACGTCACGGGCCGGATGATCAGCGGCGGCGGCAAGATGCTGAAGGTGTGGCACGAATACATACCCGGCGAGGGCAACTCGCGTCGCCGTGAGAGGGAGGACGAGCAAGAGGAGGAGGACGAGGCCCCTGCCAAGCGCCCGCACGAGAGCGGCTCCGACGCCAGCGACGACGAAGAGGACGCCGCGGACGCCAGCAGCGACGACGACAAGCCCAGCAAGAAGCGCAAGAAGCGCAAGCGCAACAAGGGCAAGCAGCAGCAGCAAAAGGGCCATGGCATTCTGGGATTCTCTGGTTTGGTCTGAGCTGCAGCTGCTGGTGTTCTCGTGCTGACTCGGGTGCGTGTCTGGCAGGAGCAGAAGCAGCAACTGTACTACAAGCGAAAGCGGAAGCATTCGCGCAAGAAATAGACGACGCAGCAGCTAAACTAGAAACAGTAGGGGAAGCCATAGCAGCATTAATGGCAGAAGCAGAGCCAGAGTCGGAATCGGAAGCAGACATAAAATCCGAGTCGGAATCAGAAGCAAAATACGTGTCGGAACCCGAGTCTGAGCGCGAACCCCAGTCGAAGCACGTTGCTGCCGCGCATGCGTTGCTCGAGGAGACGGATAGCGATTATCGCGTTTTGGTCTGGTTGCAAGGCGTGGTTGAGAGGCCGCCGGAAGAGGATGGCGTTTTTGAGGGAGTTGGGGAGTAGGCAGGGCGGGGCGGGGCGTGCCTTGCGGTTGGGTTATTCTTGAGCTTGAATTGAGTGGTACTGTTTTTTTTTGAGACGATGATGTGGTGCGGTGCGATGCGGTGCGATGCGATGAGATGTGATGCGATGTGATGCGTGTGTGCTTGGGGCTGTGTGTGTTGTGCTGTGCTGTGTGGGGCTGTGCTGTGTGTGATGGGGTCTTTGTGGGGTGATGTAGGGGTTGAGGTGAGGTAGTGTGGTGGGAAGGAGGGGGGTTTCAGTGTCAGTGTCAGTGTTATGCTATATCACGTACCCTTTGCTGTTGAAGGGCTAACAACGTATTAGGGGACTCCTCTGTATACAGTAGGGCCGCGGGAAGGTCGGGCAAAGGTGTGACGCTGTGCTGAAATCTTGTGGCTAGTTAGGAGCATAGCGAGAGAAAGCGTTCGAAGGTCCTGCGGTGAGGGGCTGGTGCTGTAACATGCTATATCAGACAACTCTCTCTCTCTTCGGGATGTGGCAGGGCATGAGTTGTTTTGCTGTATATAGTAGGTTTTGGGACGGTGGAGGGTGGAAGTGTGATTTCACATCCACCCGCATGCTATCAGTCACGTGCTGATAGATAGCAGACTCACACTGATGCTATATCAGTTCTATACTAATGTCACTGGTCATGTTGCAAAGATCTTACAGGCGGATATCATTATTAACTATAGTTAGAGTAGCATGATAGGAAATAGACTAGGAGTTTTTATAGGTCAAATAACCTTACGCGTGTATACTATAAGCCCTCGTAGCATTAACCTTGTGACGTTAAACATTGTGACACAGAGCTTATGACAGCACGCCCACGAGCAGCCAGATCGGAATATATATCAACCCATTGCAGCTCACACCTCATAGGGAAGTTGCAAAGAATGTTACAGACGAACAGAGAGACGAATTGATGGAGAGACTACACATATACAAAGCATGGCTTCTCGATCACATCTTCAGAGTCCATGATGGAGGTGGAGTTTTGGTGGTTTTACCGATTGAAGACGGCGAACCGAATTACAGAGACGCCATCCCGCCACCTTTCGACTTGCTTAGTGGTTTTTCCCCACTCTACCTGTCCCCTATAGCTGGCACCCCGGAGGTAACAGCCCCAATTGGAGAGATATCGTATTTTTCTCGCATAAGTAACCGAGAGGAGCCTATGCCGATAAGCGTATCAGTTGCCTCGTCGCCGGGTAAGTTTCCTGTCATGTAAGCCTGGTAGGGTCGAACAACTGATGCGTATGTCTAGGAACCGACTTGGATCTCATTGATGTGGTTACGAAGGCAATGAAACGAGGAAACAAGCCTGTCAGGCTGTCTACGGGCCGGTCCATCTATGCTAGACCGCATCCATGAACTTCGCGTGACCGCCTCAACACTGCGGGTGGCGCTTTTGCTAATCGGGCAGCCTTGATGGCTTTCTGTTCCGCCTAACCGATCTATCAATGTAATACTCAGTATTCCAGATACAATAGAGCTTTGTCGAGATAGTACCAATTCTATTTCCTTGTATCGAAATCACTTACACTGTCGAGAGCATCGGGGGAGTCAGCTCAACCGACGCTGCAAAATTGCAACACGATGTCACCCATCATCCAAGAACAACTTCGATCTTCTCCGTAGCCTGCGCTTCCCAAGCGCTCGTCAGAATATGGCCTACCCCTCTACGATACGCAACTCCATCAATCCACTCAATCCATAGCACATTCGTGTATTCTACCACTCCATCAACCTTCATAGGTAGCCGAAAAAACCTCATATGAAAGACGTGCGACTCGCCTCGCTCAGATCTGGCTGAAATGGCGATAAACTCTAGCTTCTCTCCTCCCCTATCGGGTGTCGAATGTAGACTTAATTCCGCATCGTGAGAGCGGAAATGACCAGCCCATCGTCCCTTATCATCCCAGATATTTCCAGTGGCAATGTCCTCGTCGCGAGGCCTCTTTGGGTTGTTCCAACAGTAGAAACTAATTGAGAAGAAGCCGTGGGTAGTGATAAAGTACAAGTGTTGGCCGTGGGGGATATAGTTAAGTACTGGTGTGTTTTGGCGGTCCCGAATGGGGACCGGATAATTAAAGAGTGTATGATTATCACAGTCATGCTGAAACCCTGTGGGGTATCTATGCCAGCCTTCCGGAAGTACAGCGTCGGGATCGTCCTGTAGGCTCTGGTACTGGAGTCCGGCGTTCTCGATTTTGCGCCGTTTCTCTGAGGGACCAATGAACCAGGTCACTGTCGGCCGAATGGTTGTCGTTGAATTTTCGTTCCTGAATCTTCTCCTCTCGTCACCCCTCCTATGATGCTTTGAACTCTGGACGTAGCTAGCCGCCGCCTTCCATAGTGACAGGTCTACCTCGGTAACCCGGAAGGACCATCCCATCCAAGACCATGACGGGAGAATGTTGCCTTTGCTAATCTTCCGCCTATGCCTGGACTTAGGTCTCCAAAGCAAGGCGATATCTAGAAACTGGGCTGGAAGACCGTAAACAAACCCTTCTACAAAGCTTTCCGATAAGACAGTGGTCACTCCGAGAAAGGCAGGAAGAGTATCTTCCTCATACGTAAGGTTTCGAACACTGTAGTTTGTCACAATCCGAGAGTACTCCTCCATATCCGGCCAGGCGCTTTGCTGGAGTCCGGTTGAGGTTCCCATGAATCGATTAACGCATGGACTCGGTTCCTGAGATTCGGATGGAGGGTATACTGATTCGGATAGAGGGTACAACGAGTCGAATGGAGAATACAGCGGGTCGGATAGAGGATATAATGGTTCAGACTCTTCCCAAACATCACAATGACACTCCCAGGAGATGTGCTGTTCGAGGAAAAACACGGCGCGACGAGAGAAAAGTAGCTCTTGCAAGGTCCACGCTCGTGTTCCCCAGACTGACTCGTTGAGCAGCTTTACGCGCGAATTTGGCCGCCGCTGGACCTGACGAGCGCCTGCATCTGGAACGCCCTCGAGAGGCCCAGATGCATTCCCGACACCCGCTACGATGGTCAAGTATGCGTTGGCATAAACTGATGCCATGTTTTGAATCTGGTGGTCTTTCGTGTTGTAGTCATCCTGGACGATACAGAACCGATCCACCCAGAGATACTGGAGACCGAGCTTTTCGGTCAATGAGATTGCATCTGTGACAGTGGGCGGGATTCCTTCTTCCTTCAGCGACCCGGGCATTTGGTACGATTTAAGGCTTTCAATGGTAAGCATGTTAGGGGAACCATGTAGACTCGGAGGTTCCCAAACGTAGCTCAATGCAACGTACTCATCTTCGGGTGTTGCTTTCTTGATCTTTCTCGTAGCGACATCGATGAGCCATGCGGGGACGTCTTTTAAGCTCTGATTTACGCGTGGCTTTGATCGGCAGTGGTAACCATGCTCCTTGTTACAGGTATGTAGCCATGAGCTGATCCTCTGTATTCGGCCAATCAGCGTCCATGTGAACTGGAGAAAGGTTATCAGAACAGGCACTACTCACAGTCGTAACATTGTTCACCGGATCAAATGGCGCGTAGTAGAATACATCAGAGTACAGCGACTCGCTATCTGCTACGTGATTGGCAGAAGTGTGAGGCAGCCATTCGGAGAAGTCCTGGCTGGGCAACCCAGTGTCCTCACGAGGCCACGGTCCTGGCATGTTCGCAGATCAGGAAACCCAGAAACAAGTGGCTATAGATCCATTTAAGAGATGCACAGTTTCCGCTTTGCAACTTTCGGATACGACGAAGGTTTTGGCTTGGAGATGCAGGATGTCAGAAGTTGTGGAGTTTGATGCGGAGTCGTCGTCCGCTTCAGCTGCCGAGCTGTCGAGCAGGCGAATACGACCGAGCCAATAGCTGATCGGCTATGACTCAGCTGAACGGATCTGGAAACCACAACATACACATAACTGTCACGGAATTAGACATAACCAGCGGAACGATTTATAGGACTGCTCCAGCTCCCTGAATAGTGTTACGAGCGTAGGTCGTGCAGTTAACAAAGCTAGTACCCGTGTGACGTTTCGCACTTGATGTATTGTTAATGAAAGGCAGGTCTACGACTAAGCAATATATGTACAACAGGAAAACATAAGAGAATTTGACCAGCGAGCCCAGCTCAACTTCGCAAAAAGAAAGGAATGGTGCAACGACCCCGGATGCCAAAGAACATCCAAACTAGTAGAATCCCCAAGTGGGCCTCATGTTCATTGGAGTTCCTTGGATATGTATCTCTTGAACTTCAGTGTGGTGTTTGTGTTCTACTACAACACACCCGGCCTTTCCACTCTCCTTGAAGTTCTTGCAATGGTCAGGTATGTCGAATTTCATCAATCCTCCGGAACAGCCACACTGTCCTTGGTCCGGACAATGTATCCCGAGCATAGTGCCCACAGTGCAGCCGCATTTGTAGTGCCCTAGCTGCGCAGTGTAGCAGTACTGCGAAGGGTTTCTTGGGTCGTAATCACCCATAGCTTGCTCCAAGTGGGAACCGGTAGTGATATGATTTGCACCGTTGATAGCCTTCGTTGCTTTGTTGTTGCTGTGTATAGGTGTGCTGCAGCTTTGCGGTCTCGAATCGGCAGTGTCCGTATGTGATGCGCACTCTCGAATGGGTTCGTTGCTTCGGTATGCCGGTGTGTAGATGTGTTTTCCGCTTTAAGGCTTCGAATTGACGACGTCCGCACGTGTAGATGAATGCTCAAGACAGTATGTTCGATTTGAGTTATGGATTGTGGATTGTGGATTGTGGATTGTGGTGTAGGAAAGAAGAAGCAGCTCCGCTCAAGATCTTTCATATACGGTTCTCCGCGTCAGATTTGACTCACATATTTGACATCGGACTGCGCCTCATTTTAGTAGTTTTGCTCATATAGGTGGTCACAGACCAATCATGACATGAAGTTGTGTGAGTAGATACCGTGAAGACTCACCCGAGCAATAGTATGTGTCAAGGTACTGCGTTGCGCTGGCTGTGGCTTCTTCGCACGCGCGACACGCCGAAACCAAACCGACACTGCGCAAAGCCTCTCTCGGCTCAGAACGACATGTTTCCTATATAGTACTGCGTCAGCGCCTTCGATCAAACTAGCCTCCTTCGCGTCTGGCACTCAAGTAGTGCAACGAAGGTTCATCGCAGAACGACAAGTCGAGGAGGCGATAAGACTGCATTGCGGCACGGTGACCCAATAACGAACGTTTCCCCGCACTTGGTATGGTCCTAGCACCACAAAGCGCACAGTCACTATTGGCGCATGGCTCGTGTGGAAGTTTGTGTAACTTGACCAGAGTATGACACAGCGCGCTGACGACTCATTATGTTGACTCAGAATTGTATATTATTCTTTCGAGGAACATGCGGCAATGAATAGTTCAAGACTGCGCTACGTGTCCACTCAAACATAGGATGCTCCTACTGCGACAGGTCACCATGAAAGACGAAGCCGAGCGATAACATGAGCTTCGCAAGCATGGGATCATATCTGCAGATATGGTTAGTTGGGGTCGATACGATACCAGAGAAAGAGAAAAAGAGGAGCTCAACATACGTCTTCGCTAGCCGGAATACATATGCTCCACGATGATCGATCTCCACTGTTTCCTTCTTCCGATTGTGACTCATTGTGCAATAACGCCTGCGCCCAAACCGTGCCGTCGCTGGTGCATCAAAGTCCTATCAAACCGTGGTGCAATGTTGCAATAGCAAACGGTATTAGGTGCGCCATGCGGTAAGGTCCAGCTGTTCTATGGCAACGGACTGCTGTCCCTTGATACGGTCCAGTTCCTCCTTAGCACGGTCCAGTTCTCTCTTAGCACGGTCCCATTCGCTCTCGGCATAGTTCCGCTCATGCTCGGCACGGTTTCGTTCTTCCTTGACACGATCCAGCTCTTCTTTGAGAAGTTCCTGTGCTTTCCTAGCAAGTTCTTTCTTGTCTCGGCTGTTGGGCTTTTGGGGTATGCCTGCAGGATCGTCTCGCGTTGTCTTCTGGTGACCCTTGCGTAGGCGCCTGGTTCCCTGCGCCCTACGGGAGAGAGCGCCTTTTTCCTATTCTTCACCCACTTCGGTCCAGCGTTTGGCGGCGGAACTGCATGCAAGATATGTTAGACTGTACCGAGCTTCACGGAAGGGGGGCCATGGTAGACATACCAGCCGTGCCATTTCGAAGAGCTTCAAGTTCTTCCAAAAGTTTCGCTTTCAGTGCGTGCCGGCGGCGGTTACGATTGAGCTTCGCCGCACTCTCGTGCTGGTCGCCTGGTTCCAGATTGTGGTTGCGAGGTGTGTTCTTGGTACGCGTCATCGCGACGTTGGGCGAAGGAGGTATCCACGGGCGAAGTTGAGGCGGGCGAGAGTGTGAATCTGGGGTGCAAGAAAGTCGACACGATACAGAAGGGAGGGGCTGCTACCCACTGCGCCTTGGCATTCACGCTATCACGTGCTACTCATGGCGTCATGATCGGAGATCAACGGCAACGACATGGCGGGTGCTTATGCCTGAAATCTTCGTTTCTCAGACAAGCTCGAACTACACCGGTTTCTTCGCTCGCACCTTGAACGGATGCGCCTCGGTGTTATACACGAAGTAATTCACGTTCCCTCCATTCCCTACACCATCAGGCGCATACTCGACATCCCAGACACCCTTCTTTTCCTCAGGCAGCTGAATCAAATATTGGTACTTCAACACCTCGGCCAACATATAACTAGCCTGGAAGTTCTCCCACCCTCCGCCATACTCATCCAACACATTCAATATGCTGCTGAACCCACTCCCGACCCGTTCAGTCCGATTCTGCGCAAGAGTATACGCCCAGGCTACGTCGCGCCAGTACTGCGACCCGGTGACTTGGTACGCGTAATACCAGCTCTCGATCGCTTCAGGCGCCTGGCCGTTGCGATAGTAATAGTACTCGTCGTTGATAAACCAACCGGATTTCTCGTAGAACTCGGTTTGGTTGGTGAAATTTGAGGAACTCAACTGGGTGAGATTCCAAGAGTAGAGGATAGGACCAATACCGCTTGCGGCATACCGGTAGCCGTTTGCACAGAACTCACTGAATTGTAGCCCGTAATCCAGGTAGTCCGGACGGTCCAAGACGGTGCTTCCAAGGATGAAGGTGCCGCCGATGAAACATGCCAGCTGTTCGCTATAGTTCTGAACTGCTGTTCCGACGAAAGATCCCGCCATTGTAAGATCTGGACGCGACGACGGATGCGACAAGAGATGTGCGATTGTGGAGTCCGCCGCTTCGATGAACCGCTTGGAATAGTTCTCATACCGCTCGGGATCATAGACGTACATCTTGATCAAATACTCATACGCGCTGTCATTCCCGCTCGTCCACCCACCATACCCATCAAGGACCTCTCCTGTCTCGATGCTGAAGTTGCCACCTGTGAGACCAGGCCATATATCGAAAGCCGGATCGAACCAATAGGATTGCGCCTTTTGAGCTAAATCTCCGTACTCTGGGTCGCCGGTCAGGTCAGAAAGGTGCTGCCACTCCAGAACTAGCGTTCCGAGCTCGGCCAAGCTAGCTGTGCGCGTCCCGTCTGCCATGCGCAGTCGTTCGGAGAAGGTCCGGTTGTTGGGAAATACGTTGTTTACCGGGATACCCGTTGGAGTGTCGAAAGCAAACTTGAGAGTGTCGGCAAGTGATTTGCACTGCGAGAGCAAAGCGTCTACCTTCTCGTCATCAACGTCGAGGTGTGAGAAGGGGCCCTTGAGAAGATCGTAGGCGGAGAGCAACCCGCCCACATATCGAATATTGGTTTCAAAAAGCGATACGACGGATGGTTCCGGTGTGTTTGTCTTCGTGAAGTCGATAGTAGGAACAAAGTCCAGAATCTGGTTCACGATGTCCTCCTGCTCCATCATGATCGCGGTATCAAGCCCATCGACGGCAGCAACACCCCATCCGTTTCGAGAATCCTTGAAAGAGTTGTTTACTGGAAGCAGATCGTCATGCGGAAAGGCGTAGGTATAGTAGCCGTTCCAAGCGAACCGAAACATCTCAATAACGGCCTCCGCGCGATATGTCTGATTTTCCGGGAAGGAGGTATAATCGTAGTCTCGGCCTTTCTGGCCGGGATATGAGTTGTTGCCATAGTGTACGGTTCGCTGTGCTGGAAGCTGACGTTGGATGAAGTCTTCGGATGCGGCACTCGGTGCGGGGTAGAGGAACGATGAAAATGCGAGAGTCAATATCGCGAAGAGCCACGCCATCGTAACGATGCTGTCTAATATGCGGGTTTGATCAAGCTACGATGAGTGTCAGATATCTTGGTTCGCCCCGTTGAAGCGGGCGCTGTGCTTATTATAGCCGGCATCGTGAGGGGTAAGCAGCAGCGTGGTGATCTCAGTCTTATCAGTCCGCATGAGTCCCGAGATCTTCCTACAGAAAGTCGATGCATGATAGGGTGTACGGCATATATGAGACAACCGTTGTGTTGGAGTCCCAAACAGCTGGGTTATTTGCCGGGTGATCATCAAACGCTAAGCTTAAACAGGAGGACCCTAGGTAACGACCTTCCTCATAAACTTGCAGACTGCCTGAAACTACTATGAACACAATCTGAATGTCACGAAACCCATCAGCCATGATTATGACACTTTGTTTGTCGAACCGCCTTTCGTCGCACTGCCAACATGACGCAGACTCAGAAGCTCACCGGTCTTTGCAGAAGCCCCCAACGTTACCGATGCGCATTACTAAGTTAACATATTCAAAATATCTATATATCTTCCTATTAAGAGTCTCACAATACTGGCTTAATCAGTTACGTAGGCAGCAAATACGTAAGTGTAAAGCTTGTTTGCGCGTCGGTGTAAGAAGAGAAGAGCTAAACGAGTTGAAAAAACCCGGTGTGTATACTGCTAAGCGGTGTAGCAGGCTGAAAAGCTTCACATGGTGTAGTTAAAATTTGGAGAAGTGTTCGGTCAGCATGACCAGCCTGACAAGGCCAGTCGGTCCGCAAGATCGTCCGACCAGCGTCTTTATCAGCCCGTCCGCAAAACAACCCTCAGCTCCCTCAAACAGCTCAGCAAGACCACCCGCCGTCCCGCGCAGGCGGTCGACAGAGTCCATCGGCAGCTCCGTCGTCTTCAGCATTAATTCATGCATACCAGAGTCCGCCGTCTTACAACCTTCCGTCACCTAAACAAGGCGCACATGGCGATCATGGCGAATACTCGCACATAGCCACACCACTTCAGCATCTTTCGGCGTATGCAACGCATGAAAAAGCACACCAAGCATCGCTACAGCATTACCAAGCGCCACAATCGGCATATCAAAAAGCAGCACAAGACGCACCGCAAGAGCAGAAGTGGCCTCGACCCCTCTCCTCGTATTATGGCCCTGAAATAGCACCCGACAAAGACAAACCACTACGTTACCTACTGGACTACTACATTCCCCCGCAGAACTACTATGATTGCGACTACTTCGAGATTGTCAAAGACGCGGCTGTGCATGACAGGTTCAGCAACTGTTTTAAGTGTGGCCGGTTCAAGAGCAAACACACAGATGGGGAACTCTGCCCGAACCAGTGTCAATTCTGCAAAGGAGGCCACTATGTACAGTCATGCTCTAAGCTATACGCAACTACGACGTTTCTGAATCAGTATTCAAATTTGGCTCCACTAAAGCGACCGCCGAGCCTAGCAATCAAGCCAAATCAACAAGAGGCTCAATATCTAGCTCAACAAGGTCATATCACGATCACCGGCAGCTCGGACCGCAATGGTAAGGCCCGTGACTACTACACATGGATCCAACCTCAGGTCACAGCACTCAGCAGTGATCAAGCAAAGCGTCTGAAACATTCTGATAATCTCAGACCAATCCAGCGACCAGGGCAACCTACATGCCCATACCATCGACCGGCGCCGCCTCCGCTTCCGCTAAATCCGCAACCGCGTGCTACCAGACCAGCTGAAATCAGTCAATCGGAGTTCTAGCAGCCTCGAGATCGCAATATGCAACAGGCACCGCAGCCAACCACGTCCAGTGAGTCTCGCTTGGAATTCCCGCGGACCTTTGACGAGATGGGCCATCACGAGTTCGCCATTAGAATGGTAATAGACCAACGGATGGCACTCCAAGACGCAGCCAAAAAAGGTACCCAGACCACGCCATTTCCGAGGGCGAACCGTGACTGGCTCCACAAACATTTTCCAGGTCATGCAGCCGAACTGGAAAAATGTGAGCAGATATACTCAGCTCAACTGTCCAGGCTACCCACCCTACTTTTGGACCCGATGGGTAAATCCGATTGATGCTTATACTTGTTGTCTACGTCACTAGTCTCTGTATTGGTATGAACACTAGTGTTTCTGTAGAGTCTGTCCATAGCATTTCTTTTGTGCATATTGAATCTAGTAGGGTCAATCTAGTAAATCTGGCTACTATGGATGAGTTTTCTCGAGAGCTCGGCGTGCCTGTATTTAACTAAGCACTCGCCTAATATGATTTCTAGTTATTCATACTGTAGTCATAGAATAGATGGCTAATCATACATCGGCCCTATCACACTACGAAGCATTCACTACTTTGGAAAGAACAGACCTTAGTATGTAGCTGGTATTACAGCAAATGCGACCCACGAAGCTAAGTTATGTTTATCTTTCAACCACGTCCTCCGGCTACCACAATAGCTACATCCTAGTAGCTTCCGTTAGCATTTCCATCATGCAATCTGAGTAGCATCCTCCGCCTCGAACTCAGACCGATTCCGCTTCCGCGCGACTGTCTGCTCGCATTGTAGCTTGATCCACCCCTCGTATGCGGAGAGGCGATCGGATTCGATAGCCATGTTTGCTACGAAATAGTCTCGATTTCGGAACCGCTTCGTCTTGTCCCACATATCCTTCGCTGCTTTGGCTGTGCAGTCGCCCGTGTCCGCGGAGTTGACGTTCACACCAGCAGATGCTACACCAAATCCAGTACCCGTATGCGAGTATGCCATGCCGCTTCGCGTCAGAAGCTCTTCACCAATTTGGCATTCTTCATGGCTCGTTAAGAAACACACAACGTGCTGTTGCAGACCAAACTTACTTCCAAAGAGCAGTCGGCAAGCATCGCGTACCATCTCCGTAAGCCAACTCTGACTACGGTCCGCGCTATAGTCCCCGCAACGATCCTTGGCACACACAGCATAGCCCACATATCGCAACGGGACGGGAAGCGGCTTATCAGAATCCTCGGCCGATATTTTGAGCAGTCGCTGCTCAAGCGCATAACAGAAGGCGAGCAACGTCAAAGCCCGGTCAGCAACTCCTCGGAGGAAGTAGTGGAATCCTCCGGTGATCATGTCGGCCGTTGTTCGCCCATTTCTGGACACACAATCCAACGCTGCATTATCTTCGTCCATCGTGCGAAGACCGGAGACATACGCGCGGAGGACCTCAAGGACTTGGGCCAGTTCTCGCGGGGCGGGGGATTGTCCGTTCTCGTCGACTAGCTCCCGTACATAGATCACTGGCGCAAATGCTTCACCATATCTTTGGACCCAGTCCGAGTGTCTCTCCGGATCATCATCATCGACGTCGAAGAGTCTCGCCAGCTCTTCGTTTCCCAGCCTGATAGCCCTGGTTACGCCGCTGCCGTAGAAGGCTTCGATGAGAGCTGCGGGAGCGCAGGCAAGGAGTGGCAGGCCATGCTCTCTCCAACTTCCCAGAGTGAACAGTTTACGACTTCTAGTGTCTTTCATGAATGGATGGTCGCTACGCTGCGCTTCTTTGTATGCGGCATCAATGACAGCAACATAACCGTGGTCTTGATATAACCGACCGTAGTCGAATCGCACCGCCTGAGCTGCTTGTTCGGCTTCTTCCATCTGTTCGACAGATGGCGGAAGCATGACCGGCTTCCAGGCTGCTTTGGGGTTCTCTTTTCCCCAGGTCCGCAGGTTCTGGATCTCTCTTGCCGTAACCCGACCTCGATATCGCTTGCTCAGGCGACCGGGCTGCTCGCCTTCCTCGTCCGATCCACCATACGATGCTTGTGTGTCAACCGCGGTTTTTCGTTTCCGGGAGCGGCCGTCCATCTTGATCTGGATGTCGATGCAGGTCGATACCACTGCGTCCAGTGCCTCGCTGGCACAGTTGCTATCAATAAAATCAATCAATCCGGCTGCCCCGGATTGATTTGATTGGGTATCTCGTGGAGAGTGAATTGAATTGATTGATTTAATAGCTTAAAAGCTCTCGGCCTAATTGATTTATTTATTTAAGAACTGATTAGCTGATTAGGAATAGATTTGTAGATAGCTACTAAGAGGGCGGCGACTCTAATTGATCAATTGAATTGAGGAGGCGTACGCTACTTAACTCGTACCTAAAATCAACCCTAAAAATCCTATTACAAACTTGCTATACGCTAAATCTACAGCCTTACAAACTAATACAGCACAATCTAGCCTTTAGCCAGCTCAGAGAGCTCCTGCAGAAAATAACCAAACTATTTGCAAGTTTCCAGTCCATTCAAGAGATTGCTAATTGATTTGATTGGAAAACTTTAAGAGAGTGAACTTAATTGATTGATCAGTTACATAATCAAGTGATCAATCAAGTGGTTGCGACAGACTTGATTGTTAGCATCTGTGCTCGCTAGAGAATTTTTGTTGCGGTTATGAGGAGAAGCAGATCACGTAATGGTGTTCTGGCGCTACTTCCTCACTTTTCGAGTACCTCTTACCTCAGCTGTATCATAGATACGTCATATAAATAGACCCTGCTGCTGGCCCTTCGAGAGGGCAGCACGAACACAACAACAATACACACAATACTCTGTTTTACTGCCTTGTGCACTCACCCTTTGACAACTGCATACCTTTACCGCGAAAATTTTCCCCACATCTTGACCGGACAGAGGAAGGCGCGAGCCTTGCTAGGCCGACTGCACTATAATAGGCAAGCACATTCGACTTGAGGAGACGGAGGAAGGCGTGAGCCTCGCTAGCCTGCAAGACTGGATGGTGCGATCAGCGACCTAGAACACTACAACAGCGGGTTACTCACCCCTATCTTGAGTTTGCTTGAACAATAATCTGTAGCTACAGATTATTCACGTCTTCCTCTGGATAGGGCAACATTAGGGACGGTGATCCTTCAGTTATATCGCTGTGGTGGTTGAAGCGTACCGTCTAAAAGAAATCAGCATAGCCCTAAAGAGGTTTGAGATTCCTACAGTAATACGCGCAAGACTGACATTTCGTAGCGACAGATGGGTTGCTTGTATGAAGCCACAGCAGTGTGAAGGGCGTAGATTGCATATTCATTCGTCATTGTGCGATATTCGGCGCCGCTCCTGAGGCGGTGTATCCGCCCACCGCTCATGTGGCAGAATGTCCAATATCGCGCGTTTGTTTCCACGCTCACTTTTCGCCCCGCACGCCAACACATTACAACTCACGACACAATGTCTGACGACGGAGAATCTAACGTGCCGTTCTCCATCATTGCCTTGATAGCGCGGGCCGTACATCTTCCAGATCCCTACGATGAGGATCCAGAAGATCAAGAGTCCGGTGGAGACGAAGCCTCTGCAGATGGCGGCGTTCCACTCGACATGGACCCTCCGCAACTACCGGTGAACATACCTCCCATCACACCACAGACTCCACAAGAAGGACAATCTGCGCGTCAAGATCCCCAGTGGGCGCCGCATCTGCATCACGCACCCCAAGCTCCTGGATTTTCACCACCAGCTCTTCAAGGATCACATTCGATACCTAATATCACGCACCAAACATTTCCAGCTAACCCGTCTACTCCACAATTCTCCCAATCAGCGCATCCACCACCCGGTCCTATTCATCAACAAACCCAGTTCACACGAGCACCACCGGCTTCACCCCAGCCAAGGTCCACGTATATCGGCGCCCCTGAACAGCCGGTAGCTACAAACGGACAACTGCGTTACCCGGTCGAGCGGTACATCCCCCCACCTAGCTATTACGACTGTGACAGTTTCGAGGTAGTGAGGGATTCTGGAGTTCCGGCAAGATTCGCAAACTGTTTTGATTGCGGGCGACCTAAAGGTCTCCATACGAATAATATGCATTGCCCCTTCCAATGCCAATTTTGCAAGTCACCGCACTATGGAACCGTAAGTACTGATCTATACCGCAGTTCTCCCTTGTGAAATCCTGACTAATACACTACACTACAGCCGTGCACTCAACTCTATGCTTCCACCGCCTTCCTAAGTCGATATGCCGCCGTACCTCCAATTAGATTCCCACCCAGTCTACCCATCAAACCAAATCGAGATGAAGCGTACCACCTAAGAGATCTAGGCTATATAACTATTGAGCCATGGCACAATCGTCTGGGTCATCAGCGTGAGGCCTACCATTGGATCAATCCACAGGTAACGCCTCTCAGCAAACGCCAAGTGCAGCGACAGATCCCGCGGGATAACCGACTCCAGAAATCTGGAGGAAGCGGACGAGGAGGACCTAGTGGGCAAATAGGGCGTGGTAGTCAAGGCGTGCGTGGTGGACAAGGAGCGCGTGGTGGGCAAGGAGGCCAACCCATCACATACGGCCACCCAGCCGGAGCAGGCTACCAACTAAATCAACAAACCGGACATGGCCAGCCGGTAGGACCAAACCATCAATCCAATCAACCTACCGAAAATGGTCAGCCGACGGGAGCAGGCTATCCACACAACCAACCCACTGGATATGGCCAGCCGACGGGAGCAGGCTATCAACCTAATCAGCCCCCCGGACATGGCCAGCCAGCAGGACCAAAGCTACCATCACCATCAACAGCCCGCAGGGGGTAGCTCCCAAACGAACCAGCCCTATACTCCGCAAGCATACACGTCCCCACATGCGCCTAGAAATGGGAGGGGACATAATTCTTCTTCTCAGAGGGGAGGCACGGGGGGTCGGCCAAATGCTCGTCGAGGTTGAAAACTTCCTGTACGCTGCATTCCTGGAAGCTACATACGCCAACATGTGAGAGGGATGATGCGTCTGAGATACGATAGGTATGTTCTCGGAGGTGGTGGGAACGAATGCACTTGCTAGTCTTCCACGTCTATATCTGTGTGCGTCATTGAATTTTCACTGGTCTCTATACGCTCTTTCTCAAGCGCGCCTACTTGCAGAACCATGATGCCGACGAGCCGACGAGCCATCCATGTTTTGAGTGTGCAGCTACTGGCATCTTGTTTACCTCCTTGGTGCGCGTTCCTGAACAAAGTCGGAATCTAGGCGAGGCTCTCTAAGTCTTTGAATAGAGTGTCTGATGAAGGACTCGTGGAGCTGGTGTCAGGCCGGAGTTCGGGCGTTGAGCTTGTTGTGGGAGATACGCTTGTTGAGGGTTCGGGCCAAGGAGGGCGGCCTGCGTTATGAAAGCCCAATTGATGTGTTACATTCAGCGGCGGGCAAATGGAAGGCCAAAGGGGCTAGAACAGCTTTGATCGGCCATCCCTTGCCAATTCGCATACTGCAGGCAACGAAATATGATGACGTAGTCTCGCGCCTCATCACGGTGGATCCTTGAGGTTCACGTGCTAACGCGTGTCCGAAGCCGCTAGACCTTTTTTAAAATCTGCCACTCGCTGCTCCGCCATCTTCTTTTCGTCGTCCCCTCTGCACTCTGCTTACAGTACGCAATCATGGAGCGGAATCATGAAGGATCCATGCCGGAGGCCTCCCCAGATGACTGTTCGGCTCAAGGCCCCGAGGGTCAGTTGTTTGAGCTATTGAATGCGCATGGGTTAATTCGGTGTAGACCAGACACGGTACGACGAGTCTTCCGCTCAAGAGTTCGACAGACAGTTGCCATTACATCAAGCTCGCCCAACAACCGCTGCTCGAATGTCATCACAAGGTATTCATTCTTTATGCGACTCAATAAGAAATCGCTCACATCGCATCTATAGTTCATCACCCGCAGTCATCGTCCCAGCATCCAACCGGCAACACTCCCGGCGCTCCAGAGCTGTTTGCGAAGATGGTGGATCTGTTCGAGCAGATGGCTGGTTTAATGCGCGAGCTTGGCAGAGTAATCGATCCATCAGAAGACAATCGGTCATATATAGCTCCGCCGCAGCATCAAGCATACGTCCGCCAGTCGCGTCCTCAGGAACACTCTCCGGGATACGTCCCCGAAGGCACTCCTCGGCCATACTTCCGCCAGTCGCGCCCTCCGGGGTACGTAACTCAGCACCACCCCCAAGGATACGTCCCCGAGGGCCCTCCACCACCGTACATCCCCCGGTCTCATCCCCAAGACAACGTGTCGGATTCTGGTCTTCCATCCCTAGACTACCTCATTCAGCAAATTGCTAGCCTAGACGAGCTGGATGTTGATTGAGTCAAAACGCCTGACCTACTGCACGAGCTCTTGGATCCGCTACATAGTGTTGGATGGGGATCATGTTCAACTGAATGGCTCATCGGACTATTTCAGCATTACCCCGCTTGCAACGCTGGGGTTAGCTGCTTGGTTGTTTGTTAGTCAATGATCCTAGAGTAGACCATAACTTTCGAGCCATATACAGACCCCCCTGTGCATGTATCTACAGGGAATTCCATCACTCGGCTTCGTGGACTAAGCAGAGTCCTATCTCCATGCTGTGTCTACCCTTCGTCTTACATCGTTATTTTAACACACTTTACCAGCGAACCATATTTTTCTAGCCGATCTAAACCCTTCTAGTCTCTTTGGCCTTCCCACCGACCGCAAATCAATGCTATGAGACGTTCCTCGGCAACCCCAACTCTACGGAATTTGCGCCCATGGCATGCTTCTCTGTTCCTCTTCCACATCGCACAGCTCCCTCTGACGAGTATCATTCGTTTCCAGTCATCGATGCGCGAAAGAGACAGCCGCCCGTGCATTTACCGAGCAGATCATCTGCAACAGTGTCTATATCATTCATCTTATGTCGTAGTCAAACGTTGGTTCCAGAGCCCACCCGTTCGATCGATACGGCAAGGTGTCAAGCCTCTATGGCGCTTGCTGCCTTCATCAAGATCATCTGCTGCACGACTAGAAAGGTGCAGAAGGTTCAGGCTACGGAGGAGTAATCCTTTGGATGCCAGAGCACGTTTTAGCATGAAAGCGTCGTTCGATGATATCTTGGGAAAGCCTACATGTATCCAACAGACCAGGTTTAGTAAAATTTGACGTAACTTAAAAGTCAAAACTTAATAAATGCTGGGTAGCCAGCTTGGTTGGATAAATTTGTAGAATGGAGTGAAAGTCACATGTGTGTGGTGACGGGACATACTGCTTTAACAGGTTTACGTACCCAGTGATCTACAGATTTTGGCCCGTGAACAAACTGCAATGGAAGTAATGTAGCGCGTTGTTCGTAATTCTCTAAACTTCTCTAGAGTGAACGCCTGCCCTAGAATGATTAAGTGCCTTCCGTCGGGTAGCTGCTTGCGAGGCTAACGCTAGCCTGTTTGGGACTAGCATTTCTGTCCAGGTGAATAAATATCACGCACCCTCCTGTACTATTAATACCCCCATAATATCTTCAACATACTACCTGATCCCTGCGTTCATACACAACACGAAACCCTCTCGCACCTTGCAATGTCGAAACCATACACTAACCTGGAGGACTTCCTCCGCCGTGGCGTCGAGACTCCCGAGTGTCCAATATGTTGCGAGGAATTCGGTCCGGCGACTTCAACTACTACTCCTCAAGTTCCAAAAAACGCGCCAGCATCCAAAAACTCGCCTTTAGTACTCATACGCATTGAAGCTTGCGGGCACTCGTTCCACCGTGGCTGTCTTCTGGGCTGGATCAAAGGACAAGGTCGCAATACCTGCCCAATGTGTCGAGGCGTACTCTTCCGCGACAACCGCACGAATCACTCTCAACTCTTCCGCAACAACCACCTGGAGCACTCTCAACAACCTGGTTCCATGCCGATATATGATTTCTTGCGAGAATCGACGGTCGACGACCGGCGCGAGTTGGTGGTGTTAGAGGCGTGGCTGGCATCTATGCGTGCCAGGGGTGTTGGGCGGGTACAAGTGCCATCTCCAACACAGGACGAGAATTGGTCAAGAGTGGGACCTATGAGGGGGGCCGAGGCTCTGTCAGGAGTGCCATCTACGACGTTGCGTTCGGCTATGCCGAGAGTGGCACCTGTTATGGTGAGGGGTCAGCCTCCGTCTACTGTTACCGGCCGCATGAACGATCTCATCATGGGTATGGATCGTGGTTTTCACGTTGACGAGGCGAGACTACAACAGGGACAAACTGATGCACAGGCGCGCGAGCAGATTAGGGGCGGAATAGCGCAACGTAGAGGCATAGTGCTTCAATCCTCTAGCCAAAACACGCCGCCCGAGCCACCACTTCATGGACCCGCGTCTACCAATCCTCAAGAGCCTCGTGCATCATCGAGTCGTGTCCCGGAGGCAGAACCTGATGAGGCTCCGTGGTGGCGTAATGCGAGGAGGCACCATCATTGGGGTAGGTGATACCCTTCTTGAAAAGGGTAATCAGCACTCTTTTTAGGTTGATCGGGAATACTAAGACTGCTGGAGCAAAGGGAGACAGGTTGAGCGTTTGAACTGCGATCATTGATGTCGCTGCTGCTACAGCGCACATGGTAGAACTTGTGTTCTCGTGTATATCTAAATGCTGAGCGCGACGGCTGAGCGAAAAGAGAGGCACAGATACCTTGTAGTATAGCCGTATGGAATTCCACAGTACCCCGACTCCACCATTTTCATGCAGCTTTGACAGCACTTGGCTCAAAGCTGCAACGCTATGCAAACCTTGGGTCTTACCACATAAGATAGGGCAGACTAACAGCTTCATTCCTCACCGTCCACGTCGTTCCTGGGGTTCATTCTCCCTGTGATTATAGTATCCATGACAAATCCCTCTGAAGTAATGCAATGAGCGACTTGCGTCCAGGTGAAGCAGCAAATGCGATTCATGCTCTTCATCATTCAAGCCATACCATGGTGAGTCCCGATCTCTAGTCCTGCACAAATGATTAGTTTACATGTAATTTTGCTACATCGGAGCCACTTACAATCGGTTGTCGCGTATGAACTCTCCGTTCGTCTTGCCTTTCCAATATGGATGCCTTGAATTGCTCCATCCATCCGAGTGATACAGTGGTTCCAGGGAGTGGTCGAGGTTCTTCGGAGTCATTGTGAGCATGGCCTCGTGATATCCAAGCATTTCGTGCCCGAGAAGTTGCTTTCGTGTGGCTTCCTTGGCGCGTTGGTATCCAATATCTTTACCATCAGCTTTCCCCTGCTTGTGGCCTCTGTTGTAACCATCGTCGTAACCTTCTTTGTTTCCCTCCTCCCAACCTTCATTGTGTCCTTCTTCCCAGCCTTCGTCGTGCCCCTCGTCCCAACCTTCTTGCCTTCCCCCGTCCCAACCTTCTTGGAACCCCGCAGCCTTTCCATCTTTGAATCCAGTGCGGCGGCCTTCTTTAAGTCCTCCTTTTCGTCCCTTAGTTTCCCCTTTCTGAAACCCTGCACTGATTCCTTCTTGAAAATGTTCATGCTTACTATGTTGGAAACCTGCCTCATAGCTGTCTGTCTGATGTTGCGCTAGAGCATCATTCTTTCCTTGCTCGATTCCGGTGGTGTTCCCCTCTTCATATCCCGCCTTGTGACCTTCCTCGTACCCATCATTGAAGCTCGTGTCATTGGCAGCGTTTTCAGCAATTTCGTATGCGTCATTGACCAGTTTGTCGATCAGCCCCTCCTTCTCTTCTTTAACAATAGTATAACAGAAGGTCTTGGCCTCAGTTAACATCTCCGGCTTGATTTTCTCTAATTCCTGATTCACTCTCGTCCACAAGACAGCTTCTAATGCGGTACCTTCTCACGATTCAACCTTGTGTCGATGCCAGTCTTCTTGCTCGACAGAGAACGCCTTGCGTTCTAGTTGAAGAGAAATCGTAGCATTCTTGTGATTGTCGATCTCTTTTTGATTTGCTAACCGTGCCGCCTCCACATCTTTCTCACGCTGTGCGACTAAGTTCATTCGCTGCGTATGCTCGTTCCGGAGATCATCTCGTGCCTTCTCGAACCTCTTCGTCAACTCCACAAGACGAAGCTCGGGCACACAGTGTTTCTTTTCCCATTTCTCGAATGCTCGAGTCGCTGTTGCGTGGCCCTTCACCAAGTTTTGCATCTCCCCCAACGCCGTGTCTACCTTGGCTCCGAAGCTCTTAATGACTAAGCAAATATCATCGATATTCTTTGTCTCTGCTTCCTTCTGTTTGAGCTTAGATTCTCGCTCTTTGAGTTGTGCTTCGAGGGTTTCTGCTGCTGCGAGTCTGTGCTGATCTTTACCCTTCTCTTTCTCACTAGCTTGTCGCAGAGCCCGCAAGTGACGCATGTGTTCCTCCTATTCATTCTGCATATGCAACAAGTTCCCTATTTCTTGGGCGGCATTGCGGGCGTCGTCGGCACTACTTTTCTGAAATAAGGCGCGTTTGGCGTCCGCATCGCATTTGGCCAGCCATACCTCTTGCATATGTGTCTGTGCCCATTGCGCCCATTGTTCGTAGCGTAATCGATCCTCATAGAAGTCCTCAAGGATTGTAGCAACAGTTCCCGGCAGCAGGCTTGGGCTGAGGTCCGTAAACTCCCAGAAGTCTACACACGTCGACGGTGAGGGTAAGGGTGGCGCTCCTGCGAGAGGGTCTTTGGGCGGATTCCAGTACGGTCTTGAAGGCGTTGAAAGAGGCTGCCACGTAACTGCATCTGTTAGACTCCATGATACATAAATGAAGCCATCGCCATCGAGAATCGAGATGTTCAACTCACCGACGCTGCGAAGGTCATCTCCTGTGTTGGCTTCCCAATTCGCCTTTACCAGTTCGCCACCCCGCGAGCCTACTTGGGCCGACATGGCGCAGGTGGGGTGATATTGGGGGTGAGAAACGTCGAGGTCGCGCCTGGCGGATCGGGAAAGAGAGAGGACGGTGCCAAGCCACTAGCGTCGCACTCATTCAAAGGTTTTCGCTGCGCCAGCGATGAGCTTCATTAAATCTGTGGTGTGCCGAGCAGCTTGTTCTGTATAATAAGCCATCGGAACTGCGGGTTGTGCGTGAGACATCTCTGCAGTGTCTCTTCTCCTATTTTCTTTCACTTTTATCACTCCCCGACTCTCTCTCCGGCTCCTATACCAAGAACATCATCGCCGCGCCTATCGTTCTATCATTGAGACTCCACCCATGCATGGTGTTTCATCTAAATATAACAGTCAAACGGGGTGTCAATCTTTGTTACTAGGTAAGTGTTGCTGAACGTGGATCTGCAACACATCACTTCGTGAATCTCACCTTGTGGCTCTAGATAACCGTCAGTTCGCTAACGGGAATCACCGAAAGCCGTTGGAACGTGACTTCAAGCATAGTACAAAAG
The DNA here is from genome assembly GCA_011032825.1 of Massariosphaeria phaeospora. Lineage (NCBI taxonomy): Eukaryota > Fungi > Ascomycota > Dothideomycetes > Pleosporales > Massariosphaeria > Massariosphaeria phaeospora. Next base: position 1,022,003 of record JAADJZ010000002.1, read on the forward strand.
CAGTTACTATCTGTTCTATGGCCGCTGGCGTTTGATGCTGGAACCAGCAGGTATGTTTCCAGAACGTCCACTATTGATCGAGCTTGAACTGACTCGCTTTCTATGATAATCCAGCCATCCCTCAAGATCTGTCTAAATCTGTAACTGCCGAGACCTCCTCCAGAAAAGGTCCCGCGAAGCTTCACAATGAGGCATTGATCAAGACATTCGCGACCGAGATCTACGATGTACTTCGGCTCCGGCTGGAGCACCTAGGCGGCGATGCAATCGTTCGCATCGAAGAAATGCTCGCGATTGAGGAGTACATCTCAGGCGAAGAGGAAGGCGGGGTCGAGGTTGAAGATTGTCAATAGTGGCCGTCGTCAATCCTCAACGATCGTCTCCGATGCCCTGCACGAGATAGTCACACCGGCCAGTCGTCTCCGATACCCTGCACGAGATAGTCACACCTGTCATTCGTATAACTTCGCTATCGGAGAGGCTGTGCGCGATGCTAAGGGGAACCGAGTCTGTTTTCACAAGAATAGGGACTTCAATCATGGTGCTGCCGATCCAGATCGCAGCTTCCGATACATCATCAGTTCTTCCGATCTACATCGGTTCTTCCAACAAGAAAGATTAGGTTTTAGGCAATACTCTTGACAGTACATAGGAGCTTAGCAACGGTCTACCTCTGTTCCTTTAACCCTATTGTATCTAGTAAATCAGCTATACACTACTAAAGCACAGTCTCTAGCTGTACCAGAACAAAGCGCACCGAGGACACGAGCGACGTTCAGATACAATGGCCAGATGTTTTAAAAATGTGCTCTTCCATTCCAGTATATCAGAAAAGCAACCGACGGCTTTCTCAACTCTCTCATCCCTTGACACCAGTTCCAAGCATCAACACACCATGTCAGACACACATCCACCAACTTGGGCGGAATTCCTTGTGGGTGATTGGTTGGTTCCTTGTGATCTCCGACCTTACAACTCTTGCTCTCTGTGCGATTTGAATTACAATATCGGCGAGGACATTGTTTACGTGCAGCCGTGTTACCACCATTACCACCGCGAGTGTCTCAAGAACTGGTTCGACTCAACTCCCCAGAAGGCTACTAACTGCCCTAGCAATCACACGGATCTGTTCGGCGCGACTTCTACTTGGAGCCAGCTCTACGCGGCTGGCCCCGACGGTTCTATGGCCCTTCACGACTTGCTCCGGGACAACGACCCCGCCCATTTGCCCGAAAACGACCTCAAACTGAGCAACAAAGTGCGCCAGATTCTGCTGAAATTGGACGGCCCCAACGACACTGACGACCAGACGAATATCAGCCGGTGGTACAGCACCAAAGACCTGCGCGACCACCTCGTCTCGCACATGCTTTGGATGCAGAAGGTTTCCAGCGCTGAGCGGCCCATCATCGCCCAGTCTTTCATGGACGCGCTCATTGTTCTCATGGACATCCACCTGGTATACGAGCTCGGCGCAGCGCGGACGATCAGGGAACGGCTTGCTTGGCTCCGCTATCGTCCCGTCTACATCCATGCGCGCAGCGGAACCGACCCGCCAATCCTGCGCGAGGTCAAGCAGAAGATCGCAGCGCTATCAGAGTTACACGAGATCCGCGATCCGGGTCGCGAGGTCACAGTCAAGGATATGTATACTTCCTATCTCGAGTTGGTAAAACATCTAACTCAGGCTTTGGACCTACTTGCTGCTAGACTCATTCCCCAGGAGGTAGAGGACCAGAATCCAGAGCATGCGGATCCCCCTGGACTCACACCCGCCGATGTACGCTCGTTTGATCACTCTGTGCAGCTGGCACGGATGCAACTCGACAAGATCTTGAAAAACGAGCTAGAGGACGTTTGGTGGTTGGAGCTCGAAAACGATCGAGTGCGTCTGGGTCTATAGCATTTGAACGCAATGTATACATGGCAGGTACTGTGCGATGCTCAAGCTCTCTCGTCACAGCTGTAACCTAGTATAAGCTTCTCTTTGGCCAAAAGAGTGAGCTCTAATCAATCATATCAAACCAAATCCCCCATCATCCCAATTTGTCAATTCTCTCCAATTCTCAGTACACACATCTCCGCCCACTCCCTCATCAACTCCACCTCCGAGTCCAAGTTCTTCTTGCGCCGATACACACAGCTCAAGAAACCCTTCGCCGCAATCTTCTCGTCGCCCCTCTTCTTCCTGTCCATAAATCTACTCCCAAATGCTCTGATCTCCGTTTTTAGCGTCTCCTCCATACCACCCGCCTGCGCCACAAGCTCATCAAGATAGCCCTTCACGAGCGCCTTGGTCTCGCAGTTCGGCATCACAGCGAGCAGCTCGAACATGAAGACGCGGAACTGCGTGACGGCTGAGCGGTAGGCAAGTTGTGGGTTGAAGAGCGCGGCGCCGGCGGCTTGAGCGGCGTGGTAGTTGTCGATGAGAGTGCGGACGTCAGGGAGCATGCGCGGGGTGTCGCTTGCGGCGAGGAGATGGTTTTGCTCGTCTAGGCTGGCCAATGCGTCGTGGAGATTTCGCTGGGCTTCGAGCGTACCGGCGAGAACGTCCTTGTAGTGCTTCTGGACAGCTGGGCGCTTGAGGTCTTCTAGCTTGGGTAGAGCGAAAGGCGGGAGGTTGTTAGTGTACTTGAACGTGTTGAGCTTTTCGGCTACGTCCGCGTACCAGTCTAGACCAGGCTGAGTCGTTGTGTTGTTGCCAGCGGGGGCGGAGAGTGAGCCGGTTGCGTTGGTGTAGGGTCTGTTTACTGTTAGCATTCGGTCAGCAATGATAGGGCTGTATCATACTCCCGGGTGTTTGTATTCTGCGTGCTAAACTCGGCGTCTCGATCATCGGCAGCGCGAATAGCTGAGGCTAGCCGGGCTGCGGTATCATCGTCAACATGGGTAGGTGAGACCTTCACATTGTTGCGCGTCGACGCTCTGGTTACCCTTCTCTTTGCAGGACGAACGTGATCGGCAGCTTCGCTGTCCTCGCGGTTTTCGCGCCTGGGACGCCAGTCATCGTCGTTGGTAACCATGGTGAAGTTGTGGTGGTTGATTCAGCGTGCGTGTTGGAGGTGCGAAGGGTTTGGGGTGTTGTTGAACGCAGTGTATATATCCTGCGGCGCACTAGAACACAAGAGAATCATTGGGCGTGTTGTGGGTGACGAGCTGGTGGAACTAGCGCCTCGCGGAAATGAAACCGGAAGCCGATCGGCCAGCCAGCAGAAACAATGTGCTCAGAACGCGTGACTACCGTGGGAGCAGCTGGAAGCCAATGTGCGCAGCCCGCCCCACCTAACTACCTAATTTCCTCTACTATATATATTTAATATTTGGGAAATATTAACATCAATCCGGCCACCTACCAGTTCGTGGTATTGGAAATATGACCGCTGCCTTGGGTACAGCTTGGGTACAAACCCGATACAGGCCAACTTTTTTTAGACTTTTTTAAAAATCTTTTTTTTTGCGTAGGAGTACAGTAGGCTGGCTAATTTATTCATGCGTTACATTAGATAGTCAGTTACAGCAGGATGTCATGTGAAAGAAGAGGCTCACTCGATAAATATATAACATACTATACAGTCCAGAGAACAGCGTGTAGACGACCTAGGTAGATTCGCGCACTCGCGGTGGAATCGGCCACCCCAGCACGTCATATCATATCCATGCCAGCTACCCTAAACATCTCGGAGTCCGCATAAGTAAATAGTCAATAGCCAAATAAACCGCCTGTACCATCCTGAAGGTACATAGGCATCTTCTAACCTTTCCTCCGTCTTCAAGAGCCGCGAAAAACAAGGAACCTCCACAATGCGCTCATAGCTCTTCGTCCTCCTCAAAATCGGGAAGGTCCTGGAGCTGTACACGACGGCGTAGAACAAAGCTCGTCATTGTGAAGGGGAACGTCGTTGAAGTGGACTGCGCATCCGTCATGCTGATGTCAGTCTGAGGCGCCGGAACCGCGAGGCGGGTCTGCAATTTGTTAGATACCTGGTACACTCAAAGACATGTGGAAGAATGTACTTACCCTAGGCCGAGCGATATTACGGCCCCCGATGGCGACCCTCTTGAACTGACGAGCGGCAGCAACATCGTCCTCACCACCCATGCGCTTGCGCTTGGTGCCGTTTGCAGACGAGGCGGAAGATCGACCGTGCTCCTTGGAAGTGGAGGAGCCGCCACCTTGAGTGGACGACTCTGGTCGTGGTGCCTCAGCCTCGGATGAAGGGGTTTTCTTCTCCTGGATCTCCCCCTCTTCAACGTCGCTGTCGACGATGAACTCGTCGCTCTTGTACGTCTTCTTAGGCTGAGGCTTCTCACCTTCAGCCTTGTCGTCCGTATCGTCGTCATCCACGACGACGGTTGCTGCCTTTGACATCTGGTTCTTCTTGGCAACCGGCACGGCGACACCCTTCTTAACCTTTTTGGCAACTGGCACAGCGACACCTTTGTCGCCTACCTTGGCCCGCTGGTTCTTGGCCGCCTTCTCCTTCTTGGCACCAGCAGAGTCTTGAGAACCCACTTTTTGCAGTGGGGCAGCAGCTTGTGGAGGCTTCTCCGGCGCTGGCTTCGAAGCGGCCTTGGACTCGACCGCCTTTACGTCCTTGGTGACGTTCGTAGCGTCATCGAGCGCCTGACGTGGAGTATCGGCAACCCCAGCATTGCCTGGCTTGGTGGCAGCAACCTTTGCCTTGGCTTTGGCGAGCCTAGGCTTAGGCTCGGATTCGGACTCGCTGTCCTCAACAACCTATCAACTCTGTCAGTCATGATCCACAAGGTTTGCGTCCAGTGTTGCTTACCCGTCTGGACCTGCCCGCCGTAGCGACGCCCTTCTTAGACTTCTTCGGCTGCGGTTCCGATGTGGTATGTTCAGGCTTGGACTTCGCCTTACTTGATTCGCTATTTGATGGAGCTTTCATCGTCACGGTCCTGGTGGCGGTCTTGCTCTTAGATCGACGGTTCTTGAGCTGTGGTCAGTGTTAGCAGGAACATGAAGGGATCCTGGGATAAGATCAACGTACCGTATCCTCAATCATCTGTTTGGACCAGTTCCTTGGCAGGTACGCCAAACATTCGCGGAAGACTCGGTAATGCCGCCAATCGAGCTCGACATCATCGTAGTTGCCGTCCTCGTCGGGCTTGAACTCATCCACGGTCACCATTATCCGCTTGCTGAGTGAGTATTCTTCGATCAAGGTTTTCCTCACGTCGACGAGCCAGGCGTTGGTTCTGTCGATCATTTCCATGGCCTTCTGGGAGAGATCTTGGCCATGTTCGTCGCCGATAGCGTTCAAGCCCTTGTAGACATCCTTGTACTCGATGAGGTCTGACTTCCGATCTTCATAGATCTCCTCAAACTTCGCGCGCACCTTCTCCAGGACAAGGGCGACCTTCTCCTCGCGTTCCTTCTGGAGCTGTGCTGCAGTCGGTTCATGGGGCGCCGGGCCCTTGGTGGCGGCCTTGGTTGCAGGTCTCGAGGCATTGCGCTGGGAAGACATTGTGGTGGCTAAGTTTGGCGGTCGAAGGTGTGGTGATCGACGGCTGGAGGTGTAAAGATGTATAATGGAGATCGCTGTGGTAGAGCAGGTTCGTGCAGAAAAGACTTTGGTTGGTCTGCGGAAGAAGTCGTGCAGGTGGATGTGTGTGGAGAAAACGCTGAGAGTGCGGGGTTCAAGTTCGACAACGGAGCGTCGGGAAGATTAGTAAAGATCCGAGCCGAAGGTAACGCGCGGTGCCAGGATGATGCGGTCGGTGTCGAGTGAAAATCCACGTTGCCGGGGGAGCGGTCGAGTGAAAGTTGTGAACCTGCCGGAATGGCCGAATCACGGCATCGCGAAGGCAGACTCCTCGAAGATAGACGCCCCCATTTATACTTCTCATCGTTAGTGTGACAAAGCATTAACAGGTCCAGTGAACGGGAAGAGATGCGATCTTGTCCCTTTCCAGGACACTCACATGCGTCCAACTCCCGACTTATAATCCATTTCTTATCGGGGCACAACCGTAGAGGCGATAATTACCCTATCATTTCGTATATAGCGGACATAGATTGGAGACTGGTGTGGGTGGTGATTAACTTATACTCTCGACCCCCTACGCGCCTGTTGGACGACTGGATTCACAATCGAGCATGACATCAGCAATCGCTTGAGTAAAACGGTAGGAAACTTTTGAGATATAGGAAGCAAGCGGAGATGACAGTAAAGAACAGAAAACAACGAGACTGAAGTGCGACCTGCTGTACAGACAACGTGGGGCGCGGTGAAGGAGAGAGATTAGTCAGAGCAGTCTCCCAGTGTGGTGGCACAACAGCATTCAGCACAATGACTTGGCTCTACAGAAATGCTAAACAGTTAGGCGCCAGTATGCAGTTGTGCACCTTCAACGTGTTGCCGCATGCATGATGGATTATTGGCCATAACGGACTGTTCCACGATCCGCTCCAGGAATATCTACAACTCGTCCTTGGCCACACCGTCGATCGACACCAATTCCGTCTCGAAGACTGGCAAAGGTTAGAATATTCCTACACATCGGCTGCGCCAGACTTACTCAACACGCTGTTGGCGGGGATGGGGCCCACACCCCTCTCGCCGTATGCCCAGTCCGGCTGGATGGTGAGCTTCCACTTCTCACCAGGGCACATGCCCAGCAGTCCCTGATCCCATCCCTTGATCACTTGTCCCTGTCCAACAGAGAACGAGAGAGGGTTTCCGCGGTTGTAGGAGGAGTCGAACTCGCTGCCGTCCTTCTCGAGGGTGCCGCGGTAGTGCACATGAACTTTGTCGCCGGCGACGGTCTTGCGGGAGCACTCGACGGCGGTGACGACGTCCGTTTTAAGGTGCTGGAGCTTCGTTAGCTGTTGTCCATATCAGGAGAGAGTATGGGAGGCGCACCTCGTTGTTAATTTGGGCGAACGCAGCGGTGGCAAAGGCGAGGACGGTGGTGAGCTTCATGGCGGTGGCTAGTGGTGTATACAGGAAAATCGCAGGGTTTGGAGTCTTCCGGTGAAGAATTGGAGCAATTGCAGGGCGGGGTGGAGTTTGGTGCAGAGGTCGTGGTTGTGGTTGATGAGATGTCGTTCATTGTGGGGAAGCACGCCAAGGCGCTGTTCCTGACATCTGTCCTAAGCTGCTTCCGTCATTGGTCGGATCGAACAAGCGAGATGACGTCGGGGCCCCGGGGCTCCGAGTCTCTATCAACGTCGTGATGTCCTCCAGCTCCGGCCGAGCCAACTCAACTCAGTAATTTCGTATCTAGGGAGCCGCCCTTTTACTTCCCCGGTAGATTCGCGTTCAGTTGAGAATCCATCCAAACAAAATGAACAATGTGCAGTTGTTTGTCGGCATACCTGAAGCCACCGGAGCTTTCGCGCATTGCGGTTCATCTCAATCCAAACACGGTTGAAAGAAGCGCGGTTGTATAAAGCTGAGATGGGAGTATTATTAGCCTTGCAACTCTCATCCCGCACGCATCTATGACCATGAGTCGGTACTTCCTTAATGACATCCTTGAACGAGGTGCTCCTGTTGATAGCACGCCCTACAGAACGGTTGATCAAGCTGCTACCCTGCAGGAACACTCCAAAGCTAACCAGCAGGCTCAACACACCGTTACGTCGCCAGGACAAGATACTGTGAAGACACAGGTACGAGTTAGTATAAGCTCACAGCAAATACAACGCGACGACGATCCGCCGGCGCCCAACGCCATCGAAGCATTATCTGCAGACCATCCTGCTATCGCCAATAAAGCTGCCGACCTTCCCGAACAGTCTAAACCGATAAGTGACGCAGCTCCTGTACTCCCGCCAGTCACAAAAAGCAGTCCTCAGTTTCCTTTTGATCTAGAAGCTGAACACCCAAAGCTACTGGTACCAATCTCGACCAAGGGCACGAAGCGCCCGCACGAAGACGAACACCATGAGTTCAAGAACGATGGGCGGAAATTCGATCCTCCACCCAAAAGGCAGAAAGCGGAGCAGGGCATTCAGGAACTACGCAAGATTCAATACGCCGCAAATGCTGCGGTGGTTCCTGATCACCAACCAAACGTTAATACAGAGGGGCCTCCTGAGAGCCCTGGCGAGGAACCGGCAGATGCCGAGCCTGCTCGGCCGGGAAAGAAGGCTACGAGAACGCGTCGAAGGAAGAGAGCTACAGCAGTGCGAAGTGTAAAGACGCGTGCTCAACACAACCTCCCATCGCAAACCACTGAGTCTAGTACCTCTGCCACGGATATTGAAGCGGTAGATCGGAGCGAAGTCAGTGAGGCCACCGAATATCCGACACCGTCTGGAAGACCGCGTAGACAAGCGGCAGTAAAGGCCGCTGCAAGGATAAAGAAAGGAGGAGGAAAAATAAGGTCTCACCCGAGGGCATCGCTAGCTCTGTGAAGGATGAAACGATATCCGGGAAAATGCGGGTTGTACTTGTTCATAGTATATTGGATTGTGCTAAAAATTGAACTCATCTGCTATTTTCCAAACAATTAACTGCTTGATTGCGTAGCAGTCACGGGCGGAGTAACTATACAGTCTTCTGCTTGCTTCAAGTCACTCTGAGTTTGAGCGGATCGAACACGGACCATCTATGTATCCCAGGTAAGCATTTATGGTGTCCTGTTTTTGCGAAGCTCGGGGCTGACAGTGCCCGGCAGCTGCGCTGCTACAGGGACTTCCATGTTCGCTACAAGTATGACTATATAGCAGCTCAGAGCACACTATAATGTATACTCGACGGTTGCTAACATGGTGGGCCGGTTCCGGCCAGGCGCTTCGGTCGTCCGGGGCCGCCCTGCCACGTGATTTACGGCCGAGGTCCTTTCTTTCACAGGGTACTCCAGGCAACGGTTGGCGATTCTTCGGAGATTGGCCACGTCACTGGTGATCTTTATGTAATCACTTCCGCATGATAAGACCCCTCCCACTTCCACTGTTGACCCAAACATTGCCCGCGAACCTCGAGCGTCCAACCACCCGCGTCCTACTACTGCAAAACGCGATCCACATCTACCTCTTCTTGTATAACTTTCAAAGTTCTACACATCTACCAGCGTATACGATGCCACTCGTCAAAGGCAGGAAACGCAAAGCCGCCGAGCTCGAGACCGAGTCTGCGGTCGATCGCTTCGACGCCTTGAAGAAGCAGCGGGATGAGGAGAACAAGCTGGCAGTACAGGCAGTCCAGGAGAGTGCGCTTGCTCGACTCAAGGCTGCCAGGGCGAAGAAGGCAACGGCTTCCACGAGCAGCGACGGTATTAGCGAAACTTCCAAAGGCCCGACCAATGAGGCACCTGAGGCGGACACGATTGCTCCGTCAAGGGAAGACCACCTGCTCGCGATGGAGAAGCGCATGCTCGCCAACCCTTCTCTTCCGAAAGAGGCGGTCGCGATGACAATGGCGAAACTCCGAGGCGAGAATTTCAGGCCCGAGAAACCCGTCGACCTGGCTCTCGAGGAGGTAAAATCTCATCCTTCCTCAGTCTCTTTTTCCTATTTGCTAATATAGAATAGATCCGTGCCATGGGCGTGAAGAAGGCGATGTCTAAAGGCATCTTCAAACCGTGGTACAAAAACTACGTGAAGCAGTGCGAATCAATGAGGTTGTTCTACAATCCCGACCTCCCGCGCCCCCACTGGTACATTCTGCAGGAGCAAAAAGCTCGCCTGGCAGACATGACTTCGGTATGCGACTCTAATTTTCCCATTTATACTCGAGCTAATTTCCTATAGTCTGAAGAGTTTGTCGGCTTGAGGAAATCCCACGCAGCGCTGGCGCGCAATCCTGTGATGCCAGACACGATCAAGCAGTGGAGGAGCGACGTCGTCCGCAACCAGTTCGCGCGCTACTACAAGCGCAAGAACCTCGCGAACAGGATCCCAGACGACTTCGTCTACGACGCGAATGTCAAGCGGTATATGCCGACGGCCGCATCAAACAAGTTATTCCAATTCGATGGGGTAAGTCGCAGATTGGAGTTTAAGTTTCAACAACACTAACCGGCAACAGGAGCCCCAGCTCAGGGACGTATCCCCACCGGCCAAGGTCACAAAGGTATCTGGGCGAAAGGCGAAGGGGATGTCAAAGGATACGAGCCAGAAGTACTTGGATCGCTGCGGGAAGGAGAAGAAAAAGACGAAAGGCCGTCGGTCGAAAGCGAAGACTCCTTCTTCCGCCTCCGCCGACGAAGGGGAAGCTGAGTCCGAGCGGGATGATCGCACTCCAACGTCTCCCGCCTCTTCCTCGTCAGATTTCACTCCCAACAAGAAGACGAGGAGGTCGAAAGGTAGCAAAGCGCGTGGCTCCGTCGCTGCTTCTGCTAAGCCCACCGGCGTGAAGAAGGCAAAGAGACCGTCTCGGAAGCGCCCCTGAATGATTTCTTTCTGATCACCGATGATCATATATGCTAATTGATGCGCACGAAGCGATGGAGAACAGCCAAAAGCTCAGTGGCTCCGTTGGTACATCCGGATTTCCGAGAAGCTAGCTCGAGACGTAATGTAATGCAGTGTTCACACTGTCGATCAAGGTTTGAAAACCTGTTAAATCTGCCCAAGTATAGCAGCATCTGTGGCCTCATACTTGGGGCTCTGTTAAATAGACTCACATCTAAGAACAAAGTTCGGAACCAGTGTTCTCTCGTGTCTCATTTCCGCTGCCGCAGTGAAACCCGTCCGTGGTCGCACGGTTGCGTTGTGCCAGTGAATAGCGTGACGTATTGTTCACTGACAGCGCAGATCACCGCATCAACCCTGCACTCAACACCTTTCACTCAGGCACTGCCCCTTTAGTATTAGAACTTTCTGGTCTGTGCATTTCCGAAAGTCTTCGCCCGGTACATACCGCTACCCCGCCTGACTTGCATTAATCCTAAACCACCACCACCCTCTTCTGTTCTACCCGCATCCTACTTGCGCAAACAGACCTCGCTACACAGCCTCTACACACTCGATCGTGCCAGCTCCTTACTGTCTCGAATGGACCCAATGTCTACTCCGCCGGTCGTCACTCCGCCCGCTGCTCCGGCTCGCGAAGCTGCAGTGGCGCTTCCGACTTCTCAAGATCTTGCCCAAGTTTCCCGCACTCCTAATCCAGCTGCATCGCCAACAATGCGTCCAGTCGATCAGCCAGATGCCGCACAGGAGGAGCAGGCACCCGAGACAGCCCTGCCGGTCGTCGCTCCTGCCACTGAGCAGCAACTCCTTGATGACACTCCGGTACGCAATCCGACGGTCCAGCGCGATAAACATACTGACATCGACCTACAGTATGCCGCTGAGAGCTCTTCTGCCAACGACGGTCATGATCCTTCTGAGCCAGCGACCACTCTTAGCACATGCTCCCCGAAACCCTCGTCGCGCCCCGTTTCACCGCTTGCGGCGATCCTCGATGTCTTAGACAAGGTGATCAATGACGATCTCTTCCGTGCTGACGACCCCGAAATTGCACAAAACGTGAGCTCTCTACACGGTAACATCTCAGCACACGTAACTGGCGACGTCCAGGCCGAAGGAGATCTCCCGCTGTCCGAGAACACGACCGCGCCGACACAAGCCGCATCTACCCCTCGTAACCGTGATGCTTCTCCATTGCCTGAGGATGATCCGGAGGATTCGCCGCCTGTTGCGCCTTCCACCGCTCGAACTCGCAAGGGAACGGCGAGGAAGGTCACTAAATCCAAGACGCATGACGAGGATTTCGTACCGGAAGGCAGTGCATCACCTCCGTCCAAAAAGCGCAAGCGTCGTGCGCGCGATGAAGACAATGTGGACGATTTCATCGTCAAGGATACCGCGACCGACGACAAGCCTTCCGGTACTCCGTCGTTTCGAGATGAATCCTACGAGCGGCGCATCACGTTCCCCGACAAGTCTCACATGCCTGGCTTCACCAGCAAGACCGAAGCTCCCATGGCCAAGAAGATCAAGATGTCGCGCACAGCAACCGTGGACAGCTGGATCATGAAGCCGGCGGAGCAACAGTCTTTCGCGCAGCGAGTTTCCCTTGGGGCCAACCTGCCGGTCGCGTTCAAAACGAGGGCGGCCGGTGCCAATACAAACACCTTTTCGGCACGGCGTCTCGGGTTGGATGCTGGCAACGTCTCGAACCTCCCGTTGAGCGTAGAGGTCAAGGTCTCTGAAGACGACCCCAACGTACGTACCGTAAAGTACAAGGCCGGCACCAAGTACCTCGCCATCGACGCTTCTCACCGCGTGTTGATCGAGAACATCGTCAAGACGCCATACAACTACCCGCAAGTCGAGCTTGACCCGGAAGAGCGTGTTGCAGTCATCCGCAAAGTCCCGTACGATGCTATGGGAGACATGGTCAAGGCTGCGAAGGAGCAGTATGACCAGATGAAGAAGGGGGACAAGAAGCTGGAGAAGATGCGCAAGAAGGCTACTGGTCGGGGCTCGGCATCTACCAACAAGGTCACAAAGCGCAGCAAGAAGACCTCTACACGAGTAGCTCATCGTGCGTAAAGGAGGATTTTACAGTCTGCATTTCGAGGTGATATTTCTCTGAGGTTTAGGGGAATAGGGTTAGGAGCGTTGTGTCCGACGGAGAAGGCGTCCGACCTTTTTGTTCTTCTCGGGGCATCTTGTGTTAGAGCCAAAGATACTTGTAGTTAGGTAGACTGTGATATGGTCTCGGCGGGCGCGATAATGGCTGGATTCTCTAGGATACTCACTTCGGCGTTGTACTACATGTACTTTGGTCTTAAGATTGGGTTAGGTCTATGCACGTACATCTTGTCGCTATGATTTCTTTTTTGGGACACAGAACTCACAATCATACCATAACAAACACCGCATCAAACTCTGAACTATATATGTAGACGCCTCGAATACAGATCCTGAGGGCTTGTTCATGAAAGCTATAGTGCAAAGCATTCAATTTACGCGTTGGTCCTACAAATGCTGAAATCTGTTATTAACGGTGCCCATGATCCTCACGCCTGGTCTACCTACTTTAATTCAGACCTACCCCTGGCTCCATCGTAGCCGCTCTAGCTGTCATTGCATGCCATTCCTCAAGCTGTTTATTTTGACTAGAAATACACGGACGATTCCAGCTGGAGAGCCCTAGAAGACGACATATCTTCCTTATAATGTAGACTCAATCCTTTCCGTCAGTGGCACTTTATCGGCCACCGCATCATAATTATATCTAACGTTAACTTCTAAGGCCAGTATGTATACTATAACTGGCTCAATATCAAGTTTCTATGATTTTTCCGGTTGTGTGAAAAGTCATGTTGCCGTTTCCAACCGAAGCTGGACGTTGGTTTTCACCGCCAACCCTTGCCACTGGACCGCCTGAATCTCAACCCCGGGCTCTGGACCGTCATTCACTCACAGGAACGATACGCTGATTACATACAATCGTCAATCCCCTTTTGGAATAGCTCACCGGCGCCAAATTTATGCTCTTGATATCCTCCCGCCTGACAGTTTTGCCCTCGGTCCACCCCACCTCGCAACACAGTCTCCCCACACCACCGCACCACCACACCACCAGCGTCTGTGTTTACTTCCACTCCTAAAACCACCACCTGTTCTCTACTCAATTACTTCTCCAGTCGATACCAACCATGGCGAACGAGCCGTCATCGCCCGTCTCTTCGCCAAAGTTATTGCGGCGCTCGCCAGAAGAGTTCAAGAGGTCGCGCGGAAAGCTGTCACCGCTTCCAGATGCGCGCAAGCGACCGCGGTCTGATCAAGATGATGACCCGAGGAAGCGACATCGAGATGGTACACAGCCGGCTGCACAGAGTAACACAATGCAGCATCACCAAGTACCTCAGAAGGCAGTACCGCTCGAATTGATCGATCCGGTACTGCTGGCATTGTCATCGGAGACTACGCCGTCTGCTGACAGCTCGAAGAACCTGCCAGGTCTCATACCCGCAACTCCGTCGGCGTCGCCCTCGGCTGTGCACACCGGACAGGTACAGGACCAGGACCAGGCTACTCACTCTACCGCCTCCCATGTCGCTCCTCATACCGCTCTTCCTGTCGTTTCTGATGTGGCCCCGCATGCTCCCTTGCCCAAAGCTACGACCAGCGGCCCCAACGGTGCTGCCCGTCCGGCTGGGCTACTACAGCGTCGAGCTGCTCTTCACCAATCCGCCTTTCCCCAGAATAGGAATAATCCTCGTCTCGGTCCTAGCTCGGGCGGTGGTGCTTCTGAGAACCTTCCTGCCACATACACCCCTCAACAAGCTTCTTCAACCACTCGAAACCATCAGCAGATTCCCTCAGCCATGAACGTTCCAGTTCCTCAGCAACGAGGCCCTCAGCATATCCAACGGGCCACCCACGTCCGTCATCCTGCGAACAACTCCTCACAAGTTCTTCCTCAACACAAGGTCACTCAGGAAGACACCACTCAGCGCGACGCCCTTCAGCGGAATCCGCCGCAACCGAAGCCTGTCCAACAGAACCAAGTGCGACAGACGTCTGTCCCGCAGAGCCATGTCCAGCAAAACCTCCATCAGCAGATCGCGCCTCGACAGAAGGTCCCAGGACAGCAAACCTCTCAGCAGAACCCGCCGGCAGCACCGAGCCATAGCCCTCACATCCTGCAGCCTACGCGGTCAGGTGTCGGTAACTTCCCCGTGTTCGAACACGGCGAGTGCGTTTCCATGCCACAGCATCGGATTGGAGGCCTACAACCCGCCACCACGATCCCCACGAACACGTTCCAACTTTTTGGAAACTACCAACCCATGGAGTTATTCGAAGACGAGATATTCGAGAGCATTCGGGAAGAGCGGAACGCGAATCCGACACCACGTAGGCCGGCCAAGCTCTTGTGGCGTAGCAACGTCCGACCCGTGGCTCTTCAGCAGGCTGGACAGTCTCGACAGTCTGAGCAGCAGCCTGTCGTCCAAACAATTGAGGCACAAGTTCTCCAATCGCAAGAACGGCGCCCGCAAGAGCGGAGTGCACGTAAGCGACAGTCTCCTCCTCCAGCAGTGGGCCCACAAGAAACGAGCCTGCTCTCGCCCAACACGGATCTGCAACAGCAGCAGCACCCTCTTGCAAACACACAGAATGGCCTTACTGATCCAGAACACAGCGAGCTCTCCAACGTTCTGAGGCCCGATCTGTCCCCTATCCAGGAAGGGCTTCCCGTAGCAACGCCCAACGAGTTATCCCCTCCCCTCTCTCAGCAACACCCACAAGAGACGAGCGAGTCTGCTCGTTCGCTTTACAATCCGCTCCCTAAACCCGCTTCATCAGTCCCCGTTGAGACCGAAAACCGCATCGCCCCTAAACCCGCCCCAGCAGTCCCGGTTGAGATCGAAGAGCGCGTCACACCAGAACTTGAACCCCATACCCGACAGCCGCGAAAGAGGGGCGAGCCTGCGGCTTGGCTTCGTAATCCGAACTTCAAGTTCAATTCAGCAGCTCCTGCTAGGGCCAAAAAGCGCGCTGCCCCAGAACCACTCTCTTCCCCCGACGCCAAAAAGACCCGACGAGGCACCGAGATCGATCAACAACCACCCCAACCCCCCATCAACCCCATTCAGACACCCGCGCCGCCTCCGCAAACCCCGCTGGAGATCACTGCCGCCGAACTGCTAAAGCGAGGGTTCCAGCAGGACTCGTTCGCCTGCTTCAAAGACGTCAACGGCCGACGATTCGACATCCGCGACAACGGAAACGTTTATTGCTCCCACCATGTCAGTATGAAGATGGAGTGTATCCAAGACTGCCTGCACCGGTGCTGTAAGGTGGGCGTCAAGTGGTACAATCTAGTCAAAGGCTTCAACAAGGCTGACAAGACTGCGCGGGAAAAAGGTGAGAAAGAGCGAAGGGGGAAGAACACCAATGGACCATCGGCCAAGGAGAACGACTTGGCACTGCCACCGGTAGTGAAGAAAGCTCCTGTGCTCGAGAAGGAGAAAGAGACGGCGCCGCCCCTTCCTGTTTCTCTTCTCGGCGACAGGGATACCAATCAGAGTATGGCAGTTGTTGGTGGAGCGCCAGAAAGATTGGTTAGGCCTGGGCTCAATGATTCCTGGACAGCAGATGAGGAAGAAGAGGCCATCAATCAGAGTATTCCAGTTGTCGGTGGAGCGCCAGAAGCGTTGGTCCTCAATGACTTCCTGCTATCATATGCGGAGGTAGGGGCCATCAACGAAGTACTCCTCGACAGGTATTTTCCAGCGCCATCTTAGGGTTTCTTTTCCTACGTTTTTAGTTAGGTAAACTAGTGCACCTCCGCGACCATATTGATTTTCCTTCAAGAAGAGGTCTACCACCAGGACAAAGAAGCAGGTGCAGCGTGAGGCTTCGAGGACGTTCTGGTGGCAGTAGCAGCAGATATAGCTAGACCACTTCCCTGCTGTGTTTGCGAATTGATATTCGGTACTTGTGTTTGGTCTCATGTCTGTGATCCTCAAATTTTCTCTAGCAGTGCTCTATCATGTATCTAAACAATGTCAGCAACGTTACGCTCCTCTGTTGAGCCAGTGAATGGTTGTGAAACGGCGTGTACACAATCTTTCACTGACCTTGGCCCACTATTATGCCGGAAGTACAATAGCAGCACTACGTCACTCCCGTCACCCGCTACCTCATAGAATCCACCGATTCTTCTCCTGCGACTTTCCTCTTCCTTACAACTGTGCCAACAGCCACCGCCCACGGTACACTCCCGTTACCCTCAATTGCAAACTCCATACATCCCCACGCCGCCACACCAGGCGCGATAACACTCTTCTTTACCTACACCCGATTTCTACCTACCACGTTTGCACGATGCCCCGCAACGGCACCCACGACATGAGCTACGCGCTCAACAAACCCAAAGACTACCAATCCGGCCTCCGCAAATTCGAAAAGCTCGCCGAGGACGAGGAGTTCGCAGCGCGGCAGTCGAAGAATTCCGCAGCCGCAGCAAAGCAATCACAAGTAGGCGCAACCCCCGAGCAGAAGCAGCACTTTCTCAACCACGCCGTCGAGCTTGTGAAGGACGTGGAGACCAAACTCGAGCAGACGCGCACGGCCCTCGCGGGCTTCGACGACACTACGGATCAGAATAAAGTGTGGAGGTTCAAATTGAAGGAGAAGGTTCTGTCGACGAGTGCGATCAAGGGCGCTGTTGAGTACCACAAGCAGATGAAGCGTGGGGTCGCTACGGGGTTGTCGCTCCCTGATCGGCTCACGTTCAACATGCTGTATAGTGAGGGCCGCAAACATTGGCTGCCGCTGCTTGAGGCTTTACGACAAAAGGAGGATGCCGAGAAGGAGAAGAAGAAGGATGAGGAGATCGAGGAGGAGACTTCGGGTGAAGAGGATAACAAGGATGAGACTGAGGGAGAGACTGAGGGAGAGACTGAGGATGACGAGGACAACAAGATCGGCCACGAGGAGACTGGGAATGAGGGAGATAAGAAGGACGAGACCGAGGAAGAGACCAAGAAGGCGGATTCGAAGACAGACGAGAAAACCTCCGAACCAAAGGCTGCAGTCTCGGTCCCCAATTCAAAGGAGGAAACCCCCAAAGCGACGCCATCCAAGATCCCTCGTCCGCAACAATCGATGCGCAAAGCAAAGGCTGTGGCTCAGGAAGCGGCCCGTCTTGAGCAAGAGGCGGCTGGTATCCGCGAGTCGACTCCAGAACTCTCTACCGGAACTACGGCCTTGACCCCACAGATACCAGAGACCGTCACACAGACGTCCTCTCAGGCAACCGCCGTCATCACAAACACACCCCCTGCAGCCAACCACGAAGAGACCGCTACGGCGACCGCACCCCCTACGCCACAGCGCGAGATCGAGGGAGTTACGGCTACGGCCACCGCTGAAGTTGCAACTCCGCAGCGTCCTATGAAGCGCAAGCGTGTTGCTCGACCTGAGGATGCGCTTATCTTCCGCCGCCCAACGAAAGTCCGCAAGGTGATTCCAGCTCGCGCTCCCGCTCTCGATCACCGTCCATCAGGCGTCAGCAAGCTGCAGGACATCTCTCAGGGAACCTCCAGCACTACCCTCGCATCAGTCCCGATCATCCCAAAGGAGACGGCTGCGGTGACCGATTCCTCTGCACCGCAGCACCTAGTCAAAGCCAAGGTAGTCAAAACTACAGCTGCCACTGTATCTTCCACTTCGCCAGGTACCGCAGGCCGCAAAGCTAAACCGGCCTCCTCTGGCAACGGATCTCCCGTCGCTCGCTCATCTGGTGACCGCAAGCCGGCTCCAACCGGTTCCCGCCCGACAGGCGTCCAGAAGCAGGCTCCCAAGAAGACGTTTGCTCGCAAGACCTCGCCGACCAAGCGTTCCTCTCTCGTCGATCAACTCTTGGATGAAGTCAACCAGCTCTAGATAAGGAGCTCTTGGATCAGGCATCAAGGCATGGAATTGGCGCTGTAGAGGTTTGCGGATAGCCCATCTCACACGATACATATCTTTGCACTTATCTCTCGGTATTTCTGGATGTTGCTATATTACTCAGGTCGCTTCTTCAAGCTGTTAGAGCTGGTGGTCCGGGAACATAGAGTCTTTGCTGTCTTATACAGTAGATTGCACGTGGTCAGGTCTTTTGGTTGGTTCATCTTGTTTGCGACGGCGATAGAGGGGGACAAGCGTTTGTCGTTAGATGCTCTTAGGCGCTCGCCATAGAGAGAACCCTCGGGAGAACCGAGCTCTTGCTTTCGCTCGTATATTGGTTTTGGATTCGTCAAGTTTTCCGGTAGAAGCAGTATCACAATGTTTAACACTCCATACTGACTGTCTCGAATGGAGTCGATCCCCGTGCATGCCTAATGATTCAGTTGATAAATAGTATGCATAGTACTTACAAGAATGATATTTGCATGCGGCACATGGATATCTCCATATTCTGAGAAGATCGAGACTGGGAGTTTTCTACAGGAATAGGCTGAGCGTCTAAGGTTGATGTACAGACTGGAGGAAGCTGTGGTAGCCTCAGTTTAGTTCCTGGAGATGATAAAGCGAAGAACGGCCAGAGTAAACTGGACAGGAATCGGAGCTGGACACTGTGCAGCTCGTAAGACATCAGATGAAGAAGCGGCTAGCTAGTTGGGTTAAACCTAAAGTAGCTTAGCCGCACTCCCGCACCCCTGCCTGACCCGCCGACGTCATTGTGATCGTTTACCACATTTCTCGTGCGCGATCATCCTCGCCCCCGCAATTCTCTACAAGATAACCCTACATCCGCCTCAGTTTTTGTCTAGAAACTCTAGCTTGTCAAAGGGACAGCTACAACACAATGGCCACTCACGAACAATACATACTCCGCGTCACGGCCGGCTCCACCTACGACACCTCAAAATACCAGGACGTACACGTCAACAGCGAAAAGCCAATAGACATATCCTCCGAACACATTGACGCTCGGCTACACATCCGCATCAAAGACTACAGAGGCACAGTCCCCTCCCACCCGCGACCTCCTCCCTACAAATCTAACCAATCCCAGGCCTCCCCAAAAACAGCCCCTCCACCTCGCCCTACTTCTCCACGCCCCAGCACCCGCACGACCGCTACTCAATCTCCTTCTCCTTCACGCCGAGACGCACCATTCACGGCCACCACCTCGTCTTCGGCAACGACTTCGACCACCCGATCCGCGACCGCCTGCCCCCGCTCTTCGACAAGGCATTCGGCATCGTCAAGTGGTGGATCGACCCAGGTCTAGACGGCGACGTCTACGGCGACAAGCCGTACCTGTATGGCGCGCTACTTAGCAGCATCAACGTGCTGCGGATAGGCGCGAAGGGCGATAAAGCGGACAAGGAACACATGAAAGACGCCGAGGAGCTCGTAGTGCACGAAGAAGGCGCGGAGGGCGACGGCGAGAAGGTGCGCGAGGAGAAGGGTATACCGGCGGCTGCGGCGCAGCGTATGAAGTTCTTCCTTACGGAGAGCCATCGGAAGGACTTTGAGTTCGAGGCGGGGCGCGAGTACAAGTGCGACTTCTTCAATCCGTACCTTGACTTCAATGAGTTTGCGCTCAAGATCGGGTACGGGCTGCCGGCGATGTCGATAGTGAGTCATTGGGATGGGCAACCTTTACGGTACGTTTCCGTTACATCCTACGTCGTAGTCCTATCACCCCTTGCCCCTCTTTAGGTTCGTCCCCAGCGCTATGCTTTTGTTATCCGACATTCAGGTTGGCGCAACGAGGTCTGACTAACCAAGCACCCACTCTCTTAGATACGTGCTCAAGGATCGGAATACCGACACGGAACTCTTCGTTATCAACTTCCAGCTGCTGCCGACCGATCCGAACGCGCAGAGCCCCGAGGCGAAACTCAAAGCGGTACATGGCGGTGGGGCTGGAAAGGCCAGCGCGGCCAGCACGGGTGGGCCTGATGATGAGTTGGACTGAGTATGCAGTTCATCAACGCTGAAACATGAGGCCTTGGATTGAGAGAGTAGGCTATTGGGTTGGGATTGGAAAGCGCATATCAAGAGAGCTCATTATAGACCGGTTAATTAGAGTGTCCCATGGTATTCATACGTACACACTGTTCCTAATGATATCCCGTTTTTTCTACAACCTCCTGCACACATCCTCAATAACCTCCTCCGTCGTCGCCTTGCCACCCATATCCGGCGTCAACAGCTTCCCCTCCTCCAAATTCGCATCCACCGCCTCGTAAATCCTCGCGGCAGCCTCCTCCTCCCCGCGAAACTCCAGCATCAGCGCCGCCGACCTAATCGTCGCAATCGGATTCGCAATGCCCCTGCCCTCGATATCCGGCGCCGACCCATGGCACGGCTCGCCAATGACAAACTCCTTGCCCACGTTCGCCGACGGCACCAGGCCCAGCGACCCGACCAGCGCAGCCGCCCCGTCCGACAGAATGTCGCCGTACAGGTTCGGCGCAACGATGACGTCGTAGTCGGCCGGCTGCCGGAACAGCTTGTACACCATCGAGTCGACAATCTGCTCTTCCACGCTGACGAGCTGGTACTTGTCCTGCGCGAGCACGCGCCGCGCCGTCTCGCGGAACAAGCCGTCCGTCTGGCTCAGCACATTGCTCTTATGCGTGACCGTCACGAGCGGCCGCGCATGAATGCTGCTCTGCGCAGCGGCGCCCCCCGCATCGCGCACGCGCTGGCGCCGCAGCGCGATGTCGCCGGCCATGGCGGCGATGTCCCACGACGCCTTCTCCGAGATGCGCTTGATGGCTTCGGCGACTTTGGACCCGTCGGCCGCCGTGTACGTGCGCTCTTCTTTGACGTAGAGGTCCTCGGTGTTTTCGCGCACGATGACGAGGTCGACGGGGGAAGAGGCGCCGCGGATCGAGCGCACGGGGCGGACGTTCGCGTACAGGGCGAGGCGCTTGCGGAGGGCGACGATGGGGGAGGAGTAGCCGGAAACTTTGGTGGTGGGGGAGCTGGGGAGGAAACGCGTTAGCTCAGTCTGGCCTCATTGAATTGTTGTAAACACTGCTATGCTTCGATTGCAAAGCCAGGAATTGGTAGGGCTCGGGTGCAAATTGTAACGTAACGTACGAAACAGCCCCGAACAGCGCGCCATCGCAATCGCTCTTCAGCACCTCGACCGTCTTCTCCGGCAGCGCAGCTCCCTGCTTCTGGAACGTCTCGAATCCGGCGTCGAGGTGCGTGAAGCTAAATTTCAGGCCGAGCGATGTAGGCAGCGCTTCGAGGATGCGGCGACCAGCGGGGATGACTTCGCGGCCGATGCCGTCGCCGGGGATGAGGCCTGGTAAACGAACGTATTAATTGGATGTCCGAGGGGCTAGAGGGTGGGTGGGGAGGATGTACCTATCCGGAGGGTGCGAGCTGCCATTATTGTTGGAGTCGGTGGGATTGGCCGAGATGAAATTTTGGTGTTTTGGGGCTCGGGCGGCCGGTGGTCGGAGGGATGGGGGACGGATGGGGGTTAGCGGGGCCGGGGTCGGCTTTGCACGCAAACTCATACGGAGATCTTCAAATTGGTATAGATTGTAGTATAGAGGAGAAAATCGACATCCTAATTATACAGAAACTACCGCTGAATGATCGACGCCAATCCGACACAGCTGCATGAGTGGATCTTCCATGATTCACAGCTCGACCTAAGGAATGCGCGTAAACTCCTCGATATTGACCCGCTGATAGAACGATACGTGACCGAAAGCCTCCCAGTACTGCGCTAGCCGGTCGTGCGATATTAGGATGAGTTGGGATGGGATATAGTCATCTAGGGGTATGGTCAGCGTTGTACCCTACACAACAACCCTCTTAGGCAGACAGAAACTCACCATCAGTAAAGGCTGCGCCTGCAATGTGGCCCAGACTCCGGACGATCCTCGCTCCTTGGAACAGATTATCGCGCGCAACACGAATCAGACCCTTGGGGCCAATGTCTGGCGCTATGAAAGTGTATTCGCCTCGTGGGATGTTGGGGTCGCCCGTCAGCTTGACTGCCTCTATGCGCCCGCTGTAAATGCTGTCGTCCTCTTCGCTGGAAGGCAGCTGTCTAGATGACGAGGAATCTGAGGTCGGAGCACTTCCCTGCCGGTTTGTATGCGAATCTGAAGAAGCAGTGGAAGACCGAGCCTGCGTTTCTTCATCCAGATTAGGACTCTCTGTCGGTGCCGTGGTCCATGAATCAGAACTATCGTCACTTCCGAGTCGATCACAAACTCTCATGGCCCGCTCCGCCCTCTCGGGTAGCGGCTTTGGGTTGTCCGGCTGCATGATGGCTAAAAATTCACACCCATGACCTGCGTAGTCGCCACACCAGATGCCCTGCCATGGCTTCCGCCGCGTCGGCGTGTAACATTCTTCCGGAATGGTCGCCCAAGTGGTTGTCTGCTCACCGAAATGGATGTTTTGAGTGTGGATCCGGGGAGAGAACTGCATCCAGTTCCTGATCCTGAATGTAGCTGTTGAAAGCTCTTCAAGCATAGCTGGTCGATTGCTAGCACCGCGGAACTGCGTAGCCGAGTCGGTACGTGTTCGGACTGGGCTTGGTATTGTAAGAGGTGGCCAAACGGGCGTGTTTTCATAGGTACGCTCTGACGGCCATGGTCGAGTCAGTATCAGTCTAGTATAAAGTCCCGCCGCGGACCGCACACGTGTGAAGCCCGCCATTTGCATTTCTCCCTGGAGACGGTCTTTCTGTTCGCCGGCTACCTCCGCGTATGTGGACGCATCGAGATGAAGGGTAGCCGCGTTGAGGTCTAGTTGGATGCGTGGATGGAATGAGTGGATGATGGCTTCAGGGTGCGCGTCCCAGACCTGGATAGCGGGGTGCCGTCGCTCTGCAACAATGGCATAAGCCTCGATGGCGTTTAGACGATGATTGTAGCGAGCTATTACAAGCTTCCCGGTGTGTGCGTTGTCGGCAAACCATATCTTGTTTTTCGCAATGAACCAGTACGGGTGATGGGTTTTGAACAACTCTCGCCATGTCGAGTGTTCCGGCTTACGCAGGGTCGAGCCTGGGACGTTGGCTTGAACGAGAGGCTGGTAGAGCGTGTCCTGTAGCGAATGCTCCTGGAGGGCACGATTCACTAGACCCACCGAAAGTAAGTCCGAGAGAGGGAGAAACGTGAGAATGTTGTTGATCAGCTCAGATGGAAGACTGAAGAACGGGGCCTTAAGACTATGGGCCATAGCGCAAGTTTGCTGGTTGTGTCAAACTCGTGGCGTAGGATCTGGCCCCCACCTATCAGGCGTGAGCCACGTCGGTTTTAGAGGGTGATAGGAGGAGAAAGGAGGCGTGAGATAGATCAGACTCGGCGTATGAGGGAGCCCTCAGGGTGCGGTAGCGGTCCAGGTTGCCGTGATTGCTGAGGAGCTGCAGTGGCACCGTCGCGAGATACGTTTCCAGAGAGGCGAAGAGAGAGAGCAATCACCAGGGAATGGAAGCTGTGAACAGGTGTAAATATAGGACTTCGACGTTGAGGTCGTGGGAAGAAGACGCCGATGACGAATGGCATGCAGTGCACGGGCCCGGCGCTAAGCGGGCCGCGGAGTCGGAGGCGGGGGTCGGGTGGCGAAAACCGTTGGACCTCACACCCGCTCTCCTTCGTCACCAGACTCATCGACCAAGACCAATTTAAGGCCAACCTTTAAGCAAATCGACCTTCAAGTCTTTTCAATTCAAACACGAGTTCTCTTTGATCGCAACGGCACCGCAATGCTTCCTCGACCGACTCGATCAACGCGCCGCACGGCATAGCACAACCGATTCGGCATATCCCACTTCTAGATTGTGTCGGACTCTTCTAGCCTACAGAGTTATCGCCGGAATCTTATAAGGATCCTCAGAAGCGTAAGAAGTACTACCTACCTGATCCGGGTGAGGAGAAAGAGGGTCAAGGCGGTGCCCAAAGCTCTCGAACTGTTTTGATACCGCCAATCACCAGGACATCGCACCGAGCATAACTCTGCTCACTACAAGCTGCCCAATGATATACCAGGCCACAGAAGCGTTTTTGCGTACCTCTTCACTCTTGTCGAAGCTCTTCTCAAGATCGATTTCAGTTTCTACATTCATTCTTCTCGTGCCTTCCAACACTAGAGTCAAGGTCTAATTCGGTGCTACCACTTCACACGCCTTGATCATGTATGTTGGTTTACAAATTTGTATGTCTTCAAAGGTTCCGGGGCGGTGGCTACGACATCCGTGCGTCTCAGGGTTTCATGTGACATCTGTCTTGTTGCAGTCAGTAGCAGCTACTCTAACTGGTTAGCCGAACCCTAGAATGACGGAGAAACCTTGCCGCGTGGTGTCTCGGAGCGGAAACCAGCGAACCCCTCCCCAGCAACGTCAGGTGGCCGTCGTCCAATCACAGAACCTCGCCCGTTTGCCTTATGTTGTGAATTACGCTTTTTCTCATTGGCCTATTGCCCAGGTAGCCTCTCACTACCCACAACACATCGGCTGTCGACTCTCCTACATTCCTGCCTCTGAACCTACAATCCTTCAGCTGTTACTTGTCACGAACACAGTATGCTCATCGCCAAACTTCTCGCAACGGCCGCTGCGGTCCTGTCCGCAGTGGTCTCTGCTCACCCAGAGCTCTCCAAACGGGAGATGGCCGAGTATCGAGAGCAAGTCGCCCGCGATACCGAAGCCCTTGGCCGGTGCCTCGAGTCGCGGGAGATGCAAGAGACCAATGTTCGGATGCTCGAGGAGCGTGCTACTGCACTCCATCACCTCCGAAAAGCTCGCGGCGTCGACGCCCGCTCGGGTACAAATACACCAAGCGCTAAAGCTCGCCGGTGTTGACTTTCATGTAGAAAACCACCAAGACCGTCGCGACCTGGCAGCCCTTGTCAAGTGGAACAACCTCACCCACGAGCAGGCCAACTGGCACTCCAAGGACCCCCAGGACCTGTTCAACTTCCGCTGGACTGAAGAGCCCCGCCGATTTCCCGCCGGTTGCATCTTAACGCCCGAGTCTGTCTACGGCCCGTTCTTCTCCGAGGGTCACCTGGAGCGCCAGTATATCAGTGCTGGACAGCAGGGAGTCGACCTGCGACTTGCTCTACAAGTGATCGATATCGCTACGTGCAAGCCCGTTGAGAACACACGCGTCGATATCTGGCATACGAACGCCATGGGGCAGTACAGCACTACAAACACTTCTTACCTGCGCGGTTGGCAGCCAACGTCGAAATGGGGCACAGTAGACTTCGACACCAAGTTTCCCGGTCATTACTACAATCGCGCCACTCACATACATGTTGCGGTGCGCAAATCGCTTACTGAACAGCGTCGTATCCACACCGGCCAGCTCTTCTTCGACAATTGGGTCCGCGGGCATGTCCAGGTATGTATGAAGGCTGGCAGGTGCGATCACCGCGCTAACCTCCAGCAGAACACCGAATACTATCGAAATAACAAGTGGCCTTTCATCAAGAACGTCGACGACTATTGGGCGCAGGCCGCTGCTTCTGACAAGTACGACCCGTTTGTGAAATGGACCTGGGTTGACTGGCCGAGAGTCTCAAGTATGAAACCCACCAGACTCTCCGTAAAGCTCGTGATGCTAATAAATATAGATGGCGTTCTCGCTTGGATTGCCATGGGCGTTAACCTCACCGCTAACGTCCCTCAACATGACAAGCGAAGCTTCTTGGACGACCACCTTGAGTACTGAGTGGGCTAGACCAGGGCTCTTCTACGTGTAGTAGCGACGACCCTGACGAATTTCATGTCTCGCAGTTAGAACTCTGGCAAGGGAGAACTGTGACAGGTTTGACTATGAACAATTATCAGTCTCGGTGGATCTGGGGGCACACGACTACGGTTTGATTGACAGGCACGGGTATCAGAGAATACAAAACATTCTCCAGCGCTATCGTCTTCTTTTGTCGAAACGCCATCGCGTCAGGTTCATTTCAACACGTCCTCAAACGTCATCTCTCTAGCTGCTGCTGCTCGGGTGACCTCTCTCCACGCTAAACAAACTCCTTCGACACCAGCCACTCTGTCACCCCTCATCACAGCACCCCCTCCCCCCTCCCCACATACACCACACCCCCATTCACATTCACCCGTCTCAACACCTCCAACCCACTCGCCACCCACCCATACCCCCTCAACACGCCCTCCACCCTCCCCATAACATCCGGCCCCTCCTCCCTCCTCTCGTATCCCCACCTGCCCCCACACAACCCACATTCCTGCGCCCCAGCTTCCAGCACCGCGAACAGGCACTCCGCGCCCCACACGCACTGGCAGTCGGCCGTGTTGATCTTCACGGGCCCCCATTCTAGCGATGTGCCCCAGGCGCCGGTACAGGAGAGGCAGGAAGTGCCGGCGAGGGGGAAGGAGGGAGGGGGGATGAGGGATATGTGGGTTAGGAGCCAGGGGAGGAGGGGGAGCGGTGGAGAGAGGGGTGTGGGGGGCCGTGGGGGACGTGGCGGCGCTGGGGAGGAGAAAGAGGGCGAGGGGAGGGGTGTGTCGTGGATGAACGGCATGATGTTGTGGTGTTCGCGTCCTGCGCGAATCCGACCGCGTGTTCTGAGACGCGGTTTCTGATTTGATCTGCGGCAGTGCTTGCTTTCTTGGGGAGAGATTATGAACGAAGGAAGAGAAACAGGAAGACATGCATCGGCAGAGGGAGCCCGCGCGTGGCTGAGGCCGTATTCACGCAACAGCGCGTTTTCGCTATTCACGTAATCGTATGCGTGAGTTCACATGGTGGACGGACGGACGGACAGAGTGAATGGTTTGCACGCCACACGCACGGGTAGGCAAAACGCTACTGCGCTACACGACGGGCGGATGGGAATAGTCTGAATTCAGTGGAATTGAATTGGACTGGAACGAAAAGAATCGAAACGAATCGTCGCCTGGATGCTGGGGCGCGGGGACTGGGTGATGTTGCTGGTGGTGAGACATGTCTCGGTGCTTCGATGTGTGTGGCGAAGTGTGTCGGGGATTTGCTATGCGCATAGCGTAGCTACGAGGACATGCGTGTGTGAAGCTGAGCTGGACAAAGGCGAGGCAGGACAGTGTGAAGTGAGACTGAGACGCGCTGAGCTGGACCGTTCTGGAAGGTTGCGGATTCTTCGACGAAGTCTTTGTCTCTGTCTCCGTCTCTAGGGTAGAGCGGGTATAAAGCTACCTTCCGGCCCAGCGAGAGAGCAAGAAAGCACCTCAATCTAGCAATACACTTCGACGCATACTCCAGACGAATGGCCAACATGCAGGGACGCAAATGGAACGGCTTCACCATGGCGCCGTACACGCCTAAGGATGAGGAGGTGAATGCTTCAGCGAACGATACGGCGGTAGGCGACGCTATGGATGTGGATGTGGATGTCGATGCGGACGGCAGCACGGTCAGCACTGCGCCGGCAACCACGGCTTCGACCACGACCAAGGCTTCGACCGTAAACACAACCGCCACACACGCTGCAACCAGCACTGCGGCTGCGGCCGGGCCAACCACCACCGCTGCGAATCGCACCGCTACAATGCGCCCGGCGTTTTACGGCAGTCTGGCAGCGAGTAAATGGGCGCCGGGAGGGGAGTGGCGGGTTAGAGAGGAGATGAAAGGGGACAGAGGGGAGGGGGAGGAGGAGGAAGAGGAAGAGTAGGGGAAAGGAGGGGGGGATGAAGAGGAGGAAGAGGAGGATTAGAGAAGGGGGGAGAGAGGATAGAGGTGGATAGAGGAAGAGGATTTAAGGAGGGTAGGGGGAGATAGAGATAGGGAAGGTGGGAAATAGCGAGACGGAGAGAGAATAAGGGGGATACAAAGAGGGGCGAGGAAGGAGGGGATAGAAAGGAGGGATATCAGAGGGAGAAGACTCAGTTCGTCATTCATCACTCATCCAGTAGAACCACCAACACATCCCCCTGCTCCCAACCCAATTTCGACACCCGTATGCAATTTAGATAGAACATGTTGTGGATCCCACACATTCGACACGTAGTAGTCTAGTTGATCAAAAAGATCCGACTGTACCGATCGCTCGCGCACATAACAATAGCAGATACTAACAGAGCGATCCGGTTGAAAAAACAAAACAACCCCGCCTTGTTTGCTCGACGCGCCACGTACGTGCCGCAGCCGCATGTCAGAAATCCCATAGATCTATCTATGTTGTGCGACCAAAATTGATCGATGAGCGGGGTTGTTCCTCGGCCGCCTCGTCAACCTCACTGCGAGACCCCCACACCCCCACTCCACCTCCGCACCTCGCACCTCGCAGGCAATTGTTTGTCATTCCCTGCCTTCTACCTTCGCCATCGCAACTCTACCACGGACGGACAGACAAAACAGCAGGCTAGCCGGCTCCAACCTCGTTCGTCTAGACGGAGGCAACTCAACGCACCTGGGAGAAAGTTGCAGGTACGGGAAACTGAACTGCATACGATTGGGACCGAGCACGAAGCTGACCTGATCTGACCCTTCTGCTAGCACTAGCATTAGCACTAGCAGTACACATACATACATACACGCATCCCTAGCTCCAGCCTAGCTACCCCTAGCCCTAGCTACCATGTGGAGTACGTACAGCTCAGCTCAGCTCACCTCGCACGCCTTGTCCCCCCCCTCTCTCTCTCCACACTACCCCCAACCCAACCCAGCTCAATCCAACAGATTTATTAACCCTAGCCTCAGATCTCGCTCTCGACCACCGCCTCCCCTCCGGCATCATCGCCGTGCTGCTGCTCTTCTGCGGCGCCGTACTGGCGCTGGCATACGTGCTGCATGGGCTGGTGGGCGTGGTGTGGGCGTTGGAACGCGAAGTCGCGGGCCGGCGGAGGGAGATGGCGGGCGCGAGGGCTGGGGGTATGGTGGTGGGGAAGAGAGTGGGGGGGTGGGTGAAATTGCCGAGGGGGGAGGGGGAGGAGGGCACGAAGAGGGGATGAAGGGATGAAGGGGGGTAGATGGATAGGGAGTGCTGCGTGGACATGTGAGGGCGCTGGTGCTTTGCATTTGCTCTTGTTTGCTAGTCGATGGTAGCTTGCCTTTATGGCATGCGCGCATCTTGTGGCACGGCGATCTGATGGAGGGACGGATGACGTCGATGAGATGCGAGTGTCGTGGACGAAGTTGACATGGACTAGCGGACGCAGTAAATGCAGGGGAGAATAAACGGGCCATGTATACTTAATTAGCACACCACCCATCCCATCTCACCCGCTCTACCATCCCATGCCCTCCGCTCCCATGCCCTCCCCATATCTACCGCCCCCTCCCCTTCCCCCCCACTTCTCCACAATCTCGCTCTCCCCAAACGCCCTCGTCTTCCGCCTCAACAACTCGGCCCTCTCCTCCAAACTCAACTTCGCCTGCGCGCCCACCGGCACCAGACACCTGGCCAGATGCGCATAGTCCTTGCGCAGCAAGCTAAACGTAATCATCAAGTAGTCGATATTGTAGAACACAAGCGCGTGCTCGTCGGCGTACTGCTGCTTCTGCGCGAGGAAGGCGACCGGGTGGTCGCGCCAGTGGCGC
The DNA here is from genome assembly GCA_011032825.1 of Massariosphaeria phaeospora. Taxonomy (NCBI): domain Eukaryota; kingdom Fungi; phylum Ascomycota; class Dothideomycetes; order Pleosporales; genus Massariosphaeria; species Massariosphaeria phaeospora. The sequence goes on from JAADJZ010000002.1 coordinate 1,051,916, forward strand.
AGCGGGTTGAGGTGGTGCGAGGTGTGGTAGCCGTCGTTGTAGCAGAAGCGGTTGCTCTGTGGTGGGGGAGGGAGGGGTTAGCTGGGTGGGATGGAGGGGTATGCGGTATGGGAGAGGGGAAGGGGGACTTACGGCCACGTCGATCAGCGTGATGCTCGAGCGGAAGTCCGAGTTCGGCTCCTCCTCGTCGACGAACGCATGCTGGCCCCAATTGCCGACCATCAGCGCCAGCCGCATCACCAGCAGCGGCAGCAGCAGCGTAAACACCGTCGCGCCGGCATTCACGCGCGTGAACAAGAGGTACACGCCCACGTAGCTGCCGACCTCGCTCGCGAGGACCTTGAGCGCGAGCCCCAACTTCTTCGTGCGCAGAAAGTACAGCGGCAAGTCGAGCCACACGAAGAAGTAAAACCGGCCGACATACTGCAAGAAGTGCCACGCGCTATCCCGCTGGTAGCGCACCGTCGACGACAGGTCGTTGGGCCCGTTGCCCTCGACGTGGTGGTGCTTGACGTGGTGGAAGTAGTACGAGTTCCACGTGTGGCCGAACAGCGGGTCGGTGAGGAAGGGGAAGGCGTGGTCGAAGGCCGCGAAGCGCTTGGCCAGGATGCCGCGCATGTGGATGTGCTGGTGCATCATGAGCGTGTACGTGCCCATGCTGTAGACCTGCAGCGCAAAGTGCAGCACGCCGTGCCACCAGCGGAAGTGGTAGAAGAGGTAGAGGGCGGAGGGCACGCTGGTCGAGAAGTAGAGCAGCAGGTGCGTGAGCATGACGACGTCGGTGTCGACGCGCACGATGGAGCGCGCGAGGCGGATGTAGGGGTCGATGATCCATTGGCGCAGCAGCGGCGAGGCGAGCAGGGCGGGGGTGTCGATGGTGAAGAAGACGGTGGGTTCGAAGGTCGAGGATTTGGGGTTGTTGAGGCCCTTGAGGAGCGTGATGGTCTGCTGCTCGTGCTCGAAGGCATCTTCCGGCGACGCAGAATCGTATCGCGTGTGCTTCAACCCCTCAGTACTCTCGTCGCCGTCGTCTTCCACCTCCTCAGTCGGTTCACCTTTCGCCGTCCGCTTCTCATACCGCTCCGAATCCTTCCTCAGGATACTCAGCACCATACGGTCCGGTTCCGTCAGCTGCGCATCTGGTGCAAAATACAGATTGACCATGGTGAGCGAATGTAGTTGACACCGTGAACAGCGCCGTTGAGGGTGTCAGTCAAGACTCAAGAGGGCCGACGTTGGAAATCACCGAGTTGACTCTGTCTAGCGCGCCTTATCGATAAGTCAAACACGCGCGTCGGCACACGCGATTGGCTGGCCCAGCGGAACGGCCATGCAGGGACCGCCGATCGCCGACGCTAGCGGCGAGAATAGGGGTCTGGACATCGGACGATGCGGACCAAGCAAGCAAACATCACTACCAATCCAACCACCATCTATTTATCATCTAGGAACAATAGCCCAACCTCCTCTTCCCTAACTGCAACTTTACTGCCGCTCCCCCAAAACCGCCAGCCGCAGCGCCCAAAACTCCCTCTTCAAATTCCGCATCTCCTCCCTCAACCGCTCGTGGTCTTCTCGCAGCCACTCCGTCTCACTCATCTCTGTGTCCGCCGCCGCTTTTCTCTGCCTCTGCATCGCCCGCTCTTCCATGCACCTCTCCACCTCGTGCAAGCCCTCCTCGAAGCTGAAACTCTGGTGCCTCGGTGTCGGTGCCGGTGCCGGTGCCGGTGCCGGTGTCTCTCCCGGCGTTGTAGACAGCGTGAGAAACGGCGTTCGCGCACCCGCAGCCCTTTTCCCGCTCGCTCGTCTAGACGTGTTGTCCAGCGGCCTGTTTACAGCGTGCGTTGAAGTTCCCTTTCGCGAGAGAGACGCTTTGCGCGACGAGGGGGCACCGTGCACGGAGATTACAGTAGGACGACTGGGGACGCGGAACGAGACCTGGCCCGGCGGGGGACTTCTGCTGGTGACCGCCTGAGACCCGTTCCGGCTCAGTGGCCGTGTACTTGTAGAGACGCTGCGGGATGTCGGCGGCGTGGCCCACATGTCGCTTTTCGACACCTCGGAGCTGTACACAGACGAGGGCGGGCTGTCGGCATAGAGAGCGCCGGACATGAACGGTGGGTCTGGCGCTGTTTGCATTTGCCGGTAGCGGTGGATTTCTCGGAGTGTGGGTGAGACGAATCGGTGTGGGGAGAGCACACTGACTGGGCTGCCGGAAGGGGAGTGCTTGGGGGAGGGCGTTTTGGGATCTCTGAAAGTCTCTGTTGCGATTCTGGGGCGTAGGTACGACTTTCGACGAGGCCGGGATTGAGTCTCGTCAGGTGGCGGTGGCGGACTGGATGGGTTTGCTGGAGGTTGCTGGACCAAGCGGGTGGAGGCGCGACGAGGATGGTCAAGAGAGAACAAGTCCTTGGTTCGTGCGAGCGGTACTGGGCTTCCAATGCCGGCACCCTTGGTAGGTGACGGTGTTTTCCTTACCGTCCCGCATTCCTCGGCCGCTGCGTTTTCATACTCGCCCATCAGCAGGTCTAAAACGGGGTGCGGCTCTGGCGGCGACGAAGATGATGCGTGCCGATTCGCAAGTAGGGATGGCGCGGACATGTCGCCGACCCATTCGATCGCCAGAACCGGCATCTCCATCTCGACTTCGTGAACGAGGAGGCCGAGCGTGTTGAATACTGACACTTTGCCCGCTTGAGTACCCACGGCGATGAGTGTCTCCACCCCTTGGTATACCTGATCGTGTCCTTCAGTCGAGCCGCCGTCAAGAAATACAGTCTTGTCCTTTCTTCCCCGAGAAGCAAACGGCGCGGTAGTCGCGGTAGTCGCGACAGCAAGACAAAGCGCAGATCCAGCGACATACTACGTCCTGAGAACTTTCGCGCCGCCGTCAAAGTCCACGAGCCTGCACCGACCGTCGTGTCCGATACTGACAACGCGGGCCTTGTATCCTGGCATGAACTCGGCCGCCGTTATGCCTCCCATGGCGGCCTTGTGTAACTTCTTGATCGCTCCGATCCTAGTTGGCTGTAGTTGGTAAGCTTGCGCTTGGAAGAGATACGACTCGCCGTGTGGTCGTGACAAAGTGGGCAGAGTGACCCGATACAGTGCCAGCGTCCCGTCCTGGAAACCCAACATGAATACAAAGTGCGGGACATGTGAGAAGCTATCGTGGGCTTGGAACGCAGCACATGTGACTGGAGATCTGGAATCGCCCGACTGGAAGTTCACCGGCGAGCCACTTCCTCCGCGCAAGTCTTGCATGAGTATCATTGGGGGCGTAGGCGAAGCTGACAGGAGGATGTTTCCGTCCGTGGAAATGGCTAGAACGCTGGGAGGCGACAGGTGGACCTGCGTGGGGGGAAGCAGCTCAGCGGAGGCGATAGAGTATGCTTGAATCGATGTGCTTAGGGACGTGGTGAAGTACAGCACGCACGAGCTCGGAGAGAACAGAAGCAGTCGTGGCTCGCCCTGCGCTCGTAAGTCAGCTCGGACGACACTAGAATCGCGCCCTGGTAGAGAATTTACATCTCCGCTCTTCAGTCTGTACTCCCTATCTCTCCCTCTTGCAGCATCAAACAGGATGACCAGCTGGCTATCCGCGACCGCCAGCAGACCGCTGTTGTCCTTTGCCGCCCGCGCATTGAGTATACCCTCGGGTGTCGCGCATTGGAACAGTCGCCTTCGCGTCGAGGACGTGTGGAAGTATATTGCACTAGGAGTGGTGACGCATAAGTTATGATCCGGTGGAAGTTGAGATGTGGTCGGCATTGTCAACGCCGCTGGGGAGAGCGTAGGGACGGAAGCGTGGAGAGTCTTCAGAGGCTGAAAGGTTGAGGTGTGGAGAGGTTTGCGAAACCGCGTTCAGTAGGCACGAATCGCCACCACAGCACGACATGGGAAGGAGCGAACCGCACCACCAGTCTACCCTCGAATTTTGAAATACCGAACTCACCAAAGGCACAAACAGCACTGAGGAACACTGACAGTCATGGATATGTACCTACGAAACCTCGCTCACACTATGCAATATACCCTTCCACCCAAGTCACACACACAGCACAGTGATGCTACTAAAAGAACCACAAGCGGACTAAGCCACCTCGAAGTCGTGAAGATGCCGTTTGATACATCGCGGAATCTCGCCATTACACAGTATGCACAAGTCCACACTCCCTTTTTCCAATACCATACCACGCCGAACGATCCGATAAGCAAATTGACCCGATGAGAAAGTGGTATCCAGGGCAGCCGTAACAATGAAGAACCCGCATGTAGCGTGCAGCACGTAAATGTGTAGCCAAATGCCATCTAAGCAACCACTACAACCCATCACACTGAGCATGCCGCCGCCGTCTAACCGACAACACCCTCGTCCTCGGCAACGTCATCCATGTCCGCCTCGACGTTCTCATCAAAGCCGAATCCCGAATCCCACTGACGCTTGCTCGTCTTCTTGACTGCGCCCTTCTTCTTTCCAATCTTCAACTTCTCGCTGACCTTGGTCACTCTACCGTTGGCGACCTTGTGCTCTGTCATGCCCTTGGTCTTGACTTCGATGCCGGTAACCTTCATCTCCTGGACGGCTTGAAGTGCCTCGGCGTTGCGCTTTTTCAAAGCCGCGGCAAGGTGCTCGTTCTGTTCCTGGAGTTGGCGTTGCGAAGTCATCATGGTATCGAGAATGTTGCGTGTGTCTTCTTCCTGCGCCTGGAAACGCTCTTTCATCATGTCCATTTGTCCTTGAAGAGCGGCGATGGCGGCGGCACGTGTGTCACCCATGACATGCATCTCCTCAATTTCGCTTGACATCTGCTCAAGCTGTTGGACATGCTCGAGAGCGGTATGTTCGGCAGTAGCCTTCAGATTGTCGATGGTCGCCTGTTGAATGCTGATGGTCTTGCGCAGAGCAGTTGATTCTTCGCCGTGGGAACCCATGATATTGAGCAGCTCCTGGGCCTCGTTTTCGACTCGGTTGGCCAATGATTGATTTTCGTTGCTAAGTTTTTCGTTTTCATCGCGGGACGTCTCTAGCTCGCCTTGGAGTTCCTCGATGTGAGCGTCTTTCGTCTCAGACTCAATCCGAGCAGATTCTTGTGTCTCCTCCACAACAGTCTCTAGACGGCTGATCTCGGTCTTGTACGCAGCGACCTCGTTGTTCAAATCTGTAATCTGAGCGTGGAGGGTTGTAATGCTGCTGTTGGAATTGTTCTCCAACGCGGCGTACTTTTGACTGAGCTCAGAAAGCTGAGTGGTGAGGGCCGCGACCTGCTCGCCGCGTGTCTGTTCCAGTTGGTCCCGAGACTTGGTCATATCTGCCAGCTTGCCCATAGCTACCTCGACGTCGCTCTCCAACTCGTTCTGCCGCTGCTGCAGAACATCGATATCTGCTTCCGCCTCTTGATGCTGTTGGGTTTCCGTGTCAAGAAGCTCTTGGAGCTCCTGCTCGCGGCCTTTAGCTTCCTCCTTCAAAGTGGCGATGGTAGCCTCCTTCTCTTGTTGCACTTGGAACAATTTGGAGCGGAGCTCATTAGCTTGAATACCGGCGTTGTGTATGTTGCTGTCTAGCTCTGCAATCTGTTCGTTCGCCTCCTCGAGATCGACCTCGGTTCGCTCGCGCTGAGTGCGCTCGGTTTCGAGATTCTGGCGGAAGGTTTCGATTTCATTCTGCAGGTCCGCAATAGTCTCGTTCAGATTCTCAATGGTGTTCGCGTGTTCGTAAACGATTGCGACCTGCTCGTCGCGCTCGCCTTCCACAGCCTCACGGTTCTCTGTCTCAGTCGCGAGGCGCTCCTTGAGGGCTGTCACGTTCTCAGTAATGGCAACGACTTCGGACTCCAGGCCTTCGATGCGGCCTTCCAACTCATCGATGTACTCTGACTTTTGCGTGGCATCGTTTTCGGCAACGGTACGAGCCTCTGTTTCGGTCGTAAGCTGGGCCTCGAGATCTTCGACGACGCCGGCATGCGCTTGTTCCATGTCCGCGATGATCGACTTGTGATCTTCCTCCAACGTCTGGACAGTGCGGGTGAGCTGTTCAGTCTCCTCGCGGTAGGAGGTGGCGCTTGCGCGGAATCGCTCGATGGCAGTGTCTTTCTCGTCGATTTGATCCTTCAATCCGTAGATTTCAGCGTCTTTGTCGTTGATCTGCTCCTCCTGGTTCACGCGGAGGTTATCCAAAATAGAGACTCGCTCGTTGAGGTCCAAGATCTGCTGCTGATGGACGTCTTTCTCTTTCTCAAGGTCACCAACCCGGCGGCTGAGAAGATCGCTCTTGTCTTCTGTAGTAGCCAGAAGTTCGAGGACAGTCTCGTACTGAGTCTGGAGCTTTCCTGCCTGCTGTAGATACTTGGTGGAGGTGACCTTCGTCTTCTCATACCTAGTCAGCACCGCTGTGAATAATTCTGGGATCTTGTGCAGCAGCTCGCTGTTCGTTGTGCCGACTGTGGACCCCGGAAACCTCTTCTCGAGCTCCTCGCGGATCGTCTCGAAGGCATGTCGCATCTTGGTGATGATCTCGTCGCTGGAGGCTCCAGGTGTGGTGACGTGGAGATTCTGAAGCTCAACCGCGACAATGCGGAGGGTGCCCTGAGAATTGGCAAGCTCTTGGTTCAAGCGCTCAATCTCCTTTTCGTAACGCATGATGGCTCGGTCTGAAATTTTGTCGGGCACAGCCATTGGGTTGGACTGTGAAGGCTCGAACAGACTGTCGTAGGCAGTCTCGTGGATGGAGCTCAATGACTCGACAGTGACTTGCGAAGTGTACGCTGTTTTGGCAGAGGATTGGAAATCCATCATATCTTCGAATGCATCCCCATCTTCGGCATCGGCGTTCATCAGAGAGGGATACTCCACCTCGCCATCGAAGGCATCGTCGTCATCCTCCGGCACATCTGGCATGTAGGTCTGCGAGTTCCTGAGGTCCTCCTTATCTTGCCTGGCCTGCTCAAGCTTCTCCTCGAGTTCCTGCACACGGTCGTCTGAGAAGTCAATGTCGCCCATGCGCTTAGCCTCGAGCTCGAATTGGAGTTCTTGAATGGCGCTCTCCTTCTCTTTTAGCTGGCGAGAGACCTCCAGGTATGCTTGCTTGAGCTTGTGATCCTCCTTCTTGTGCTCTTCAAAGTCGTTGACCTCCTCGCTCAGGTGGTTGCGACGGAGGCGACGCTTGGTGCGGCCATCCAGGACGGAACTAAGCGGGGCAAATTGTATCTCGCCGTCATCCTGTTCTTCTGCGGCCTCGAGGTGCAGCTGTGCGGGCATGGACTGGCGAGCGCGGCGCTCGTTTGACGGACGGCCAAGCGGCACCCCGAGACGCGAGAGATGGGGCGTGAGCCCGGGCAGAGGCTGCGTCGCGGGCGGTGTGGACTGTGTAGCGCGGTCGAGCTCGTCCTGGGCGGTGGTGACGGGTTCGGACTGGCGACGGACGCGGCGGGTGGTCTCCTCGATGGCGACGTGGATCGTGTCGCCGTCCTGCGAGCGGGAGGCCGACTCTTCGAGCTCGTGGCTCATCTGGTGCTGGCCGTCGTTGATGAGTACATGCTTCGCCTTCTTGACCTGCACAGACGGCTCGCCATCGGGCGAGGCAGCGCGCTTGCTGTGTTTCGCGAGCTCAGCCGACGGCGGCTGGCTCTTGCGGCCCTTTCGGCGGCGCGGCGCGTCCCCAGGGCCCTCGGGGTGGTGCTCGGAGCTGAGCCGGGCCATGTCTGCAGAGTTTGCGTGCGGCCAATGGGAGATGCTGCGTTGAAATCGCGTGTGTCTGTGCGAATGGGGGCGCACAACGCAGGTAGGGTTTGGTGGCGAAGAGCTGGCAGTAGGACGGCCGGGAAATCGGAAGTGCGGCGATCGAGTGTGCAGTGGGAGGAGTGGTGTGTGCAGATGGGGTTGCTGTGGGCGGGCGTTGGCTAAACGATAATAAAAAGGGAGGTTGGGCGGTCAGGTAGGCAGCTTTTACGCTACGTCAGTCCGAGTGAAACCCCAGCCAATTAACTCGCGCACATCCGGAAAATTCGCCGCAGCCTCTGACGTCGACGCGCCGAACCGTTCACGCGTGTGTGTTCCCCGCAACCTCTGTATTTCCGCAGTTTCATCTAGATAGCGGACTTCAATGGCAAAGCCAGCCGTGCAGCCTGTGGATGCCCTGAATGCACCGCGCAGGACGGTCGTCGACCACGCACACCCTCACCGCCACCGCTGGGGTGGGTAGGTGCGAGTGGGCGCGCCTACTGGATCCTGCAGCCGCCACGACACTCACGACTTGGCACAATCACCAGCACCGGCCTGTCTGCATTGGCTCTGCATTGTCATATCAATTGTTCTGCTTAATAGGTCGACGATTTGACAATGTTCTTTGGCGGGCACTATGTGCTCCCGCGCCCTTCCAAAACACCACCAACTGACCACTGACGTCACTTCTTCAGCAAAAAGTCACTCTGTATCAACAGCCCCTTCACGGCACTCGCAACACCATACACGCCGCCCAGGGGCCAGGTGCCCCAGAACCTCGCATGCACCCACTCACCCCAGCTCTGCGCTTTGTCCACGCTTTTGTCACCGGCGACGCCTCTCAAATCGACCTTCACTTTGTCGTACACGGACGGCAGCGACTCCGCGTGGTATCTCCGTCTCAAGTCCAGATACTTCTTCTCATCGAATACCCGCCAGAATTCGTCTTCAGTGTAGTACGCATGGGCGTATAGACACTTCAGTCCGCCCAGTTCCTCGACTTTCGCTTCAAAGTCTCGGTTCAGCTTGATGAACTGGTGCGGGTCTTTGGGTCCCATGCCCCAGATCCCAATGTCCAGGATCATGTCCTGCCCGATGTTCTTTCCCATCGAAAAGCTCTTCTCGTTTTCTGGGGCTGGCTTTACAGGGCAAAGCCAGAGCGGCCAGAGGCCTGTTCGCTGTTCCGTCCACTCGATGAAATCCTCCGCTGACGCGTACGGCACCCCTAGATCCTGGATGATGGCCTGCGATGAGAGGCCGGATCGGTGCAGCGCGTGTATCATGGTCCTCGAATACATGAGCGGGTCCAGCAGCCACCGAGTGATCTGGTTGAACGGCGTCGCAAAATAGGTGAAAGCTCGCAGCCCTGACCAGAACACGCCTCGATCATAGCGGAACAAGTACGATGCGGTGGGTATACTCTCCTTGTAAGGACTCTTCTCGTTCCGGTTATGCTTCGAAACCACTTCTGCATGCAAATAGAACCACGGATCGATGCGTTTATCAAATGTCTGCGGCTTCCCTCCTATCAGTTCGTCGGTAAGTCGTCCTACCATGATCACACCACTGGTCTTTGAGTAGAGGATCCCATCAATATAGTCAGCGCTCACATCCAGTTCCGACTCCTGCAAGACATCGATAGCTTCCTGTATGCTGAACACAGGGATATACGTCAATTCGACATATCTTTTCGCATCGATCAACTCCATTTCCAGCAGCGTGATTACCCCCAGACTTCCGCAGCTCCCAGCACACCCAAATAACAGATCTTTTGTCTCAGGGTCATCGGCGGAAGCCCAAATGACGTTCCCATTCCCGAGCACAAGCTCTACCCTCTTCACACTGCGATCAAAAAGCCCATACCGGAACGAACTACTCTCGCCGCTCGTCCCCGCAAATCCACCCCCAACCGTGATATTCGGTAGCTCCATCACGACCTTTGGCAGCAACCCTTCCTTCATCGTAGCCGCAACCAGCGCATCCATCGGAACGTTCGGTTCCACCAAAATCGTCTTTTTCTTCCTGTCAAATTGCAGCACATGATTGAGTGATGAAACATCAACGATTTGATTCTTTTGCCGTGCGGATTCGCGTGTTGACAGTGTGCTGCCGTGATAGATGCGAAACGGCGTGCGGCGTTCGTAAAAATCTCGGACTTTGGCGGAGATGCCGGATACGGTGGTTTGATGGTTTTCCATAGCGCAATGCAATGGCTATTGGACAACGGAAAAATATGCGATTGCGGATATGAGTAAGAATACCGGGACTGGAGAGGTCAGACGAAGGCGGAAGACACAGCGTGCGATGATGTTGGGGTTGACATCGCCGCAGGGGTAAGCGCGGCATCATGGCTGAGCCTTCCGTCCCGTCTCCACTGTTTCTATCGGACCTTCTCTCGACTGCACCATGGTCCTGCATCAGACACTCATCAATCTTGCACCACGACTTGTCTCCTTCTCGACATTTTCTGCTCATCAATGCATCCTTAGGCCCTCGTTCGCCGCTCCACCTTGCCGGCAAAGCCTACGTACCGTTGGTTCTCGCATATCCGGCTCTGTGTTGATTGATTTGCGTTTCATTCGACCGAAGACTCTGACTCCATGGTTCCAAGAAGCGACTACGAGTAAGAAGAGAGTTTGAAATTCCTGTACATGTGCTTTTTGTTTCCAAAAAAATTAAAATTTATCCATACGCCATCAAGCAATACTATCATCATCAGCACTAGCGTTGACGACAGTAGATTTATACTCACCCACCTGGAATCTCGCACTACGCATCGCTAAATTGCGATCTCAAGTATGGACCTCCACAATTCCACCACCGACACCATCCGTACCCGCGTCCGCCAATTCTACGACACTAAAACGCCATTTCGTGTCTACCATGGCACCACCAACAGTACTCGACACGCCAACTTCGATCCCTCTACCATCGTAGACGTCAGCTCCCTCAACCACATCCTCAGCATCGACACTGAAAAGTGCACCGCCCTCGTCGAACCCAACGTCCCTATGGACCGGCTCATCCAGGAAACTATGAAAGCGAACCTCATTCCCCCCGTGGTTATGGAATTCCCCGGTATCACCGTCGGCGGTGGGTTCGTCGGCACCGCAGGCGAAAGCAGCAGTTTCAAGCATGGATTCTTCGACCGCACGGTCCTATCTGCAGAGGTCGTGCTCGCGGATGGGAAGCTGGTGACTGCATCGGAAACTTCGAACCAGGAACTGTTCGATGCATTGAGAGGCAGTTTTGGGACACTGGGCGTGCTGACGTTGGTGGAGTTGCGGTTGGTGGAACTGAGGCCATATGTCGAAGTAACATATCATCCAACACGCGGCTTTGACGACGCGATGACGAAGCTCCAAGCCGAAACGGAGCGCGACAAAAACGACTACATCGACGGCATCCTGTTCTCCAAAGACTCAGGCGTCATAATAACCGGCCGACTCACCTCCTCCTCACCCAATCCGTCCCTCCCCGTCCAGCGCTTCTCCCGCCCCTGGAACCAGTGGTTCTACCTGCACGCGCAATCGCGCGCCTCACAATCCACACCTACCCCCGACCTCGTCCCCATACAAGACTATCTCTTTCGCTACGACCGAGGCGCCTTTTGGATGGGCACCCACGCCTTCCACTACTTCGGCCTCCCGTTCTCGCGCCTCACGCGCACGCTGCTGGACGCCTTCATGCACACGCGCATCATGTACCACGCGCTGCACGCCTCGCATCACTCGGACCGCTACATCATCCAGGACATCGCCTTCCCGGCTGCGAACGCGGCGCCGTTTCTCCGCTTCGTGGACCGCGAGTTCGCGATCTACCCGCTGTGGCTGTGTCCGCTGCGCGGGGATGCGCGGGCGTCGATGGGGTGTACGCGGGAGTGGCGTGGGGATGTGGATGGGTTGGTGCAAGCGGAAGGCCATGACCAAGATCAAGATCATGACCAAAGGCAAGCTCAGGGTGAATCGCACGACGGTAATGGTAGTAGCAGCGGTCCCGTATACACCGGCCCCTACATCAGCATCGGCGTCTGGGGCCCATACCCCCTCTCCACGACCTACACATCCGCCAACCGCCTCCTCGAGGCGCAGACGCGCGCTCTCGGCGGCTTGAAGTGGCTCTACGGCCGCGTCTTCTACACCGAAGACGAGTGGAGCGCCATCTACGACACGCCGCGGTACGCGCGGCTGCGCCAGAAGTACAATGCGGCGACTCTGCCGACGGTTTGGGATAAGGTGCGGGAGAGGAGCGGGATGAGCGATGGGAGCAGTGAGGATGAGGGGCTGAGGGCGTGGGCGAGGAGCGTGGTTAGGGGGAGTGGGCTGTTGAGTGGGTTGTATGGGGTTTGGAGGGCGGTGTGGGGGGGCGATTATGTTTTGGGGAGGGGGAAGGGGAAGGGGAAGAAGGGGAGGGTGGATTGAGAGTTGAGGGGGTGGCGTGGAAGCTGGGTGCTGGGTGTTGGGAGGTGAGTTGCGGTGAGTTGAGTTGACGGAGTGCCAGCGAGGAAAATTACGAACGTATTGCTACCTACTTAGCTACCCTCCTACCTATCCTGCGCACGCAAGGCGAATTGAATTTGGACTTTTATCCGTCGTCTGCTCACGAGATTGGGATGGGATGGAATCCACGACTTACTAACCCGCTCTCGCGCTCTCGCGCTCAAACGGCGGCGGACCTAGAATTCTCCCGGAGTCCCGCGCTTCCCTTCCCTTTCCTCGCGACTCCATTATCTAGTCTTGACTTTAGCGACATGGAAAAGTTCCGTGGATATATTAGTTAGCAAGCACCCGATGCGGCACAAGCGGCTGCGCAAGGCTGCATACACTTCTCGCAAGGCTGCTTCTCGCGTTATCGCATCTTAACGTTCGAAGACTGCATTGGTAAAGCCTGACAAACGCGGTAAATCGAGGGGCCAAGGTGCGAGGGGTGCATGTGCGGTGCGTCAGCATTGGTGGTGACAAAGTGGTGACAAAGTTGGTGTTGCGGGGCTGCGGGCGGGGTGGATGCTAGCGCGGCGCTAGCGGGGGGCTCCAGGCTTTGGAACAATACTCCGTAGATACGGCCAAGTGCAACTACTGCAACTGTGGGTTTTTTTTATCAAAGACTGGTTTGGGGTTGGTGTGCACGTGTGGGATTGCTTGGGGAGGGGTGAAGAGGGAGAGAGGTAGGTGGCTCTGTATTGCACCAGCCAGACCAGGCGAGCGGTCTGGCATGGGGATGGGCTCGTGGGTAAAGGGTAAAGTGAACGAGATAGACTAGACTGAACTGCAGTGTAAGTTATTGCACATGACACTTTGGTTGGTTAACGCCGACCAATACGCCATCTCACACTGTAGCTTGGCCTTTAGTCAGGGCTTTGATATCGCGTCCTCCCGGTGCCAAGGAGGTCAGCTCTGCGAGCTTCCATCTAGGCGTTGATGACTTGACTGTTGTTAAGCTCCACGCTGCGATGCGAGATGAGCATGCACCTGCAGGTAGTCTTTGCCAAGAGGCTTGTTCCATGTGTGTGTGTCTTGGATTGGATTGGAGCGGGTCGGACACTGGGTCGAAGAGGGAAGGAAGGCTGCATGACGGAATGCTTCGCGGAACGTCTTGGGTTGGATTACAGATGCTTTGCGATGATGGGATTTGTTTGAAAGAGGACGATCGATAGTCAAGGGGGCGCGTGCATGTGTGTATGTATGTATGGTATAAAGAGGGCTGCTTTGCTGTCGACACTGCTGGAATAGCATCAGCCTCTTCGCATCATCCATCGACCATCATATACCTCTTCGCAAATCTAAGCTGTCAAGATGAGATTCGGATCCAGCATCGCTGTCCTGGCCCTTGGGCTGTGCAACGCCGTGTGCGCGGATGGTACACTACCCACCTCTCCCACTTGATGCAGATTGATGTCCATCCTGCTAACGCAACTTCCCCCTTAGCCGTCCCCTACGAGCGCCTCGACAAGAACAACGCCGTAAGCCTTTCCCTCTCATCTCCTCCCCTTCCACACCTACCTATCCGCTCCCATCCCCACCACCCATCTACTCCCCCCGCTAACCCCCCCAGGTCCTCGTAATCCTCGACATCCAAGTCGGCCTCTTCCAACTCGTGCGCGACTGGGACCCGACCCTCTACCGCGACAACGCGCTCGCGCACGCCGGTCTCGGCCAAGCCTTCAACCTGCCAGTCGTGCTGTCGACGTCGGCGGAAACGGGGCCCAACGGGCCGCTGCTGAAGCCGATTCTGGATATGTATCCGAATGCGCCGCTGGTGAGGCGGCAGGGCGAGGTCAAGTATGTGCTGTGCTGTGCTGTTCTTCTCTGTCTCTCTTTCTCTCCCTAAACTTTCATACCCACAAATACGCACTCTGACACAGACAAACACTAACCCCCCCCAGCGCCTACGACTCCCCCGCCTTCCGCGCCGCCCTCACCGCCACAAACCGCACGCAAGTCCTCATCGCAGGCATAACCACCGACGTCTGCACGACCTTCCTGGCGCTCTCCCTGCGCGCAGCCGGCTACTCCGTCTTCGCCAACATCGAAGCCTCCGGCACGACCTCCACGCTGGTGCGCGACGCGGCGAACGCACGAATGGCGGCCGCGGGCGTGCAGCTGCTGTCGCTGTTCGCGGTCGTGAGCGAGCTGATGCGCGACTGGCGCGCCACGCCCGGCGCGAAGGAGCTGCTGCCGTGGCTGGATGAACATATGCCGGTGTATGGGTATTTGGCGAGGGCGCATAGGGCGGCGGTGGAGGAGGGGGTGGTGATTCCGGGGGAGGGCGATTTGAATTAGGGGGGAGGAGGGGGAGAACAGTATGGATGGGATGGATAGTATGGATGGGATGGTAGGGGCGATGATGGGAGAAGAAAAGGAGGGAACGGGAATATGAAAGAGAGACGGTAAAAGTTGATAGATAGCCTACCTTTGGGAACCCAATACGCACCTAGTTGGCGAGTATCGATCGCACTGTGGGAGGTTATCGTAGTTAAGAGATAGATCCAGCACTGCCGAGGGGTAGCTAAGTAATCTGTGCTGCTCCCGCTTAGTAAGGGACCCACTGCATTCCTTAGTACAGCAGAAGCAGAGGCAAGTCCAGGCTTTACAACTGTACAATATAAACATTTTAAAAATGCTACTCATATAAGTGAAACTGTTCTCCTCCGAACACAGCATCCTCTCGTCGCTACGGAGTACTCCTCCACCTCCACCCTATGCACCCAGCCCATGCGCACCCAACCAGCTATTAATCACCTGGTACGCACCCGTCGCGTTATAATGAGCATTAATACCATGCGCAGTATCCGGTTGAATGTACGCCTCGAACGGGGTAGCTTTAGGAAACAATGCCTTAGCCCCAGCGGGAATACTCGTAGCATTCGTGCCCGTGGCCAAGCAGTCTCCGCCGCAGAACGGCAGGTCCTCGCGGCCCGTGAACACGAGCACAGGGCCGGAGAAAGACGACCGCTGCGGGAACGAGCCGATGGTGAGGGCTTCTCCGACGGTCATGGGCTGCTTGTTTGCCTCGGAGAAGAGCCCGAGGCCGAGGTCGTAGTGGCCCTTGTGGAGGAAGCAGAATTGGTTGGCGGTGAAGTCGGACCAGCTAACGTAGCCGGAGGCGTAGTCGAGCGGGGTGGTGGTCTCGTTGTAGCCGCGGATCAGGTTGGAGACTTCGGTTGTCGCGATATCTTCCCAGATGGTGTCGGGCGAAAGGCCGACGCCGAGCTTGTTGAGGACCATTTGGATGCCCTTGATAAGAGCATCACCGGCCTTCCAAGCTGAGTAGGTGTTCAAGAGGCCACTGCTGGATGCATTTCCGAAACGAAGCGGCTGGTTGAGGCGAGCACTGTGCATGTTCCAGCCCGCCCAGAATACTGATGTGAAATCGCCCGTCGCTGCCCATCCGGTAAGCACAAGACCATCGGTGTTGTTGGGGTACAGAGCTGAGAGCCATAGTGATTGAATCGAGCCGAATGAGTGGCCAACGTGGATGACCTTGGCAAATGAATGCCCGATCTCCGGAACTTCTCCTTTGCGGAGCTTCGTAGTGACGGCGTTCAGGGCTTCCACTTCGGCTTGCGCTTGGATCTCATTGAATGGATCGCCATGGGATGACATCCCTATGCCGAGGCGGTCAATGGCTAAGACGCTGTAACCTTCCTTGAGCGCTGCGTCCGTGTAGCTGTTGCTGTAATCGTTGTAAGGGAGATCCCAGTATCTGCAGCACGTTAGAGTTGATTGCGACACAGTCCTAGCGATGTCACAACGTACGCCTTGTCGAATCCAATACCGTGAGAGAGTAGTTGTACAACAGACTCCCCGATACCTCCTTCTGGGTGACAGAACTTGGCGGAGATTTTGTAGCTTCCCTTCAATGTCTGGTAGTCTTCGAGAAGAGTGGCGGTGTAGTTCTGGCCATTCCGGAGGAGTTCCTGGGCGAAAGCTGTAACATCGAGGTTGGTTTCGAGGGGCACTTTCTTGAAGAGGCCTTGTCGAGATAATATGTCGACCGGGATAATAAAATCGGTACAGGACTTCGCCGCAGCGGAACCGGCCAGTAGCACCAGGAACGGTGCAAGCAAAGTGAGAGAAGCCATTGGAACGTTCTGAATATGATCTGGAAGGAGAGCAGACAGCGTCGAATTTAAAGATAGTGGGAAATTAGTGGGCCAATACTACACCATGTTGACGCAGTAAGATGTGCAGCCGGGTCTTATTTATAAATGGAGGTCAGCACCCAAGCGTGAGAATTGTGTGGTATTTGGAACGAATGCCTTCCTAGTGGGGCACAGGAACCGATATTCGACCAAGCTTGAATTCGACGACGGCACACACTGTGATGGAACGTGCCGTGCAACCAGTCGCGACTGTAACCAAGTATGCAACTCGGAACAGAGCTACGCCGCCTTGATCGTCTAGCCATCCTGCGCAAAAGTGCCTAGCTCTTTCCATGGGAACGTCTCGCAAGAAGGAAGAATTAAGGATGACAGAAGTTGAGCAAGCAGAGCCGAAGATGTCATAATGCAACTGGGCTGAACAGCCTAGTGGGAGCCTGATCATCCGGTTCGATGTCGTCAAATCTGCTTTAGCCCTCTCCACCGTTCGTGGTAGCTCCGGCTCCGCACCCGCCCTAAATGCTTGCTCCGAAGACTAGTATTTGAGTTTACTCAGACGTACTCAGACCTTGGTGTGGCCGCTGACAATCGTGAATCTCGCAAAATCATGCAGGTAAGAGGAGACGCGGCAAAAGAATGAACGAAGGAACGAAACATGCTACAGCGGGCCCCTGCCGCTGTCTGCAATACTACCTGCATCTGCAGCCTCCACGCGCCGCTCACGTTGTGTGAACTGTTGCAAGCGCGTCGCTGTGCAGGTTGCAGTCCCTTGCATGCCGTTATTTTCGTCGAGCGTCTGTTTCTGGCGAGAGAACGTGCTGAGAGGGGTGCGCCTGCGCCCTGTAGGGAGCAACGGGGACTTGCGGGCGGTTTGGTCGGAGCAAGTCGGAGGCGGTGAGGCTGGTGTGTTGTTACTGAGCACCGCATCATCCGGTCGCCGACTGTAGACTGTACTGCTTCCACCAGAGGCCTGCGTAGACTATTCGGAGGAAAGGAGATTAGATGATAAAGGTTTAGATGATATGGATGCGATGAGAAACGAGGGATTCGGCCAAGGAAACATGCCACCAAGTGGCCCGTTGCATGACAAATATCGCATCGCCTACTCAGCGCGGGAAGTGTTGCGTAGTGCGCGACTGCGCTCGCAAGACGAGCGTGGCACTCTGCAACAACCGTCGCATGCACAGGTGTAGCGATGACGTCTGCTGGCCGTGGAGCTAGAAGAGGGACAGGTGCGTACAA
Organism: Massariosphaeria phaeospora; assembly: GCA_011032825.1. NCBI lineage: Eukaryota > Fungi > Ascomycota > Dothideomycetes > Pleosporales > Massariosphaeria > Massariosphaeria phaeospora. The sequence continues at coordinate 1,069,476 of JAADJZ010000002.1, forward strand.
AAGGGCTGCGTGCGAGCTGCAAGCGAGCGCCGGCGGGCGCGGCCAAACTCAACACCGGCTATGCGAAGGCCCTGCGCCCTGATTGGCCAGGTCCCAGACATCGTCGCTTCAACGTCACCCCGCTCGATACGAGCAACCCCACGCTGTAAAGATGGAGAGAATTTGCGCCGAAAATACGACGATAGGTTCGCGAACGAGTTGCAGTGGGCATCGGAGTCGGCGAGGTGAAGAGGTGCGCTGCTGTCTACATAAAGGGCCAGCAGCCTGCCTGTCGTCGAGAGTCTACTCACAATCTCCATACCGACTCGAAGCTTCACATTCGCATCCACCGAAATCTCCAAACCCGACAACATGGTGCCTCTCCCGCTCATCCGCCAGGCCAACACGCAGCTCCCCGCCGACCTGACCGCCGTCTTCGTCGGCGCCACCTCCGGCATCGGCCTCTACACGCTCCTCTCCTTCGCGCGCAACTGCGCCCACCCACGCGCCTACTTCATCGGCCGCTCCCAAGACGCCGCGACCTCCATCCTCGCGTCGCTGAAAGCCATCAACCCCAACGGGGAGTACACATTCATCCGCTCCGACATCAGCCTGCTCGCCAACGTCGACACCGTGTGCGCGCAGATCGTCGCGCAGGAGAAGTCCATCAACATGCTGGTCATGAGCCAGGGCACCATGGTCAGCGGCGTGGATACCAGCGAGGGCCTGCATCTGACGGCCGCGCTGCTGATCCATTCGCGCACGCGCTTCGCGGTGAATTTGCTGCCGCTGTTGCGGGCGGCGCCGACGCTGCGCCGCGTGTTGACTATCTTCACGGGAACGAAGGAGGGGAAGATGAAGGATCCGGATCTGCAGATGCGAAGTATGGGCGTCAATTTCATTGCGGCGCGGGGCCAGGCGGCGTCGGTCATTACGTTGAGCTTGGAGAAGCTGGCTAAGATGGCGCCGGATGTGAGTTTCGTGCACGATTTTCCGGGGCCGGTGAAAAGTAATATTGCGAGGGAGGGTGGGATTGCGATGGCGGTTATGAGGGGCGTCTTTTGGGTGGTGGGGAGGTGGGTGTTTATTCCAGAGGAGGAGAGCGGGGACAGGCATCTGTGGCTGGCGACGAGTGGGGCGTTCCCTGCGAGGGAGAGGGAGAAAGGTATCGACGGCGGCAAGGTCGATGTCCAGAAGGGGAGTGATGGCATGGTCGGGAGCGGCGTGTATATTGTGGATCAGCATTGCGAGAGCGGTGGGCCGCCGGTCGTGGAGGTGCTGAGGAAGTTGAGGGAAGAGGGGCAGCCGGACCGGATCTGGACACATATACAGGACGAGTTTTTGCGGATTACTGGGAAGGAGAGGATGTAGAGCAGAAGACTGTGTTAGTAGGATACCACGACGTTTCATACAGTACATATACCAAAGATCAAGTATTACTTTTAGATTAAGCTAGAACTATCCTGGCCATGCCCATGGCAAAACACAAGGAAATACCCCCTAGTGGAAGGAAACAGTTGTTGAGATAGCCTGAGCCCATACCTGGCGACAGAACATGTCCGAATATGCACTATTGCCTCTAGTGTACCATTAGGATTAGACTTAAGCGAAGTCGACTTCGTTCTTGAAGTTGACCAGGCTGGCCCACGTATTGAAGAAGTGGATGAAGCCGTGGGTCGCTGGGACATCATCGGCGCTGTCGATGCCCAGGGTCGTTCCGAGATCCCAGAGGGGCTCTGAGCCTGCAATAGCAGCGTTGATGACCACCTCGTAGGCGTTCTCGAGCGCGATTTTGTCGGCGAGGGTGAGGTCACTGTCTGTAGGCAGACTGGTAAGGACAGGATAGGTAAGATGGGAATGGGAGAGAACTTACTGGCCTTGGTGATGGCAACGGTGTTGTTGACAGAGGCAATGACGTTGTCGATCGAGGAAGCATGGGCGTCCACGCTGTACACGAGAACATTAGGTCCTATAATCACACACAGTATGAATAGATGGTTGAGTGACTTACGCGGAGTTCAGATCGATGAGGTCTTGCTTGTTGAAGCTCGAGACGGTGACATTCTTGGGGATGCTGTGCACCGTCTTCAGCGTATCGTAGGCCAAGACCCAGAAGTCTGTGCCGACGATGTTGGCGGCGTTGAGAAGGCCGATGACGGATTCCATGCGCGTGCGATCGTCGGTCGACACGCTGAGGGCCCTGTTGGACTCCACTGAGACTCGGTGTCAGTATGGGACAGTGAGGAGAGACTGCATGATAGCCTACCGATGTCCCTGTTGCCGTTATTCAGGCTAGCCGAGATGCTGTTGAACTTGTCTGTGAGGGGGGTGAGGAGGCCGGCGGAGGCAAGGGCCGCGAAGGCGAGGGGGAAGAGTGTGCAGCGCATCTTGGAGATGAGTGTTGAAGTGAGGGGATTTGGTAGTGACGATTCTGTTGTAGAATAGAAAGCTGGCGAACTGAGTTGAAATTCGAATGTCTAGAGGGGGCAGGGGAGGCCGTCTTTATACTTCCTCAGGGCCGTAGGGTGCGTGCACGCTCGGAAGAATTTCGCAGAGGAGATGTACGGCTGTGGATTATTGGAGCCATTCCATCGTACCAATCTATCTGGCCGTAATTGTACGAGCTGGTAAGCCGGTTTCTTCGTCGAATGAATCGTGTGAAAAAGAGACACGGCGTGATCAGGTACCAGGGGCTGTACATGGTATTTCGGTGGCATTTGCAGCCTGTCTATTGTGCATCGTATAGTGTGGCCAGAGCGGTGTTTGTTATCTAGAGCTGAGCCAGCAGAGCGATGCTGCAATTTTTTCGCGGGCTCTTCACGCCGACCCGCATTTGTATCCAACGTGTGCTGAGTGGACGGGTTGTTTGGTACGCCTCCTTGGAGGCTGAGTACGGAATCCATCGGCTGCGGCTCATCGCACCCAGGGTAAGCAGCAGCGAAGCCTGAGAAACATAATGAAGCTGCTGTTGGATTGTTGGCGCGCGATTTGGTAGGAGAGTGGAGTGTTGAAGTCTGAGGACGTTGGCAAGTAAAACCGATGCGTAATCATAGACTACCAGCAGCCGCAACCGACCCACTTCCCCACCTTTTTCAATCGCGAAACATCGACACTGCAAAGTGCACCCTCAGATACAATCGGCGTCACCCCGGTACTGCGATTCAAACCCGTTCGTTGCTACTATCTTACGCCTGCGTAATCCCCCCAGCGAATTCGGGCTTTGGGATTGGAAGCCCGTTCGTCAACCGTGGCCTCAACCGCACAACCAGTTGCCAAGGCTCCAATGGAGACCCATATGGGAACCCGACTGGAGGTCTCTGAGGCCAGGTAGGACGTCTCGGACCCATCCGCCAATATCTTGCCTTGAAAGCAGTTTGACCCGCCTTCTCTCGGCATGTTTTTTCATTACCTTGACCCGCTTCGTCCGCTCACTCGGATCAATAGTTCGCCCAACATCGGCGGCTACACTGCGCCCAAGACTTTGGGTTTCATCAGCAAGGGAGTTTCCCGAGGCACTGCATAAAAGTTGTAGATGAGAGCAAAAATCTCGCCGGTTCTAAAGATACACGTGTAAGTACCTTCCAGGTTGGTAAGAGGCAGGGCCGGGCGGTACCCAGGCACGTGCTTAGTGTACAGGAAGGAGCAGGCCACATGGAACTGCAGGAGCCAACAGCGTTCGGAGCCTGCAAACATCCGCACATCACCATCGATATTCTCCAAAATGCCATCCACCACCGCTCTTCCCTATCGCTGATCCTGCTCCTGTTCCTCAAGATTCCGATAGAGCTGTTCCAGTGTGACCTCGACCTGCTCGACCGACGCCTTGACCTCATCGCTCCCCTCTTCTACCTCGAACGCATCAAGCACATGCTGGATGAACCCGCTTGCTCGCTGGAGTCGGCCTCTGTTCGAGAGGCCGCTTGAAACACGCCCAATGCCGCCGTTTCGATGCCTGCGCCGTAACGTTGAGCGCGACAGCCATGGTACCCGAGGCGATACTGTCGCAGTAGCGTTGAGCAGCGCGGAGGTCGTCTGCGTCGTTGCGGTAGAGGTTGACTGATTGGTATCAGAGCGAGCGTAGCTGAACCACACAGCTCGGCAGATCGGGCATTTGTTGTGCCATGCTCCAGCGGTTCTCAGATGCTTCTCTAAGCACCGCCGACCGAAGATGTGGCCACAGCACCGCGTGCCCCCGTCATGGGCCGCTGATATGTCGACACGGACCGCCCATTCTGCTCGACCGTCCTCCAAGTCCACACTCGTCGGCGTATATTCCCCGTATGGTTCTCGGCAGATGGCGCAGCTGAGAGAGCTCGGCTCGAGACAAGACAAGGGAATAGGGGTTGTGAAAAGGACAAACTGTGCTGCTGCACCCGATTGCGGAACATTCGAGCTTGAACGAGGCATGGTGCGTATGGATAATGAGACAGCTTGGTAGACAAGAGTGAGCCTCTTCATCAAGCAGTATTTATCGCTGTGGGTCAAGCCATCAATTGTGAATGGAGGCATTGCTCTGTTTGTGCAAGCTATTCACAGGACCCAGAGCCAACGCATCTCGCGCAGTTGAATTGCGAAAGGTGGCAGCATTGATTGTCCTTTAAGGTCAATGAAGAGTGAATCTTGGAATTCTTTGACGTACAAGTTACAGGGCTGTGCTGATCGATTCAGTCCTCTGAAAAACTACGCAACGAGTACTAGGAAAATGACCGGCATTACCAACAGCCTTACATTCCTTTACCTACGCCAACCACTGCCGCGTCTTGCGCTTCCGGTTCGTTCGTGCCTGCTTTCCTCGTGGCGTCGCCATAATCTCTCAAGCGCTTCTTCAATCTCACCTATTTCACCACTGATATCACCCTCGCCGTGGAAGTCAAACACGACAAGCATTCGTTCCAAAAACCCGATAGCTCGATGAATTCTTCCTGCGTCCGATAGCCTCGCCTCTTGGTCGACACGCCTCACTCCCGTAGCCGCGCCCAAATCCCCCACAACCTCTGGTGCGTCAGGGGATACCACAACCTCCGGCGCATGTGTTCCATCCTCCTCCCCAATGACCCTCAGAGCTATCTCCTGCGGTACCGGGATTCTTACGGGCCCCTGAGCCTCCTCCAAGAGCCCCGGAGCCTCTTCTCTGTTTGCCATCAACCCTGCTACGGGGTCATTGATCGTCCACGTAGGAATATCAAACTCCCCGTTCGCAGCAAACCAGGTCTCTCTACATATCGGACAATTGACCCTTGATAGTCCCCCGTTGCGGACCACGGTACGGAAATACTCTTCCAGGCAGCTGCGACCGAAGACGTGGCGGCAGGTAGAGCGAGGATGCCAAGAGCGGATGCGCACAGCGCTCTCACGACGCCCGTCGGTGTTACCCGCGGCCCCGACGTAGTCTTCGCGGCAGATTGGGCAATCACGAAAGCCGGACGGGAGGTTGGACAGCGGGACGTGTATGAGGTCGAGAAGGTTAGTTTGGATTACATCGACTGGGTCCCAGTCCGCATCCGAATCCGAATCCTCTGGGTCAAAACGTGCAGGCATTGCTGGGATGCGTCCAAGGCGCGTGTGGTGATGGCCCATATGTAGTTTAGGTTTTAGTACTGTGCTGTGTGGGGAAGAGGCTCTTTAAGTAGTCAGCCTGTAGGCTCTGCGGGTTTGCAGGCGTAGGTGGTCGTCGTGAATAGGGGTATTCGAACAATGACTTAATGCGTGTGAAGGGGGCTGTATCAATGAGCGTCGCATGTGGCTGCCCGTGGGTGCCTCCGCGATGTGTCTACCTGATATTGTACGTGTGTAGGCATTTGGGCGGTTTTTACCGACTTGCTCGCTGTAGTGATGTCCACTTCACGGCTTCTTAACTGGAGCCCTCCACGACCTTCCTTCGATCGCTCGTTGCAGTGAACATCACTAGTCTACGCTGCGGCGAGATGTATCCTCAGGTTGAGACGTCTATGGATTTATGAGGATATGCGGTCTTTTGAGCAGCGATATATCGTCGTGGCGAGGCTTGGCTGGCCTAACCTTTGTCTAGAGCAGAACAAAAGCAACATTTTTTTACCAGCGCATGCAACTCTCTCCTGCTGTTAGGTGATATTTCATGTTCGTGTGAGCCAAGGTGCCAGGAGTGGAGTCGTAAAGCAGGGTTGACGTATTGGGGTTCCATCGCCCCACGAATAAGACCACTCTGGGCATGCTAGAATTGAACGAAGCTCATCGCAGGCGCAGTAAAACTCTTTACTGCTCCGTTCAGAAACGAACGAGACATACACAAGATAAGAAGGGCAAAGTGACAAAACTCTTTTGTTATATTGTAACTACCTTTATCTGTTCCCGAACTTTCTGAAGCAGCAAACTAGGCAAGTTTTACACGCAATCGTGCAGGTGGTCGTCGCACGAATGTGCAGCCATCCGTGGACGCCTTTCACCGGCTGAGGCATAGCTAGTGACCCGCCAATCATAGCAGCGACCTTGTGGCACATGAGTTAGCGCGCCTTGGCAGCCTGCCTCATGGATAACAAGCGCACTCGCAACATCATCCACCACCACAACTGCCCCGACCCACTAGCCTTCTCCAAGCGGACAACTCACTAATGGACAGCCAGCTATCGTTGCCGCAATTTGGCGCGCTTCCAGCCGGAGTTGCACCCGCGAAAGGCCGCAAACGGTACCGCCCGCCTCGAGCAGATGCCGACACGTTCGAGACACAGGAGGAATTTCTTGACAGCCTTCAGTCGGTATCGATCGAGAGCCTGGGCGCTGGCAACCGCAAGTGTGCCCACTGCTGGAAACAGTACGGCGAGACCGATCCGGGCGACGACAACGCCGAAGCCCCCGTCGTGTTTCGCTGCGGACATGCGTTTGGCGACAAGTGTATGAAGGAGCTTTACTCTCTCCCAAAAGCCAAAAAGGTCCATCTAGTGCCTCTGTCTTTCGCTCATGGAACTCGGGGTTGCGTTCTCGCCGAAAGCTTAGCCGAGTACGTCATCAATGGCTACCCAAAGACGCTGCCCACCACGGCGGCGGTCACGCCAACGACGGTCGACAAAGTGCGCAAGCAAGACGAACAGTATCTCATAGAAGATCTCCTCAACGACCTGATGTCCCGCGGGAAGGATGAGTATGATCGGACTATCGCTATGCTTGGCCCATACTGGCACAGGCTGCTAAAATGGACCATCGGAGGAGTCTCCTACAGGACCAAGATGGTCGGCATTCATTTCTTCGAGAACGCTGTTATATGGGATGGTAGCGATATGGATCCACAACCACAGTATGCAGGTCCCAGCGCTGCTTCTATGTATAGCCCTTTCACCGGCGGTCTACCACCCGGGGCATCGGCTGCGGTTGGCCCCCTCATGCATGGTATGGACACCACGGAAGAAGAAGAATATGAGAATCTGATGCAAGAGCTCGACCAGCATATGGAAGATGATCATCACAGCTTCGATTTCCAGGATCTTCATCAGCACATGCAATCCTCGGCAGCGTACAAGGCGCATATGGAATTCGTTGAAGCAATGGAAAAGGTGCACCATAACAAGCAATCCACAGCACCAGGTGTTCCGCCAACTCCATACACGAACTTATCTCCTCCACCGGGACTGACCGCCCTATGGAGTGGAACAGTACCACTAACACCCGATTTCTTCTCAAAAATCGCTGCTAAGATTGGCAATCCCACACCACCTGAACCTGCCTCCGGCCTTAAGCAGGCTCCATCTAAGTCTGCAGCACAGACGGCCTCGATGATACCATCCAAGAGTTGGAAGTTCCCTGGTCAAACGATAGCTAACGCCAAATCCAACTCCGCGCTACCCCCCGATCACGACAACTCGAGCCCAGCTCACCCAGGAACCGTCACTTATAGCACCGAAGCCGAGTTAGCCAAGGCCATGCTGGAGGAAACACCCGCGGCGGATTATGTCCAGTCTCCGCTCTCCGAGGAGAACCAGACTGGCCTGGACAAACTAATCGCGTTGAAGGCCAAGAAGTCGCCTCCTTCCAAGAAAAAGAAAACAGCCGACTACGGTGCGTTGTTTGCAGAGAAGTGGTTGCCGAAAGGGCCCGGAAGCTCGACCACACCAGCTAGTGATAACCCAGAGGGAGCTGAAGCGACCGCCGCTGCTCAGAAAAGTCAGGCAGCTTACATGAGCATTGAGGGTTATTACAACATGCTGAATAAAGGCGCAGAGAACCTTACAGCAGAGGAGATGGCGATGATCAAGAAGAAAAACTTGGAAATTGAAGCACAGTTCAAAACGACCTCGAAGGGTGGAGAGATCCCGAAGAAGAAGGTGCCTGTGGTCTCACAGTCTAAAGTCGCCGAGATGCTGAAAAATCAGACGATGCTGAAAGCTCAGACATCCGTGAGCGAAGCTCAAGAACTTCTCAGAAGTAAGTACACTTTCCAACAGCAGCCTTCCTCTCCTCGGGAGCAGCAGATGGTCCTTAAGGCGTCACGACAGTATTTTGTTAACTGAATAATCATCTAACCTTTTTTGTAGAAAAGAAAGACGACCGAGTGAAGAGCGCGATGGTTGTCGTTGCTAAGGAACTCAACACGATCCTCACAACGTATCAGGCCCACCGGGAACGCAGCACAACGTTGGAATCATCGCATCCGCCCAAAAAGCCGAAGTTCGCAGAAGAAGTCGCCAAACTCCATATGTGGTTGGACAATACGCTCAAGTCGAATATAACAGTACACAAGCATGATATGGCCGCTTCGTACTACGAGGTGGCAGTGCCACACCTATGGGGACTTCACGGGCATTACGACACTGATTCTGAAGGCAACGAAAGCTATCCTAGTAACCCAACCGGGCTGCTTTGGATCGAGCGGACCATCTGCAGGAAATGCTGTTTTCGCGGGGACGAGGCTGAGGAACTAGCTAGACGCAACATGGTGACAGGAACGCTGCCGGATTGTATTGGTTGGAAGGACTCTAGGAAGATACCAGATGGCTGCCCGATCTGTCACAGGGTACTCTTCAAACGTGCCGCTCCGAGGGCTTCTAAGTAAGCTTCGATTTGGGTGGCGCTACTGTTACTGGGATCTCAGCAGTTTCAGTACGTCGATAGCTGTTGGTTCGTCCCGTAGTATTCGCGCCTATCTGGACCCGATATTCTACAATTTGTAGCGATGAGAAGGGAAGGGATCTTGGTATACCCCTCTAATTAGGTAGTCACCACCGAGAGAGAACCTGTACCTCTGGACAGGGAAAGTGAGTGAGAATAGGTCAAAAGAACCATTTCATGGCATGTCCAGAGATTTTCCCCACTTCACTCACTCATCATTCCCGCTTCGCTCGCGATTCTTGTTCCGACCGTTTCCTATTTCACTGCGACTTGGGGTGCCCGCCCCAGAGGCTGACCGTATTTATTCATGACCTTGTTTCTCCCCCTCTACACAACTCTCGCCACCTCACACCGCACAATGTCGTCGCACTACTCCGTTCCGGCGGCAAGTTCCCACTCGAATACGTTCCAAGAGTCAGCGACACTCAGGGCCGTAAACTCCCGCGATATCGCCTCCGAGGCTCTGCAGCATCTCAACAGCGTACAGAATCGTGTTGGAGGCTTCCGAGTACCCCGAGACGCGTCGCAGGCTCCCCAGCCGGGAGGCCGACAGGATGTGAGGCTTTTCGTGCCGGAAATTCTCACGCCCCCGCTGACCCCGCGCGAGAATCTGATGAAGAACGAGGCCGAGACGGAGACCGTCGCTGGAGAACATACCGCGAAGGCAAAGGACATCCCCGCGGCTCTTCCCGTCGCCGCTCCCTACGAACGCCCATCTCTGCTCCGCTACATCGACAGCCACCTCCTCCGCGCCGTGCACCTTTACAACAAACCCCCCGACCCCACCGCAGTTTGCCCCATCTGCCACATCCAGCACAACCACGCGCCCGTCCCCACCTCGTTCCTCCCGCTCGTCCCCTGCGGCCACTGGGTCCACTACCGCTGCCTCGTCGCGCGCATGAGCCAAACCATCGACGCCGCCAAAGACAAATGCCCCGTCTGCACGACCCCCCTCGTCCTCTGGGACGGCATCAGCGCCCTCACCCTCGCCACCCGCACCGGCCTCACCCTCCCCGTCGGCCAATGGAACGCCCACCACGCCTACCGCGACGCCGCCACGGGCCTCTGGTGCGACAGCGACGCAACCGAATACGCCGCCGACTGCGCCGTCATCGAAGCGACCATGGCGCGCTGCTTCTACGCGCACGCGCACCCGGCGGCGCCGCGCTGCGTCGACGGCAGCCCGCGGCTCGCCGCCGTGTACTACGATGTCCTCGGCGACCTGGCCCTCATACAGCGCCCGCGCGGCGTGTGGCTGCGCTGGCGCACCTACAGCGGGTTCTTGCTGTTTGGCATGTTGATCGGGTTGAAGCTGAGACGGTGGTTGGGCGAGCGGCAGACGCTGGTGGTGGGGACGGAGGGGTGGAAGGACTTTGAGGCGGGGATGGGGGCGTTGCAGATGAGGATTATTGCGGAGGTGGAGGGGGAGTAGCTGGGAAGAGGGGAAGAGCCGTTTTGGCAGTGGGGCAATCTACCTGGGGGAACATGGGCGACGTGAGTTCTGCGGGGATCTTGGCGGAGCTTGGCCATGGGCGGAGTGTGGAGTTTGGCTTGAGCCAGGTGAAATTTCGACGGCGGATTTAGACACAGAACGGCGCTGAGAGCGAGACTGCATTACGAGCTTTTTGAAGCCGTGAGGATGCCATCTCTTGCTTGCCCGGAGGTCTTCAAATTGGCGATTATCAACGAAGCATACGATAGACTGCAAAAAGTTACGGCCATTATAACTGCAATGCCATACAGTTTCCAACTAAGCTACCGATGCTGTTTTTATTTGCTGCAATACTCTCATTAGCATTTCTTTCGAAGCCCGTGATGATGACGGAGCTAGAGTATCGGAGATGTATTGTACGAGATTTATTTGCACCCGAGCTAGTCACGTGATGCAGGTAATCCGCCCTACTCAACATAGATCTCGTTGACGGAATGAAAATCTACCTGCTGCAGTTTCTTTCACGTTCAGTTGTTTTCAGCAAAGTTCAAGTTGCGCTGACAGGATTTACAGGCACTACAGTGGTTGGAACACAGTGGTTGAATTTCATTTCGCTACATTATAAATGCATGATCTACTTAATCTTCGCTTGATGCATGGTGTGGTTTGTGTCGTAGAGACGTGCATATTGAGACAGCCGTGTGCTGCCCCCGAGTGCTAAACGTATCCAATCTTGCTCGCGTACAATGGGATCATTTCTTGGTTCCTTACCATATCCCACCCTTGCTCGCGTACAATAATATCATGCCTCCGATTCCTAACCATATCTAATCCTTGCTCGCGTACAAGAAGAAAACTTTGTACCGCCTCTAAGTGTTAGGCATGTGTACCTCTTGATCGTGTAAGCTGTTTAATTCGAACGATTCTGATTCTGGGGGACATTGATGACGAACCCAGCTGGAAGTGACGTACCATCTGGAAAGCTGAGCCCATTCGGCAATGAAAGAGCCGTCAGCATAGTCCGCCGAATCGGCTCGCCGTCAGGGTCCTCGGGGTTGGGCATATGTACGATCTGCCACTCCATCTCAGCCTCGACGTTCTCCTGGACCATCATGACGGGTTCCTCAGACGAATTGGACCGGCTCCCTCGCGGCCCGCGCACGACATCTTGCGCCTGGCCGGGTGGCTCCAAGAACGGGAGAGGCGCAGTCACCGGGTGGGTGTGAGGGTTGGCAATGTTGGCTTCCCGCGACGTCAGTCCATCAGGCGTGGGGTACGGAACCGGCACGAACAGGCCATCCACCGTGCGCGGCTCGCCCGAGTTCTGGTCGTACAGGAGCCTGCGCTGCGCTGTGGAGAGCTCGGCGTGGTGGTCGAGGAAGAAGTCGACCTGGCAGCTGAGGCACTTGTTATTGCAGATCAGCTTGCCGATGCTGCCTAGGATGTAGGTGTACAGACACTCTCGGTGGTAGACGTGGCCGCATGGCGTTTGCACGGGGTTGCCCCAATGCTCGTCCCTGTACATTGAACACACGGTGCACATGGTAGAGGGGCGAACGATAGCGCGGCGCAGGGATTTGCGCATGAAGTCGTCGTAGCTGGGGAGCTGGTGGTGGGGTCCTATGGGGGCCAGGTACATGCGCTCGCCTTGGACATCCTGGTTGTGGGTTGGGGCATCCATTTTGTTGAGGGAGTGGGTGTTCGGGGGGGTTGTTGGGTGTGGTAGCTATGTGGGAGAAGTATTGATCGTGGTTATATGCTGCGTGCGACATTATTCCCAGACATATCCGTCTTTCCAACAGCGTTGTGCATTTTTAAAAAATTCTTCACCGTGCCATGGTACGCTTTCACCATGTACACTAATTCTCGAAGAAATTTTCGCGAAGCTCAAATCTTTAGCGACGGAGCCTATTTGATTTTAGCGTATGGTGAGTGGGTGATTCGTTTTGCAGAACCATGGTTCATCAAGAAACTCCTATAAGATCTTCCTCTTGCTTTGTTCATCCCCCTCATACTAGACCTTAAGTCATACTGTCTAGTGTTGTAACAAAGAGCTGCGTCGTCCTGCACAGGTTCTAACAAGGAGCGGGTACGAGCAAAGTGAGAGGGCCTGCTGCCTGGTCAGGTCGCACAAGGGAATCCTTTACTTCCCAAATATGAGCCGAGCTAGGGATCTCACCCTATATAAACCGCATGCTTGTTCTAGCTTTGCCTTTTCCTTGTCTCATCTCCTCAATCATCATGGCCGATCAAGACACAAACAATGAATTCGACAATCAAATGCAGAGGTAGGCTTATTATCCAAGTCAGTGTTCCGAAACTGAAACGTGAAGCAGACTAAAGAAAACATACCGTCGTCTCGAATATGAACGCAGCTCCATCGACCGCGAAATGAAAGAACTCACAGCAAAAAGAAAACGTGTACACAAAGAGCATTCGGTTGCAAAACAGTTAGTGCCACGTAGTTTGTTCCAGGTATCCTGAAGTTGACCCATCATATCCAGATCGATACTTGACGAGGTTGAAAACTTCGCAAAAGCGCCGTTCCGGGATCTTTGCGAGAATTTCCTGGCCACATTCTCGCGCGAAATTCGGGACATGATTTACATCCACATATTCAGAGCCACAACTCCCGATTGCAGTTGTGGTGAAACCGATCTCTGTGTTTGCGCCAGCAGGGAGTTGGCAATTCTTCCATTCCAACCTTTTCGGCGAAACGTCTTCCAGGAGTCCATCGCCGGCCCTGTATTTTCGCAGGAATTGCAGGAAGCATATTTCGAGAGTACGATATACGTTTTCAATTTTAAGAAGCAGCAGCACATAGCCAGGCACTGCAATGCCAAAATTTTCCATGAAAATGCTCGCAGAGTTCACCTCTTGGTTGATAGAATGCAGCCAGGGTATAAGCTCAACACAATACTGGGAGGGTTGAAAAGTATTGAAAACAACGCTTGCAAGATCGAGATATCAATCGCGAAAGAGATGACCCGTGGGTGGCTCTCGTGGCTTGGGTCCAATATTGTTAGAGCTACGAGATGAGGGGTTCCCTCTGGTGGTGAGGTATATGGCGCATGGAAAGATGGCACATTTGGACCTGCAAGAGCTCGCACGGGTGCTGGCATACTGGCAGCACGGTCAGCTGTTGGCGGCTGATCAGGATGAAATAGTAGGCCGTATGTCTTCTATTTACACGAGTCGTTAACAAGGCCAGTCATCAATTGATATCCGAGACTGACCACTCGTTTCCACGTGGCAAGCAAAACCCGCATTGGCATGATGGAAGTCGTTTGGCCGAACCAGATGGGTGTCCGAACCCGTTTGATCCTGCAACACATGTATTGTTCACCGCTAGTAATTTGTTGCAACAAAGAACTGTGCAATCTTGGAAAACAATGTGTATCAGCCCTAAATAGCTTGCTGTTGCTCTTTCTCTCTTGCAAACTTTCAAACTTCCATAGCGCCGTGCGAACAAAGAACTCAACAGTGAAAATGCACCGGGCTTACCGAACACGAGCAAATCTTCCTGGCGCGAGCCGCCAACAAGTCATAAACCCAGACCTCGATCCCTCGAAGATTGTAGCAGCAGTCCAGCATGCTGCCCTCACGAAAGAAACCAACGCACGCGTCGACTACGCACGGTGTCAGGAACTATTGGAAACCGTTCGGCGTAGCGTCAAGACAGCGATGCGATCCGCGGATGATGAACAGCCCGAATGGCAGGAACAAGTTCTTGATCCCATCGTCGAAACATTTGACGTCCACACGGGCATCGTGACACAGGAAGAAGAGGCAGATTTCATCCTGCTGCTGTCGACGACTGTGCTGCTCGGCTATGAAATCCTACGTCAACGCGCTGGAAACCCGAGTGATGGAGACGAAGATTTTATCATTGCATCGCTGGTCGAGTACTTTCGGGAAGCGAAGGCGCGTGATTACACTGCCGCTGCAGTCGAGGCCGAGTATAAACGTGTAGGCAAAGCAGATCTGAGTCTAAATAACCTTAACGCGCTCTGGAGACTTAGTGGTCTAATCTCAACAGCACGTTTGAGCCTGGAGGGTGAGGATGAGCCATATGGAACCTTGTCCGAGCGCCCACAAGACAAATCGCCCGCAAAGGAATCCCCTGTTCTACAAGAAGAAAATCTTGATGACACTCTGTCTACCCAATGTAGCAAGATTAGTATTGAAGACGAAGCCCTCGACTGGCCGTTGCGCCTTGCAAAAGCAAAGTCTTCCGCCTCGCTTGCAACAGTCAAATCTTCCGCGTCACTTGCGTCTCCTAAAACAGTCAAATCTGCCAGGTCTCCAGCCACCGTTAAATCCTCCACATCTCTTGCGAGTGTCCTCTCGCCTTCGACTACCCCTTACTATCGCAACGTTCAACTTCAGTTCTTCTCGAAGCCTGGCCGCACCCACACGATGAACTCTGTCAACTCGATTCGCGTCCGTAACGACACCTTCGTAATTGAGACTTGTGTCAGAGTGTCTATGCGCGTCGAAGAAGGTACCACAATATCTGACATCCCTGGTGAATTAGATTCGGTGACCGTTAAACGACCTGGTGGGACAGGATGTGAACTAGCGGCTACTGTTGTCATTCCACCCGGCTTCAAATACGATATAGCAGATATCATCTCTGTGGGGGAGGATGCTGATGTCGCCGACTAGACAAAGGTCGAAACAAAGAACGCGGTCGTTTGGGTTGGTAATGGACCGTACAAGCTCACCTGGCAAGAAAAGGTCCTCGTCGTGGCGAATGTTTACTGAGATTAGTGTGTCATAGAAATAGGAATAGGATTTTGAGCCAGGTGGTAGTTATGCTGAGAACGGACGATGAATTGCGAAAGTATTGTGATGGAAAGTGATGGAGAAGTGCACTCGTGTCGTATATTTCACTTGCCGCTAGCCGAGTATGGTGACGTCATTTGTCCGGGTTTCTCCGTCTATGCGTCCTCGTCTTTGCGTTGCATCCACTTCCTATCTATCACCGTCAATCGCGGCCGCGCATGACCAGACAAATCCGAAGGATAGGTGCCTCCTCTATGCATCCTGTACCGCGACACCTGCTCAATCATCAATCAATAAAGCTCTCATACTACTGCAATATCCCAATCAGACAAGCTAAGCTAAGAAACCCCTACAAGAGTTTTGATCTTTGTTCAAGCTGAGCTTTGTATTCGTGGAGCACATCTAATCAAATAATAAACACCAACACAGGAATCAAGTTGGTGAGAACATAGGGATTTCATTCAGAAAGTCATTCATTTAGTAATTTTGATTGTTTACGATATCGGCTAACACTCCAGGTTATATTCTCCAACAAATAATGTAGCAAAGAACTGCTATGTTTACTGTGGACGAAGCTGAGTTGGCTCTGACATCAAGCACATGCGATACACCGCATGAGCAACACAGTCACTCAATGGCTTGCCGTTGTTGTTCTTGCTCCAGCTCTTCTTTGCTTGGTCATACTGGATTTTAACCAGTGTGAACTCTTCGTAAAGCGCCCGCAAGGATGGGAAGGTTGTGCCACTGCGATTCGCATACACGGCGGCATTGTTCATGATCCGCACCAGCTCAACCCAAGCAATGAACTCGACGAACTGATCTTGGTCCGGAAAATGACTGTACCCATTCTTAGGCAAATTCTCATCGTAAAAGTCCTGCATCGCGTCGCGAACGATGCCGTCGCGAACGATGCGAGTCCAGTCCGGGGGTTGACCCGTCTGGCCCCACGCCTGATCCATTGAGCGCTCCACGTTGTCTTTCAACACGAGGAGTTGAGCAACTACGACTTCTTCCTCCCAGATGCAAAATACGACTTCGTTGAATTCATGGAAAAAAAATTCGATGCCCCCGTCGGCACCACGGATTGGCGTCCGTTTGTCGCCAAAGATGTAGTCGATGTGGGTCTTCATGCGGTTCCGCAGAGTACGTTCGCACAAGAGATCATCGCAGGAAGGACATAGGCCGTAAGGCTGGTCCTGGTAGCGGAACCAGTCAAACAGACATTTAGAGTGAACGTAGTGACCGCAGCGGGGCAAGCGAAGGACCTCGGAGTTCACAAACTGACTCCCCGAGTTCAGTTGCGTCTTACAAACGTCACATTTCTTACCTTCCGCTCCAGCATCATTGGCCGCACAACGTATCGCGTACTTGTCAACATACTCGTCCTGATCCGGAAGGTGCGTGCTCGGCTCTTTGTATGCGAAAAGAGTGGAAACTCGCTTTGGCTTCATTGCTGCGGCTGGTATGCGCGAAAGAGTCTCTCTGTGGGGTTGTTGGAGAAGACGACATGAGGACTGGGACCGAACTTTAGCTCCACCGGCAACAAGCTCAGCAGGAGCAGAGAGGGTTGTCGGCAATTCGGTAACTGCGCGATTAACGTAACCTGAGAGGGGGTGCTGAAATCCATACGCAGGATCCTCACCCTCATGCTCCTCCTGCAGTGAGGGCATAGGAACTGGATGCTTTGAGCGCGGCTCATATTTGCGTCCGTCATTCCAGTTGTTGACCGAGAGTCTACCGATCCTACCCTGAAGGTCTGCGATGCCTTCCGAGAACGAGACCGCAGGAGGCGGTTGGATCGCTTCGGACATTCCGGAGGTGCTCTGCATAGGAGCACTCAAACTAGCTTTGCTGTCAGCGCTGGAGCTGCGATTCCAATCCGTTGAGTCGCCCCATGGGTTGAATTTGATGAACGCCGAGGCACGATTATTCTCGGTATAGATGTCACTCAGCTCAGTCAAGCTCAAGCTCGGCATTTTCGATGGCGCGGGCGCCTTCTCCACTGGAGATGCTCTACTTACCGGAACTTGCGCTAAAGGTTGGGCTGCGGCTTTGAACAAGTTCATACCCCCAGGCTTGTTCGATATACTCAAAAACGAAGTCCCCAGCTTGTTAGTCAGGTTAGGAGATGTAGGATTGGAGGTTGACTGTTTCAAAGACGCTGGTTTCGAAGAAGAACCCGAACGATAATTGGAGACCTTCGGCATGCTCTTCGTGGCCGTTGTGGCACGATCCGCACGACTAACATCTGCATTGGCTTTCTTTTCCTCCTGATAGCGCGACACACCTCCCCACTGATCAGCGCTGTTCATAATCTGCCCATTAGTAAACACAGTACCCCAGCGATTTGACCGCGAGGTAGCAATGCCCTTATTCCGTGGGACCGGCTGAGAAGGTGTCTCCGCCTTCTCCGCAATAGCCGACATGCCTGGCGCTGTCGACGGCTTCCTCCTCTTAACATTCATGGACCGTCCGCTCAGCATAGCCTCCATGTCTGACGTATCCACGGTGATGTGAGATGAATTCGCCATAAAGTAGGCGATGGCAGCCTCCAGCAGAGCCGGCCCGTCGATAGCCTTTGCATTCTGGGATCTGTGCGTGTGGGGCACTTCACAGCGACAGATGCGGTCGCGGGTGCGGCCGTTCGTGAAGTGAAGCAAGCGGGTGAGGTTTTCCTCTGCGGTTTCTGTTTCCTCTGAGTATTCGCGTATCAGAATAGAGCGCCATTGGAGTTGGGTGCAGGTTTGCGTGCCGGATTGTTTCATGTGCTGCGTGGCTGTGACTTTGGTGCGTGCGTTGTTGACGAATGCGTAGTACTCATGCTGTTGAGGCTGGGCGCAGATGCAGACTACGTTTTTCTTTGGGTTAGTATAGTGCATTCGGCCCTCGGAAGTCATCTTGCGCCAGCGAGCGTGCCACCTACTGGTTGGACTGGGGTGGATGTCTGGGAGGTCTGGGAGGTCTGGGAGTGTTGTGAAAGTGATGTTGCCTATCATATACGCGCTGGAGCATGCTGCATTGTTCTAGCAGAATATTTCGGTGTGATAAGTTGTTGAGCATGGATGGCATTGAACAATAACATTGTGCAAATATCTGAGGTAGCTATGGGCCAGGTCCAGTCTCAACTTGATGACCGTGCTGTAGCGACTGTATCAACACGGTAGGGCTCGAGATGTTCAGAAGCTGTTCACCGCCACTGGACACCGTTTGCTCGGGCCGCTAGTGCCCTGGTTGTTTCTGATGGATTAGTCAGAGGCTGGTGACCCAGCCTGCCAAGCCTGCCAATTCCAGTCTCCGACACAACCTCAGGCGCACCTCGACTCTTCCACACCCCCCATTCTTCGGTGCCTTCTCAAGATCGTCATCATCGTCCACAATACTAACATGGCCGCTCGGAAGGTCTTTTTGTCGTTCCTGCTGTCCTTGATCTTCACCGCTTCAAGCGCCATTAATCTGGACGTGAACAGTGCCAGTACGTGCACCTCAAGATCGTACCTCACAATGGAAAGTTTCTAATGCAAACAGACTCAATCAAAGCCACGGCAAGGACGCTCGCAGGTGCTATCGTTGATGTCTACAATGGCCAGAATGCCGGTTTCACCCCGGGCCTCTTCGATATACCGATTGTCAGAGATGAGGTCCACTTCTGGGAAGCCGGAGCCATTTGGACCAGCCTAATCGAATACTCGCACCTGACTGGGGACTCGCAGCACGACGACCTCATCGCAACCGCGTTGGAGTTTCAAGTGGGCGAGCAGCGGAATTACATGCCCAAAAACCAGACCATGAACATTACCAATGACGACCAGAGTAGATGGGCTCTGGCTGCTTTGACTGCCGCGGAGGTTGGATTCAAGAAACCGCAGAGCGGCGAGTGGTTGGATCTTGCGAAAACCGTGTTCGATAATCAGGTCCTGCGCTGGGATACGGAGCGTTGCAATGGGGGATTGCGCTTCCATATCTTCGAGTCCGGTGCTGAGAGCAGTTGGGATATGAAGGATAGCGTCAGCAATGGCGGTTTCTTTCTCCTTGGCGCACGCCTGGCGAGGCTCACGGGAAACGAGTCTTACTACGAGTGGGCCGACAGATCGTTCAAATGGTCCCAGGATGTCGGACTGATCGGCGAGGACTACCTGGTCTACAATGTGGCGAGCCTTAACAAGGAATGCAGCGTACCCAAAACCTCTCCATGGCTGCAGTCTCATGCCATTTTCGCGGAAGGCGCAGCCGTGATGTTCAGCCTGGTAGGACTTCTACAGAATCTAACTGGATATACAATGCTGACAATTTCAGACGGACGAACCAAAATGGAAGGACGCGGTCTCCGGATTCGCCATATCAGTCAAAGCCTTCCAGGCTGAAGGTACTTCCATCCTCTCCGACGATTCCACCTGCGAGAAGAATGGCAGCTGCGCCGGGCGGCTGAGTCCATTCACTGGCATTGCCGCAAGCGCCTACGCTCGCGCCGTAGTTGCCGCTTCCACCCAGGCCGGTGACTTCTACGAAATGTTGCAAGCTTCTGCAAAGGGCGCCGCCCAGTATTGCCATTGGTACGGGGCAGATATGAGGTGCGGAAAGAAGTGGGATGAGGAGGACCTAGAGGCTCCAACTGCTGTGGATGGAGGATTGGGGCGCGTATTCAGTGCGTTGGAGGTCGTGCAGGCATTGCTTCGTTTTATGCCCGAGTCCACGTCTACCGAAACCTCGCCGACGCCTACTGCTTCGGGCTCGCACAAGGGTTCTGCCGGTATGGTTGAGGTCAGCTTGATGTGTGTAGTCCTTGCGGGATTGCTGGCCGTGGTAGGATCTGTCGATTAGATCAGAGGCTGGCTTGTGGAAAGTGAGAAGTGGGCATAGATGCTGACCTCTCATTCTGCTCGATGCTCGACTCCGTGGGTAATTAGCAATAAGTCCCAGTACTAAACAACGGGCAGCTCTGACATGCCGCATATATACAACGAAGTCCGATCATGTCCGCTATGCTGATGTCTGTGAATATCACCAATATAGCCCACCAAGCCCCGTCCAAACCGTCCCGTAGCCAAAGCTGCTAGCCTGGAATTCGGCATGCGCAATTTGGTCTCCACAGGGCTCGATGCAGCAATTTGTAGATATGCTCATGATCACCCACCCCGCGAAGCAGGTTCACCTCTAGGGTATACTCCCCTGAAGCGAATTTTCCATCCTCGTGCGGAGCCTGTCGCCAAACCGCCACAGCAAGCCAAATTGGCTTGTCGATTCGAGTTGTGGGGGATGCAGATACCATCTTGGTGGCCATTGAGGTGCGGAGATTGGGTTGACCGTGAGGCGGTAGAAGTGATGGGGAGAGGGAGAGAAATAGGGAAAGTGTGTGTACAAGTCTAAGACTTTCTAGAACCATGGTTCTGATAGCGCGCAATAAATGTCACGAAGAACCTTTTCTGACTTTAATCTCCATCTCCCACCAACTAATGTCCCCTATCCGACTGTGCATGGTTTAACTGCAAATGATTGGCGCATCATATCTCGATTATGCATTCCACTTCTAAGCATTCGCGGGATGGAATCGCACACGCATCCCCGGTTTCACCCACATCGCGTAGAGTCGCGAGTCTCGCTCGAAGTCGAGATCTTGACCAGGTACTAGCTCTACATCCAGCGCCCAAGATACCTTGGCCAAGTAAAGTCTAAGCTGCCGCGACGCTTGTGCAGTAGCAATGCACTACGATGCTCATTAGCCAGAATCGGGATCCTCCAATGTGACGCTACTCACAGATCTCAGACCGCGTCCAAATGGATCAAAGCCTCAGTGGCATCGTTTTCAAAGGCCACGTCGTGCAAGGCATGCTCTTTAGGGAGCCAACGCTGAGGCCGGAACGATCGGCCGTCATGGAAGTATCGCGGGCTGCGAGTGAAGGCGAAGTGGGCAAAATGAACGATGACCTAGCAGTATGAAGTATTAGTCCATGAAGAGACCCGCTGCGGTAGCCAGTACAATGCATACGCACCCCTTTCGGTATGTAATTCCCGTCCACTGGATCTCAGATCAGAGATCACGTAAGACAACCTATGCCTCAAAAGGACAATCTTACCAAGTAGGCCCCTTCTGTTCGGCCCGAGTGGAGAACGTTATTGAATAATCGCAAGGTTATTGTGGAGCTTCTGATACGCTGTTACAGAGGTGTTTGCTCATGTGATGCTGGTACGTTATGTGGCGGAGTTCGATGTATCGTGGGGGCGAAGCTGGGCCGTAAATTCACCGGCGTAAGCGGTGAACATTCAGTTCCGATGGATCGAAGCTAGGGCGGTGAACCAATTCAATTCGTTAGCGCGAAGCTTCGGCGTAAATTCGCCGGCCTAGCGGTGAACCATTCGTACGAGCAGTTGTATCGAGTATAAAGCTACATCAAGTCTCGCGCTCCATTCCTCGGCCAAATATCGAAAATCTTCAGAAAACATCAATCATGAGCGGCTCCAAAATCCCCATCCCCGAAGAGTTTGCATCGCAGCTCAAGTACGTCGACGCAAAGGACTCGCGCACGGATGCGGAGATTCTCGACGCCCTGTCCAAGCATGTACCCATCAAATCCGAGAAGAACGTCTGGACGTACTGGCACTCCGGCGTACTCACCTTGCCGGGGTGGTGCCAGCGTACCGTCCTTAACTGGGTACGGCTGTTGGGTCCGGACTGGACAGTTCGTGTTCTGGACAAAGTTCCAAACTCTCCAAACCACGCTTTGAATTGGATCGACCCGGAAGAGCTACCAGAGTCGTTTGTAGACGACACCATGACGGGGCCATATGTCGGGCCTCATAGCGCCGACTTCCTGCGTGGTGCAGCGCTGTTTGCGTATGGTGGTGTCTGGATGGATGTCGGAAATGTGCTGTTCACGCATCTGGACAAGATCTGCTGGGATCAGCTGGCGGATAAGAACTCTCCGTTCACTGTGTGCGCGCCGTGGTCGCTGGCGCAGCAATTGTCCAATCACTTCGTTGCCGCAAGGAAAGGAGACCCCTTCATCAAGAAATGGTAAGTCATCGTGTAAAATTCACCGCTCAAACGCTGTACTGACTTCTACAGGCACGAACTCTTCATCCACTTTTGGAAAGGACGCAAAGACTACATTGGAGTCATCGATTCGCCACTCATCAGCTTCATTAAGAACTTCGACTATGCCGAAGTCGCAGCTCGAGGACTCAACTTTGAATTTGCGGTAGACGAGCAGACAACAATGGGATACCTCGGCCAGGTCGTCGCGTGGGTACGGCTCGCGTGGCTCAAGGAACCGAACGGTGGATTCGATGGGGTGGAGTACTACGCCAACAAAGTCCTCTGCTTCGACGTCTTGACCGAGAACTGGGCGGCCGAGACAATCGTTGGATTCAAGGGAGAGGATCTCTACAAGGTATTCGCTACGAGGCGCGATGCTGATCCCGAGAGTGACGCGTACAAGAAGGCGTATAAGACGGCTTGGAGGCTCTTGACGCAGAGTTCGCTGCAGAAAATCACTCGCTCCAAGGGGATTTCTGTGCACAAAGGTTGTGGAATGTTTTTTGACGAACACCAGGGGCAGGATGATGCGCCGGGTACGTTCGGCGAGTTGCTGCGATATGGAAGCGTTCATTTCGAGCAGACGCGCGACAAGCTCGACTATGTGAAAGCGGTCAGACCGGATCCTGCGTTCATCATCCACAAGGGGCTACTGGAACACTGATTGGAGTTCCAACATCCAGTCAATTACCTGCCTTCGATGACAAGAGGCTACTGCAACCATCATTGGGTTCGCACATCCGGTCAACTACCTGCTTCCAACGAAAAGGGGCTACTGGGACTATCGGTCATTTACATGCTTTCAATGACAAGAGGCTACTGGAACCATTATTGGAGTTCCGACATCACTTGCTTTCAATAAGAGATATTTACACCTGAAATGGGGCTGCTAGTCTACTAAAATTGAACCTTGAAACTCAGTTGAAATGATTCACGTTGCCTAAAGTGACTAGTTAATGACCGGTAACAAGACAC
The DNA here is from genome assembly GCA_011032825.1 of Massariosphaeria phaeospora. Taxonomy (NCBI): domain Eukaryota; kingdom Fungi; phylum Ascomycota; class Dothideomycetes; order Pleosporales; genus Massariosphaeria; species Massariosphaeria phaeospora. The sequence goes on from JAADJZ010000002.1 coordinate 1,092,755, forward strand.
AGGAGAAATCTTACCATGATGGATTCCGTCGCCACCATAGCTCTGAGTTCCATAGTTTGCTAATGCTCCGTGGGTGTTATCGCCCACGTGGCTCACAGGTCCAGACCCTGTGCGAGTATCATCGCGCTTGTCAGATGAAGAGTCTTGGTCCTTCTCGTGCTGCTTCTTGGACTTTTCGATCATACGCCTCAATTCTGCAAGCACGTTCTTGTAGTTCTGATCCTCGCGACCGTCGAATTTAGTCATGCCGATGTGATCCGCATGCATAGTTATAATAACCTCGTAGTGGGGAGGCGCGGCAGAGTACGAGGGAACTACCTGAGCAATTGATTAGTGAAACGACCATGTGAGTGCTACAGATGTCATCAACACTTACCAGATTACTAATGCCAGGGGTGGGCAGACTCTCGCAGAAGCATCGAATCTGTATTTCGTTATCGCTCTCAACTCGTCTAGTCAATAGTTGATTGAACCGCCTTTCGAGATACTGGAGTGATGGACTGTTGTCTTTCAGTTCCTCGAGATATGTTGGATTCGCTGGATGTAGCTTTGATATCAGTGCGGCGAAGAAATGGCCGAGATCTGCCGAACCAGACCCTGAGTGTGGTGTTCCCATGAACACTATGCCACTGGTGTCTTCGACTATTGACTTTTGCTCCGGAGGATTGGAATCGCCCGAATGCAGAAGCGCATGTTTGGTGACGATACCTCCATACTGTGAACCACAAAGATGATTGGGCGTTTCTACAGAACATCAGCATGTGTGTTTGAGCTCTCCGCAAGAGAATATTCACGTGTTCCATGCCTTCACGGATATTAGCAAGCTCAGTGCAGAGATGTTGAGCATGCTGGGTCAGGCGTGCCACAGATACGACGTTGAATGGCTTGACCACATCAGCATCATAGCCCCATGTGATGATACGTGCGTGAGGTAAGTCGTCAGGTAAGAGGTCCTTAGGCCAGAAGCACAATCCCTCGTCTGAGAGTGACTTTGTCCATGTTCGTCGACGATCGCCCATCAATCCGTGAACAAACACGATGCTATCAACATGAGCTCCACAATGAGTGCATAGTGGTGTTTACCTCGTAACTTACTCGACTTTGGCGGTGGTTGGTTGACTAAGCGTGAGAGTACCATAATGTTGACTGGGAGTCATACTACGATCTTTCAGCACGGGATCAACATCTAAATTAGACACCCTTACGCTGCCGTTCCTGATTCTGTGCCGATTGGTCTCATCGATTCTTCTTGTCGAGCTGCCCGCTTAGAGTCACCCGACATCTTTCTTGGAAACAGTTTATGCATGTCTTGCTTTGGAGGAGCCATCCTCATGCAGAGTAAGCTCTTGTTATAGACCGGATGATTTAAAGCTACAGCAGATTAATACATCACGATCTATTGTTTTCTATTAGCAAAGAACAAACAGGCAGCACCATCACGCCAGCGCATCATGTGGCACAGTCTGCAGGCTTCCATGGCGGTGTCCAGATGGGGGATGAAGTGTCAGGGAAACTCCATTCGATACCGGAATGAGACGTGTGATACATGCCGAGTCGCGGCAGCGGGTATTTGGTACACCGGAGGTACATGTATTTAAGGGTGGGTTCCTCCAAGCAGAGTCCAGAGTCAGGGTTCCATCTCGTTGTTTGCGAAGAAGATGGACCAGGAGGTGAGTTTGCCATTTGCCCGAGCACAAACCAAGTGGGCGGCGCTAACCGTTTTGCGCAGAGTTCGGCTGCGTTTTTCCGTGACGTCACACAAGGCTCTCTTCTGAATCAGGGTCACATCAATGCCGGAAACCACTCTCACATTGGTGCGGCGAACAGAAACAAGACCTTTATTGGAGTTAGCTGACCCTCTCGCCTAGGCAACATCAATCATTATCACAAACACTCTAAAACCGCTTCATAAGACTCCCGCGACGCCTGTATCAAAAATTTATTACACAGCCTAGGCGATGACCCACGCGAGTATCGGGACAGTCTAACCACTCGTAAAGGGCCAAAAGTTAGGGGGACATGCGACTGGATCTTCAAGCGCAAAGCATACTTGGAGTGGGTTGGGACTCACAGCTTAATATGGATTTCCGGAGACCCTGGCAAGGGTAAGACCATGCTCGCATTGTCCATCATCAAACACCGTCAAACGATCACTGAGGCGAGCCCTTCAACTAAAAAAACGATCTACTTCTTCTGTAACTCCGACACCACCAAGAACAGCGGAGTAACGATCTTACTGGGTTTGATTTACCAACTCCTCACCGATGAAGACTTTGAACGTATGTTCAGCTATATCCAGGATGCCTACTCTAGGTACGGGTCGCGCCTCTTTTCGGAAGATCGCTTCCATGCACTGTGGCCTATCTCTGAAGCTATGATCCGGGATCCTCATCTTGATTCTATCACATGCATCATCGATGGCGTAGACGAATGTGTTGAGAACACCCTTTCCGATTTCTGGGTGAAGATCCGGAGCCTGTTCTCCGCTTCAGAGTCGGATTCAAATGAAGAGAATGAGACAAAGCCCGAACACCATCTAAGCTCATTATCGTGAGCAGGAATTATCCGGATTCGATAGCACATGCTCTCGCAGAGTCTCCCAGAATACGTCTCGAACCAGATCTCAACCGAGAGTTGCAGGCTGACGTTGAAAAATTCATTGCGTCTCGTATTGACAAACTACCGCATGCGAAAACGCTAAACCCGGGTCTACGCTATTTGATCAGTGCGGAACTACTAAAGCGTGCCAATGGCACTTATCTATGTGCCAGTTTCGCCATTGGTAGTCTCAAGTCAAAGAAGAGCATAGAGTTAGAAGCGGCCATCCAAGCGTTTCCCAGGGGTTTGGATGCTATGTATCGCCGCATGCTACTAGAAATCGACCTAGACAAGCACGAGATCGTTGTAAAAATCTTCCGTTGGGTTGCTACCGCGTTCCGTCCACTAACTCTCAAGGAACTTGGCATTGCAGTTGAGCTGCAAAAGGGGAGCTTCCACACTTACTCCGAAGCAATGTGAGACTACGTTTCTTTTGCGAAAGACTTGATTGCTATTTTTCCTCACGGGAAAAAGCATAGCACGGTACATCTTGTTCACGCCTCTCTGTCCGACTACCTCTTCAACATATCGCCGAACGATGCACGCAGCGAAATCTATCATCTCGATCGACAACACTGTCACCAAGAATTAGCAATGAGAGCTCTTGATTACGCACATGCTGCTTTGGAGGGAGGCTTTGACTCAGACTAACTAATCAACTCGCAGTACTCCACATTTAAAGCGGTATTCTCTGCTCCAATACGCCTTAAGCGCAGGTCTGCAACATATTACCCAATGTGGACTTCTGGTGAACGAAGCAAATATTCCGCATCCTCTTCTCGACCCCGCTAATCCTAAGCACATTGAGTGGATGCGTGCCCAAAGCATGTTGGTGGGACGTTACATTCCTCCCGCCTCGATCAGCTTGCTTCATATGGCTGCGCTATTAGGCCAGAAACGTCTACTTGATTGGTCGACGAGTAATAAATCTTTTAAGGCACCAATGCCATCACGAAATGTCGAAATCCCAGACGAATTTGGACGTGTACCACTATTTTACGCAGCGTTCGGGGGCCACTATTCGACTGTACAATACCTCATCGATAGGGGAGCAAACGTGAATGCGGCGGACAGTATTGGGCAAACGGCTCTTCACATTTCATGTGCGTTAAATCATGGGCAGATTGCTCTATTACTCCTCGAATCAGGCGCAAACATGAACAAGGCATCTTCTGCTGAGGGAACAGGCACTGTCAGTATGCTGTGCAAAACTTTCGCGCCCGATGAGGACGATGAGTACAAGCTCTCCCCGGAAGCTTTCAAAATCAACTCGACAGGGACGCCCCTGCATCTCGCTACAGAGTTTGGCGCTACGTCCTGTGTAAGGGTTTTGCTCAAATTCAAGATCGATATAAACGCGATGGATGTATACGGACAAACAGCACTTCATCGCGTTGCATCAGAGGATAGCGAAAGTCATGAGCTCATCTGCGCACTTCTTATAAATGGAGGTGCGAATATCCTTTTGAGAAACCGGGAAGGGAAGCTACCGATTCATGTCGCCGTTTCGTACACCTCGCTTGACAACGAGACCCTCGAGATTCTCAAGATGTTTATAGACGGCGCCTGTCCAGTGGCTATCCTTACCAGTACAACCCCGGGATTTCCAGGTGGAGTGACACCTCTCCAGCTTGCTTGTAAATCAGGCCATGCAATCATGTGCCAATACCTATATGAGAAGGGCGCAAATGTGCATCATCGTGACAATTCGGGAAGGACGGCGTTACACTGGCTTTGCAGTGAAGCACAGATTGGATGGTCAAATAAGCCATACATATGGCGACATGACTTATTTCGGAGACTCTCTTACGAGGAAATTACTGCTACGGACTCCAACGGGAAAACTGCATATTACTTAGGAGTGGACTCAGATGCCTTGTATCATCGTAGGTATGAGGAATATATGTCGAAGTCAGAAGAAATACACAGGCGGGCATGGAAAGTCTTTTGGAAATGCCCGTATTATGCGCCGTATCACAAAGAGATTCGAGCAGTACAATCACTTGTGGAAAAAGAAGACATGAAGGAGTTCAAAGCTCTTGAACACGATTTGACCGAGGAAACCCGCCCGGTGTATGAAATTATTCGAGGAATGCGGCAAAAGTACTGGGCGACACAGACATATGTTCATAAATAAGAGCATCGGTACTATTCTTCAGTCGTGGTTTCTTGCCCGGATATGCTGACGGCTGAAATCTAAGCAGCACGGCAGTTCTCCCTTAGACTTACCAACAACACATCCCCGCATCTTCTGGAGTCATGCAAGCATACTATGCATCTCGCTTGTAGAAAGCCAAACACGTCTCGCCACCGCTCCCACCCTGTACATCCCTTTCCGCAGCCTTCCACACCGTACCAGCATCGCACCTCCACCACTGTCCATCGCCCATCTTGGTGAACGTAATATGCGTCCTCTCATTCAGCTTCTGCCCCTTGTACTTGATGACCGTGCTCAGTGAATACCGGGTCTTCTTCTCCTGCTGGGGGAGGTACTTCTCCATATCCACGCTCACCGGCAAATCAACCTCGTACCGATGCTTCTTCGCCTTCGTTTTGTCTTCGTCTCTCTCAAAACCAAACACCATTGTCTTCGGTGCATCGTGCAGACCCATTCAGTAGCGCTGCGCTTTCTCCTTGGTGGTCTTGCAGTGCGGACATGTCACAAAGTCTGCCGTAGACCACTTCTCATGTAGCAGCTTCAGAAGGTTCGTGTGGGTGGCAGACTTATTGGCAGGCTCACACAGACGGACCATCCATGGCATTTCGCCGTCGCTGTCCATGGGTATATTCACGCCGCAGGTAGTGCAGTTTCCACGGAAGTTGTTGCGAAGCTTGTATGTTTGGGTCGGTCCGTTGGGGTCAGGAATCGCGAAAGGGGGTGTTTCGCGGCCTCGCTTTCTGGAGAGTGCGCTCGTGTCTAGTGTATTGGCGAGTGCGTAGAGGATGGAGGTCGAGTGGGTAGAGTGACCGGACTTGTTTCGGAAGCGAGCTGGGATACCTTGCGATTTGGTGATGGGTTTGCGCGGGGGTTGTGTTGAGGATTCTTTCTCGAGCGCTTCCTGCGTCTTCTTGATATTTGTTTTCTTCTGCTCTCGAGACTCGGTAAAGGTTGAGCCCTTGTCTTGTCGCGTGTTTTTGTTGTTGCCGGCCTTCGCAAGCTTGACCGGCGGATTCTCTGATGGGGTGTCGTGAGGCTCTGCTTTGCGTTTGCGATTCGGCGGTACTTCTGTAAGCTTCTTTAGAAGCGCAGCCAGAGGTAGGGGGACAGCCGGCACATTCTGTTCTTCATTCTCCAGATCGATGCCACTATCGTTAAGACTGGGTTCTTGTGCATTGCTCTCCTTCAACGTCTTGTTCTCTGCGCGCAGCCGAGCCAACTCCTCCTTATCTGCATCGGTAAGAGTCTTCGCTTCAGCATAATGCTTCTTCATGCCAACGATGCGCTTGTCATTGATATCCAATTGCTCTTTGAGTCGCGCAATTTCTGCGTCCTTCTTCTTATCCTCTTCGTCTTTAGCAGCCAGCTTACTCTTCAGCGCAGAGTACGCCGGTACAAAGTCGCGGCAGTACTTTTCCAGTTCTATAATCGTGCGCTCTCCCTCTTCCAGAGCAGTCGTTGTGGCGATTTTCGACTTAAGAGGTTTGGCTTTTGTGATGAGGTCGTATGCTTTGGCGCATAGAGCCGCGATCTTGGGTTTGGCAATGAGCCTGGGCTTCGCGGTATCGGAATCGGGCTTCGCAGCTTTCGGTTCGGTTGGAGCTCGGATCTGGTCGTGGTTATAGGTGTCTTTGGCCGCCTTCGCCATATAGAAGTCGAGGCCTAACATCGTGTAGGTTGATGACAGGTTTGGTGGAGGGTGGTTGATGGAGGGTTTCGCTGGAGGGTGGTTGATGGGGGGTTTCGCGGGAGGCGGTTGACGTATCAAAACCATAAATGCAGAAGGTTATATAGCTCGCTCGCTAGCGCGCCTATTGTAGTTTCTATATAATAGCAGTGAAAGGTCATCAATAGCTAGGCATCCATGGTAGCGACAACGTCATGATCTGATCATAGTAGCCAATAAGAGAAAGGTACAGTGAGAAGTTCTCGGTGTCGCCGAGGATGTTGGGCCCAGTTCGATAATTTTTCACTTGCGCTTATCCTTCAGTGAAACCTGGAATTATCTCTCTCCCGAATACCGGTTGTCAGAGCGATCCGACCTACTTATCTCCTTGATGTGATATAATTGTTTTACAATTGATGTTATAAAACGACTGTATGAAGCAAGCTCTAGCAGCAGCAAAGTTAGGTATTCATGTTGATTTATATAGTCACGGCGTTGTGGTGACAGTACTAACTGCATCGCGTTACGCCGGATGCAGCTATCCCCATCCAACCTGCGAAAGTTGTTGAGCTCGTATAAAATGGTTGAGAACTGTATAGTTCACTATGTTTATCCATTAAAGTCGCCTTACAGCTAGCCTTGGTTGCTAAGCTTGCTTCCAAGGTCGCTACATAAAGGAACGTGATCTAATAACAATGGCAAATATTTACCCTGTACTTGAACAATCCCCTAGATACTCGTCCCAACGCTGAGCATTTCTAAATAAAGTTTTGCAAAATAATCGATGTCCCCAATCTCCAATCCGCTCATAGAAAGCCAAATACGATGTTTCTGCACTGACCCTTCTCGTATACGATGAAGTTCCCGCCCTAATCAACCTTACAGCCTCATCATTATGCGTGAACGCGAAATAGTGACCGGAATCCATCGTACTCCCCCGATGCTGGATCACCGTTCTTATCTTGTACAAAGACCGTTTCTCAATACCGCCAGCTAAGATAGCAAGATCGAGCTCAGGTTCAACAGCGACGTGGTATCCTAGCTTATTCGTTCCGCTCACACTGATTTTGTTAGAGAACGGCGTGCGGTCGAAGCGTAGGATCAAGTGCTCTGGGAGGCGGGCCAGCCCATACCACAGCTTCTGGACAGAAGTGGCTTTTTCGCGGGCTGGACATCCGGTAGACACGACCTCGGGGCGGAAAGCATGGTTAATGAGGTCCGTAACTGTGATCTGCTGCTGAGAAGTGGTCTGTGAAGCCTCCGTTACTGTCGTGAGGAAGTGCTGCGGAGGTCGAAGACTCAGCATCCAATCACTCTCCGTTGACGCTGGCCACGTCTATTTGCACTTCGCGCATCGCAAACCGAATTCTTTTTCAACGCGGAACAGGGCTGAGATAAGAGGGTGGATCGGGAATCTTTCGTCGAATTGCTTCCAAGTATAACTGGTGGAGAGGCAGTTGAAAACTTCACGAAGCCAGTCTGCTGGGTCCTGCTCGGATTTGCCGTTGAAGTCGCTACTGCAAAGATGCGAGATCATTCGTCGGAGCGGGTATGGATCGACTGTGATATCTGTTCCTTTGGGTTCCAAGGCGAGACTTCTGAGGACCTTCAGCAGCTCACGGATGGGGTTGATTCTGTCTGATAGCTGAGCGATGTCCTTCCGAAGTTCTCCGTTCTCGTGGCTCTCGTCAATATTGGCCAGCTATGTCTGCAATTCCTGTTCTGAAAGCATTGCACCCATGTGTGGAGCGCTCAGTTGTTCCTCAAGCCAGCCAGGCTGTACGGCGGTGGCAAGAGCCTGTAGAGAGGCATTCGAGTAACAGAATGATCTCTCTCCTCGTATGAGTCCTTTCGGTTTGCTGGTACGGTACCCGGACGGTCGAGTTTTGAGCAAATCATCTAGTCCTTCCGCTGTGTTGGCGGATTCTTCTTCGCTACTATTCCAGTCTATACAGTACCTTTTACGTATGTATTCTACTACTCTCTCTAGCCACTGTTCTGCCTCATCTGAACAAGGGTGATAAGAATCCATGGCAAGCTGGTCCATCTGGTTACTGAGTTCGAAAATCGCTTTTTCCTCATCTCGTGGAGAGCGGGGAGGTGATGGGGTCGAAAGTGGTTCCATGTCGGCCATTCGCAAGCGATATCTGCACTACCGAGTATCTTGAGCTACCTAGGTTATTATAGCTTTTAAAGAGCCCAGGATGTGGAAGATTGCTACTTTTCCATTTGCTATAGCTCTAAGTTTGCGTGAGCCGATTGATGACCGTACATCATAAGGCAACTTTTGGTCACGTGATAGCTATCGGCTAAATCCAAACCTGACTATAGCCAAGTAGTCGTAATCCAGAGTACCTAAAGTTGTTCTCTGTAGCAGGATCAGATCACCTTGCAAAGTTAAAGATAATAATCAAAAATCATCCCCTCAACTCGCATAATCCCTTCGTGCCCGGAATCAACACACTCTCTTACCCCTCCCTTCCATAAACCACCAAACACACGCCCAGCTGAGTCCCCGCATCCCCACACCCGCTCAGCACTCCCCTCAAGCTCGCTCGCCCAACAACCTCCCCATCACAATACCACCACTCCCTGTGGCAGTGTTCGGTTCTCGTCCCCGTCTGCGTCTGCGTATACACCACGTAACGACCATCCTCTTGAACGTGTTGGACCAACGTGCGAAGCGTGTACACCGCACTTGAGCCCGTGGCGTTTGGAATCGAGAAGTCAGCTAGGTCGATGGCTGGTTCGATGGCAACGTGCGGGTCGTAGTGGTAAGTTCTTTGTTGAGTGGACGACGGCAGCGTGCGGTTGAAATCCATGACAAGCGTTTTCGGAAGGCGTGTTAGGCCGAGCCAGTATTTCTGTGCGCTGCTGTTGACATCGCGGCAGTTCGAACACCGCTGGTTCGGAAGGCGCTTCGGACGCAGTGCGTGGGCCAGCAGCGCAGTGACAGACGTCAAGGGTGGATTTGGACCATTACATTCCGTCGTCTGTGACAACGCTCGGTGGGCTTCTAGCAACGAAGCGCAATCGAGATCTAGAACCCAATCGTGGTTTACAGGTTCTCGGTTTACCGCAGTACAGTCCGAACAGATTACCATGGAAGCTTTGGGAACTCCGAACAAGTTGCGTACGATGCTGGTCTCCCGCACTGGAGACTTCGCGCTGCTACCCTTACGGTATGTCTTGCCGCAAGCCATCAAGTCCAGCAGATCGCGCAGCCATTCCGCAGGGCCTTGGGCTAGTTGGCGATTGGAATCGAGATTGCAATACGTACCAAGCATACACTGAAGTAACCGTGTGCCTACAGGGCCTTGCGCGGGGCTTTGCATCGTGGTACGAATGTGTCCTAGGACATGTAAGAGTTCGGCAAGCGGGTTAGTCTGTTCCGCATGCGTTTTAAGCTCGGATATGCATCTCTCCTTGTATGCCTGGTTTCCATCTTTCTCTGCACGGAGGAGCAGAACTGCTAAGTCACCTCTCAGTCTTTGGTCAATCCAGCGGCCAGTGTGCACCGGACCCAGGTCCTTTCGAATTTGTTCGAAATCTATTTCGGCGGCCAGGATGTCGAGGGCGGCAGATAGAGAGGATGAATATGAAGCTGTTTGCTTGAGGCCGTGTGGTGGGTGAGTTTCCCTCGAGCGTGTAGGTAGGGTGGCTGGAGCACTTGCCATGTTGAAAGCTGTGGTTCAAGAAATACTAGCAGTCGTGAGAATCTAAGCTTTATACACCGCATCTGTAGTTTGCTGATCGCCTTGGTTTCAGTCGATTTGCGCATGGGTTTGTTTGGGTAAGACAGATCCTGAGGGTTCCAGTGGCGCGATGGAAGAGACTGAGACAGCCAACATCTAATAGATAGATGGTGTCGCTGAGACCTCATTCTACATCTAGCAAGGAACTGTAAACCCTGAACTCATGGCTACGACGATTTTCCTTCCTATAAATCTCAAAAGCTCAACAATGTGAGCAAGAAAACTGATCATGGATCGTAGTCCAATCAAAGATACAGAAGTATAAACTTGCTAGCAGACTACGCAAGGGTCAGGCAGCGTTCTAGCCCTGCAAAGACATTTAGATATCCGAATTTCTAGCGCTCTGCATGAAGAGACCCCCCTGCCTCGCCCCCTTTCCCGCCATGTACTTCGTAGAGGACTCTAAGGAGTTCTATTTCTGATCTGTATTCGCTCTATATCTCAACTCAACTAAGACATCTTCAACGAACCGCCCACAACCCAAAATGTCCAATATACAACGAAAAGAAAAAGCTTATCCTCTCTACCGACCCCCACGTAACCCAGCACCATCATCACAGCATATGCCTGCGTTCGAATCTGCCCCGACGACGCTTAGCGCCCGCCCCCTCCGCCTTAACACAAGCAAACGACATCTTCTTCACCGTCGTAGCAGGCGTATCAGCTAGCTTTGCTGTCCCGAACGGATCCCACGTATCTGAGCCGTAAGGACCGTATGCTGCTGTGGCTTTTTTGTCCTAGAATTTTGAATTAGCAAATGTCCTTTAAAAGGTGAGTATTTGTAATCCAGCTTACCGAATCCCACTTCATCTGCACATACGGCCAGCACAACTTCTCTCCCACCTTCCGGATATCCCCTGCCACAAAAACATCCTCAGACACAAACGGCGCCCCCTGCGCCTTTCCCGCCGCGTCAACGACCTGGAACCGCGTGCCCGTGTACGCGCTCGCCTCGCCCTTGACAGTCGCCTCCTCCCACGTAACCAGCGCGCCTGCGTCCCCAAACGCCGCCACATGCGCATTGAAGCAGTCCGTATCCGCCTTCGCTAGCGTGACATCCATGGGCCCCGCGCCGCCGACTTCTTTCTTGCTCTTCAGCGGCGTGACCTGCACATGGCGCAGCGCGTCCTCGCCCTTACCCTCCGGCCGCGCAATCCACGCAACGAGATACAGTTCGGTGACTCCGAGCCGCGCCAGCACGCTATACGAGCCGCGCGTGCCGCCAAAAGCTTCAGCAGTGAACATCTCAGGCGTGCGCTGCGCGCCGATAGCGGGATAGTCCCACGCGCCAGCTGGCTTGTTGGCAGATGCCAGCCGGAAGAAGCCGTCGTCGGCGGTGCACACGCTGGCGAAGGGAATGGAATGTCCCTGGATGGCGCGAGCGCGATGCCGAAGTTGTGCCCGCAGAACTGCTGCGCGGCGTAGGGGCTCGCGATGAGGGCGCCGTTTGCGTCGACGTAGGCGGTGATGTCGCCGCCGTGGCCGGCCGCGCCGGCGGGTGCGCCGCCGTAGTATTCGGTGCGGTAGTATGCGGCGTAGGTGCTGTTTTCGTTGAAGGCGAGGTCGCCGTCCAGGTTGCCTTTGTTGGCGCGCATGTGGGCGTCGAATTGGAGGATCGTGGTGCCGCCGACGGGAGTGCGCCAGGCTTGTTTGCTGGCTTTGTAGCGCACGATGTGCGGGATGTGGTATTCGGAGGTGGTGGTGGTGGTGGTGTTGAAGTGGGTGAATAGCGCGAAGCCGTCGTTGTGGGCTACGAGGCCGCTCGCTGTATATGGCACGGCGTCAGCAAGAAGCCCCTCTATGCATAGTTCCGCCTCGCAGCGTCAGTCAGTCTTACCTTCAATCGCACCGTCTACCGCGACGGCCGCGCCTTCAGCTTTGAACGTCTCCGTCGACAGTTTCTGCACGTGGACGCACATCTTCGCACCCGCGACAAAGTGGTTTCCCTCCAAGTACGCAAGGTACGCGCTCTTGCCATCAGGAGACACCTACTTGATGTATCAGCGTACTTCGGTAACCTAGCACCACTCGTGCAGAAGAGTTAGGCAAAACCGTACAGCAAACGGCGTCCGGTGGTGATGCGGCGTCCCAAACCACTCCGCGCCTACTACAGGCACAAACGGCGCCGCCAGCTCCAGCACATCGACATGCTTCTCCAGCGAGGCCTCCGACCAAGCAGCGTGCACCGCAGCTGCCGCGCAGAGAAATGTCGCGAGGATCAACATTGTGCGATTTCGAGCGCAAAGAAACCAATGTAAAAGAGTGGGATGGAATGAACGAAAGGTTGAACGAAAGTAAAGAAACAGCAGAGACAGCGAATTCAGATGTGAAGGAGAGCGGGGCGGGCAATCGCCTTTGAGTTTTGGATGTGTTGAAGTTGCTTGTGGTAGTAGTGGGCTGCCTTGCATGTTTCACGATGGCGTTATTTAGATTTGAGTCCGGGCTTTGCTTCTGGAAACGGGTTGTGGCTCGCGAGGATCGGAGGTATTGAGAGTCGTGATTGGGGGATGGTGTGTGTTTCGAAACACCAACATGCTCTTTTGCAAGTAAGTAGTAAGGGACATGGAGAAAAGGTTTGTAGTTGCTGGAGTTTATACGATGTTGTGACTCTAGGCGAACAAGCAAAAAAGCAAACACAATATAGCTTGAAATCGGGAGTGATTCCTAGATCTAAGGATTTCAAGGTGAAGGTTATGTTTTGCTCGTGAACATAGCATCGAACTCTTACCTGTGTCTCTCCACTATTCTCCTGTTAAGTCACGCCCCGAGCACGTCAAAGCTTCAATCCATCTCCTCATTTAGTAAACAGACTGTTGCAGCAAAAGATACACTTACTAGTATAATATTATTAAATTTTGCCTAAATTGGCTGGGTAAGTAGGTAGACTTCGCTCGGAATTCCTCCTTACTCACCATGTATTACAATCATCAGCCGACTCAGCCGACGCGCTGCACTCACCACACCAGCCAGTCCAGCTCAGCTCAGCTCAGTTCACTTCAGTTCAGCTCAATCCCCTCCCCTACCACTCGCTCCCCCCAACCGCCCCCCTAACCTCCCCCTTCGCCCTCCTAACCCCCTCCTCCACCCACACCCACGCCCTCTCCACTCCCCCCAACCTCTCCACGCCCCTCCTCAACACCTCCATCTCCTCATTCACCAGCTCCGCCCTCCTGACGCGCTCCATGCGAACCGCGATCCACACCCCATACACCTCCTGCCTGAGCTCGGCGGCCAGCACACCGCGATGCATGCTCCGCGCCAGCAACCCCAGCACCTCGCGCTCCACGCGCTCCAGCTCGCGGACGCCGCGCCCCGCGCGCACAACGTGCGTCATCGCCGCGCGCCACCCGGACCAGGCGTCGGCGAGGGCGGCGTCGTGCTGTTTGGTGGCGGAGACGGTGGCGAGGGTTAGGGAGGCGAGGGCGCGTTTTGTGTTGTGGGCGGCGGGGCTCGTAGACGTTGCCGTAGTCGTAGCCGTAGCCGTAGTCGTATATGTGGATGTGGACGTTGACGTTGATGCAGAAGCGGATGCTTGCAGTCTTGTTTTCCGCGCGAGGGCCTCGGCGCGCACGCGGATTTCAGTGAGGCTTTGCAGCGCGGCGTCGCTGGACTGCAGCGCTTCGTGCAGGATGGCGAGGGCGGCGGCGGAGAGGGTGGAGGCGGTGGCGAGGGAGGCGCGGGCGGTGGCGGCGCTGGTGCGGTGGTTGTTGAGGGAGCGGAGGAGTGGGATTGTGGGTGATGGAGGCGGGGACGGCATGGTCATGGTCATGGTGTTAGAGATCTCGGGGTGCAAAGGAGTCGGGTGGTGTGTTGCGGGAACTGAACTGGTGTATTGGGATGTTTGCCTGCGGTATGGCTGGATTTCTGCGTTTGGAGGACAGAGGCTGTGGAAAGTGTGGATTCGATTCGATTCCGGGTGCGTGCTAAGGCGGTAGACTCTTGACGCTGAACAGGTAGACCGCAGACGTGTTTATAGCCGACGCGACGCGTCGTGCACAATGGCAGTTTTTCTCATCGACATTGTTGCGCTGGCACAGGCGTGTCTGGAGGTGGAGTCCATCGAGCATTGTGATAGCGCGGAAACCGCGCCAGGCGGCAGCCGGGGAGAGGAAAAAACCACGCAGACAGGACGTCAAAAGTGAAAGCTGGCCAGTGTGATGAAAGGTGAGAAGGAATGGACTGCGGGACTGAGGTGGAACCAGTGAAATTGAAGAAAGGAAACAAAACACGCGAACCAAGGGAGGGAACACACAAACCGCACAGCTGCACGACAATGAGATCTGGCCTCTCACTGGTATACCATTCATAGTCTCATCGCACGCACTTACGCGCACTTGCCGCAGCTGTTAACCCGTCCCTCTATTGAAATGCACACAAGCCCATTCCATGCACTCCCAACACCAGAGACTTGACATCCAAGAAAAGTCCACAACAAATAACTCTTGAGCGAAGCCCTCCCAAGTTTACCAGGATTGGACGCCGACTAACAATGCTCGCTCGTCTGGGAATTCCTGATGTCTCCTGTGCTGCTCTACGCCGGTCCGCTGAAGGTTTCCCTCATGCCATGTACGCTCAGAAAAACTCCCTGCCTGAAATGTTCAAAAAACACGCTTGCAAAACTCCTCCTAGATTTGAGAAAACCGGACCAAAGTCCGGCACAGGGTATCGTTCTACATCGAAAGTGGTCATGGTATCTGCGCCGAAATCCGATGGTGTGCATGTGGAGACGCTGCACGCGTGCACGGTCGATAAGCCGGGCGCTCGGTTGTGGCGTCCGGGGCCGTCCAACGGTTGAAGCCATGCTTGGGGATACCGAGTAGATAGAAACCAAAGTAAGCAATATGGCCAGTCGGATGCTCAGCGGTGGCCAACGGGCCTCCACTCGTCTTTGTGGCCCTTCTTTCCCCAGAATTCTTCAAACCACTCGTGGCACTTTCCGCCGACCCAGCAGCCAGCCAAATGCACCGCCAGATCGCCATCGCGATAGCCCATGTTGTCGCCTCCCTGCACGTACGAGTTGAACTGGCGCTGCGGGTAGACACCCACGTGGTTGCGCACAAGCTCGTGTTCCAGCATCAAGTGCTTCACGGCATCCTGTTCGGCCCCGCCGTGGTCCTGGCCCATCAGCAGCGTGTAATCGGTCATCATTTCAAGCAGCCAGCGGGTAAAGGCCGTGCGGCGGAAAAACATGCTGCCCGTGTTGACGCTCTGGTGGTCCTGCGTGATCAGGATGTCAATGTCCTCAACACGGAAGTCCTGCGGCGTGTTGATGCCGGTCGGATTGTCCCGGAGCTGGCCGTCGAGGATCGGCGTGTTGCGCATGAGGCCGTCCTTGATGGCGTCGGGCGAGAGGATCTTGTCGACGAGGTCGTAGTCGGGGTTCATGAGGATGATGTCGGTGTCGAGCAGCCAGATCCACTCGGCGCTGGGGTTGAGGTAGAAGGCCTCGGCGACGGCGGGGATCTTGGACCAAGTCTGTATGGAGCTGCGCGTCAGCGAATAGTGCACAGAAAGATGCCGCGCAGCGTGGTGCTCACCCGATGGGCCTCGCCGATGTCATAGCGGCTGGTGTTGAGCCACAGGCTCCTGTAGCCGTGCCTGTCGCAGTACTTCTGGCGATCTTCCAGCACGCGCTCGAGCACGTTGGGGATGGCGGCGTTGTGGCCGCCGCCGTCGCTGGCCGTCAGGACCACGATGTCCGAGTTGCGCGGCGGCTTTGCGTATCCATTCCAGCCCTTGCCGCTCGCCGGCACCTCCCAGTTCCACTCGGGCTGGAATTTGAAGTAGCCCGGCTGCGGCGTGGTGTTGTCGACCTCGGGCGGCGCGATTGCGATAGCCTCGGCGGGGCTGTAGTTGCGGTAGTAGTCGATGGGCACGTCGCCGAAGAACTTGAACAGGACGACCACGAAGGCGCAGGCAGCGAGGGCCAGCACTATGGCTCTGCGGGGGCGCATCAGTAGGGGCTCTCTGCTGCCGAGTGGGTGCGTGGCGCGACGCCCAACGCCAACGCCTACGCGGGCACGGGAGCGGGACGGGCGGAACAACGTACCTCCGCGGTGCTAGCTGGAGCGCCTGCATCATCTTGGTCAAGAACGAGTGATCGGACCGCACGCAGCCGTTGGGGCAGGCTCGCAGCATCGACGGGCAGCCGGAGCAGACGTAAAGAGGGAGAAAGGGCGACAGCGAGCGCGGAGGCACAGGAAACGGGCAAACAGAGAGAAATGCATCGCCGCAACGCCCCCGCCCTTGGGCCCCGAGTATGTTATAGTCGAACCGCTGGCCGCGCCGCAGCGCTGCAGCAACCAGCCATAACTTGACCGTTTGAGCTGGCTGACGCGAGGTTCGGTAAATTGCAGCTGGCGATGCACTGGTGACTGCACGCGGTCCCGATTGGCCTGGCCGTCTACTCGCACGCGCCCCACGATTGGCTCGCTCGGCAGCCGTCGTCCAGCCCTTACAGCCTGCGCCGTTCAGCTCCCGCTGGAGACTACAGAGTCACACCTGGCTGACGGCCGCGCCAGACACGAGCATCGAACTCGGTGTCGTGGCTATCTTTATCTTCGAGAGCCGGGTTTCCTCTTCCTCACGCCGCGTCGTGAGCGCCTCAGCAGACGCCAAGGCCGTGTTTTCCTTCACCCTGTTGAGCAAACTTCATCACAAAATACCACCACGCCTGTGGGTCCCCCTACCGTACGAAATGGATTTGTCAACACCCTCCCATTGATCATCTTGGCCACCAACAAGCAACATCTACAGCGAACATTGCCTGCCGTCGCACCATCCCTGCCCGCCACTTTCGTACAACCCGAACGTTAAGAGTACGAGGACCTCAGTAAGCGTTAGTCGGCCGCGCCTGCCCTCGTCAAAGCTACCGTGAGCTCTGCCATGGGTTTCAGGTCCTGCTGCTTCGCTGGTGCCATCAGAAGAAGGCTGGCGTCAGCAATAGCACGCCTTCAGATGGCACTCCGTACTTCACATATATTCCGTACTGCCGGGTGTGTTTGCTGTGTCTATCTCGGGCGGCCTACTAACCTGCTAAAAAGCCGCTCCCGTACGTATTTGGCTGGGTAGGCATACAGCAGTGGGTCGTAATGCTTCCGCGGGAAGTAACGTTGCACTGTGTGTTGTTCGGTGGGCGTTTAGGCGTCTATACCGGCGTTGCTGGCGAAATCGAAGGAAACTCCGCACCCAGAAACACCCCGTGCACCACCACGTCAATTTCCAAGGGCTTGAGCTCAACGCCTAGAGCGGTTGCTCTGGCCTCGACGTCCGCCCGGTTCCTCCAGCCACCAAACCTATCGCCGTCATCCGACCAAACCTGCTTTAGATTTGGCAGACACGTCTCTTTCGCTGCCACCACTTCCCCCATCATGTACGTGCTATCATCCCTGTCAAGATTCGCGTGCACAGCTCCAAGCAGATGGAGAGACTCGAGGGACGGCGGGAACATGCTTTTGGGATGCAGCATCCTCTTCGACTCGGATCCATCATCGCTAGTCGCATAGAACCCCGCCTCGAGACCGTCCTCCTCTTCGTCGTCCGAGTCTTCTGCGTCTCCCTTGACGACGTCTCGGTAGCTGCACAGTAGAGTCTTTAGACTCGTCAATCCGCACAGAGAATGAATGGGATGTGATCCAGCTTCATTTTCATCATTTCCGACCTGTCTATCTTCATTCTCTTCAACCCGGCCATCCTCATCTGCCTCGTCCTCGACCTGTCCATGTCAATACCATCATCGTGGGTATGTCTCAGGGAGCGGGGCTTACGCGATTAGTAAAGTCCTCATCGAACAGTATCAGCTCCTCCAACAAGTCACCACAATATCGCGACAGGGAGGCGATCATCTTCCTGGGGTTGTAGCCGGCAGCAGACACCGTTGCTCCACCGTTCTCGTACGTGAAGCTTTTCAACTGCGTCGTCTTACTCAGTATCAGATCCACAATCTCAGCATAAATCGTTGAGGACGCCAACCTCAGCACGGTTACATTCGAGACTGAGGCTTGGGTTCGGAATTGGTTGACGCCGTCCAAGTCATTGCTGCTTATATATCCGTAAACGAGTTGCACAGACGGAATGCAAGCGAACAGATAAACCCACTCCCACGACGCAGAACGGGCCCCATCGTAATGGTCGATGTGGACTCTAAACAGATGCTGGAATGGCAAGCTCGGCGGAGGATTGGGCAATTGATAAGCCCACACAACATATTTCAGCGCATTCAGAAGCCACCAGTGTTCCCCGTCCTGGGTGTACCAGAGTATCTGAAGTCTGGGCAGCAGAAGTAGTAGCAACGCGACAATCCACCCATCGGCGCCGGTCGCGAGCGCACGCTGGATTTCCTTCTCAGGATGATCCAAGCTCAGGAACGGCGCACCTAGAATGGCATTTCTCTGCACTGCTGCGGCCCAGCGCACAACATCCTGGGTCGCTGGCCACCTAGGGCGCAGCTGCTCTCCATTTGGGATATTCCCCCAACAGGTAGCGCGCTCGGCGTCAATTCGCGCCTGCTGGACATAGTTGGCAACCATGTAATTCTCTTCAATGGCGTCAACCAGCTCCCAGACCGTATGGCCGTCAGTCGTCTGATATTTCGACCACAGGGCTTTGTGCTTCAGCACGAGCGGTCGGCACAGCGCCCAGTGGTCCTTCGAGGTAAGTGCGAATCTCAGACAGTCTTCGGGGTACATCTGCGCGGTAACGCTAACTTTGAGTTCGGCGGGGAGGTCGGTGAAGTTGGCCATGGTGGTGTGTGGTGTGTGGGTGTGTGGTTGCGTGTGGGGTTTGAGGTGGGGTGGAAAGTCGGGCGAAAGGTGCCCTAGCGCCTTCCCGCTCTAGGCAGCAACCAGTCGTCGCGACTACTAAGCAAAACGCGACGCGACTTCACGTGCTCTGCTACTCACCTCCTGGGTAGCTTGACCTCGGTATTGTAAGTGGAGTGAGTCCACGCACACGGACAGATTTCCTCCGAGTCGCACGGCACACCGGATTATTCTAGGAAGACTGAACAGTCAAGTCGTTGAGAACGTGCGGCAAGCATGCCTACCCGATCCCGCAGCCTCTTCAACCCGGCCTTCAACGCGTATATAGTAGAATCTAACTCACTGCATCGTTTCACGCACGCAAATCAATACGTTGATCAAAAGGCTACTGGGATCCGTTAACTCGCAGCTTGGTTTTGAGATAGCCAGGCAAGATCGCATCTCAATCAATTCCCGGACGCGCGGCTTGTTTGCGTCACCATCACACAGAGCTATCTAGTAACCCGAGAAGTACTTTTGAAATATTTTCATGATAGATTAAGAGAAACCAAGTCGGATTTGCGCGCACGCTACACTTTTCTACAGTGCTCCCCCAATGTCACACCCGCTGCGTCGATGGCTTACTTCTACCGCCTATCCGGCAGCAGACTCACAGTCCTAGTCACGGTGTTCGTGGTCGTAACGCGTACGCCCGACGTCACCGTCGTGGTCCTAGTCGTACCGGCTGGGGCAGAAGTAATCAGACAAGAGCACGCAGACGTGATGCCCGAGGCGCCGAGGTCGAGCGAGATGTTGATCTGGCGCTTGCGGACGGGGAGTTCGGACGGGCACGCTTGGTCGTAGAAGGTGTATGGCGACATGGGGTTGTACTGGGTGTTGTCGGCGCTGAAGTGGAGTGTCAGTGAGGGTTTATCGTTGGTGGAGGTGAAGGTGCTTGGGGAAGACTTACGCTGGGACGTCGAAGAGCATGCAGTTGGCTTCTCCGTAGCCGAAGCTCTTGCACTTGGTGTCGGCCTTGCAGGCAGAGCTGCAGGCAGCGAAGCTGTTCTTGGTGCCCGAGGAATCGAAGTAGTATGCCGCGGTGCTCTTCGTGTATCCAACGATACCGCAACTTGGGCTGGCAGTAGGGGTCCTATCAAGGTTAACATGCATCCCAATATCCCCAGAGCTGCTAGGATACATACGGTGAGGCGGAAGGCTGAGTGGACGATGGAGGTGGTCTAGGCGTGGACGATGGTGGGGCCGGTGTCGACGATGGAGGCGGTTTGGGCGTGGAGGAAGGCGGAGGTTTTGGAGTAGATGTGGGTGGCTTAACATAGTGAGTATTTCCTTCTTATAATCACTCAAAGTGTCCACTTACCCTTGGAGTGGATGTCGGTGGTCTTGGTGTGGAAGTTGGGCGGGTTGAGGGAGGATACAGTGTCGTGAAAACCGTGGTTTGCGTCGTGGTGGTTTCGCTAGTGGTAGCAGTCGAGGTCCTGATCGCGGTCCCTGACCTCAGGATGCTGCTGCAAAACAACAAAGCCTCCGAGGTATGTCCAATGAAAGCATCCAGACCACATGCACCGACTGAGAAAGAGTTAGCTGAGTCCTCATCTACGAACATACAGTACCACTCCGGAGACTCTTGGGGAAAAGGATGCCCGCCAGGCTGGGTGGACCAATCAACCACCAGTTTGGATTTCTTGCTTAGTCTTGGGGAGCAATACCGTCTGGTACGCCTACTGGATCTGCTGGCCGGCTTGTAGGACGTCGCTGTCTTGGATCAATGACACCACCCCTTGCGCTGGCCGCTAACACTGCCGCGAGAAGCAGAGATGTCTTCATGTTGGCGGACAAAGAGTCTTGGTTGCCGACGTGACTCTCGTTAAAATGTTGAAGGTACCGACGACGGAAGCTGGGAACAGTAACGGAGCAGATCCCTCCTTATAAGTGTCTGTTATTCGTCTGTGGCACCAGTATAGCTATTAGTAGGAAAGAAAAGCAACACGAGTTGCGACGTACAGAATTTCATTTGCGATTAGATGAAAGGCGACGGTTTGGGTGGATCAATACTTGGGTACGGTTGCGTACGGCTAGAATACGCGCGCACTAGCACTCAGACCATATTAAACCGGAGACTGCGCACACTCTCCGTCAATATCGTCCCTTTTAATCGTGTCTCTTCCCGAACGTCTGCCGAAAACGATCACATCGTGCAGTTACCGGACCTTTGGTGGCCCCAACACCGCGGAAACACGGTAAGGGCTCGAATTAACCGTGCGAAGGGCGACTGAGAAAATATATAGGTACGTATGCAGCTATATATCCATAGTAAAAGTAAATTAAGGGTTTTGGCTGGATGCTGCACCTACCCCTGTCTCCGCCTTCGCTAATTCGCGTGTTGATCGATAGTACGATGTGCAGTCTAAAAATATAGACAGTTCCCTTTCCCCAGGAATTGTCGTTCGGGGAAGAGAATGGTTTGTGGGCGAGACGAGGCCAGAACGCAGGATTGCCTGGTTTGCAGCAGGCGGCAGGATTTCCTGGTTCAGAGTTGTCTCGGTAGTGATCATGATATCGCGGCGACGGTGAGGCCGCGCAGGTACGGCCCTCGGCTGCGATCGTGGAAGCGCTTGCAATGACCCCGGGCATATAGGGCTTACGTCTACACCCATTCCACATGCTTGCAAACAAATTGCCGTTGCTTCCAGTAGTTGAATGCAACGGTCACCGTTGTATACGGCTCGCAATGCCGCTGAGAAAGGTGCAACACCGTTAACTATACTGTCTTCGGATCGTGAACCAGATGCGCTTGGTGTCATTGGTGTGGAACCGGAAATGATCGCCTTCCAAGTCCTGTAGATTGGCTGTTACGGCGAATGACACCCCAAGGTCGTTTCCAATCTGTGTCCACATATCTTGCACGCTCTCGACGTTGTGTCGAAACATCGTTCCGGTGGGGTTGGTTTTATGGCCATGTTCTGCGGCATTGACCGATCCGATCTGTCGTCCAAGTATCATAGAGCCTGGCCGTGGTCGAAGCAGTGATGCGACGGCTTTAGATACCGTAACCTGATCTTCGTATCCAAAGAGGTGGAAGAAGGACCCCGCATAGACCATGTCAAGTTGACCTCTCAGCGCCGTGAGAGCTGAGGTGGAATCAAATATGTCTGCAGTCAAGAACTTGGTTCCCAGCTTGTCACCGTCGCCAAAAAGCTTGTAGCCTAACTCAATATACTCCTTCCGGAGATCGCATCCGTAGAGGTTATCCGATGGCGCTCCGTCCGCGACCAGCTGTCGAATTTCCTGACCAAAGCAGCACGCCATATCTAGCAGCTTCTGGCCCTCGTTCAGCCGCTTCAATACCTCCGCATACTCTTTCATCTGGTTGAGGCTCAGGTCGAGGAAACGAAATTGACCAATACAGGGATACGGGAATATCTGCCATGCTGCGTCGCGTATTTCGACCACATGTTGGACGATCTTGTCCGCTGCAATGCCGCTGTAGCCTTCGAGTAGCCTGCGAGCAGCTGGGGAAATTCGATCCTCGTTTGGCCTCTCATCAAACCAGGCTGAGTTTTTATCTCGCAGGTCCATGCTACCTTCAAGTAGAGCCCCAGGTATGATTCGAAAGCTGGATACGTTTCGATGAGCTGAACGCACTGAATAAATGGGCCTGAACTTCACGATATGTGATATGTGAAGGCGGTAGGTCCGATGGAAATAGAAAAGGTGATAGTTGAGGGTGACGTTGGCTAGGAGGGGTTTTGGCGAGAACGTTTGAAAATGTCGTCATAGCCACTAAATCTCCAAAATACGCCATACGGGAGCCCCGCCCCTACTAGTTACCCCCGTGTTTCTTCCTTTGATATGATTTCGGCTCACGTACTCTTTGCTATTCGATACTCAGTTTGTAGACGCCTTTTTTGCTAGCTAGAGCTGCGGACCACTACGGCGCGATTTGCCCTGATCTGGGGCGCGAAATACCCTGATAGCACCCCAGAATTAGTGGCGCGGCACTACATATTTGGGTATTACTGCTCTAATCATGATGGGGGGCTCTGCTACAGATTTAGGGTTAAAACTAGCCCTAATACAGGTCAAAACTACCATGAATAATGTCTGGGTTTTGCCAAACATCTAGGGTGCTGGACTTGCCCTAGATCTGGACAGAACGCGCTGCAGTGACTAACAACTTGGCGAATCTCGTCAGCCCTTGGCTCGTGAGCGGAATGTCTTCGTCCGACAATTGCAAGTAAGGGTACGAGCATGCATACCAAAAGCTAGGCTGACATTGTTACTGTACTACCTCCTTGCCTCTTAACGCTTCGACTCTAGGCAGCAGCAGCAAGCCCACCATGTGTAACCTACTCGACCACGCGAACTAAATATTAAGAAGAGCGCGCGCATCGACTAATCCGCCTTTCGTGCTAATTTTTCAGAGTCGAATCCTGGACACTAGCAAACACTACCATGGGCACTCGTGGACTTCGTGTGGTTAGGTGGCGCGGTAGATATCACGCTTACTATTCCGCTAGGTGAGTAACATTAGTTCTTCCAAGGTCATCACACCCCGGTGAAAGCGTAACCGAGATCAAAGTTAGCTAATAAACTTGTCTGTAGTAACTCATTTCCAGTAGCACTTGGCACTGCACTCGCTCAAGAAATACCCTCCGATCCAGACGCCTATCAAGCATGGGTTCAGGGCATGCGTACCGAGTATGATGCTGTTGAGACAAGACTGGGGAGAGAACTGTTTGAGATCTCTCCCGCTGCCATGGATCAGAACGAACCACTCAAGTTTCTCAATAATGACGAATTTTACGAACCACCGACATACGTGGCTCCGTCATGTGATGGGTATGTAAACAGTTGTAGCAGAACGAAAATGGCTCTAACAACCTAGGATGATTGAATGGGTCTACATCTTTGACCTCGACAACGAACTATTCACGATCAACAACTGCGTTGACTATCCTCTCTCGGATGTCCCCCGTCACCTTCAGGATCATGACCCCTTCGACGCATGGGTCGCTAGTTCTCCATACGAACATCCCAGGCTTGGTCAACCCTCTTCAAATGACACCATCAAGCTCCATGCGACAACAATTCACCCAAAGACCCAAAGTGGTCTCAACAAGAAACCCGCTTTTCTCGCCTGCCAGCGTCTCTTCCATGCATTCCAAGGCGACTATCAACAACACCTCTGGCAAGCCAGTCACGACACTCCAGCAGCTGCCTTCTTGTTCCGGGAGGTAGCTTTCATCTTGCTGGCACTTGCTTCGTGCTCACCGGAGCTAATGTAAATGGCACCAAAAGCTCGTGTAACACTTTCAAAAGAGGTAGCGATACTAAAAGCTAGGAAATCGAACAGTACACCAGACGGATATTTTGCTTCAGCGCTGTTTGCTGGGTTTCACAAAACGGGCTGCAAGCCTGCGAGCTCTCCCAACACTACGTCGTATTGGCTACACGGGATTTTTGTGTCCCTACGAAAGCACATCAGCTGTGGGGAAGATTTGCAACATGCAGTCGCTGAAACAGTGCAAGAAGGCAGGCTGGAAGGGTTGGATCGATTCAATGCGGTAGTGATGACAATCATCCACGTGGTCCTTATTCGTGTCACGGAAACTGAAATACAACATACAAAGAGATTACGCTTGGTTCGCCCACCATGCTGGACAGATACTTCGGGGCTGGATCGCGTCAAGAGGTACTCGCGCCAGGGTCGCCACGATTTTACACACGAGGAGGTAGTTCTGGATCAGGGGAACAAGGCAAATGGTACATCTGAAGAAGTAGTAGCCACAGAAGAAAATGTGGCCAAGCCACTTCGATCCAGCTGGGATGACACCGAGGGTATCTCTGGGTTTTCTGCACTTGCACACGTCTTTCAGGCTGCCGCTATTGAGAAGTAAGTTTGTCTCTCTTCGCACAATGACCATATGCCATGTTAGTGCAACTGACACGTACGTTCTTAAAGCTAATAAGATGTACCCAGGTTGCGACCTTCATCGTCGGGTGCTCACGGCGTCTTCCCAAACGAAATCTACAGATCGATCATCGAATATGTCAATCCTGAGACACGGAGCGCTTGTGCCTCCGTCTCGAGAGCCTTCCGCGACTATGCTACCAACGTTTTCTGCTTGGCGCCCAGTCTCACCTTGAGGTCGTATGGGGCGCATGCTGAGCCTCGATGCTCCCTACGTTCTGCCGACGACATCGGACCCTTTCAACTTCAAAAGCCTGCTGAATCTCCGCCTAATCGATATCGCATACGAACCGAACCAGTCTTCAACGAATGGTATCCAGTGTTAGGACACGACGACGGAACCGCCTCATTCATGCCCGATGTCGTACTTGCGTTCGATTCTATAATTTGTTCGGCGGCAGGAGATGACTAAGTGGAGTCATGATTAGGGTCGGTCGTGGTATGTTTGGGGCTGATAGAACCGTGCGAGCTGACTTGATTTGTCTTTGAACTCTCCACTCTGTACACAATTACATGCTGCACTCGCTTGTCTGAGATCATCAATCTTCTCAATCTGTGTTCGGGGACGATAAAGATCAGTTAATGCATTACAACAACGTTAGATTCCTCGTCAACTCTGTCACGTATACCCTTGGCGATGATCCCTAGGTCAAGCTGTTACCTCCCGCAATGGCTAGATATTCTCTGGAGAATGGAACACTCACTACTCAGAGACCAGGTGCGTTTTCAGCATGGAAATCCGTGTTTACCCTTCGCATAACACTTGTTTCTGTACCGGCGGCAGCTTGCCGGCTGGTATACAACAGCTACATCCTCCCGGATACGTATATACCCATATCCGCATCCGCTTATAAATCAACCGACAGGTAGCAGTATGACGTTCTCGTACCTTCAATCTTGGGCCGAATTCCAGCCCAGCGAAACTTGCGGCTAACACGTACCTGGCATGTGGGCCGCTTCTGCGCTGTTGTCCCGGGGTGATGTCGCAACCGAATAGCTTCCGGAGTCCGGACGGGTAAGTACCCAGATAATAGAGTGGTAACAACCTCCTGGCCAGCTGATACGACGCGTGCCAGCTCGTCTCACAACCCGCACCTGACACCACAATCTAAATTTTCCAGTGTGATGCTTGACGCTATGAAAGCGATCTCTTTAATAAGTCAGGAGAGTGGCGTTGCACGCGGGAGAGATTTGGTAACTCGGAACTACAGTGTCTCAGCTTCTTCCCGTCTGGTTTCACAACCGGCTAGACTACAGAGCCTTCTCGAAAGGTTGGGCATGCGTCTAAAACAAGGAGACGACTGTCTGCTGTATATCTATGATGCTCGCAGCGCCATCATACACCAAAGCACTTTCGACATTCATGCGACACTATGACGACGGAAACATCGAAGAATATGGACCGCCGCGTCTCAGAGAGCACTCAGGACACCGAGCCCCAATGCTCCCAAGAGCGCGAGGGCGGCAAATCTGCTTGGCTCACGGTGCTGGGATCATTCTTGGTGTACTATTCATCATACGGCGTGTTAAATAGCTTCGGTTTTTTCAATGATTTCTACCAAGTCGACTTCCTCAAATCAACCTCGCCCTCCACCATCGCTATCATTGGCACACTTCAGATAGCGCTCATGAACAGTCTAGCAGCTGTTTCTGGAGCTCTCTGTGATCACTACGGCGTTAGGGTAACCTGTTTCGACTTATCTTCCTTATGTCCACACTGACGAGAAAACTGCAGTATCTTTATATCGGCTCAGGCTGCGGCACTGTTATCGCCCTAATTTTGCTGTCGCTCTGCAAGCCGGGCGCGTTCTGGCAAGTCTTCCTGAGTCAAGGTCTCCTGATGGGCATCGCCATCGCTTTCGGAGTGCAACCGGCACTCACTGTGGTCGGCCAACATTTCAGCAAGCAGCGCGCGCTCGCCATGGGCATCGTTTGCACGGCATCTGCTGCTGGCGGTATATGCTTCCCGATCATGTTCAAGAGCTTCCTGCCAATGATTGGATTTCGTTGGGCTTTACGTGTGGCTGCACTGAAAGTCGTGTACGTTGTTTCACCCGGATGTCGTGCTCCGTGACCGCTGAACTAAAAGATGAAGTGGGTGTTACACGGTCGCCGTCTTGATCTCGACTAGTCGGAACTCTGGAAAGAAGATCAGTCTGAGCTTGGCATCGCTCGTTGACTTCAAGGGATTCTTGGATATCAAGTATTCGGTGCTTTGCATTGGTGCATGGATCGCGCAGCTTGGTCTCTTCGTTCCTAGTTTCTACATTGGTATGTTCAAACTCGGAACAAGCGTGTCATCTGCTTACCAGTTTATAGAACCCTATTGCGCTGTCGCCTTCCCGGGGAGTGCCATCAAAGGCTATCTTCTGTCAGTTATAAATGCTGCTGGCATTCTCGGCATGGTTATGTAAGTTGTTTCTACTCAACACCCCACGCATGCTTACATGCAACAGCGGAGGTCTCTCTGGCGACAGGCTCGGTTGTCTCAACGTTTTATGTCCCGCAATCATGATGACAGGATTGTTATATCTATCCATCTGGCTTTTCACTACATCTATGTTGAGTTTGATCTCCTTTACAAGTCTCTATGGCTTCTTTTCCGGCGCCTACTTCGCTCTCATGCCCCCAGTCATTACCCAGCTCTCTCCGGATGAGTCAATTGGGGCTAGAATGGGAGCGTTCTACAGCGTTGTTGCTGTAGCAAGCTTGATCGGGAATCCTATTGCTGGCGCGCTGATTCGGGAACGGAGCAGGGAAGGATATCAGGGTGTTATACTGTACTCGGTATATCTGTGCTTCAAAACGAAGTTCAAGCTAGTATCTAACGTGTTCAGGGTACTGCAATAATACTAGGATCATTGGTGATTTTAGGTGGTAGATTGTTACATGGCAAGGACCTGCGAAAGAAAGTGTAAGAGGTTCTTCTTTCCCCCTTTGAAGCCTTTTATGTTGGAGGAAGCTATCAAGACAGAGTGCGATGGAGAAATTTGGTTTTGCAATCAAACACAGTTGAACATTTCTCTTCTTACTTAGTGCCATGAATCTTCAGGTTCATCTTACTTGTGTTTCGGCGTTTAATGCAGCGTCATATTCGATATGGTAGCGACGTCATTAAAATGTGATGTGGCTGCCTGGTGCTGCAGAGCAAGCAGCACAGCCTATTCAATGGGTGGGTTTTCGTGTTGCAGTGGGTATCAATAATGATGTTCAATAAAACCACTGGGACTGGGTGTTTTCAATGGTTAGCGGTATCAATAACGTCTCAGAATTATGTTGTGTCTTTTTTTTCCTTTCTTTTTTTTTCTTTTCTCTTTATGATATATTTTTGTAATCTTTTACGGATGGATATCGAGGTCCCGAGGTCAGGGTGAAAGCTAGCCTACACTGGTTAGAGCCCAAGCTGACACAACAAAATTCCGCACGAACGATTGACATCTAACTCCATCACGACCTCACCACGCATTCCACAACACAGACTGGCCCAGTCTACCAACACGCGCCTAGGTAGGGCTTTCCAGGCAAACATGACCGACCCCCAAGTTAAGACTCGCGCTTCGATCGCCGACTTATCCGATGAAATTCTGCTCGAAATCCTGAAAGAAATGGACGGCGAAATAGGTTCTGCTGAACTCCGCCAGCAGTATTCTATTCTCTGCCTCATGAAACTGTTCCAACGAACTGCAACCGAATGTCTCTATTATTCCGTTACCGCACCCAACCTCTTTCCACTACTGCGCACTCTCGTGGAGAACCCTAACTTGGGAAGTCTAATTCGCATGCTTGATCTCAATCCGCATTGGGATAGAAACTCCAAACCCGCAGCGCAGGATGTCAAGATGGCACAACGCCAGATAAGAAGGTTAGGCATGAATACTAAAGACCAACGGCACTGGCTGGATTCTATGAAACTTCGTCCAGTCTAGGAAGTAGTCGTATCCGCGCTCATTCTGCCCCTCTGTCCCAAACTCGACTTTTTCCGCACGTCCTTCCCTGCTGAAGCATGGGAGCCCTTCGCTCTCAGTCCCCGCTCTAATCGCGTCCTATCTGGCCATGTACTTCAAAATTATTGGATGGCAAGCTTGCAGTACCCCGGCCTCAAGCTCTTCGCCCAACCTCCGACAGTCTTCGACAACGTAAAGAGCATTCAACTCTGCGAAAACCTAGGACTTAGGGACGTGGCCCCGCTGTTCCAATTGCAAGGTCTAAAAAATCTGGAACTTACTGGCTTGAGCGCTTGGAACGTGGACGTCGAGCACGAGCGCGCGATGTTTAGCGAGGACTCGACCGATGTGGCAACCCTTACTATATTTCCGGGGGATGAGCAGCATCTGTGTCCGGAAGCAGTCGCGATTCTGCTCAGGTCTTGCAGAGCGCTCCTATCCCTGCACTACGAATGTTCTATGGACGTTCGCACTGAGATCTCGTTTGATTTCACTCCCATCAACAAGGTTCTAGGGAAGTTCCAACACAGCTTGCACAGTATGAATGTCGCCGACCTCGGAGTCAACACAACCACTACGCCTTTATCATCGCTGACTGAGTTGCACCAACTTGAAATTGTGAGCTTCGACGTCTCGATTATCCTAGGCGAAAATGCCGACCAATGGCCACTGCTCTCGAGCGTTCTACCACCTAGCATTAGAGATGTACGTCTAGCGGCCATATATGCAGGCTGCGAAGAGGCATTCACCAGCACACCTGGCTGTATCTCCGACTTGCTGTCTCTCGACCCTATGGTCCTCCCCAACCTTCAGCGTCTCGCCCTGGGCATCAGATACGACGAATATGCAACAAGAGTGGATGGGGACTTTAAGGACGAAACCTGGAAGAAAGCATTCGAAGCCAGGAATCTCGAGTGTTTCTTCTTCGATGAGAATCTCGAGTCAGGATCCGACGATTCGATGGAGAGTCTGTGAATCCGCACAAGCAGGAGGTTCAATCTAACCTGTTTGCTCCGCAATCTTCACTCCCGCGGTAGCAACCCACAAAGCGACAACGGAAAGATTATTTTAGAGACCGCCTCGCCAAGTCCAATGCTCCACACCCAGCTCGACTGCATACATACATGATCCCATTGTCACTTGCCAGTTTGTCTTTCTATGGTCGGTTTAGGGGTCTGCGCGGCAAACGCTCAAGCAAGGGTTTGGAAATTTTCCTAATTAGTGAAGAAGAGAGAACTCCCTTTCAGAATGCGATGATGGGAGTTTCGACGCATAAAGAACAAGATGGGGGCCGAAGAAGACTAGATAAAACACTTGAAGGGGTTTCATAGATCAAGCATGTACTAAAGTAGTCTTTACAACTTGATTGAACAAAGTCCATAGCCATTCAACATCCTCTTCTGCACTACTCTCCAACAAAAGTAAGCTTCTCATTGCACCCCTTACAAGAACTCACAAATCCACCTGATTACCTTCTCATGATCATAAAAGCGGACCAAGCCGCACCAATATGCCCATCTCCTCGGCCGTAACCACAGCGAGGAAACACTGTACCTGCTAGATCGACGAAAACCACATCACGTCAAACTCCGCAGACCACTATCCCAAGCATCCTAAAATTTAGGTATTCGCGGCGGGTCGTCGATTTGCAATGATCTTAGAAAGCCAGCCTCCAAGCCCCCAACAATCAGATCAAGCAAGATGTATTTGACCTGATGGCTGCGGCACGCAAAACTGCAACCCAAAGAATTGTATAAAAGTTACACATACAGCTACAGATGCATATCAACACAAAAGAAAAAGAAGCCGCGCTCGAGTTCAGTTCAGCGCATTTCAGTCCACTTTACTGCACGTCACTCAAGCCCCTCACCTCCACCCACGAAAAACATACACCCCAGAACCACCTCCTCTAATCAACCAGCAAACTCTGCAATCTCGCCTCCGCAGCAATAACATCCAACGCCTGCTTAACCTCAAGCACCCGCCTACACTCGCCCAGCCAGTCCTTACTCAGCACCTTAGCCCAGCCATGCAGGGCGTTCATTTCGCGAGCGGCGTTGTCCAGATCGCCTTCTTCGAGCAGGGCTTCAGTGCGCGCGAGCACGGCTTCGACGTCGTGGCCGATGGTTATACCAGATTTCTTGAAGAGCACTTTGGACATGGCGAGGGAGGCGAGGTGGGAGGCGACGCCTGCGTCTTCGGGGAGGAGCGAGGCTTTGCGGACTTCTTGGGCGACGCGGCGGAAGCGGTCGATGAGCTGGGCCGCGTTGGGGATGCCGCGTTGGTAGGCGGCGGGGTTGATGCTGGCGATGGCTGCGCTGACGACGGGGTCATCCGAGGCGATCTCCTTGAGCGCGGCGAGCTCGCTGATGAAGGGCTTGGGGACAACTTGATTGTCAAGGGCAGACTTGACGGCCTCTACGGCAACAACGAGGTGCTGCGTCTTGAGGTTAGCATCCACGACGGTGTTCCATTCCGTGGTTAGCTTCTCCAGTTCCTGAACAGAAGACGACAACTCGGTTAGTTTGCCAAGGCGCCCATCACGTTCGGTCTCGACATGGTCCCGGATAGATGTAGCGAAGTTCTTCTGGAGGGAGATGCTTTGTTCCAGGAGTTTATTCTTCAGCGTCTGTTCGTGGACTTTGTTGGCTGTGTCCAACTCCGACTGTAATTTGGTTTTCCATGTGGATGCGAGGCGTTCTCGTTCGTTTTCGTACTCTTCCTTCCAGTGCGTCTCCTGGTCCTTCATCTGCATTTCCAGACGGCGAACTAGCTCCTTCGCTGCTTCGTCAAACTCGCTGTGCGCAGCTTGAACCTTCTCTTCTGCCGATTTCGTCACGTTCTCCCTGAGTAGGTTGATGTCTGAGACTACCTTCCCGAGCTCGGACTTGGCCTTATCCAGAGCAGGGCTGTACTTGTTCCCATGGTCTTCATCCGAATTGATAGCAGTGATTATATCATTGATAATCTTGACAACGTCCTGTACAACGGGTTCGCCGGCAGCAGGCACATTGAGGTTGTCGATCTGGGCGATGGGTTTGGGCGGAGGTGCTGGTGTAACATAGATGACTTTTATGGGGTCTTCAATGTCCGCGACATTTCTTGGCGGGCCGTCTTTCGTAGAAGTAGACTCAGTCGTTTCGGCCTTCTTCTCTTCCTGCTTCTTCCGGTCTTGAGGGTTCCGCTTGTCCGTGGTAGGTGTTGAAGTTTTTGAGCCGATCTTCGGGGCTTGCGCGGCAGGAGATGAGGACGGTGCTGGACTGCTATTATCGCGAACAGCGCTGACATGCGGTCCCTTCGCGGCGAGATCATCGCTGTCCTTGGCCACCCTCGAAGTAAGTCCGCTGTTGCCCGGGATAGTGACCTTGTGTTCCCCCGTCACCTGCGGATGCAACCGCGGCTGGCCCGCTCGACCGGGGAACCTCCTCCTGAACTCGCGCTCTTCGAAGTATCCGACCGATTCCTCGCCCCAAGGCACGTACTCGGTAAAGAAGTCGTGAAAGTTGTCCGAGACCAGCGAATACCACACGCCGCCCGCGTACCCCAGTGCCGACAGAATGAGCAGTTGGAAAAGTCGCCGCAGACGTCGCCTCTTTGGTTTCGGCGGCTTCGGGTCGGGGGCTACGCTCGCGGTGCCGGGGCCCGTGGGCGGTGTTGTCGCGGGCTGCACGACGGGTGCGCTGCGAGAGGGGGGGGCCAATTTGTTGAGCGTAGGAGGCGGCTTAGGAATATCTGAGGGAGGAAGTGTAGAGCTCGCATCTGGCGCGGGATTCGATGGGGTCGTGAGCGGCGCGGGATTAGGGAGCGCGGTCTCGCTCAGGTTTTTCTTGTCGTCGGCGTAGAAGCGCTGGGCGACGCGCCATTGCGGGCGAGCGGCAGGCGCAATTGGCCTGATCGCCGGCCGAGCCCGTAGGAGAGAGGCGCGCAGCATGGTGAGCTGCCTCCGATGGCGACGATGGGCGGGGGTAGGGAGAGGGGGTGACGGGACTAGTCGAGTTGATGCTGGCCGACAGCGCTGGAGAAACTGGGAGAGCTCCGTCAGACGCTCGGACCAGGTTCGGAACGGAATTACCTCAGCGCTACCGAAAACACATCACACAAATTAAAGATTCCAGTAGATAGTATCTCTACGAATAGTTGCTGATTAGAGATTCAGATTGGAGATTCAGATTGGAGATTCAGATTGGAGATTTACACTAAGCGCCTCGTTCGTCCAACAAGAAGTTTCACCACTTTCACAAATGTTGGTAGCCCCCTACAGCGACCCTTTCATGTTTCGGTTTCTTCGCGATCTCGAAACGGCCAGCCTGTCCGGAATGCCTCAATGTCTTCCTCGTCCCCTACTCACTGCAGCCGTATTTCTTCCTTCACGTCTGCAAGCTTTTTCTTCGCTTCCTCATACTCCTCGTTTCGGACCCAACCTTCCTCATTCATGTTGCAGATTCTCCTCCGCCAATGTTCCACGGTTATGCTCATCTTCAGCCAGCCATCCTCATCGTCTGCGAATTGGCCGCGTTCAGCTTGATCGAACTGTACTGGGCATTTTATATCTGCAACATCGGGCAAGTGCTGCCAGAACTGGCTCGTGCGTATGACTGCTCCTTTGAGGGTCATGAGGTTGCCTGCCCATTCGCGGCCGGCCCTGTCCACCAGCATCTGACGGCCGAGAAGAAGGGGGTCGCGCAGAGCCGCGATATGTAGCTGATTGAAATGGCTGTTGAGTACACGGTATCCGAAGAAGAGGAGACGGCGTCGAAACAGCTCGTGGGCCTCCACTTGCTCCTCCTCTGGTAAGGATGCTATGTCCTCCGACAGCTGCGGGGCCACCAACTTGGGGGACATATCGAAATCTGGATTCTCGAATGCAGGAGGGTAGCCAGCAGCGAGGAGCCGTGGCTGAATGATGGCGTGCTGCCAATCGATGAGACACGAAAGCCGTCCAGTCTCAGGTGACATAAATATATTGCTGGCCGTGAGGTCAGGGTGACGAAGAGTTGGCTGATTGAAGGGGTGTGTGGGGTCTTTCGGTAGTAGGTGGGGTGTAAACAATTGGTAGCTCTGTAAAAGCTTGAGATAGTCCTCTGGACGTTGAACTCCTAATCCTAAATCGTTGTGGGGGAAGTCGGGCTCCATCGGCTTGCCGTAACGCTGTGTCCAGACGATCTCTTTTTCCGCTATCGACTGAAGATATTCGACGTGGTTTTTCCATGGTCCACGGTTCAGCTTCAGTCCAGCTCTTCTACCGTATCAGAACATATAGTCGGCAATAGGCCCGATACAGAATTCATTTGCTTCCGTAGCATGCTCTTCCGGGTCTATCGGAGCCTGAAGAGTAGATGCAATGTCCTTCTTGAAGTACAAGCTGCCTGTGGCGCTAAACAGAATCTCGAGCTGCTGACGCTACAAGAAGCTCGGATCACCGCTAACTCCAGACCTCGAGGAGGTTTGCGACACCGACCATGAACTCACGACTCCACGATCATCTACACGTCGAGTGGCCGCATCGTTCAGCTGCAAGCATCCAGGAGAACCCAAGCTCCTAGACCTCTGGATTTAGAACGTCCAAGCCCGTTTGCTCACCACACGAATCTCCAACGCCCTGCGCGCCCAGCTGCAGGCGGCCCATCATAGGGGCCACGTCGCAATGCTGTCTCAAACCGATGTACGAACCAACATCGTCATCGCTATTTCAGCTCCCTTGCTTCATTATCCAGTGTAATCCTCTACTGTTCCTGCTGTCAGCCTTCCAGTGCGGTATTCACATGCTACCGCCACGTACAACAATAGACACACGTAAGCACAGCCACCATCCATCATCATCTGCAACGTCATCGCCAGATGACTCTCGCGCACCAACGCACCATCAGGCAGCCACATTCAGACCTTGATTGCTCGCGTCCATTTTCTCGGGCCGCCATCTACCTAAATCACCTGCACCTGCAGCTGCAGCTTGCCGTGCATGTGGCTTCTGCAGCAACAGTAACAACCTTGCCGTTCTATCACACTTCTAGAACCATCTATCCACTACTTCCGTCTTTCTTCTCTCTTCTTCAGAACCAAATCCAGAGAACACCTGTCCCTCTCTCCTAGCCCGTCACGCACGATGGACGACTCAACAACTACTACCCCGCGCGCCACCACTCACACCCCCACCACCGCCGTCCACCCATCACGCGCATCCCTCCCACTACACACTACCCTCCTCTCAGCCGACCCGCGCTCCGCCTCCCTCCCCGCCAAATCCACCCCGTCCGTAAAGCGCAAAACCCCACAGTTCTACACTTCTGGCCCTCACATCTCGCTCGCGCGCGCCTACTACCTCTCCGCCACGCAGTCGCGCAAACGCAGCCGCATGTCCACCTCCACCGCCCTGCACCAAAGCACATGCCTGCACATCGCCAGCGCGGACAGCGTCGAGTCCGATCTGTGGATACTGCCGGACTTTGACGAGTGGGAGTTCGATGCGGGGGAGAGTGCGGGGCGCGAAGACGACGACGACGGTGGTGGTGGTGATGCTCAGGGTGGAAGGGCGTGGGCGCCGCTGGTGTCGCGCGCGGTGGTGTCGAATCGGGAGAGGTTGCGGCAGCGGCTTGAGGGCGACGGGTGGGCGTTTGTGGGGGGGAAGTATGGGGATGGGGATGCGGATGGGGGTATGGATGTGCTGGCGGGACTGGATAGCGGGAGCGAGGAGAGCGTCGATGAGGAGTTTGACGTGGTGGTGCTGCCTATGGTGCAGGTGTCGTGCTGAGAGTGGCGACATATCATCGTCTGTGCTCCATGTACGAGCCGACCGTGGAAGTACACGGCAACACGGCGCACCATCAGCTGGAAAAGCACTTGCTCATTCGGTTTTGGCGTGCAAGGAAAAGTGCTTGTTAGCTTGGCTTGGCCTGCTGAGTTGCTGATCCGGTTTCCACTCTCATTTCTCTTCTTGCTGTTATATCCTCCTCCGTCCGGTGCCCTTCCCCTATGTCTTCACGAACCCCAATCTGTACTTCCTTGCCAACTCAACGATACCCAAATTCCACCCCGCCAAACCAAAACCTAATACATGTACCACCACTCCCATGTAACCATTTGCGCAAACTACAAACACCCTGTATCACACTTGTACCCGTCCCTAGCCTAATGTTGATACGACAACGAGCGTGTAATGCAACATCAATCAATCATATCACAAATGAACCGACCACCACGATATCCGAACACCTGTAGAACCAAGGCATAGGCTTAACAATGCATAAAAGTCGATTTCGCTAACAGGACTACCATGATAATTGCATCTACACCCTGTCTACTCGTACACCCTATCGACCTACTCACTCACCAACACCATACCCCTACTCAATCCTCTTCTTCCCTTCCTCCAAGCCAAGCAGTCTCGCATCGCTCTTCCCGCGCTCATGTTTCGTCCCCACCAAGCTCCCTACAACCATATTATTCTGCACCTTCGCCAGTGCCTCCTGCACGCTCTCGATCGCATACGGCGGACGATTCAACTTGGGCCAATTCACCTAGCCACCAACATTAGCAGAGTCTCACTAAAAAAAAGTGGGGTATCACGCTCGAAAGACTTACAAACAGCGTCCCGTTCGTCCAGATGAAGTAGCCACATGCCGCCGCCATGACGATACTCAGGAACATGACTACTCTCAACGGCAAAATCGTCGCTTCGGAGGCGGGCCTG
Organism: Massariosphaeria phaeospora; assembly: GCA_011032825.1. Classification (NCBI taxonomy): domain Eukaryota; kingdom Fungi; phylum Ascomycota; class Dothideomycetes; order Pleosporales; genus Massariosphaeria; species Massariosphaeria phaeospora. The sequence continues at coordinate 1,129,296 of JAADJZ010000002.1, forward strand.
GTCAGACTGCCCACGAAGATGAAGAAGATGCTCGCGGCGAGGATGTACGGGATCGACTGGATGAACAGCGGCCGGCGGTCCGCAAACAATAAGCGACTGCCGATACCGCTATCTGACGGCAAGTAGGTTCCCAAGAATAGATCAAACGCATCCTGCCGCGGTCCATCGGCGAAGTTGTTCCGGAAGTACCGCGTCACGGAGTTCTGCAGGTCCTGGAGCGCCCCGGCTTTGGTCCTGTTGCCTGTTCGCGTGAAGTCTGTCTTCAGCGCCCCCGTGCCAGAATACGATTTCGACACCACGTCCGCGTTGTCGGCCCAGATGTTGCGGAAGAGGAATTCGAAGGCTTGGTCGTCTTGCGCGTTTTCGCCGTCGCGGAGGATACCCAGGTCAATGAGCATGCGGGAGAGAATGTAGCGGCCCAGCATGCTCTGCACGACGTTTGTGCGGTCGAGGCAGTCCATGCAGTTTGTGCGGACCACAGCAGTTTGATGACGTCTGACTTCGATGCGGCCGGTGTCGCCAGGCATGTCGACGCCGCGAAAGTATCCATTCTTGATGACGGGTTCTTCGAGTTTGTCCATGAGTAGCTTCGCGCGGTCCCAGCGGAGGCCTTTCGTTTCGTTGTGGAAGTCAAAGTAGATGTAGTGTAGGCGGTCGAATGCCGTCTGTGCTTGGTGCGGCTCGACGACGTGAAACTTTTCAGAAGTAACCTGGTCGCCTTCTACGTTCCCGACTGGCGACGATACGAGCATTTCAACCATCTGCTCATACGCCTCCTTGACCCTTTGTTCCCGTCCTTTTTGGTTGACAAGATTGACAAGCCAATTGTCGCCGTATAAGCTGATTTGCTCGCCAAAGTGCTTCTTCGCGGCGGACACGGCCCCTTCCACACCGCGGATCTGGAGCTTGGGCGTGTATTTGAGCGTGTTGATCTCGGCCCAGTACACAGGCACGCTTCCCCGAGTCTGGACGTAGGCCAGCACCTGAACCTCCTTGGCTGCGTTTCTCCCAGCTGCCCCGTTTTGGGGAGCGTTTCCTGCAAAGCCTCCCATGCCGCCCGATGCGCTGTCGTTGAGGATGATGGATTGTTCGGTCTCGTTGAAGTTTGACACATTGCCGTTCTCGTCGATGCCCCGTGAGAAGTACCGCGTCCCAGCCCTGAGCCTCGATCGCCGTGTGATGAGAATGAAGGTAAGCGGGGTGCCCTTGATTGAGGTGTTCTTGATTTCCATCATGCCGAACATGACCGGCAAGATATAAGGGTCCACGTCGGGCTGCTGGCCAGCCGAGTGTCGGTGTCCATATCCGCTGTTCAGCCCGCCCCGGAAGTCTATCAGGTCAGATTGCACGAAGCGGTTCCAGAAGAAGCGGTCGTCGGCTCGTTTCCACAGCGGGGTAGCCGGGTCCACGTGTGCCTGTCTCTGGAAGGTATTGGTAATGTCAAAGGAGTAGGAAAAGTACAGGGGCGCGGTCTTCAGCAGGGTCTTGAGCAAAGTAAGGTAGTGGTCTTCGTCAGGATCGTGCAGCGGGCGCTCGCGTAAGGGCAGGAACTCGGTTGCAGCGACTTTGTAGATCATATGGCCCTTTATTCTGCCCATGGGCTGTGCCTTTGTGATGACAATGGCGTACTTGTCTATGCGCGAACCCATCAGCATTTACTATCAGCATGCCCTGCGGGGGAGGTATACCTAGCCGGAGCTTGATGATGCCCAGGATGCCAGCAATGCTGGACACGCGCTTCGAGCCCAGCAGCTTCCCATCATGTAGCCGCAGGTCGCCTGACGGGCGGTCTACGACGAGCGTGGGTGCGGAGGGCGAGGACGGCGAGGAGAAGGCGTAGTGCGAGGGCGACGAGTGGACGTTGATGTCGCGGTACGGCAGGACGGCGCCCATTGCGGCTGATCGTGCGGCGAGGACGCTGCTGGCGTGTACCTGTTGCGCTGTCTGGGCGTCTGGTGAGGAGTCTAGGAGTTGTTTCAGGGAACGGGGCAGCCGTCGAGGCGTTGGGCGCAATGTGTTTTCTCACGGGCGGGAGCAGGAAGGCATGACGAAACGCGGCGCGGCCCAAGCGCCGAACCGCCAAGCCGCCCATCGCCGTCACGCTCAACCTTTGATCCATCCATCCTGCACCTGCACTGCCCTGCACTGCACTCGCCCGCGCGCCCACTCTCCACGCCAATAACCCCCTCCCGTTCTCCTCGACCCTTCCGCATCTTGCATCCCGCTGCTGCGAACACCAGACCCGACGTCTGCCACGGACCCGATCGCCGCCGCGTCACCTCCTCCCCCATCCTCGAACATGTCGGCCAGGATGCAGCAGGGCGGACGGCCAGGAGGCTCCAAATTCGCCCAGTTCAAGCTGGTGCTGCTCGGTATGGCTCTACACGCTCTTTTGGGGGTTTTCGAATCGCTAACGCTCCGCAGGTGAATCAGCTGTAGGAAAGGTATACAGCCGGCTATAGCAAGGCAACCATGATATCGGGCTAACATGTCACAGTCGTCGCTAGTGCTGCGATTTGTCAAGGTAGGCTAGATGTGTCCAGCTCGCGGTGCCCCAGTGTACTAATCTGGCCAGGACCAATTCGACGACTACCGGGAATCCACCATTGGCGCCGCCTTCCTCACCCAGACCATCGCCCTCGATGAATCGACAACGGTCAAGTTCGAGATCTGGGATACCGCAGGCCAGGAGCGGTATAAGTCGCTTGCGCCCATGTACTACCGAAATGCCAACTGCGCCGTAGTCGTCTACGATATCACCCAAGCTGTCAGAGCCCCCAGTGCTTTTAAAAACAGGATGCTAACACAGCAATAGGCGTCGCTAGACAAAGCAAAGGCCTGGGTGAAGGAACTGCAACGCCAAGCCAACGAGAACATCATCATCGCCCTCGCTGGAAATAAGCTAGATCTTGTCACCGAATCCCCCGACAAGCGCGCCATCTCTACCGCCGATGCCGAGCAGTACTCCCGAGAGGCCGGGCTTCTGTTTTTCGAGACGTCAGCAAAGACGAGCGAGAATGTGCGGGAGCTGTTCACTGCCATCGCGAAGAAGCTACCCCTAGATCAAGGCGGCCCGCGGAACCTGCGACCGGGCCAGCAACGGCAGGGCGTGAATCTCAGGCCGGAACCGAACCAGACACAAGGCCCTGCAGGGTGCAACTGCTAGAGATTACCCAAGCTTCTGCTGGCATGCAGAAGTCGAGCCTTGCAGCAGTCTTGGCGGAGAAGAGCAGTCACTGTGTGAGGGGGAACAATATCTTCGAGCTGTAGGTTGTTGGCAGGGCAGTAGTTTCCTCGTCTTGTGTCAGACCTCGCCTTTTCTTTGGGCATTTGGGCCTTGGAGTATACGGACTGGACTTGTGGATTGTGGATTGTCTACTACTTAAGAGATGAGCTTCGAGGCTACTCGGCAATTAAGCTTTAATAATTCCCGCTTCTTATTTCCGTTGTTCCGCTTCGTCCTCGCTTGTATCTCATTGCAATACTGTCGTCCGCATACTAAATTCGTTCTCGCATACCACGTATACTATCCGCTTCAGTGCTTTGTACGGCCTCCGTTTCAACTCCACTTGTTTGTGCTTCCACATGATAACATGTTGGGAAACTGTACCACATCGTTAACCGGGGATGGACATCGAATATCCGCATACGATCTTCCTGATGATTCCTTGAGTGGCACGAAAGTGGTGCCACTGAAACCCAGTTTTATGGATGTTCCCCCTTATCTTTGAGCTGGCAAAGACTTGCCTTCAACACGTTTTCTCTTATCGGAATCGGCAACTTGGAAGTCCGTAAGCATTCCGGAGTACCCTGTACTCTTGGTGGGTTATCTAAAATTGTGGCAGGAGGTAGACAAGTGAGTCGAATCGTTCTCATTGATAGATCGATCTAGACTACGTTGATATCGCTCGCGATACCTCCACATGTCCCTTCTTGTGCCCGCCACCACGATGCTAGCAACAGGTACTAGTCAAGAACAAGACCTGGAAGTCGGTTAGTTATGTATCCTGGAAACTCGGAGTCTTTTACCAAAGGTATATAAAATAGAGATCCACGCATCTGTTCTTCATCCGCAGCGCCTCCATCTCAACATCGACTCCATTCCAACCTCGCCTCACCCCTCAAACCACCACCATGCACCCCTCCCCCCTCCTCACCACCCTCCTCGCCACCTTCACCTTCACCTTCACCGCCTCCGCCCACCTCCCCCCAGAATCCCCACCTCCACCCATCCCCCACCTCCTCATCTCCCACTTCGCCGCCTTCATCAGCACCAACCCCTCCATCCCCTCCCACCTCTCCTTCAACGTCACCGACCCGCGCCCGACCTCCTACCACGCCTCCACCTGCCTCTTCGCCACCAACGAAACCTTTCCATCGCTCTTCCTCGACCGCTGGTCGCACTGCGACGACGATCCCGTTGAGGATGTCGCGTGGCGCGTTGATGAGCACGGCCGTGTTAAGTTAAGGAGGCCGTGGTGGGAGGAGGATGGTGAGGGGTGAGTGCGCGCTTGCTCGTTCGCCCCTTTGTCTTTTCTTGTCTTGTCTTCGTGGATATAGCGGAGCGGTGCTACAGATGCGATACACTGTGTATGTGGGCGTGGGCTAACGTGTGCGTGTGTGTGCGCGTGCAGGGTTAATTGGCTGTTTGTCGGTACGACGGATTGGGCGGATGCGGGGTGGAGTGCGGCGCCGTCGCTGGCGGGTTGTGCGAATGCGACGGTGGCGGTCGCGGGGCAGTTTTGGTCGAGGACGAGGGATTGGAGGTTTCCGATTACGACGGTGATTGTCTGAAGGGGGTGGCGGGATCTGATCTGGGACAGACTTGCTTGCGAAACGAGGTGGGGGGGGGAGACTAAGTTGACGTTGACGTACGGGGCGATTGTGCTGTAGAGAATGGAGTCTGGTGGATGGGGAAATTGTCGTACTTGTGTAGTTCGGTGTCTGTGTAGTATAGTGTTATGTAGCGAGTCTTTACTTTTGATCGTACATGTTGCTCGTTAGTCCCCTCTACCTAGCAACACTTGCCAGCACATCATCACATCTAATCCTAGATGTACAAACTTTTCCGTGCCACACGTCACCCAAACATGACTGAACAGAACTGTGTATGCTCCAGTTGTCTTCCAAAGTAAGTGCGCCGGTCCAAGTCCTCACTTAGCTCGAGTAGTCCCCAGGCAAGAGTAACGAATCCTTTTATATCGATATCCGTCACCCGACCACATCTCGCCCACTCGTGGATCTGAAGACTCTGTCTAAACGGGACGGTTGAGGGTGCTAAGAAGAAGCGATGCAGGTGACGAGTTGGCGCAAGGGCTCTATGGATGCATTTCTCCCAGCCTCCTCTTTAGCGCAAGCTTCGATAATAACCCTCTTACGGTTTCGGGGGCCCGCATGTGTAGAAAAGAGGGATGCTCCCACGATCTTCGTCGTTCTTTCTCACCAAGCTCAACGCTCTCGGTCTTCACACTAGCACACCACGTCCCTCCACGTCAAAACACCACATCTCCAATCCACCACCATAATGCACCCAACGCTCCTCCTAGCCGCCCTCTTCGCAATCACGACATGGGGTCTCCCAGTAGTTCCTCCTACCGCTGAATCCGTTACGGCAGCCTCTCCCACGCTAACCTTTCATGTGTCCGATTTCATTGCCCTCGACAACACAGCGTCTCCACACCCCCTCTCCTACCTCTCCTTCTTGTTCTCCGACCGCCACCCCGACCACAGCCTCTCAACCACCTGCACTCTCGCACCTTCCTCGGACAAGATCTACAAGCCGCTGTTTTCGACGTGCGCCAATGCCGCTGTGAGTTTCCGGGTCAGCGAGGGGGAAGTCGAGATCCGGAGGGGGTGGAAGAGCGGGAGGTAAGTCGATGGTATTTTCTATTATACGGCCAGTTTTCAAATTTCGGGGAGCGTGGTTTATGCGGTTAGAAGATGATGTTTAGCTAACGTTCTTCGTGCGATAGCGGGGGTTATATGACCGGGACTGCGCGCCAGGGCACGTACTGGAAGGAGGGCGAGGGCGGGAACGCGACGAAGACTGACGGCGGGAAGTTCTATTCTAGAACGGTGGAGTGGGAACTTCCGGTTACGTCGTTGAGTGCGAAGGCGTAGGGTTCAGGAGACGTGGGTGATGGTGACGGACGGAATGGATTCGCTGAGGTTGTGACTGGGCGGAGGTAGAAATGAAGGTTACGAGAAATTGTACGTCTTGAAAACTCGTCGCAAATCTGGGTGCCATGAAGATGGAGCTAGGGGAATGTAGGAAAGAATAACTTAAGCATACGTGTCTAGTCGTAAAGCCGAATACCTACCCGGAGCCAGGTTTTGTAATCATATTCGAAGAGCCTTCGCTGGTGCCCATCTCCCGGGCTTGGAAGACGCGCATCCAAATTCCGGCACCTGTATACATCGATCCATATTGTGGATAGAGACATGTAGGAGTTGGCGCGCAGATGACCTCGGCATGAGGAGAGAAAACAGTGGGTTGGGCGCTAGTCCTCTTTGGGCTTAAGCTCACGGTTAGTGTTCTTCGTTAGCAGTCGCAGACCCGATGTCTCCTCACACTCTTCTTTCTCACATCTGCGATCATCTCTACCATCTATCGTCTGCCCGTCTCATCTTCATCATGCTCAGCCACTTCCACGCAGGGTCTTTTATTCGCAACGTCGTCGTCCGTTTAATCACTGCCGTTATCTTCTCGATCGAATCTTTCCAAAATGCTTCAGTATTCTCATAGAAAGTTTGAGTTTTGCGAAAACTTCCTTCTCTTTCAGTATCCCTTATGTATCCTGTACCCATGATTTGGTCGACTTGTGCAACATTATTATTTGTTCTGACCCACGATTGTGAGGCCACTATGCAGCCAACGTAGCTTAACTTCGCATGGGCGGAATGACTATATGAACCCCTTCTCCTTTCTCCCTTCTCCTCAATGTTCATCCAGTTGTCAATCCTGACTACCATCCAAAGCCATTATTGCCAAAATATCGGCAATGAATCTGTCTGACCCACGCAACAAGACGTGCGACTGCTGTCCTGAACCACGGACATTTAACCAGTGGCGCAAAAAGCACCTCCGCCTAGTCCCCGTTCCAATCGACGACCCAGAGTGCCCGATCTGCCGCGAGCCGTACGGTGAACGCAGCCTGGTGAACGGTATGCTCGATACGCCATACCAAATGGTAGGCCTTAGCAACTGCTCCCACGTGTTTGGCAAAGCTTGTCTCTATGCAATGATCCAGGCCGGTAAAGGCTGGAACAACTGTCCGTTGTGCAGGGGCCAGTGGTTCCAAGATGCTAAAGGGCTCCCCACAGACCCTGAGCCCCTACGCATTGAAGCTGCAGAATTGGTAGCCAGTGTGACTAGCGTGGACATCGCAACAGCTAGATACTGGATCTACCGCGAACCCGAATGGAAGGACCGCGCACAACTAATGTTGATGGACTGGATGGAACGCCACAATGACGCCACCAAATTGATGATAAAGACAACAAATACGGAAATGGTGTCCGGCCTACTTGTCAAGCTGGCAAATTGGCTTCCACCCCTAGATCACTGCCCAATCTCCTCGAGTGGCATGTACACCGGTGACCCACTCACGTTCAAGTACTGGCAGCTGCCGCCGCAATTCGTCCGTCACCCTCTCCTCGACAGCTGGTTCTCACCCAACGGCCAACGTCTCCATGACATGTTCCGTGCTCGTATAGCCGCTGCGTTGCCGCCTCACAACTTGTCCAGGGATTCCCAAGCCGTTATTGACGACGTCATTCTGCAGTCCGTTGAGTTCTATGGGTCGCAGGATGTTTTCTGGGGCACGTTAGTCTACTTGCACGTCTTGTTGGTCAAGTATCCGTGGGATACTCACAATCACTCGGGTGTATACCCTTGGACTAAATACTTCCTCTAGTCACGGACTCCTTCCTAGAACGCCAATACTCGGAACGTTCGAGCATTGTTTGGGAGATTATTCCTAGCAAATCATTGTTAGCACATGGTCAAGTTACAACTTGACGCGTATGGATTCGAAGATCGACATCTATACAACTCTTCGCGGATCAAATCGAGCAACAATATCAATAATATCTATACAGTTAACATATCGCAACAGGATGCTCGATCGTGATCTCGGATTACATCTAAATATGACACACATGGATCAAGCTCACATATCCCCCCCAACAGCCGTACGCCATCCTATCATAATATGCACAACCCACAACAATATGAGTCACAAAGAGTTCTCATATGACCCATTGTGAAAGAAATCTTCTAGCTGAAGTTACCATGCACCACGTACGCAAACGTATAAGATAGTCCAATCTCAGTTGCGGAGTTAGTAGGGGTGTTGGTGTCAACTTACTTTTTGATGAACAATGGTTCCGAGAGTGCGCTCTACTAGACGAACCACGCACTCAGCTCACGCCGAAAGCTCCCTCACTGGAACGTTGAGCTTTTGCGCAAACTTGTTTGTCAGTTTACTCGCACGATTGGCTCTCGCACGATAGCATACCTGCGAACCGGTCGGAAGAAAGCTGCGACAAGGTAGGATATAGGACATGGGTTTTCTCCTATGCAAAGAGCAGCGCCTGATCAGTGCAAAGGATTCACGCTACTACTGGGGAGCCTTCAAAAAGGCACTCCACGCACGCCTGATCCGCATCGACCCGACCCGGCTTCCCTCAAAGTATCGTTCCAACGACTCTGCATCTCTCTGCTACAATAAAATGTGGCCGTTCAACACCTCCGCACCCGCCGGCTACCTCCCCTACTTCCTCCTCAATGTACCAACAACCGTCTCCATCCCGCTTCATAATCCTCGAGCTGACCACCCAACAGGCCTCCGTACTCGCCTTTCTGCACAGCATCGTCTGCTACATCTCGCTCAAGTACTCGCTCAAACTGTTCGCCGGCCCCCGAAGTCCGCCGCCAAACGCAACCTTGGCGCACGTCTACGCGGTCAAGAACGTGTACTCGAGCGCGATCCGCGCCTACGCTGCCTACGACATTACCAATCGGCCGCTCTATGATCTTGCGACTTTGACGCTTGCGGGTGTGCTGTGGCTGTTTTTGACGGAGATTGTCGTGTATCGGACGATTCGGTGGAGGGACGCGGCGTTCTCGTTGGTGGATTCGGGAGTCGGGTTGTGGTGGATGGTGCATATGAGGGGGTGGTATTTGAGGGGGGAGTAGGTTGGTTGGGTGTTGGCTTGAGGAGACGACAGATCGCAAGACGTATCGGCTCATTGGTGTATGGTAAGTTAGCGTATCCCGTCTCTGCGCACTGCAACCTACTCACCTAATCCTCTAAGTTTTAGTTACCTTCATCATTATATGCAGGGAAAAGCGCTTGAAGGACGCGGTAGAGATCTGACAAGGTTTGAGGAGTTTACAGTCGTGTAGTCAACGGCTACTGAGTTTCTAAATGCAAACTGACAGAGTTGAGAATCTCTTAGCGATAACGAGAAGTAGTAGTCTACTTTGAGTCCTTACACCGTCGTCACGTTGAACGCAAGTCCAAACCAAACCCTTCACCCAAACTCCCAAACCCATCACACGTCCAATCAACATCGAATTCCCACCCCAAGCCCAACTCCAACCCCCCGCCCGCCATCCCCACCTCCCCAACCACCACCACCTCCTCATCCCTTAGCCCCAAAATCTCCCTCGCCACCACGCCAAGATCGCGATACTCGCGCTCCCCGCTCGGCCACCACTCGCCCAGCATCTTCAAGACGCCCATGTTCAGGCGGATCTTCTCGCGCTCGTGCGCGAGCTGCGGCTCGCGGAACAGGTAGTGGCAAGCCGACAGGTGCGCGATGGTCATGTTGGCGATCATGCAGATGATGAACGGCGTGTGCGTGCTGAAGCGCGTGGGCAGCGTGAGCAGCGCGTGCAGCTTCGATATGGCGTGCAGAGCTTTGGCCGTGTGGGTTGCAGCGTCGGCGTCGGCGTCGGTGTCGGGGGTAAGGAGGTGGAGCGTTGTGGGCGGCGGTGGGGGTGCGCATTTCGAGATGGATTCTATGGGGAAAAAGGACAGGGTTGAGAGGGAGCGGTGCAGGTCGACGATGTAGCTGGGAGGAGGTTAGGATTATGGTGTGATTTGAATGGGGGAAAGCGGGGAGAGGGAGAATTTGCGTACGTATGCATGAGGATGTTGGCTTTGAAGAGGAGTTCGTCGACGCTGCCGTCGTCGCGGAGGAGCCGTTTTTTTGAGCGAGGCAGCAGCGAACACCATGCTGTCATCATGGTGTCGGCGTTTGCGCATACGACTTTTGCGTTTTCGGTATCGAGTAGGCGGCGCGTAGCCAGGACGCGGTTGATACCGTGCGTGAAGCCGATCAACTGCGCAAACGACGAGAACTCGGTGTCTGTAAACTCGCGCATGTCGTAATCTCTCAGTGTTGATGGAGGCGGGATGTTCTAGACATGTTAAATAGAGTTTCTACCATGTGGAGGCAATCGCATACTCCTGATTCGTAGAGATGTTCTTCGCAGGGGAGTTTAGTGGTGATTTTGACCTGCGCGGTTTGTGTGGGAAAGGAGTGGGTGCTCCCGGCGATGTGCGCATCTGTAATGTAGATGGTCCACCATGTACGTCTCCAACTCTCTTCAAGAACGGGGTCGCCTGAGCCGTGCTGCGCTGCATAGTCTGCTTTCTGCATCCCAGGAGCAACAGCACCACGAATGGCCTCGTTGAGTAGGGTCCTTCCTCTTTCAGGTTCGTTGCTCCAATACACTCCGATACTATACAGTGTCAGAGCTTGGATGTAGAACGGACCAGTAGACCCTGCACGATTGCGGCCTTGCTCGATAGCTTGCTGTGCTGCACCTGCTAGCGGTGCGGTATCGACGGTGTGCGTAAATATGGACCCGATGTAGAGTAAGACAGGTAGTAGAAAGTCTCTGGCGTCCGAACAGTCGGTCAATTTCAACAGAAGAGACCATCGAGGGAGCACACATGGATGGGAAGCGTGGAAGTAGGCGTAGTATTGCGTCAAGAGTTGGTCGACTTGTGTGCTTCTAAGGTGCGTCCCGCCGAATGTAAACGAATCGATACTCGCTATGATTTCGAACAAATCAGAGACGCTATGTGATGAACTTGCCGCAGATCCGAGGCCGGAGGAGTTGCTGTCTGTCGCGGTGCTCAACGTCTCTACCCATTGCGGGGAGACTTCAGAGGAAGGCGGGTCCTCAACCGTACTCTGCAGAGATAACGCGAGTGGACGACGTGGTCGGCCTCCTCGACGGGACTTGTGATATTCGCACTGCTTCTCGTCTGTTTGGCAGCGCATGCACGCAGGTTGAGTGGCATCGCATCTTACCTTTCGCAAACGGCATTGTATGCAGGCAAGCGGAACCCGTCGTATGGATTTTCTCTTAGAATATATTACTCGTTCTGTTGCTGTAGTAGTCTCCATGCCCAGGGTGAGAGAAAACGAAGATGTCGCATTAGGTGACGTTCTCCAGAGAAGCCTTAAGTACGTTGACCGCCGTTCAGTCGGCATCTCGCCGAACCGCGTGCGCCGCATGGACGGACCACATCGGGATTAGACGGATTTTGCTGCCAGAAACTTTGGAAGGATACAAGAGCAAAGCCAACGACAGTGGAGCATCGTTCGTTTGACATGCACGCCGAGCCGGGTCAAGAGCTTACTCATGGTCGCGCCATAGTCAGCCGCGGCAGATGCAACTTTCCTTTAGCAGCCCGTTATGTCTTGCGCGTCTACAAGAAGCTATACCAATACTTCAAAAGCTTTGACAGCGAAGGTTCCTGGAAGTCAGGCGGGTAGAAGTTGGGTGTGGACGTGCCTAAGCTTTTGTGTCATCCCGTGACCATACCGTTCAATGGCGCACAGAAATGTTAAACAATAAACAACTAGTACTTTGGGTTGGCCGTTAATTGGATTTTGAAACTTCTCGGAGGCTGCTGCTACTTAAGTAAAGCAGACAGAATATGCATCTCAGAACACATCGGCAGGTTTGTACCTGATTACGACAGCTTGGCCGTATCCCATGCGTGGACAGCAATGCTCAACTGTATAGAAATTGGATGAGTACAATTAGGAACGGGTCGACGAGTTGGTCTTGCGATGAGAGAGATGGCGATAGGAGGGGCTTTGATGAAAATTTTCAGATCCTGCCCGCGCCAAGGATGCACGGTTAAGTAAGCCCCAAAATACTCTAGAACTCACGACACACATCTTCGTCCAATCCCCGTCTGAACCGTTAACTACACAGTTCACTTCGTGCTCTCGATCCACAGATTCTAGGAGCTAGAGGCAGTGATACGCGTTGATAAAATCCTTAAGCGTACTCCCATTGACTCACAAGCAGGTACTTTATACTCTTTATACATACACACACACACTAAAAGTCTCTCTATTATTATGACCGGAGGACGGCGCCTTCGCACACAAAAACCTCAGCACAATCGCCCTCATCCAGTTAGTCAAGCAATGGGAGGACCCCAACATGAGTCTACTTTCTCTCATGCATCTCCGAAATGGCCTCGTACAGGCTCGGACGTCTCTTGCTTCATTGGTATCTCTTTCTCTGACACCTTACCTCATATCGTTTTGAGGCTTCATTGTGTGGTGGCACTACATGGGCAAGGTAATCCTTTCAATACTATGTGCATACAGCGAGTCATGCACGTGTTGATATTGATACTACAGAAAGTTTCCTGCCCCTTTTCCCATGCTCCTGTGGGGCTCAAGCTTCGGTGACTTACTCCATAGGCTTTTTATTTTAGTTATCATCCTAGTTACTGATACGGTCCCCGGTGCCCCCGGTGCTTGCGTGCCAATCATTGCATTTCATAGGGTTTCATTCCGCACCGACAGAGCTTATGCAGTAAGATACCGGTGAGGACTGCTTGAGCTTAGGATTGACGCGGACAGTTTCATGCAGAGCCAACTTACTTACTGAATACCTTGTGCCTCTATCCTACGATACGCACCTCGCCGAGGTGTGTTGGAGGTTCAGCCTTGTCGCAAGCGCCCCGCCAACTGCATGACCGTGGTTACACAAAGTTGTCATTGGGCAAAAGCGTCCCTACAACATGCGGAGTAAGCGCTTTAATCTAACGAGCATTGCCCGGTGGAAATGCAAATTAGAATTCGAAACCGCCCTAGGAGCTGACTTGGAAGCTGAGCCGAGACGCAGCTCATGTTGAGGCTCTGTGCAAGGGCTGTGTCTTGGAATCTTAGCTTCTCATGTTACTATCGGCGCAAAGCTCTATATAGTCTGCATAGCGGATCATCCGAGAAGGGCCACAGCGTCTGTCGTTTTCGCCTTTTCACTCATACTTCCACATTCGTTTGATATCAAGTGCTTGTTCAAGTTAACTCACAACAATGGCCTGGAAAAACAACAAGAGGTCCCCAAAGAACACATCCAAGAAGTCATCTGCAAAAGGTCGCTCGTTGGGGAAAACCATATTCACTCTTGTGGCCAGTTTGTCCTTCTTCAGTAGCCTTCTCCTCGGAAGTTAGTCTCGTCTTCATCTTCAATCAAGAACTTCGTAGCACTAACGCAACGGCTAGTTATGATACCTCTCGGGTGTATCTCCTCATCTTGGACAGTAAAGCCCCTTCACGTCGCCGAACTCCGCACAGCCACAACCTACAACGCCAGCCTCCAAATTGGATACTTCGGTCAGTCAATCGAAACTATCACCCCATGTCCGATTTAACAATCTCTTCCAGGTGGCTGCCTCACCGTTAGCAAGCAAGACGGAGGTCCAAGCATAAGCCATAACAACACCGCATCTGCTTCTCAGACACACTGCCTGCTGAATCTGCATGACAAAGACATTGAAGACCTCACCACAGAACTCCACGAAGACCTCGACCTCACCCCACAGACTCACGATTTTCTGACCGCATATCTGAATGAGACACTTCCCCTCAGCAGACACTTTCAGCGCAATGTCTTCCGCTACCAACCCCCCGTCGCTAGCGTTATTCTCTTGACCATCAGCGGCGCCATGCTCTTCTTTGGCGCCACCAATACGTCTGCGAAACGGTCCTACAAGATCGTGTTGCTAATCGCCATCCTGCTCAGCGGCTTCGCTATTGCATTAGTCTCAGCTGTAGCATTCGGTTCCCAAATGGCGTTGAATGCATTGACGGGTGGGGATGAGAATATGAAAGAACGGTGGCTCTGGGGAGACCTCTCGGTTCATCGCGCAGAGCGGCTGCAGAGTGTGCAGTGGGCACTGTTCGGTCTTGTTATTTTGTTTTATATTGCTATAGGAGGTATGTATACGCAGACTACTGGGAAGGGCAGGGGGGATGAGGAGAAGGGCCTTCATGGTGCTGTGGGAAGTACGGGCTCCGGAGCCAAAGCGAACATTGTAATCATGTGAAAAAGATGGGAACTGACTGAAGGGACGAGTTATGGAGGAGGTAAGTTCGGGTTGCTGTGAACTCTGTTTTCTTCTGTCTTTGCCCTAATGCTCGTTTTTCATTCCTTCTGTCATGGTCCTGATTTTCCCGCTTGTTTTCTTCCGCTTGTTTTCTCCCGCTTGTTTTCTCCCGCTTGTTTTCTCCCGCTTGTTTTCTCCTACTCTTCACTCTTTAACTGGTATGCGATAGATAGATATGAGAATGCTTTGCTATTTCTCGTAGTTTACAAATAAGAGCTAAATGCAAAAATCTGGGTTACAATGCGAAAAACAGCAATGGTTAGAAGAGTAGCACCCAACAATCCATTTACACTCGTTTGATTCCATGTTCGTTGCGATCACTTTTAGAATTGAGATTTTCGTGCCAGCAGCAATCAAGTAAAGGGCATAGCCCCTACGGCGCAGAACTAAAGCCCGCTGACCTACCTTGGAGAAGATAACGACAACGCAACGCATATATCCACTCTCTGACAATTTTGACCGTAAACAGCGCAACAAGGATAATCAGTATCAAAAAGGTAACCCCCATAATCATCACGCCAAACATACGAAACAGGCCCAGCAGCCGCGGCCACTGCTCGTTTTGCCCCTCGAGCGTAGCCGCCAACTGCATCGAGCCCAGCATAATCGATACAATGCCAAACAGAAACAGCAGCGGGGGATAGAAACTGGCAAAGTAGTCCCCGTACTGGCGATGCGTACGGTAGTAGTACGTCCGCGCCAGCAGGAACTTGCAGTAGAAGTTCAGCCGCGTGAGCCTGATCTCGCCGAAGCGAAACCGGCCTGAGACGTCTTCGTCGCGGATGGCGAGCAGGCTCGAGCGCAGGAGACGCCATTGGTCCCAGGTGATGGACTCGGGGATGAGTGTTGTGGCCCTGTCCTTCGCGATGCGAAAATCCGACTCGTGGATGATGAGGTGAGCATACGAGCGCAAGAGGCCAAGAGCGCTAGATACAATGGTCTCGTGGTGGCGCCCGAAGGGTTGTTTACCGCTCAGGAGGTGACTGTTCCAGAAGGTGGTTGATAACAAGTATGTTGGCAAGGGCTTTATGTGGATCTTGTCGTAGAACCAGATGAGGTGCAGCTTGGTCTCCTCGGTGATTACGATTTCACGCCCTCTGACTCTCTGCCGGTGAAGGGCCGCGATGTTGGCACTTGATTGCGTGGACATCAACCACAGACGATGAGATATCTGGTCTAGGTCTCGGCATTGTAGCTCGTCGAGAAGAAAGGTAGTGAGGGCATGGATGCTATCGATTGAGAGATCGGAATACCCAGGCAGGCTTGCATGAGCGGCGAGTCCGTTCTCAGCCCTTCGCGAGGATGTCTCAGGGGGTAGAAACGTGAGAAACGGATAATCCTTCTCGTACATGATGCTGGGCGATGTTGGAAACCGGCTTGCAGCTGGGGGCCGATGAGGCTCTGAAAATGAACGATGTGGGTTGAGCTTTTCTGGACGCAGGATATTCGGGGCCAAACCATTTCTTACATACATTTCTCAGGCTGAATGCTGTGGTGCTACGAGATATACGCACGGGCTGACCGGTTTTGTGATGTTGTTATTACGCTCTGCAGTGCAGACGGACAAGGAACAGACAGCTTTCACTGGCATAGACTCTGATGGTCGCTATAAGCGAGCCATTCAACACGTGGCGCTCCACACCCTGGAAACGTCCTTCACTGCAAACAATCTCTAAATAGAATCTGTATGGGCGATTCTGCGCGAGGCACCCTGGAATAGATAGGGGCCTTTAGTAGGCTGAAACATTGCAGCAAATTCAGGACGTGCTACGCCCTGTAAAATCGTGCTGCTAAATTGTAAGGGAGATATATAGGCGGCTCTGCTGAAGCATCAGCAGTACTCCATCCAAGTCATTGTGCTCAACACTCGTTCCTCGTCTAAATAAATAATCCCCTAGTTTTCGATTAGCATACTACCATCGCACAATGTCGTCCCTAGCAACTTGGCAGCCTCCCGTAACTGCTTCAAGTGCAAACACCAGGCCACGGCAGAAAGTATTTCGACTCGAAGAAATTCCAGTAGAATGGGAGAAGCAATCGGTTGTAGCTTTGCTCGAACAGGCATTTCCAGGTCATAAGCTTCGTGTTGATTCCCTTTGCAAGGCCGCGGCTGGGTCTGGCAGTACCGCGCTAGTTACCTTCGATTCACCCGTGCCGAAAGGTCTGGCCGAACTGGAAGAAGGGTCTCAAGAAGTTGTCACCGTGGACGTTCAGGACTGTTCTATCATCTTTGGAAACTGCCTTGGGTTGACAACGCTATTCGAGCCTTCCGCAGGCCAACAAACGAAAGCCGAGTAAGTCCGGTACATTGCAGCCTCAATGTCCTTTTCGCTAATGTTTGTAGTATTCTTTTCGTTCATGGTCTCGGTGGGCATGCCATTGGATCTTGGACAGCATCAAATGGAAGGTGCTGGCCTCGTGACATGCTGGGAAATGACGTAGAAAACACTCGAATCATATCGTTTGGATATGAAGCAAGTCTAACGCAAGACACCTCTACCTCGCGTCTATCGGACTTTGGTGAACAGTTGCTGGGCCAGCTTGGTATTTTGCGAGATTCCGCGCAGGTAACAACGCAGCAAAATCATTCCAGAGCCGACTTTTGTACTTACTTACGGATAGGATCGAAATCGTCCACTGTTTCTCATCGGCCATAGCTTTGGAGGAACCATTATAACCTGGGTATGTGATCGATCTTAGTGTGACATAATCGCCCACTGACCTTGTAGGCACTCCATAATCTGTCGTCTAAGAGAAAGGAGAATGGGTTCGGTGATACTCTTCAAGCTATTCGATGCGTTACGTTTTTCGGTACTCCTCACACGGGCATGAGTGTGGAGGAACTTCAGCCACTTACCAACGGCCGCATCCATTCTGCTGCATCCAGGACGCTGGAAGATCTCCGACAGAACTCTCAAATCCTTGACATACTCCGTGAAGGCTTGCAAAACCTGAATACGGACATCGAGTTCAACATCAAGTTCATCACTTGTGTAGAGCAGAAGCTCACTACAATTCCAGTAAGAGAGAAGCATGAGTGACAGCGAGTCCAGAAGTGCTAACCTGTTCAGTCGACCGATGGTAAGATACCGAAGCAATACCATGCAGTTCCTAAGTCTGCAGCCCGACTATTCTGTCATTCTGAAAATACCATCTCTATCCATGCAGATCATCGGAACATGATCAAATTTAGCCATAAAGGAGACAGACATTACAACCAAGTGGTTCAGCAACTCAGGCGCGCTCTGGAAGGCTGTGCGTGAGTCGATATCAAAGCACGAAAAGCAGGTTCCATACTGACCGAATTGACAAGAAGTAGAAGCGTAGTAAACCGTAACGTACGGTTACTCTCTAAGGAGCAGAAAAGAGAACTCTTGACGTCGCTTCGATATCCTGAGATGGCTCTGCGGGAAAAGGGAATCAACGAGGCATGTCCCGGAACTTCCGAATGGGTCTTCCAGTCTCCAAAATACGTCGATTGGTTCTCATCGTCCAGCGAGAGCAACGTAAGCGGACAGATCCTTTGGCTCAAAGGAAACTCCGGAAGTGGCAAGTCCACTTTGATGAAGTCCGCGCTCACCCACAACCGCACCGCACATGGAAACCATTCCGTTCTCGGTTTCTTCTTCGACAGCCAAGGGAAAAGCTTAGAGAAATCCGCCATGGGGATGTATCGTTCTTTGCTTTTCCAGATGCTCGAGAGTAGCGAAGATGTCCCATGTGAAGTGGAGGCCCTTACACCCTGGCTGAAAGACAAACGCTTGGAATGGAAGATGTTCCACCTCAAACAACTGCTGGAGTACTTCATGACTCATTCGCCCCAGCCTAGAACGTGTTTCATTGACGGTCTGGACGAATGCCAACGATCTGACACTCAAGAAATACTCAGTTTCTTTGAGCAGCTCGTTCATAAGCGCACTGAGAAGGATATACGCCTCAGTGTGTGCTTCTCCAGCGACTACGACGCGAGATTTTCCTCTCCCCACCAGCAAGTCATATGTTTAGAGAAGGAAGCGGCTCATACCCAAGACATTCTCAAATATGCCGAGCGAACACTCAAGATTGGGCATGCTGCTGGGCCAGTCCAACAACAACTGCAACAGAAGGCCAGTGGATCTTTTCTTTGGGCCGTACTCGCAGTGAAGATCCTTGACCAAGAGCCTGATAGGCACCACAGACATGTCCTGCGAGAGCGGCTCCAGGAGTTACCGTCGGAACTTCCTGAACTTTATCAGTACATATTGACCAATCAGCGTGGGACAAACAGTCAAGACATGCTGCTCCGCTGTCTTGAATCGCTTCTTCGTCACCCCCAAGGTTTCTCGACGGCAAAAGAACTGTATTTCGTTTTGTTCGGCTCGAGTTTGGTGAAAGAAGAAGACATCCAACGATGCATCGCGACGGCGTCTAGGGGGCTCGTGCAGATTGGACATGGCCCTATGCCGACTGTTAGATTTGTTCACTCCTCGATTCCCGACTTCCTGCATAACGACAAGCGCATGAGCCGGATATGGAAAGATTATCGGTCGGCTTCCAAAGGCGATAGTCATGAGCAATTGAAACGAGACTGTCTGGACCTGCTGCAGGGTTCTCGAAATGCACCAAACATGATTTCGGACGCCTTGCAGTCCAATCTGGAGAACTCTAAGGGGTTTGTTGATGAACACATCAACGTGGCTGATGGGGGTGATCAGACTCCTCGACGTGGGGCAACACACCAACTGGCTTCGTCTTTTGGCTTACCACCGTCACAAACGGAATTTGCCATCAAACATGTTCTGCACCACGCCAACGAGGCGCAAAAGAACGGCATATCACAGGAAAAGTTCCTGCAAGATTTTCCTTTGGACCGTTATACGCAACTGGAGAAAAAGTCGCTGCCTAGCAGCAAGACTTCACACCAGCCCATGAATGCCTCAAAGCCGAGTCTGCTCTATACCTTGGCCGAAAAGAACACGCCTGAACTCATCGCAATTCATCCAGATCGCTCCGTTTATATGAGACCGGGGCAGGGACCACATGGAAGTCCGCTCTTCGTGGCTCTGGTCAACAAAAACTTAGACACGCTACGAGTGTTCTTCGAATTAGCGTCACCCACTAGCCAGATCGAAAGGCTCCCAAGGAATCGTATGCAGACGGAGCCTAGTTCAGCGCATTTTCTCGATCAGCGCTCGAATCCGCAGAGATATGAAGAGCTACGCGAAAGCTATATCCAAACAATCCAGGAGTTGCATGAGGAGGTAGTGCATGTGATCAGCAGCATGGACCACCGCACACTCTCTGACCATAGTGCTATGATATCGGCCGTAACAAAACCGGGTAACGAGGTGTTGCACCTGTTCCTGCTGTTGGTTGGAGAGTTGCCTTTGCAAGAGGAGCCTGGAAAAAGTTCCCTCTTCACATGGTCGGCAAAGAAAGGCCGAGTGAAGTTTCTGGAAGCCTTTTTCAGGGAAGGAAAAGTGGACCCAAATGGTGAGGCCGGTGCTACTGCACTCAGGCTTGCTGCCGAAGAGGGCCGACCGCAAGTAATTGCTGTGCTACGCGATGCCGGCATGATTCACTTTGGCCAAAAGAATCAGCATGGCCAAACTGCGCTCGACGTGGCTGTTGCTAAAGGACACTCAGAAGTCGCCCGTTTGCTGCGTTACAATGGCGCAGCAGATTCAGAAGTAAAGCACAAAAGCAGTCGAACATCGCTTGTCTCCGCGGTTACACCCATGAGCAGGAAAGCAGTACCGATCAGAACGCAGCGCGGCCATACGCATGCTCTTCCCGGTGTCGAGGGTGGCCGAGATCAGCCGTTTGCATTTCTGAATGGAAATGCAGCACCGATTAGAACGCAGATCGACCATCCCCCACCTGTCAAAACGGATCGAGATTGGACTCATACGTTTGTGAGCGGGCACGCGGAAGCCTTCAGAACGCAATTCGACCATCGGAACGTTCGTCCAGGTATCAACGGCAGTCGCCATTTGACCGAGCCATCATTGGTTATTGGTGGTCGTAACGCTAATGTGCCGCATTCGATGTTACAAACTCGCGCGGATTCGGACACGAGATTGATGGTGGACCGGCGAACTGTGACTATGTCTCAATACGAGGAAGAGTCGCGAGCACAGGAATGGCCGTGGCAAACCAACGGATCACAATGGGTAGAAGAATCCGCAAGTAACGATGAGCGATCTAGCGAAGATTTCGAAGGACGACTAGGCGAGGATCGTTCAGTCGTCGAAGATTTCGAAGGGCCGTTGAGCGGGGATGATTCAGCCAGCGAAGATAACTGGTTTGTTGATGAAAGAAACGTGGAATTGGAACAGGAAGATGTGTCGCAAGACAGGGACGAGGAATCGGAACAGGAAGATGTGCCGCAAGACATGGACGAGGAATCGGAACAAGAAGATGTGTGGCAAGACCGGGACGGGCAACTAGATGGCCAAGAGGACTATCCGGATGTGGAATCACAGGATATTCAAGATATGTCATATCCGCAGTATCAGTCAAACGGTTGGGAGAATGCGGAGGATGTGGATGAGAAGGATGATGCGGACGACGATGACGCGGGATGTTTCTCAGGCTGTTGTGGAGACGGAGACGCTGATGGATGTTTCTCTGGTTGTTTTGGGAACAATGACTCGAACGAAGAGGATACCGGATGTTTTTCTTGTTGTTTGGGGAACAATGACTCGAGTGGAGAGGACGCTGATGGAGAGGATGGATGCTTCTCTGGTTGCTGTATCCAATGAGCTCATGTGTCGGTTTAAATCGCAGCTTAGAAGTATATGGACTCCTCTCGTTGGCCCGTTCTTTTGCATACGAGATTCCGAAGCAATAACCGTATATTGGTTTGCAATACCCTCTCGCGGATCTCCGTGCTCAACAACTAGGTATCCTCAGTGTATGAATCGTATGAACATCACAGCCCAAATAGGACTCGTCGACCAGATCGAAGCTTGCACCCACGGCCATGCCAGTGTTTCTCGCATGGCAGGGCAGGGTCTACCTTAGCGGAACGGGACGTGTATGCAAGAAATAACGAAGTCCGCGGTGGAAGCACGCTGGAACCTAAGAAAAAATCGCCCGCCGCATCGCGATGCAAACAGGCCCGAACGAGCGAGCTGCAGTCGGACGGTCGGAAAATTTACCAACATGCAACCCGCATTCTTCCGCCTGGAAATGCTTATTAGCCCTCGCTCAGCCGGCGCGGAGATTCATACTCCCCGCCCTCGAGCAGCGCAGTCGACGCTTGCCTCGGCGCGTGGGCGTGCCGGACCGCGTAGCCGACAAGCTTGCCCATCGCCAGCCTCATCTCTGCAAACCTCGGCCTGCACTATACACCACTATACTGCATCTATCCACCTTCTTCCGTGCTTTGCCTGAGGCGAGGAGCTATGCCGCTCGTTGCGGCTGGCGCCGCATTGATTGATTGCGGCGACTCGCCTACTGCCCGAGCAACCGCACGACCGACAGCGAGCCAGGGCGCACAATGGATGGATATGTACCTCGAAGTCCTCTGTCTATGGGCGTTCTGGAGCGAAATCGACCATCCCTCCCCGATCCTGTCTCTTTGCGTTCCGTGCGACACTTTCGGCAGGTGTTTGGTAGTGTGAGCGATTACCACTGCGTAAATACTTGGAAAAAGAACACTGGTGTTGTGCGGGCGCTTCTGACGACGACATTACCGTGTGAGGAGAGAAGGTGGCTGGACGTCATCCGAACATGGGAGCGACGCTATCAAAAATGTGGGCCTCCTTCAAGGCGACCTTGACAGGAGGCGGCACCCCCAAGCACAGCGCCAACACCACCAACGGCCCGGCCAAAGACATCGAAAGCAGTCTCCCCACCTCAAACACGCCGGCGCAACCAGCGACACCGCTGCCCGCAATGGCTGGAGTCAAGAAGTACGAGATCACTGAGGTACGTCGCTTTCCGAGGTGTGAAGGAGGGGAGGGGTAGCTTGTGCCCCGCTGAGGTCATTGCCACGGGTTTGGAGCTCCGCCTATTTGGGCTTTGATCTTTGAAAGCACAAGAGCGACAACCTTCAGACCTTTGGTACCTCGATGTGCTAACGCCATTCTCGCGAACAGCCATGGCTCCGCTACAACTGCGCCTTGGGCGAAGGTCCCTTCTGGGAGCAAAAGACCAACACCCTGCGCTTCCTCGACGTTGAGAAGCTCGAGGTGCACCATGTAGACCTCGACGCTGGCCCTTCAAGCCACAGGGTCATCAAGAAGATGGACATTTCCATTGGGTGAGTCGGCGTCTTTCTTGGGCTGCGTCTCGCGCGGATAGCACAACACGTCCTGTCTACGCAGCTGGAAAATAGCTTCCAAAATAAGACACTGGAAAGACTGCAGAGATCGTTAACGCATTCCGCTAACTGATACACGTCAGCTGCACCGCCGACATCGAGGGCAACGACAACGAGTTCATCTTCGGCGGCAAATACGGCTACGGCGTCTGCAACCGCACAACCGGCGAATACCGATGGATCAAGAAGGTCTGGTCGGACGAAGAGGTAGCAGCCGGCAAGCCCGACCGCTTCCGAGGCAACGATGGCGCGGTAGACTCCCAAGGCCGGTTCTGGGTCGGCTTCATGTTCGACCCTCTCAAATCCGAGATGAACGACGAAGGTGCGCGCGATAACACCTATACTCTCCTTCGCATGACCGACAAGATCCCAGTAGAAAGATGTTGTATGTGCTAACCCGTACATAGGCGCCGTCTTCCGCCTCGACCCCGACCTCTCCCTCCATCGCCCCCTCAGCAACATCACTATCCCCAACGGCACAACCTGGAACCGCGAGGACACCACCATGTACTTCGCCGACAGCCCCTTCAAAACCATCTACCAATTCGACTACGACGCCCCCACCGGCAGCGTCACCAACAAGCGCCCCTTCTTCGTGATGCCGGCCGACAACCGCTACGGCGAGAGCGCAGTCCCAGACGGCCACTGCCTCGACGAGGAGGGCTACATGTGGACGGCGCTGCACGGCGGCAGCCACGTGCTGCGTATTTCGCCAACGGGCGACATCGTCGCGGAGATCAAGGTCCCGACGCAGCAGCCCACGTGCCCGTGTTTCTGCGGCGAGGATCTGGTGATTACGAGTGCGGGAGGGACGAGTGGCGAGGGCGGCAAGGGCGTCGACGAGTTCGCCGGGAGCGTGTTCAAGATTAACGTTGGCGTGAAGGGGCTGAAGAGGTTCCGGTTCAAGGGCGGGGCGGCGATTGAGGGCGGGAAGGTGGGTGGCAAGGTTGCCGCGGAGTGAAGCGGAGGCGTTGGAACCGAATGAGTTTGAGACAATGGTGGAAAGGGCAAGGCGAGTGAAGTGGAGGTAATGGAAGGAAGGTAGATAGGGCGCTGTAGGCATGACATTGCCGTATCCTGCTTCGACGTGCATTCCCCTTGTACCGTGCTGATGGTTACGTGTCCGAAACGCGAGGATGACTAGTAGAAACCTCGAAGTTGGTGCGGGATTGCTCGATACTTCTCATCGGTGCAGCGGCTGGGGAGCTGCGTGTAGCTAGAGCATTTATTGCTCTGCGTACTCGACTGTGCGGGCAATCGAGAGGAGCCATCACAACAACGATCAGTATCGGCGTTTGTAGATCCGAGTCCACGTCAGGTATTTAAAACATCGCACTGCAGCGAGGCGGTTCGGGTTCGACGCACTCTAAGTATAACCCATGCTCTCTTATTTCGTCTTTCTCTAGCCCTTGCACAGTATACCACTCAGTCATGTGCGCTCGCTACATGGCCGTCCTCTTGACTCTCACCTTTCCGAGAAGCTTGTTATTCGTCGAGGAGATCAGATGGGATGAGATGCTCAGTGCAGGCACACAGGAATCTTTCTTTGCACTCGTCCACGGTCTCCACATCTCGCATGTCAATGTCGGCAACGGATACCGTACCCCTCCAAATCTGATCTGGGCCGCAGTCGCGGCCGCGCTGGCGCTTGCACAATGATCAATGAGCACGGTAGCGCAGCGTAGCTTTTACCGCAACCTCTGATGCGGTCCCGTGGTCCCGTATTGCTAGGAGCGCTTTATTGTGCGTGCATTCCTTGAAAGGTGTCTGGTAACCCATCTGCCCATAGCCATGGAGGAAAACGTCAATTGAGATGGGAGGGGTTTCGGACTGTGAATGATTGATGCAGACGCTCGAAGCTGTAATTCTTGGAAGCTCCGCGTGCTGGTAGTCGGGTATGCTAGGTACGAGATGTCGCTGATGCGAGGGCGTCAGACGGTAGAGGGGTCGACGTGCTGTGGACGCAAGCACAGGGGAAACAATATGTGACTATGGTAGTGGAGAGGGAACAGAGTCGCAAGCCGGTGAGAGTGAACGTGACAGACCAACCTGCATAGGCAGCGACTATGCGACACTTCAGAGATTGAATCCGTCCTGTATCTTCATCTCACATCCTGTGCGGCGGTAGCACCTCCCATCTCTGCACCTGCAGCCACGTTTCCTATTCTGCAACCTCAAGAATACTGCAAGCAATACGCCACATAGGGCTGCGTGCCTCGAGGCCAGAGAACTACCCACTTACCACCTGCAGCTGGCTGGCGAACTGGAGAATCGTATGTGGTTTTTTGCTATCGGCTTAGGTCTCCGAAAGGCTGCAAGCCGGTTTTGTGTATGCATCTATGCATCCCGGCGGCAGGCGCATCGGTCGCTTACGAAGAACCACGATGTCCCGCAAACCTAGATCATCTCGTGCGTTTGGTGCTTGGGCTCATGGTCGATAAGCGTTCCGCGCCCGCGGGATAAAGCTTGGATCGAAGATATAGAAAGTCCTTCTGCTCATGTAACGAGCATTGCGTGCGTCGAGAGGTGGTAGTACGTGATAAGCGGTGTGTTGTTCCAGCGAATTGGCAGCAGCATCGCGGGCAGTGGTTTTGTGGCGTTGTAATATGGCGGTGTTGTTGGCTTGGATTGGCTTTTTGAATTCGTGATCGGTGTACGCAACTATGTGGGCGTTGAGTGTGTTGGGCATACCATGTGATTCCCTCGTAACCCACTCGATCTGGTGGGTGAGAGATCCGGGTGCCAAATGGTCGTCTCGGTAAAAGATGCCGGCTGCAGCGTCATTTTAGTGAGTCTCCATCTCGTCCAGCTGTATCAAAGATCGAAGTTGGTCGGATCTTCCGTCATGCACAGAGCAGCAGAGATATCCTCTTGCTGAAAGTGTACCGCGGATGCAGTGTTTACGGAAAGAAACGTCCAAACCACTGAAAAAGAAGAGCATTTTCCCATCGCTCAAGTCTAGGACATGTATCTGTGCCGGAGCCAGACTCATTCAAATGAGACGAGGCAGGGCAGTGAGTTCGGTGTAACCTCCCTGGATACGACGAAAAGATTGGCATATATCCGTTGTACAGTCTTTGGTCATCGGTCTGCTCTCGAAGCATACGTTCCAAGCCTGAATCCTCGTAGACAGCCAGTCCATCGGGAGATGTGGAGGGACACAAACGGGTCGTCCGCGCGGATGCGATTCAAATAGATAGGCGCACGCTACTGCCGCGCTATTGAAGGCGTTTATGAGATCCAAGGGAATCAAGGAACAAGCGTGCGTAAGTGCTGGGTATTTTTACCAATATATGTATGCGTGTGGTTCGTACAGCGTGGAGACATCCTATTTGCCGGTTAAGTCAGCCGTGGATCGGACCTGGTTCCATGACGTGACCTGCAGGCATGCAAGCTAGCAAGACCTTTGAGGGGGCCGCAGATCCACGACGTTGACCGGCAGTAAGACGTTGAGAAGCGCATCGAGTTCGTGATTAGTGGGGCAGATCCAATACGCCGGAGGCGGTTCCCCCGCAGCCTCGATGGCTCGACTAGGCCCGACTAGGAGAATTGTATGCGGTAGTGGTCAAATATCCGCCGCTCCATACTCGAGATGGGTGGACGTTGAGGGGACGGCCCGCCCTCATGGCGGGCTCGACGGTTCGCGGAAAGCCATCGGTACATTCCTTATCGTTCCGCGGCCATTGAACCCGGGCCAATGAAGGCACCTATCCTAAGTGACATGCATGCGTCGTGTAACATCCAAGTGTCTACACCAGCTGTCTCCTTCATATGCTTTGAAGAATTGCCGATAGCACGACTACTCTGGACGCTTCGCAATGCTCGATAGTGGAGACGTCTGGGCTGGGGTCGGTACGAGCTAAACAATAGTATTCCTGTTCGTCATGTCATTACGTGCGTTGCTGATGCCGGGTTATCCCGACCAGAAAAGCGGTGCCGTCTGGTGTTGATTCGGAGACCCCGAAAAGTACTTACACTTGACGATATTCAACACGGCTGTGAAGCTCCGTGTCTGATATTCACTGGCATTAGGAGCAGAATTATCCTGATTTGTTGAATTAAGCCAAATAGCCGAGACTGATATCGAAACTTATGCTGGCAATCTTGATGAGCATGCAGGACCCGTGCCGGGCCGACATGCTATCGTTGGGTAAATGCTGCATCTCGTTCGACCGTGGGGATCGTGGCATGCTGTACTCCGTAAACGCATGTGCAGTCAATGTATCAGACCGTAGTTCGTATGCTGCATGTTCGGCACCAAACCGGTTGGTTCATAAAATGATAAATCGCGAGGGTTTTGCTCCTGTGTTTTTTCATTGGGGGCATAGCGGACGGTAGTATAGGTACCCGGTTGAAGTACCACTTACTCTGCACCATCTTGATTTGGTTCCGAAACAATTTGCATTACGCTCTCTTTCTCTTTGAAACCCTAGCAAGCGTGATTTATGGGGTAGTAATTTGTGTCTCCGAGTCGATACGATTGACGCTGGGTGTCCCGTAGTTTGGGTCCCAATCGTGATCCCAGGCGATAGTCTAAAGAATAAAGATCAAGAAGTTTCGATAACCAAAAGGAGCTACTGGAATCTGATGCTGAATTTAGACAAGATCCAAGTGCCGCAAAGCGATACAGATTCACTATGGCTTTTCTTCCAAATTGTCGACAGACAGTTTTGGACCTAGCGACTTGACAGGATTCTATCTGAGACAAACTCGCTTGTCTTGAAGATGCAGCATTTCAATTTCAAATTGTGATACATCTATGACCGCTACCCATTAAGAGGATGCCCTATTGCTGAACTGGAAGGTGAAACACCGTAGTGGTCGATAATGCAATGCTATACGTAAGGGGCCCTGCAGACGCCGTGTCCTGGTGGTTCGTCGAGTGAGTATGTTTCTTCGCTTGTTTAATGCATTATCGCGGTACTCGGCCAATTTGAATTTGTTCAACAAGTGCGTGGGCAAGTTACTCGGGTCCTGTTGTTTAGCAGTCATTCCCCTTACATTGAGCTGCGGAACATGGTGCATGGAGTTGATGGATCTCGATACCAGTGCAGGTAAACGACGGGCAGGAAGAAAGACAGCTCTGCCGTTTACTGTCGGCGACTTCAGCGACATTTGGTTACGTGGCTCTAGCCTTTCTAGAACCCAGTTGTGCAATACACTGCATCAAAGTAGCAGCTGAGTGTGGTCCACCTTATGTTGTAGCCGCGTTTAGCAGATATTTGTTTTGTTCTGACCAGGGAACAATTGCTTCTGAGATGTGTGAAGCGGAGCGGCCATTGGGAGCGAGCTTTCGTTGTTTCGCAGCTGCATCATCATGCATGTGACATGTAACATGTTCGTGGTCGACGACAATTGTCGGGCATCCAGGTTCATTGCGGGCGAGGATCCCATGCACAAGAAAAAGACTGAGTGCAACAGCTAGCCGGAATAGGTAGCTCGACTGATCGCCCGAGCACGTTTGGAAGGCCAGTGTCACGATAAGGGTTCGCAACGTCGACTCGCGCTTAAATTCGACGCTTGACGACGAGCCGACCCTAACCCGTAAGCGCGGGTAAATCGTGAGAAGTCACTGACGCTATCAAGTCAAGGTTCATCCGGGGAGTGCAAACCAATCGAAGCAGACGTTACGAACAGTCAGCGCCGGCTGTGGCAGCGATACTCGCGTGCCGAGATTTGCATCACGCCTTGACAGACATCTGCGCCGTGTATGTAGTACCTAGTGATCTTTTGGTGGTGGTGTTATGAGTTGAGCCCGCGCCGAACAATGAGTTTGGTTATGCATCGTGACATGCTTGCACTATTCCAAGGGACCCTGAACTCTGAGGTGTCCGACGAGACAGGCTATATCCCTGGCTATGGCGTATGAGATAGCAGCCAGAGGGATACAGAATCCTTAGATGAACGCACTTTGTCCTGACATCTGGTGGCCTGCCCAACTCCGTGGAAATACGGATACTAGAGGTGTGGGTTGATAAGGATAAGGTTGTCACCCACAACGATGGTGGTCGTGCATACCCACATTGGTAGAGACTCGAGAGCGTCGGGGTTCCGTAAGCCGTGTGGGCTATGGCAAGTCTCGGAGTGTGACAGCAGTCAGGATTGTGATATGTTGTACAAGTCAGCTCGCTCGCGCGTTCAATCAAGAGCTATGTAGGTGGCGTTGCCCCGGAGCGCGCTCCGGTAGCCGGTGTCCATTAAACTTTCGGGTGCGACATGCCGCGAACGGCAAGCCGTGTGAGAGCCAGCTGCAGAACTTAACATTGCGTCCCGGGCTGGCGAGGAAAAGCAAAGCCACATTGCGGCGCCAAGATGAAGCACACCGACTCGCTCACCCACGGTGCGCGTTCATCTCGTTTGGAGGGCCGGCTCTAGAGAGTCACCACGGGGCACCGAAGAGAGTCTACAGGCCGAGAGAAAGAGATTGATATCCAGGCAGCACGTGTGAGTGGTGACGGGCAAGATGGGTGGGCGAAATCTCCTGAATTTCCTTCTCGCAGGGCAGCGAACCGACAGCTCGGAGCCGGAAACTGGTGGAGCAACGGGCTGCGTCTAGTTCGGGACGGGGAGCCTACGAATCGCGATCAGCGACGAAACGACCAACGCGATCACCAGCCCGGAACAGCGGCGGCGCTGCAGTGACCATGGCCCCGGATGGCGCGTTACTGCTTGGAGCGGCGGCTCGCTGCCCATTCGGCTGGCGCTGACGGCGGGTGCGCGGTGCTCAGCGGTGGCCCTGTTGGTCGCAAAGAACACCAGGCGCCGGGCCTCTGAGTCGCGGCGGACGCGGCCGGTCGTCGTTCTGTGGTCCCCGACAGATTGCCACCCGGGTGGCGGGACGATGCTGGACGAGGGGGAGGTTGAACGAGGAGGGGGAGCGTGGTCCCTGCGCTGGTGTTGAGGTGTGCCCAGGTGCGTGTGTAGCGATGCATAAAAGCCACCGCGGGAGGGTGAGAAGACGGTGGGCAACCGACGAGACGCGACAGTCGAGAGCAACTGCCACTGCCACTGCCACTGCCACTGCCACTGCCACAGCTGACTACTGCTGACTGCCACGGCGGACTGGTGACGGCGGCCTCGCCAGCGCTGTCGCTGTGTCGCGCCTGCCGAGCGCGCGCAGCCGGCATGCGGGGCAGCAGGCGCAACCCACCCGTGACGTCTGGCGTGCACACTGCACACCCGTGGACTGCACAGCTGGAGGCCGGGCGCGCCTCCAGAGTCAAGTCCGCTCTCAAGAGTCGAGTCCGCCCGCGTTTCCCCCTCTACTGTAGAGGCGCTCCAAGCCACCGCAGCCCGTCCTCCCGCCAAAGACGAGCCCATCTCCATGCGCATTAGCCCACGCGTGGTCGATCAGCCATGGAACGTGGATTTGCACTCCACAAGTTACATGGCGCTGTAGCCTGTCACCCGCAGAGGGAGAGTGCGACACACAAAAGGTACACAACTCTGGTGCGTACCAGCTACGCCAGCGTCATGTGCAGCATCCACGCGAGAGGGGCGCCGAGGAGACGTCTATCAAGGCGCGCTTTTGCACACCAGAATCACTGACGAGCGCGCCGAACACAGAAGAGCTGGAACAGGATGCAATGCCTGCAGAACATGTCACTCGAAGAGAGAACGACCACGGCAATCAAGCACTCCGTACTCTCAGTCTTGACGCCGCCCGCCGCTCGCACGCTACCAAAGCCCCTCAACCCAAGAGACAGTGGTGCGGCACTCTTGTGGTGCGCCCAGCCCTTTGCGGTGGGAGGGCAAATGCATATCATCTTGCTCGAGTTGGGCTGGATGGGCCCCCCAGCTCGACATGCAAACCATCCCCACGGTGCGCGTGGGTGGGCCAAGCGGTGTGATGCTACCGACCGGAGCTAGCAGGCGCACGTTGGGATTCCAATCTCTTCCTCGGGCCTGTCTTGGCGGCGTTGAGTCCATCCGCACTCTGAACACGAGCTGTCGCATTGTCGAGCGGTGTCCCGATGCTAGACGAGACCAAAGTACGGAGTATGTACCTCGTAGGTAACCGTCGACCAGGACTGCGACATGCGGGCGGCGAGCGACTTTGCACCCCCACGACGCACCGCATCGCCCTCCAGATCGCCCACCCCCCATCGAGGCCACGCACAGCCAGAAGCCCATGAAGCCTCTGCCGTCGTCATCTTCTGGGCGAGCAACCTCGTCCCCAAAAGACGTTGGCGGCTGCCGGGGCCGAAGCGGTTGTTGCTGATGCCCGCCATGGTTGGCGTCGAGCCGTCACCGCAGCCCCGTCTAAAGTACGGAAATCATCAGACCACTTGTGCAGCACCCCAGTGGCCCCGAAGTGCCAGGCCATCTGCAGTGTGCACTCCTGGCGGGGTCGAACCCGATTCCGCTTGTTCTCGCCCTCTGCCCAACGAGGCTGAGAGAACGAGCACTTTGAAAGAGACGGTCGCAGCTTGGAAATCGCATGGCGCGCACGAGAGCTTGTCGTCTACCTGGGGTCGAACCGTGCCAGGCACTGCTCGGCACAGCAGCATCACGAACCATGGGCGGCTGCATTTACCACGTCCGACTGTCGAGGGCTGAGCAGCACGCTGTCTCACTGGTACCCCCCAAGCGCAAGGCGCTCCCACGCAGAGTGGAAGCGTGCTGGGTGGGTGGCAGTGGGCACCTGACGGCGAGGAGACTCGATGCTATTTTCTGCAGACTGCAGCTGTGCATCTGCCCCGCCAGCGACCAGGGTCGGCCTAACTGTGATCGAGGACGGATGCAGAGCCAAGCCTGTCCATCCATCGCACGCTTGACGGAGGCGACCCGGGGTGCTTCCGCCGCCCCTGCTGGAGGCCGCCGGGGGCACAGACAAGCCAGCGCGGCCGTCGTTGAACGAGCCTCGCGACGAGTGCCAGCACGAGATGACAGGAGCCGTGTCCGGGCCCTCGTCGTCCCCCCGCTGGCAGGACATGGGGCATGGGCATGCTCCGGGCTGCTCTGGCGCTGCAGGGCGCGGCCGCCAATGGCCAGCGCGGTCACAAAAGGTCGCTTGTGTTTTCGGGCGGTGGGCGGTGGGCAGTGGGCAGTGTCACGGTCTCTGGTGCTCCGGCATGGGTTGCCAGCCGTCGCAGGCTGCGCGTGCGTCGCTTTGCGCGACATCGCGCATTCGCAGCACTCTGGCGCTGCTCAGCGCTGTCGTGCCCCTCTGCCGTCTGCCCGCGGGTGTACCGTGTGCAGCGCGCGGCCTCTGGCGGTGGCAGCCAGTTCCCGTCTTCCGCGCATGGTTGTCGTCGACGGTGCAGTAGCGGCGACGTCGTGCGTCGGCGGCGGCCAGCAGACCCTGGTGAGGCCGGCCGACAGGGGCCCCGCCTAGCGCGCTGAGCAAAGCCGCCGCCGGGAAGAGCATCATAGACGCTTGACGCTTGACGCTTCTGCCTTTTCCTCTCTGGCGGGGCCATGGAACCACTAGGGCCGTGCCCAGCATGCATCATTGCTGATTTGCGGTGCGGCCAGCCAAAGGCGCGTCCCTCTGCTGGACCTCACCGCACTCTGCACATTCTTATACCGGTGGCGGTCCCTGCGCATTGCCTCGAGGTCACGGGCCTGCTATACCCTCCACTGCCCACCACTGCCTGCTGCAGCTCCACTCTCCACCCTCCACCCTCCACCCTCCACTCCACTCCGCGTCTGCCTCGTTCGCGCTGTCTCCCTTGCTGTCTCCATCGACGACTTGCCCGACCAAACCAACCCATACTCAACCCACACTCCCTGGAATCCCTTCCACTAGCTATCCTCGACCTGTTTGGTCCCCTCTTCCAACCGTCTTTCTATCTTCTCGCTCTCGGGTGTTGTCCACGACGACAACCCCATCGAATATTTCAAGCTGGCTACCCAAACGCTTCCCGCCCCCCACAACCCACACGCTCATTACCCACACCGACGACCTCAGTCCTCACTTACGCCCCCTTACAACAACGATCCAAAGACATTCATAGAAGATTCTCTTCCTCGACAAGCTGGTTTTCCTCATCCAGACCGCCCATGGTTGGCCCGTCAAGGGCAAAGCGGCATTGATAGACCGGTCCAGATGTCGCGGCCGACTGCACCAAGACCAGAGCCGACTGCCCTACGGAATCCCTCGCGGAGCTATCACCAGCCAAGCCCCCAGATATCGCCCACGGATCCACACCCCAACATGTACCCGTTCCCACGAGATAGGTCCCACGATGGGTTCCGCGCTCCACCGGTTTCCCTACCATCGCTGCGCCAGTTGTCCAACACGCCTCCAACTCCCTCTTTTGATAGACGATCTGGAAATCCACTAGGGGTACATTCTATCTTAAACCCTCAGGCTGATTTGATCGAGCAGCAGCGAAACAGGAGACGGAGCGCATCACAAATGGAATCGCCCTCGCCCGTTGAGACACTGCCTCCGCAGAGCCTTCCGTCGATTAGTCGACCAACGAGTGTGAGTTCGACTCTAGACGAACCCCTTCCGAGCCGACAATTCCAACCTCCGGGACGCCCACCAGCAAGGCACATGCCGAGTCCTAGGTCGCCTGCTCTACATCGCGCCCAAAGCCTCAGTGTGCTGAATCCTCCAACTGGCACGATCGATGCGCATCAATCACCATTCCTATCAGCCAGTACTCGACCGTTCGGACCTGATGCCGTGACCTCGCAACCTGCTCTACCAACACCGCCTGTTGGTGGACGCGTTACCTACTTTCCCAGCGTGCCTCCGACAGCACCCACACCGCCGCCGAACATGATGAGAAACGAATTGCGCCGTGCTAGTACGCACTTTCCACAATCCGGAAGTGCCAGTCCCATTACCTCGTACTCTCCGTACAGCGGACCAGCCTCGATTGCGTCGACTCAGTTCGAAGGATCTAGTCAACATGGTTCCTACATCGCGGCCCCAAACACCCAGATGCAAGATCGACAGAACCCGCCCATAGCCATGGAGACGGAGCGCAGTACGATCCCTATGGCTCCCTCTGGTCAAAGCAGTATCCAGATCATGACAATCCATAGCCAGCAAGGCCATCGAGTACAAATACCTGTCGACGTTTCTGCTGCTTCCAAAGTCGCCGACGAGAAGCGAAGACGCAATGCTGGCGCCTCGGCACGATTCAGGCAACGAAGAAAGGAAAAGGAACGCGAAGCCTCTATGAGCATCGCCAGGCTCGAGCAGCAGCTACGTGAAGCCATCGAAGATATCGACTTTTATCGAGGTGAACGAGATCACTTCAAGTCAATTGTATATCAGCAGCCCGGAGCAGAGCGACACTATGCGAGACCCCAGTCTCCCCGACTGAGGAGGGTGTCGATATCTTTCTCAACCGCGCCCTCTTCTACCGGTGGTTCCGAAGGGTCACCATACTCGCAGTACGACGACGATCCTCGAGAGCTTGAACGCAATGTGCGTAGAAGAACTAGCAACTACCATCCACCCACAGGCCCTGCGCCGCAACTAGATGGACCAGGTCCTCAGTCACAATCCTATCCTGTGGCTTCGTTTCCTCCTGTCAATTCCCAACCTGCCATGTCCCCGAGTGGTCTTCCGCCCCGGCACTCGTTCGACCGACCCTGGCCTCCCCGAGAAGTGCGCGAATAGAGGAGTACAATCAACCCGACATTGTACATGCCAAAAAAAGCTACCTGATCATTCGCGGTGGGGCTTTGCTATTCACTCGAAATATTTTCTTTTGTAAATTGATACCCAGCAACGGTGGCTTTTTGTATTGTTTGCGTCGCCTTCTCAGCTATATGGATACTTGTAGTTCCTAGCTCATATTTCATTACTCTTACACCAAACTCATAAAGTCACCACGCCTAGAATTCATCATCCTCGCGGATGCCTTCGCCGATACCACAGAAAGTTCGTTTTCCTATCAAATATTCACATGCAGACGGCCAAGATCGCCTGTTTTTCTTTTCTGGTTACTTCGTCCTCTATTCGGTATTTTAGTGGGAGTAGGATGGGACGGGCAATAGCGGGATGGTATGGCCCCACCGCCCTAGTACAGTCAGTCATAGCAACCCAAGTCACAAGCAATGCAACCAGGCATCAAGATGTCAGAATCCCACATAACTTTTTTTCTCCAAATACTCCCACACCTTACAATCCATAATGTACGTCCTGTCCTTGGAGGCTGATATCTGACCCCGAAGGCCGACGCCAGCCGCATGGGCTTTGCAAAAGCAAGCTCCCGAGCCCGTCTCCATTCGCGCACGGCACGCTCGCTCGCGCACGCACTGGTCTCTAGCCGCTTGGAGCGCGACCCGATCGTGATAGCGTCGCGTGGCCTCGAAAGCGAACCTGACCATCGGGAAAAGGCTAATGATTTTGAGTTGAGCACGATGGGTCGAGAGTGTTGCTTTTTCTGTCCCGAACTCTAGGGTATCCCCTGAGAGCGGCTGAGGCCTGAGCAGAGCTAGGTAGGTCTGTCTTGTCTAGTAGCATCCTTTGGTAGGGCGCATTACTCAGGACCTCATACTGGCTTACGGTAGTACTCTAGGGAAATAATACTTGCTATGTTAACTCCACGTACTCGGCTTGACAGGCCGCTTGGTACGGCGTATATCTATCATATTGCGTATCGCGCGGAAATGTCTCAGTCGATGCGCGCTCTACCTAGACGATACCTACCCTTAGTGATGGGCCTTCTGTTCCCGCTTGATTCAGCGACGACAATCTTATCGGACCCGCCTGGCGTTTTTAGTTTGATTGGTGGACTTTGGTGATGGGGTAGTACTAACTTTACAAAGGTAGTGCTACAACCATTCGGACGAGAGTCTTCAGCAGATCGCGGGTTGAGACTGAAGATCGATCTTGCGTGCCTATACCAGTGAAGTTAGTCACATGCAGGAACAAGAACAGGTCCGTGTCTGAGCACTCTTTACTCGGTAGATCAGGCACTGTTTTCAAGCAAAGCAACGTGTAGTTCTGTTTTTGTTTGCTCTGTACTGTTCACATACTATCTCTGTAGATCTTGTGCGCCGACGATAGACTATCGACCGTCGACAGCCCGACTCTCGAACCTTACTCACCCGGTGCGGCCCGGTCAACGGACGGCTTTCGATACACACGACAGATGGCCTAGAGGCGGACGGCCCAGCTCGAGCTAGTAGCCTAGTACTGGACTGCCACCACATGCCTTCAGGGTCCTCCTGGTAACGTACCGCTATCGATCCCGCTACTCGCTAACAAAGGTGGGGAACAGTCTGGAAGATATCGCTCAGTAAGCGATATTTACATGTATTTCCACGCCTTCCCCACGTCTGGTGGAAACAGTCAGGCCCGTGCTGCTCGAAAGCAAATGCCGTGGGAGGAGCATTTTGCGAGACAGCCAATCAGGTCGGCGATATAACGAGGTGGAAAATTCACTTTCTTGAATAGGACTCTTTCAGCGCGACTAGTCTAGTCAGCTACTAGTCCGACCGTTCCGCCGGTCGGTGTGTGTACTCCGTACGCTCTCGCACGACCTGGAATCTGGGTCCCCCACAACAGTGCCTCGTCTCTTGTGCTGTGGTGGCACTCAGGAGAATGTCTTCGACGGCGACTAACAGGCTGGGCGGTTTTCCACCATCCGTTGCAAGCGTGGTGGCACACCGTTAGGATTCTCGACTGATTGACTGATAGGCACCCGCCCACCCGAAACTTTTCGGAGTTTTATTTCGAATAGACTTTGGTTGGCGGTCTGGGAGACGTATGGGGGCGTAACCGGTCCGTCGCTAGGGGGACTCTAAATAGAGTTCCTAATTCGGAGATAGCGGCTTTGCAACATCATGCTAGCAAACTAGAAAGTATCCTAACTCCGCATGTTCTGCACGCTGCTGCACAGCAAGGTTCGGATGGGGACTGCCCTAGGTATGGATTGCTACCTACCTAAGCGACGAGAGTCACAACCCATTCCCCCTAGTGGTGCTGGACCCTGGTGATTGCCTGATGACGCGCATGCGACTCTGGTCCCGTGAGCGCTCCTTCCTCCTGAGGCTGACCAACCGTTGAAACGCGGCACCCTCTGGATACCTCACTTGTGCAATGCTGCATCCACCCCACCCAAACTGCCATCTGCAGTCATCCGCACACGTTGAAACCACCCGCCCTCTTCTCGCCCTCGAAGCTCCGCTGGCACTGCAGCACAACTCAACTCAACTCAACTCAACTCGACCACGCCCTGCATCCATTCGATAGCGACAGATAGCGGCATGGCTTCCGGTTCCCCGCGGCGCGCTCTAGCCACACCGCTCCTTCCAACCCTCCATTCTGTGTTCACACCAAGCATCTGACGATGTGGACCAAGAGTCCCATGACAGGACTATTCTTTGTACGGAGAGTTGTACATTTCATCACTGCGAGTCGCGACCGCAAGGGCAAGTGTCAGCAAAGGCCAAGTCGACTTAGCCCCTTTGGGGGACACAGACACGTTAACATGAATCAATCAATCAATCAATCAACCGAGTCGCGACTCATGCTGACCGCTTCATCAGGCCCAGAAGATGCTCATCCTATTCGGGAAATGCACGATGTGCATCCAGCTTGGCACAGGCCTCGCCAGCACGCATGTGAGCCGACTCCACAAGCCGAACGTTCCCCGTTGTTGAGATAATGTCCGCTGCATGTCCTGAAATGGAGAAGAAGCACGGCCTCTTCCAACAGCCCGATTGAATCCGTCCGCAGGAGTCAGACGTTTACACGTTTGCCCGCATGGGGGGCAATGCTGACATCACGGCACGCTCGAGTCTCGCCTGTGCCACCAGATCGGATATCCGGGCGGCGAGGATGGAAGTTCCCTCACCGTTTTCCCTCAGCTCGGTGCCCGGCTGCAATCAAAATGCATCTATCCGTGCTCTGGTGATCTGTCCACCGCCTAGCGCAGCTGCCGTAGCGGGCAAACTCGACGTGCTCTCGGCCCGCTCGTAGTGGTAGATTGCTGCTGAGGTGAGATGAGGTCAAGTTCGGCTCCGAGCTGTCATCCACCGATCCATCGATACCGCTGACGGCGTTGGTTCCGCCCGGCTTCTCGTCAATCAAATCAGAGCCAAGCTGTCTCTTCTTCTGGCCAACCGACTTTCCCCTTTTTCGACTGGTCGTGTACATGACTATGGATGAGCTGCACATGTCCCACTCTGACACGTGTATATCAACCTCACCGCATGTTTTGCTTGCATTTCCATGCAGACCACCATCTCCAAACGCAGCCCACTGGCCAACCGACCGCGCTCTTCTCCGTCTGTGCCCAGCAAATCCCAATCCGCATCCCCAAACTGGGCAGGGAATCTTGTCAGAAACATCATACGTCAAACCGACCAAGTGCAAAGTCCGATGTACCCACCCACCCCCCGTGGTAAATGTCGCACAGCATCGGTCATGCTGTCCCAAAATCGTGAGTCCAATATGCACGGCCAACGCAGCGCGTCTCCACAACACCCCGGCATCCCTGTCTCCCCTCACGTCTCGAGTCTCGTGCAACCATGGACTCGAGATTGTCGACGGGCGGGCGCGGGGCTCCGTCGGCGCTTATGCATGTGATGAGGCGTTGCGCAAGATGGGAACGGGCCTTGCTTATGCACGAGAAAAACGCAATCCCTAGCTACCGTGCCGACGGTCGCACGGCAGCCAGCCAGAAGGCTTTTTTTGCGATTTGCGAACGCGAGCGGGATGAAACGACAGTCTCCCATTAGACTAACGCAAGATGGAGGAGAAAAAAATCCAACAACTACCGCGTGAGCATTTTCGCGATTGCGAGACACTCTTTGTCGAGGCCGCGACGGCGAAAGACGGTAGCTTTTGGCTTCGATCGTCCATTTGCCAACGGGATTGTTGGCCTACCGTCGTTCAGGCTGCACCTCATGGCCTAGTTTGCATATCCTCTGCAGGCGTACTTGTACGCCATTCCCTTGAGGCTCGTGGCAAATCAAGAAAAAGAATGCTAATATAGCTGTATGTATGGACACGTACGTGTGTGTATGTACGTCCGACTCCGGCCGGTCCTCTGCAGCATGGTGCTGCGTGCAGCATGTACAGACATATGTACATATGTCTGTATGTATGTATGCAAGCACAGGGGCCCTAGCCATAGAGGGGCTGAGGGAGGGGTGCCAGTGTGTGCGATTCGGAGCGAAAGAAAGCTTTGGGCTCCGACAGCCACTCCACCCCACCCACGCTCCCCTCCCCCCTCGACGCAGCGCGCAAAAACGCAGGCCAGCAGTTTGGGAAACGGGCTGGGCTGGGCTGTGATGAGCTGCAGCGGCCGGCAGTCATGTGAGCGGGAATTCCGCGCAACCCGTCCACGGGTTTGCTTTGCTTTTGGCCAACGACAATTCTGCGGCACGCGTGGCCAATCACAAAATTCAGTGTTACCCGCACGCCTCTCGAGCGCGGTGGTTGGTTGGGTTGCTTTTTGCCTGTGCAATAACCAGCACGAGACTCGACGCGATGCAGGTTCCAGCCCACCCGAGCCTAGCCCATCCCGTCGCCTGCCACATTGTTTCCACAATCACGTACAGCAACTGAACTGAACTGGGCTGGGCTGGGCTGGATTTTCATACAGCGGCTAATTATAGGGTGCTGGGGCAGGGGCTCCGCGTTTGATTTGAGGGCTGAGCACGTGGGACGGTGTTAATTGTGACGCCTTTCAACGCCGGCTGCGTGCAGCGGTGCACTCGGCGACGTTACAATTCACCATGTGGGAAATACACTTATGTGCGCACAAGGGGCACTTTGAAAGATTTCAATGTCGGGCAACGTTTCCAATACACGGCGGATTGATTGCTATTGCAGGTAGCACGCACGTCTCCGCAGCCCGCATCGCGCCCCATGCACGCCTCATGTACAACTGTGGCGCAGACCCAAGCAAGAGATGAGACAGACTGCAGCGGTAATAATGGACAGTCGGCGTCGCACCAGAAGAAGCAAGCCATGAAGATAAGCAGCGGGCCAGCGGGCCAGCGGGTCAGCGGGCTCGCAAGACGAGGGGCGGGCTCGCAAGACGAGGGGCGGGCCGGCCTGCATCTGGAAGCTACGGAAAGGATCCTCGACATGGGTGCCGAATTGTCAGCATGCAAGTTTGCGGCGAGGAGATACCATCCTACAGGACGCCAACCGATAGCGAACAGTTCCGTGACGACGGCGGCGCAGTCTGATCGGTGTGACCAGCTTACGGAGGATTGCGTCTAGGAAATCACCGCGGAGTCGTGGCGTGAGCCAGTAGGTGAGGGTTCCCGCTATGTCGTAATATTGTGGAAGCCTTGTGATGAGAACTGTTGTTACATGTTCCGTACTACTCGAATGGGGAGCGGTTATCCAGGAACGAGGCGGAAATGCGGTACGTATGGTAATGCTCTGAGTGGTGGGGTTGCGTGGGGGACGCTGGAGGCCTGTCATGCGCCGCGTGCCTATCTCCGAATGCTTCATTAAGCCTGAACACGCAATACGTTGTCGAGCTGGGATTGCTTGGCCCAGCGTTCGCGAGGGCCCGGAGGTCGGTAGCTTGGCATGATGCAGATGTGTTGTGGGCGGCGCAGGAGTCGTCCTCACCCTCCGCCGACGCCAAACCTCATCCGAAGGGTGTGCAGTTGATGCAGCGTGCTGGGCGAAAGCGAGGTGCTGGCACTAGCCCCTGCGCCTGTCTCGGAGCGCCTGAAGACTTGGTAATTCTCGTGCTCCTGTAGGAGTGTGTCGATGAGGGTAAAGTCACCAACCACACCCTGGCCGGACGACAGCAGATCCAGGGCGTCAGCATGACCGGACTCGGTAGTTGATGGTAACAGGGTGTCTTCTTCGTCTTGGTCGGCACCGGCGTCTGACATGGTATCCGTTCGGCGTAAAACACCCCTTTCTTCCGAGTCGGCGTCTTGATCGCGGTCCATGTTCGTCATCGGAGGCTCCGCATGCTCTCCCGTGTTTGATTGTTCTCCTTCCGCCGACCTCGACTCCGAGCCTCCTCCGGAAATCTTCGCAATTCGTTTCTTCAGATCCCTTCTCTTCACATGCACGGAGACCATGGTCAGCTGCAACACTAGTATACAGATATCCAGCGCAACGAGCTTCCATTTGCTCGTCGGTCCTTGCTGCCCGATGAAGTCGATCATCAGTCCGCCATGCAGGTAGCCCCGAGTGTCTTCGCCCGCAGCAGGCTCTGGGTATAGCAGATGCAGAAGGAAGTTTATAGTGAAGGCGAACAGTATCAGAGGGAGGAAGGGCTTGTGCTCGTCGTGTTGCCGGTTGAGCGCGAAGTCGGGAAGGGGTGTCAGGAGGGCGGCGTGGATGACAGCTCGGACGAAGAACCAGAAAAATGAACAGCTATAGCCGCACCATCAGCATAGTCCTGTAGACGCAATCGGAAGCAACGTACTCCAGATAATAAAGCGTTACAAGCTCCAGAAATACCAGGTAGTCCAGCTCGCGCAGCAACAGATCCAGGAACAGGACCCGCTTCCTCTTTGCATCCACACGTCTCGTCTTCGCTATCTTGTCACGCGCGTGTACCTCATCCTCCTCATCAATCTCATCTACCCTTTCATCAGCAGTCGCGTCCGCATCCGAGAGTAGGCTGCTACCGTGCGGACCCGCCCGGGACGATTCGGCCTCGTCGTCCATGGCGCAGGTGGCAGACTGCTCGCAAGCCGCTTCCGCTCATGAAGACGGCGGTGAGCTGTAAACTGTAGATGGGAAACGTTTGGTGGGTTGACTCTGGATCAGGCTGCCGGTCGTACGTATGATGTATGTCGTGCAGGGGGAGGCGCCGGCGCGCGTCGGGGATTCGGTCGGCGAATGGAAAAACAGAAAACGCCGAGGTTCAGCCTGGGTGGAGCTATGGGCACGAGTGATGAAGTAATTGATCAGCTCCGCATTTCGAAGGCTTTCACGCACGCACGCACGCTTTTGTGTATACGCTATCGTGCGGGGTTAATTGGGCTGGACCTATTGGACAGCTTTCATTGAAGCGAATTGTGGACGGCCTTCGTGGGAGCCTTGGGTGGCGACACAGACAGCAACTCGCCGCCGCGACTTCCACTCTCCTCACTCACAACATGTCTTCACCACATAGCGCGCCGTTGCCGTCGTCTTTCGATGAAAATGAGTTCGTCTCCTTCCTATACTCCCTTTAGAGCACCTATTCACGTCCTATCCCATCCATTCCACCCGGGAAAGTGCGCCTCTACTAACCCCTCCCCTCCAGAGACTTCTACAACGAAAACCGGTCGTCCAAAATCTTCCGCCGCCTACGCGAAGAGCCGCTCATCCCCTTCGGCTGCGCCCTCACTGTATGGGCCATCGTCGGCGCCACCCGCAGCATGCGCAAAGGCGACCACAAAATGACCAACACGTATTTCCGGCGGCGGCTGTACGCGCAGGCCTTCACGATCGCGGTGCTGGTGGGCGGCAACGTGTACTGGCAGAAGGACCGCGTCAAGCGCAAGGACTATGAGAAGAAGGTTGAGGAGGGGAAGCGGCTGGAGAAGAGGGAGAGGTGGTTGAAGGAGTTGGATATGCGCGATGAGGAGGAGAAGGCGTGGAAGGAGGGGAGGGGCAGAAGGAGGGCTTATTTGCAGGAGAGGGTCGAGGAGGTGGGCGAAGTGGTTGGGGAGGGGGCGAAGGGCGTGACGGAGCAGGTGAAGGAGAAGACGAGGGAGTTGAAGGATAAGGTTGTGGGGGATAAGTGATGGGATGCGTAGAGGTGCTTCGAAGGACCAATGTTATGGCTGCAGTCATGCCGTTTTTGAGACGGGCATCTTGGACGACACTCGGGAAGAAATACGCCCAGGCCCATGCGCCTTCACTGTATATTGCTGAGACTTTGTAACAGTACGCATCTTGGGGTTTCAGTCTGGTATGGTAGAGACTCATGGGTCTTTCATGTTCAGTTTGAACATATCGGTCATGCTGTAAATGTCGAATGCGTTTATGAAAAGAAGTCCACTGGGCTGCATGTGATTAACTGATACTACCTCGGCGAAAATCTATTTAGCAGGGCTCGCATAGGCAGAGAGACCACTCTAGACCGCCACAAGG
Organism: Massariosphaeria phaeospora; assembly: GCA_011032825.1. Classification (NCBI taxonomy): domain Eukaryota; kingdom Fungi; phylum Ascomycota; class Dothideomycetes; order Pleosporales; genus Massariosphaeria; species Massariosphaeria phaeospora. The sequence goes on from JAADJZ010000002.1 coordinate 1,172,032, forward strand.
GATCTATTAGCTAGGTAACATGGCCTGCCAAGAGATAAGCTAGACCGCTGCTCACGTAGGTAGAAAACCCTATGCCTGGTGTAGAAGCGAGCGGCTTGGCTGATACTCTGAGCAGATTGACTCGGTCGGGTTCACCTAGCCAACAGATGCCTTGTGGCGCTCTAGAGTGGTATCTCTGCCTGTTCGAGCCCTGCTAAATAAAGCAGCGAGGATAAATGTAATTATGAGTCTCGTAAAGGTAGGGTAAAGAGCAAGGGGTCTCTTATATTCAGTTGAACCTATCTCTCTTATGCTACAAATGTCGAATGCCTTTATGAAGAGAATTCTACTTAGGTACCTGATAGTAATATATGCTTTTGGGAGTGCGAGTCCCGCAAGGGCCGCTCATGCAGCCTATCAGACGGAAAATGCGGGGTATCCAACCATTGTCGGATTCAACTGCTTCACCACTTTACCTCATCACTACCGAAATGAACGCTCGATAAAGTTACCCTATTTACGTCTCGTGGAGCACATTACGATACATCAAAATGTCGGCGCCGCTCACAAACTATATAACCTATTCTCTCCCCAGAGTCCCCACCTCCCCGGCCCGCACTCGGATAGGCCATCTTGACCACACGACCTCGCTCATAACACCTCTATCATGGACATCCGGCACTCCGCTCAGCACTCTCTATGAAGTAATTAAAGCTGGTCCAACCAACATTCTTGCTAGCGATCTTCCCGCACTGTCGCTCTCTAGCGTCAAGGTATTACCACCCCTTCCTACTCGCGATGTGATTGCCATCGGAAAGAACTACCCCGAACACGCTAAAGAATTTAACAAATCCGGGTACGATGCAAGCGACAACGTCGACATCCCCTCGCACCCGGTAGTCTTCACCAAGCGCAGCACGAGTATTATTGCCCACGGAGAAGACATTCTGCTTTTCCCCGAGTTCACGGAAACGCTTGACTACGAGGGCGAAATCGGTGTCATCATAGGGAAAGGTGGGCGCGGTATTAAGCAACATGAGGCGGCGGAATATGTTTGGGGATACACGATCCTCAACGATGTGACTGCGCGGGAACGCCAGCGTGACCACAAGCAATTCTATATTGGCAAGAGTGGCGATACGTTCTGCCCGATGGGACCCATAGCTGTGCCGAAGACGGCGCTCCCCCCAGTGCTATGCCTAGAAACAAGAGTGAACGGAAGCTTGAGACAGAAAGGCTCAACGGCAGATCTCATTTTCTCGGTGCCCAAGCTAATCGAGACGATTTCCGAAGCGCAGACACTGAGACCAGGAGACGTAATAGCGACAGGAACGCCCGCTGGTGTGGGCTTTGGACTTGAGCCGCCGCAGTTCTTGAAAGAGGGCGACGTGGTTGAGATCTCAGTCAGTGGATTGGGAATGCTTCGGAATAAGGTTGGAGTTGCGGGTGCAGCGCCGTCGGGGACGCCCACTTACGTTCAAGAGCCTCTGCCAACAGAAATGAACATTCCAAGCGGGAAGGGATATCTGGAAGTGGGCGACAAGCTGTTCTACGCGCTAGTGGGTCCAGATGCGACGAAGCCTCCCATCCTCTTCATCCACGATCTGTCCGACTCGCATACTTCTTTCTATCCGCTCATCCACGAAATTAACCTACACATGTCCCACCGCTGTATCCTGTATGACTTCGAAGGCCACGGCTTAAGTCCCACAAAACCACCCTCGGTCATATCGATACAGTCGCTTGCCTCAGATCTCTACGCGATATTCACCTTTTTGAAAACGAACCCCGTGCAAAAGGCGACCATCATCGCGAACGGCATGGGCTGTCTTATAGCCGCGACCTTCGCAATCCAGTATCCAGAATTTGCGGAGAAACTTGTCATGATCAACCCGCCGCTATCGCCCTCCCCAACGCATCACAGAGAAACGTTACGCTCAAAAGCACGTGCAGTTAGAGAGTACGGAATGGCCGCGCTCTCTGACGACTTCATTGCAGAAACAGGCAGGCAACCCGTAGCGTGGGCCCCTGGCGTCCAGGCGAAGTTGAGCCAGGACCCAGAAGGCTTTGCAAAAGCGCTGACGGCGTATGCGGAGGCTTTGGAGGTAAAGTTGGAAGTCAGTGGATTAGAAGCGGAAGTGCTTGTAGTCTCGGGCAATAAGAATGTTGATAATGTGGACGATTTTACCGACTCGGAATGGGTGAGAAACTTACCACATGCGAGGCTGGAACTGGTGGAGGCGCCTAGTTCGACGTGGCTTTTGGATGACTATGAAAGGGTGGGGAGAGCTGTGCAGGGCTTTCTCTGAAGATTGATTTTGAGACTCTTCGTTAGTTCAAGACTTCTTGATGTGGACGGAAGATCGTTCGGCGAGCATTCAATTAATGTTTGCGAATACTGATGATTGAAATTCGAATCCCAATCACCACGTACTAGTCCAGACATTGGTTGACGTACACAGGTTTGAATAACGTGATTTGTTATTACTTTCATAGTATTCTTTACTACTACGCACTGATCATGCTTCTGTAGCTATTGACGCTGTCACGTTCAGATCACATATCTACCAATAACAAACAAATTGTGGAACCTGGCTTGCTTCTCACACCTTAGCCGCGCTCTTCGAATTATCTGGCAGATCCTTCGAGGGTGAACCGACACTAGATATAGCCCGATGTTGTGCTGTCATGGTGTCGTTTCCTCCTGGTCGGTTGCTCCCAACCTCTGCGGCATTGGGCCTATCGCGCTCGTTGGTTACGGACATAGCTTGCGTGATCGAAGGATGTGCATGTTGGTTTGGAAGCAGTATACGAGGTGCGAGACAAGGACCGCTGTCATTTTTGCGCTCGTTGGTATTGCGTACATGATCATGGGGAAGAGGATGTCGGTGTTGGAATGGGAGCCGTGTGTCTGGCGCGAGGAGCCGTGAAGTCTTCTGATTCTCGACATTGTGTTCCTTGGCTAAGTCGTTATCGTCGTGGCTGATGTCTTTTTTGGACATGGCTAATTGTTTCGTATGCCAGGCTCAAAGACGCTTTCTTGGACAATCAACGAAATTAGGAAAGGGGATACCGACACTTATTAGCCTCATTTATAGTCCAGTTCTCACAAACTGCGCCAGGGTCAAACATGCTACAAACTGCGGTTTGGCTAGTCACGAGTGTTCCAGCACAGTCTAAGACTTCTAAACACAACCGGCGAGGAGCAAATATGTGAGAAACTCGCACGGTTCCGCTTAATGTTAAGATGGAAAGCCGAGCATCATCGTGATATTTCGAGCGCCAATAATCAAGGCACAAGTATTTTGGCGGCGTCGATTAATCACGTGTTATTATGTAATCTCTGTCACCACACCCACGTGTTCTCCAAATGCACTCATTTTGACCGAAAGTTATGTAGTATCTGAGGGTCACCCGCGTACATACGTTGATGTATTTAAGGTCCAGAGCTTCCTTGAAAAGGCTTCTTCGCTGAGTGCTCCTTGCCCGGAGGTCTCTGTGGACCTACTCTGTTCACGAGTCTGATGGATGATCAGTTGATTGAGCTATGCATCCCGGAATAGGCTACATTAATGCATTAGAATGTGGGTAATATTTATTCAACACAAGTTTCACACCATATCCTTAGTATCCCTGAAAAGACTGTCTGTACTACTCTCTCGGCCATCTTTCATACTGTTTTCCTCCTTCCCATGAACTTTCACATCGACTCTAGTCACTACTCGAATTCGATCCTCTGCATCGTGGTCCGCATCGAGTCTCTGAGTATCCCGACCCTGTGATAGCGATTTCAACGGCACGCCGTATGATCCTAGTGCGCCCATGATCGAAGACCGTTGTCTGCCGTGCGAGTTCTCAAGTCCATGACTTCCGTGTGTGTTTCGTCCGGAGGAGTTGTTCAGGCCTGATATCCATTGGGAAAGAAGCGGTCGTAGAGTCGGAAGACAGGCGCATATGAGTGCGACGTTGATTTCGACGATAGAGAAAGTGGCTACGGGGGTATTATCATAGGCCGGATCGCGAGATTGAGTGATGACCCGAAGCGAGTTCAGGCGCACTATTGATATGATGCAGACACTGATAGTTATGTTAGCAATGTAGAGAGTTAATCGGGTAAACCGGAATCCACTTACATAATACCAAAGGCAAACACTCCAAGCAATAACATCTTCTGCCTCTTCGCGAGCTGCAGATTTCTGACGACAGGCATTGGCAGGATAATGATCATAAAGTCCGTGACAATGTTTATGGCGGCATTCGCGAACCACGATGCGAACGTATTGATGCATTTCCCCTCGATTTCCGGCTTCCAGTACTTTTGTACCGGCCAGCAGACAAAGATGCAGGCAAGCACCGAAGCCATGGTGTAAGCCACGATAATGGCAATGAAGCTCCAACACCAGATTTGGAACTTCCGGGTTGGGAAAACGCGTTGGTATTGCACAAGAATGGCAATCTTCGTGAGACCGATGGAAGCGCAATAGGTGCTTATACTAACGTAGATACCCTAACCATAGAATTAAAGACGTATTCAGAGAGATGGAAGTAGAAACCAACGATTGATATATTCGTGAGCTGCTCGCCCGTCAAAGTGGCACCAGGACTCCCTAGACCAAATCCAATTTGCATTCCGATGGTGATGACGGTAGCGACAGAGCAGACCTGTTTGCAATGTCAGACTTGCATTCGATATCGGAAAGGGCTGTACACACCCAGGATGAGATGAGAACCCAGTCTTCCCAGCCTGGCGACCGAATGATCATGAACCGAGTCCATAGGCGCAAGGCAACGAAGGCGCTACCAAGCACTGCGAACAAACTGATGACACTGGCAGTCTGTATAGCGCGTTGTGTGAGGGCCATGGCGTCAATCCCCGGATAGCAGTGCGTGTGCTTTCAGAAGAAAAGAAAACCGACGAGAACTACTTGTACAGTCAGGGGGAAAGTGGGTCAGACACCGCGATTGCGTCTGCTAGATATACTTGTACAAGCGGCAGCGGGCGGATCCCCCTCATGCATGTTACCGGGGAATGGATCCCGCACATGGCCTGTCATGCACGGACGTTGGAAGGTTGCGGGGAGGCGAGGACGCAAGGCAAATGGTGTTCGGGAAAGTTTCGCCAATAGTATACTCAACGAAGGGAAGCTACCTCCAGTCTAGGTTAAAGGTCAGCGACTTGATGCGCTATGAACTCTAGCCGAAGTGCGGATCAGGCTTCCCTTCTACTGTCTGGTCTGGGAGCTGAGTTACGGGGGAGACATGACGGGGATGCGGAAGATGTGAGGAGTTGTGATGGCATGCAGAACCGGCAGGAGGATTGCAAAAGAAGTAGTTTAATGGATTTGGCAAGACGTCGCTTGACTGCGACAGCGGCACACAATGCGGCGTGCGTCAGCAGGCTACCATGCACAGCCAACGTAAGCAGAGAGACTCAAAGCAGAGGGTCGAGGAATTGTACGAGAAGCACGGCCAGTTTTCTAGGCTCGGTACTAGAGTTTCTAGCCGTGTTTACCTACTTCCTTCAAGGCCTCTGTTCGACTTGGGGTTGATTTTGTAGTTCGTAGTGGTATTTATGGTATCTTTTTTGACTGGTGTTATTGGTTTAGTTGGTTGGGCTTCTCAGCTTCGTGGGCAGATAAAGTTCTGCCACTGACTCGTATGTGCATGGTGCGGCACGTTGGACTGCGCAATGCCGCATGCGCATATTCACACGCTTACCGTGCCGTTCCAATACGAAACACATGGAGACATGCGCACTCCGTATCGTTCACACGGGTATTCGAGCCACCCAGTTGATGATTGTGTTCGCTGAAGTCGTACCGCCTGCATAGCATGCACAGCTGGCCCGCCATCCAGGAACTTTGGGTTACACAAAACGTGCGTCGCGTCTCAAGTTGTCTACGCGAGGATCTGCTCTTAGACTTGCTTCGTTGGGCCAAGTGGGTGATCCCGTGTGCTTTTCAAGGGTTGCCCCGCATCTCGCCTCTGCCTTTGGCGTTCACCACCGTCTCTGATCACGAAGTCGTAACCAATGGCAGTGCCTTCGTGTAGTCCGAGCACTGCTGCGGCATTGCGACCTGCCGGTTAAAGCACATAACCGTCGTTCGCACGAGAGAACGCTGCTTCCCAGCGATTCGCTGAGGAAGTTCGAGGAGTGGGAGAATACGACAAGGTAGCCTGATAGACAGAGGAAGCCCCTGACCGTAGCTGTGAGGTTCCTGAACCTTCGCTAGTTGCAGAACAGCCGAAGGATTGGACTGGCTCGAGCTTGTGATAAGCTCGTGCATCACGGTTCCTCACCCGTTCTTGTTCGGCTCGGCTCGGCCGAGTTACTTTTTCATTTCAAGCCATCCGTTCACGCCATAAGGCGGGGCGAAAGTATATCACCTTTGTCTGCACTCTTATCAGTCTCACATGCGATCAGGTCTGGCGGTAAGGTAACAAACTGCTGAATTGGCAACGTTGGTCTACCGGGTATCATCTAGCCTGACAGCGGATACCAAGGTAGCGCCGGGGAACCCTTGAAAGTTGGGACCGTTTTTGTGCGACCATCCTTGTCTCGGGCAGCGCCCGCCAGTGTGATTCTTGGTAGACGAAGCAGGCCAGGATCTTCTGCGCCTAGGCCAGAGTTTATTCTGCTTGCTCGCACCTGCCATCCCTCTAAAGTTTTCTAGCTAATGTTTTTTTATCCAGCCTCAGGACGTGTTCCTCCCATCAGCGACTCCACGTAGACTGCGTAGAGCTCTAAGTGATGATGGCTGGAAATTATTCGCGGGAGGCTTTCGAAATGGCTGATCCTTAAAGGATGTAGGATCGCCAAGCATGTGGGTCTAATACGCATGTAAGCTTAAGTGGCGTCGATATCGTAACAGGATATCTTGGAACTTGGCCCCTCCCTTGAGCGAGTCCTTGACATCGACACACGCTAGTCATCTGTCCACTCAATTGCTGTGTTGTCGATCAAAAAGATTTCATTCAATGGAACGAGTTCGGGATCTCGGGAGACAGCTCGATATATGATTGTCTATACCTGTCATTAAGGGTGACTTTCAATGTATGATTGTCTAATTGACATTTTGCGTGTGTGTGTGTGTGTGAGTGTGGAGAGATGAGGAGGACGAGAGAAGCGACTTTATCGGAGTCATCTTGACGAACCATGGTTCTGGGAGGCCCCACAAAATGGCCACCCATTCAGCTTCCGCTGAATACAAATAAGGCTCCCCTTAAGCATCCGCGCGAACTTTTATACCTGTCGTTGAGGGTGACTTAGATGCCAGACGGTCACGGTTTTTCATATTTAAATAAGCGATGGCCCCTCCACAACTCAAGATCCATCACCGTTCTATTGAAATCTTCATTGACTACCATTTGAACGTATCGGGACAGTATATGCTGCCGATATGCGCGCCCTCTACATCGGAATAAGAAGGAATATCTTCTAACTGTGAACGTCTACGTACACCAATATCTCCGGCTTTCAGCTTCAATGTCTGAAAACGGGCTCGGAGCAATGCTTGCACTTTTGTTCAACTTCAGCTTATGCGGAACACTCCGTAGACGGGTTAATTCGCCTTAGCTCGTGTGATGGCAACCGTGTAGTCCTACCTGGTATACTAAGTATATCATGTCCTAGGAAGAATCTTGCAAAGCTGAACGTCTGGTACGCTAGGCAGTGGTCATATAACGGAATGATTATTGCGGACTCGGATCACATGATAATAGGTAATTATGTTTGGCTATCCGGTCGTTCATTCTCCGAGATCCATCCCAGTTCGTATGAAAAGTTGGAGGGGTCCACTCACGTGAATTCGTGGAAAAGGATGCCAGCCATACTGCTCATCTTGCCGCTCACTTCAGCGTCCAGGTCCCCGCACTTCCTGTCGCTCAACTGAGGGAATCGGAATCCCCTGGGACAGACTCTGAGAACAGCTCTGTTCGGCTCTGCACTCTCTATGTTATGCAGCCACGCTAGGTATTTGTCTAGAAAATCCTCGCAGTCATCGCCTCTGCCATCCAACTGAAAGTTGATTACAACAACTCTTGCAAAAATGGACGAACCATCAGCAATTCCATCGGGGTCATCTTTTGTTGCAACTGCAATGAGCTGATAGACTTGCTCGACGTTGACCTGCTCTTGGGTTTGGAAGTAGTTGCTGTAAACAGTACCCCACATCTCAGTGTCTGGTTTTGTAACCACCAGGCGAGCGAGCAGAATCGCTTCTACGAAAGCTTTCGTGATACTGTTTTTATCCGCCTGAGCATTAGGCTGAGACATGTCCCATTGGGAAAAGTTTGGCAGTGAACGTTTCACACTAGTAGAGTTAGCCATGTCATATGTATACCTCATGAAAGAAAAGAGAAGGTTTGTCGTGTTAATAACATGTTTGTGTGCGAAAAGGTCAAAAAGGTATTTACAATGAGTCGGCTCAATTCGAAGTCAAAAGGCCGGATACAGATGGAAGCTTAAACTGGCCTTGAAAAGTATCACTAGCATGTTTATCGGCATTCACTTCATAGGTGCTCCGGTCAATAGTAGGATGTGGTGTACGGAGTATACTCGTCTACTGTAAACCTTGTGTTACCCGTTCCGTGTAGATCAGGCGCCCAGTTAGTCACCTCCTCTCGTACGTGTCTTTCCGCTAATAGATCTTTTCTGGCTTTCTACACTGCCCCACGCATAGTTATCGGTGAGCTGTGTCGCGAATACATCGGGGAATTGCCGATTGCTGGAACAGAGAAGGTCATGTGGATGTGGTGATAAAGCTCACGTGATCAGGCTACCTGTAGGCGCACGACTCCAGATGCCGATTATGTATCGCATAGCTAGATTAGGAGACATTGACTTGCGCATTTATTTGCATCCATTGTACGTAGGGGCGACACATAAATGCATATCAGCCAATCAGCCAGGCAGCAACATGATGTGGCTGTCTCGATCGACGAGGCGCATAAGTGGATCTTCGCCCCTATGCAAAAAGCTTAGAAGGGAATGAGAGACGCACCTGCTAGGATCCGTACTAGTCCCATCTGAACTCCGACAACAAAAACTACGAGTCCCAAACCGACCCTAACCTTGTGATTGTACGACTCCTCATAGCGCCAGCGGCTCTTCAGTCGTGTTGCACAATCGTACCAGCCCAATATCGAACCATGGTATTGCGAGACGACGCTCTCCCGCGGCAAGAGACCGATGCCACCAACCACTCTGCAGCCCCGAACGCCGACTCAGGCCTAGAGAACTCTGAGTCTATCATCTCTGCTGGCGCTCTTCCCAGTATACAAAACATCGAGGCCACCACCGTAGCATGGTCGACCGCCGCCATAACCTTTGCTTACATCATGATTTGGCTCACCTACTTCGTCGAGGGCATGCTGAACGGAACCGCGGGAGCCCTAAATCCTTATGTCACATCTGCCTTTGCGCTCCACTCGCTTACGCCAACCGTCAGCATCCTGAGCCAGGTCATCGGCGGCGTCACCAATATCACCCTCGCCAAAGTCTTGGAGGTATTCGGCCGGCCGCAGGGATATCTTTGCAGCGTTCTTGTCGCAACGATCGGGCTTGCAATGATGGCTGCATGCAATTCTGTACAGGCCTACGCTGCCGCGCAGGTCTTCTTCGAGGTTGGCAACAACGGCATTCAATACAGTTTGAGCGTCTTCATCGCGGATACCACCTCGCTGCGCAACCGGGGGTTGGTGCATGCTCTCGCTCGTTCATCCAATTTGATCACCTGCTGGCTCGGTGGTCCAATTGCGGCGGCCTTTTTGAGCGGACCAGGCTGGCGTTGGTGTTTTGGGATGTTCACTATCCTCGTCCCAGCCATATCCCTTCCACTGTTCGGGCTTCTGATGTGCCATGACTTCAAGGCCAAGAAGCAAGGCCTAGTACTGGAGCGCAAGAGTCCTCGTACAACCTGGCAGACTTTCGTCCACTACAGCCGCGAGTTTGATGCCATCGGCCTGCTTCTGCTCTCTGGTGGCATTGCTCTTTTGCTCCTACCGTTCAATTTGTACACCCTCCAAGCGGAGCGGTGGGAATCTCCCCTCATTATCTGTCTACTCGCTTTCGGTAGCGTTCTGCTTACTCTCTTCGGCGTGTGGGAGAAGTTCTTCGCCTCTGTCACGTTCATTCCATATTCTCTTCTCCAGGATCGTACGGTGTTCGGCGGCTGTCTGCTTTCAGTAACCCTGTTTATCAGCTTCTCTTCCTGGAACAGCTACTTCAGTTCTTCGCTGCAGGTGATGGATGACCTGGACGTCGCCGATGCCAGCTATGTGGTCCAGTCTTACTTCGTGGCCACTGTCCTGAGCAGCCTTACCATGGGCGGGCTGATACGCTATACTGGACGCTTCAAGCCCATGTGTCTGTTCTTCGCTGTTCCTATGAGCATTCTAGGGCTGATCCTGATGATATATTTCCGCTGGTTAAACGGTGAGATTGGGTACATTGTTATGTGCCGGATCTTTATCGCATTCGGGGCTGGCACTATCATTATCTGTGACGAGATCGCTTGTTTGGCCGCTGCACCACATGAGCAAGTCGCTGTTGCGATAGCTGTGTTGGGCTTATTTCGTAGCGTTGGTAGTGCAATTGGCCTGACCGTGTCTGCCGTTATCTGGCAGTCTGTCTTTCCGGAGAAGCTTCTCGAATACCTACCAGCAGAAGAACTCCCCAATCGGCTCCATATCTATGCAGATATCAAGACACAGTTGTCCTACCCGGTAGGCTCACCAACCCGAACCGCAATTCAGCGCGCCTGTGGAGAGGCACAGGTGAACATGTTGGCTGCCGGTACTGGCGTTTGGGCTATTGGCATTGTAGGGGTTCTGATGTGGCGCAATATCAATGTCATTGGCATTAAACAGACGAAGGCTCACGTTTGGTGAACCTGCGGGATATCGATTTTTTAAGTATTCAAGTAATGGCAATCTTTTCGAGCATGAATTACGTACAATAGGAGAATCGAAGATTGACAGATCTGAAAGGCGTGGGCTCAAGTGGGATACGAGAGAAGTTGTGCCAGCTTTTGCACTCATTACGTCATTGCACCACGCAATGCATGCCATCTCGATTTAAATAGTTCGATATCGTCATTGATAATTGGATGCACTTGCTCAATGGCTACCTGCGCCTCGTCAGTTTGCCCGTTATGTGAACCAAATGAGGGTCGTCGTCGTCGCAATGAGCTCGCCAAAATCTTTCATCTTACCTTCATGTATCCGTGAAAAGCCCGAGCACGTGTGAGTTGGATAACCTCGGGGGACGGTGAACAATCCTCACGGCCAGTTCCCCAAGCCTGTATTTATAGGACGCGTTCAATGGTGTCCAAGAAGTCGCGCTCGCAAAAAGCAACGACAAGCCACTAACCGTCCAAGGAAAGAAGGCCCGACCCCAGCCCCCGCAATTCTCCACAACCATCCGTCCCTCAACCTCATCGTCAACCCCTTCCATCTCAACCCCACACCGACACATATTCACAATGCCTTCCTCGGAACAAACCCCGCTCCTCCACTCCATCCTCCCCCAACACATCCACCCCGACGGCGAATCCGGCCGCAGCGGCTTCAACCCACGCCACTTCCTCTCCGTATCCTGGCGCTCCGGCTCCAACGCCGCCAAATATGTCAACCTCCTCGCCATCTTCGTGCCCGTTGCCATAATCCTGCATTGGGCGACCCCGCACCACCCACTCCTCATCTTCGGCTTCTCGTACGTGGCCATGGTGCCCGTCGCCAACCTGCTCGGCTTCGCCGGCCAAGAATTCGCGCGCAAGATGCCCAAGGTCTCAGGCATCCTGATCGAAACGGCGTTTGGCTCGATAGTCGAGATTATCCTGTTTTTGATCCTGATTGCGAAGCACAAATCTTCGACGGGCAGCTCCGAGCACGGGAACCTCATTCCCGTGATCCAGGCTGCGATTCTGGGGTCCATTTTGACGAACCTGCTACTTTGCCTGGGCGCGTGTTTCTTTGTGGGCGGACTGCGGCAAGCGAGTCAGAAGTTCCACGCGCTGATTAGCGAGGTGGGGACGGGGCTATTGTGTGTCGCTGGGTTTGGGCTGTTGATTCCCAGTGCGTATTATTCGGCGCTGAAGGGCAGTGCGGTGCCGGTCAAGAGTGGGCATCACGAGTTCACAGAGGAGGTGCTGCAGCATAATGTGTTGAGAATCAGTCAGGTCACGTCGATCCTGTTGATGATCGCTTTTGGAATGTGAGTGCCGCGAAGGTCTGAGATATAACGTGTTGACATACTAACCTTTGGAAGCTTCATCTGGTATAATGCACGCAGTCAGAACTCGATCTTCGATGAAGTCCTCGAGGCCGACGAGCACCGCGACTTGGACCACGCGGACGACCTCGCCAAGCCGAAATTCACATTCACCGAATGTATCATTGCTCTCGTAATCGCATTGGCGCTCGTCACGCTCCTAGCCGTCTTCCTCGTCGAACGCATCGAAGACGTTGTCGAATCCGGAGTTCCCGACCAATTCCTCGGCCTCATCCTACTGCCACTGGTTGAAAAAGCCGCCGAACATCTAACAGCCATCGACGAAGCCTGGGACGGCCAAATTGTACGTTATCAAACTCTCCTCACCCCAGATCACCGAAACGATTACTAACTCGCCTAGAATTTCGCACTTTTCCACTGCATCGGCCCGTCGATCCAGACCGCGCTCTTCAACGCGCCACTCGTCGTCATCGTCGGCTGGATCATGGGCAAGGACATGGATCTCAACTTCGAGATTTTCATGGTTGTGCTCCTCGTCCTGTCTATTGTCGTCGTCGGCAACTTTTTGCGCGACGGAGAGTCGAATTATCTGGAAGGCGCTCTGCTGATGGTAAGCTCGCCCCAGTCCAGATGTTTCATGTGTTTGAGGATGTTAACTGGCCTCTAGATCATCTACGTGATTATCGCGGTTGCTGCGTGGTACTATCCGAATCCGGATGTGGCGACTTCGAATGGGGTTGAGAGTATCCATTAGGTATGCTTCAATCACTGAGTGATACGGGGATCGAAGAGATCTCAGCACGAACTCGACTTGGAGGAGACAAGTAATCTTGAGCGGAACTCGTCAGCTTGGTCGACAGTTGTAGTCGGCACAGCCATTAGGATTCTGTATTACGCGTTATCTGGCTGTTAACGTTCCTACGTATAGCGAGAGTGCATAGAAGCCCAAGCCCTCTTACCTAGTTCTACATGTAAGTACTTGTTTAGTAGTCTCATGGCGCGCACTCACATAATATCAAAGAGGCCTGTACACACGCGTCAGACAAGTGCACAGTGACTTCGAAATCACGATCACTAACAATCATGTTTCTATCCAACTCTTGACAGTAGCCTTCATACACCATGTCCCGGACCAACCAGTCTCCCATCACAATCAATCGTAATCGGCTCCGCTCAACTTGACCAACTCAGGGAAGTTCGGCGTGCCGAACCCCGTAACCGGATCCCAGCCCTCGGTAACCGGGAAGCCCTGCACATTACATCCATGGCTGAAGCCCTTCGTGATATCCGTGAGCCCCTTGTACCCCTTCTTGTACAGCCACGGATTCAACCAACCCAGTGGCGCCTTGCCAGACGCGATTAACGCGTCGTTAACCAGCGCGAAGATACCAGCAGTCAGGGGAGCAGATGCCGAAGTCCCGGAGATAGTGCTCTCCATGCCGTCCCAAAAATACGCAAAGTACAGGCCCTGGGCAGCCAGATCGGGGTAGCCGCGACCTTTTTTAACGTACAGCCCATCGTACGTGTCGCCGAGGTTCTTGACGTACTCGGACACGACGTCATTCTGCCAAGAGGGGCGGGCGAAGTAGCTGCTGAAGCCGCTGCCGCTGGAGTAGAAGTCAGAGGGCCGGTAGGCGGATTCTTCGGGCTGGAAGTTCATTGTGGCGCCGACGCTGGTCACGTACGGACACGAAGCGGGGAAGGTAGGTTGGAACCTGTAGGTGCTATTGCCATTATTGGAGAAGCACGTGTTGATGTCACCGACGCCATGGTCGCCAGATGAGAAGAAGAGCGTGGTACCTCGGGCACCGACCTGTGCAAATTCCCGGCAAACTCGCTCAGCATAGCTGTAGGGGATTGTCTGCTCAGGTTCGCCGTAGGATGTACTGATGATCTGGGGAATTTTCTTTTGCTTCTGAAGCCACTGCACCCATGCCAAGTATGGCTCGTTGGTGTTGGTCGGCGTGCTTTCGTCGGGAATGAACGGTGGCTGCCCTCCAGTCGAGTAGCTGATAATCGGGGTGTTTTTGCTGATTGCTGCAATGGCTTGTACGTCAAGGTTAGCTTCGTGGCTGGCACCTTTTCGGGCCTGGGTGGCGTCCAGAGGTCCGTTTTGCACGGGGCCGTTGTCAATGGAGTATTGCTTAAAGTTCCTAGCTGAGGCCACGACTTCTGGGCGGTACTTCCTCAGAAACTTCTCCGCGTCGGGCCGGATTGGTATCTCGCCAAGGTAGTTGGTGAAGCCAATAGTGTTTTTGTCAAGCGCCTTGGGAACGTACTTCTTGGTAGAATATAGGGTTGCAAAACACTCTGGAGATACTGAGGTGACATTGCACACCTTGGCGATGGCCTCATCGGTAGGCTTGCTGTAGCTTGCAGGAACTTCGGCTGGGGCATTGACCCATGTCGCAACGTTCGCAGCACCGCGGAAGAATGAAGTTGTAGGCTGGATGGTATCAATGTGTTCGTGGAGATGGCGGGGCAGCGACCAGCGAGTCGTACGCGCAATAACGTGACCGTCCGCGTGCTGATAGTTGTGGTACTCCGTATCCAAGAGGCGCTCCACGAACTCAACTGGTAGGTTCACGGTAATCCAGTCACTTGCGGTGCTGTAACCCATACTCTCGATTCCATTCTCGCGCAGCCACTCATGTACAAGATCGCTGGTGTCCTTTGTGGGCTTGACGAACGCAGCAACTTCCTCAGCGCCGAGGTGTTTGCCATATCGCTCATGATCCGGATCAGAGACTACGGCTATCAGCACGCGCTTTATTGTGGGATGCCCATAAGAACCAAATCTGTACGGGGATGTCGCATTCCACGACGAGGCTAGAGTTTACCTTCGTTAAGATGCCTGTCCAGCTCTCCGAAGTTCCCTTGCTTCAACCCAATCTGCAACTGAATAGTGTGGTCGCCATCGGCGCGGTCGAGCTTCGTCCAGCCACGCGGCACAAAGTGCGTCTCTTTCTGAGCATACGACGATCGAGCGCGGATCGGACCGGCGAGGACAGCCTGAGCAGCAGCAACTGCACACAACACCGTAGAGGTAAATCTACGCATGGTGTGAGGAGTTTAGCTAGGGGTTGGTTGAAAAATGAAAGAAGTGGAGTAAAGAAGCAAAGCGCCAGGCAGACTTATTGAGGCGACGGTGTCTTATACTCGGGCCCTCTAGCTGCGAAGCAGATTCTAGAGAAAATGCCTGTGCTCTGCACAGGCTTGTTGTTACGACAGGCCTCCGGGTTGCTCTCAGAGAGGGCCGGGGTAGATGAAGAGTTT
The DNA here is from genome assembly GCA_011032825.1 of Massariosphaeria phaeospora. Lineage (NCBI taxonomy): Eukaryota > Fungi > Ascomycota > Dothideomycetes > Pleosporales > Massariosphaeria > Massariosphaeria phaeospora. The sequence continues at coordinate 1,187,519 of JAADJZ010000002.1, forward strand.
TCACGCGCTAGCACAGTATATAGATGCTCTGTACGGCTGGAGGAAGGGGACAGAGGATCGCATTAGAATCAATTGTAACTAATTCGCATCTACTCTCTCTGTAAGTGGGGTAGTACCACGATGGATTAGAATGCTTGGAGCCTTTTGGTAAGGTGTCAAATCTAATCTCAGTGGACGGCCCAGGAACAGGCAGATCTAAAAAGCTTGATGGTAGTGGTAGCAGCATTTTGGTTGCTCAAGATCCAGCAACCGGGTGAATTGAGTCAGGTTTGGTGAGTGTGTTGTGAGGACGCAGATGGCATCGCAGGGACCGCCACCCTTACCCCTCGCGCTAGTCCCGCTTTAGGCAGGTGCTCGAATGCGCACATCATATTTGTCGATAACAAGCAAGATTAAGCCGTCAGACAAGGCGATCAAGCTTCAGTTGAGGAGCTTGTGCAGTTCTTGGAAGGTGGTCTGCCGCTGAAGAGTTCCTCGCGGAAGATTATGGCTAGGCACCTTTCTACTCAATCCGTACCGTGCCTTGCTCCACTATTTGCTTGTGTCTGGGTGCCAGGCGTGTACCGCATCTATAAGTTTAACCCACAAGACGCCGAATTTGTGAAATACTCGAAGCTTTAGACAACGATAGAAGGAGCTGCAAGATGCGATTGAACGAGCGCCCTTCTCGAAGATACTAAGTGAACGCACTGTACCTGAGGAGCTATACATGAGCTAGTCGGACAAATGAGCTACTGGAGGTACTAGAAGCACTGTGATTGAGGAACCACGGGTTCGGCATTAGGAGTCCAGAGGGCATTATGTAAGAGCATGAAGCAGCTCTCTCCCCTCGACGTACCGTTCGAGGTTCTCTGCCGTCTCTTCATACCACGTTCGCAACGTACCCTCTTCGACATAACCCATGTGTGGAGTAAGAAGAACCCTACTCTTGCCTTGCTCTTGCCAGTCTTCAGCCCGCCATGGGCTGTCAGCTGGAAGCGGTTCGATATCGAAGACGTCCAAGGCCGCGCCTCGTATCCGACCGTTGCGGAGCGTCTCTAAAAGGGCATCTTCGTCGATAAGAGGGCCTCTAGACGTGTTTATCAGAAGAGCGGAACTTTTCAGCCAACCTAATTCTCTCGCTCCGACGATACCCTTGGATCGTAAGCTTAGCACATAGTGCAAGCTTACCACGTCAGACGTCTTGAACAGCTCTTCCTTACTGACGACCTTGAATGTCTTCTCGTCATCGCCTACGATGCCTCCACCGGTGGCAGCAAGTCCGACATCTTCTGCTAGTTTGTCTGCCTTCTCTTGGGTCAGGTTTTCACTCCAGCATACGATCCTCATCCCCCAGGCCAAGAGCCCGACACGCGCGGTCAGCGCTCCTAGCCTTCCAAAGCCCACAAGACCCAGCGTCTTACCCTGCAGGCCGATTGCTAGGTCCGTTTGCCAGCCGGGCTTCACGCCTTTGCCCTTCACCACGGCATCGTCTGCGGCGACATTCCTTGCTAATGCCAGTATCAATGCCCAAGCATGTTGGGTGGTGGGATGTCCGCCGCCTTTTTTAATATCGATGCGTGCTCGCGCGGAAGGCTCGCTGCCTTTGCCATCCGTTCGCCCCTTCCCCGGCGCCGCACCGACTGTGATGCCGAGGTCCTTTGCGGTTTTCATATCAAACGATTCGAATTGGGTGCCGGTAGCGAGGAGCACTTTGAGGTTCGGCAGCTGTCGGAGAAGCTCTGTTGGGAACGGAGTACGCTCGCGCATCGTGGAAAGTACGGCGAAGGGGGTGAGGCGCTCGACAAGGGCTCTGCGGTCGGCATCGGTGGTCCTAGGGTGCGAATATGCGGAGATTGTGTCATTAAAAGTGATTATTTCTACTTTAGCAGGCTCGATGCTAGAAAAGTACTGTGCTGCAATGCCGTGGTAATCATCGAGAATACCAACCTTGACGCGTGTGGCTGAAGCCATTGTACGGGTGAGAGGAGTTGGCTGTGGGTGAGAGGAGTTGGCTGTTGGTGAGAGGAGTTGGCTGTTGGGTGAGAGGAGTTGGCTGTTGGTGAGAGGAGATTCGAGTCCGTCCAAGACATGTAGGGGCTGCGCGAGGGCATGATCAAGTTCGATAGCTCTACCATCCAAGATGGGTGAAATCAGTTGCGAATGAGGCGGCCAGAGGCCTTTCCCCACACTGCACCATGGCATCGCAGAATCGACGTCACTGCCGAGGTCGGGGAAGCCCGGAGCTAGCGTCATCTATTAGTCATCCATTGCGTCCGCCTGCACCCGCACCCCGTATCTTCAACCTGATGCTCGTCACCTACTCAACAACCACGCACCGCCATCTTGACTGAGCAAGCATATTTTCCTTGATAAAAGCACGCTGCATGGCTAGATAACCAGGTCCCGTGCCTGGCGGTGAAGAGGACATGCGCTCGCGTCTTCTCGGACTCGATTTTCCATTCCTTGATGGGCCGAGATCATGCGAAAAGGTACCTTTAGGGTAAGCCAATAATTGGATAGGTAAGGGAGAGAATGCGGATTTGAGAACCGAAGTTTTTATTCCCACATTCCAGCATGAATCATAACACAGTATGACATGATAAACAGACGTAAGAACATGGTATTCGGTATTCCTCCATCTTCCTCAGCTCGGCCCTCAACCCTCTCAAAACCCCCAAAATGTACACCTCCTCCCAGGCTTTCATCACGCTCTTGACCCTATCTCAACTCCAAGGCTCGTTCGGGCGGAGGTACAACCCGTATCGGCAGCAACATGAAGAAATCGATGGATCGATTAAACAGACTATCCCTCGACCCCAGGTCCTGAACTTCACCGTAACTGAGCAATGTCCTGCCCCAACTTCCACACGCCCTTCCGTGCTCAGCACTGTTGTTCCATCCCCGGGTGCCGCCCCGATCGAAATCACAACACAGAGCGAGGTAGTGACGTCTTATCTACCTGAGATGACTTGGTGTGTTGGACCTCCTATCGGCCTCATACCAATCGCGACTGTATCAGGACCGCCATATCTCAACGTTTCCACCAAATACTCTACCACAACGGCTGGCACAGGGAGCTGCGAGACGGTGTACACTCCAACGACGACCACCGTTTGCGCGACTACGTTGACTGGACTTGCTTCAAAGATTACCGTCACGCATTGTGACCAGGAAATCACCTTCTCAAGCGAGTGCGGGTTCACTATCGAGACGCCCACACCTACGAATGGTAACTTGTCGATGTTGATGATCACGCCTGCACCAACCGTCAAGAAAGTGATGACCTATTATCTGGCACCCTGGCAATCCCTGACGCTAGGCGAGACCCCATCTGACGTCGACATGAAGATCTGTACCGAGCTCGAGGGTGATCAACTTGAATGCATTCGCTACCAGGAGGTGTGGGAAGTCCTTGTCGTTACCTCCACTATCACAACGCAGCGGGCGGTGCAGCTGGCAACGACCGTTACGGGACCTGGCACTCTCCTTGTCGAGACCATGCAAGTTTACGTCACGGATACCGTCGAGACCGTGGATCTATCGACGGTTCTTTTGCTTGAGACGGAAATCGAAACGGAGAGCACTAGCCGAGGTACAAAGCTGGTGACAAGGCCAGAAGACGGCGAGGTCTTGCCGACATCTACAGTTCACACGACGCAGGAGGTACACTACAAGTCGCCAGCGTGAGTATCCTCTAGACTCGAACTTGTCTATGCTAACGCATCTTACAGGCCTGAGCCAACGACCATCACCACCGTTCGGGAGACCTCGGTGGTCACTCTTTACAGCACTATTACAAGAACTCGCGCTCGGCCTCACAGGGTCTAAGCTATTTTGCTGTCTACATGGTTTGTTAGTCCTGACGTAATCCCAGAAGCACGGAAACGTAGCCCATCCTATCTCGTTTGTCTTGCATCATCCATAGATAATAGTCTAGCGCAACAGTCACAGAAAACACATTGAATCTGCTGTCATCGCGCATTCACTTCTTTGAACCCCCCATCACCAGTTATATGTGAAGATACACCACGTATCCAACGCGCAGAACATTCAATGCAATCAGCTTTTGATATTTCCTCTAGGCCTCGGCGAAGTGTGCACTAGGGCTTACAATATCGCTCCCCGAGACTTGTGAGTACAGCATCCTTCCTATTTTATTGCAATATGAGGAGTATCAGTCTTTTTCTATTCCAAGTCCTCACAGGGCTTACATTACTCTTGGTGCCGGGAGCCTGTGCCGGGGTCATTGCTAGAAACAGAACGACTCGTATTAGCACAACGACCATCTACGATGCCAACGCGAAATCCGAGCAATTCCAGAACCCTGCCAGGCGCAATGACGCCTCTACTGTTTACCCTTCCGTTGACCATATTTCTTCAACTTATACCCCCTCCGCAAACGTCGACGCGCCCGATAAACCTGCACCCAACTCCGAAGCCCCCGTCACGCTTTTAAAGCAGAGTATCTCTACCGGCGTTACTCAACTCGCATCACGCACCATGCATATGGTCGGCCCAGCAGCTTCAGCCTATGCTTTCTCCGACGACAACTTCAAGAAAGGCGGGGTCAACAGTTACTTCGAGCTGATGATCAACCTCAATGGCACTGTACTTCTGATACCGATACCGGAGATCATCGGGCAGAGGTTCTGTGGCATGGTGGATAGGGATCTGGGGTATGGGGGGGATGATAGGAAGGAAGATGGAGAAGGCCGGAGTGAGGGCACGACGACGGTTATGCAGACTTCGACAGCGGTGCAGGCGTCTACAGCCAAACAGAACTCAACCACGGAGCATGATAATGGAAGGGGAGATAGTCAGACTACAGCCCGGAAACTCTCGACAGAAGTGCCTGCATCTACGTTCAAGCGATCATCTCGCGCCCAGATAACAGATTTGCCTGACATGCCTCTCACCCCGGGCCCTATCACGAATACTCCGTCAACTACATGGATAAGCTTTACCCTCCGGAGCACATCGTCGCTCACCTCCAAGAAAGAGGATGACAACACGCCCGATGGGCCATCGACGATAACGAGTACGTGGACGAGAACTTACACGAAAACGTGGACGAGAACGAAACGACCTACTCCTACCCCAGAGCCTACCAACGATGCTGAAGAGCCTGGGCCTACCGACAGTGCTGAAGGGCCTCAGCCTACCGACAAGGCTGAAGAGCCAGAGACGACTGTAATCAAAACACAGATTGTGTCAGAGGCATGGAGTACGGGCGAACCGTCCTGGATCATGGCTTCTGTGGTGCAGCTGAAGTCAATCGCACCGTCTTCAGAGTCAACTATGTCTTCCAGTTCTGACGCTACGGTATCTGTGGCTCGACCAACTGAAACCAAGACAGTCAACTTGGATTTCATGTTCACGTTCTACAGCTCGCTAGGCTTCGTGGATGTTACGTCGTCGACTAGGAGCAGCACGTCGAGATCAAGCTCTGGTAGTTCGCCGGTATCTACAACATCGTTCAAGACTTCTCTTGCGCCTGCCACGTCTGCGAGCGCGCCTAGACGGTCTTCCGGGGCTTCTTCAACACCACCAGCTACTTCGAGCGTTCATTCGTCCTCCACTGTTCCCGTTATCCCAAGCTCATTCCCGACGTCGTCTACGCCGAAACCGTCTCCGAGTATGAGGTCTGTAGAGAAGGGCCGTCCTCCCACCAGTACAGTGCCTGTCTCTCCTTCGACGACGACAACGACGACACCACAGAGCAGTACCAGTTCGGCGGCGCCACCACCACCGCCACCTCCCCCCTCAATCCCCCAATCCAGCACACCGACCAGCCAGACCCACTCGTCTCCATCAGCAACAATCTTTACAATTGGTAAGACGGTCGTCCTCACAATACCTTTCCCTACTCGTCCGTCATCCTCGCTATTCTCCTCGACTCCCTCGTTTTCCTCTGCTCCGCCTACCTCGCTATCTACTCCGCATCCCTCGCTTTCCTCCCCGTCTCCGTTGCTTTCCTCCCCATCTCCGTCGCTTTCCTCTGCTCCGCCTACCTCGCTTTCCTCCCCGTCTTCCACAACAACGCCAACGCCAACGCCAACCCCCACCCCAACCCCCACGCGCGCCATCCCCACCAACATCCCCAACCCCTACCCACTCAAGAGCATAAACACATACTTCGCGCAAATGAAAAGCTACATCGAGAGCGAGTACGGTGTGTCGGTTACGCTGGTGCCGCGGCAGCCGCGCGATGGGGCCCGGGGGGCTGTGACGCAGATCTTGGAGGGGGGGTGGGGGTTGGGGAGGAGGGAGGATGATGCACAGGGAGAGGAAGCAAGGAAGGAAGAAAGTCAAGAAGAGGGAAAGGGACAGGATGGCGACCCCACTATAACAGACGACATCTTCTCGCTGTTCCCGCCGGGCTTCTTCAGCACACCGGCACCCACACCCACGGGCGGTGCATCCGTCTCAGACACTACGATCACAACCGATCGTTCCACATCGCCCTCTCCCTCTCAGCCATCTCTATCTCCATCGCCCTCCACCGACTCGCCTGCACCCACACCTACACCTACACCTCCCCCTTCCCCATCCCCATCGCCCCCCTCATCTCCCCCCACATCTCCCAACACCACCTCCACAGTCACCACCACCCGCCCCCCCTTCCTCCTCCCACCCCCGCACCCCCCTCCGCCCTTCACCCCCATCTGGGACCCCTACTGCGCCTCGCCCATCCCCGCGCGCACGACCACAGAGCGCGGCCGCAACGGCGGCGAGGACGAAGAGATTGTTATAAGTGCCAGTCGGGGGTGTTGGCGGGACAGCGGGGGCGAGCCGGTGACGACTGCGACTGCGGGAAATGAGGATGGCGGCGATGCCAAGACGAAGAGTGGAGAGAGTACGCAGAGTGGTAGGAAGGATGGGGGGGATAAGAAGGGTGGTGGGGGGAGGCTGGTGGTGCCAGGTGGGTGGTTGAGGGGTCTGATCTGATCGGTGCGTTGATTTGAGGGGGTAAGGCAAGCAAGCGGGACGATTCATGGCATACGGAAGTCTGCGGTGTGGCTAGATGGTCAGATGTCGTACAATGCGTGCTGTGTTGTGTTGAGTCTAATGCGTCTATATATGCAAGTGGTCGTACAGACGTACAGCGCTCCAATCCTCTATATCCAATGTAAACCCCGGGTATCATAAACAGCGACAATACACTCCTTCTCTTCAGTTTAACAGAATATCCACCCCCTCCCGACGGATCATGACCTCCTCGCTTTCCAACGAGTATTTCCGGCGCACGAGCTCAAACGCGATGAGCCCCGCGCTCGTGCTCGGCACTTGCCGTATCGTGCTCATGAAGAAGTCCTTGTACAGATAGCGTCGCCAGCCGCCCGCCCGCGCGGCCAGCTTCCCGCACTGCCGGAATGTTTCCTCGTAGGCGTGGTAATAGCGGCCCATGATGCGCGAGGCCTTGGGCGACTCGTGGTGGGCTTGGTAGTCTAGCGCCTCGAGGCGGCGGTAGTGCACGTTCTGCAGCTCGGCGAGGGGGTGCTGTATCAGCTGCGAGGTGATGGAGGCTGAGACACCAGCGAGCAGCAAAAAGCTGGGCTCGATGGTAAAGTGGGGTTTGACGACTGGGCGGCCGTCGGGTTGATCATGCACAAGCGACACGGATTCGAGCAGGGAGTCTCGGGTGCGGCTACCGTAGTATTGCGTAACGAACTCGTAGTATCCTCGGCTTTTCACGGTCTCGAAAGTGCCAAAGAATACTGCGGCACCGAGCGAGTCTTTCATGAGGCTGAGGGTCCAGCCGGCAAAGATGCCGCGGAGGCCGATTGATCGCAACTTGTGGCCGGCGTAGTGCCACATGGATTTGTACTTGCCGTCGAGGATGTCGGCGGTGCGGAAGCGCGTTTGCAGGGCGTCGAAGGGCGCTGCGAAGAGGGACTGGATGCCGCCGGCCACGAGGCCGGCCGTGAAGGTGGTGGAGAAGGGCGGAGGCGGGTAGATGCGTTTGGTTTGGTACGAGGAGGGGACGTGGAGAGATGAGAGGGTTTGTAGGTAGGCTGTATAAAGAACAGCCCCAATACTGTGCAGTGTTAGCTCTGGAGGCCATGTAGAAGGGTAGGTTAAGGATGAAGACGCACCAGGTATTCGCCAGGAGCGGCGGCAGCACCTGGTTCGGAATGAAGGTCCAGCCCTGGGTGCGTATGGCGTGGGCCAGCAGCGCCGGCGTCGTCATTCTCCACGACCAGCCCAGCTGGGCCTGGACATGCGGGTTGATGGCTCTCGCATAGCCCAGGTAGTCGATGCGGCCGCGGAAGAAGGCCTTCACCGGGGCGCGAAAGTAGAAGGCGGCCATGCGGGCAGCGACAGCGCGCACACCGGCCGCCTGCACGCCTGTCGCGGGGGCCTTGTTGGGCGGGGCTGGGCTTGGGGTTGAGCCATCTCTTTCGTTGCTGCTGCTGGTGCGGGGAGCGACTCCAGCGGGGCGCGCGCTGGAGCCGGCCGTCATCTCATAGCATCGGGGGTGAGAGAGGAGTGCAGAGACAAAGACGGCCAAGGGCGGTCGGGGCTTCTTGTAGGCAGGAGGTGAGAGACGGAGCGCGTGTGGCTGTCACCAGGCGCGGGTGGCGGTGCGAGTGACCATTTCAGCGGCGTTGCAGGTCGGCTTGAATCTTGAAAGCTGCCCGCGGTGGTCGATAAAACGGCGCGCGGGTGCACGGGTGCAACGCCAAGACCGCCGCAGCACGAATCGCGTCAACCGCGTCGCCGTCGCCGCCGCCATCTCGGAAGCTTCTTCTGCCTGCGACCGCCCATCAGTCTGCCATCTCCCCCCCTCTCTCTCTCCACCCACGCTCGCGGCCGCTGCCAACTCGACCCAGGCCTCCCCCGGACACCCGCACCCGCACCCGCCGTCGCCATGGCTGACGAGATCGTCATCGACAAGCAGCTGTTCCACGAGCGCTTGAACAACTTTGTGACCAAGTGGAAGGCCGACAAGCGATCCGGCGACTCCATTTTCAGCGGCGCTACCTCGATCGCGACCGTCGTGGGCAAGGCCAGCGAGCCCGGCAGCTACCTCAAACCCGCCGCATTCCAGGTGAGTTCGTCGCAGACGCGAGACATGCACTTTGCAGCTGACGGGACACTGCACAGCTATGGCTGCTAGGCTACGAGTTCCCCGCGACCCTGTTTGTCCTCACCCCGGACCTGGTCCAGATCGTCACAACCAAGAAAAAGGGTAGGTCCAGCGACTTTACTTGTAGAGGGCGCAACGCTAATGGGGGGTCGCGACAGCCGCATATCTGGAGCCTCTCAAAGGTGGCAAGGTGCCGATTGAGATCCTTGTACGAGGCAAGGATGCAGACGAGAACAAGAAGCAGTTCCAGAGCTGTCTGGACACCATTAAAAATGCGGGCGTAAGTGGGCGTGGATTGCAAAACTGGACCAAGCGCTGACAATGCTCAGAAAAAGGTCGCCGTCCTTAAGAAGGACAGCGCATCCGGAGGCTTCGCAGACGAGTGGAAGGCCACCTTGCAGGCTGCCGACATCAAGGACGAGGACCAGGTCGACCTGGCGCCCATCTTGTCAAATGCTGCCCTGTCGGTCAAGGACGAAAAGGAGCTGGTAAGTCGCCATTGCCGGCGCGCAGCGTTGTACTGACCCCGTTCAGCGAGTCATCAGAGATGCCTCCCGTGCCTCCAGTGCACTCATGACGAGCTACTTCGTCGAAGAAATGTCCGATATCCTTGACTCCGAGAAGAAGATCTCGCACCGAGCGCTTTCCGATAAAGTCGCGAACAAAATCGACGACCCCAAGTTCTTCCAGCAGCAAAAGGTCTCGAAAAACTTCGATACCATGCAACTGGATTGGTGTTTGCAGCCAACCGTGCAGAGCGGGGGAAGCTACGACCTGAAATTTACATCTGAGCCCGACGACAACAACCTGCATGCCGGCGTCATCATATCCGCACTCGGCCTGCGCTACCAAACATACGCTGCCATGGTGGGACGGACGTACATGGTTGGCCCGAACAAGGAGCAAGAATCAGCCTACAAGCTGCTCCTGTCCATACACGAACTGATCATCAAGTCAATCAAGGATGGTGTTGTGGCCAAGGACGTGTACAACAAGGCCCTCTCTCACCTGAAGTCGAAGAAGGGTGAGTGGGAGAAGCACTTCCCGAAAAACGTTGGCTATGGCATTGGTACAGAAAACAAGGACAGCGCACTGTTAGTCAGTGGCAAGAACACTCGAGTACTCAAGGACGGCATGACGCTCGTCATCAGCACCGGCCTGCAGGATTTGGTGAATCCTAAGCCTCAGGATAAGATGAGCAAGACGTATTCTTTGGTCTTGGTTGACACCGTACGCGTTGGCCCTACTGACTGCGCGGTATTCACAAAGGATACACCCTCCGATCTGGACTCGGTATCGTTCTTCTTCAACGATGAGGAGGAAGAGGAGACCAAACCAAAACCGAAGACGAAGCGCGAGCGACCAGCCATTGCGCAGACCAACATCACCAAGACGCGCACTCGCCACGAGCGACCCACGAACCAGGACGCGGAGAAGGAAGCACAGCGTCGCGAGCATCAGAAGGAGCTACACCAAAAGAAGCAGCAGCTAGGCCTCGAGACCTACGGGAAGGGCGCAAAGTCGCTCAATGGCACCGAAGAGAAGAGGTTCAAGCGGTTTGAGTCGTACAAGCGTGACAACCAGTTGCCGGCGTCGGTGGCCAATCTCGGCATTGTCGTGGACAAGAAGAGTCTCACAGTTATCCTCCCCATCATGGGTCGGCCCGTACCTTTCCACATCCACACCATCAAAAACGCCTCACATACGCCGGAGAATGACTTCACGTCGCTCCGTATCAATTTTCTCTCTCCGGGTCAGGGTGTAGGCCGAAAAGACGATCAGCCTTTTGAAGACCCGAACGCCCATTTCATCCGTAGTTTGACATTCCGGTCTCAGGATATTGACCGCATCGACAACGTTACGAAGGACATCCAAGAGCTCAAGAAGGACGTCGTTCGGCGAGAGACGGAGAAGAAGCAGCTGGAGGATGTTGTTGAGCAGGATAAGCTCATTCCTCTAAAGAGTATGGTGTACCCCCTTGCCATTTTTGCTGTATGCTAACAGTCCTAGGCCGTAAACCTTTTGTCCTCGATCTCATCTTTATGCGACCTGCCCTCGACGGAAAGCGCATTCCCGGAGGCATCGAGATCCACCAGAACGGTCTGCGGTACAGCCACGGCGATGGCCACACGAGGATCGATATTCTTTTCAGCAACATGAAGCATCTCTTCTTTCAACCCTCGCAACACGAGCTCATCGTTATCATCCACGTCCACCTAAAGAACCCCATTATGATTGGAAAGAAAAAGGCCAAGGATGTTCAGTTCGTGCGCGAAGCTACCGAAATGCAGTTCGATGAGACGGGCAACCGCAAGCGCCGCCATAAATTCGGTGACGAGGAAGAATTCGAGCAGGAGCAGGAAGAGCGACGGCGCCGGGCTGCTCTCGATAAAGAATTCAAGAACTTCGCTGAGAAGATTGCAGACGCCGGTCGTAACGAGAACGTCAGCGTCGACATCCCCTACCGAGAACTTGGCTTCAACGGCGTGCCGTCCCGATCCTCAGTCCTCGTCCAGCCTACCACGGACTGTTTGGTGCAGCTGACCGAACCGCCATTCACGTGCATCACCCTCTCGGAGATAGAGATTGTGCACCTCGAGCGTGTTCAATTCGGCCTGCGCAACTTTGATCTGGTGGTCGTGTTCAAGGACTACAAAGTCACGCCCGTGCACATCAACACCATCCCCGTCGAGTCGCTCGACCCAGTCAAGGACTGGCTCGACAGCGTCGACATACCCTTCAGCGAGGGCCCGCTCAACCTCAACTGGGCCATGATCATGAAAACCGTCACGCAGGACCCGCACCAGTTCTTCGCCGACGGCGGCTGGTCGTTCCTGAACGCCGAGTCGGACGACGAGGGCGGCGACGACGAGCAAGAGGAGTCGGCGTTCGAGGTCTCGGAGAGCGAACTCGCGGCCAGCGACGAGAGCTCCGAGGACGAGAGCGACTTTGACGAGAATGCTAGCGAGGAGATGAGCGATGAGGGCTCCGAGGACGAGTTTTCAGAGGGCGAGGACTGGGACGAGCTGGAGAAGAAGGCGGCGCGCAAGGATCGCGAGACGGCTATGGAGGAGGAGGATGAGGGAAGGAAGCCGAGTAAAGTTGTGAAGAGCGGGAAGAGCAGTGGGAAGAGCAGTGGCGGCGGCGGTGGTGGCTCGAAGCGGAAGCGGTAAACGCGGACGCTCTCCACCCCCTCGTTTCTCCCTCTTCTTCAAAAATGGGGCTTTTTTCTTGCGATGGTTGCGGTCACATGTCATACCAGAATGCTGGAAGATTTTCTTTGACATTGCGAGGTGACTTTTTCGCGAGGAACGTCGAAGGCAGGACACGCCGCCCCCTTCCTACTCCTCTGTTTCCTTCTTCTTCTTCTTCTTTTTTCACCCCTCACCATTTGGAGAGCTTTTGCTTTGTACTATCTACCTCTCTCTCCATATAACTAGGGTTTTGGAGGTGGGGAGGGGAGGGTATGTGGGCAAAAACGATTCACACACATGGCGTGCCTTTCTGGGTCTAGGTCTGGGTCTGATTCTGAATTTGAATTGAAGTGCTGGTAGCTAGGTAGATTAATTGGTTCCATCGAGCGGACTGTCTGCCGTATTGAGTTGAACAGAACTGAACTTGAACTGAACGGAACTGAACTGGACTGAACTGGACTCGGCGACTTTTTTGGCCGCCTTGTTTCTTTTCGGAGTGCTTCTGGGTGCGAGTGCTGCTTCTGGGTGCGGGCTTTTGGCCTGGCGCTGGCGCTGGCTCTGGCTCTGGCTCTTCAACTGGAATGGAATGGAATGGACTGCGAATTGCTTTACTTGCCTTGCCTTGCCTTGATGTGACTGTTTTCCCTGGTTCTTTTTCTGTGGCCTCGACGGTGGATGAGTGAGTAACGTACATTGGAGGGAGAAGTCTTACATACATGGATATTTAAGGCATTCGGGGCGTTGTTCATAGGGGAGAGAGTGTGGTCGCGGGTGGGTGGTAGACATGTTTGGAAGAGAACGACAAGCTTCGGTGCCGAGAGTGTATAATGAATGAGGCGGCAGTGGAATTCATCCAGACACCGTGGGCACTGTTTTCTGGAAGCTTGAACATTGCTAGGCCGGGAGTTTCGGACGTGAACGGTGAAGCGGGGACTTGGAAAGAAGATCAGATCGCTGATCCATTTGCTGTAGAAAGCCGGGTGTTCACGACATACATGCGCGAGCTGTACAGCGCTGTGCTTTGCTTCTGCATAGCTACCTACCTAACTCTGTATCTGATCCTGTGTATACTATGCTATACACGATAGGGTAATGCGAAATCATTACGCTTCTTCCATCGTGTACATAGAACTAAACTATCTTCCAGAACCTGGCTGAGTGCCAACGCGATACGGACATGAAAGCGACGGCGGGAAAGAAATCCGGAGCGGCGTTTGTGTATATACAAGTAGCAGTTGTCTGGCGAAGTCTCGAAGATGTGAAGAATCGATCGAGACTGATGAGAGAGTGAGAGAGAGAGAGTAGTTTGGTGCATCCAGGCAGGTAAGTTGATTTTCGACACCCGATGGAGGGGCACTGTTTGAACGAACCTACCGCATGCGTCCGTTTGCGGTAACTGTTCAATATGGAACCGTCTCATTCTAGTCGCGGGAAAAATAGCCGGAACCATTGTGGCTTGCCGGCCAGTTCTTTGCTCTAGATGTTACGGCGGGATGGGATAGGTAACGTGGTTTGGTTTTGTTCCACAAATTGGTTGGTTGAGCAATTTAGCTTGGAAGGCCAGTAATCAACACAGTTGCTATCAATCAAATCAGTCAGGCCGAGGCCTCTGGCCTGATTTGACTGGTGTTTTCAAGAGAGGTGAATTGAATTGATTGACTAACTAATCAACAACTCTCGGCCTGATTGAGATTAGATTAATAGACTGCAAACAAATTGATAGACTGTAGTCCAAATAGCGGAAATTGCCGGCAGATGGGAGGGAGGTTAGATTTGTATGAGATTGCCTAGGCGCTATTACCCCAGTCCTATATACTGTACAATTGATCGATTGCCTCTTCAGTAAGCGGAGTTGTAGCTCTATCCTTGAAGCCAGCCTTAAGCCAGCATCGTACACAGTGAATTGCCGCGAGTAATTAAAGCGACAGAGCTCTACGCTTTGGCTCTAGGAGATCGCCGACTTTACTAAACATACGCTTACACTTACAGCTAGATGCTAGAATTGATAGTACGTCAATAGCCAGCTAGCTGAGGTTGAGATAGAGCTGCTTCATGCCTATCCAATAGGCAATCGGGTTAATTGAATAGAGGTGATCCGATAGGAGATAAGGCTCTCGTCTCCAAAGCTCGTACTCGTTACTGCTATCGGCAACTGCTCTGCCTTGTACCGGATTTGTAAGCAGATCAATGCTTGCCTGTATATCTAATACCTTAACTTTCTTGCGTAGGCGTTCTAAATCTAGTCTCCTTCGGCTTGTACTTACTACATAGCGCCTGAAAAGCGGCATCTAATAAGGCAATCCAGCTAGGTTGATCTGCCTATAAGTTTTGACAGTAGAACTTCGTGTTTAGGTGCAGTATTGTAGCAGCGTAGTACGCTAGTAAGTTATTAAGTTTCTCTTAGTACTTTTGAAGCTTTTGCCACGCTGCGCGTACGTTGATAGCCAGATAGTCCTCTAGCGAGTCTGCCTAGTTGTAATTAACGCTTTCGTATTGCTGCGCAATCTGCTTGTAGGTGTTAAGTACGTACTCAAAGGTAAGAATAACGTTATGTAGCGCACCAAATCTTCTACTGTTGCCTCTGCCTTCTAAGCGCTTTGTAGTAACTTTCAACAGCTGTAGAACCTCAATGTACTAAGTAATTACACCCTAATCTGCTGCGCTCAATCCAGTTAACGTCATCTACGCCGAAGACTTAGCTATCTAATTCCCTTAGGCAGAGGCGTACGCGGCAGCTGTACGCGTATTCTCGATGTAGTACTGTATGTAGGCATCTAGTAGGTTCTTAAGCCTTACGACGGCTCTCTCAAACGCAGAGCAAAAAGAGTTCTATCTAGTTACTACTAGCTTGATCGGCTCAATCTGTTTATATAGCTTCTGTTAAGCCTCTGCTTCCTTGCGTACAAAGCTGTACAGCAAATCGTACTGTTAAAGTGTTTTAATGTAGTAGAGAACATCTATGAGAACACCTAGCGAGCTATGTTTGCGCCAATCTAGCAACAATCTCTTCTCTAGCGCATGCTGAGTTTCCTCGTTTTCAAAGGCCTCTTTATTCACCTCAAACATGATTGTTTGGCCTATGAGATTGAGGGTGTGAGGGCCGCAGCGGAGTTGCCGGTAATCTGCATCAAAGCTACCGTGTCCGTGCGCGTGATGCGCCGGTTCGCGTGATGCGCCACCCTCATCAAAAACAACAGAAGTTCAACACGCGATAATTCTACCAATATGGCTCCAATAGACGACGCACTTGAAGAGATAGAATCCCTAGGACCTGGCAAAGATTTCTCCTATAGAAAGATTGCTGCTAAGCATAGTGTTGTACGATCCACGTTGACCCGAAGGCATCGAGGGATAACGCGCGCCCTAGAGGCGAAGAACTTTGAACAGCAGAAACTCAGCCCACAACAAGAGCAGGAGCTTATACGATATATCAAAGGACTTACAGAGAGACACTCGCCACCTACAAGAAAGATGATACAGAATTTCGCCTCCAGAATAGCCAAGGAGCCAGTTAGCGAGAGCTGGGTTACCCGCTTCATCAGCCGACAGAGCGATCACCTTATCTTACAATGGACATCTGGGATGGACAGCAATCGCCACAAAGCTGATTCAGAGGATAAATATCGCCTCTATTTTCATCTACTACACAGCAAGATTGAGCAATATCAGATAGATTCTCGTCATATCTACAATATGGATGAGAAAGGCTTCCTAATTGGTATCATTGGTAGATCAAAAAGAGTATTCAGTAGGCAAATGTGGGAGAACAAGGAGGTTAGAGCATCACTCCAGGATGGTAATCGCGCATGGATCACGCTTCTAGCATGTATATGCGCTGATGGATCTGCTCTACCTCCAAGCCTTATCTATGAAGCTGCCAACAAGGGCATTCAATCAAGCTGGGTAGACGATATCCAGGCAGGAGAACACCCAGTCTTTATCACCTCATCACCCTCTGGCTGGACGAACAACGATATTGGACTAGCCTGGCTTGAGCAGGTGTTTGATCGTTGTACAAGACAGAAGACCCGACGGTCCTATCGACTTCTGATCCTAGATGGCCACGGATCCCATATTACCATGGATTTTATCGACTACTGTGATCAGAACAAGATTCTCCTTGCTATCCTACCTCCTCATTCGACTCATACGCTTCAGCCACTCGATGTAGCGATGTTCAAGCCTCTATCAACCGCCTACTCAGTAGAACTGTCAAACTACCTTCAAACAAGCCAAGGCCTCCTTTCTATTACCAAAGGCGACTTCTTCCCACTATTCTGGAAGGCATGGGAGACGTCCTTTAAGGAATCAACAATCCTTAGCTCTTTTAGAGCAACAGGCATATCACCTCCTAATCCTAATCCTATCCTCAATAGATTCACCAAAGCTCAAGAATCAAGAGAAAGCTCCTTATCATCACTTAGCGATTATGATTGGAGAAAGATAGATAGGCTTGTACGCTCTGTAGCAAGTGATCAGAGTAGTAAGGATACACAGAAGCTTCGTCAATCGCTCCACCACCTATCTGTCCAAAATGACCTACTCAAGCATGAGATGGATGGGCTTAAGCAGGCTCTATCTATTAAGAAGAAGCGTAAGAAGAAGAGCAAAGCTCTAGACCTTCAACAGCGCCAGGAGTATCATGGTGGGGCTATCTTCTGGTCACCAAGGAAGGTGAGGGAGGCACGTGTTCGTCAGTCAATCAAGGAGCAGGAAAATCAGGAGCAGCAACTTCAAAAAGCAGAGACAGCAGAGCTAAGGAAGGCAGCTAAGCTGTACAAGGAGAAAATTGCAGAGGAGAAGCGTGTAGCGCGAGAGGCAGCTAAGGTAGCGAAGGAGAAGGAGAAGGCAGAAAAGGCAGCAGAACGCGCTCGCCAGAAGGAGGCTCGCGACGCTACAAAAGCTCTACAATCTTCACAGAAGGGTAAGAGGAAAGCTCCGCAGCTATCTCTACAGAGCAAAAAGCGTTGCAAACGTAGCGTTGATACTAGAGATGCTGCGGAGGCCTCAGAGGGCGTATCTGCTGCCCCAGCTATTCTAACGCGTCGCGGCCGCAGCGTCAAGCTTCCAGATAAATATAAGTAGTACAAATTAATCGCAAGTATTAATATAATACTCCACCCAATTATCTCGTGATAATATTGATCATGGGTGGCTCTATAGCTTCATTTATGCTTGAGCTGTTTTGATGAGGGTGGCGCATCACGCGAACCGGCGCATCACGCGCACGGACACGGTATACGGTACGGTACCGTACACCTTCGCTAAATAATCCACAGCAGTGTTGTTATTGCCTGCGTTATCCAAAATAAAGTATTCTACTTTTTTAGAGTTAATATTGAAGCTCCGAAGAGTCTCTTGTATTACTAGAGCAATCTTTTCACCTGTGTAGGCACCAGATAGCTGTGGAAGAGAAATCGGGAGATCTTACCGTAGATGCGACCCGCCAAATCCGCGTAGTAAGCAACAACACCAAGATAGCCTTTCTTGCCTCCTTTTACAGTCTAGCTGTCAAACGATAGATGTATTTTACTCAGCGCGTTCGACAGGTCCTCTATTACTCAAGGTTGTAGGTAATTGAACAGTCGCATTATATATCTAGCTACACTTTGATAATTCTTCCATAGCGCCCCGAGGGCCTCCGGATTAGCCATCTGCAGCAGATTCCTAAAAGCAGGCGTCTCAAACTCTCTTGGAGAGTAATTGTTTGCCACTAGCTACTTAATAGCTGCTATTCGAAACCTCTGTACGTCAAAGTTGCCCAGCGCGTTGCCTACTGCCTGCGGGATAACGATGCCGCTGTGTATAAGTTGCTGTATTGTACGCTGGCCACCTGGCAAAGGTGCCTCCATCCGCTCGCCCGACGGCGTGAAATTGTGGCCTCGTTTTTTGGCCTGTAGATAAGCTGCAGCAGATGAAGTTGATGTACTAACGTCGTACAACCCACCGCCTCCTCGGTCTATTGTTTTATCTCTATAGCAGTACGCGCACACGAAAAATATCTGCTCAAAGGCCCAGCAGAGGCATACGCGATAGCCATGACGATAAATCCACAACTTCTAGTGTTTCTGTGTACGCAGCGGCGCCATATAGTCAGGCAACCAATCCCAGTCAATCCCATCAAAGTTATCTTCAAATCGTGCGTCGAGAGCTTCGTCGGGGGCAGGCAATTCACCCTCTGTAGCGGATAGAGCGACTAAGGTTGCAGCGAGTGCAGGCGATAGATCACGGCGCTCACGCATCTCCACTTCGAAAGTTTGAGTACTCTGCGTATCGGCGGCGGCAGCTGCGGCAGCAGCGCGCCTACGGCGGCGAGTAGGACGTTGGCTCATTGTAAATACAGCTAACAAAGTAAATAGAGGCAATTGACAGTGATAGGCGAAAATTTGCGGGTGCAGAGTACTCAAGGGCGTGCGCTACACTAGTTGACTCGTACGCCTGCCGATCAGGGGCCAAAACAAACACTAGAAATCCTATTACGAACTCGCCATACGCTAATCTCTACATCCTCAAAAACAGCCCCATCTGTACGAGTGCTATATAGGCCCTTTAGCTAACTCAGATCTCTAATAAAAAAAACAATCAATCCGTTTCTAACTTTCCAATCAGGCTGGCCATCACTGATTGATTTGACTGCAAAAAATCAAGAGAGTGAATTGATTTGATTGACTTATTACATAATCAACCAATCAATCAGTCGACTACACCGAGACTGATTGTTAGCATCTGTGGTAATCAAGTCGAGGCCCTTCGGGCTTCCTGGTTGTGGAAATTTCAATACAACTGCGGACTGGTTTCCCTAATCGAGGGGGGCAAGGCGCCAAATCAGGAGTCAGCGAGCGAACTTTTAGAGTAGGACAACGGTACCTAATGCAGGGTCATTAATTCGAGCGTGCGGACGCCGGATTTGTCCAAATTTTATCCGTGCTAGGTAGTGGCCGAGTAGCCTCGGCCTTTTGCAGCAGGTACCTGCATTCATGCAAATGTGCTCTGCAGTTCGGACACGACTGGTCGCCGATGGTATAGTTCCTGTAGTGATCACGGTAAACTGCGCTCAGGCGTGGTATGAAAACTTACTATGGGCGGCTGACCCGTGAGCCGTCTGTCAGTTGGTAAGATCACAGGTCGCCTACTCCGGCTACTTCCTCTGAGCTCATTGTCGTTTCCACTAGATATATGATTCCAGGGCTCCGCGAGCCGTATTAAACGAACTTAAGTCCAGGCATTACATCCGGGTTAGTGGGTTCCCCATCGAGATCGACCACTGCACCGCTAGTATCATACGTAGCCGGACTGGACAGCACGAGCCATTGCTGTCCAGCTCCGCGGCGCGCGGAGAGTCGACCAGTCCCATTTTCTGTGTTAGTTGCCGAAGCCGGATTAGTGGAGAGTCGAGATGCAGTTGTCTAGACTCTTGCACGTCGTTGTTAGTGCTTCGCAGTCAGTGTTCTGCGGCGATTTGTTTCTTGGGCCTAGCAGGCTGATATCCTTGACTTCGATTTGAAGATTGACACGACATCGGCCTATAATGTTGTCCACTCGTGGGATGTGGTCGGAACGAGGGTGCTGTGGCAAGATAACCTTAGGGCTTATGATAAGCATCCTTTCGCATATGGCCGCCAACAGTTGGTGCACGTTTGCGAGCTCATGAAGTGCATTACAGAGAAATGAGAGCACACTAGATGTAGTTCCGCACTGGTATCCGAGCGATGCCGATGGTTGCCCCACGCCTCATGAATGGTAACTATCACGAGTTAGCTTCTAAAAGCCCCGTGAATGTTGATACCAGATTGATTTCCCTGCAGCTAGTAGGCTGATCTCCTAGCTTAGTCGTATCCAGCAAGCTAACGGGTCTAGCTATGGATCAGCGACTGGAATATTGGGATCGGTTGAAGCCTGGGGCCAGTTTCCAACTGGGTGGGTGGAGCCGTTGACCTATGCTAGGCAGTCGGTTGAAAATTGAACGACACCTCATAGACGAATTGATGCCAAGACTACTTGAGAGTAAGTTCGCCACCACACGGTAAAGTTCTAGAGAGTCTCGGATTTTCGATTCAAGTGCGGGGAACGGGGCGTCATGCACCGTATCGTGAGCGGTTCACTCGAGAGCAGGAAGAACCGGGTCTTAGATCCGATGATTTTGCCGGCGAGGGTAGAAAGCTCAGATACGAAAGGCGCGTTGTATGATGTGGGCGAAAAAATCGTTCGAAGGCTGCGTCCGATTGCAGGCTAGTATTAGTAGCCGGAGGAGCAAGCTTTACGGTAGTAGGTGGAATGCATAACCCTCGTCTGAAAGCATACTAGGCACTGACGGGTTGATATTAAACAAATTGTCTGGACTCTTCGGGCGTCGGCGGAAAAACTGGAGTGGGCAACGTGCGTTGCTGGCTCTAGTGTAGACTGGGATACTTGATCCGATACGAGGTCGGAAATAATACAACTGCGTACCCCACTCCGATGTTGGCCTGTCGGTTGATACTTCCACGAGAGAGAGGCAGAAAGGGTGGCACCATAAAAGTCGATTTCGCTTAAGCGGACTGGGTTCGTAAGTCACCTGTTAGTAACCGGCTTGGTGAAGATCGTATGACCACTGCAGGGTCGAGGTTGATCTCTTTGTCGACAGCGTTTTCTGTATAAATGAGTGAGACCTATGTGTGCTGTATACCCGCAAACATGATCGGTGCCACTCGCCCAGTCACTTGCCCGCCCAACCACAAGAAATGGTAAACTATGGCAACCAGGAAGTCAGGCGAGCAATATCGTTTTCCTTGGACCTTCTTCTTGGATTAATCTGCAACCATTTAACCGGGACCAAACACCCTGGCCGCAAACAGGGGTGTTGAGGATCCGGAACACTGCGAGAATGCGGAGCGCAGATAAATTGCCACACGCGAAGCGTATAAGTCATTCTGCCACGAGGGCGGGGAACCGGACCTTGGGCGCAGGCAATCTATCGTTGATGTAACTGGGAAGATAACTAGGGGGTTAATAATAGTTCGAGAGGCAAATTCGTTCTTCTTAAGACCGACCTGTGGCCCCTTGCATTGTTTCATCGATCAAAGTCCCCGTTTTGCGACTTCCACCATCT
The DNA here is from genome assembly GCA_011032825.1 of Massariosphaeria phaeospora. Lineage (NCBI taxonomy): Eukaryota > Fungi > Ascomycota > Dothideomycetes > Pleosporales > Massariosphaeria > Massariosphaeria phaeospora. The sequence goes on from JAADJZ010000002.1 coordinate 1,208,874, forward strand.
GATACTACCCGATCGCCCAAAGAATACACCAGGAGCTAGCCAAGATGAAGCTATCGGCGCTCATCATCCTTATCACGGCATCTATTGGGCTTGCGTCACCTGCTGCGGTATGTCGGTCTGCCCTGGTATAAGGAGGCGTTGCTGATGTTGAATAGGTTAGCCTAAACCGGCCCACTAGACTCGAGAGGGACGAGAACGGAATCGAGCAACTGTTGCCATGCGTTGAATGCGAGTGCAACGGATGGACCGGAGTATGCAAATGCGTCAGTCAAACCCTCGGTTAACGGTTGTCGTTATGCTAACAAGCATGCAGGTCAAAAACGGATGTTGCTGCACGCTATGAAGTCTTCTGGTGTTGGAGAGAGAAAGATTAATCAAGATTTTGTCGCCATTGTTCCGCAGGAAGCGTATATTGGGTTCCCTTATGGCTTTTGGAAGTTCTTCTGGTTTTGGCTGCGGTCTGTTTTCTCGTTCCGGAAGAAAAGATGGAAATAAATTAGAGTTGGGTTGGCCATTGTTGTATACGAAGCGTACAGAGCGTAGCCATATCATGCTCTCAGATACGTCCCATATGCAATTCTTGAGTAAGAGGACAACCCACTGGTTTCGAAGTGTGCTGTGTACGCTGTACGGTGCTTACGAGGCCTGGGCCGTATCTGCCATCTTCTCGCGATCTTCCCGCTCTTCGTCTGGTTTCACCCATCTGCGAAAAACAATTGTGAGGACTCCACCGATGGCGACCTGGAATGCCTGGAAGATGATGATCGGAATTTGCAGCTTGGATTGATTGATGATGCTGACGTTGAGGTACATGACCGAAGTCAGTGGGACGACCATAGCCAGAGCCTTGGCTGGTGTGCAATAGCAACAAGCAATGACGTCTTTCTTTGGTAGCCAAAATACGGATGTCGCAAAGCAAAGACCTAGCCAAATGGCGTAAAGAGCGATGGATATAAAGACGATGAAGATGATGTTGGAAGGTTTGATCTCAGCAAACGCGCCCGACGCGAAGGCCTGGTCAAAAGTTTGCCATATCATAGTTAGGAGAGATATAGATGAAAGCTTTATCAGTTTCCAGTCAATGAAGAGCTTCTTAGTCGCGGCCGGAAACAGGTTCTGCACGATTTGCCCGATGAACATTGGCAAGAACAGCGACAGTCCGAGCTGTTGAAAGACTCGTCGATATACCTCTCCGTAGTTGTCACCTGTGGTAATGACTTTGGTATACCAAGCCCCACATGCTAGATACATCTGGAGCAGGATAGGAGTGAGAAAAGGACACAGACACTGGCCGATTATGGACTGAACGACAGTCAGAACATCGTTCCCATGAGCTTGTCTTGTCATGACCGAGTTAGAAGACATGGTAGTAGGCGCGCATCCGATGAAGAGTAAACCCACGAGTAGCCATGGATCCATGAAATTAGGGTCTGTCGCACAGAGACTAACAATGGCGAATGTCGCAACGGAGGTGACAAGATAACATTGGATCTGCACGAAGGCGTGTAGCTTCCATCTCTTGTAATTTTCCAACAAAACGCGGGTTGACATGGTGCATCCATTAATAAAGAAGATGACAGACACGTTCAAGTAGGTGATGACTAGTCGTTTCTTGTGCTGCCTCGACGCGGGGATCTGCACTTGGGAGGAGATGAGGATGAGCGCCCCCATGGCGAGGAGGAACCATTGGTCTCGGACAAACCACTGGACAATATCGAGCGTCTTTTGTCGTTTGCTGGGCGGTGGTTGCGCATGAGGTTGGGGTGGTGAGGGAGACGTCGAGACAGGATCAGACGACCCATCCTTCAGCCCGTCTCTGGTGAAGTGCTTCTCGCCGACTCCGCCTTCAGCTGTGATCGAAGGCTCTACCGTCCCAGGGCCCTTCAAGGCTTCGATCCTGCCTGTCGAGGGTGTGTCGGGCGATGCCACCGGTTGATGGCTCGCTTTCGGAAGGACCATGGTCGTGAAGATTCATATGCTGCGTCTACCACAGCAGGTGTAGGCTCTGCGCGTTATATAGCATTTTCAGAGACCCGAGTTGACTCTGCCAAACCGTTGTGCATATGCGTCGGGAACATGGGCTGTCATTGCTGCCGAGAAGTGGGCCTATCACGGCCGACAGGGCACCGGCAATGCAGCACGCGGCTAATCATGTGGCTGCAGCAGCTCCGGAAAGGCATTTGCGGGGTGGAAGGGCGGAAAAGAACTTGATGGGCCGGCGATGGTTGCGATGGAAGCGTGGAGGGGCGGTGAAGACGAGGATGTGAAATGCGGGCGGGGGAGAGAAGATTGTCGTGGTCGGTCGCTTCGCTGCCCCTCATCAGCGTCCTCCTACGGCAGCCGACAGTAAAAAGTTTCGCCACAATCAAGTGCAACTAAGGAACACTAAACCTCAATGCCGCAGCCTAAACTCTCTCTCCCCCCTTCTTATAGTAGTAGAATAATATAATAAATATAGTAAATAGTAACGTAAAGCACTAACTACCGAATGACCCAAACTACCGAGTAACCTAAAAATTAAAATTGCTTGGCATTAAATCCTTACGTTCAAAGCTTAACGTACCTCACGGGTTGGTGGATCACACGGGTTCGTGGATCACTTTTGCCAAGCCCCCACCAAAACCACCCCATTCTGGCGCAAAACAGCCCACTTTGGCCCTGTATAGAGCAATACAATACGCGATATCATTCAGAGTCTACTTCTACTACTTGCTTACACGTACGCGCATTATGTCCGGTCTGATTGCACCGTCCACACCGCCTTTGAGATGGTTCACCTGCTTCAGCGCGCACCCGCGTCTTTGGCTTCTTCCCATCACTACGCGCCCCAAACTCCTTTAGAGCAGTTAGACGAGCCCCATCCTCAACTATTAAGGTCCCTTCTGCCTGAATCCGCTTTCTTTTATGCGATCTACGTCGCGTGGCAGCCTCATTTGCCGCTCGAAGCTCTGCGATCTCCTTTTGCGCCAACACTAGCTTGTGCGCAATAATAGCTGCCCCCTTTGAGACCTTCTCAAAGGCCTCCACTATAGACGTCGGTGAGCTATCTACATGCTTCTGAATCCTTGCCTTCACGAGCGTCGATTGCGACCCAAATTCAAGGGTATTGCTTGGGGTTTGCGACTGCCAGGGCTCGTTATTAATAGGCAGTGGTGGTGATGGAGTACGCAACCGGACGTCAAGGGCTATTATAACCCGTTCTGGGTCAAATGGGACCAATCCAGCGCCTCGAAACCCTCCTTGGATATTACTAGGAGTAATTGCTGCATTATAGGCGCGTATAAAGCATGGTAAGAACTCAAGTTTCGTAATGTGGGTGATACGGTTGCGCATGAGATCTTCGGCTTGGCGCCCGTACGCCTTCTTCAGAGGGGCAAAACAACCCACATCAAGAGGCTGCAGGAGGTGCGATGAGTGCGGAGGCATGCAGATAGTGATAATCTTGTTCTCCTTGCAGTATTGCTGGAATGCGAGCGAGTCATGGCTCTCATGGCCGTCAATTGCGAGCAGTCGGTGGGCACCAACTACTCTCTTCTTTGTATGCTCATCAAAGTGCTTCAACCACTGCAGGCCAAGCTCATTTGTCGTCCAGCCGTTCTCAGAGACTGCAATAACCCAGTCCTGAGGCAGATCCTCCTCTTTGTACCAGGCAGAGAGGTGATGGCGGCCCTTAAAGATAATGAAAGGTGGAATGGCCCACCCTGTTGCGTTGATGCCCTGGATGACTGTTGTCCACTCTCTATTGCCTTGCTGTATTGCCTTTGGCCGTCCTCGTCTCTCTGAAGCTGTAACAACCGCCCCAGATGATATCTGGCCCATCATGAAGCCTGTCTCGTCAAAGTTGTACGTGTCTTCATCCTGGATGCCGTACTTGGCTTTGATGTTAGCTACCAGGCTAAACCAGCCCTGGATAACCTTTGGATCCTCGCAGAGCGCTCTCTTGTAATCGTACTTGCGATTGAACTTCATTGTAAACTCAGGGCGGCTCTTAACCCACGTACTGGGCCAGTTTAAGCCAACCTGGCCTAGATTGCGCTCTGCGCGCAAGGAATTGGCTATATCAGCTACAGCTGCGAGCCTAGGGGGAAATCCGCGCGTAGTAAGCTCAAGTATATGCTCAATAACTACGCCCTCCTCAGTCTTTGTCAGATTCTTTGATTTAGGCTAGCAATCTGCTTGTGGAGTCTGTCCTGCGCGTCGGCGGCTTAGTGATGATTGAGCGACGTTGTAGATAGCTGCAGCGCGTCGCTGAGAGAGTGTCGCGTCTTGTTTAAGAGCCTGAAGGGCAGTCTGTATCTGACGTTCTGTAGAAGGCTCTACCTGGTGTTGTTGTTGAGGCATCGCGTGCATAGGTAGAGTTGGTGGGGGCTTGGCAAAAGTGATCCACGAACCCGTGTGATCCACCAACCCGTGAGGTACGTTAATAGCTTTACTAATAGTAGAGCTATCTAGATAAATTTTACACTATCTTAAAGCCCTAGTCTAGCACTTTAAAACGCGCTAAGAATTACAACTAGTTATTATTCTACTACTATAGAAAGGAGGAGGAAGGTTTAGGCTGCGGCATTAAGGTTTAGTGTTCCTTAGTTAGGTGCACTTGATTGTGGCGAAAGCACCAGCTATCGGCTGCCGTATCCTCCAGCTGCTCCTTCCTCGCGGCGCTGAGGGCAGCCAGTTCGCCACCCCACGTCACCAGCGCGAACCTGCACGACTGCCAGATGCCTGGTGCCTCACACCTGGCAGGCTCACCCCCCTCACGCAGCGGGTGCTCTGGCACGGCTCCTACCCCCGCCCGCTCCCACCTGCCCTGTCCAGCTGTCTAGCTGCGATGCCCACACATGCAGCCAGCTCCACCGAGCGACGGCACGTCGTCTGGGCCCGCGTCTACCCCGACCTGGTCCAGCATGCCATCCCCGACGCCCGCCTCCACTACGACTTCATGTCCTTCACCCCCGACTTCCGCCGCTCGTCGTACGCTACCGACCGCCTCGTCGAGCTCCCCTGCTACAAGGCCGCGGTGACGCTCCTCGTGACGCCCGACAACAGCCTCGAGGGCCTGCGACATCGCGCCCTCAGAGACGGGAAGAAGCTGCTAGTGGCTACGCATCGACTCCGCAGGGGCTTTGTGCTTCTCGATCCGCGGTATATCGACGAGGACAGATACGAGACTGCGAGCTGGCTCGATGGCATGGAGAGGCCGGGCGTGGGCCAGCCGGTGTCGTTGGCCAAGATACAGCAGGACGGCATCACCGTCGACATGTGCGCGATAGGCGGCCTGGCCTTCAACCAGCAAGGCGTTGTGCTGTGGGAGGGCTCTGCCTTCTTCGAAGTGCAGTGGGCCATGCTCTACGACATCAAAGCCCTCGCACGGGAGACACCTGTTGCGGCTCTCGTGCATGGCTGTCAAGTCGTGAACGAGGAGGAGTTCGCTTTGCAAAGATTCAAGCCTGACCAGACGGCTGAAGTGCAATGTGACTTCGTCGTCACGCCGGAAAGAGTGATCCAAGTCGCGAATGCCGTGAAGCCTAGCAGCGGCATTGATCTCGAGAAACTGGACCAGGATGCGCTGAATAACATTCCGCCGCTACAGGAGCTCAAGGGTATTCGGATGATGGAGGACATCATGCACAGCTCAGGCTTCCTGCAAGACAAGGGGATGCCAAACGACCTACCGCCGAGTGCAGACGAGCTGATGGGCATCGACATGGTGGCAAAACTCATGAGAGGCTACAAGGCATGTTGAGCGACGCTGTCCATGTGGTCTCGCACTCCGAAGAAAGTGAAGACTGAGATGCCGATGCAAATCCAGCCTTCGCAGCTCGATGTTTTCTTTGATCCCTTACACGTCACACTCAATATCTCTTTCTCAACTACATATGCATGAAGCTTCCTAATCCGTACAACACTAAAAATCGTCCTCCAGATTCGGTCAAAAATGCGATACTTTTCACTCGGAAGCATATATATGGAGTAGAATAATATACATGATAGAGTATCGGAACTCTTTCGGGTCTGTCTTCTTCCGTGAATACGTAGCTACGCGCCCGCCAAACACCTGCGCCAAACTTCGCCGCGAACCCGCAGCCACCAAAACAGTCGACCAACCCTACGCCTGTCAAAAAAGCTTATTGTGAAAGCTTATGCATTTGATAAGCGCAAACGCTTGGAATTCTCAATCTTCAAGAACTCAACAACCCCACTTCTAAGCGCAATAACCTCCCCTCCCATCCCATCCCATCCCACAACCCGCGAGCCCGCCCATAACGCGAGACACTCCCTCTCTGTCACTTCCAAACCGCCCGATCCTCACATAAACAACGCCACAGACCCCGGTCCGATCCGGTTCGTTTCATCTCGCATGCCGCGTGGCACAGCGGGCGGCTATCGCATGAATCACGGTGGTTTCGCCCAATCAGATCGCCGGACTTTGTTCGTTTCGTTTTGTTTGGCGGAGTTGGATGTGTGCGGCTTTTGGGGAGGGGGAGTGTGGTGGCGGGGTGGAAGGAGTTTATGCGACGGATGGGTGGTAGGTAGATGGTACGAAGTATAAGAGGACGGGCGCAGGCGGCGGAAGGGCAATTGACCACGGCTTTACACGACGTAGCCTCCAGCACTGCCTTACATCTCGAGACCCATTCTCTGTTCCCAATAGTCACGCTGCATTATCACTCAACACCACTCGCGCAACATCCAATCTCTAAAATGAAGTCCATCATCTCGCTCGCCACCCTCCTCGCCCTCAGTCTCGCGTCCCCCATCATCGCCAGCGCCAGTACCAAATCCACCTCCACCCTCACCACACCCAAGCAAGCCCCACAACCCGCAACGGTCTACCTGCGCATCCACCACCCCCTCTCACCCACTCCTCTCCCCGCCAACCTCAACACCCCCCACCAAGCCCCCCTATCTCCAGAGCCGCAGTCTTCCGTCCTCGCCATAAAAGTCGGCCAAACGCTCTCCCGCGACACAATACCCATTCTCGCGCACAGCATCGCGATCGAGAGCGTTAGCGCGGGGAGTGCAGTTGCGGGGCAGCGGGTTGAGGAAGATGATGGGAGGGTGGGGTGTAGGGTGCGTGTGGGGTGGGGCAGTGAAGGGATGAATGTTAGCATGGGGGATGGAGCTGTGGTGTTGAATGGGGAGAAAGCGGTGCGGATTACGGGGGTGTGGTGTGGGTTGAGCGGGGCAGTGTAGAGGGTTTGAGGGCGCTGTTGACGGACTTGGGCTTGCTGCGTTGCATGGAATCGGCGTTTGGTAGCGAGCGATTTGGTTAATACTTCAAGAACATGTTTGACCATCCGGCACATCAGGAGCGGTTTGCAGTCTTGCCACATGTGTTGTCTTGTCTGCACTGCTTTTTTTTTACCATGTTTAGGCGTTCCGATCGATCGATTCATGTGGGTGTAGATATGTCCGGGGGTGATCCGGCCCACAACGGTAAGAAGACGAGAAGGCCGACTTGGTAGAAGGACATAGCATGCATGCATGGAAGGGTTGAACACAGAGCTTCGTCTGAGCAATGTGAGAACGGTATGTCATACTGTGGTAGAATTTTCGTCCACTCCGCAAAACTATGTACAAGGCTGACTTGAGCCAGGATAATAGATATAGACAAGAACGATCGTCTCAACGACCCAAAAGATAGATGCCTCCGTTCAATCATCCGCCATCGATACAGCCTTTTACTCCCCAACAGCATTCGCCAACCACGCTTCACTTCTTCAGCGTCAACACGCCGGGCCTGTACGGCAGCTTATTGTAGTCGCCTCCCGAGCTAGGTGCGCGACCCTGGTACAGCAGCTGCAGATTGCACGCATCGATCGTCATAGTCTGGTCAGGGTTCGTGCGGATGAGGTCGCCATGGCTGATATCGTTCGTCCACGTCGCGCCGCTGTTCGCCTTGCCGGCGAAAGGGTTGCTCTCAGACGCGGCCTGGGGCGTCCACTTGCCGTCGAGGGCGGTAGCCGTGAAGGAGCGGAAGTAGCGGCCGTTGGAACCAATGGCCTCGACGAGCATGAGGAACTTGTTCTGGCCCTTGACGCTGTAGACCTGCACGGCCTCGAACAGGTTGTTGGTCGTGTCGCTCATGACGACGGTGAAGGCGCTGCCGAAGCTGCCGGGGAAGTTGCCCAGCGGCATGCTGGCCCGGTAGATGCTGCCGTTGTCGCCGCAGAAAAACAGGTACATGTTCTTGCTGTCGCCGATGACGGTCTGGTCGATGGCGCCGGTGTTGGAGTTGGAGATCTTGCCGGTGAAGAGCGGCTGCACGGCGCCCCAGCCGTTGGCGTTGGTCGGGTCCGTCGACGTCTTGTACGAGAAGGTCGTGGGGCCCCACTGGTAGGCGAGCACCCAGATGCTCTTGGGCGCGAAGTAGAAGAGGGTAGGCGCGACGACGGCCTGGCTCATGGCGTTTTGGCTGGCGGCGCCCATGTCGGACCAGTTGGTGAAGAGGCCGAAGTTCATCGAGCCCCAGTTCGATCCGTACGTCGACGCGTAGACGAGCTGCTTGCCGTTGTAGTTGACCGTGGTGAAGTCCTTGAGCGAGGCCCATCCGTTCTTGGGAGTCGCCAGTGCCTGGGTCGAGGTCCAGCGGTACGTGGATGGGAGAGCGCAGTCCTGCGCCTCGACAACGGCTACCGATGCCAGCAGCGCAACGCCGGCGGAGAAGAGGCTTGTGTCTGTCGAGAATCTCATGTTGGCGGTCGTTTGTTTGGGAGAGTTCTTGAGGAAGAGAAAGCTGAGCGGCGAATAGATGGTGTCTTGAGCCCGGTATTTAACTCAGTCTTTGCCAGGGGAGATTGACTCCCACAACGCGACTCGAGGCCCATAGCCTTGTAATTACTCCGGGACCAGGGTGTTCGCGCACTGTCGTTTAGATGTGATCTGGAAGAACCTGGGCTGGCTTCGAAACATTAGCATCCGTCTCCACCAGTCATGCGAATTCGCAGTAGTGTGCCGCCGGTTGTTCCATCACGATGATCAGGCGCAAGCCACGGATCCCGTCCAATAAAACCAGGCGCATGTTTCACGACGACTAAAGTTCCACCAAACAGCCGGTGGATTGAGGCTGGGCGAGTGGTGTTTACACGGCATATTATTTCTATAGCCATGTCGGCACTGTAGAGCCATGTCGGTACAGTAGGCGAGCGTCGCTTGCAAGATCAGATTAAATTAACAGTGGCAGGATCAGGGGACTCACGATGGTTGCACGGACGGCGAATTTCTCCGCTACCGGTAAATGCGGGGAAGACGACCCACATTGATCCTCCAATAACTACACGAACATCAGCCTTTGCGACAATGTGTGACCACGAGAGCTCGTCTGATTTTGACCACCGTTCAGCAACGAGGGACGGCTTCGAGGTTTTGCGGGTGGACGCCACATAGTGGCGTAGGGGGTCAACGGAGGTTTACGTTCTGTCCGTAGTGCCCGCTGTCTATGGTTGAACTAAAGCGTCGCCTGTTACACGATGCCGAGGCTTGCCGGACCGGCCGTCCCCCATTCCGTAGTTCCCTGATTTTCTACCCTCACAGTTCTACCTTAGATGTCACTCTGCTCCTATAACTTAGAATCGATACGGACGAACCTATCAAGATTGTGAAAGCCACCACCAAGACGTCAAACATACCTATTCACGGTCTTACTAAGTTACCTATACACGAAGCAAAAAGTAACTCTTGTTGTAGAAGCTGCGGAAAGGATTCATACTGTACATTCACGCTTGTTTCAATCTCGAAGGTCTCGCTCATGCCAGTTTCTGTTGAGTAAGAAGGTAAGAGATGCTATCACAAGTCAGTGTCGAAGCTAGAGCATCCCCAGCAGAATTTCATACCCCCTTCAGGTATCTTTTTCAAAATGAATCTTTGAGCCGAAATGCCCAGAAGAATCATTGGGAGATTATCAAGGTAGTTAGACATTGATAACGGCCTCATGTTTTCACGGTCATGCATGGCGCAAGACGTTCCGGATATGACAACATAAGGAGAAAACAATGATTGAGTACATCATATCGTGCAAGGGAGTGTGGAGTAGTAAGAAACCATCGCTGTCCATTCGTCACTCGCATACCTTTAGTTGAAACACGTTCCCGAGGTCCCAGATAAGTCACATGACAGACCTTGTCGATTTCTCTCGAGCAGGTTTCCCACCACGTGAAGGCGGCCATCATGGATCTCACTTTACGGTTTCCTTTTCATCTCTTGAACGATGTGGCCAGTTTGCCAGAGGTCGCGAGGAAACCATTGTTCCAGTTAGGCACTGAATGAAAGTCGAGGCCAATGACGTAGTGGTGACGTGTAAATGCCTATCCTTCCAAACTTCCCGTGTCGTACACTTTTTCATCTCTCCTACGACTTGTGCTCGCGTATCTGGTGCTCCTTAACGTCTGCTCTATATATCGCAAGGCCCTAGAGTTTCAGCTTAACACTGTACACCTCGAGGTCGTCTACAACGTCGCCATGGCCTTGCTCGGATTGCCTGACGAGCTCCTCACGCTCATTGTCAGCCATGCCATTCCAGAAGTCTTCGAGAGCCTATGTTTGGCCTGCCGCAGGCTTCACACATTTTGCAAACCCCTAATCAAGCAGCATAATGTACTCCGCTCGCAGTGGCGCAACTTCACTTATTTAGAAAAGCTTGCAGAGCCATGTTATTCCATAGGACATTGTTTGAGCTTATTGCGCGGATCGCTGAAGAGCCAGTCGTTACACGCTACATACCGCATGCAGATTTCGAGATGGATCTTCGGCTACCTAGACGCCTATGGTTGATGGAAGACGGTGCCTATCCTGACACCATCCACGACTTATTCGCCAGTTCTCGGTACTTGCCAGGCACAGATTGGCAGGACTACTTTACCAAGTATGAACGAGATCTAGCGGGCAATCGCTATTGTTAAGCTGCTGCTGCCTTTCTCTTGACACTGCTGCCCAACGTCAAGTCTGTGGTCCTTCCATGGGCTTGGACTTCCGACAAGGACACTGAGAAGCTTCTTGAAGCTATCGTCGACCATGCGCGCAAACCGGTCAATGGCAGTGTCTCATTGTTGATCACTCTGAAGACTGGATTCTCGTTGGCGACGCGGCAAGGCTTTGTCCTGAACAAGATCACTCCGCTCCTGGCCCTTCCACGCATCCGCTCAATCCACGGTCCTAGCTCAGTATCCCACATTGGAGCTCGCGAGCTCTCTTCTCCATGTCAATCACTCCCGCCCAGTGTCGGCGAGATAATGGAAATAGCCCACTTGCTCAGCAGCAACCTCGACGGTCCTGCCATGGAACACTTTCTGCGCTGCACCCCGCGTCTGAAAACACTCGTTTACTCCCACTCGAGCAAGGAGCTCGGCCCACTCTGGGATATCTGCGCGCTCGTCACGGCTATCGCCAAGGAGGCGGGCAGCCATCTCGAGGAGCTTTCCATTACGACGCACGACTTTACAGGCAAAATCGCCCTTGGAATCAACGATCATGCGTGACTTTGCGCGTCTGCATAAGCTAGAGATTCCTCTCGACCTTGCAACGTCCGTGATCAGATCAGCCGCCCAAATCTAGACAAAAGAGAGCGTTGGACCGGACTCCGTAGCGGATGCAAACCAGTCTCATGACGATTTCCTGATGTGTGGCCTCGTTCCTGCTTCGGTCACGAGGCTGTTCCTGAGATCAGACGAATGGGAATCTTGTAACGATGGTTACGATTCCATAGGCCTGCTGGAAACGTGCGATGGGGTTCCCGGGTTCAAGGGGTGGCCGCAACAGCACGACCGAACCCTCGAAACCATGCTCCAAGGCTTTGCTGAGAAAAAGGACGATCAGCTGCCTTCTCAAAGAGATTCGCGTATCTTACCCAGCAACTGCCGGCGAAGCCTACAAAGCCCGATGTAAGAGTTTGCTTCCCGAGGCTGGAAAAGTGGGCGTGACAGTGTACCTTGATGGGGGGCGGTACCCGCAAGTCATGGATTTTCCAGGGTCCGTATGATAAAGATAGTAACTAGTTGGAATCACGTTAATGACTTTGTACTATCTTTGTACGATACAAGCAGC